>CM065644.1:22652789-24033283 GCA_033220585.1 Dipteronia sinensis | reverse complement strand
AAATAACGTATTTTGAAAAAATAAGGGACTGAAGTGACTAATATGGCAAAGACTTTTAAAAAGGTGACAATTCGTGAAAAAGTAGGGGCTTTAATGATAATACCCCTAATGAAATTAAAGAGAAAAATATGGAGGCAGGAATCACAGTGTAAAAAGGACCCATCAAGGGTAGTGTAACAGGTACGGATTTAAGAAAAGGACAAAGTACAGCTTTCTAATAATAGTAAAAAATAAGAAGAAGCAAGGGTAGTATTTGTGAATAATTAAAGAATAATTGCAATGCTCATCACCTTCCAAACAATTAGACAAATGCATGTGACCCCCACCTCACAAATAATGGCGACCCATCTCTAGCATCCAACAACTCTTCACTAGTACTCTAAAATATGAATTAAAAAGATGAGAAAAAATGAATATTTTAATGGGATTTTTGTATCTTCAGATTTGAAACAGACCAACAACAGTTACAGTCTACAGAAGAGGATTTGTAATAAAGTGGGAAACTTTTAATTAATTGTGTCAGATACTTTGGTTGATTTTGTTAAAAGTTACAACAAACACAGCAACATAGATTTCACTTTTCCAATCTGTTTCCAACAAACAACACCCCATGTTCTGCCAACTTCATTCATAAGATAAGTACCCTTATCATCAGTTTTCTTGGTTTTCTTCAGATCTGCAACTTGGCTTGGGTTTTGGGATTGGAGATTGGTTGATTCTGGATAAAGTCTCAGGTGGTTTTTTATTTTTAATAAAGGTTTGCTGATGTCAATAGCTTTCTGGGTACTGTTAGGGTTTGAGTGATGTTTCAGCTAGAACATGAATGCATGTTGTTGTTGCCACTTGCCAAGTTGTCTGTGTTTACTGTTTATTATATGAATATATTACATATGAATTTATTTTAGGAGATTTGGATGAACATACATTTTTTTATGTATTGTGATTTGTGTGTTCTAGAGTGCTGTTGTTATTAATCAACTGGGGTCTTGTCTTGAGAAAATATGGTAATGGAGAAGATCCAGGGCAGAGAAGTCTTAGATTTGTTGTTTGTGTTGATGATCTTTTCATGTATTAGAATTGGGGAAGGTCAATCAAAATCTATTTTGATAAATTGTGGTACAGACTCAAGTGTCACTACTGTAGATGGCAGGAAATGGGTTGGTGATTTGGTCACTAATAACAATGTCACCCTAAGTTCTGTTGCTGGTGTTGCTGTTAACACTTCTACTACATTAAGTGGTGATTCAATCTTTAAGTCACTATATAAATCTGCCCGGATTTTCGCTGATGGGTTGAACTATACGTTTGAAATGGTTCCGGGCAATTATATTGTTAGGCTCCATTTTTGTCCCTTCCCCTTTGAGAATTACAATGTCAATGAATCTTCCTTCAGTGTTGTGGCAAATGGCCTCAAATTGTTATCACAATTGAGTGTTCTTGGTGGGATTTCGCACAAGAACATGTTCTTACAAAATTCAGGTGGTAATGCCTCATTCTCTTTAGTTAAGGAGTACATGTTGGGGATTCATTTGGATATGCTACGGATTGAGTTGATCCCAAACAAAGGATCATTCGGGTTCATAAATGCCATAGAGATTGTTCCTGTGGCTGATGAGCTTTTCGCAGATGCAATTCGTAAAGTTGGTGGAAATGATATGAACTTTAATTTGAGCAGTCGAGGGATTGAAACCATGTACAGGTTAAATGTTGGGGGTCCTGAGATCAAACCCAATCAAGATTCAGAACTTTGGAGAACTTGGGAGGTGGATTCCAGTTACATGATCACAGCAAATGCCGGGTCTGAAATCAGTAATACCTCTAATATTACCTACTCTTCCATGAATGATTCCTCGGTGGCTCCTGTTTTTGTCTACGAAACAGCAAGAATCATGTCTAACAATGAAGTATTGGAAAAGAGGTTCAACATGTCATGGAAATTTGAAGTGGATCATGATTTCGATTACTTAGTCCGATTGCATTTTTGTGAGCTGGCCTATGATAAGGCAAATCAAAGGATTTTCAGAATCTACATAAACAACAGGACTGCAGCAAATAATTTTGATATTTTTGCGCAGTCTGGGGGGATGAACAAGGCATATCATCAGGACTATTTTGATGCCGTGTCTTCAAAAGTTGACACACTCTGGATTCAATTGGGACCTGACACTGCAGCTGGTGCTTCAGGAACTGATGCTCTCTTGAATGGACTCGAGATTTTCAAGCTGAGCCGGAATGGTAACCTTGCCTATGGGGAAAGGTATGATTCCGCTGGGAGCTCAGGCGGCCGTTCAAAGAACTGGATTCTTTGGGTGGGAATGGCAGCAGGTATAGCATCTGTTGCTATTCTTGCTGTCATAATTACACTTATCTTCTACATCTGCAAAAATCGGAGAGAAGAATCTAGCGACGCCAAGAACAACAACTCTTGTGGGTGGCGTCCTCTTTTCCTTCACAGAGCCTTTGTAAATAGCACTACTAATGCCAAGGGAACAGGGATCCAAAATCCAAATGGACCTATGGCTTCTACTAGAGTTGGCAAGCGGTTTATGTTAGCAGAGATTCGTGCAGCAACAAATAATTTTGATGACAGTTTAGTGATTGGAGTGGGAGGGTTTGGAAAGGTGTACAAAGGGGAGATTGAAGACGGCTCCCTTGCAGCAATCAAGCGAGCAAACCCACAATCGGAGCAAGGCCTGGCTGAATTCGAAACAGAAATTGAGATGCTTTCGAAGCTGAGGCACAGGCATCTGGTCACCTTGATTGGGTTCTGTGAAGAACAGAACGAGATGATCTTGGTTTACGAGTATATGGCAAATGGGACTCTTAGAAGCCATCTCTTTGGGAGCGATCTCCCTCCATTGAGTTGGAAGCAGCGATTAGATGTATGTATTGGTGCTGCAAGGGGACTACATTACCTCCATACAGGAGCAGAGCGAGGGATAATCCACAGGGACGTTAAGACAACCAATATTCTATTAGATGAGAAATTTGTAGCGAAGATGTCTGATTTTGGGTTGTCGAAAACTGGTCCAGCTATGGATCACACCCATGTTAGTACTGCAGTCAAAGGAAGTTTTGGGTATCTTGACCCTGAATATTTCATGAGACAACAGTTGACTGAGAAATCTGATATCTACTCTTTTGGGGTGGTATTGTTTGAAGTTATTTGTGCTCGAGCTGTTATAAATCCAACTTTACCAAAAGATCAGATCAATCTTGCAGACTGGGCAATGAAGTGGCAGAGGCAAAGATCACTTGAAAGCATTATCGATCAACATCTTCGAGGGGGCTATTGTCCAGAGTCATTGGAAAAGTACGGGGAGATAGCAGAAAAATGTCTTGATGATGAGGGAAAGAACCGTCCTACGATGGGTGAAGTTTTGTGGCACTTGGAGTATGTGTTGCAACTCCATGAAGCTTGGATGCACGGCAACGATGAACAATATTCATTTTCAAGTAGTCAGGCTTTGGGGGAGGTAGAAGAGAGACAAGTAAAAGATGCCCAAGAGGTTCCAACTATAGATGAAGAGAATAATAGTTCAAACCTCAAAAAGTAGCAACAGAAGTGTCCTGCAGGGTGAGAATTAATTATTTTATTCATTTGTAATCTTTATACGTTTCTTAATTCTTGTATATTTGTTTCAGTGAATTCAATGTGAACTTTGAATTCTTCTTGTAATATTTTGATTAACTAGAGAGTTTATTCAAATTCTATTCTTTGTAATATAAAGTTAAGAGTTAAGATTGGAAAGCTTGACACAACCTTGAGAAAGAACCAGAAACTGCCCTCACACAGACAACTCTGAGGCTGAGGTGCTTTCGGCATTTACTTTATAATCTATTTATTTATTTTCTTAAAAATAATATCAGAATATAACTAGAAATCTTTTACATGCAATAGTAGAGGTATTTTATAATCTAGGGGGAAAAAAGAGTTGTTTTCTCTGTTCTGTTGTATTTTTTAATGAAAGTTTATCCAAATCATTTTTAAAAGCTTAAAATTGTGTTTCTTAATTTTTCAAATTTATTCCTTCAATGATATATTTTTTTTTTAATCTCAAGGAAGATACAATGATATCTAAAATCTTTCTTCTCCCCTATCTGTCATAATAATATCAACATCTGCAGAAAAATAATGTAGTGTATTTCTTAAAAGATTTCAATTTTTTTTCAAGTATCCAGAATCAGGGATTAGAGGTTTGTAGCCAACTCCATGGTAAAACATATAAGATTACTTCAACAAACAAAATGTCTCAATAAAGGATATACTCCCAGCATTGAAAATGATATATGTTTTACCTCTGTTGACACACATGAAAGCAATATAGGAGCACAACACTCATATTACAAGGACAATGAAAATAAGAAATCTTATTACAAACAAGAAGTCAGTTTAGAGTTGTCACGAGAAAGAACCAATATGAAGTAAATGAAGTGTTCACGCCAATAAAATTTATTATTTGCACCAAGTTTGGTGTGCCATACATCAGAGAAGGTTGTGAGTTCAATCGGCAAGCTTACTTGCAATGCTGAAACAGAGCTGCTTCACTGTCTGGAAGCCTTCATCATCGAGTGAAACAGCACTCAGATGTTTACGCATAGCGTCTTCAGTGACCTGATCAAATTCACTCCTTGACCTGAACAAGAAGTATCCACTGCACTCCCAAGCTGAAAGGTTGCACGTGGTTGCCAAAGTCTGTACCAGGGTTTAAATAGGAAAAAAAATCACATTTGAAGGTTTACATTAAATTATTGCCTGCAAATCTCTTCTAGAGTGTAATATAAAGCCAAGAAGGAAGCTCTTACTAGTAATAGACATAACAGCCATTATACCTGAAGAAACAAAAATGTCTTTTTGCCACAATCAGATATTAGAATACTGTATGGAATGTTTTTTTCCTGTAAATAAGAACATGTTTCAGACATAACTTCCACCATCATCTTAATGTTATAGGTGAACTCAAAGAGGATGGCCTTAACAGGGTAATCCATCACAGTACTGATGTGAGTTCCTGTTCGCTCATCAGCAATAAAGTATCAACAGGCATGAGCTCCACAGGCAAATGATCTGGAAAGTAGCAGGCCTACACCAACAGCAGAAAAAAAAAAATAATAATAATAAATAAAATAAAACTTTTGAATGAATGTAAACTGGATTTCGTCACATCTTTAATGTTAATACTTCTTCAGTTACAATCCCTCTCTAAAAAAGCAAGCAAAAAAGCAATTCAATACCTGAAAATATAAATGAGAAGCAGCAGGGCTAGAGGAATCATAGAACAGGTGGAAGGAAGGGTTATTTGTTTCAGCAGAGACCCTCAACATCATTTCCAAGGATACCACATCAAACTGGTAAAGTCCGTTAGATCCCCAAGGTACCAGGAACACATGGCCATATTCAGCTGGGGTTGCCTTAAAAAAAACAAAAGGAACAATCAGATTACAAGAATGTGTCATAAAGTTCACTACATAATAGATAGCAATCTTCCCTACAAGCTATGAAGGCTCAGTGGAATAGCCACATGGCAACCCACTGGGATAACAGTTCTTTAATATACCCGCAAAACTACCATGTCTATTTTGCATTTTTGCTTAGAAATAATTGGAAAAAAAGAAAGGAATTATTTTCATGTGGTTGCAAACATTCAATCAAGATTAATAACGACCAGAGTCTATACCATTTGCCAAGATATTTCACAATATTGGTAATATATTCCATCCATGACGCTAGAAACTGAAACAATCACTCCACTCAGCCTTACATTTATAATAATCAAGATGGCGCCATTAGGCACAGAAGCTGCAGGTATAATCTGTGAGTTTGTCTTCTCGCTGTTTGCAATACAAAAGAGTAATTCCTCATCGTGGTTCATGCAGTGAAATATAAATGGATCAATTTGCTGACAAATTGTATTGTCCTCAGCTTTTGGTAAATAATCCATGTTCCATCCTTCATTCAGTTGAGCAAGAAACTTTCCCCTGCCACTAATGACCTGTAGGAAGTACCTAATATGTTAGACATTTAGCCGTGATGTAAATCTATATTCAAGAAAGAGACGGGCATTTCACAACAAAAATGATTCTAGTGATGTGTTAAACTACCTTAATTTCAGAGGTTGTCACATCATATCTAAAACAGCCTTTCCACATCCGCTCTTCCCACTGTAAGTAACAAGAATACATTAATAAATAGTGATTATTTTTAATAAGAAATAAGATTCATATTTGATCTATACCTGAGAAAGAAGAAGAGCATCTAATAAACTTTGTTCTTCCTCTGGAATTTTGGAAAGCCCCCGAACGACAGTATTGTCAACGAGAGACTGACTACCCATGTAGTAAATAGGAGTTTTGATGCCTGTCCAGATAAGTCGGATATTAGAAACATGTAAATTGCTTTAATAGTTCAAAGCCTTAACTGCATGCTAATACACCATAAAAAAAGTTCATATGCAGAAAAAGAAAAACCTATGCATATCTCATTATCAATTAAATTATGCAACCAAAACAGAGGTGCTATTTACTGTACAAAAACATGGTGTAGATGGCAATACCTACCAAGTCATGTTTGATAATTCAGATATTAGAAACATGTAAATTGCTTTAATAGTTCAAAGCCGTAACTGTCATGTTAATACACCATAAAAAAAGTTCATATGCAGAAAAAGAAATCGTACGCATATCTCATTATCAATTAAATTATGCAAATAAAACAGAGATGCTATATACTGTACAAAAACATGGTCTAGATGGCAATACCTATCAATTAAATTATGCAAATAAAACAGAGATGCTATATACCGTACAAAAACATGGTGTAGATGCCGTGTATGTGTGTACAAAAACATGGTGTAGATGGCAATACCTATCTAATGGCTGATATTTATTCTCATTATACAACTGTGTAATCACTAATCAGTAACTCGGGCGATAAATTGGAAGTGACCCCATATTTGATTGCATGCCGGAGGGATTGTATTTGAAATATCTGTATACAGCTATGTCAAATACATTCCCTCTTGCATGCAAACCTCTCTCTTTCTCTCTCTCAACTTCTTCTGAGTTTACTATTCCCGAGACAAAGGGGTATGAGAACAAAGTCATTTACAATCATACTTCTGCATTGTCCAAAACTATTTCTTTCAGTTATTTTCTTCTCCAAAAGACTTGAGAACTGATAAGTAAAATCAACATGATTCTAATATGTCGAACCATACCTGACAAGGTGGTTTGAGCACAGTTTCTCGAGATAGCAATTAAATCAATTCCTTTCTGACACTTCACACATTAATGTTAAGAATTCTGCTAATAATGTCAGACAATGCTTTTTGACAGATAAAGTTGTAAAACTTAGGTCACGTACCCCATCATAGCTACAACATAAGATTAAGACCAAGGCCAAGGGCATATAAGATGGTAAATAACTAAATTTATACCAATGAAATATTTAAATGCACGTCATCAATGATGAAATTCTTATGAATGTTCTTATTTATAACTAGAACATAAGATGAAATTGGTTTACTGCCAAAGTGCACTATAGCATTGTAGGGACTGAATGCCACCAGTAAGCTAGCAAGAGTGCACTATATACTGTCACCACAGTCAGTTTCCAACTTTCCATTTCATTTAAGGGACTGAATGTCAAATGTTAAATGATTTTGATTATAATTTCAATGAAAACTGGGTATCAATATTGTTCTAAGTGGGTGCTCACACAACGACTCATACATATCCTATGCATTGCTTGAAAACAAAAACAAGGAAAATCAACAAGATGAACTATTTTTTTGTTAGTGCTTGGGGAATCAAATGCAAACTTTATGAATTTAATCCTATTATGTTGGGATAATACCACAAAATTTAGAAAGAATGTCTTAGAAGAATGAACATAGTAAAAAGTAGCAAATAATTACTCACATGTGTAATAAATGAATAGAGACAAGCGGGAACTAACCTTGTAAAGAGAACATAGAACATTTTAGCTGTTCAGACGTTGCAACCTTTGACAGAAATTTGTTACGTTCAAACTTCCTGACAGTAACCATGCTCTAAGAGTGTCTTTGTAACTGATTACAAAACTGAAAGAAATCTATGATAGCCGTTGTTCCAGCACCCACCACATGAATGAGGACTAGATCAGTTGGATTCGCATATCAGAACCCACCACCTGCGAGGAAGGTAAGATCAGCTGGATGCCCACCAGCTGAAGGTAGGGCCCCGCGACCTCCGTGAAATGAAGGGGAAGCAATCAAGAATTTAGAGATTGCTTTCACATATTCTTTGCCCCTTCTAATCTTACTACTAGTCTCTCTTCTTAGAGCCGTGGTTAAATGGACAAGCCAGCCCTAATTGGCCAGCAGATCACCTTGCTTCTTTACAAATCTTGAAAGACAACTGTGAAAAATAAAATCAGCAGACAATCAGCCAGTAATATTTCAAACAAAAATTCACACAGGAGAAGCAGAACCTGTTTCCAACACCAAAAGACCAAACAAATAGAAAAAGGAAATAGCAACTGAAACCTATTACTTTCCTTGTTCCTTGTTTAAAAAAATTGATGAGTATGAAATTGATGCTTCTTCAGGTTCTCAAAAAAATGTAGAAAAAGTACACAAACCATGATGTGAGTCTTCTAATTAATTGAACCAAAAGGGAAAAGATTTGTACTTGAGTATAACTAAGTTACTGCCTTGGGCTTGTTTAATAACCACATGCATGCTGAAAAATGAAATTCCCGCTGGTATATTAACAAAATTGTCTTTAGCTCCATATCTTAAGCTGTTAAATAATGGAATTACAATTCAGTCTTAGTTTCGAAAAAATTACTTGATTCGTAAAGTGACTTCCATTGTATACAATGTAGATAGACGAATGCTGAAGATGATGAATTCTAAATTTGATGTAATTATTTCTTGACACCGCACCTATAATGGGGGGACTCCACTGTGATTACCAAAGCAATCAATGACATCATTACATAATCAGAGCCCATCATTGCAACCGGTATTACAACTATTAACGACACTACCATCACGATGACCACCACATGCTATCAGTATCATTAATACCGCCATCATCACCACCACCACCACCAACACCATTAACCCTATTACCAACCCCACCATTACTAAATCAAACAACTGACTGCCATCACACTCGAAAACTCATTTTCAGTTTTGAATTTTTATATAAACCTGAAACTCGATGTAGACACTTTTCGGATTTCAGCTGTTATACTTACAAAAAATTAACTAAATATCAGCTTAAAAACTAAGGGCATAATAAACTGAAAACAAGAAGGTGAATTTTGAACTTGTAAAATTTGATAACAGAAGGTAGGCGTTTCGCAGAGTTCAATTCAATCTAAAGAGTGAAGACAAAAACATGCAAAATTCAGGTACAAAAATCAAATACAGAATAATTTAAGACCTCAACGAGATTGAGAAAACAATCAGGGGCTCCACCGAGCTTTTGTTCAACAAAAATTAACTTCTGCAATAACACCACAAATTCATTAACCGAATAGATTTCACATGAAATTATTTCTTTAAATGAACAATAAAATTGAAAGAGAGAAAAGAAAATCAGTTAATTTTAACAATTCGACAAGGTATACCTTGGAAGTCGCGCTCTACAGAGAAGCAAACTAGTAATTCTTGGAGGAATTGTGATTTCAGAGGATTGACGATAATCGAAGATTTGCGTTATATAATTGAAATTCTAGTGTTGGACGATCATGATACCTGTACGATTCGATTATTCTGACTGGTTTCATATCTACACTTGCTCCTGCAAATCAGAGTTTGACACGTTGTAGATAAACAAAAGACAAGAGAATGACCGAAGAGCTTGTTTGGTTAGGTTTTTAAAAAATCTCTATCGGTAAAAGATCTATTTGTAGTCTATTAGATTTCTGAGTTTTTGAAGAAAAAAAAATTATAATTGTTTGATTGGTAGATTTTTTTTTTAATGTCTATTTGAAGAAGTACCTCCGCTTTTGCCTAGTAGATGTTTAAACTTTACTAGCTTCCACTAGATTTAAAATAGACAATTTCAAAAACCAATCAAATAACTCTAAAAATAACTTAAATAGACGTTTGTAGACTATTTGAAGTAGTAGAAAGCTCAACCAACGAGCACTCAATCATATAACCTTTTTCATATACTATTTTTCAAAGAAAAAAAAAGTTTTTTAGTTTTAGTTTCGAAATCCTGAAAACCGCGTCTAGTAGCATATATTAAAACTGTATTTTAAAATATAACCGGAAAAAAGGCTTCCAGTGTGTTAACCGAAAAATATCAAAATTATAATTTCCAATTAATTTTTCTATTGTAATTTTGATACCGATTAAACCCAAAATAAAAATACAAATGCCTTGATTTGAATTAGAAAGGCAATGTCAACATATAATCTTGGATCCGTTTGAATTGAATAACACCATCAAGAATTTTTCAAACAACAACACAAACACATCAGAACACATGAACAATTTTTCAACACCACCAACAATAATTATATAGAATATGGCTTTAATTCACGAAATCAATAGAAACATTTGTCACTACTGCTAATATCATTGATGCAATTGGGTTTCCATCCCAGAATTGCATACTGTTAACAACACCAACACAAACATACTCCTCCAGTTCTCCATCATCTCTCTCTCTCCTAACCAAAAATTGTCACACCCAGAAAACGAAAAAAAAAGGCTTAGCGAGTCCCAAGCACTTTTTTTCCTAGATTGATATATTTGAAAGAGCTGATACATTTTGAAACCCAGAAAAAGCCATCACCATTAATTTAAATTGTAAACATAAATTACATGAAATTTTTTTAATCTTTGAAAAAATAATGAGCAGATCGGCGCACAAAGGCCGGAGGATGTGAGCAGATCTAGTCTGGATTTTATTTTGAACATCAATATCTTTGTTGTGCAAATTAGAAGCCAATGTTGATACACTTGGTTTCCTTTTTTTGTTGGTCTTACGCAGTAAGGAATTTTTTTTTTTTTTTTTTTTCGTTTGAGTTGCTGGCAAACTTCTTTAATCCACAAACTGATTAGATCGTGCTAGTATAAAACCAGTAAAGCATCACTTTCAACCGTTATTGATCATTTTATGAGTATAAACTCAATAATTTCCTGCGAGTGACCTGGTTCTAGTATCTTCCCAACAGTTTAAGGGTGTTTCAAATTTCACTTTTGTTAATTACTATGGGTCATACAGGAGGATGAAAGATTGTTGTCCAGATATCGAATATTAGCACGGTGTTATAATACGTGTGGCTTTTGCCACTTAGTACAATACACAAAATATCTCCCCACAAACCCACCGTCACTATCTTTACTATTTACCTATATATATGTTTCACTTTCTTTGTAAATTGCTGATGACAAAGTCAAATACAAAAGTTGTTTGTTGATTCATTGTTCCAGTAAACTCTCTCTCTCTCTCTTTCCTCTCATCTGATCTTCATTTTTCTCATGTGTTATTATATTGTTCTTCATTTTTACACGTTATCAGCACGATTGTATATAAGTAGAGAGGATTCTTTGATGGGTGATTTACTTATATCTTAACATTATGGATCTATATACAGTTCCGTATAACAAGACTTATACCGTCCAACGGAACCTATATTATACTATAGTTCTGGATTTATTTAGTTATACTAATTTATTTTTATACAATATATAAGACTGGCTTATGCTGTGTCTCGGGACTGGCTTATGCTGTGTCTCGGGACTGGCTTATGCTGTGTCTCGGACTGGCTTATGCTGTGTCTCTGGACTGGCTTATGATGTGTCTCTGGACTGGCTTATGATGTGTCTCTGGACTAGCTTATGATGTGTCTTCAAATAAATTGTTTAAATATTCAGCATTTATTTTTATACAATATATGAGACTGACTTATACTGTGTCTCGGGATTGGCTTAAACTATGTCTCCAGATAAATTGTTTAATTTATTATGCTCTTTAATTATATACAATTTAATTTACAGAAAAATGGGAAGTTGTAAGCATGTCTAAACTTGCGAATTTTGAAGTTGATGCACTCGAAGTTTCGGGAGATAATTATATGTCTTGAGTTATTGATGCGGGGTTATACTTAAAATCCCGAGGTATGTATTATATCATTGATGATGGTAGTAAGGCTAATGAGCATGATAGACCCACAACGATGGTGATAATTCGTCATCACTTACATGAAAATTTAAAAACTCAGTATCTTACTGTCATGGAACCTGAAGAACTGTGACAAAAGCTAAAAGATCGTTATAATCATCAGCATGCTGTAACATTACCAAATGCTAGATATGAATGAACAATATTTACGATTTCAGGACCATAAATCAGTTTCTGATATAATTTCGCTCTTGTTGAGAATCACCACGGGTTGAAATTATGTGGTGAAGAGGTATCTGAAAAGGACATATTGGAAAGGCTTTTACAACTTTCCATGCCTCAAACATAATAATGCAACAACAATATCGAGAACGCAGATTCTCAAAATATTCAGAACTTATCTCTTGTCTTTTAGTAGTAGAAAAAATAATGAACTACTAATAAAAATCACGGATCACACCCCACTAGTTCTACAGCATTTCCGAAAGTGAATGCTAGTACTGTCGGATATCGTGGTCGTGGGTATGATCGTAATCTAATCGTGGTCATGGTAAACAGTCGTAATCCTGATCACGGCCGTGGTTATGGTCTTAATCCTGCTCGGGGCCGTAGTTTTAACAGATCAGGGTGGTATAATCAAAACACTGAGCAGAAGCGGAATACTTATAAGGCCAAACAATATAAATAAAAAGATGTCAAAATAGACCTAATGCAAATAACAGTGTTGTTTTAGGTGTGAATGTTACAATCATTGGTCGAATGAAATTAATACACCTAAACATCTAGTGGATCTATATCAAACATCAATCAGAGGAAAGGAAAAAAAAACTGAAAACTCATTTCATTGAAGATTCATATCCTAGAAATATTACGCATCTCAATGTTACAGATTTCTCCCCAGACCCGAAAGACATGCCAGCTGCTTCAATTGGTGATGAGAATGTCCATACCAACTACTTATAGTAGTATTATTTTATAATTGTGTTCATATAAAATATATCTCTATGCAATATATATATTTTGAATCACTTTGTCTGATATGCATTTTATTTTTCTTTATGAAGCATACAAAAATGAATCTAAACGATAAAATGAAGATTATTGAAAAGCTAGAAGCAGGAGATATATGTCTAGTTGATAGTGCAACAACTTATACAATTCTACGGAGTCAGAAATATTTTATAAATTTAAATTTACTCAGAGCAAATGTCAGTATAGCCTCAAGTCTATCGGATCTGATAGAAGGCTTTGGAAGAGCCACGATATTGTTACCAAACAATACTAAAATATGTATCGATGATGCATTATATTCAAGTAGATCCATAAGGAGTCTGCTTAGTTTCAAATACATAAAGAGAAATGGATATCATATTGAAACTATGAATAGAGATAATATTGAATATATGTGTATTACTTCTTATAATTCAAGCCAAAAACTCATTATAGAAAAGCTGCGTGCTTTATCTTCTGGATTATATTACACTATTATCAAAAGTGTAGAAATTTATTGCAGTTATGAATCAGAAGTTCTCAGATCCAAAAATGTTTGTACTTTGGCATGACCGTCCTCGGTTATCTAGGATCTACAATGATGCGTAGAATCATTGAAAATTATCATGGACATACATTAAGGAACCAGAAGGTTCTTTATCACATGAGAATTTATGTACATAAACCATTTTTTTTTCTAAAGTTGGTTTTGAATCTCCATTATTTTATAAGGAATTCAAGGGATATATGTGGACTTATTCATCCACCAAGTGGACAATTTCATTATTTTATGGTTCTAGTTAAGGCATCTGTAAGATGATCACATGTATGCTTATTATCAACACGTAATGTTGCTTTTGCAAGATTACTTGCATAGATTATTAGGCTTCGAGCTCATTTTCTGATCACTCAAATAAGTCCATACGCCTTGATAATGCTGGTGAATTTACTTCCAAAGCATTTGATGAATAGTGCAAAATGGTTAGGATTGATGTTAAGCATCCAGTTCCACATGTTCCTACTCAGAATGGATTAGCAGAATAACTTAATAAACGTGTCCAGATAATTGCGATGATTTTATTATTTCGAACGCAATTATCGATTTCTGTATAGGGTCATGCTGTGTTTACATCTGCTGCATTAATCCAGCTTTGGCCCACTGCTTATCATCAGTATTCACCATTACAACTTGTACTTGGTCATCAACCGGATATATCTCATTTACGTACTTTTGATTGTGCGGATATGTCCCAATTGTGCCAACACAAATAACTAAAATGGGACCCCAAATGCGATAGAGAATATATGCTAGTCTTGATTCACAATCAATTATAAGATATCTAGAACCTTTGACTGGTGATTTTTTCACAGCACAGTTTGCAGATTGTCATTTTGATGAAACAAATTTCCCATCATTAGGGGAAAGAAAAACTTCTTCTGAAGAGAAGCATGAACTTTCTTGGAAAGTATCTAGTAATAAAAGTGAAGATTGCAGGTTGATTGGCTATTCAGATAGTGATTGGGGAAGAGATCTGGATGAACGTAAAAGCACGACAGGTTTTACGTTTTTTTATGGGAGATGCAGCGTTCACATGGTCATCCAAAAAGCAAGTCATTGTGACATTGTCATCATGTGAAGCTGAGTACGTTGCTACTGCTCAGCTGTTTGTCATGGTATCTGGATCAGGAATGTGTTGCAGTACTTGTGATTTCCATAAGTAAATCTCACAGAGGTCTACATCTACAATCGGTCAGCTATTGCGCTGCAAAGAATCCAGTATTTCATGAAAGAAGAAAACATATTGATATGAGGTATCATTTCATCAGAGAGCATGTGAAGGATAAAGATGTGGAACTAGTCTCTTGCAGGACATATGATCAAGCTACTGATATTTTCACCAAGTCTCTCAAGCATGACGTGTTTTCAAGACTAAGGACAATGCTCGGTATGGCGAAACACGGAAAGTCAAGTTTAAGGGGGGATGTTGAAAAATAAACTTGACCTCCAGCAAATCTCCTTCCAGAAACCAGCAACCTCCAACCTCCAACCACTTTCCAGAAGCTCTCAAACCAGCCATCTCCCAACCTCCCAACCACCACCAAACAGGTGAAGCTTAGCTTTGATTTCGTTTCAATGTTTTTCATTTATTTTGCTTGTCTTTTTCTTATCTCATTTCCTTATATAAAGGGATGAAGATTGTGTTGTAAAATGTATGAAGTTGTGTAAGAAAATATAGAGAGAAATAAGAAGTTTAAAGTTTCTCCTTCGTTTGAGTGTTCGAAATCTCTCCCAGAGGTGCACCACAAGTGACCTCAAGCTTTACCAATCCCACCAACAACTCTGAGTCTCAAATTGCTTGGCTTCCCAAGACGTTGCATTAATGTTGTACTTTGATATCATTTATGTATTAAGATTTTATGTTTTCTTTTAAATAGATGATGAAATTGAACAAGACTTTCTCAGCTCTTGGAAATCAATGTCAGTGCCACAAGATGATGCCATGGATTTTAACTTTGACACAGTTCCAAGTGGAAAGAAAAAACATTCAACTTTGAAAAACTGTAAGTGTTGATACCAAGGATGATGTCACTTGGTAAAACCATTTTCTGTCAAACGCATGCTTCGTTGCTTTAGTCTGATTTTGGTAAATTGAACTCTTGAGTTACATTGCATGTTGTTTACATCAACTCCCATTGAAGGGGTTTCTTATATCAGGAGCCTTATCTCCATCCTTAGTATAATTTCATTATATTTCATAGAAGGGATAGATTTTGACACATATTTTCACTAATCAATTCAGTAGATATATGATAGATACATGCATGAGTTTCTCTAGTTGGCAGATAATAATTATGGGGGCTTGTTTATTCCAGGTATATGGACTTTAATCTGGATGCTGATTTTAACAAGTTATTATCATTTAAAGTGGACATGCCAGACCTTGATTTCCTATCCCCATCAGAGAAGACCGCAAAACCAACCCAAGGAAAGAACTGAAGACTCTTCCAGTTCCAGAGGAAATAGTCAAGGGAAAAAGATCATTTTAGCTTCTCTTTTGATTTCAATGAGTAAGTTGACTAAATCTTTTTAAGGCATATTTTAACCTACATATGTAAATTTATACTGTATTGAATTCTATTGTAGGTAATTGATCAACCTTTTTCAAATAATTATCAACAGTCAGGACTTTGCCAATGATGCACAATTTGGGAGCAAATTGTTGGGTAGTTCAAAGTCAGTTACCAGAGAACTAACAAATGATGAACCTGTTTTGTTGAGAAGTAAGGAGAATGTAAAACACCTCAGTAATAACAGGTGAGACATCAGTCAATGGAAATCATATCATGCCAAAACCATGTATTTTATGATGTTGTGTAAAACTTTTGTTCCTCTGGAAAATGAATTAGATCATATGAGTTAAGAAATCGTTCCATAAGAACCACTGTTAGTGCTCAAATGACAGTGTCTTATATAATCTTCTTTAGGGAGGATTTCAATTTTATGATGGGAGTACAAAAAGTGAGCAAAGTGGTTGCAATTTAAGGCTGCTAGATGAACAAGGGATACAAGGAGAACGTACTATGCTAAGAGTGAAAATAATGCTGGGTGAGATTTCTATACTTATTTATTTATTTGTGTATTACGTTTTGGGCATTTTTTGTTAAAACATTTTTAATCCAGAAACTGATTTGATAGTAGAGGTTTAAAGCCAATAAAATTATGGTTGGGATCCTTGGCTTTTGACAGGGAGGACCTTCACGAGAATGATGTGCAAATTGGGAGCCAACTGGGGCTTAATTCTATGTCATCTACCAGAGAGACAGTGAATCTGGTTTCCTGATAAGTGAGAACAATGTCAAGAATGTTAACGATACCAGGTGAGACATTTTTATTGTTAACCATTTCATACCACAAGTTTCTAAGTTATGACTTGGTGTTAAAAGCATCTTGCTCAAATGACATATCTTTTACAATCTTCAATAGGGAGGGTTCCAATTCTGATGGTGTAAAGAACGGTAGCCAGCTGGTTGGTGAACTATGGTCTCTAGATAAACAAGTGATACGAAGGGAACCTGATATGCTTAGAAGTGAAAAGAATTCTGGGTGAGGCGTATATATGGGTTTTTTTTTTTCATGTTTTCTTGGAGTCAAACTTCTTTAATCCTGAAATGGTTTTGATAGTGGAAGTTTAGAACAAGTAAAATAATTGTTGATACACTTGGTTGTCAACAGGGAGGACTTCATAGCCATGATGTGCAAATTAGAAGCCAATCAGTGGGTAATTCAAAGCCATTATCAGAGATTTAACAGAAGGTGGGCCCGTTTTGCTGAGAAGTGAGAACAATTGTCAGAATCTAAGTAATGTTCAGGTCAGGCATCTATTCCTGGACCATATTTACACCAGAAGTATCCATTTTCTGACATGTGTTGAAACTTCGTTGCTCAGGAAATGAAACTAGATTATGTAGGTTTACAACCATTAAATACAAGCCATGCATTATTAATGCTGATGACAGAGCCTTATACAATCCTCAACAGGAATGCCCTGGGAACAAAATGATAGCAAACTAGTTGGTATAGTAGGCTGCAAGATAAACAGACCGGCAAAAGAGGAATCGTGTTATCCAGGAAGTGAAAATAACATTGGCAGTAGACAGATTAGATCGCGCTATAATAAAACCAGTAAAGCCTCACTTTCAAACAGTTATTTATCGTTTTAGGAGTATAAACTCAATAAGTTTCCTGCGAGTGACCTGGTTCTGGTATCTTCCTGACAGTTTAAGGGTTTTTCAAATTTCACTGGTTGTTAATTACTATAGGGTAATCAGGAGGATGAAAGATTATGTCCAAGATATCGAATATTATAATTTTATTTTCATCTGTATTTCAGTCACTCCGGTGTGTAATGTTGGTTCACATATTGAATTTTAGATACCATCAACTTATGTCTATTCTGACTGTTCATCTTGGGCTGTGCTAATTATTTCTGTTTCATTGTCTCAATATTTCTTGTTTAATCTTTACACGGAGGGCTTCAACACTATATATGCACAAGTTGGAAAACACTTGGTTATTTTAAGTTACCATCCAGAGAATTAACAAAACTGAAGCTTTTTTGGAGGAAAGTGAAAAGAATGACAAAAATCTTAGCAATATCAGGTGACGTAGCAATGCTTGAAACTATTTACATCAAAAGCTTTTATTTAGTGACATTGGGTAGAATAGTGTCCCTTATGAAATGGATTCGATCCTTAAAAGTTAGAATCCACACTGTACGTGCATTATTGATTTCAATACTGTCTTATGCAAACTTGCAACAGGAAGGGTATCAATGTTGATGGTGTGCAAAATGGCAGCAAAGTTGTTGGTAATTTTAGGTCACAGAAAAAGGAAGCAATTAGTGGAAAACCTGTTCAGCTACGAAGTGAAAACAACTCAGTGTAAGGCATCTATATCTCAAGATATATCTGAGATTTTAAGATTTAGATTTTAAAAAGGGTTAAATTGTTTGAATTTGATGTTGAGTTAAGTCACCGAAGGAAAGCAAGTACCATTGGACTTTGACTATATGCACCTTTAGGGGTGCGTTTGGTACGGGGACTGCACTGGACAGTTGTTCCGTATTGTGTTTGGAATACCTTGGGTAAAACTGTGGACTGTACTGTTATGCATTGGTATGGCTGAGACATGACTAGACAAGAGGTTTAAATGACCAGATTACCCTCCTTATATAATAATAATAATATATTATAATATGATATATATAATAAGATGACATATTATATTATATTAAATAGTTTTATATAATGTATATATTATATAATGTATATAATATATATAATAATATATACTATACGATATATTAATATTATTATTATATCATATATAATAATATTTAATATTTATATATTATTATATATATAATAAAATATATATTATATATATTATATATATATTATAATATTAAATAATAATATATTATATATATAGTATAATATAAGTATTACATATATAATTATAATATATATTATTGAAATATATATATATATATATAATACATCGGATATGATTGTAATTTTTTGAACATATAAAGGGTAAATTGGTCTTTCTGACACTTGTCCCAGTCCTGAGGTGGGACAGTTTTTTTTATAATTTTTGTCCCACTTTATCCCGTGTTGTCCCATGCTAATATCGTACCAAACATAAGACAAGAGGAAACTGTCTCACGTTGTCATGTCCTGTACCACATACCAAACGCACCCTTACTAGGTTATGTGCGGGAATATCATAATATTTTCCCTGAAACCTGCAGAAGTATTAAAGAACGTCGTGGAAGATCTGTTGAAGAAGAGGTATCTTACCAATAAAAAGCTTGTGGCTTGATACAACAGAAATTTGCATGGAACCTGAATTAGGTTTAAATCTTGTACTTGTAAATTTCTAACTTCAGTTGCCTTTATGTTTTTCCCAGACCTGCAATAATGAGAATCAAGCACAGAGTAAGACTAAAAACGTTTTCCATGATCAACCAACCTCTAGACCTGAAGTTTCTCGGGAGATTAACATGACTGAACTAGAAATTCCTTTGGTCATGGAAAATGACGGAAACGTAGAAAAGGCAGAAGCATATACAAAAGATCTTGAAGATGTAAGTAATCCATGTACTCTAATTGCTACTTGCAAGTTTCACTGTTTATTTTGATAAAGCTTATCAAACTATGATATTAGTCCCAAACATCTCAAATGATTACAACATTGAGAACCAATGACAATACTAGCAGAAGAATCACAAATAGTAATAGACATACTGTTACAATATTGTTATGGAATATATCTATCTCCGAATCTTCGTCATTTGTACCTACTGTCTATGGAATAGTGAAGCATGTACCTCGATCAAACCTGCACTCTTTTTAAACCGAGTTTCAGATATGCAATATGCTAAAGAAGAAGCATGAAGGAGCCAAAGAACTACTGGTTCGAGCTATTGTGAATAACAATAATCTGCTCATGCTTAACCATCCAATCTATGAAGAGAAGATATCCTTCTAATTTTGTTTTTGCTGCTGTATTGCCTTTGCAATTCATTTTAGTATGAAAATAAATTTGCATTTCCTTCACAATTGAAAACATCCGTATGGTTCAGAACTTTGCCATGCAGAATTGACGCTCAAGGAAATTCCATTGATCGTTAGGAGTAAGAGTTGCCTTGTGAAGGTAACTCTGTCTCTCTCAGATTCATTTCAATTCTGTTTTGTTTTCAATAGCAAATTCTTATGCCATGCAAATTTTAGAGACAGAATATATGTTCTCTTTGCTGCTACAATTTGAACCATGACATCTTTTGGATTATGCCGAAATGCCGAAATGTTAAAAACTCGAAGATATAATGTCATAGGTTGAATTTACTTCAGTGTTTCCAGCTTTGATATAATGATTTTGGACATAACTGTGCCAATTACCAACCATAGCACCTGGTTTGACATGTCCATGACCATAACAGCAGTGTATTATATATATATATATAATAATTTTCACCTCAGTGCGTACCTGTAAGGCCTAACTATTTGTCTTTGGCCCAATAAAGGCCCAAATTTGAGGGGTCCAGCTTATTAAAAAAAAAAGAACATTTGAGACAGAGCAACTCTGTCTCTATTTGAAGGCCACGCAGCTGTCTGCTTGGACAACAAATACAGATGCGTGTGATTGTAGGCAAGCGATAAGAACAAAAAAAAGGGGGAATAAAATGTGTTGGAAATTTTGTGATGAACACATATTTTGAGAGTATTATTTGGGTATGATTGATTCCATGAAAATGGAAGATCAAAGTATATTCGAATTGTCCTTCGTGAGAGCTTTGAAATGGTATACTCGAACTTACAAAATTATTAATGGGTGAATGAGAAATTGAGTCTCAAGGTGAGCCCATTGTGTAGGGAAAAATATGCATTCCACATTGGTTGGGGAAAACATTTATATATGGTATATAGGTGGTTGTGTGATAGTAGCTTATAAACATGTGTGTGGGCGCGTCCTGCGTACACGAATGCTGCATCGATTGGACCGTGAGAGTACAATCGACTTTTTGCTACTATTTTTTAATTTCTTTTTTCCTAAATCAACATTTTATTGATTAGGAAAGAATTAATTTAATTTATTTTCCCCTAAGTTAGAAGGTTTAAATGATAAGGAAAAGTTGACTAAAGAAATAGTTAATTTTCGTTTTGGGTTATGGAAATTAATTATATTAAGGAAGGAGTTGATTTCCTTTTTGGATTCTGATACTTGATCAATAAGTAATTAGAGTCGGTGTTTAATTAGGAATATATCTTTTTGAAGATGATTCCTTAATTATTTTCCTTTATCATTACAACCGCAGTAATTAACTATTTCCAAAATCAATCCTACTGATTAGGTTTTCTATTTAAAATCCTAGTCCTTTCCATATAATTCGATTATTCTGTAAATCACGAAATATAGAGAAAATATTGTTCTTTTCCTAGTTCATCAGTTCTTCGTATCTTGGTAAGTTTGAATTCAATTTGAGTTTGCTGAGAGTGGTTTGTGTTCTACATATCCACTGTTTAAATCGTTGTATCATGGGAGACAATCGCCATACACATAAGGTGTTAGCCGGCGAAATTGTCTTAAGGACACCGTGTGAAACACAGGCCTTCGATTTCCCTAACATGATGTTTTCTATATGCTGTTTTTCTGTCTCTTGCAGATTAGAACCAGATTGTTTTTAGCAATACAAACACAATCTTAAGACAAATTTCGGTTTTTAAATTTCTTCTCACATTTTAATTTCTTTTAAAACCTTCTGGTTCGGTTTCTGTTTTCCTACGGATCGCGACAGACTTGTTTTGTAAACATCAGTGGATTGGGTTAATAAAAAACATTAATCTGTGGAAATTGGGTCTGTTTCGAGACACTAATTTAGAAATCACGTGTGATTTCAATTGTGTAATCAGGTCTGATACCAGACACTGATTGTGATTTCAATTGTGAAATCTGGAATCGATTTTGATTCACTTATTTGATATCCGATATTCGATATCGGTACTGTCATATATATTATATGATATTTCGTGATTCTAAGAGTATATCGGTTGTACACACGAGTTGTGTAAATATTTGATATTTAAGAGATATATAATTGTAGTCTATATCTGAAAGAAAAAAAAAGCCGAAATATAAGATCATATGTCTATATAATCTGCTAATATATTTATATATATATATAATAATTTTCACATAAGTGTGCACTGATAGAATTATATAAGGACATTGAATGTGAATCACTCATTTTACATATTTTGACTCGGTATGTATGCACTTGTCAAAACTCTTTTATAAATGAGTGGCTCACATTTAATGTCCTTATATAATTCTATCAGTGCGCACTGACAGGAAAAGAACTATATATATATATATATATATATATATATATATATAAATTAAGTTTGGCACTGCAATCAGTAGTATATTTTAGAGTATTATATGCCATTGTTTAATCTATTATATGTCAGCATGTTTGGTTGATGTATAAGTAATTTTAGATTACTGATAATTGTGAAACTAAATTACAATCTAGTATATTGTTTGATATCAGTGTTTTATAAAAAAACAAAACTATTATTGTTTGATATCAATTTTGATTTCAATGTGATGTGATACCAATCCGGTTTTCTTTTGGTAAATATGTTATATTGTTGTATAATCCTACACAAGGTTGCAGCACTTATTTATAATTTAAAGTGTCAGAACAGTGTTTGATACATAATATGTTAATACCAATGATATTTGTTAATATTGGTTTCGCTTTATCAATATTTATATACTGGTTGTGCTACTAGTGTTTCATATTTTATATTGTTTGATATCGATTATTTGATAAAAAACACTGTATCGGTGTGCGATATATTTTTGTTTGATATATTAGTTATAGTGTTATAAATAATAGTACACATACTGGTTATTTATATTTCAAAGACTGAAATTATATTGGTATGCTTGTATATTTTATTTGATATATATTAACATACTAATTTTGATATATCAGTGCTTAATATATTGTTACATATATATGTTTGTGATATATATTAATGGTTCTAAAATATTTGATTTGGTTTGTGGAAGGGACTACCGAATCAATTGTGAACCCGAGTGTGGGTCAATTGACCGACCCGAAAGTGAACTTTTTTGTGGATCAAATGAATACCCCGACAGTGAATTCATTTGTGTTTTCGGTTTCGATTCTGATGAACCATATGGAGAAACCATAGAAATTCAGTGGTCTGAATTTCAAGAGATGGAAACAAAAGATGTTGCTCTAACTGACCACATTGAATCTTGCGAGATTCTTAACTGATGAGGCTCCTAAGGCCAACAGTGGTGACAAGTTGGAAGTGTAAGTTTAAAATGGTGATTATTGTCAGAATCAAGTATTTTGAACTTCAAACTTGTAATTATCAATTTAATGATGATTTATTTCTATTAATTGCGGGTTAATCGAAATATTAAACTTTCAATTCAAAACAGAACCGATTTGACTTTAATATTGCCAATTTTAATGAGAATTAATTTCCAAATTAATTCAGTTGATTTCCTCCTGATATTATGGCGGATAAATCAAACGTGAACACAAGTGTTCCACTTGAAACTCCTAGGGTGCGTATGGTATGCGGGACGGGACGGGACAAGGTGGGACAACTTGTTCTTGTCCCACGTTTGGTGCGACCTTAGCATGGGACATGACAGGACAAAGTGGGGCAAAAATGACAAAAATTTGTCCCACCCAAGACCCTAGGACAACTAGTCTCATGACATGGGACAAGTGTCAAATAGACCAATTTACCCTTTAAATGTTCAAACAATTACAAACATATCCAATATATCATATTATATATATATATATATTATAATTACATATAATATATATATATTATAAAATTATATATAATAATATATAATATATAAAAATTATAATTACATATATAATATAATATATAGTATACAAATATATTATAATATATATATATATATATGATAGAGTATATATTATTAAATAATATATAATATTATATAATATATAAAAATTATAATTACATATATAATATAATATATATTATACAAATATATTATAATATATATAATATATATATATATGATAGAGTGTATATTATTAAATATGATTATATATAATAATATTTAATATAGTATATATTATTATATATAATTTTATAATATATATATATTATATATGTAATTATAATTTATATATATTATTAAATATTATTATATATAATAATAATATATTTAATATATTATATATTATTATATATAATTTTATAATATATAAAATATTATATATGTAATTATAATTTATATATATTATTAATATTATTATATATAATAATAATATATTTATATATTATATATTATTATATATTATATTAAATATTATTATGTATCATAATAATATATTTAATATATATATTATAATATAATATAATAATATAATATATTAAATATATTATTATTATATATAATAATATTTAATAATATATATAAATTATAATTACATATATAATATTTATATATTATAAAATTATATATAATAATATATAATATATTAAATATATTATTATTATATATAATATTTAATAATATATATAAATTATAATTACATATATAATATTATATATATTATAAAATTATATATATAATATATACTATATTAAATATTATTATATATAATCATATTTAATAATATACACTCTATCATATATATATATATTATATATATTATAATATAGTTGTATAATATATATTATATTATATATGTAATTATAATTTTATATATTATATAATATTATATTATTAATATATATACTCTATCATATATATATATATATATATATAATATATTTGTATAATATATATTATATTATATATGTAATTATAATTTTTATATATTATATATTATTATATATAATTTTATAATATATATATATATATTATATGTAATTATAATATATATATATATATATATAATATGATATATTGGATATGTTTGTAATTGTTTGAACATTTAAAGGGTAAATTGGTCTATTTGACACTTGTCCCATGTCATGAGACTAGTTGTCCTAGGGTCTTGGGTGGGACAAATTTTTGTCATTTTTGCCCCACCTTTGTCCTGTCATGTCCCATGCTAAGGTCGCACCAAACGTGGGACAAGAACAAGTTGTCCCACCTTGTCCCGTCCCGTCCCGCATACCATACGCACCCTAGGAGTTTCAAGTGGAACACTTGTGTTCACGTTTGATTTATCCGCCATAATATCAGGAGGAAATCAACTGAATTAATTTGGAAATTAATTCTCATTAAAATTGGCAATATTAAAGTCAAATCGGTTCTGTTTTGAATTGAAAGTTTAATATTTCGATTAACCCGCAATTAATAGAAATAAATCATCATTAAATTGATAATTACAAGTTTGAAGTTCAAAATACTTGATTCTGACAATAATCACCATTTTAAACTTACACTTCCAACTTGTCACCACTGTTGGCCTTAGGAGCCTCATCAGTTAAGAATCTCGCAAGATTCAATGTGGTCAGTTAGAGCAACATCTTTTGTTTCCATCTCTTGAAATTCAGACCACTGAATTTCTATGGTTTCTCCATATGGTTCATCAGAATCGAAACCGAAAACACAAATGAATTCACTGTCGGGGTATTCATTTGATCCACAAAAAAGTTCACTTTCGGGTCGGTCAATTGACCCACACTCGGGTTCACAATTGATTCGGTAGTCCCTTCCACAAACCAAATCAAATATTTTAGAACCATTAATATATATCACAAACATATATATGTAACAATATATTAAGCACTGATATATCAAAATTAGTATGTTAATATATATCAAATAAAATATACAAGCATACCAATATAATTTCAGTCTTTGAAATATAAATAACCAGTATGTGTACTATTATTTATAACACTATAACTAATATATCAAACAAAAATATATCGCACACCGATACAGTGTTTTTTATCAAATAATCGATATCAAACAATATAAAATATGAAACACTAGTAGCACAACCAGTATATAAATATTGATAAAGCGAAACCAATATTAACAAATATCATTGGTATTAACATATTATGTATCAAACACTGTTCTGACACTTTAAATTATAAATAAGTGCTGCAACCTTGTGTAGGATTATACAACAATATAACATATTTACCAAAAGAAAACCGGATTGGTATCACATCACATTGAAATCAAAATTGATATCAAACAATAATAGTTTTGTTTTTTATAAAACACTGATATCAAACAATATACTAGATTGTAATTTAGTTTCACAATTATCAGTAATCTAAAATTACTTATACATCAACCAAACATGCTGACATATAATAGATTAAACAATGGCATATAATACTCTAAAATATACTACTGATTGCAGTGCCAAACTTAATTTATATATATATATATATATATATATATATATATATATAGTTCTTTTCCTGTCAGTGCGCACTGATAGAATTATATAAGGACATTAAATGTGAGCCACTCATTTATAAAAGAGTTTTGACAAGTGCATACATACCGAGTCAAAATATGTAAAATGAGTGATTCACATTCAATGTCCTTATATAATTCTATCAGTGCACACTTATGTGAAAATTATTATATATATATATAAATATATTAGCAGATTATATAGACATATGATCTTATATTTCGGCTTTTTTTTCTTTCAGATATAGACTACAATTATATATCTCTTAAATATCAAATATTTACACAACTCGTGTGTACAACCGATATACTCTTAGAATCACGAAAATATCATATAATATATATGACAGTACCGATATCGAATATCGGATATCAAATAAGTGAATCAAAATCGATTCCAGATTTCACAATTGAAATCACAATCAGTGTCTGGTATCAGACCTGATTACACAATTGAAATCACACGTGATTTCTAAATTAGTGTCTCGAAACAGACCCAATTTCCACAGATTAATGTTTTTTATTAACCCAATCCACTGATGTTTACAAAACAAGTCTGTCGCGATCCGTAGGAAAACAGAAACCGAACCAGAAGGTTTTAAAAGAAATTAAAATGTGAGAAGAAATTTAAAAACCGAAATTTGTCTTAAGATTGTTGTTTGTATTGCTAAAAAACAATCTGGTTCTAATCTGCAAGAGACAGAAAAACAGCATATAGAAAACATCATGTTAGGGAAATCGAGGCCTGTGTTTCACACGGTGTCCTTAAGACAATTTCGCCGGCTAACACCTTATGTGTATGGCGATTGTCTCCCATGATACAACGATTTAAACAGTGGATATGTAGAACACAAACCACTCTCAGCAAACTCAAATTGAATTCAAACTTACCAAGATACGAAGAACTGATGAACTAGGAAAAGAACAATATTTTCTCTATATTTCGTGATTTACAGAATAATCGAATTATATGGAAAGGACTAGGATTTTAAATAGAAAACCTAATCAGTAGGATTGATTTTGGAAATAGTTAATTACTGCGGTTGTAATGATAAAGGAAAATAATTAAGGAATCATCTTCAAAAAGATATATTCCTAATTAAACACCGACTCTAATTACTTATTGATCAAGTATCAGAATCCAAAAAGGAAATCAACTCCTTCCTTAATATAATTAATTTCCATAACCCAAAACGAAAATTAACTATTTCTTTAGTCAACTTTCCTTATCATTTAAACCTTCTAACTTAGGGGAAAATAAATTAAATTAATTCTTTCCTAATCAATAAAATGTTGATTTAGGAAAAAAGAAATTAAAAAATAGTAGCAAAAAGTCGATTGTACTCTCACGGTCCAATCGATGCAGCATTCGTGTACGCAGGACGCGCCCACACACATGTTTATAAGCTACTATCACACAACCACCTATATACCATATATAAATGTTTTCCCCAACCAATGTGGAATGCATATTTTTCCCTACACAATGGGCTCACCTTGAGACTCAATTTCTCATTCACCCATTAATAATTTTGTAAGTTCGAGTATACCATTTCAAAGCTCTCACGAAGGACAATTCGAATATACTTTGATCTTCCATTTTCATGGAATCAATCATACCCAAATAATACTCTCAAAATATGTGTTCATCACAAAATTTCCAACACATTTTATTCCCCCTTTTTTTTGTTCTTATCGCTTGCCTACAATCACACGCATCTGTATTTGTTGTCCAAGCAGACAGCTGCGTGGCCTTCAAATAGAGACAGAGTTGCTCTGTCTCAAATGTTCTTTTTTTTTAATAAGCTGGACCCCTCAAATTTGGGCCTTTATTGGGCCAAAGACAAATAGTTAGGCCTTACAGGTACGCACTGAGGTGAAAATTATTATATATATATATATAATACACTGCTGTTATGGTCATGGACATGTCAAACCAGGTGCTATGGTTGGTAATTGGCACAGTTATGTCCAAAATCATTATATCAAAGCTGGAAACACTGAAGTAAATTCAACCTATGACATTATATCTTCGAGTTTTTAACATTTCGGCATTTCGGCATAATCCAAAAGATGTCATGGTTCAAATTGTAGCAGCAAAGAGAACATATATTCTGTCTCTAAAATTTGCATGGCATAAGAAATTTGCTATTGAAAACAAACAGAATTGAAATGAATCTGAGAGAGACAGAGTTACCTTCACAAGGCAACTCTTACTCCTAACGATCAATTGGAATTTCCTTGAGCGTCAATTCTGCATGGCAAAGTTCTGAACCATACGGATGTTTTCAATTGTGAAGGAAATGCAAATTTATTTTCATACTAAAATGAATTGCAAAGGCAATACAGCAGCAAAAACAAAATTAGAAGGATATCTTCTCTTCATAGATTGGATGGTTAAGCATGAGCAGATTATTGTTATTCACAATAGCTCGAACCAGTAGTTCTTTGGCTCCTTCATGCTTCTTCTTTAGCATATTGCATATCTGAAACTCGGTTTAAAAAGAGTGCAGGTTTGATCGAGGTACATGCTTCACTATTCCATAGACAGTAGGTACAAATGACGAAGATTCGGAGATAGATATATTCCATAACAATATTGTAACAGTATGTCTATTACTATTTGTGATTCTTCTGCTAGTATTGTCATTGGTTCTCAATGTTGTAATCATTTGAGATGTTTGGGACTAATATCATAGTTTGATAAGCTTTATCAAAATAAACAGTGAAACTTGCAAGTAGCAATTAGAGTACATGGATTACTTACATCTTCAAGATCTTTTGTATATGCTTCTGCCTTTTCTACGTTTCCGTCATTTTCCATGACCAAAGGAATTTCTAGTTCAGTCATGTTAATCTCCCGAGAAACTTCAGGTCTAGAGGTTGGTTGATCATGGAAAACGTTTTTAGTCTTACTCTGTGCTTGATTCTCATTATTGCAGGTCTGGGAAAAACATAAAGGCAACTGAAGTTAGAAATTTACAAGTACAAGATTTAAACCTAATTCAGGTTCCATGCAAATTTCTGTTGTATCAAGCCACAAGCTTTTTATTGGTAAGATACCTCTTCTTCAACAGCTCTTCCCGACGATTCTTTAATACTTCTGCAGGTTTCAGGGAAAATATTATGATATTCCCGCACATAACCTAGTAAGGGTGCGTTTGGTATGTGGTACAGGACATGACAACGTGAGACAGTTTCCTCTTGTCTTATGTTTGGTACGATATTAGCATGGGACAACACGGGATAAAGTGGGACAAAAATTATAAAAAAAAACTGTCCCACCTCAGACTGGGACAAGTGTCAGAAAGACCAATTTACCCTTTATATGTTCAAAAAATTACAATCATATCCGATGTATTATATATATATATATATATTTCAATAATATATATTATAATTATATATGTAATATTATATTATATTATATATATAATATATTATTATTTAATATATATATATATATATAATATATATAATATATATATTTTATTATTATATATAATAATATATAAAATATTAAATATTATTATATATTATTAATAATAATATTTAATATATCGTATATATATATTATTATATATATATTATATACATTATATAATATATACATTATATAAAACTATTTAATATAATATAATATGTCATATTATTATATATATAATATTATAATATATTATTATTATTATATATAAGGAGGGTAATCTGGTCATTTAAACCTCTTGTCTAGTCATGTCTCAGCCATACCAAATGCATAACAGTACAGTCCACAGTTTTACCCAAGGTATTCCAACACAATACGGAACAACTGTCCAGTGCAGTCCCCGTACCAAACGCACCCTAAAGGTGCATATAGTCAAAGTCCAATGGTACTTGCTTTCCTTCGGTGACTTAACTCAACATCAAATTCAAACAATTTAACCCTTTTTAAAATCTAAATCTTAAAAATCTCAGATATATCTTGAGATATAGATGCCTTACACTGAGTTGTTTTCACTTCGTAGCTGAACAGGTTTTCCACTAATTGCTTCCTTTTTCTGTGACCTAAAATTACCAACAACTTTGCTGCCATTTTGCACACCATCAACATTGATACCCTTCCTGTTGCAAGTTGCATAAGACAGTATTGAAAATCAATAATGACACGTACAGTGTGGATTCTAACTTTTAAGGATCGAATCCATTTCATAAGGGACAATATTCTACCCAATGTCACTAAATAAAAGCTTTTGATGTAAAATAGTTTCAAGCAATTGCTACGTCACCTGATATTGCTAAGATTTTTGTCATTCTTTTCACTTTCCTCCAAAAAAGCTTCAGTTTTTGTTAATTCTCTGGATGGTAACTTTAAAATAACCAAGTGTTTTCCAACTTGTGCATTATTAGTGTTGAAGCCCTCCGTGTAAAGATTAAACAAGAAAATATTGAGACAATGAAACAGAAATAATTAGCACAGCCAAGATGAACAGTCAGAATAGACATAAGTTGATGGTATCTAAAATTCAATATGTGAACCAACATTACACACCGGAGTGACTGAAATACAGATGAAAAATAAAATTTATAATATTCGATATCTTGGACAATAATCTTTCATCCTCCTGTATTACCTATAGTAATTAACAAAAGTGAAATTTGAAAAACCCTTAAACTGTCAGGAAGATACCAGAACCAGGTCACTCGCAGGAAATTATTGAGTTTATACTCCTAAAACGATAAATAACTGTTGAAAGTGATGCTTTACTGGTTTTATACTAGCGCGATCTAATCTGTTATGCCAATGTTATTTTCACTTCCTGGCATAACAGATTCCTCTTTTGCCGTCTGTTTATCTTGCAGCCTTACTATACCAACTAGTTTGCTATCATTTTGTTCGCCAGGGCATTCCTGTTGAGGATTGTATAAGGATCTGTCATTCAGCATTAATAATGCATGGCTTGTATTTAATGGTTGTAAACCTACATAATCTAGTTTCATTTCCTGAGCAACGAAGTTTCAACACCATGTCAGAAAATGGATACTTCTGGTGTAAAATATGGTTCCAGGAATAGATGCCTGACCTGACATTACTTAGATTCTTGACATTGTTCTCACTTCTCAGCAAAACGGGCCCACCTTCTGTTAAATCTCTGATAACTGGCTTTGAATTACCCACTGATTGGCTTCTAATTTGCACATCATTGGCATGAACGTCCTCCCTGTTGACAACCAAGTGTATCAACAATTATTTTACTTGTTCTAAACTTCCACTATCAAAACCATTTCAGGATTAAAGAAGTTTGACTCCAAGAAAACATGAAAAAAAAAAACCCCATATATATACGCCTCACCCAGAATTCTTTTCACTTCTAAGCATATCAGGTTCCCTTCGTATCACTTGTTTATCTAGAGACCATAGTTCACCAACCAGCTGGCTACCGTTCTTTACACCATCAGAATTGGAACCCTCCCTATTGAAGATTGTAAAAGATATGTCATTTGAGCAAGATGCTTTTAACACCAAGTCATAACTTAGAAACTTGTGGTATGAAATGGTTAACAATAAAAATGTCTCACCTGGTATCGTTAACATTCTTGACATTGTTCTCACTTATCAGGAAACCAGATTCACTGTCTCTCTGGTAGATGACATAGAATTAAGCCCCAGTTGGCTCCCAATTTGCACATCATTCTCGTGAAGGTCCTCCCTGTCAAAAGCCAAGGATCCCAACCATAATTTTATTGGCTTTAAACCTCTACTATCAAATCAGTTTCTGGATTAAAAATGTTTTAACAAAAAATGCCCAAAACGTAATACACAAATAAATAAATAAGATATAGAAATCTCACCCAGCATTATTTTCACTTCTTAGCATAGTACGTTCTCCTTGTATCCCTTGTTCATCTAGCAGCCTTAAATTGCAAACCACTTTGCTCACTTTTTGTACTCCATCATAAAATTGAAATCCTCCCTAAAGAAGATTATATAAGACACTGTCATTTGAGCACTAACAGTGGTTCTTATGGAACGATTTCTTAACTCATATGATCTAATTCATTTTCCAGAGGAACAAAAGTTTTACACAACATCATAAAATACATGGTTTTGGCATGATATGATTTCCATTGACTGATGTCTCACCTGTTATTACTGAGGTGTTTTACATTCTCCTTACTTCTCAACAAAACAGGTTCATCATTTGTTAGTTCTCTGGTAACTGACTTTGAACTACCCAACAATTTGCTCCCAAATTGTGCATCATTGGCAAAGTCCTGACTGTTGATAATTATTTGAAAAAGGTTGATCAATTACCTACAATAGAATTCAATACAGTATAAATTTACATATGTAGGTTAAAATATGCCTTAAAAAGATTTAGTCAACTTACTCATTGAAATCAAAAGAGAAGCTAAAATGATCTTTTTCCCTTGACTATTTCCTCTGGAACTGGAAGAGTCTTCAGTTCTTTCCTTGGGTTGGTTTTGCGGTCTTCTCTGATGGGGATAGGAAATCAAGGTCTGGCATGTCCACTTTAAATGATAATAACTTGTTAAAATCAGCATCCAGATTAAAGTCCATATACCTGGAATAAACAAGCCCCCATAATTATTATCTGCCAACTAGAGAAACTCATGCATGTATCTATCATATATCTACTGAATTGATTAGTGAAAATATGTGTCAAAATCTATCCCTTCTATGAAATATAATGAAATTATACTAAGGATGGAGATAAGGCTCCTGATATAAGAAACCCCTTCAATGGGAGTTGATGTAAACAACATGCAATGTAACTCAAGAGTTCAATTTACCAAAATCAGACTAAAGCAACGAAGCATGCGTTTGACAGAAAATGGTTTTACCAAGTGACATCATCCTTGGTATCAACACTTACAGTTTTTCAAAGTTGAATGTTTTTTTCTTTCCACTTGGAACTGTGTCAAAGTTAAAATCCATGGCATCATCTTGTGGCACTGACATTGATTTCCAAGAGCTGAGAAAGTCTTGTTCAATTTCATCATCTATTTAAAAGAAAACATAAAATCTTAATACATAAATGATATCAAAGTACAACATTAATGCAACGTCTTGGGAAGCCAAGCAATTTGAGACTCAGAGTTGTTGGTGGGATTGGTAAAGCTTGAGGTCACTTGTGGTGCACCTCTGGGAGAGATTTCGAACACTCAAACGAAGGAGAAACTTTAAACTTCTTATTTCTCTCTATATTTTCTTACACAACTTCATACATTTTACAACACAATCTTCATCCCTTTATATAAGGAAATGAGATAAGAAAAAGACAAGCAAATAAATGAAAAACATTGAAACGAATCAAAGCTAAGCTTCACCTGTTGGTGGTGGTTGGGAGGTTGGGAGATGGCTGGTTTGAGAGCTTCTGGAAAGTGGTTGGAGGTTGGAGGTTGCTGGTTTCTGGAAGGAGCTTTGCTGGAGGTCAAGTTTATTTTTCAACATCCCCCCTTAAACTTGACTTTCCGTGTTTCGCCATACCGAGCATTGTCCTTAGTCTTGAAAACACGTCATGCTTGAGAGACTTGGTGAAAATATCAGTAGCTTGATCATATGTCCTGCAAGAGACTAGTTCCACATCTTTATCCTTCACATGCTCTCTGATGAAATGATACCTCATATCAATATGTTTTCTTCTTTCATGAAATACTGGATTCTTTGCTAGCGCAATAGCTGACCGATTGTAGATGTAGACCTCTGTGAGATTTACTTATGGAAATCACAAGTACTGCAACACATTCCTGATCCAGATACCATGACAAACAGCTGAGCAGGTAGCAACGTACTCAGCTTCACATGATGACAATGTCACAATGACTTGCTTTTTGGATGACCATGTGAACGCTGCATCTCCCATAAAAAACGTAAAACCTGTCGTGCTTTTACTTTCATCCAGATCTCTTCCCCAATCACTATCTGAATAGCCAATCAACCTGCAATCTTCACTTTTATTAGACTAGATACTTTCCAAGAAAGTTCATGCTTCTCTTCAGAAGAAGTTTTTCTTTCCCCTAATGATGGGAAATTTGTTTCATCAAAATGACAATCTGCAAACTGTGCTGTGAAAAAATCACCAGTCAAAGGTTCTAAATATCTTATAATTGATTGTGAATCAAGACTAGCATATATTCTCTATCGCATTTGGGGTCCCATTTTAGTTATTTGTGTTGGCACAATTGGGACATATCCGCACAATCAAAAGTACGTAAATGAGATATATCCGGTTGATGACCAAGTACAAGTTGTAATGGTGAATACTGATGATAAGCAGTGGGCCAAAGCTGGATTAATGCAGCAGATGTAAACACAGCATGACCCTATACAGAAATCGATAATTGCGTTCGAAATAATAAAATCATCGCAATTATCTGGACACGTTTATTAAGTTATTCTGCTAATCCATTCTGAGTAGGAACATGTGGAACTGGATGCTTAACATCAATCCTAACCATTTTGCACTATTCATCAAATGCTTTGGAAGTAAATTCACCAGCATTATCAAGGCGTATGGACTTATTTGAGTGATCAGGAAAATGAGCTCGAAGCCTAATAATCTATGCAAGTAATCTTGCAAAAGCAACATTACGTGTTGATAATAAGCATACATGTGATCATCTTACAGATGCCTTAACTAGAACCATAAAATAATGAAATTGTCCACTTGGTGGATGAATAAGTCCACATATATCCCTTGAATTCCTTATAAAAATAATGGAGATTCAAAACCAACTTTAGAAAAAAAAATGGTTTTATGTACATAAATTCTCATGTGATAAAAGAACCTTCTGGTTCCTTAATGTATGTCCATGATAATTTTCAATGATTCTACGCATCATTGTAGATCCTAGATAACCGAGACGGTCATGCCAAAGTACAAACATTTTTGGATCTGAGAACTTCTGATTCATAACTGCATAAATTTCTACACTTTTGATAATAGTGTAATATAATCCAGAAGATAAAGCACGCAGCTTTTCTATAATGAGTTTTTGGCTTGAATTATAAGAAGTAATACACATATATTCAATATTATCTCTATTCATAGTTTCAATATGATATCCATTTCTCTTTATGTATTTGAAACTAAGCAGACTCCTTATGGATCTACTTGAATATAATGCATCATCGATACATATTTTAGTATTGTTTGGTAACAATATCGTGGCTCTTCCAAAGCCTTCTATCAGATCCGATAGACTTGAGGCTATACTGACATTTGCTCTGAGTAAATTTAAATTTATAAAATATTTCTGACTCCGTAGAATTGTATAAGTTGTTGCACTATCAACTAGACATATATCTCCTGCTTCTAGCTTTTCAATAATCTTCATTTTATCGTTTAGATTCATTTTTGTATGCTTCATAAAGAAAAATAAAATGCATATCAGACAAAGTGATTCAAAATATATATATTGCATAGAGATATATTTTATATGAACACAATTATAAAATAATACTACTATAAGTAGTTGGTATGGACATTCTCATCACCAATTGAAGCAGCTGGCATGTCTTTCGGGTCTGGGGAGAAATCTGTAACATTGAGATGCGTATATTTCTAGGATATGAATCTTCAATGAAATGAGTTTTCAGTTTTTTTTTCCTTTCCTCTGATTGATGTTTGATATAGATCCACTAGATGTTTAGGTGTATTAATTTCATTCGACCAATGATTGTAACATTCACACCTAAAACAAACACTGTTATTTGCATTAGGTCTATTTTGACATCTTTTTATTTATATTGTTTGGCCTTATAAGTATTCCGCTTCTGCTCAGTGTTTTGATTATAACCACCTGATCTGTTAAAACTACGGCCCCGAGCAGGATTAAGACCATAACCACGGCCGTGATCAGGATTACGACTGTTACCATGACCACGATTAGAATTACGATCATACCCACGACCACGATATCCGACAGTACTAGCATTCACTTTCGGAAATGCTGTAGAACTAGTGGGGTGTGATCCGTGATTTTTTATTAGTAGTTCATTATTTTTTCTACTACTAAAAGACAAGAGATAAGTTCTGAATATTTTGAGAATCTGCGTTCTCGATATTGTTGTTGCATTATTATGTTTGAGGCATGGAAAGTTGTAAAAGCCTTTTCCAATATGTCCTTTTCAGATACCTCTTCACCACATAATTTCAACCTCGTGGTGATTCTAAACAGAGCGAAATTATATTCAGAAACTGATTTATGGTCCTGAAATCGTAAATATTGTCATTCATATCTAGCATTTGGTAATGTTACAGCATGCTGATGATTATAACGATCTTTTAGCTTTTGTCACAGTTCTTCAGGTTCCATGACAGTAAGATACTGAGTTTTTAAATTTTCATGTAAGTGATGACGAATTATCACCATCGTTGTGGGTCTATCATGCTCATTAGCCTTACTACCATCATCAATGATATAATACATACCTCGGGATTTTAAGTATAACCCCGCATCAATAACTCAAGACATATAATTATCTCCCGAAACTTCGAGTGCATCAAACTTCAAATTCGCAAGTTTAGACATGCTTACAACTTCCCATTTTTCTGTAAATTAAATTGTATATAATTAAAGAGCATAATAAATTAAACAATTTATCTGGAGACATAGTTTAAGCCAATCCCGAGACACAGTATAAGTCAGTCTCATATATTGTATAAAAATAAATGCTGAATATTTAAACAATTTATTTGAAGACACATCATAAGCTAGTCCAGAGACACATCATAAGCCAGTCCAGAGACACATCATAAGCCAGTCCAGAGACACAGCATAAGCCAGTCCCGAGACACAGCATAAGCCAGTCCCGAGACACAGCATAAGCCAGTCCCGAGACACAGCATAAGCCAGTCTTATATATTGTATAAAAATAAATTAGTATAACTAAATAAATCCAGAACTATATATATATATAGGTTCCGTTGACGGTATAAGTCTTGTTATACGGAACTGTATATAGATCCATAATGTTAAGATATAAGTAAATCACCCATCAAAGAATCCTCTCTACTTATATACAATCGTGCTGATAACGTGTAAAAATGAAGAACAATATAATAACACATGAGAAAAATGAAGATCAGATGAGAGGAAAGAGAGAGAGAGAGAGTTTACTGGAACAATGAAATCAACAAACAACTTTTGTATTTGACTTTGTCATCAGCAATTTACAAAGAAAGTGAAACATATATATAGGTAAATAGTAAAGATAGTGACGGTGGGTTTGTGGGGAGATATTTTGTGTATTGTACTAAGTGGCAAAAGCCACACGTATTATAACACCGTGCTAATATTCGATATCTTGGACAACAATCTTTCATCCTCCTGTATGACCCATAGTAATTAACAAAAGTGAAATTTGAAACACCCTTAAACTGTTGGGAAGATACTAGAACCAGGTCACTCGCAGGAAATTATTGAGTTTATACTCATAAAATGATCAATAACGGTTGAAAGTGATGCTTTACTGGTTTTATACTAGCACGATCTAATCAGTTTGTGGATTAAAGAAGTTTGCCAGCAACTCAAACGAAAAAAAAAAAAAAAAAAAAATTCCTTACTGCGTAAGACCAACAAAATAAAGGAAACCAAGTGTATCAACATTGGCTTCTAATTTGCACAACAAAGATATTGATGTTCAAAATAAAATCCAGACTAGATCTGCTCACATCCTCCGGCCTTTGTGCCGCCGATCTGCTCATTATTTTTTCAAAGATTAAAAAATTTCATGTAATTTATGTTTACAATTTAAATTAATGGTGATGGCTTTTTCTGGGTTTCAAAATGTATCAGCTCTTTCAAATATATCAATCTAGGAAAAAAAGTGCTTGGGACTCGCTAAGCCTTTTTTTTTCGTTTTCTGGGTGTGACAATTTTTGGTTAGGAGAGAGAGAGATGATGGAGAACTGGAGGAGTATGTTTGTGTTGGTGTTGTTAACAGTATGCATTCTGGGATGGAAACCCAATTGCATCAATGATATTAGCAGTAGTGACAAATGTTTCTATTGATTTCGTGAATTAAAGCCATATTCTATATAATTATTGTTGGTGGTGTTGAAAAATTGTTCATGTGTTCTGATGTGTTTGTGTTGTTGTTTGAAAAATTCTTGATGGTGTTATTCAATTCAAAACGGATCCAAGATTATATGTTGACATTGCCTTTCTAATTCAAATCAAGGCATTTGTATTTTATTTTGGGTTTAATCGGTATCAAAATTACAATAGAAAAATTAATTGGAAAATTATAATTTTGATATTTTTCGGTTAACACACTGGAAGCCTTTTTTCCGGTTATATTTTTAAAATACAGTTTTTAATATATGCTACTAGACGCGTTTTCAGGATTTCGAAACTAAAACTAAAAAACTTTTTTTTTCTTTGAAAAATAGTATATGAAAAAGGTTATATGATTGAGTGCTCGTTTGGTTGAGCTTTCTACTACTTCAAATAGTCTACAAACGTCTATTTAAGTTATTTTTAGAGTTATTTGATTTGGTTTTTGAAATTGTCTATTTTAAATCTAGTGGAAGCTAGTAAAGTTTAAACATCTACTAGGCAAAAGCGGAGGTACTTCTTCAAATAGACATTAAAAAAAAAATCTACCAATCAAACAATTATAATTTTTTTTTCTTCAAAAACTCAGAAATCTAATAGACTACAAATAGATCTTTTACCGATAGAGATTTTTTAAAAACCTAACCAAACAAGCTCTTCGGTCATTCTCTTGTCTTTTGTTTATCTACCACGTGTCAAACTCTGATTTGCAGGAGCAAGTGTAGATATGAAACCAGTCAGAATAATCGAATCGTACAGGTATCATGATCGTCAAACACTAGAATTTCAATTATATAACGCAAATCTTCGATTATCGTCAATCCTCTGAAAATCACAATTCCTCCAAGAATTACTAGTTTGCTTCTCTGTAGAGCGCGACTTCCAAGGTATACCTTGTCGAATTGTTAAAAATTAACTGATTTTCTTTTCTCTCTTTCAATTTTATTGTTCATTTAAAGAAAATAATTTCATGTGAAATCTATTCGGTTAATGAATTTGTGGTGTTATTGCAGAAGTTAATTTTTGTTGAACAAAAGCTCGGTGGAGCCCCTGATTGTTTTCTCAATCTCGTTGAGGTCTTAAATTATTCTGTATTTGATTTTTGTACCTGAATTTTGCATGTTTTTGTCTTCACTCTTTAGATTGAATTGAACTCTGCGAAACGCCTACCTTCTGTTATCAAATTTTACAAGTTCAAAATTCACCTTCTTGTTTTCAGTTTTATTATGCCCTTAGTTTTTAAGCTGATATTTAGTTAATTTTTTGTAAGTATAACAGCTGAAATCCGAAAAGTGTCTACATCGAGTTTCAGGTTTATATAAAAATTCAAAACTGAAAATGAGTTTTCGAGTGTGATGGCAGTCAGTTGTTTGATTTAGTAATGGTGGGGGTTGGTAATAGGGTTAATGGTGTTGGTGGTGGTGGTGGTGATGATGGCGGTATTAATGATACTGATAGCATGTGGTGGTCATCGTGATGGTAGTGTCGTTAATAGTTGTAATACCGGTTGCAATGATGGGCTCTGATTATGTAATGATGTCATTGATTGCTTTGGTAATCACAGTGGAGTCCCCCCATTATAGGTGCGGTGTCAAGAAAATAATTACATCAAATTTAGAATTCATCATCTTCAGCATTCGTCTATCTACATTGTATACAATGGAAGTCACTTTACGAATCAAGTAATTTTTTCGAAACTAAGACTGAATTGTAATTCCATTATTTAACAGCTTAAGATATGGAGCTAAAGACAATTTTGTTAATATACCAGCGGGAATTTCATTTTTCAGCATGCATGTGGTTATTAAACAAGCCCAAGGCAGTAACTTAGTTATACTCAAGTACAAATTCTTTTCCCTTTTGGTTCAATTAATTAGAAGACTCACATCATGGTTTGTGTACTTTTTCTACATTTTTTTGAGAACCTGAAGAAGCATCAATTTCATACTCATCAATTTTTTTAAACAAGGAACAAGGAAAGTAATAGGTTTCAGTTGCTATTTCCTTTTTCTATTTGTTTGGTCTTTTGGTGTTGGAAACAGGTTCTGCTTCTCCTGTGTGAATTTTTGTTTGAAATATTACTGGCTGATTGTCTGCTGATTTTATTTTTCACAGTTGTCTTTCAAGATTTGTAAAGAAGCAAGGTGATCTGCTGGCCAATTAGGGCTGGCTTGTCCATTTAACCACGGCTCTAAGAAGAGAGACTAGTAGTAAGATTAGAAGGGGCAAAGAATATGTGAAAGCAATCTCTAAATTCTTGATTGCTTCCCCTTCATTTCACGGAGGTCGCGGGGCCCTACCTTCAGCTGGTGGGCATCCAGCTGATCTTACCTTCCTCGCAGGTGGTGGGTTCTGATATGCGAATCCAACTGATCTAGTCCTCATTCATGTGGTGGGTGCTGGAACAACGGCTATCATAGATTTCTTTCAGTTTTGTAATCAGTTACAAAGACACTCTTAGAGCATGGTTACTGTCAGGAAGTTTGAACGTAACAAATTTCTGTCAAAGGTTGCAACGTCTGAACAGCTAAAATGTTCTATGTTCTCTTTACAAGGTTAGTTCCCGCTTGTCTCTATTCATTTATTACACATGTGAGTAATTATTTGCTACTTTTTACTATGTTCATTCTTCTAAGACATTCTTTCTAAATTTTGTGGTATTATCCCAACATAATAGGATTAAATTCATAAAGTTTGCATTTGATTCCCCAAGCACTAACAAAAAAATAGTTCATCTTGTTGATTTTCCTTGTTTTTGTTTTCAAGCAATGCATAGGATATGTATGAGTCGTTGTGTGAGCACCCACTTAGAACAATATTGATACCCAGTTTTCATTGAAATTATAATCAAAATCATTTAACATTTGACATTCAGTCCCTTAAATGAAATGGAAAGTTGGAAACTGACTGTGGTGACAGTATATAGTGCACTCTTGCTAGCTTACTGGTGGCATTCAGTCCCTACAATGCTATAGTGCACTTTGGCAGTAAACCAATTTCATCTTATGTTCTAGTTATAAATAAGAACATTCATAAGAATTTCATCATTGATGACGTGCATTTAAATATTTCATTGGTATAAATTTAGTTATTTACCATCTTATATGCCCTTGGCCTTGGTCTTAATCTTATGTTGTAGCTATGATGGGGTACGTGACCTAAGTTTTACAACTTTATCTGTCAAAAAGCATTGTCTGACATTATTAGCAGAATTCTTAACATTAATGTGTGAAGTGTCAGAAAGGAATTGATTTAATTGCTATCTCGAGAAACTGTGCTCAAACCACCTTGTCAGGTATGGTTCGACATATTAGAATCATGTTGATTTTACTTATCAGTTCTCAAGTCTTTTGGAGAAGAAAATAACTGAAAGAAATAGTTTTGGACAATGCAGAAGTATGATTGTAAATGACTTTGTTCTCATACCCCTTTGTCTCGGGAATAGTAAACTCAGAAGAAGTTGAGAGAGAGAAAGAGAGAGGTTTGCATGCAAGAGGGAATGTATTTGACATAGCTGTATACAGATATTTCAAATACAATCCCTCCGGCATGCAATCAAATATGGGGTCACTTCCAATTTATCGCCCGAGTTACTGATTAGTGATTACACAGTTGTATAATGAGAATAAATATCAGCCATTAGATAGGTATTGCCATCTACACCATGTTTTTGTACACACATACACGGCATCTACACCATGTTTTTGTACGGTATATAGCATCTCTGTTTTATTTGCATAATTTAATTGATAGGTATTGCCATCTAGACCATGTTTTTGTACAGTATATAGCATCTCTGTTTTATTTGCATAATTTAATTGATAATGAGATATGCGTACGATTTTCTTTTTCTGCATATGAACTTTTTTTATGGTGTATTAACATGACAGTTACGGCTTTGAACTATTAAAGCAATTTACATGTTTCTAATATCTGAATTATCAAACATGACTTGGTAGGTATTGCCATCTACACCATGTTTTTGTACAGTAAATAGCACCTCTGTTTTGGTTGCATAATTTAATTGATAATGAGATATGCATAGGTTTTTCTTTTTCTGCATATGAACTTTTTTTATGGTGTATTAGCATGCAGTTAAGGCTTTGAACTATTAAAGCAATTTACATGTTTCTAATATCCGACTTATCTGGACAGGCATCAAAACTCCTATTTACTACATGGGTAGTCAGTCTCTCGTTGACAATACTGTCGTTCGGGGGCTTTCCAAAATTCCAGAGGAAGAACAAAGTTTATTAGATGCTCTTCTTCTTTCTCAGGTATAGATCAAATATGAATCTTATTTCTTATTAAAAATAATCACTATTTATTAATGTATTCTTGTTACTTACAGTGGGAAGAGCGGATGTGGAAAGGCTGTTTTAGATATGATGTGACAACCTCTGAAATTAAGGTAGTTTAACACATCACTAGAATCATTTTTGTTGTGAAATGCCCGTCTCTTTCTTGAATATAGATTTACATCACGGCTAAATGTCTAACATATTAGGTACTTCCTACAGGTCATTAGTGGCAGGGGAAAGTTTCTTGCTCAACTGAATGAAGGATGGAACATGGATTATTTACCAAAAGCTGAGGACAATACAATTTGTCAGCAAATTGATCCATTTATATTTCACTGCATGAACCACGATGAGGAATTACTCTTTTGTATTGCAAACAGCGAGAAGACAAACTCACAGATTATACCTGCAGCTTCTGTGCCTAATGGCGCCATCTTGATTATTATAAATGTAAGGCTGAGTGGAGTGATTGTTTCAGTTTCTAGCGTCATGGATGGAATATATTACCAATATTGTGAAATATCTTGGCAAATGGTATAGACTCTGGTCGTTATTAATCTTGATTGAATGTTTGCAACCACATGAAAATAATTCCTTTCTTTTTTTCCAATTATTTTCTAAGCAAAAATGCAAAATAGACATGGTAGTTTTGCGGGTATATTAAAGAACTGTTATCCCAGTGGGTTGCCATGTGGCTATTCCACTGAGCCTTCATAGCTTGTAGGGAAGATTGCTATCTATTATGTAGTGAACTTTATGACACATTCTTGTAATCTGATTGTTCCTTTTGTTTTTTTTAAGGCAACCCCAGCTGAATATGGCCATGTGTTCCTGGTACCTTGGGGATCTAACGGACTTTACCAGTTTGATGTGGTATCCTTGGAAATGATGTTGAGGGTCTCTGCTGAAACAAATAACCCTTCCTTCCACCTGTTCTATGATTCCTCTAGCCCTGCTGCTTCTCATTTATATTTTCAGGTATTGAATTGCTTTTTTGCTTGCTTTTTTAGAGAGGGATTGTAACTGAAGAAGTATTAACATTAAAGATGTGACGAAATCCAGTTTACATTCATTCAAAAGTTTTATTTTATTTATTATTATTATTTTTTTTTTTTCTGCTGTTGGTGTAGGCCTGCTACTTTCCAGATCATTTGCCTGTGGAGCTCATGCCTGTTGATACTTTATTTGCTGATGAGCGAACAGGAACTCACATCAGTACTGTGATGGATTACCCTGTTAAGGCCATCCTCTTTGAGTTCACCTATAACATTAAGATGATGGTGGAAGTTATGTCTGAAACATGTTCTTATTTACAGGAAAAAAACATTCCATACAGTATTCTAATATCTGATTGTGGCAAAAAGACATTTTTGTTTCTTCAGGTATAATGGCTGTTATGTCTATTACTAGTAAGAGCTTCCTTCTTGGCTTTATATTACACTCTAGAAGAGATTTGCAGGCAATAATTTAATGTAAACCTTCAAATGTGATTATTTTTTCCTATTTAAACCCTGGTACAGACTTTGGCAACCACGTGCAACCTTTCAGCTTGGGAGTGCAGTGGATACTTCTTGTTCAGGTCAAGGAGTGAATTTGATCAGGTCACTGAAGACGCTATGCGTAAACATCTGAGTGCTGTTTCACTCGATGATGAAGGCTTCCAGACAGTGAAGCAGCTCTGTTTCAGCATTGCAAGTAAGCTTGCCGATTGAACTCACAACCTTCTCTGATGTATGGCACACCAAACTTGGTGCAAATAATAAATTTTATTGGCGTGAACACTTCATTTACTTCATATTGGTTCTTTCTCGTGACAACTCTAAACTGACTTCTTGTTTGTAATAAGATTTCTTATTTTCATTGTCCTTGTAATATGAGTGTTGTGCTCCTATATTGCTTTCATGTGTGTCAACAGAGGTAAAACATATATCATTTTCAATGCTGGGAGTATATCATCTTTATTGAGACATTTTGTTTGTTGAAGTAATCTTATATGTTTTACCATGGAGTTGGCTACAAACCTCTAATCCCTGATTCTGGATACTTGAAAAAAAATTGAAATCTTTTAAGAAATACACTACATTATTTTTCTGCAGATGTTGATATTATTATGACAGATAGGGGAGAAGAAAGATTTTAGATATCATTGTATCTTCCTTGAGATTAAAAAAAAAAAGTATATCATTGAAGGAATAAATTTGAAAAATTAAGAAACACAATTTTAAGCTTTTAAAAATGATTTGGATAAACTTTCATTAAAAAATACAACAGAACAGAGAAAACAACTCTTTTTTCCCCCTAGATTATAAAATACCTCTACTATTGCATGTAAAAGATTTCTAGTTATATTCTGATATTATTTTTAAGAAAATAAATAAATAGATTATAAAGTAAATGCCGAAAGCACCTCAGCCTCAGAGTTGTCTGTGTGAGGGCAGTTTCTGGTTCTTTCTCAAGGTTGTGTCAAGCTTTCCAATCTTAACTCTTAACTTTATATTACAAAGAATAGAATTTGAATAAACTCTCTAGTTAATCAAAATATTACAAGAAGAATTCAAAGTTCACATTGAATTCACTGAAACAAATATACAAGAATTAAGAAACGTATAAAGATTACAAATGAATAAAATAATTAATTCTCACCCTGCAGGACACTTCTGTTGCTACTTTTTGAGGTTTGAACTATTATTCTCTTCATCTATAGTTGGAACCTCTTGGGCATCTTTTACTTGTCTCTCTTCTACCTCCCCCAAAGCCTGACTACTTGAAAATGAATATTGTTCATCGTTGCCGTGCATCCAAGCTTCATGGAGTTGCAACACATACTCCAAGTGCCACAAAACTTCACCCATCGTAGGACGGTTCTTTCCCTCATCATCAAGACATTTTTCTGCTATCTCCCCGTACTTTTCCAATGACTCTGGACAATAGCCCCCTCGAAGATGTTGATCGATAATGCTTTCAAGTGATCTTTGCCTCTGCCACTTCATTGCCCAGTCTGCAAGATTGATCTGATCTTTTGGTAAAGTTGGATTTATAACAGCTCGAGCACAAATAACTTCAAACAATACCACCCCAAAAGAGTAGATATCAGATTTCTCAGTCAACTGTTGTCTCATGAAATATTCAGGGTCAAGATACCCAAAACTTCCTTTGACTGCAGTACTAACATGGGTGTGATCCATAGCTGGACCAGTTTTCGACAACCCAAAATCAGACATCTTCGCTACAAATTTCTCATCTAATAGAATATTGGTTGTCTTAACGTCCCTGTGGATTATCCCTCGCTCTGCTCCTGTATGGAGGTAATGTAGTCCCCTTGCAGCACCAATACATACATCTAATCGCTGCTTCCAACTCAATGGAGGGAGATCGCTCCCAAAGAGATGGCTTCTAAGAGTCCCATTTGCCATATACTCGTAAACCAAGATCATCTCGTTCTGTTCTTCACAGAACCCAATCAAGGTGACCAGATGCCTGTGCCTCAGCTTCGAAAGCATCTCAATTTCTGTTTCGAATTCAGCCAGGCCTTGCTCCGATTGTGGGTTTGCTCGCTTGATTGCTGCAAGGGAGCCGTCTTCAATCTCCCCTTTGTACACCTTTCCAAACCCTCCCACTCCAATCACTAAACTGTCATCAAAATTATTTGTTGCTGCACGAATCTCTGCTAACATAAACCGCTTGCCAACTCTAGTAGAAGCCATAGGTCCATTTGGATTTTGGATCCCTGTTCCCTTGGCATTAGTAGTGCTATTTACAAAGGCTCTGTGAAGGAAAAGAGGACGCCACCCACAAGAGTTGTTGTTCTTGGCGTCGCTAGATTCTTCTCTCCGATTTTTGCAGATGTAGAAGATAAGTGTAATTATGACAGCAAGAATAGCAACAGATGCTATACCTGCTGCCATTCCCACCCAAAGAATCCAGTTCTTTGAACGGCCGCCTGAGCTCCCAGCGGAATCATACCTTTCCCCATAGGCAAGGTTACCATTCCGGCTCAGCTTGAAAATCTCGAGTCCATTCAAGAGAGCATCAGTTCCTGAAGCACCAGCTGCAGTGTCAGGTCCCAATTGAATCCAGAGTGTGTCAACTTTTGAAGACACGGCATCAAAATAGTCCTGATGATATGCCTTGTTCATCCCCCCAGACTGCGCAAAAATATCAAAATTATTTGCTGCAGTCCTGTTGTTTATGTAGATTCTGAAAATCCTTTGATTTGCCTTATCATAGGCCAGCTCACAAAAATGCAATCGGACTAAGTAATCGAAATCATGATCCACTTCAAATTTCCATGACATGTTGAACCTCTTTTCCAATACTTCATTGTTAGACATGATTCTTGCTGTTTCGTAGACAAAAACAGGAGCCACCGAGGAATCATTCATGGAAGAGTAGGTAATATTAGAGGTATTACTGATTTCAGACCCGGCATTTGCTGTGATCATGTAACTGGAATCCACCTCCCAAGTTCTCCAAAGTTCTGAATCTTGATTGGGTTTGATCTCAGGACCCCCAACATTTAACCTGTACATGGTTTCAATCCCTCGACTGCTCAAATTAAAGTTCATATCATTTCCACCAACTTTACGAATTGCATCTGCGAAAAGCTCATCAGCCACAGGAACAATCTCTATGGCATTTATGAACCCGAATGATCCTTTGTTTGGGATCAACTCAATCCGTAGCATATCCAAATGAATCCCCAACATGTACTCCTTAACTAAAGAGAATGAGGCATTACCACCTGAATTTTGTAAGAACATGTTCTTGTGCGAAATCCCACCAGGAACACTCAATTGTGATAACAATTTGAGGCCATTTGCCACAACACTGAAGGAAGATTCATTGACATTGTAATTCTCAAAGGGGAAGGGACAAAAATGGAGCCTAACAATATAATTGCCCGGAACCATTTCAAACGTATAGTTCAACCCATCAGCGAAAATCCGGGCAGATTTATATAGTGACTTAAAGATTGAATCACCACTTAATGTAGTAGAAGTGTTAACAGCAACACCAGCAACAGAACTTAGGGTGACATTGTTATTAGTGACCAAATCACCAACCCATTTCCTGCCATCTACAGTAGTGACACTTGAGTCTGTACCACAATTTATCAAAATAGATTTTGATTGACCTTCCCCAATTCTAATACATGAAAAGATCATCAACACAAACAACAAATCTAAGACTTCTCTGCCCTGGATCTTCTCCATTACCATATTTTCTCAAGACAAGACCCCAGTTGATTAATAACAACAGCACTCTAGAACACACAAATCACAATACATAAAAAAATGTATGTTCATCCAAATCTCCTAAAATAAATTCATATGTAATATATTCATATAATAAACAGTAAACACAGACAACTTGGCAAGTGGCAACAACAACATGCATTCATGTTCTAGCTGAAACATCACTCAAACCCTAACAGTACCCAGAAAGCTATTGACATCAGCAAACCTTTATTAAAAATAAAAAAACCACCTGAGACTTTATCCAGAATCAACCAATCTCCAATCCCAAAACCCAAGCCAAGTTGCAGATCTGAAGAAAACCAAGAAAACTGATGATAAGGGTACTTATCTTATGAATGAAGTTGGCAGAACATGGGGTGTTGTTTGTTGGAAACAGATTGGAAAAGTGAAATCTATGTTGCTGTGTTTGTTGTAACTTTTAACAAAATCAACCAAAGTATCTGACACAATTAATTAAAAGTTTCCCACTTTATTACAAATCCTCTTCTGTAGACTGTAACTGTTGTTGGTCTGTTTCAAATCTGAAGATACAAAAATCCCATTAAAATATTCATTTTTTCTCATCTTTTTAATTCATATTTTAGAGTACTAGTGAAGAGTTGTTGGATGCTAGAGATGGGTCGCCATTATTTGTGAGGTGGGGGTCACATGCATTTGTCTAATTGTTTGGAAGGTGATGAGCATTGCAATTATTCTTTAATTATTCACAATACTACCCTTGCTTTCTTCTTATTTTTTACTATTATTAGAAAGCTGTACTTTGTCCTTTTCTTAAATCCGTACCTGTTACACTACCCTTGATGGGTCCTTTTTACACTGTGATTCCTGCCTCCATATTTTTCTCTTTAATTTCATTAGGGGTATTATCATTAAAGCCCCTACTTTTTCACGAATTGTCACCTTTTTAAAAGTCTTTGCCATATTAGTCACTTCAGTCCCTTATTTTTTCAAAATACGTTATTTTAATTCATTTGACCAAAATATAATTATCAAATATAATAGAATATGTAAAAATATTATTTTACCCTCATTATTATCTTTTAAATTTTTTCTTTTAGTCCCTCTAGTTTCAATAATAGCTGGTCAACTCCTGAAAAAATTAAAATGACTCTATCAGGGTTCGAACAAAGATTGAAAGACATAGGCTCTAACCAACTAAAATACACTAGCTCCTTGTTGAAAATTTGTTGATTTAAATGTATGTATATATAGTTATATAATTTGTTTAAACTAATTTAAATCTATTTATATAATTCAAAATAAACTCATATTTAATAATAATATTTAAAAACATATTTATGAAAATGAAAAAAGAAAATAACAAAATAAAAGGAAACCTAGAAAATCCAAAAAATCAAAGCCCGTAAATTTTTTTTCTTTTTTTCTTTTTTTTTTCTTTTTTTCCTTTTCAAAAATATATTATTTCAATTTGATTAAAAAAAACCCAGAAAATCAAAGCCCATAAATTGAAAAGGAAAAAAAATCAACAACAAAAATAGAAAAATAAAAATAATAATAAACTCATATTTATATAATTTAAAATAAACTCACATATAATAATAATATATAAAAACATTTATGAATATGAAAAAGAAAATAACAAAACAAAAGGAAAAAAAAGGAAAAAAAGTGTGTGTGTGTGTGTGTATATATATATATATATATATTTTTTCTTTTTTTCTTTTTTTGTTGATTTTTTTATGTTTTCAATTTATGGGTTTGATTTTCTTGGTTTTTTTTTTATCAAATTGAAATAATCTATTTTTTGAAAAGGAAAAAAAATCCAAAAAAGAAAGAAAGAAACAAATTTATGGGTTTTGATTTTTTGAATTTTCCGGGTTTCCTATTGTTTTGTTATTTTCTTTTTCTTTTTCATAAATATGTTTTTATATATTATTATTAAATATGAGTTAATTTTAAATTATATATATATGAGTTTATTTAAATTATATAAATAGATTTAAATTAGTTTAAACAAATTATATAACTATATATATACATTTAAGTCAACAAATCTTCAGCAATGAGCTGGTGTAGCTCAGTTGGCTAGAGCTTATTTTTTTAAATTACTAATTTAACCCTCACATACTTAATTATAGCAATATATATAAAATATATCATTGAAAAGATCTCGATGACATCTTTAAAATGATATTAATATTGATATACATATTTAATTTAATTAATTTACTTATTAATTATACATTTAACCAATTTAAAATTTTATAATAATTTCAAGATTTATTGGAAGAATATTCTTTAAAGATGCTCTTTTAATGTTTTGATGCAGACCCATGCAAGAATACATCCTAGATAAAGCTAGATGATGTTTGATTCATGAATGAAAGAAGGGTATTTGTGTTTTGGTCAAGAAAGATTGAATCTTGGCGACTTTTCTTGTAAGGCATTATTTTTCTATTCAAAGGTTCTGAAATGAAATGGGGAAGAAGAGATTTATATAAAACAACCCTAAATGAAACTACGTCGTTTTGGAAAGTTTGCAAAAAGACAAGGCAAACAAGACGTAGTGTGCAGGTAGGGACTTATGCACAGGTGACTTCGCTGGTCGAGACAAGCAAACTGACCAGCCAACCAGGGACCAAAAACACACTAGAGATGACTGCGCAGGTCGAGACCCGCGCACTGACCAGGGCACAGGACTTTGCTGGTTAAGACCGGTGAACTGACCAACGAACTGGGGACCAATAGCACACCAAAGATGACTGCGCTGGTGGCTGCGCGGGTAGCTACCCGCGTACAAAGACCCACTCACTGGGACTATCAACGCTTAAAAACAGGCACATCAAAACGTGCGAGCGCGGACATATTCAAACACATATCAGAAACACACTAAAGACTAACATATAAATGCAAGAAAAATGAATTTTCATATCACATAAATACACAAAATCAAATAAACACAAATGCAAAAGATATGGAAATGCTTATGAAAGTGTGTGTGTGTGTGTGTGTGTGTGTGTGTGTGTGTGTGTGTGTGTGTGTGTGTGTGTGTGTGTGTGTGTGTGTGTGTGTACAACTAATCTCTTTAAGAAGTCAAGTCAAGTGATATACCTTCTTGAAGCACTTTGGGATGTCCGTAAGCATATCGATCATAATCACCTAAGCTACCTTTTACATAACAATCCCAATGTAGTTTTGTCAACAAAATAAGCCAATCATAAAGTGAGGCACTTACAAAATCGATCGGGAAAGAGCCTCATATAATACATCTGAAACTCTTTTCTAAATCTTCCCTCATAACCTTTCATGCCAATGAGAAGACTGGCATTTTGCCTAACAAAGACTATTCTTCCTTCATGACTGCTGAGCCTGATGATATTAGTCGGCCGGTCTTTAAAGATTTGACTAAGGGTTATAGAGATGATCCTCTTGCTGGTCCCTCTACTGATTCTGGAGCTGGTGGCCCCTAGAGCTCATCAAAATCTTAGTTTGTAGCCCATTGACCCTCATTATTTTGGCTATTTTTGTAATCAACCTCTGTACTCCTATAGGTTCACAGGAATGATAACAGATTTTTGATCATTTTCCCTTGATAATTATCTTTATTAGTTTCTTGCTTAAGCTGGGCACTTTATTTAACTTAATTAACCAAGTATCTAGTTAACTAGCATTAAGTTTAAGTACCTCATTGACTTAAGCGTAATAAAATTGACAAGTTTGTCCCGGCACTTTGTTACCTTGCAACAACTGGATTCTTAGCCAAGAATCTTTTTAATCGACTTTACACTAAGTATCTCGTTTACCCCAGTTTGGCCAAGTATCTCATTAAATTGACTGACGCACTCCGAGCGTACCTCTAAACTAATGATGCTCTAGAAACTAAGTGAAATGAAATGGAGTGCGCGAGTCTAGATAACCATTCGCAAGTGTACGAATCGTTGTCTAGTATAGCGGACACAAGTAAGGGTATCGATCCCACGAGGAAATCTAGGTAGTGAAAATCAAATAGAATAATAAAACTTACTTAACAAAGACTGACTAGTGAATGATCTTAACACGTTTAAACTAGAAGTGGATCAAATGAGATGCAAGGGAATATGATAGAACACAAGTGTTAACCAAGATCTAAAATAAATAACTTTAAAACAACATCCATTTATCTAATATGTGGCCCTGATTTAAAAGGTCTTTAAGAAAGACTTTCATCAATTCCGCATCTCAATATGTCAAAGGATGGTGAATTGAGAAATCTTAAATCTGGAAGGGCAAGTGAAATTAATAAGCATGGTCATGCATTATCAACAATCACTCCAAAAGAAAGTAAGGATAATATATATGTTTCTTCAAACACATTTATTGATAATCCAACCACTTAAAAGCATCTTAAATGCTACAAATGCAAAGTAAATCACATTAAATGTATAGTTCATACATTAATTGCACATATATAAACAAGATAGAATGGATAAACATATTATATTGACTTAGATCATAGTTAACAACAAATGAACATATATCCCTTACATCTTAAGGAATTTAGCTACACATGATTTTCTTAACTACAAAAGATAGAGAAAGAGAGATACAACCGATAGTCAGGATGATGATCCTTGACATTGATTACAAATTCTTCCTTTAATGTTCTTCGAAGTTGCTTCAAGATCTAGTTAAAACTAAGAACTAATTTTATCTCTAAGATAACCTTTACTTTTTCTTTCTAAGTGTTTAATTCTATGAAAATATCTATATATAAAATCTATTTCTCCCTTCTATATATACTAGGTTAACAAAGATATTTAAGTGTATGTAGTGGGTAAGAGAAATCATTTGTTTATCAAGTGGATTGCTGATGTGGCAGACAATTGCGAGTCAGATCTGCGAGATGAAACTCGCAGTTTGCTTCTGCTTAAAAGAAATCGTAGATTCATATGGCGGTGGGATTTTGGGCAACTTCTGCAAGTTGGATCTCACAGTGTCTGGTAGCCGCCTAGTTTCTGCTGGCTTGAACTCGCAGTCTGAAGTGGCAGTCTCCTCTGAATTGTTTCTGTGAGTTGGATCTGCGACTTGGGACTCACAGATTGGAATTAGCAGTTCTGATCTGCCGGTTTGTGGTCACAAACTGACATGGCAGATGCTTCTATAGTGTTTCTGCTAGTTGGTTACTGCGAGGTTGAACTCACAGATGGATATGGCAGTCGGTTCTGGGAAACATCTGCTACCTATAAATTAATGCTGATGTCGCAATCTTCTCTGAGGAACATCTGTGACTTGGATCTGCGAGGTTGAACTTGCAGATTTCTTCTTTTCTTCCTTAAATCCCTACTTTCACGTGAAATCTCCAACTTGGAACAAAAATGCCTTTGGATGAGTATTTGTTCCTGAAAACACTTTTACAAGCAATGAAACACTTAAAACATCCCATAAATGGTAACAAAGGTAAGGGATTAAACGCTCAAAACATATACAAATTTAGAGTGATCACTGACCAATTTAAACTGATCAAGTATATTATTAAACTGATTACTTTAAGACTGGTCAAGTATCTAATTAAACTTATTGCTTTTAGATTAATCAAGTATCTTATTAAACTGATCACTTTTATGTTGGTCCACTTGAGTTGCTCTCAATTAGTCCCAACGTCTGCCAAGTAGTGTTCTTTTTGTTTTATAGACCTTGGTCTCTTTAGTTTTTATATGGTAACTAAGGTACCTGAGACGTCTCCCAGTTTTGTCTGTTACTCAAGGCTCGTTGAACATGAATTTTGATGTATTACATAATTCAACTTTACGCGTTATCAGGTTTTTTAATTACCTGATGGCTTACTAACAGTGCTTCTTATGCACCCGGTTAGGCTGACCTTGCCTCTTAGCCCCGGCCACCCATACTTACTTTAGTAAGCCTCGGCGTTGCAAGTTTATCTTTTCAAACAAAGATTTTTAAAAATATTTCGAACACTGTTTCTTGATCTTTGAAGAATTTCACCCTCTATGGGGGATTTTATTGATAACTTTGCCAAATTTTGACAAGTCTTGATCTAAAAAAGTTAAAAGAAACAACTGATTAGGAAAAGCTAAAAAATAACAATTACTCTATTCTAATACTAAATAGCAACTGGAAAATAAAAGATAGGTAGACCCCTAAGGGTAATAGGTCTTTAGTACTGGGAGTTGCATGACCGATGCAGCTTTCCTCCTCCTAGTCGGGCTAGGTGATAGGCTTCATGCCCAGCTAAACTGACCACTTGATAAGGTCATTCCCATTTGTCCTCCAAAGAGCCAGTTAGTTTTTCCTTTGTATTCAGACAAACTATTATTAGGACTAGGTCCCCGAGTTGGAATCTTCTTATCCGAACATGTGAGTTATAATACATGGCTGCTCTCTGTTGATAGGTTACATTTCTAACACGCATCAGATCTCTTTGTTCTTCAAGTTCATCTAGGTTTTGTTCCAGCATTCCCACATTTTGTTCGGTTTGGTACAGCTTAACTCTTGGGGAGGTGTAGACTACCACTACTGAGATGATTGCTTCAATCCTGAACGCCAATGAATAGAGAGTCTCGTCGTTGTTGTCCTTTCGGTGGTTCGGTATGCCTAGAGCACCTCATACAGTTTGTCTCCCCAGTTTCCCTTCTTGGTGTGAAGTTTGGCGTTCAAGGTGTGCTTGATGATTTTGTTTACAACCTCAATTTTCTCATTGGTCTATGGGTGAGTAGGCATTGCGTAATAGTTCTTGATGTTGTACATCCATCACATTTCCCTAAAGTTGTCACTATCGAATTGAGCTCCCCTTTTAGTTGCGGTAGGCATTAAGATGATCAGATGGTGTAACAATCGAAATTTATGATTATTCTTTATTATTATTATTATTATTATTATTATTATTATTATTATTATTATTATTATTATTATTATTATTATTATTATTATTATTATTATTTAATTCACTTACGACGCATGCAAGTGACTAAAATAACCCTATTTCCGTTAAGTTTGACTAACATAAGGAATAAAGTGATGTATTTTGGAAAAACTAAGGACTAAACTAGTTAATATGACATAAATGTTTAAAAATGTGTCATTGCAACAAAAGTAGGGATTTTAATGAAATTCCCCAATATTACAAAATTTATATTGTTCTTGACAATTTTTCCACTTTGTATACAAATGCCCTTAATGAATTTAAATAAAAATAAAAATAAAAAACACAACTGGAGACCTCTTGCAATGAAGGTCTGTGCGTAGGCCTTCAATAGAAAAAAAAATGGAATTAAAATTTACACGCTAGAGACCTCCATTGAAAAAAATAATAATAATTTTACCAAAAGGATGATTATTTGAACTCAATTTTACATGTTGTATCCAAAATTAATTTTACACGCCAAAGACCTCTAATGAAAAAAGTAATCAATTTTACACGCTGGAATGATTATTTGAACTCAATTTTACGTATGTAAATACTTACGTTCTGTTTTCAAGAAGTTTCTCTTTAGTTGCGAATATTATGTTTCTTTGTATTGAATGAATTTTTTTTAGAGTTTTTAAAAAATATATTAAAGTTGGGCTGAAAATTATATAGCAATTTTTGGGGAGTGAATTTTGGAATTAACAACACTTTAATAACTCTAGCTTAAATAGCACCAAATATGGAATTGAGACAAAAATACCCTCACTCTTCTACCATTTTCTCTCACCGGTTTTTTTTTCTTTCAAAAACCTCCATTAATGGAGCTCAAAGTTCCATCCATAGAGTTGGCACTGACATCACTGGTGAGTTGACCGACAAACCATTGGGAAAACGTTCACCGGGTGCTAGCCGTTGTAACCACAGTGTCCGTGTTTAGTTTCGAGCTGTTTGGAAAGAGAAACAAAGCCAAACCCGAACTATTGTCAAACCTTCATCGTCAGATCTGTGACGATCTGCCGTGGATCTAACGAAACCAATGGCGCCAGCAAAATCAACGTTGTCCGATCTACTATATCTGACTATCATCAGAGTCAACCGATGCAGTAGTCGACTTGTCACTTTCACCATTAACTGACCTCCATCGCGATGAAAAAGAAGATAAAAAATATTTAAAAAATTCTTATTTTGTCACCAATAAGTCTCGAATTTGTAAAAATACATCATAAGACTCGAATTTTCAAAATAAGTCTCAAATTTGTCAAAATAAATGTGTGTTTGGTATGACATTTTTAGGGGCCAAAAGCGCTTTTTTAATGTTAAAAATGATGACGCTAGGGGAATTTAGCGTCGTTCGATCTTCCAAATCCGACTATCGTCCGAGTCAACCGATGGTAGTCGGCTTGTCACTTTCACCATTGATGGAGGTCTAACAGACCTCTATCACGATGAAGAAGAAGACAAAAAAAAGTGATTAAAAACTCTTATTTCAGCCCCAATAAGCCTTTTATTTGTAAAAATACCTCATAAGTCTCGAATTTTCAAAATAAGTCTCAAATTTGTCGAAATAAATGTGTTTTGGTATGGATTTTGTATGGGTCAAAAGCATTTTTTAAATGTTAGAAGTAGGGATGACAATTTTACCGGATAAGCAAGTACTGAACGGAACCGCATGGGTCGGGTCTGGGTCTTAATATTCGGATCGCGAGTTGGGTCTGGGTATAAATTATGCTACCCGCATCGAGTCTAGGTCTGTTAAAAAAAAACATGGACCTGAACCCTTGTACCTGAATAATTTAATACGTCAGTTGGTTAGTTGTCATAATCCCTAATTCCCGTCTTGCAACTCTCCAATAACGAAACCAAGAAAAGTAAAGTCTTATAGCCTTCAAAAACTCTCTCGAAAACTTATAATAAATATATAGGTTTTAATTCATTACCAATTCAAACTCAATAAAACACATTAAAATAATCGAACTTGAGATTCAAAAACCAAAATCCAACAACTAGAAGAACCATCCAAGCTTCATCTTCTACCTAGCTAGCTCTCTACAACAGAACCCACCACTCACTTTCTCTTCTCATCTCGTCCTCATTTATAAAACCCTTGTCTCATGTATTGATTTTCTAATGTTTTTGCTGGTGGTGAATTCATGATATGATATTAACAGCTTTTGTCATTTATAATCTAATTACTTAAATCTCTGTTATCTTGCATTCTCTCTTTATTATTCTTCTTGTCTTCTCTTTTCTCTCAACCCTAGTGAGCTTAATGGGTCGTGTGTCTGGGTCTTCTTAGGACCCACAGGTCTAAACCCGAACCTGTGACTTTGTTCGGGTCTGGGTTTGGGTTTGAGTCTCAAAATGTTTGGCGGGTTTGGGTCTAGGTCTAGTAAGACCTGACCCGAACCCGACCCATTGACATCCCTAGTTAGAAGTTGTTTAAAGGTTTTTTTTTTGTTTGGCAAATTTCAAAAAAAAAAAGCTTTATTAATCTTACAAAAAAACTATTTTGTGTCTATTTGGATAAACCTGAATTTTGGGCTTCTCCCAAGAAGCTCTCTTTGAGCTACCCTCTATGAGTTTTAAATATTTCATTATATACCTCTTCTATTACAAAACTCTATTGTATTTAAATACTTATCAGATATTATTTTTGTCTCATCTTCTTCATTGACATTCAAACATTGAAGTTTTCATCTTTCACATGTAGGTTCAAACCAACTCTTTCATTTTATTATTTTTTTAATCATAAACGATAATATATATGCTTTTTTAACTGTTTATTGTCATGAAGTTTATATGTTTGGTTGATTATTTATGTACCTGTGATATTTTTTTAACTCATCTATTGTGATTTTTTCAACAAAAAAGAAATTCATGTACTTGTGATTTTTTAAAACTTATATACCTGTGATTTTTTTTATAAAAAATAACTTCCTGTATCTGTAATTTTGTTTTTAAACTTATGTATCTAGGATGGTTTTTAAAAAAAAATTGAAGTACCTGTATTTTTTTTTAAAGCTAATGTATCTGTGATTTTGTTTTTAAACTCATGTATTTGTGATGTTTTTTTTAATTGAAATACCTATCATTTTTTTTGAACTCATGTATCTTTGATTTTTCTTTTTTAAACTCATGTATCTACTTTTTTTTTAAAACTCGTGTACCTATCATTTTTTTTAACTTGTATACCTGTAAATTTAAAATTATAAATCTTTGTTTATGTCTTTATTTGTAATTTGTCACAATCAAAAGCTCTTTTGAAGATACACTACCAAACAATCTACTAAATTAAAAGCATTTTTTTAATTGAATACCAAACAATATACATCTTTTTTTAAGAAAAGCTTTACTCATTAGTAGTGGTGGCAATTCGGGCATGGGCGTGGCAGGCCAAACCTGTTGGGCATGCCACATGGCGAGGCCGTGCATGGCACGGCACGGTCCAATACCGTGCCAAGCCCAAACCCGCCTGGGGCCATGTACCGTGATGTGCCACGGGTTTGAGGCATGCGTGCCGGCACGACACGACATGTGTCCTGGTGTGCCGTTGGCCAACGGTTGGCATGTCTTACCGGCTTGGCCTGCTGAACATTTGAATTTTTTTTAAACTGAATTTTACCGTTGGGGTGCAAAAACTTAGAAAAAAAAATTAAAAAATTCTCCAAAATTACCATTTTATCACTATTTCATTTATTCTATAAATACTCCCTCCAATTCAAATTTTTTTCACCTCTCTACTCTCTCTAATATCTAATTCCTCTCATTCTCTCTCTCTCTCTCTCTCTCTCTCTCTCTCTCTCTCTCTCTACTATCTACACACTCTATAATATTATTCTCTATAATCTGTAATCTATCATTCTCTACTCTCCACCAATTCACCATTTCTCTATAAAGTACAAACAAATGTAATTTCCTATTTATTATTAATTTTATATTTATAATTTCTGCTTAGTATATTAATTTATGCCTTGGTTAGGTTTATTTATAATATTTAGGCTTAGTATGTTAATTTATGCTTAGGTTTTATTTATAATATTTATGCTTAGTATTTTTATTCTTAGGTTTATATTTAATATTTATGATTTTATGTTTAGTATATATAATATTTATGCTTAGTTTTTAACTTAATATTTATTCTTAGTAGTTAGTAAATTTAATATGTAATTTATGCTTAGTTTTTAATTTTAATATTTATGTTTAGTATGTTTATTCTTCGGTTTATATTTAATATTTATGATTTTATGTTTTTTATATTTAATATTTATACTTAGTTTTCAATTTTAATATTTATGTTTTGTATTTTTATTCTTAAGTTTATATTTAATATTTATAATTTTATGTTTAGTATATTTAATATTTATGGCTTTATGCTTAGTTTTAATTTTAATATTTATACATAGATTTTACTTTTTAATTTAATATTTATGCTTAACATTTATTTATTTTGTATATTTATGAGTTAATATTTTTTAACTTAATCAGTTAATATTTATATTGTAGGAAATTGATCCTGCTAAGATTCCTACTCATTTTCTCGATAGATTGAACATGGAGAATGATGATTATGAAATTTTGACACTGCAACCTGGAAGTCGGACTCAGGCAAGGGCAAGATAGTCAATGGCTACCTGGTCTTACTCATCCATATAGGGTCGACCACATCAAGATTCAGACCCAGAAAGACGACATCTCGGGTATGAGATTGTTTTGACCGGAAAAACATAACCGGCCCAAACAGTCAGGTAATATCAATGGCTCGTTGTAAATTTTGTAAGACTTTATTTACCGGTTCTAAGTATGGAACGAGACATTTGAAAAGGCATAGGGAATCATGCATGTGTAAACACGGTGAGGTAGATACTACTAAACAGACACAACTACAATGGAACCTAGACGGGTCCGTTACGATGTGGAAATATTACGACGACTATGCTAGGAAATGCATGACACGTTATATTGTATAAACCGGTCAACCGATTAGTTCCGGTGACATTTCTTTTTTTTGAAAATTTTAGCAAAAAAGCATACAATCCTCAATTTATAGATGTGTCTAGAAATACAACTAGAAGCGATGTACCAAAATGTTTTTACTCTGACTAAGTCAACTTGATCTCTCAATTAGAGCGTCTATGTATTTATATTGCACTAACTTCTGATATTTGGAACACACGTTAATCTATGTCTTACATTTTATTTCATTAGATTAGAATAAATAAGAATAAATTTTTAACTTAAAATACATAAGTTAAAATGATAAATAAAGTTTTGGTTAAAATAATAAAGAAATTCTTAACTAAAAATAAAATAATAAATAAATTTTCAAATTAAAATACTTAAGTTAAAATAATAAATAATTTTTTAACTTAAAAATTAAATAAAATAGAAAAAAAATAGGCTGGCCCATCAAGGCCCGTCAGCTAGAGCACGTCGGCCGGCATGGCACGTTGTGGCGTGCCGGCGGGCCAGGCCGTGCCCCCTACCCTTAACAAGCCTAGGGCCTTGGCCCGGCACGTTAAAGAGCCATGACTTTTTGGCATGGCCCGTTAAGCAGCCCGGCACGCCCCGTGACTGGCCAGGCCGTGTCGTGCCAGCCAGTTCTGTCACCACTACTCATTAGAAACTCTACTACAAAACCCATACCAAACACAACCTAAGTCTCAAATTTGCTCCAATAAGTCTTGAATTTACAAATTAAGTTTCAAAATTTTCCCAATAAGTCTCGAATTTGATCCAATAAGTTTCGAATTTGCGAGAAAAAAAATTTACAAGGGAAAGAACAAAGTAAGTGCATTTTTGTCTCAAACCATACTTTGGTGCTATTTAAGCTTAAGTTATTAATTTGATGTCAATCCCTAATCAGGGGAGTAAAGAGTGTTATTCACTGGTTTGGATCATCTCCTCACCTTAATTCTACTCACCTTTTCCTCAGTTTCATAATTTATTGTCACGTGTCTAATATGACAAATTAATGGTCTGGATTATTTATATTAATTTTTATGTCTTTACTTTACCAAAAGATAGAATTATTCAAGACCAATGATTTAATAGAGGATAAGGTGAGGACAATGTGAGGTGAGACGGGGATCCAAATATTTTCACCCAATTTCTCTTCAATTAGGGGTCGTTTGTTGTTTTCCACTTAAAACTTAATGGGTTTGAATTAAATTCATTAAATTGTTTTGTTTGTTTTTTTAAGTGGTCAAACAACTTAAAAATATCAACAACAAAAAACAACTTAAAAAGAAGTGAAAAAAATTCCTACCCCCCCCCCCCCCCCCCAAACTTTGACATGGTGTAGAATTCTTTATTTTAATATATTCCCTATTTTAAATTGTTTTTAGAAAGAAAGAAAAAAACCCTTTATTTCTCTCCTACCAAATCCAGGCAAAAAAACCTTTATTTCTCTCTTACCAAATCCAGACAAAAACTACTCATTTTTTTTATTTAACTATTTTGTGGCTTGAATTTATATATATATATATATATGCATATAAACCGGTAAATATAATTCAGGAATCTATTTCAAAAAAAAAAGTTTCAAGAACCCTTTTTTTATTTCCGATGCATATGATGAAGGAAACAAAAAAAAATGTTTCCTCAATTATATACATCAGAAACATGGACAACGTGCAAAATTGAATTTGAATTTTTTTTTTTACAATAAATTGAACTTGAACTTTGTTTGTAAAACATGTAAAATTATATTATTTAATTAATATTTTTTGTTTTATTAAATTGAATTTTTTTTTACAGTAGAACATACAAAATCTTATAAAGAATGATGCATGTTAAATTATTTCTTTTAATTAACATGTGTATAAATGTAAAATTACTTATTTTCAGACGATTTTATTTTTAAAAACCAAACATGTTGACATTACATTCAGATGTGAAAAATAAAAAAACAAACATGTCATTTAGATCCATATTTCAGTCCATATTAGGAGGGTGTATTCAATTAGGATTTCAAAAGACTTTTAATGACTTTTTTAAGTGGATGACTTTTGCAGATTTCATAGACTTTTATGGACTTTTATAGACTTTACATAATTATGAAAAACTTTCATAGACTTTCATTTTAAATGACTTTCATAGACTTTCATTTCAAATTACTTTCAGAGACTTTTATTTAAATGACTTTCAGAGACTTTCATAGACATTTATATACATTTATTTATTTTTAAAAATGATATATACTTTATTTTAATAAAATTATATAGATTTCTCATATCAATAAAAATATATTTTTTAAGAAGAATAAAAAAAATCATTGTTAATTAAACTTGACAAAAACGTTCTTGCCTATATATGTGATTTTAAATTTTTTATTTGTAATTTTATTATATTTTGCATCATAAAGATATTATGCACCTAATTTTTTTAATAATTAGTCAAAATTTTATTTTATTTTATAATTAGCCAAAATATTATAAATTTTCTTTTAGAATAAATGTAGCAAATCGACAATAATATTAACGTTTACAAGTCTCTACGAAAGTATGTCAATGAGTATAAAAAATTTACCCAAAATTAATTCAAGTTACTAAAGATAAAAAATAAAAATCGCACATAGTTGTTGAACAAGATTCACGCCTAAAAGTAGGTGGTTTGATATTGATCATAATTACATAGAGTCACGCTCATACGCGACTTTGATTATAGCATATTGGCATGATTGAGTAGTGATTTTTATCTTTTATTATTTTTAATTAACATAAATGAAGTTCGTTTGATTTGTTTCGTTGTTGTTTAGTTACTTTGAAAATAGAGGTAAACAAAAAAAAATCTCGTCCTTAATTGCATAGCCTATGGAGAGTTATTTTATATATTTTTTTAGTTAATTTTTTTTTTCGTATAGATCGTTAATGTTTGTATTTTTTTAATAATGTTTATTCATTTTAAAAGTTATTCATTTTATTTTATTTGTAAAATTTGTTTAGAATGTGTGTTCTTTTATTTGAAAATATAACATATGTTTGATGATTAATGTTTTTCAAAGAGTTTTATGTTTTTCTTCTAAAGTGAATTTTTTTTTTTTATAAAGTCATTCAAAGTCTTTGGTAGAAATGAAAGACAAATTGTGTGATTTGTTATAACTAAAAGTCATTAAAAATCATTGATATTTAAAAGTCATTAAAAGTCATTGAGATTTTGAATACCTCATAACTTTCATAGACTGTTAAAAAGTCTTGATTGAATACCACACGACTTTTAAAGACTTTTTTAAAGTCTATATAAGTCTGTATTGAATACCCCATGACTTTTATAGAGTCTTTAAAAGTCTACATTGAATACACCCAAACTTTTTAATTTCATAAAAGTTATTTGAAATCCATCAAATACACCCCCCTTTGGTCTTCAGAAAAAGGGTTAATTGCAATAACATGCCTTGATGTTTTGTAATATCATAACGATATTGAACTTTTCCTTTAATTATAAGAAAGTACCCTTGACTAACAGTTGACTACTTGACTGACACTTGTTCAACACTAAATGTTAAAAAGACAAATTTGCCCTCCCTTTTCTACTAATTATTATTACTTTAGTTTTTAAATAAATATTAAAACAAATCAAAATAAATTAAATATTATCACCAAAAATAACTTAAATAACAATCGAAAATTACTGCAAAAAAAAAAATCAAAAATTAAAAAGATTAACAATCGAAAAATCCATATGAAATATATACTGTATCATCACCATCCACCATGTTTGCCCAGAGATTGTATAAAAGATCCAAATTTTATATTTTATTTTATTTGAAGAACAACAAACCAAGAATCAGTGAATTAGATTTTTTAGAAGTTGTAGCAGTCCATTTTATCAGCCATCAAAAGAATGAGAACAACACTTTCAAGGACTCTTTGATATTTGCAATAGAGTAGATTGAGAGCAGAGGGTGGGGTTAGAGGCGGGGGATGGAGGAGGAAGGGAGATGGTCGGGTATTGCTACGGAGGAAGGAAGGAGACTGTCGGGTGGTGCGTCGAACGAGGAGGGGGAGAAACGATTAAGTGCATGAAACGACATCAGCGGTGGAGGAAGAGAGGTTGCGACGATCATGTGAAGCGACGGAGGAGGAGGTGAGAGGGATGATATGAGAGGTTCCTCTATTGTTCAGCCAGATCTTTCATTGAAGATCTGGTTGGTGATCTAGTTAGATCGTGCCATTCTGGTGAAGTTGAATGGTGCGATCTAATAACTTTTTATTAATTTTTTCATTTTTATAAATAAATTTAAGGTTTATTTATTTATTTTATAAAACAATTCTAATTTTTATTATTTTAATAATAAATACAATATATTTTTATTAACTTACTGTCAAAAAGACATATTTGCCCTTCACTCCATTAAGTCTATGTTAAATTTAACCCCCAGTCAAACAGGCTAGGATATGTTATTGAAATTTATCCTCAGAAAAATTCAGAACTTTTCAATCTTCAAATAAAAAAAACAAACAACCCCTTATTATCTAGATTGCAAAAAATAATATCTAAAGATTAAAAATAAAATTAGCTAATTATGGAAGTTAATTTAGTATGAATTTATTATTTAGATTACAAAAAATCAAGCGATTAAAAATAAATTTAGCTAATTATGGAAGTTAATTTCGTATGCATTTATTATTTTCATCAACAAAAATCTAGAGATTAAAATTTAATTGAGCTAATTATAGATATTAATTCAGTATGCATTTATTATTTGGATTACTAAAAATCTAGAGATTAAAAAATAAATTTATCCAATTATGGAAGTTAATTTAGTTTGCATTTATTATTTATATTACAAAAAATCTAGAGATTAAAAATAAATTTAGCTAATTATATAAGTTAGTTTAATTTGGTGTGCTTTTCTTATTTAGATTACAACAAATCTAGATATTAAAAATAAATTTAGCTAATTATGGAATTTAATTTAGTATGCAAATGTTATTTAGATTACAAAAAATTCAATGATTAAAAATAAATTTAGCTTTGTATACATTTCTTATTTAGGTTACAAAAATCTAGTGATTAAAAATAAATTAGCTAATTATAGAAGTTAATTTAGTATGCATTTCTTATTTAGATTACAAAAAATCTAGAGATTAAAAGTAATTTTATTAAATATAGAAAGTTCATTTAGTATACATTTATTATTGAGATTACAAAAAATCCAAAGGTGAGATTTATATTTAGTTTTATTTAAGACATTCGTTATAGTGTAGGAATTCTCTAATGTTGATCTTCATAAAAAAAAATGTTATAAATGAGAAAAAGAATAGTTTAAGATAACATATAATTGTCTATTAAAAATAGGCTCATATTATAATTGTTATAACTTTTCACAATATAGAAATATCTAATATATGTCATTCGTGGAATTAAAAAAGGATTAAAAAATCTCTAAATTGATAAATATCTTTTTTGTAAAACAAATAAATAAATAAATAAATAATCGTTTTAACATTCATTAAGTGTTCAAATTAATAAACTTACAAATCAGAAATCAAGTTCAAGTTTGAAAAGGTAACTTAATTCCCCCTTTTCACCTCTAAAAATTGATTTCCTCTGATTTTCATCCCTAATTTGTATACAACTAAGTACTGTATCTATAGAATTGACAAAAATACAAATTCTACAATCCTCATAGAAGTCAACACTCAACATTGTATGATTACAACTTACAGCTTACAATTACAAACTTCAATTAATTAAGAAGTGAACTTTTTTTTTACATACTTTTGTGAATAATAATTACCTAGAAAACACACGCATATATATATATATATATATATATATATATATATATATATATAAGCAAGTGGAGCTTATATAGAAAAAATAAAATTGTAGCTTCATTTACAATTGAGTTACACAAACACCAAATACAAGCGGTTTTTTTTTTATATAACTATTACAATATTTCAGGTATTGAAGAAGGGTATATAATTCGAACCCACAACCTCTCATATTACACTATGAGATGTCGAGATCCATAAAAAGGTTTCTTAAAGCTTCGAGAGATCTAGCTTCTTTCCTTCCTGCGCTTCAAAGAAGCAGCAAGAACCAGCGTTCTCTCCACCCGTTTAACAGGATTGATTTCCAGGAGAGTTTCTTCGTCAAAGACAACGAAACTGAAGAGAACAAGAAGAATTAGTGGAGGGATTTCATCCATTTCGCATATCACTGGTTGAAAAACTACACAGGAAAAACCATCGACACATTATCACGACTCGGAAATTTTCCTGTGGCCAATAGCTGATATGTGGGTTGGATGAGGAGGGTAGCATTTGAGTGAAAGAAGAAGGCATCAAAATTGTTCCTCTGCTGTAGGCACTGAGCTACTTCATTACTTCGATCTACAAGTAACCTCTGCATCACAAATATAATTGCTTTGCATTGATCCATCAATAACAAAAATAGTGACATATATACAAAGTGTTTTAATGAGATTACTTTTCTTTGTTACCTCGAATAGCTCCACTACCGACTCAGATGGTGCACCCAGCGGCGTTCCTGTTACACATATGATATCACGAAAGCAACTTATTTCATGATTCTTGAAAAGAATTCCTCATATAACTATTGTAATAGAAAATTCAACCACAAATATTTAAATATATCTCACCTAGAAACAAATTCTGGTAAGTTGTTGAACCGATGAAAGCAAATTTTCTGCATAATATCACCATCTTCTTTTGAATCTCTCCCTTCTGATCTTAATCCATCTACTCCTCTCCATTGTTCTTCTTCTTTGACCGTAATCATAATAGTTATCTAAAATATAATATTGCAACTTGGAACATAATCTTTTGTTGAATGTGTGTGATGAATGGAGTCTTTGATGGAATTTATAGGTAGAATTATAGGGATTTTAAATAAAATTTTATAGATTCATATCCCGTACAATCCGACGCACAATCCGTGGTAAAAATCTGCATCTTTATTAATTGAGGCAAAATTTAGTAGAGTAATGTTACATTATCTAAATATGAAAGAAAATGATGAAATTATTTTAGATTCATATCCCGTAAAATCCAACATAAAATTCATGGTAAAAATCCGTATATCTTTACATCTTTATTAAATAAGGACAAATTTTGGTACAATAATAATGAATGAGAATGAGGACATTCTTTTGTGATGAGACGTTATATAAATTAATGCTCATTTCAACGTGACAATCATACCCTAAGTTGTTGAATTTGTATACCTGGTTAAATCAATTAAAATAATACAAATTTCTTGCAATGTTTTAGATTAAAGTGAGTGCATTGAAAATCTTCAATCATTTTCGTCCCTTGTTTCAAGATGTTTTGAGAATTGGAATAAGTTTAAGTCATTGTTACTATGATAATAGAACATATAAGCCAATAACGCTGACCATCCAATTGTATCCCCCTAAGCATACATACATGTGTGTATATGTAGGTGTGTGAGAGATTCTCTTCTACGGAGTACGGATGTCCAAATCTCCACATTCATCATGACTTGAATTTTCGACCACTAAATAATTTATTTTTTGAATGAATTACATCAATCAAAGAGGAGAAAAAGCATCAGAGAAGACTTAACATCCCAATTCAAAACATCTGCATACTAGATAATAATGGTATATAATACCATTTGAATATTGCTCAATTAAATCATCTATTTAACCAATGAAAAAAAATCGAAAAACTTCAACAAAAAGGTATTAATTCGTATGATTTACAGCCTTCACTCATTCTCAAACAACAAACAGCATATTTTTATTTCTTTAATTTTTTGAAAGAAATTTTTTATTTCATTTGACATTTCTAATACACTTTGAACAAATATTAGTCGGTGCTAACTTCAAAGATAAACACAAAGTTGTGATGAATTTTATTCACACATTATCACCGCTATAACCATTTAGAGGAAATGGGTCTAAATGGCACCAAAACCATATTGGCTTTTGAGAATATCACTAATTTATAAGGAGAAATGTTGTTGACAATCAATTAGTTATATGTTTATATTCTATTTTTATTTTTTTTATTAATGACAATTTTAACTTGAATTAAAATTACTAAACAAGTTAATGAAGTTCTAAAGAAACTCCAAACAATTTTTTTTTTGAAAACAAGTTTAAACATATTTTTTTCCATCTTTAGTTTGTTCCATATTTGTGTTTTTTTTTCTTGTTTTACAAACCCTAAAATATCTTCTTCTTTTATTCAAAATATTTTTTTCTCACACACCATCAAACATCACCAATTTTTTTATATTATTAAAAAAGATTTTTCATGTTTTCCGGTTCAACAAAATTTGAAATTAGTTTTTTTTTTCTTTTTCTCTAATACCACCCATGTTAAATCATCCCATCACTAGAAAAAAAAATACTTTTTTCCAGAAAAATATATTTAAAGTTATTTTTACTAAATATAATTTTTTTTTACTCAACTTAAAATTCAAAAGAGAAAAACAAAAATTATTTTCATATTTTCACAGTTTAATCTCCAAAAAAAAAATTATTGTTTATATCTCCTCCCTTTTGTTTAGTTTTTTTATTCTCTGTTTTATTTTTATTTGATTACTTCATATCTCTTTTTAATTTTCCGTTTCAAATTTTCTAAAGAATGGTATTCAAAATGAGTAATATTAAAATAAAATGAAGTGTCTTTAGAAATTTAATTTTTTAAATTGAGTGTCTTTATAATAAGAGTGTCAAAAGATAAAATGAATAATTTTGAAAAAAAAAAGTGTTTTTAGAGTTTTTTTTTTACATTTAAAATTTTAGAATGGAGTGTCTTTAAAAATTAAATGTAACAAGAAAAATAATGGATTGTAAAAAAAAAACTCCCTTTATTAAGTTGAGTTTATATATCACCAAAGTAAATGACTTCCAAAAAGACCCATTATTTACTTATTTCTTTTATTTTTTTCTTTAACTTTTATCTTTCTTCAACCTCTCTTCAATGACTTCTCTCTCTCTCAAAATAGAAATCCATTTGACTTAATTATATAAAACTAAAAAATAACATAAATTTGTAAGGAAAAAAAAATATGGAAACAAGTGTGCTTTCGAGACTTATTTTAATATTGTTGAGGCTTATCTGGTATTTCTGTAAATTCAAGATTTATTGGGCACTTTAACGAATTCAGGACTTACTAGACAAAATACAAAATTAAAAAATCCATCATCGACCACCATTGGAGGTCGAGTTCTGTTCAACTTACAATGGAGGTCGATTAGGCATCCAATAGAGGTATGTTTGACTTCGACCTCCATTGGAGGTCTGTTGGAGGTTGTTTCGACCTTTAATGGAGGTCGAATCTCTACCTATATTAGAGGTCGAATAGACCTTCAATCCAGGTCGTTTCGACCTCCATTTGGAGGTCTGTTCATCCTCCTTTGATGGAGGTCAGATGTTGACTAACAAAAGGACTAAAGTGATGTATTTAAAAAAAAATGAGAGATTCAAGTTACTAATATGTGAAAAACATTTTAAAAGGTTTACCACCATACTTTAGGTGACATTTAAACTCAAATTATAAATCTAATACCAATCCCTAAAGTGCCTTTTTAAAGATTGCTGGAATTTTTTTGGACTCTATTAAAGTTACAAACAGGAATATATATATATAGATATATATGAATTTTTCTTCTAATATGGTGATGTAAAAATTAAATTTGGTGTATTAATAATTTAATAGAGTTTACAAATAAAACATGTTAAAATTAATATATTTATTAATAAGTGTATTATTGGCATTAGATTGAGTGTTTAAAATAATGAATTAATTTTTAAATTTTAGATCTGGATGTGCAAATCAAATTTATGGAATTATGGGCACCCTTTTCATTAAAATTTTTATTTTGATCCTTTATCTTTTGTTAAAATTAGTTTATTTTATTAAATTAGTTTGTTGGGTGACACTACCGTACAAAATCTGCATAATTACATGAGTTGTCATTAATCATTTAATTTTAATCTAAGTGTTTATAAAAATTAGATTAAATTTTTTTTTGATCCATCTCAATACCAGCCATTACCTATACCCATTTTGTATAATCAATTAAAGGTTATTTTCTAGTGAGGTCTGGTTCTGAAATTTTGTGTCAGGTTTGAATCATTGTAATTTTTTTTACACTGATTTCCAACCGATTAGAATTCTTAAGACCATACACAAAATTTTAATAACAGATCTGGTTAGAGAATTATTCATCGATTAATCGTAGTTTGTTTCAAAAAATAATGCAATGTAGTCTATATCTGAATGGGCATGTTGATGGGCCTAGAGAGAGATCATAGTATAGTGAGGTGGCACGTGATGATTGGGAGTTCAAAATTTAATGACGTGATATTTTTATCAAATTTATTTATTTGATTAATCATTAAATTAAATCCAACGCAAAAGCTCCCATCTCTGTTTCACTTTTGAGTGTTGAATTTCCCTCCCTTTTCTCGTCTCCAACCATGAGAAACGGCGACATATGGGCTTTTGAGGACGGCGGGGAAATTCGTGGCGATGTCAACGGATCCGGCGTCGTTTTAGGAGTGGACGGAGGTGCCACCTCCACGGTGTGCGTGTGTATGCCTTTACTTGCACTCTTGTCCGCTCACAAACTTCCAGATCCTCTCCCAGTTCTCGCACGCGCCGTCTCTGGCTGCTCCAATCAAAACAGCGTCGGAGGTGATTTTGCTTAATTATTCTTGTTTTTCTAATATTATAATCTTAGAATCTCCTTTTATGTTGGTTTGCAGTCGTCTAATTTGAGCATGTTATTCATACCCCATTATTTTATTTTAATTCACTGATTGGAGCCTTAATTCAATGGATTTATGTGCACCATGTATTAGCTCCTGGACACACTAGCACAACTCTCTTTTTTTTTGGTTGCTGCAATTGTTTTGAGGTAATTTAGTTGGTGTAAAAATTTGCCGTAAAAATTTGCTTTTCTATAGCTAATTTCATTAAGTTTTCTATAGAATTTATAAATCTATATTCCACAATGATAAGATCACGAATTTAAGATACTTATATTGGACAAAAAACAGAACACTTTGAATGGGTTGGTTTGAGAGAACTGAGAACCACTCTGTGATTGATTAATCTGGAGAGTATACTCTTTATATAACATTTAATAAGGAAACAAATAACTCAAAAAGTCACCTATGATAAATATATATTCATACATTTATAAATGTAAAATACTAAGTACTACATAATAACCATAACCCACCTTTTACTATTATATATTATAGCTCCTAATCGGACACAACTTCGCTACATAGATAAAGACTAATCAACCACTAAGTTGAAACTAAAGCCATGCAACCATGGAAACGTGGTAGTTAAATTGACAAGTAATTGAATCATGACATTATTGACTACAATTGAAATGACTCTTCATATAACATTTATTTGATTGTTGCTCAATTAACTAGGTTAGTAGGTTTTGATACCAAATGATATGAACCTAATCTAAGATAAGAATTGTGGATAAAATTAGAACAATAGTGTTTGGTTGATTCAAGTGAACCACTCTTCGAATAATTAATTTAAGTTAATCACTCTCCAAATGAAATTCTTTGATTTAATAAAGAAATTTGATAACATGTTAACGTTAAAACTCTCATCTTTTCAAGAATTCTTTCATCTTCTGTATTGTCTGTTGCCAAGAGCGGTTCAAAGCTAACAATATCATTGGAGATGGAAGAGATTGGCAATGGTAGTTGTTCAAGATACGTCACTACAACAAATATATAAAAGACAAGAAGAAATCAAAGCTAACTTTGATGGGGGCCATCATCCTAGTCAATGTGGTAAGGCATCAAATATAAATTCCGTTGCCCATCACCCAACAAAATTTGTAACTCTTTGCATAAGCAAAAAACAAAAAAACAAAAACAAAATTTAGGCCCAAATTAATCCCATTTTGAAACTCGTTCAAGGTGACGAGGAAGAAATAAATTAGGCAAGGAAGTAGGTTCAAGCATCAGTGCATCACCCTTTTCATCCTTGAGTACAACTGTACAAAGATGGTTTAGTGGGAGAAGAATATTACATGCATAAATTTGTAATTCACTTGCTTAGTTGCATGTATCCAGTTACATGTTCATGGGCCAGAGTTAGTTTAGTGGGGTGAGGTGTGATGCTACATGTTGTTAGTTTGAGTTTATGGTAGTTATGGTGCGAATATTGATATTAACCGTTATCTTTAGAATTTGTATTTGAGCAAGTGAATGGAAAGAAGTAATATATGGGAGTTTTTTTGGTTATCGATTGTTTTTTAGAAAGTCATTTGGACAGTGGTCCATCAGATCAAATAAACACTATTGTGCTAACTGCTAAATTTATCCACAATTTTTATCTTAGATTCAAGTTTGCATCGTTTAGTTAATGGAGCAACAAGCAAGTAAAATGTTGTTGCAATGAGTAGAGAAACTTGAGCAAGATGTGCACTCTATCATGTTCAGTTATTAAAAAAAATACTAAAGATGATGACAACTTTTTCAGAAAAATGAGAGTGCATATTAAAGGCTTCTCAACTCTTAATTCAGGGGGCACTGTCTTCCAAAATACTTCTACAAGCATTGAGGAGCAATGCATAATTTAGAGGGATAAGGTTGGATCAGATGAAGCAAACAAAAAGCTTAAAGCATTTGTGTTGATGACATGTCCATTGAGAGCCAATACAAAGTAAAGAATGACGAGAATTTTTCTAGCTACTATACTTGAACTTGCTTTGTCATTTAATAGTGTTACTTCATTTTTAGAAAAAATTTCCTCGAAGGGCTTTTGGCAACAAAAATGTTTTGAGTTCAGATAACTGCATTATTTCCCAAATTTTACACAAGAAAAGCAGCCAAATTAATCTTATTTTGAAGATCTCATAATCCTTGATGACAATTTATTCTTGATTTGAGTTTTTGATATTGTTTTGGTATTTCATTGGGACAGTGGCTGTCTCGAATTGGAGAATGGTTCTCTCGAATCAACCAAACACTATTGTTGCAATATTATCCACACATTCATATCTCAGATTTAATTTTGCATCACACTTCTTGATCATGTCCTTCAAAATAATGGATGTATTTAGGGTTTGGCACCATCAGTTGTGCTTCCCTTCTTTGTCATCCAAGTTTACTCAGAATTGGAGGTTTGTGTTTTCCTGTTGTGCGGTCAAACGGTCCCCAATGAATCATGCCATGCTTTTTTCTAGAAATGCGGGTGCATTTAGATTCACTACATAGACTGTGGTAGTGGACATGGATAAGATTCTGTTATTGTATCTGTGTTGTTCTTCGTATTATTGTATCTTTGTGTTGTTCTTCGTATTGATTCAACTGAAAACAAAGATAATCATTTTGTGGAAAGCAAAGGGTAACCATGATTTTGTACTCATTGTTTGCCAAAAGAAAAAAGAACCTCGTTTGTCTTTATTGTAGCATAGACCATATATTATATCAAACATATTCTATCTTTTGCCTTGCTTTTTTTTTTTTTTTGGTGAATTTCAAACGCACTTTAGTTTCACAAACCTTATATTGATTTGGTCAACTAAATTTTTCATCTGTAATGATCATCCCTAAGATTTCTTCCTTTTATGTGCCCATTCCTTTCATCCTAACCCAAATGTAAATGTTAAGCCTCTTGCAATTGATGGGTGTAATTAGCCTATTGAAACTAGTTCACCCGTCTTTGTTTTAGTTGATCTCATCTTCTTTACAGTTCAATTGTGCATGCTATGTTATTTATGAGTTTTCTTATTGGTAACTTCTTAATTCAGATGAATGTCTTGCAGCACTAATACCACAAACAGATGAAAAAAACAATGCCAGCAAGAAGCATAACTTTATTATGCAATCAAAGAAATAATATCTTCCTTACTGCGAATAGCCTAAGAGCATCTCAAAGATTGTTTCATCCTCTCTATTCCATCATTTAGTTTTGAAATCAAGATTTTTAACTTGAACAAGATATGCTTCTCTAGGTCAAGGGTTGTTCAAGATAGTCTATGTGGATGTTAAAAAATTTTCAAATTTTGTTTTTAAACAATTAATCCATGAGCATTGTGCAAAACAATCATTTCAAGTGATTTTTTGAACCGAGTACTTTTGTCCATGTTAATTTATCATCATGTTTCAATTTTAGTTTTGTTTAATGTTTCTCACATTATGTTGCTAAGATGAACAGGCTATTTCTTGAGTAGAATTTGAACCGTTAGGAAAATTTCTAATTTGTACTTGTAGATAAATCAACCTCAGGATGCTTATATTTTACCTTTATGTGTCACCACTTCATTGCCACATAATTAACTACAGTGTCATAAAACACATCTTGTATCATATCTTCATCCTGTAATTTATCACTAAAAGAAAAGGCCAAAGGAAGGGTATCTGTTATTATCAAATAATGATGTTTTAGTCATCATGATATTCTACAGAATCCGCTGCCTGGAATACATTGGAAAAGGTCATGGCTGAAGCTCTTTCAAAATCTGGTTCAAATCGTTCTGCTGTCCGTGCTGTATGTCTAGGTGTTTCCGGTGTAAATAGTTCGACAGATCAGGAAAGGATACTAAAATGGATAAGGTTTGATATCTGGAAATTATCTAGCAGTTTCTTTGGGTGCTGTAAGAATGTCTTATTTTTTCTGTATATTAAATAAATTCAGGGTAAGAGCTGTGGAAAATTATCGATTTTCTAACTAAAAATAGTAAAAAAAAAAAGTCACAAGGGGTTGCCTGTCAACTTTCATCCTGCCACATAGGTAAGAGATATGAATTTTTGTTATTCTCTTACGATGAAACTTCTTTGTAATTAATTATGACTTCAGTATCATGCTTCATAAATAGATGTAGAGCTGCTCAAAGAGGGAAGGAACAGTTATCCCAGTGCTTTTTGAATCATGCATGAAATTCTTGTGATTGGGCATTGTCTGAACTCTGAACCAGCAAGGATCATAATTTCTGGTTCTTTATTATTGTTGGTTGAGATCCTCTGTGACAACTTAAGTTCTTATACACCATCGTTGTGGCTTTTAGTATTATTTTTCGTTTCTCAATTTGTACTTCTATGTCTTGCATATATTCATTTTCAACTATTTTGTCTTTGATGCTTTTGATCTGGATGTGTTCTTATTTGCTCCATTCAGTTCCAAAAAAGAGAAAAGTGGAGCTGTTTTATATCAAAAATATTATTGTGTAATGGGACATATTCAACTGGCAAAAGCTGAGGATTTCTTTTATTTGTATGTTATTCCTTCGTGTCTGGTTCTGAAATCTTCAGAATTTATATTTTCAGGGATATATTCCCCAGTCATGTTAAGCTCTATGTCCGCAATGATGCTGTAGCTGCTCTAGCAAGTGGGACCATGGGAAAGCTTCATGGTTGTGTTTTAATTGCTGGTACAGGATGCATTGCTTATGGGTTTGCTGAAGATGGGAGAGAAGCTAGGGCGGCAGGTGCTGGACCTGTCCTTGGTGATTGGGGAAGGTTTGCACTGGTTTAGATAACTAGAATATGTAAATTCTTATTCTAAATAATTATTGTAATCAAGAAAAGTTTTCAACCACGTTTCCAAAAAAAATAAAATAGAAAAAATACTAATTTGCTTTGGAAAAGAATTTGATTTTAGCGTCTTTATGGATTTAGGTTAGGTAGGATTTTAAGGGTTTATTTTTTTATTTTTTTATCCATCTTGATTTGGAAGAGGTTTTGGGTTAGGTTTGTATACCCTTGGCGAATTTTGACTGAAGTATTTTGATGCTCCCCTCTATAGTCTAGGAGCTCCTTTTTTGTGTTGTTTGGTCACCTTAGTGGACTGCTTATTCAACTTTGATTCTGATTTAAGACAATTTAATGCATTGTACAAAGTGTTGATCACATGTACTTTTTTAATAAAAAATGCAAGATAGTTAATTACTGTGAAGGCATCAAATGAACTGTGGGGCCTTGGAAAGATGAGATGCTGAGTGTATCTAAAAGACATGTATTCTATTATATTTTGTATCCGCAGAAGGAGGAGCTGTTATGCATCTTGCAATCTAAACAATCTTCTTATGAATAAACATAAAGGCATGAATTTTGGTATTCTGTAGCAAATATTTTTACCATGAATTTGATGAATGATATTTTATTATTTGCAGTGGTTATGGAATTGCTGCACAAGCATTAACAGCAGTAATTAGGGCTCACGATGGTCGTGGGATGCAGACAATGCTCACAAATAGTATTTTAAAGGCACTTGACCTTTCTTCTCCTGATGAACTCATTGGGTATCTTTCTCTTGAAATCATTGTTTTTTAAGTGAGTGCTTATAATAGTGGTACTTGCTTGGTATGATTTTTTTTCCTTCTTTTTTTGTTTTTGAAAGGTTTTTCCTCCTTTATTTTGAAACCTGGAACTGAGCAAACAAAAGGTTGGCTTTTTAACCAAAAATGAAATGGAATGGCACAACTTTGGTCAAATAAAAAATTGGTAAACCCGTTTCGAGTAATTCTTGGTCTGCAAGTTTCAAAGCAAACTCTGTTATGGATTTTTATTGAATACTAAAACCCTTCAATTTGTGGCGATATAAAGTCGTGGGCTTTTTTATACTGATTGGTTAGGTTGATTAAGGAAAATTATGATGCTATTTTAACCCAAAAAATGATAGCTTGAATTAGAGTAATTGTAAGTTCTTTTTTCTCAAAATAATTATTGTACTTGCAGTAGATTTACAGAATCAGCCTAGTTTAACAAATCTTATGTGGGGAATAAATATGCTGTTTCTGACTTTGCTAGAAAAGAAAATAAAAACTAAGCCCAGGTTTGCTTTATGAAATGGAAGCCAAGGTGGAAAGGAATTCATCTAAGAATGCAATCCTTGTCGTGATGGAAATAATTTCTTATATGGATTCCATTGTATGCAATATTGAATCCTTGATGGAATCCATGATGTTTGACCAAAATGTCTCCTTTGAATTTAAAATGTTATAATCTTTAAAATAATTGATTTTTTTTTTATTTTTACATTTAACTAAAATTAACATAAATTCATGTATTGAATAAAAAATTAATCTTAGTTTTTTTAAAATTATTTTAAATAAATATAATTTAAAAGAAGATAATAATTATTTAAATAAATATAATTTAAAAGAAGATAATAATTATTTAAAAAATATAAATTAATTTATTTAGTTAAAGTAATTTTAAAATGAAAAATATAATTATTATAAGAGAAATTTTAAAAATGTAATCAGTGGCCATGGCCACCGGAGAAAGTCTCGTCGGAGGAGGCAATGGAGGCCTCCACCGGCAAAAGAGATCTCTATCAACGAAGTCCAACTCTGTTAATGGAGGAGAACATATCCTGTCGCAACTGCAAACAGAGGAAGCCTCCTCTGTTGCAATAGAGAAGGCCCTTGCCTCCTCCATGGAGAAGGTGAGGGCTTCCGACGTCGACGAGGTCACCGTTGGTTGCCTCGCTGTCTCTGGAACTAGGGAGGTCACCGGCAATGGCTTCTAATGTTTTTTTGGTTTTTAATTTTTATTCAGAAATAAAAAATCAAGGAAATATTAGTAAATTTTATATTTTAGAAATTGTGAAATTCGAATTGCAGCCTCAAGAGGTAGGAATCCGGATTCAATGATTTACATATTCCTTAGTTTAATTGCAGAAACAAAAATGGGAATTAAGATCCCTTTACCACCTCAATTCCATCAAACAAACACCAACTAAGGTATATTTGCTTTGTGTTTTTGCTGTTGGTGCATAAAGTTCACTCTATTTACCAATATAGAAAAGCAGTGAGAGTTGTAACTCTGGCATCTAATCCTTTGGTGGTGGCGTTGTGCAAATTTTTGCAATTGAACTGGTAATATGTTAGGCGCAGCACTTATGAATCAAATGACCCAAAATATCAATTTCTTAAACATGAGGCTCATTTAATTTGAATGTGTGTAAGAAAAAATTGCTATGCAGAAAACCTGATGCCTGATTGAATATCATGGAAAGCAAGGCTGTTAAGGCTTTAGAGTTGATCTTTATTTATATATTTGTTTTGGTTTTTTACCTTTTTTTTTTATGTAGGTGGACTTATGCTGATCCATCTTGGGCACGCATTGCAGCACTTGTTCCGGAAGTGGTGAGTTGTGCAGAAGCTGGCGATCAAATTGCAAATGAAATCTTAGTTAATGCAGTCCAGGAATTAGCTCTATGTGTGAAGGCTGTAGTTCAAAAACTTTGTTTGTGTGGTGAAGGTGCTCAGCTTTCTACTTCAACATTATTTTAGTGTCATACTATTATAAAATACAATAACATCACCCACTGATCAAGTGTTATACCTAAAAAGATCTCCTTTTGAAAATTGGTGCACATATTCATGCATCCATGTCCCTTATATGAACATGCAACACTCACAAATAGTGATGGGTATATGTCTATTTATGCATATTTTACAATTCTTCAGGAAGTTTAGTTATTGAATATGAATTCTGACCTATGATTGCAGATGGAAATAGTTCTTTTCCTGTTGTGATGGTAGGTGGTGTACTTGAAGCAAATAAGAGTTGGGATATAGGAAAAGAAGTTATCAAATATATTCAAACAAGTTACCCTGCTGTTCATCCAATTAAACCACAGGTTAGCATATACTCATTTTCTACTTAATGCTACCAAACCCAAGTCAGCTTTCTTTGTTTCCTTTTATGTTTTAAAATATATCAAGGAATGTATTACCACTGCACTTCGTAATGATGATTATAAAATGATAGCAGAGAGGAAAAAGAAACCTTGATTTGAAATCAATTCTCTATACTTTGTATACTTCTTAATTGGTATGACGAATGCAGCTCTTTATTGGTTTATGTAATTATCTGATTGTAATATTTCAAGGAAATTATAAGGCATCCTGTTGTTATTCAATATAGACCGAGTTGTAAATTATAATTAGAGCACCAAATGATATTCTGAATTATAGGTGAAGTTTAAAGTTTATGAAAGGAAAGGAAATGTAAGCATATGTTGAAGAATTTAGGTACTAGTGTCTTGTTCTACTTGAGGAGGTCATGCCATTATCACGTAGTGTGATTTTGTTTTATAAATTTCTGTAATATTCAGGTGGAGCCCGCCGTCGGGGCAGCTTTGTTAGCCTGGAATTACTTGATGAAAGAATCGGAAGAGAGGTGCCTGAGGTGATGGGGGCTTTTCCTCCATTTGTTTAAATGTATAGTATAAAACCTTTACCGAATAAATTTAAACGCGAGTGCATGGAGCTTCTTTGCCGAAAGAAAGTTCAGCAACTCTTTCCCAGTGTCACGTTTCTCACTCTTTCACGTTGTATTTAACTACAATGTAATTATTCAATTGTAGTACAATAAAGAATTGTCATTAAATCGTGTGATGTGAATCTTGTTATTCATTTTGAGCTGGAATGAGCAAAATCAATTCTGGTAGTCAGACAGAATTTTTCTGATTTACTCTCTTAACTGCAATTATGTCATTAACAATCTAATTGCTTGCTTAAAAAGAAAAAGAAAATAAAGAATAAAAGATGGCTTGGTTCTTCAATTTCATCCACAATGAAACCAAGGGCAAAATGATCACAAGTTGCTAACATATTCCACAAGCATTTTAGAAATTGAGGATGAGCGTTTTGGCCACTCCATATCGAAACCAATTGACATTAAAGCCTGACGGGTGTACCAAGAACTCTAAGGACAATTAGGAGAAAACCTCAAGTGCACCTGGGCATATTTTTTCACATGCCATATGGTATGATTTTAGCAAACCAATGCATGTAGCATCTCTTGACAACCAAATACTACTCATCAGTACATATTGAAATGCTATCAATAAGAGTAATCATGAGTAAGGAACACATTGTCATGCCTGGAACAAAGTCCACAAGCCACTCATCAGATGGGGTTGCTTTCTTAAAAAGAGACATAATATACAGAAAGAATTTTCTGCCATTAACAGCTTGATGACAGGAATTTACATTACAGACTATAAGACTAATAACTATATAAAACGGTGTAAAATGTAAAGCTGAAAAACTGCCAAACACAGCAGCTGTGGTTCACTATAAAGGATGATATCTCTAGACTTTTAGACTATACACCTACCATAAACAGTGGGAAAACTGAAACTACAAAAAGAAAAACTATCCACTATGAAAGGAAACTAAGTTCCTCCTCTGCTCTTAACACACAAAAAAAGGACCCTTTACCGAAAACGCCAAGCACTCTGACTTGCCCTGCTAATCTTGTTGCAACTTTTGGCTCCCTCCCTTTTTTCTTTGAGACATTTCATACAAGTTGTTTTGACAAAACTCGGATTTGCTTCAAGTAATCCTGCCAAATAATGCTCAAAGATAACACGGCGGGATTGAGAGAAACCGTGCAGAACTCCATCTGTTTAATATAAAATGAAATGCAGAGGGTATTAAGAATCCTTATCTAAGAAGTACAGCTAAATATCATAAAAGTTCAAATCTTCATTTATTTATTTATTTTTTCAGATTATTAATCTGTCAAAATGTACAACTTACAGTACTAGGCATGTAGCCCATTTTTGCCACTTTTATCTCTTCCAACCCATATAAGGTTGTGGAGGAAAACACCAGTTTACTTGCAAAATTTACCTTGTCAAATATCAAATCAAACTGCTTTAGTAGATTCCCCACTCAATTCTCTTCTAATCAGCTTTAGAATCTCCATAATCTGTGGCACAACAAAAGACCAAAATCATGAAACTGAATCTCTTATGAAAGTATAATTATGTATTTAGAATTTAACAGGGTAGTAGAAAAATTGCACAAGTATTAATACATCATCATACAAATTACAAGTTCTTCCCATTAATAACACAAAGTTTGAAATTAAGCCAGATGACATGTACGCATGTTATACAAGTATTTCTCTTCCTCAACCTTCATATTGACTGTCATTGGTCAAAAGTTGCACTGAGATGCTAGACAAAATCCAACAAAATTAGCCAATATGTTCAAATACATAGAACATGGACCCATTTCATCCTTGCAATCCATGTATTAATCAGTGCAAAAAGAAAAAAAAAAAACTTTTCTATGGGTTGTGTTTACAATTCCAACAAAATAAAACATTTCAATCCTGTGTTGTAATTGCATACTATCAAAGACAATGCAATGGGAAGTAGTGTCCAACTTCCGTACAATTTCAAATCTATGGTCAAATTCCTTGCTGCCAAACCCAGCCTAAATAAAAACTTATATTGGGGCCAACATTGTTTTCTATTATTAATATCGTCTTCATGTATCCTGGCCTTGACAATCTCTTAAGGAGAACTGCTGAGACTGAAGCAAAAGAACCAAATGATAAATTCCACCTAACATCAATCTCATAGGAGATCACTTGGCAGAAGACGCCAGGATAGTTGTTTTTGTCACCCTAATGTCTTCCCCGCATTGACAAAAGATCAGATACAACTTGACTAACAAAGTCACCAGCATAAGGTATGTCCAATGAATAAATTTTTTAACTTTTGAGCTGAGTCAAAGACTATATGCGTGTGTAAGCACACCGGATGAATGCTCACAGTTCAGATTATTCAAAAACATAAAAGTCCAATGAAAGAGAAAAGAAACTTACCCCTGGATAATGTTGCAATATTGGAGAGTAATGATCAAGTGCTATATATATTTTTTCAAGAAGGCATAAAAGAGCATCCACCTCATCCCCCAGGAGATCGACCTGAACTTGAAGGTAACAATCCAGTGAGAAAGACATGCAGGAAAAATAAAAAAGAAAAAAAAATACAACAATAACAACCAAAAACAAAAAAAAAGTGTATAAAAGAAAGTAGAGGGATGCAAATGCTTGTATGAAATTCATAAACTAAAAAGTTTATTGGCTTTTGAATATTAATCAGAAAATACTTGATGAACCTCTTAAGTAGTTGAACAAGGTAGGAATATTAAAAAAGATACATATTTTGCCAAATTTACTTCCACAAACAAAACATTTGTATGCTTTCAAAATACCAGATATCATTGGTCAAATAAGTTCGAGATTGAAACAGAAAACACTATTTCAGAAGGCCAATTACCAATGTACAGAGTATTTACATAAAATACACCAAAAAAAAAAGAAGCAAAAAAAAAAAAACCAATAAAATTGAAATTATGAATTCTTCCTTAAGAGTAAAGGACTTTTTAGTTTTTCTTAATCTACCTTAATTTCTGGCTTTTCTTTTTCTTGTTTTATTTTTTAAGATTTTCCCAATGGATCAATTGAGGGGGAATGATGAGAAGTATCATGCAGATCTCCTTAGAGTCATTAGCATATGAGTCAGCTTGTTATTTGATTATCTAAATAATTACTACTATTAATTATTAAAATAGAGAATTAATTACAGAATTATCTATGGTTTGGGGAATTTGACACGATCTCGGTGTTCCAATATTGAGATTCAAAGGAGTCTTCTTTTTAGTTATGAGGGATTACACCGATTACACAACCTATAATCCTATAGTCAACACTGCTAGAAACAGCAGTGCATGTGCCTTTTAAGTTATAAGGGAACAAACAGAGCCACTAACAATACTTTCAAGTTTTATCAATAATTTTTTTTTTGAAATAAAGTTTTATCATCTTATATATCTTCATCCAATTAATACTTAGCAACAGCCAACAGATGCAGCCTTATACCTTCTACAGCAAAAACATAAAACCATGAAACCAAATCAAGCATATCAGTATATATTTGAGTACTGTGTAACTTCCAGTTTACCTCTGCTTCAGCCTTTTGAAGGTCAGAACACCTCCTTTCAAGCTTCTGCTTGTTCATCAGCCCTGTTCTTCGAACTATATTAACTTTCTGAATAAGAGCAACCAATTGAGTGCTCAAATTGTCCAATCTGAAAAGTGACAACAATGCCACGTGCATATTATGGTTAGACCGTTAGGAATTATTTTTCTTGATAAGAGTTAGGTACTCATAACTCATTCAAATTTCATCTCTACACTCAGATGAGTTATGACACAAGACAAAAACTTCTAATAATAGAATGTCGAAGATTACAGAATATCAAGTTCAATTACAGCTACAATGCACCAATATAGTTCATTACTCTTAAAACTATAAGTAACGTAGCTTCCCAAAAACAAAGCTAATTAGATTGATGACAAACTCACAGAAAGCTTAATATGATGCATGATAATATATTATATTCCAATCAAATATGATAAATGTATTACCACACAAATCAAACATGCTGTGAGAAACAAAAGCAACGTCCTTGTGCGGTGTGTGTGTTATTTTCCATTTTTGGTCAGGTAGGGGAGATCAGGGAGGATGGATAGATGAGAGAATCAAGTGGCTACTTTCAAGACTTGAACCAGTGTAATTTGTGGTTGGCTTGGCAGGCATGCCATTGATGCAGAAAATGATAAAAATGGCATGGCCTGCACATCAGAAAGAGAAGAAATTAAAAAAAGAAAAGGACAAGTTGGCAAGACCATGGGACAAGTTGGCAAGACCATGGGCAAAAAGTGCAATCTACTACAAGAATCGCTCATCAAATGGAAGCTCTCTTGATCAGTTAAGCTTGATAAGCTAACAAATCAACAGTAGTAGTATAGTTTAAATTGCACAACCTAAAAATATCTTAACATTTGATGTGAGGGGACTCGAACCCAGACACTCTTGATAAAACTGGCTCTAACAACAGTCAAGTAAGCACTAAACCAAAGGCTTAAGTTGATATGTAAGAACCCAAGCAATAATATTAAAAAAAAAACCTCTAACAAGCTTGATAAGCTAACAAGTTTATAGAACTAGTGCAGTTTAAACTGCTCAACTTGTAATTACCTAACCCTTTTTCACAACAAAATTGGCATTCCGGAGAAGTTGATAGAATCTAACATTGATAAGACTGAATGAGGGCATAGTGCTTAAATACTGATGTTGGGCTTTTTCCTAACAATTTAAGCTTTTGGGTCCAGTGGTTATTTAAAAGCAAGATTCAAACCAAAAATATGCCTCAAGATACCTATAAGACGTGGACATTTGGTACATATTTATTCAGATGTGGATATGCATATCCTATAAGACTAAATCAAGCATATACAGTCTGAAGAACCATGCCAAGCCAGAATTAGCTAGTCATAATTCATATTATTAGCGTAAGACAAATTTGTAAATAAAAACATCAAAAGGAAATAATAACTAAGTACCTCAAATTGCTCTTTTTAATATCCTCCATAACTCTGTATTCATAATCAGCAAATGCTTTTGATAACTCATGAACAATATAGAACAGGGTCTGCATTTGCTTCTTATGCTCCGTTTCTTTAGTTTCAACCAATGATGCAGCATTTTGCTTCTCTTGGGTAACAGATAGAAGCATCCTTTTCACTTCATTAGTATCCCTTAACTCTTTTGTTGCTATGTCAAGCTTCTGCTTTAGCTCATGCACCTCCACCTTATATAGTTTAATTTCTTGCATTGCCTCTATCAAGTTACCCTTTATAACATTATATTCTTTGCTGCTTTCTGAAATTAATAGCTTCTGTCGACTTGTCTCACCTCTTAAATAGTCGATTTCTTGAGAAACTAACTCAGATAGTTCCTTTTCTTTCACCAAAGTAGCTGCAGCTTCCTTCGCAATTTTTTCCTTTTCTTCGGTCAATGATGTCAATGAGATCATCTCTTGTTTTAATCTTTCCTTCTCTGCAACCACCAATCTCAATGCTCTTTCTTTTTGCTGTGCTTCCATTTCAGTAGAAGCTCGAATTTCCTTTTCATTAATATATTTCCCATTCAACTCAGTGAGTTTCTCCTCAGCTTCTTTAAAGGCTTCTCTGAATATAACTCCACACAGCCCTTGCATGATAATAGACTCCAAATCCGAATCTTCAATATCACACTTGTTGGTATGTTCAACATTTTGAGCAGCTTCTCTGAAGATAATTTCATAAACTTCTTGCATAATTTTATACTCTGTGTTGGACTGTTCATTCACGCTTTTGCTAAAATCCACCACATCCTTAAGAAGGCATTTATACACATCTACACTTATTGAAGCTTCAACCTGAGCATCTTCTATAGCACATTGAAGATTTTCAATTCTCTTTAGCAAGTTTGCCTCAGCCAAAGAATGCTGCAACATTATCTCCGTGTTATCAGAAACTTGCGAGGAGAGACGTTTAACTTCTCTTTTCTTATCTGCAAGCAAGCCCCTCAGTTGGCGATTTTCTGAAAGAAGGGATTCAAATCTGTCATTCAAACTGCAAAGACTCTCAGCATTCTCACTCAATGCAGGTAACTTCTCATTTTTCACAAGTATTCCATCCAACTTCAAAATGACCTCTGGGATCTTTTTCCTCAATATATCAAACTCTTTATCCCTCTTAAATGGCAGCGAAGAACCCTTTTCTTTCAAGTAATCCCGCTTCAGGATGAAATATTCTTCAGTCATCTCTTGCACTTTTTGTTCATGGTCTCTCTTCATTTTAGTCATCTCAGTCTTAAAATAAGTCACCAATTCTTCCTTGGACATGTGCCTCAGTTGGAGAAAGTCCATATTCTCTGGCACAGCTGTTACTGACTCATCATGTTTCCCATTTCCCTCCAAATGAAAAGCTGATAATGAAACATGATTGCCTGAAACCTTACGGTGTAAATGATCTGTCCTTTTATTGTTATCCCCTTCTTCACTTATCTCTACCGACCCATGTGAAGTTATCTGTCCAATTTCAGGAACAGTGAATGATTTGGAAATGGCATCCAATTCCTGACGTAAACTTGAAATCTCTTTGAACTTCTCATGCCAGTTTATACTTTCATTACCATAAAACTGAGCATTTTGATCCCACAATCTTTCTTCAAACTCTTCCTTGAGACTCCGAATACAATTCATCATCACCATATCTTCAATTTCTTCTTGAAACTCCTTCTCCTGCTGCCACTGACAACGTGATGTCTTCGACAAGCAAACAAGGTGGTCCACCTGCTTGAATGTTGTATCCAATGTAGTTCTCAAGGAATCAAGTGTTTTATCTACATCCATCCATTTTATGTCAGATACCTTGTCTTGTAGAATACCACTCAATCCCACCATCTCAGACCCCGAGCCCATCCTCCTAATAGAAGAGCTTCCTCTTATGCGGTCAATTTCTTTTCTAAGGTTCTTCAACTGCTCCTTAGCCATCTTGTTAAGGCTTCCCAGAGATTCTCCAATCCAATCAAAATCAACTGGAGCATCTGAAAAGCTTGAATATGGTCCATGTTCTGCACTTCCTGGCTGCTCATGTTGCATCACTAGGGACCCAGACAATTCATTTCCGTCCACCCCCATGCGATAAAGGCACAATGTCTCCTCCAATCTAGCCAACTCCAGTTCTTTCAGAGAAATCTTTTCAGCTGCCTCCTGTTCAACTGCATTTACCATACCTTTAATGACCGAGTCACTCACCATCCTTGAAATGGTCAAACAGTCATTGATATATTCCAAATACGAATCCAAATCTTCAAGGATAAAATTTTCCGGATCCTCAGTCTCTTTACCATTGTCAAGCATCACTGACCCATCACCATAGGAATTGACACTACCATTAACAGCACTGAAATCCTCCAAACTAATATGTTTCTCCATAGCCATTAGAAGATCCACCACCTAGTTTTACAACACTGCAGAGAAAAATCCCACAATCAACTAACTCAATATAACAATTAAACAAATCTCAGACTGATTTGAAATTTAATGCAAACAGTAACCACATACAACTAAATTAAAAAGCGAAAAAAAAAATACAAAGAAAGAAACACTAAAACATCGATGAAGTGAAATTATCACAAACTAATTTTTCTTACTCTTGTTAATTAAAACACACACACACACACACAACCAGAATTACAAAAACTTAAACTCAATTACTATACTACTAAGCTTCAATTAACACCATTTCTAAACACAACAAATGCAAAATTAAGAGACCAAACAAGAAGAAGAAGGTAAGTAACAATTTACAACTTACAAGTAGGGAAGATTTAGTCACAGATTGTGGCCCATAGAGACTAAACGGTCAAAAGGGTGTTTGAAAATCCGAAGAAGACAGTTGAAAATTCAAACAGCTGCTCGTTTCATTCCACTTCAACTCTGTTTGGTTTCTGCTTTTGGTGTTTTTAGGGTTTTTTTTTTCCGAAGATAGAAAAAAATCAAAACAAAAGAGTGGTTTTGATGAGTGAGAGCGGGAGTCAATAAAATAAAAAGAACCCTGGTCTTAGTTTTAATTACAGAAAAGTCGTGTGTTTCGGATTTTGATTTGTCTTTGTTTAAAATTCAAGCGTGATTTACGTTTTGGTTCCTCTTCCTCCTCCTTTTATATTACTTATTTGTCTGTTCTTCTATATACTCTGTACTACTAGCATCGTACGTGAGTTTTTTTTGTCTTACCCAACTTTATATTGTATTAGTATAATCAAATTCAGCATTTTTATACCACATTTGTTATAATTGGATCTCTCTCTCTCTCTAATATATATTTTTAAATATTTAATATATTTTTTTTAAATTACATAAGGTTATAGGTTCGAATCATAGACTCGTACCCTATAATTATGAAATATTGTAAAAAAATAATTATTTTTATTTTAATTTTTTGAAGTAAAAAAAAATTAAAAATAATTTAATGGTTGAACAACCATAAAATATATTATTCAAATATATCAACAATTTGGACCCAATCCTAAATTTGTGCCAGGAAAAGATTCATTAATTCCTTTTAAAAAAAAAATCATTAATTACAAGTTACTAATCAGCAACTTGTTTTTTCCTAGTCATCTTTTATTTTTCCTGGACAAAAATGCCCTTTCTTTCTTAAAAATCACCAACTTTCTTCCAACAAGCTTACACGCTCTTTGTCTCTCAAACCTATTCTATCTTACCTTCATATCTCTTCTTGAAGGGTGATACCACGGATGTCAAAAATCCCCACGGTCCCAAAAGTTTATGGCGTCTCCATTTGATACATTGAATCACGGTCTTCTCAATTTCAACTACAAAATAAATAGATTTACTAATTAGTATTCACGGGGAAAAAAGATTCACTAGTTTTTCAACTACAAAACATGATTTACTAGTTGTAAAACCACAAATAAATAAATAACAAAAACTAGTAGATGAAGATAGAGGAAGAGAAGCGGATGCTTTTCAATAGTTTTTTATTCTTTTTATTTCTAAATTTATGAGTTTTCTACGATTACAATAGAAATGATATATTTATAGACAAGTAAACATATGGACCTTTATTGTAATTTCCCTTGTTAAATGTATTGCTTTGCTGCCTCCTACCAAAGTTTTAGTGCTCGTTTGGTTGAGCTTTCTACGGTCTCAAAAGGTCTACAAACGTCTATTTGAGTTTTTTTAAGTTGTTTGGTTGGACTTTTAAGAATGTCTATTTTAAATTGAGTAGGTGTTAGTAGAGTTTAAACCTCTACTAAGTAAAAGCTCATAGGGAGGTGCTTCTTCAAATAGACATTTTTTTTAAATGTTTACCAACCAAACAACTATAATTTTAAAAAAAAAAACTATTTCTAATAGATCTACTACAAGTAGATCTTTTACCAATAGAGGCTTTTCAAAAGCCCAACCAAACAAGCTTTTAGTCATTAAGTTATTATCAAGTGGCAAATGGAAAGTGGTGGAAATTCATCTAATTCACAACACTCCTCTTTGGATTTTCACCACTTGTATCTTAATTTGCTAGGAAAAATCCATTAGGACAAAAACCTCGGCAAAAATATGTACAATAATCTTTTGGATTTCGTGGTGTTGGATGTTCTTAAAACCGTCTCTTCAAAACCTTGTCAGGAAAATCCAGTGGGACAAACCTGAGCGAAAGGGAAAAAAGAGTATAGTGCACATATGTCCAGGATTAATGTTTTCTTCAAAACCCATTGGGATAAGAACTCGATCAAAGATATACATTGATCTATCGGATCAACGTAATGTTTGTGTTGATCTTCTGGATCAAGGTAACATTTATATGATGATTTGCAGGATCAAAGTAATATTTACGATATCTTCTTGATCAAGACAACATATATACGATGATCTACTGGATCAAAGTAATATTTACGGTGATATTCTAGATCAAAAGATTTTTGGCTATGTTTAGAGAATTGTCTCATTAAAAACCTTATCATGAAAACTCAATGGGGCAAAACCAGATCAAAAGGAAAAGATTACAATTCACATGTGCCCAAAATAATTAATACAATTCATTCAATATGCTCCCCCTGATAAAATGATTGGAGGATGCATAAGCAAAATACTTGCTATATGGAGCGCTATGAAATTATTGTGTCATTTATAGGGAAAAAACATATCTCGTTTGTGAACAACCTTTTTGTGGATCAAATAGATATCTGACATCAGCATAAACAAGTAAATCAGAAAAATTGTTAGATTTTGTGTAAAATAATCCGAAATCTTTCGTTCTCCTAAGGTAACGAAAAAGATGGTAATCTCATTCCAATGTCATCGAGTTGATGTTGAACTGAATCTAACAAGTACATTCACTGAGAATGCAATATCTGATCTAGTACAGTGAACTAGATATAATAAAGCACCAATTGCATAAAGATATGGTACTTTAGGACCAAGTAAAGATGTTAATCTTATTCCAATGTCATCGAGTTGATGTTGGACTGAATCTAGCAAGTACATTCACTGAGAATGCAATATCTAATCTAGTACACTGAATTAGATATAACAAAGCACCAATTGCATAAAGATATGGTTCGTTAGGACCAAGTATCTTTTTACCATTTTCTATTGAACGGAATGGATCTTTTTTAGAATCAAGAGGTCTAACAACCATAGGAGCACTTAATGGATGAGCATTATCCATATGGAATTTTTTTTAAATCTTTTAAATATATGATGATTGATAGAAGTATTCAATTTGATATATTCACAATCTCTAGGCCGATACAATATTTTATCTTTCCCAAATCTTTCATTTTGAATTCCTTTTTTTAAAAATATTCACTAGTTTTCAGGAGCTCTCCAGGAGTTCCAATTAAATTCATATCATTAACATAAACTGCTATGATAGCAAATCCAAATTCTGATTTCTTTATGAAGACACATGAGTATATAATATGTTTACTATACCTTTATTTTATCAGATGTTTACTGAGACGGTTATACCATATCCGTCCAGATTGTTTTTAATCCATGTAAAGATTTTTGTAGGTTCATCAAATATAGATTATGAGATCTCGACTTATATGCTTATAACATTTTAAATCCTTCAGTGATTATAAATATCTGTATTGAGTGAACCATATAGATAAGCAATCATGACATCAAAAGAGGCATTTCAAGCTTTTTAGAGACAGCCAAATTTATCAAAATTTGAAACTTAATTGTATTCATCACTATTGAATACCAAGTTTCTGTGAGAAACCTTGTATTACGAGTCGTGTCTTATATCTCACGATCTCGTTTTCTCATTACATTTCCGTATAAAAACCCAGTATCCAACTGGTTTGATATCTTTAGATGTTTGGAGTACTATTGGTCAAAATACTTCAAGTTTGGCTTATGAAGTCAATTCTTATTGAATTGCTTCTTTTCATTTAGGCCAATCATACATTTGTCTACAATCATTGATATTATGAGTTTTATAATCATCATTTATAATTTCAGTAGCGCTATTGTGTATGAAAATATATCACTGATGATTGTTTCTTAATTATTCCACCTTTCTCTCATATGATTTATAAAAAAAGTAATTTCTCTATTGTTGTGTCTTTTTAATGATTTCATCCATTGTAGAGGATTTTGTCACTTTAGTGATTTATGTCTCTTTTGGGACATCTAACTCCTCTATAGTTAACTTTGAGAAAGTGAATTTATTTATAACTCGAGTTTTATTTACATTAAGGTCCTGATAATTGACTCTCCTCTTCTAGGAACAATATCTTTCAAATTAAAAAGGTTTACAAACTTATGATATGCATCAGATGATTTATTTGTTGCCTTTTTCTCTGATTGTTCTTCAAGTATAATCACCCGGCTAGGTTCATAAGATGACAACTTATAAAATTTTGTTACTTTTAATATATCTGGTAACTGATTAATAATCATCTAATGATATTTAAGCAATATGAAGATTGAAAGGAGACACAGTTATTACATATATAGAGAGAGCTGAACTGAAATCTCTATATTACTATTACAAAATAGAGATTTCAAACTGTTAAGTTAATGGAACCATAAAATAAAACTGAAATCTCTATTTTATACAAGAGTAACTTAACTCCTTCATGCATAACGATAAATACAACCAAAACTCTTGAAGGGCCGAAACGTTCACTCAAACTGACGGATCTCCCCCTAAAGAGAGACGAGCTTCAGATAAAAGACGGGTACGCCCTACTCTTCGACGCTTTGATTTCGGAGACTCGATGAAGAAAGATCAAGAATATCTGGAAGAAATGTGAAAAATCAGGGACGGAATGGAAAGGCTAGAGAAAAACCGACATAACACATGGGGATCAAATTGACTACACGAAGGACGATCTAGACCGTTTAAAGAAAAGGTAATGAGAAAAAGCTTCTCAAAAAGTTTTAGGATGCCGAACGTTGAACAATATACGGAAGAACGAGACCCGATAGAGCATTTCAGTCATTTCCTCACCTTAATGGCAACTCAAACTCAGGATGATTGCATTATATGTCAAGCATTTCCAATAAACTTTGGAGACCTAGCGGGAAGCAAGTTCAGATAATTACCTCGAAATAGCATCATCAGTTTCGATCATCTTAGTCAAGCATTCACCCAACAATTTATGGGAATCTTTCAATGGAAGAAGTCATTGGCTCACTTGTCAAGCATAAAGCAAGGTAGGACATAAACCATCCAAGAATACCTGGCCCGTTTCAACAAAAAAGCAGTCAGGATAGAAGATTTCAACGACATATCAGCTATCAATGCTTTTACCAACGGCCTTCAAATGGATCCTTTCTCATTCCAGCTAAGACGACAGAAACCCACCACTTATTCGGAGTTGGTCGAAGTGACTACCGAATACGCTCGGGCTGAAGAAGAAGATGTAGCCCAAGGTGGAACTTTGATCCATGACTCACAACCCAAAAAGGGAGAGGGTTGAAGAACTGAATTAGCTAAAACAGAAAAAGCAGGGCAAAAGGAGAGACGACCCGACATGAACTAAGGAAATCAGAGGAATGATGCTTGAGATGGAAGAGATTACCTCAAAAGCAGATATTCAACTTATACACCGCTCACTCATGACGAGGAAACTTTCTTTACGGTGGCCTAGGAAAAATGGATACTCTGATGGCCACAAAAGATGAGCACCCCCCTACACAAGCGAACAACGGAGAAGTATTGTCGTTTCCATCGGGATCATGGGCATAAAACCTCGAAATGTTTCCAGCTGAAAGAGCACATTGAAAGTGTAATTAATGAGGGCTATCTGAAAGACTACATAATCAGAAAAGGAGATAGCCAAGGCTCGAAACCCGATGGAAAGAAGGATAAGTCCTAGAAAAATCCTCAAAGGGAGAAAAGCCAAAGAGAAAGCCCGATCCACAAGATTTTGGGAGGGCCGAACACCGATCATAGTAACCGAGAGAGAAAAGCCAAGATAAGGGAAGACTCGGGGAAATAAGTTAACCTTATAGAACAAGCATAGAAGAAGTCACGGGAATGGTGTAACCTGATCTCTTTCCGACTAGAAGATGCTGATGGATACGATGCTGACAGATACGATGCCCAACCTAATGACGCTATAGTGATCCTGTTACAAATTTGTCATAGAAATGTTCAGATGATTTTGATCGACAATGGCAGTTCGACCGACATCATAAGTGAGTCAGTATTTCAGTAATTGGGATTCACAACCAAAGATCTCGAGGCATTCAATTCCCCCTTAGAGCTTTCGGGGAGCGAAATACGTCCGCTCAGAACAGTTGAACTACCAGTAGGGGTCGTCAAAAACCCTACCAGACGAACGGTGCTAATCGAATTCATGATAGTCAACATTCCTAAATAGCCTTATAATGAGTTAATGGGAAGGCCTTTCCTCAACGAGATAAGGGCAGTTACTATTATCTAGTATCTAAGATGAAGTTCCTAACCGAATTCGGAACATGAGAAATCAGAGGTTGCCAGGAAACCGCCCCGAAATGCAAACCTCTCAACATTCAAAGGAAAGGGAATTGATGAGGTGCTTCTACTGGATAAGCCGTTGAAAGTTGAGAGAAAAAAGAAAACAAGGAAGGAGTCGGTCGAGCAGAATACACTCATGGAAAAAAATGGTTGAAACTCCCACGGAATTTGCCCTTGATCCAAGGGAATCAACCCACTAAGAGCAAATGAAGGAGATTGAGCCAACAGAAGATGTCAGGCTAGATGAAAGTAGGCCTGCGAGGGTAGTTAAAATGGGAAGTCATGTAGACCCTCAAATGAAGGCCATCCTTTCAGCATTCCTAGTCGAATATGCTGATATTTTTGCATGGAGCCATAAGGATATGAGGTGTTTTAATGCCAAAAGAGGACATTATGAAAGATGAGACGCTCACCCACAGTCTTTCATTAAGACGAGGCGTCCACCCAGTAACTCAAAAAATGAGGTGTTTTAATGCCAAAAGAAATGCGGCGGTCAAAGAAGAAGTAAAGAAACTCATGGCAGCCCGATCCATTCGAGAGGCCACATACCCGGAATGGATAGCCAATGTAGTTTTGGTAAAAAAGAAGAAGAATACGTGGATGATGTGTGTAGATTTTATAGACATGAACAAAGCTTGTCCGAAAGATGAATTTCCTCTTCCAAGAATTGACTGGCTAGTAGACGCCACTGCTGGGCACGAGTTATTGAGTTTCATGGATGCATACTGGGGCTACAACCAAATAAAAATGAATGGCTTTGACAAAGATACAATGACATTCATAACTGATCAGGTATATATTGTTACAGAGTCTTGCCTTTCGGCCTCAAGAATGCAAGCGTGACATACCAACGGTAAGTGAACCAAATGTTCACCGATCAAATCGAACGAACAATGGATGTATACGTAGACGACATGTTAACAAAAAGCTTAATGGACGATGGACACATTGATGTGCTTAGGAGACATTCACCACTATCAGACGATTCAGAATGAATTTAAACCCAACCAAGTGCGTCTTTGGTGTTTGACCAAGAAAGTTCCTCTGTTTTGTTGTACATCAGCGGGGTATTGAAGCAAATCTTGACCAAATAGGTGCCCTCATCAAAAAGAAGCCTTCATGCACCTTCAAGGAGTTTCAACGGTTGATGGGTTGTCTCGTCACACTCAGCAGATTTATATCAAAATCTACCGATAAATGTTTACCTTTATTTAAAGCTTTGAAAAAAGGAAAGACATTTGAGTGGAATCAATTGTTGGGGTTTTTGCCCTAAAGTTCATAATTTGTAAATGTGATTTGAACATAAATAAAAGAAGTAGTATATTCATTCATTTTGTGGCATACTTTATATATAACATGTGCACTTAACATCCAAGATTGTTGGATATAATTTCGAATTGAGTATATGAGTGTCATATACAGATGGATTCAGTTTGAAATGAGCAATCTAAAGAGTCTGTAGATAGCAAATAAAGCTGGGTACTTTATTTGTGGTTAATCTACAGCTGCAGTCCATTCCGTAATGTACAGTGATCTTATCCTGGATCATTCATATGGTGATATGAGAATGGAGAAACCTTATATGATGTGATCATATAGGACTGGGCCACGATTTATATGAATCTCTCACTAAGATCCGTTTACGCTGAGATTCATATATATTGACGAATGATGGCTATATATGGGTGATCTTAATCCTGAATATCTTATCGACTCATTCAGGTTAGGTCGTAGTCTTTGATGTACCAGGGGTGAGGTCGGAGTTGCTTTCCCGATCTATATGCTCTGTATGTTGGGATTGCGGTTTGGCTTACGGCTGGGAATGTTTGTACACAATATTGGAATCCACTCCTTCTTGCAAGAAGTAGATAGTAATTTCCTTAAGGGTTGATACGGGGCTTGAAAAATATGAGCGCTCTCCTAATTTCATGAGGAATGTAAGATTTATTGTTCATTAGAGAATCAATGATACTTAAAGAAAATATGTAATTAGAGGGGTATAACGGACATTATGACCCAGCTCTAATTATAAACTACTTGTGAAGGATCATACTATATGTAATAGCTATATTGATGGACACCGAAAGTTATTGGTTTGTGTAAAAACGTCTAAAGTTGAGAGAGTGTAGCTTCAGGTTTTTAGTGGAATAACACCGAAGTTAATAATAATAAAATATTAATTAATTATTTTAAGGATTATTGGAGCTCAAAATACTGTGGGTCCATTAGGTCCCCTTGCTAGCCCGATCGATTTAGGTAACAAGGGTCACAATTATTTAATTGGATTGTCCAATTAATTGTGTAACCAAAGTGACACGTGTTTAATCGGGAATTAGTTGAATAATGAGATTATTTAATTAATATAAAATAATAATTTTGTAATTAAATAATTAGATTATTCAATTCTGTAATTAATCATTATTGGAGGGTGTTTTTTGATATTTAATTTTGAAAGATATGATAATGTGATTATTTTATTTTTAATTAAATATTGAAATTGAATTTAAAAAGTTTAAATTCAAACTTTATTAATATCTATTAAAAGATATCAGATATCTTTTAAAAGGATTTAATAAATTTTAAATCAGTTTATAATATAGATATATGATATTTATATTTTAGGTAACTGATAAGTGAACAACACAAGAATACGATCAAAAATTGTTTTGAGCGTAAAAAGAACCAAAAAAGAAAAAAAAAAGTGTTCTTATTTTTTTTCATCAGGCGGAAAAAGTTTCTCCCTTCTCTCTTCTACCTCCAGCAGTTGCTGAGTTCCGTGACGCACCCACACGCCGTTACCAGTCCCGAGAGATAGCGAAGAAGATCCTATTGGTTCAGATCTGGAGTAGATCGAATTAAAGAGAAAGAGCCTCCAATGCATGTATGAAGAAAATTGTTTTCTTCCTTCTTTCCTTGTTATCGTATTTTACTGTACATAATAGACTTATGTTTTCAATCGCTTTATAAAAAAAAATTTAAAACCCTTCTGCTGCATGATCGGTAAAACCAGGGCACCAACACTAAGAATGTGAAATGGCTTTCCAACAGCTGAAAACATACCTCGACACCACTCCGCTATTGTCAAAATCAACCACAAGAGAAGTTCTATTCCTATACCTATCAGTCTCCACAACCGCCACTAGCTCAGTTCTCGTCCCAGTGGAAGATGAAATCCAGAAGCCGATGTATTATACAAGCCAATCACTCGCCGAACCCCAAAAGAGATACTTCGGAGTAGAAACAATGTCACTAGCACTGATTGTGTTGGCAAAGAAGCTCAGACCATACTTTTAGGCTTACCACATCATAATCCGGACCAACTGTCCGCAACTTCAAATCTTGTAAAAATCGGAAGTCTTGGGCCGACTAACAAAGTGAGCCATATAACTGGGAGAGTTCGATATTGAATATAAGCCAAGGTCAGCCATCAAGGGTCAGGCACTATCTGACTTCATAGCAGAATTTTTAGAGCCTCTGGTCGAAATCAGGTCAGTCGACTCCGACCATCTAAAATATGACTACCTTTGGAAACTCCATGTGGACGGATCATCAAACACACACGGAAGTGGGGCGGGAATAGTGGTGACTACCCTCGACAATGACCAGATAAAGTGTGCCCTCATATTTGATTTTAAAGCCATAAATAATCAAGCTGAGTACGTAGCTCTCTTGGCAGGGATGAGAGTCGCCACAACACTCGGTGTCGACGAAATTGACGTATAAAGCGACACTCGCTTGTCAACCAGATCCACGACGAATATGAAGCCAATGAAGAGGGACTGGAAACCTATCTGGCTATAGCAAGACATGCCATCAGACGCTTCAAAACTTTCCAGATCACCCAAATCCCTCGAGAAAAGAACAATCATACGGACACACTCTCCAAGTTATCCTCTGATACCAATGCAATCATAAGGAAAATGATCTCAGTGACACATCTGTAACTGCCAAGTATTCATCCCGACAACCAGCACGTAGTCTCCGAAATCAAACCAACATAAGCAACTTGGATGCCAAGTATTATTGAATTAAAAAATCTTATGGCTCTTTAATTGATGTCTGTTATACCTAAAATTTGGACTTGCTGCCACATGAGCTAAATATCTAATGGATCCGAGAACAAGAGGTTAAATAGGTTATTTGGCCAAAACTTACGACCTTCGGGTCGAATCTAGATAAAGTCGGCCCAAGAAATTGTACTTAAGAAAAGCTGACACCACCAAGTGTATTATCTCAAGCAAAGCCATACATTGAACTAAGTCTTTGTTCCATCCATCGGAAACCAAGTTTCCCACCTGACAACACGGAAAGTCCCAAGTGGTGATTAAGTATCGCTTAGGTTATGGGTACATAGATATCAAAATACACACGTGTTAGCTTAACATTCACCGAAACACAAGGCAGGTGTCAGACTCAGCCGCCCAAGCTACCCTCTGGTTTCGACCGAGGCAATCGAGTTTAGACACTCAGACACGCAGTTCTTTAGTATACATATCAATCTTAAAGCTTGTTTATGCAAGGGGATTTTGGAAGGTTGAAAGTTTTGTAATTTAATCTTTTCTTTAGATCAATGTCTGTAAGACTTGGAAGTAAAATCCGAATCTTACAATAAATAGGCTTTTCTTCAATTTATTCCTAGAAGAAAAAACCAGTCAAACGGTCCAGGTGGCGGATTGACCATTGTTACCAGAATTACCTACAAACAATGTCCATAAGAATTTATGCTAAACCTACGCATCATCGTAGATCCTGGATGACTAAAACTATCATGTGAAAAGATAAATATTCTTGGATCTGAGAACTTCTGATTCATAATTGCAGAGACCTCCACACTTTTTATAAATATGTAATATAATCCAGATGATAAAGCACACAACGTTTCTATAATGAGTTTCTAGCCAGAATCATAAGAAGTAATGCACATATATTCAATATTTTCATTATTTACAGTTTTGATATGGTATCCATTACTCCGTATATCTTTGAAACTAAATAGGTTTTTTATGGATCTGCTTGAATATAATGCATTATGGATACACAATTTAATACCATTTGGTAATAAGATTGTGGCTCTTTTGGAGCCTTTAATCAGATCTGTTGGATCTGATCTGGTATTAACCTTCAGCAAGATAAATTTTCTGATCTTCCACTATCGGCAAAACATATATTTTTCTTTCTAGGAATTTTATGGGCATTATATGTAATGCCATTTTATATCTCATCTGAAATGATAATTGTTTTTTAATATGTTTATTCTGTAAACATTTTCTCTTGTCATTTATAGACATCCACTCATAGGGTATGTTTTGATATTTCATGAATAAAAATATATTCAATTTACTCTTTTGATCTTGCTCCTTAAGAGCAAGTATGAAATGGATAAAATATCATTTCCAATTTCATTATACGTGATATTAGGATATTAAATTCTTCTATGATACTCATAACATCCTGCAGGGATGTATATATTTTTTAATGAGATTAAAATTCAGAACTCCAGATTCAAAATTTAAGACATTATATTCAAATTCATAACCTCCAGTTATATATTGAATTCGAATTTGAATCTTCATGTTCCAAATAATAAAGTATGTCATTCATGTATATAAAAATGAATCTAGATTCTCTAGGTTCTTAATAAAATTAAAATTTAGAACTTCGGATTCAAAATTTAATACATTATATTCATGTTCCAAATAAAAAAAGTATGTCATTCATGTATATAACAATGAATCTAGATCTCCAGGAAATTAAAATTCAGAACTTCGGGTTCAAAATTTAATACTTTATATTCAAATTCATAACTTCCAGTTATATATGGAATTAGAATTTGAAACTTCAAGTCCCAAATAATAAAGTATGGTATTCATGTATATAACAATGAATCTAGAACTCTAGATTTTTAATAAAATTAAAATTCAGAACTTTGGGATTCAAAATTTAATACTTTATATTCAAATTCATAACTTCCAGTTATACATTGAATTCGAATTTGAAACTTCAGGTTCCAAATAATAAATTATGGCATTCATGTATATAACAATGCGTCCAGAACTCTAGGTTCTTAATAAAATTAAAATTCGGAACTTCAGGTTCTGATCGGTTTGTAAAACCGTGACAACTTAAATATCATAATAATAAATCTAGAAACTTCAGGTTCTGGTTAGTCGGTCTAACAGATCTCATATATTGCTTATAAATAAATAAATACGAATATTTAAAAAGCATAATAAATCCAGAACTATAGGTTATGTTGATAGCATTAGCCAACCTCATATATTACGTATAAATAAATAAATACGAATATTTAATAAGTATAATAAATAAATTCAGAACTATATATATGTTCTGTTGGTGTCACAAACCAGCCTCATATATTGTGTATAAATAAATAAATATGAATATTTAAATAGCATATTAAATAAATCCATAACTATATATAAGTTTTGTTGGTGGCATTAGCTGGCCTCATATATTGAGTATAAATAAAGAAATACTAATATTGAGATAAGTAAATCACTTATTTGGAGATCATTTTTACTTACATACATTTGTGCTGATAACATGTCGTAAAACCACAAATAAATAAATAACAAAAACTTATAGATGAAGATAGATGAAGAGAAGCGGATGCTTTACTAATAGCCTTGTATACTTATAATTTCTGAGTTCAAGAGTTTTTTATAATTACAATAGAAGTGATATATTTATAGACAAGTAAATATAGGGGTTTTTATTGTAATTTCCCTTGTTGTATGCATTGCTTTGCCGTCTCACACCAAAGTCTTAGGAGTCGTTTGTTTTTTTTGTTCGAAGACTAAATAGTCCTGAATTTTTCTGAAAACTGAATAGGGACTGAAATCTGAGCTTGAATGACATGTTTGTTTTTTTTTTCCTCACATATGAATGTATTGTCAACATGTTTGTTTTTTAAAAGTAAAATTGTCTGAAACCAAATAATTTTACATTTATACCCACGTTAAACAATTATACATATAATATGTAATAAAAACAATCTAAAAATAATAATTATATATGAACACATATGATCATGATCTTCTTTTTCAATTACAAATATACTTCATTTTTATTAAGAAAAGAAATTTTTTTTTTCAAAAAATAAAAAAGGGCAGCAGGAAAACTCACACAAAACACTCTAAAAATATATATATATATAAATACATCATCCTAATATCATAATAAAGTATTGATATTAAACACCAATATCAAAAGTGATTAGAGTTCTTTTTTTATTTGTAAAGCTATTTAAAATAAACATTATATTAAAATAAAGATTTTCGTACCATATATAATTATGATGAAATTGGAAATATGTTATAAAAAGGGGATAGTATCGGAAGAAAAGATTTGGAATTGCATTTAATGCAATTCAGTGATTTGCAATTAAGTGAAAAGTCATGATTTTTTCCTTTTTATTTTAAGTTGTTTTTTGGCATTTTTAAGTTGTTTGACCACTTATAAAAATTAATAAAACAACTTAATAATTATGATTCAGACCCATTAAGTTTTAAGTGGAAAAAACAAACGAACCCTTATTCATTAAGTTATTATCGGGTGGTAAATGGAAAGTGGTGGAAATCCATCTAATTTCACAACATGTTTAACAAATATTTAAGTATATTTGTTACACTTAAAACCTTATATTTCACATGTATGGATAGCATATTGCATTATTTTGTCTATTTATCAACGTGTTGTTTTGTGTTCATGGTTTTTGGAAAATTTTCTTCAAAATTATTTTCCAAAAATCTAGAATTCGTAAAAATTATGACTTTTCCTTGTCAAATTATGATTTCACCGTATCAAATTTTCATACGGTACGTGTCAAATGAAAATTGATTTGTGTCCTAAAGTATATCATACCTTGATACCACGTGCAAATTGCTTAATTGTTTGTGTGAAATTGCTGAAAAATTTGCATTCATGAGATTCCCATTCGTTGGTGGTCAAGTTGTTAAAAGATCCAAAAAAAAAAAAAATTCAAACAATACCGAAAAAAAAAATTCAAACCGGTCCAATTTGTTTTATTCTATTACAAAACCTAATTTTTTAACGTTTTATACTTTCCTATCACCTATTAACTATATTCTTCATTTTTTCTTCACCCACCAAAGAGGAAAAAAAAAACACAAAAGGCAATCGGAGACATTAAAGTCATAGATTTTTTAGTTATTATTTTTATTTTGGGATAAAGTGAGGATGATTTTGTTGGTATAGGCAGCGCCGGCTCAATATAATTTGGGGCCTTAGGCAAAATAAATAAATAAAAATAATAGAATAGGCCTTAAAATAGTTAATTGCAAAAATTATAGAATATATAAAATTTTAATTAATTGTGTTTTCATCGATTATTAAAAGTGAATTTTATAAATTAAATAGATAAAAAAAATGTCAACAAAATAAGATTAGTTCAATGGTAAGCCTCTCGCTCACACCTACATCTAAGTGGGTGCAGTTTTGAGTCATGCTCATTTCCTCAATCCCAAAATATTAATTGTAATAATTAAAAAAAAATACAGGTCATGCTACCGTACAAAATTTGTATTCCTACAAAAGTAGTGGTTATTACTTATCAATCAATGGATTCAAATCCAAAAGTCCACAAAAATCAAAGGTTTGAAAATAGAAAAATTATAAATTATATATTCAATTTACAACTTTTATAAAAGAAAAATGTAAATACAGAAGTTTGTCTCTTTATTCTGAAGTTATATTTAATAATTTCAAGAATTTAATTTAAGATAAGGTTTAAAAATATGCATGTTATCCAATATAATTTTTATTTCCATAACATTTAATATTTACTTTTAGATTTTTGGGGCCTTGCTTTGGCTTGAGGCCTTAGGCGACTACCTTAGTTGCTTAAGGGTTGAGCCGGCTCTGGGTATAGGGTCTATTTTTTAGATATCATCCAAGGGTTTCGGAACAGTCAGGACCGGTACTTTATAAAGATGATAGTTAAAGTGGTGGGTCAGGGACCAGCAGAGGCCATAGAGTGTCACTTTCTAAAGTCATAATACAGTTTAAATTATGAGCAAGAATTTGTAAATTAAATTTATTAATTAATTGAAAGATGGCTTCATTACTTTAGGAACAAAACTAAAGAATCTTATAAAAAGTAGAATGTCCAACCACACACATTAACTCATTGTTCATAAAATAATCATCATCTATGCTATATATTCTATCTTTTTTCTTTCTTTTTCTTTTTCTTGAGGACTAATTTTGTCATATGATTCCATTATGATTGAGAAAACTTTCGTAGCATAACCTTAGTGATCTATCACACAATTGAAGACTGTACTCTTTTGGGATCATTTTGTGTGATAGTCATCAAAATAATAAATTGAGTTTTTATAATATTAAAGTAATGAAATTGATCAAAATACCTTTATTTATCCTAAAATCTAACTTCCTCATTTTCTTTGTCACATCACTTTCTCTCTCTTCCACTATCTCTCAAACTTTGCTCTTTCCAAAATTCATTCTTCCTCAAAATTTTAACCAATCTTTTTCTTAAAAAAAACAAACACACACTAAATTCAATTCTTGGCAGTTGAAGAACCTCATTGTTGATTCATATTCAGAGATTAGGAGAACACATAAATTTTTGAAGACTTTAATTTTAGTTTTTATATGTTTTATTAGCATTTTTGTGGATTGCGAACTAATATTTTATCTATAAAACAAAAACACACATCAAAAATAGAAAAAAAAAATATAAAAAATAATTGAAACCCAATAATATTAAGTATTGGCCTAGCCAAGACCGAGACTTAAGTCTCGACTTTGGTTGAATGGAAACTCATTCCGGGATTTTTTTTTCTTTCAAGCTTATTTTCTAGCTCATTTCTTCTCTTCTTTTTGTTTTGGTTTCCAAATGTATTTTAACTCTCATCTTCTTCTTTTAATTTTTTTAGTAATTCTTCTTTTAATTTTAGTATTTACTTTTTCTCTCTCCAAATACTTTTTTCTTTCACTTTTTGTGTCCGAGAATATTTTTATCACAAATTCCTTTTAGGTGTTATTAAAATTCAAATTATTAACTAGTAACACACAAAATAATCACAGGTAAGTGCTATAAAATTAAAGAATTTTTTTTTTCAAAACTTTGGGAAGATCTTAGCCACTTCTATATATATTCGCTATTACAAAAAAATCAAGGTTTGGAGGAAAGTAATACGACTCGAATTCACAACTTCACTAACATAAATGTGAAAATGATAGTTTTAATGTGTTCTAAGACACGTATATACTGTAAAGGGAAAAAGTTATTCAACTCAATCATTGTATTTATTGTCCTATTTCTACCTTATGGTGATTAAGTTTCCTTTTATAGTATATTTTTAGGTGTTAACATGTGCCTTAATGACTCAAATTAACACTACCCGTATAAGAAATATACCACTGGACCAACATTATCTAGTTTTTTATAAATATAGTTAAACAGGTAGAAATTGGTCAAAGTGTAGGGACATCCATAAAATTTCCCCTTGTCGAAACTATAGATGGTAAATAAATTTATGGACCTGAAAATCAATAGACGTAGAACTGTCTGTGTCGGCCTTGAAGACCATTGTTCATTCTTACGGGAGTCCATTAAATAGACCCCGGAAGCTGCTTCATAATAACAACCCCATTATCCAAAAACTCAAGATTGCAGCCCCATTTTCAAGTGAAGCTCTTTAAACTGATAGGATTAAGATAGTAACTTACTTTAATACACTTTTAATGTTTTTTTTTCTAACGTTAATTTATTTCTGTACAAAAATTAAATGTAGAGTTTCACATAAGTCCCATATTTTTTTTCAATTTGTTACTTTTTTAAATGTCTTGTCATATTCATCACTTTAGTTCATTTTTTTTTCCAAAAGAGTTTGCAAATTTAAAAGCACTATTTAAAGTGTGGGTTTTAAGACTATCATCAACTTAATAACTTAAATTTTAATAGCACCTAAAGTGTGGATCTGATCAAGGCTAGTCATGAGATTTTAGGGGCCCGAGATGAATTATAAAAATGAGGCCCCTGACCTTCCATGTATGTTTACTTAAAAAAAAAAATTCTCTAGTAAATACTTAAAAAAATCAATATAATAACTAAACATCAAGATTGTAACACAACAACATAACAAATAAAAAGTCACTGAAATAAAATTTTTGTAATTACATCAAATAATATATCACTCAAACATTATCTGCCTCACAATTTTAGCAACAAAAGTATTAATTATCCTTACGTAATCAAGTTTTTCTATCATATTTTTTTTCAATGGATAACATAGCTAAGCCATTCAATGTGTCTTGTGACATAGTTGACTGAAGATAAGATTTAATCATCTTCAACTTTGAAAAGCTTCTTTCCGCGAAGGCAACTGTGACTGGTATAGTTAAAATTCTATAAGCAATCCATGCATTTTGGAAGCAACCATCCATTTCTTTCAGGTAATTCAACACTTCAATTGCCTTTTTTGTTTCTTTTGGTAAACCTTCTTTCAAAATTTGTAATTATGAAAATAAATCTTTCCCATTAATATCAGAAACTCCATCATGTTTCATCAAATCCTTAAGATTGGAACAATAGTTCTTCAAACTATCATTATTTGTAGACTTTAACTTCCTCAACTCTTACAAAAACCCAAAAGTTTCTTCATAGTTTTGAAATTGTTCAAACCTATTTTTTAATGAAGAAAGTGCTTGATAAACTATATAGATGAAATAATTAACTTTGTAAGTTCCTCATATTTTGATTGGCTTATTTCGTTGACAAACCACATTGGAGATTAATTTTGTAAGGGTAAATTAGGCCTCATTGGGTGTGATAAAGCTTCAAGGACATTATCTCTCTCAAGAGCACTTCAAAGGTATATCACATGCTTAATTCTCTTTGAAGAGGTTTTAGTTGCACACACTCACATCAAATGCATTTGTATTGACATGCATGTATGGTTGCACACACACACACACACACACACACACACTTCTTGCATTTTGGTATTGATGGGCTGCACAGTGGGTAAGGCGACATGCAAGGCCACTTGTGCATGTAGCCTGACAAGTCGCCTTAGACTTGAATTTTTCCACAGTGTGTTAGGCGACATGCAAGGCCACTTGTGCATGTCGCCTCAGATGTCTCCTTAGTCTTGACATTTTTCCTCCAGTGTGTTAGGCGACTTGGGCATGTCACCTTACATGTCGCCTCAGGCAACTTGTTTTCTTTCCAGTGTGTTAGGCGACTTACAATGGGACTTGGTCATGTCGCCTTGCATGTCGCCTCTGTCACCCGAACAGGGCATTTCGGGTATTTCACACCAGCTCGTTTTTGGTCTCTATAAATACTTCATCTTCTCCACCATTTAACCCTAGAGCTCAGAAATTTACATCCTTAGTGAGAGAAAGTGACTCCAAGAGAGAGAGCTTCAAGAACCCATTTTTTTAAGAGAGAGAAAGCTTCAAGCTTTGTTACTTGACTCTCCAAACCCCAATAACCCATCATCATCTTGCATATAGAGCATCATTCAAGCATGGGTCTTCATTAATGTCTTTACTTGGTAAGTAGAACTCACATCCTTGCTCATTTATTGTTCTAGCTTATCAAGACATGTCATTTATTGCTTAGGTTTGCAAATCTTCATATTTGTTGTATATCAATTGAAGTTATGACATGTTTGGGGTTTGCATTGTGATAGCTAATACTTAGGACATGTTTGCCCTCTAGCTAATTAGGACTCATTGATTGCATTTGTTAATTGCATTTATTGTCCTTGCCATTTTATGTGACAACATGTGTTGATATGACTTTGTTTGATGACTACATCTTAGACTTGCATATCTATATCTAGTTAGGTCTTTATGAGCATTCATATAGACATTGATGAAAATACACTCTAAGCGTGTGTCTAACAACCTAGGGGGGGGGGGGGGGGGGGGGTGAATGGGTTGTTAATCGATTATTACCAATTTTTCGATTAGTCAATATTAATAATATAACCTAACATAAACAAACATACAAAATCAAGTGAAAGTGCGGAATATAAATAACACTTGATTTTTACGTGGAAACCCTTCAACAAGGGAAAAACCACGAGCTATCCTTCTAGCCACACACGATCCTCAAATTCACTATTGTAATGATGTTTACAACCTAGGTTGACCTTTAGTCACACCATTCTCGGTCACTAACCCACCACTACTACCCACCGGGCCTTTATAGTGAATCCTTGATCACTTTGCTTGCCAACCACAACTTGGTTGCAAGACTTCACTTGCTTGTGCACTACACCTTGTAGTCACAAGACTTAACTCTCAAGAAGAGATTAACAACCTAAGTGAATATATAAATATTCAAAATGCAAATAATGCTAGGCAACACTAAATGCTTATCTAGGGATTTAAGATGACACTAAGTACAAATCTTAGATATCAATGTCTATATGAATGCTCATAAAGACCTAACTAGATATAGATATGCAAGTCTAAAATCTAGTCATCAACACATGTTGTCACATAAAATAGTAAGGACAATAAATACAATTAACAAATGCAATCAATGAGTCCTAATTAGCTAGAGGGCAAATATGTCCTAAATATTAGCTATCACAATACAACAACCCAAACATCAACAAATATCTCAACTTGTAATTAAAATCTAAATCTAGATGCAAACAAGTTAAAAGAGAGATTTCTTGTTAAGTAAGAACACAAGAATGTATGAGAATGGTGTTCTACTTACTAAGTCAAATATGTTGATGAAGACCCATGCTTAGAAACATCCTAGATGAAGCTAGATGATGCTTGAATCATGAATGGATAATGGGTGTTTGGGTTTTAAGGGTCTAAAACAACTCTTGGAGCTTCTCTCACTAAGAAACCACTTCCTCTCTCTAAAAATCAATTTCTGAAGCTTTAGGGTTAAATGGTGGAGAAGATGAAATATATATAAAGGAGAACAAATGAGCTGTCGAAAAAGACGAAAATGCCCAGTTCGGTTGACAGAGGCGACATGCAAGGTGACATGACCAAGTCGCCTCGTAAGTCGCCTAACACACTGGAAAGAAACACACGTAGCCTTAGGCGACATGTAAGGCGACATGCCCAAGTCGCCTAACACACTGGAGGAAAATTACAAGACAAAGGCGACATGCACTAGTGGCCTTGCATGTCACCTAACACACTGTGGGAAAAACTCAAGTCTAAGGCGACTTGTCAGGCGACATGTACAAGTGGCCTTGCATGTCGCCTAACCCACTGTGCAGCCCATCAACTCCAAAATGTAAGAAGTATGTGTGTGTGTGTGTGTGTGTGTGTGTGTGTGTGTGTGTGTTCAACCATACATGCATGTCAATACAAATGCATAGAATGTGAGTATGTGCAACTACATCTCTTCAAGAGTTAAGGACAAGTGAACTACCTCTCTTGAAGCTCTTTGGGATGATCGGAAACATGTCTTCGAGAACCTATGCTACTCGTTACATAAACATCCCTAATGTGATTTGTCATGAAACAATCCAATCACAAAAGTGAGGTTCTTTCAATCTCTCCCTTTGGGTATTTCATGACAAAATCACCACTCACAAAATAATCCTCACAAAACAAAAAAATAAAGCTATTGGTCAACAAAATATATTCTACGTTACAATAAGAGAAACCTAAGATCTAAGTCTTCAAGGTCATCAATCTCTTCGTAGATCATCATACCTACACACAATAACAAGAAAGCACTTTCCAAGAACAAGTGCATGTGAGGTGAACAAATACAAAAGGCAATTGCACTCAATAAAGCAATATAAAGAAATGTATGTGCAGTGCTCCCCCTAAATGGTTACTCTCTCTCAAGGCTTCTCCCCCAAATCATAACCAATGCTCCCCATATATCTCTCAAGACTTCTCCCCCTTTTTGTCATGAGATAAGCAAAGGAGCTCCCCCTATCGGGTTGCTTTAGCAAAGAGAGATATTTGCACAAAAGATGATTGCATAATCATGTACATACACTTTATGCAACTCAATTAAGTAAGAGAGATTCAAGGAGTTTTATTTTAACGAGAATGTGTGACGGTGTTGCTTTGCATGCAAGACATATAACATCAAAGTTCAAAAACAATGGTATTTGGCAAAGCAAATATCAAAAGGGTTTCCATAAGAATTCAAACCAATTTGCACCCTTTTGTCATAAGCAAACATGATATTGTATTTTGAAAAGAAATTTTCAACGCACCCAAAACTATATCAATCCTTAAAAGCAAATCAAGACATTGGATCAAGAGATCCTTTTAGATTTTTCCGGATAATTATCCTTATGATAGTAGTCTTGATTAACAATTAAGAAGAGAGAGAAGACTAATTTGGATATAAAATCCTTATTGATTACATGGATACAAGATCCTTATTGATTAGTCTTCTCATTTGCATTCACACACATTTGCATTAAAGCAATCAAAACATATTTCATGCATATCATTTTGAGCATGTCATAATCAAGTTCACATGTCATGGAGATAAATTATAGGTCATTCAAGTGTACTTTCCCAATCAAATCTCCTAGTCCAAAAATGCATGTTTGAACATAAATGTGACATGGATTGCAAACAAAGCAAGGTTACACACTTATTGAATAAAAATACCATATAAGCATATATGTACAACCTAGTATCTCAAGCAATTAATAAAGAAGCATAAAGTATATCAAATTTGTGCACATTTCAAAAATGCAAGGTTGCTCTCTTTGCTTGAGCTCCTCAAATGGGGTCAATTCCAACCAAGTCAATGGGAGGCAAGAATCCTTATAGACCTACCAAGTCCTTTAGACCTAGTTGAGTCTATGGGTGACATGTTAGTACAAAAACATGCGGGTTCATCTTTTCTAATCCATCTAGGTGATATACATTCATTCCAGTCAACATATTTCTAGACTTCCTAGGGTCATTTTCTCTAGCTTTCATAGGCACATGCATATTGGCCTTTTTAAGTCTATTCCTCTCCCTTATGCTCTCAACCCTACATTTCTTAATGTACTTATGACAATTTGGCCTAATATGCCCATCAACACCATAAAAATGACAAGTAGGTATAAGGTGAGGAGTCTTACCATATCCTTGTAAGGTCATTGGAGACTTGTCAAGCATTTGATGTGGCCTTTGGTGTTGAACCGGTTCTTTCCTTCTTTGTTGTTGAACCGGGTTGGGATGTCTCTTTGGTTGAGGTTGTATGGTTTACCTTCTTGGTTGGTCATGATGGGAATGTTGAGATTGAGCTCCATTCTTTGTTGGCATCTTCACTTGGCCATTCTTGGATGACTCTCCAAGCTCAATCTTCCTTTTTGGATGTTGTGGAGGTGAGGCTTCCTTCACGCTATTTCCCTTGACAAACACCGTCTTGCCTATGGAGGGAGTTTCCTTGTCATGAACATATCCAAGGCCCCTCTTATCATTGGACTTCTTTCCAATGCCTAACATATGGTCAAGCTTTTCGGTGTCGGAGGTCATTTTGGCAAGCAACTCCTTAGCTTCCTCAAGCTCCTTCTTTATCTTGTCTTCACTTTTGTTGAATCTCCTCACTTCTTCATTCAAGTGAGTTACATTGGTTGAAAGCTTGAGATTTTCCTCATTTAATTTTTGAATCTCCTTTTTCTTTTTTAACCTAGAGTCTTCAAAGTGTTTGATGAAGCCTTCAAGGTCCATGCCTTCACAAATTCCTTTAGAGTATGGATAAGACTTCTCATCACTAGAGTCACTTCCTACACTAGAGAATGAGACACTCTTTTCACTTTGCCTCTCATCAAATGAGTCAATTTCCTCATCAAGACTTTCACCTTGGTCACAAGACAAAGCACTATTGCCTTCTTCTACTTCCACATAGGAGGCTCCAAAGACCGTGTAGTTAATGGCAAGTTCTTCATCATCCTAGGAATCTTCTACACTCTTACTATCACTTGATAAGATAGCCATCGCCTTTCTTCTTCTCTTGTCCTTCAAGTTAGTACAATCCTTAGAGATATGCCCGAATCCTTCACATTCAAAGTATTAAATCCCCTTTCTTGAAGGCTTCTCTTGACTTGGCTCAATCTTCTTGAAGTGGGTTTTCTTTTTGAAGTCATTTCCCTTAGAGCCATGGCCACTCTTTTGTAGCTTCAAGAATTTCTTGAATCTCTTCACCATTAGAGCCATGTCTTCATCCGAGTCATCATCCCCCTTCCCAATCTTGGAGGTCTTCAAGGCTAACCCCTTTTGCTTCTTGGGAGGTGTGGAGGTAGAACCCCATCTAGACTTATAGGCAAGTAGCCTTCCAATCACTTCACTTGGCTTCATAGTCTTGAAGTCCTTGTTTTCTTTAATAGCTGTCACTTTGGATTCGAATCTAGCGGGAAGTGACCTCATGATCTTTTGCTTGATCCTCCTATCCGAATATGGGTCACCTAGTTGATGGCTTTGATTCACAATGTCCATCAACTTCACTTGGAAGTCATTAAAGCACTCATGCTCCTCCATCTTGATCGTCTCAAATTGTGCTTGAAGAACTTGGAGCTTGGAATCCTTAACCACTTCGGTTCCCTCATGCGCCGTCTCTAGGATCTTCCAAGCTTCATGTGCATTTTTGGTGATTTGGATGAGTTTGTATTAGCTCTCATCCATTGCATAAAACAAAGCATGCATTGCTTTGTTGTTCCACTTTGAAGCTTCAAATTCTTGTGTGCTCCATTGAGACTTAGGCTTGGAGACTTCACTTCCATCTTCGGTGGTCATTGTTGGAGGAGTGTAACCATCTTCAATTGCCATCCAAGCTCGGTCACTTATTTGGCAAATATAGGACTCCATCTTGCCTTTCCATGAGGCATAATTGTCACCCTTGAGCAAATGAGGTCATAAGCTCGATGCTCACTCATTACTCATCCCAAAGTCACTCATAGTGTTTGGGTAATATGAATGCAAGTGAATGCAACCAACAAAATCCACACAAATGCAAGACACACAAACAAGAGCAAGGATCACCTAAGTATGTCTAGGAACCTGCTCTGATACCAATTGAAAATACACTCTAAGCGTGTGTCTAACAACCTAGAGAGAGGGGGAGGGGGGGGGGGGGGGGGGTCGTTAATCGATTATTACCAATTTTTTGATTAGTCAATATTAATAATATAACCCAACATAAACAAACATACAAAATCAAGTAAAAGTGCGGAATATAAATAACACTTGATTTTTACGTGGAAACCCTTCAATAAGGGAAAAACCACGAGCTATCCTTCTAGCCACATACGATCCTCAGATCCACTATTGTAATGATGTTTACAACCTAGGTTGACCTCTAGTCACACCATTCTCGGTCACTAACCCACCATTACTACCCAACATGCCTTTATAGTGAATCATTGATCACTTTGCTTGCCAACCATACCTTGGTTGCAAGACTTTACTTGCTTGTGCACTACACCTTGTAGTCACAAGACTTAACTCTCAAGAAGAGATTAACAACCTAAATGAATATATGAATATTCAAAATGCAAATAATGCTAGGCAACACTAAATGCTTATCTAGGGATTTAAGATGACACTAAGTACGAATCCTAGATATCAATGTCTATATGAATGCTCATAAAGACCTAACTAGATATAGATATGCAAGTCTAAAATCTAGTCATCAACACAAAGCCATATCAACACATGTTGTCACATAAAATGGCAAGGACAATAAATGCAATTAACAAATGCAATCAATGAGTCCTAATTAGCTAGAGGGCAAATATGTCCTAAATATTAGCTATCACAATACAACAACCCAAACACAACAAATATCTCAACTTGTAATTAAAATCTAAATCTAGATGCAAACAAGTTATAAGAGAGATTTCTTGTTAAGTAAGAACACAAGAATGTATGAGAATGGTGTTCTACTTACCAAGTCAAATATGTTGATGAAGACCCATGCTTAGAAACGTCATAGATGAAGCTAGATGATGCTTGAATCATGAATGGATGATGGGTGTTTGGGTTTTAAGGGTCAAAGACAACTCTTGGAGCTTCTCTCACTAAGGAACCACTTCCTCTCTCTAAAAATCAATTTCTGAAGCTCTAAGGTTAAATGGTGGAGAAGATGAAATATATAAAGGAGAAACACGAGCTGTCGAAAAAGATGAAAATGCCCAGTTCGGGTGACAGAGGCGACATGCAAGGCGACATGACCAAGTCGCCTCGTAAGTCGCCTAACACACTTAGAAAGAAACACACGTAGCCTGAGGCGACATGTAAGGCGACATGCCCAAGTCGCCTATGAAGTCACCTAACACACTGGAGGAAAATTACAAGACAAAGGCGATATTGGAGGCGACATGCACAAGTGGCCTTGCATGTCGCCTAACACACTGTGGGAAAAACTCAAGTCTAAGGCGACTTGTCAGGCGACATGTACAAGTGGCCTTGCATGTCGCCTAACCCACTGTGCAGCCCATCAACTCCAAATGCAAGAAGTGTGTGTGTGTGTGTGTGTGTGTGTGTGTGTGTGTGTGTGTGTGTGTGTGTGTTCAACCATACATGCATGTCAATACAAATGCATAGAATGTGAGTGTGTGCAACTAAATCTCTTCAAGAGTTAAGGACAAGTGAACTACCTCTCTTGAAGCTCTTTGGGATTATCGGAAGCATGTCTTCGAGAACCTATACTACCCGTTACATAAACATCCCCAATGTGATTTGTCATGAAACAGGCCAATCACAAAAGTGAGGTTCTTACAATTGATATCTAGGATTTGTACTTAGTGCCACCTTTAATCCCTAGATAAGCATTTAGTGTTGCCTAACATTATTTGCATTTTGAATATTCATATATTAACTTAGGTTGTTAATCTCTTCTTGAGAGTTAAGCCTTGTGACTACAATGTGTAGTGCACAAGCAAGTGAATTCTTGCAACCAAGGTGTGATTGGCTAGCAAAGTGATCAAGGATTCACTATAAAGGCCCGTTGGGTAGTAGTGGTAGGTTAGTGGATTTGAGGATCGTGTGTGACCAGAAAGATAGCACGTGGTTTTTCCCTTGTTGAAGGGTTTCCACGTAAAAATCAAGTGTTATTTATTATTCCGTTCTTTACATTTGATTTTGTATGTTTGTTTATAAGGTGGATTTTTAATATTAACTAATCAAGAAAAAATGGTAATTAACACCCCCCCCCCCCCCCCCCCCCCCTCTAGGTTGTAGACACACGCTTAGAGTGTATTTTCAAACTTTAAAGGATTCTCAGGCAGATAGTGTCACCTCTTCATCAGCATCAAACTATTTTTTTTCTTCGAATGACGCACTTTTCATGAAATACATCTTCAATTTCCATTTCACTTGCAATCTTTTTAGCTTCAATCATAGCCTCCTCAAATTCAGTTTCTCTATATTTGTTAAGATAGGAAGTAAGATTTTGTTGTTGTTTAATAGCAACATCAATATGCATGTCTTCATTTTTTAGAATTTTGCTAACAGAATTAATAGCCAATAATAAATTGAACCAAAATGACCTTGCTAAACAAGAACTCAAAAATCTCAAATTCATATGTTATTAAGGACTCGGCTTCAGTTATTGTTTTGGGATCTTCACTAGTTTCTACCAAGTGAGCAAAAACATCTCATATTTGTGAAGCTTGGTAATTTATGGATTTAATATTTTCCACACGACTTTCCCAACGTGTTTCTGACAATGGCTTAACCGTGAAACCTTGCACTTAATCTTTAAAAAATTTCCATCATTTTGTAAAAAATGAGAACAAGGAATATATTTCGTTGTACCACTCCAAGAAAAAGATTTAGCTATAGCACAACAATTAGCCATATCACAAAATGTAGGATTAAGACTATGACAACCTGCATGGGGTATATAATGCTCTAGATTTATTTCAAGTAGTCTTTTTTATACACCTTTGTGTTTCCCTCTCATATGAGATCCATTTTCATATCCTTGCCTTATTATATCACTAATATCAAGCTGAAGAGTGCTCAATGCATTTGTAAGCACACAAAAAAAAAATTCAAGCCCCGATGTATTATCTACCTTCAAGAATTCTAAAAAGAAATCTTATACTACAATAAGACTTGATGAAATATCCACACATCGTACTACAAAGAGACATTTGATCCCCATGCTTGCATCCTGAGTACAATAAAATATGATTGAAAAATATTTCGCTTCCTTGATTCTTGAAACAATTGAACTTTTTATCTCACTTGCTAACATTTGTATAATCTCATTTTGGATTGGTGACTCATATAATGGTAATGAGTTTCATGTGATAAAATACATCGACTATGTTCTTGCATTACTGGATCAAATTCAGCAATCATCTCTACCATTTATAAAAATTTTCCATTGTTTTCTTAATAAAGCTTCTCATTATCTCCATGAAAAATGCCAAATTATTTTTTGCAAGTGTTTTCACAATAACAAGTATCCTTAGTAATACTTGTCTCCATTGGTCTCTCTCTTTGTTGATTTGTTCTTGCACTCTTTCATCGATTGTTTTTTTTTTCAATCTTCTTTCCAATTCAATCCAACTATTCATGCAACTAATGTGTTCATTACTAGTTTCATGACTTGTGAGTCTCACACTAATATTCTTCCAATATTTGAATCCATCATTAGCCAATTGGCCCAGTTAAGTCTTGTTTCTGTCTTGTTTGAACAACTTACAACAAAGGCAAAATACTTTGTCTGAAGAAACCGAATATACCAACCACTTTCTATCATGTTTCTCTCCATTTGGTAAAATTCAAATGTAATATGAGAAAGAAAAATGTTTACCTACGTTATCTTTAAGAAAGATGACATCATTGTCTTTTTTATGACCCCTTTCAACCAAAAAATCTCTAACATTTTAATGAATATCCCAATTTCCTAGATCATCAATGTTTAAAGGAAATATAAGTTCTTCACTTAAATATACATTTTGAACATCTTCATTATCTTCCTTATTCACATGTTGATTCGATTTTTCATGATCATTCTCATTGATAGGTTGATTCGGTTCTTCATTATCATTCGCATTCATAAGTTGATCATGATCTTTATTATCATTCTCATGTTCCTCATTTACCAAATCATTAAGTGAAGGCTCTACTTGTTTAGTGCTACTAAAGAATTTATCAAGAGATCCAACTTGAGATTGAACTAATGCTTATAATCTTTGTTTATTATTTTTTTTCTTTTTCCAGATCCAGAACTATACTTTCTAATACGAGTCATGATCGATAAAATAATGCAATTATGAAACTTCCCTAATAAGTGTCCAAACAATCTAGAGAGGGGGATAGTGAGTTTTTAATTGAATAATTACCAAGTTTTTCGATTAGTCAAAATTAATAACAAAAACTCAAATCAAAATTACAACAAAAATCAAATGTAAGTGCGGAATTTAAATGAAACTTGATTTTTACGTGAGAAACCCTCCAACCGGGAAAAACCCACGGACTAGCCTCGCTAGCCACTTAGTCACAGAAACTCCACTAATTGAATATTTGTTTATAACCTAAGTTGACATCCTAGTCACTCTTCTCAAGGTTCGTAACACAAACTATTCTACCCATAGGCCTGTGAAAGTGGGTCTTGACAATGCTTGTGCAACTATCACATGTAGCCACAAGACTTGGACTCATTGAAGAGAATAATGTCTAAGTGAATATGTAACAATGTTCTAAATGCAATAATGTGTAAGACAACATAGAAAATGCTTAACTAAAAAGGTAGAAAGACAATCTAACAATCATAATTATCAAAGGTGTCTAAATGCATACAAGTAGACTTAGCTAGATGAGGAAAATGCAACCTAACATGCTAGCTATTAATTAACCCCAATCAATCATCATGACTTCAAATAATATGCATTTAAGATGAAGTCTTTGCAAACAAAATGCAATAAAAAAGATGTCTTGGCTAAGAAGAAACAATAAACAAAGAGGAGTGTTTGTTCTAACTTACCAAGTGATGAAATCTAAGAAACCATGCTTGAATGATGCTTGATGATGCTTAGATGCTCATGTATTTAGGGGTTTGAGAGTCACTGATGAAAGCTTGAAAACAATCTCTCTCTCTAAGAACTTAATATGCTTACTAAATCTTAGATTTTTAGAATTCATGGTGAACAAGAAAGTGTCTTTAGGCATTAAATAGGGGGCAATCAAAACTATATCGTTCTGGCCAAAGCGAATTGCCGCTGTTGACCAAGATGACAATCCATAGCAACAAAGCAGCTGGAATGTCACCGGAAAGTCACAGTCCCATTTTTCGTGGTGGTCCATTACGACACATGGACTGCGAAACCCACTTGAGAAAAACTTCGTGCCAATTGTTGCGGTTCTCCATAACAATAGTGAAAACCACAAGAGGTTTGTCGAGGTTGATGTTTTGCGATGATCCAATACGACACTTGGACTGTGAATGTTGCACCCATTGTCGCGGTGGTCCAAGTCGACACTTGGACCGTGAAACCCATTGGAAGGTTTTCACGATTCACCACAACAACACGAAGACCACAACAGTGAGAAGAAAGAGGCCTTCTCAAGTGGTCAAATACACTAACCTATATACAACAAATGGTGAAATGCACACATAAAGGACACAAATGAATGTTATGAGAGTGTGTGTGCGCATCTAATTCTTTTCAAGAATTCAAGTCAAGTGTTACATTTGAAGCTCTTCACTATTGAATCTTTGGGATTGTCGGAGAGTGCTTTGATCACGATCATGTCCAATCACCTAAATCTACCCTTACAACATTAACCCCAATAATGGTTTGTCACAGAATAAGCTAATCACCATTAAGGAACTTACAAATCAAACAACAAAGGACAACCTAACAATAAATAGTTTGAGAATTAAGATACTTCACCTAATGGTGTAATTATTAGAGACCTTGTTGTTATAATTTTTGATTAAGTTGTCTGCCAATGCTTTGGATTCAGAGAGTTAACACTGTCATGAATCAACTATCAAGGTTAATATTAAGTCTTCAACTCTTTCCTATTCAATTCGAAAGGAAAATAAAAAACAAATATGCTATAAGCCTATAAATTCACCAAAATAAACTACTTGACTTTTGAGTCTTTGACAACAACAACCAGCTTTAATGTGTTTGTACGGACCTCTATTTTTTATTGGCTTATTTCATGACAAACCATATTGGGATTATTTGTAATGGGTAGCTTAGGATCCGATTGTAATTCTTCATCAATAAGCTCCAAGATCCCAAGGAGCTTCAAGAGAAGTAGTTCACTTGTTCTTAACTCTTGAAAAGATTTTGTTGCACCCACACCTACATGCATTTGTATTGAAATGCATTTGTTGTTGCATACACACACATACTTATATGCATTTGAGTTGTTATGAATTTGTTCCTTATTGCTCTTGTATGCATTTATTTCACAATCACACTTGTATTTCTTTCTTAGTATTAGGTGTGGTTTTTTGTGTGGTGTAATTTGTTTCCCGACACTTGATCGGAGACGTCCGCGCATGCATGATGGTATGCTTATCTTAGCGCGATGAGAGACCCTTTGAAGGTCTCTTTTGCACCGGTTGTGAACGGGTCCCCTACCCGTGCAGTACCCAATGACACCACAGTACCCATGCACTAAGGATGGGTGTCCTCAGGTCTATCTTTTGCACAGGTTGTGCACGGGTCCCTACCCGTGCAGTACCCATGCACTGAGGATAGGTGTCATCAGGTCTGTCTTTTGCACGGGTAATGAGCCTATTTTTTTCAAAACGACGTCACTTCGTCTAGGGCTATTGTATATATATATATATATATCTTTTTCTTCCTCTATTCAATTTTAGAGCTTCAAGAACCCATTTTTAGTGAGAGAGACTGACTCCAAGAGAGAGAAGCTCCAAGACTTGTTCTTTACCTCTCCAAACCCAAAACCCATCATTCATTCATGAATCAAACATCTTCTAGCTTCATCTAGGATGTATTCTTGCATGGGTCTTTATCATTGAGTTAACTTGGTAAGTTGAACAAAAACCCATCTTTGTTAATTGTTCATACTTTTCAAGATTGTGTTTTTATTGCATTTATTAGTTGATTAAATGTCAGGACTCTATTTATTGCATATATTTATGAGTTCCTTTGTATGATTGGGTTTGTATTGTGATAGCTTGCATTTAGAACATATTTTCCCTTTAGCTAAGACTTATATGCCTTGCATTTAGACATTGTTGATTAAGACTTATTGATTGCATTCATTAATTGCATATTTATTGTCCTTGCCATTTCGTGTGAAAACTTGTGTTGATGTGACTTTATTTGATGACTAGATTTAGATTTGCATATCTATATCTAGTTAGGTCTTTATGAGCATTCATATAGACATTGATATCTATGATTGATTTTATTGCCATCATATATTCTCTAGATAAGCATTTGGTGTTGCCTAGCATTAATTGCATTTTGAATATTTTTACATATTCATATAGGTTGTTTATCTCTTCTTTGAGAGTTAAGTCTTGTGACTACGTGTGTGTAGTGCACACGCAAATTGGTCTAGAATCACTATAAAAGGCCTGCGGGTAGTATTTGTGAGTTAGTAACCGAGAATAGTGTGACTAGAGGTCAACCTAGGTTGTAAACATCATTACATATAGTGGATTCGAGGACCGTATGTGTCTGGAAGGATAGCCCGTGAGTTTTACATAGTTGGAGGGTTTTTCACGTAAATCAATTCTTGTGTTGTTATTGTTTTCCGCATTTTTATTTTGGATTGATTGATTAAAAAATATGGGGTAGCATTATTAAAATTGATTAAGTCGAAAAGTTTGTAATTGATCAACTAAAACCTATTCACCCCTCCCCTCTAGGTTAGTTTAGAGACACGCTTTGTGTATTTTCAGTGTTTACAAGTGTTAAATGTGTGAGAGAGAAAGTACAAGTTTTGGTTATGAGAGAGCAGTCATCAATTATTATTAAATATGAAACACTGGGTTCGTTAGAGATAATAAATATTTTATGAATTTTTATTTTTTCTTGTACATCAGTACATGAAATTGATTGAGTAATGTTTCTGCTCATCACCAATCACTAGTGTTGGCTTGGACGCTCGGCTAAAATACATTATACATCCATCAAAGACAAGACCCTTTAATAGTGAGATTAAAAATCTATAGAGATTGATAAGTATCGATCAAATATATGAAGTATAAACACAACTCAATTTACATGTTTACAAAACTTATCAATTGCAAGATCATGTAACATTATAAACTTATTAATTGCAAGATCAAGAATATAGTTCCATAATACATAATACGTACAAAATTCTAACAAAACTAGAAAAGAAAAACGAAAAAGAGGTTTTTTGGAAAAGAAGAAGAAGAAGAAGGAAAAGAGGTGTTAGATACAATTACGTACCTTCTAAAACAATAACGAATTCAACTCTTCTATAAGCGAATTACTTAAAATTATTTGAATTCTCGAGATTTTGTCTGGATTTTTGTATGAAGAGAGCTTCCAAGAACCCTAGAATTGATTTCAAAATGTTTTTTTGAATGTCTGTTACGCGATTTGATCTGTTGTGGATGTGGTAAGTATTATAATTGTGTTTCTTTGGTGGACCTCTTTTTAAATGAAAAAAAAAAAACACATATAAAAATGGCCTTTTAAGTGATATATGGGCTGGTTTTTTAAACAACCGTATGTGGGCATCCAGACTTATTTTCAAACTGAAATACACAATGTTTATTTTAAAACTAAAATTTTGGAAAATGACCCTCTGAAACAAGAGGGGTAGGGGTGGGTTTGGGGGGCTGGATCTGGCAAAAATACCTTTATAACACACTCATAAAAATAAGTCTTGTGATTTTTTTTGCGAGAATTAATTTCGTGTGTTCGAGACTTATTTTGGTATTTTTGAGACTTATTTTGGTGTTTCCGATACTTATTTTCTAATTTCTAGACTTATTTTATAATTTTTGAGACTTACTAGGTATATTTTCAATTTTAGAGACTTATAGGGAAAAAAGAATGAAATTTTGCAACTTTTTTTGTTCATCTTCTTTATCAAGATCTCCAATGGAGGCCGATTTTGACCTCTTATAGAGGCCGATTTCAACCTCCAATGGACATCGAATAGACTTCTAATAGAGGTCTTTGAGAGGTATGTTTCATCTCCATTAATAGACGACCTTCTTTTAGTCCTCCATCAAAGGAGGTTTTTGAAAAGAAAAAAAAAAACCTTACATGAATGTCATATGTTTGGAATATGAAATTTTAAATTTGAATTCAATATGTGACTGGAAGTTATAAATTTGAATATAAAGTATTAAATTTTAAATTTGAAGTTCTAATCAGACTTGTAGCTTTAAATTCAATTTAAATTGTGATATTAAAATTTAAGTATCAAATTTTATCAGAACCAGTAGTTCTAAATCTGATCAAGTTATGATTCTTTTATCTAGAAAGTCAAATTGTAATTTCCATTCAAAACCTGAACTTTTCTGAATATTATATATGAACTTACGGTTCATGATCAAACCGAAAGTTCAAAAATCTATATGATTCATGAGTTTGTCTATCTCGTACTTATGAAGTGATATGTTTACATGTTATTCATTTGAGGAAGAAATCTATACATCCTAGCAGGGTGTTATGAATATCATAAAAGGATTTAAGATCACAATATCACGTATAATAAAATTGGAAAGGATATTTTATCCATTTCATACTAGCTCCTGAAATAACAATATCAAGTAGGTAAATTTGAATATGTTTTTAATCATGAGATAGCAAAACATACCCCAAGAGGGGATGTTTGTAAATGACAAGAGAAAAAGTATAAATAATATATCTATTAAAAAAATTATTATTTCATATGAGATATAAAATGGCATTACACATAATGGCCATAAAATTCCCAAAGGGAAAAATATATGTCTTGCCGATAGCGGAAGATTAGAAAATTTATCTTGCTGAAGGTTAATACCATATCAAATCTAGCGGATCTGATTAAAGGCTCCAATAGATCTTATTACCAAAATGATATTAAATTGTGTATCAATGATGATTTTATATTATTCAAGCAGAACAAGAAGAAATCTGCTTAGTTCAAAGGCATATAACATTATTCATGTCATATTGAGACTATGAATAATAATAATAATGTTGAATATTTGTTCATGATTTAGGTCAGAAACTCATTATTGAGAAGCTGCATGCTTTCTCATCTAGATTATATTACACAGTTATAAAAAGTGTAAACGTTTATGTAGTTATGAACTATAAGTTCTCAAATCCAAAAATACTTATGCTTTGACATGCCATTTTTGGTTATCAAGGATCTACAATGATGTTGTTGATCGAAAATTTGCTATGGGTGAGGAATTTCAATTAACACCCTCAGACAGCTACCAGGAAGGTCACGGTCGGGGAGATATCTCTCCCGTAAAATGATGTAGGTGGGACGGATGTAACAGCGAAGAAAGGAGGAAACAGTATGCAGTATATGATGAAAGTGGTACTGTTTTATTAATCATTGGATTAGTAACAATGGTAGTAAAATTTAGGATCACAATACTATTTCTTATACTTCTCTATTTACAAAAAATGGCGATGGAGAACTCGTGCGTGTCGATAAGTGGATATTTTCTCTCAATGGTGGTCTCGAAACTCTCACTGTTTCTGGAACCCAAAAAAGCCTCTTGGAATCCATCCAAACATCATCTTCTGTTAACAGGGTTTTTTGGCAAAGGTCAAAAAGAGAATTTTCCACCACCTATTTGCCTGGTAGGAACCAACTCTGGCTCCCAGGTACTTAGCAAAGCCGGTACCACAGCCTCGATGGAAGCAACACCTGGTAAAGCCTGAACCTCGACTACCTTTCTACCCGGATGAAGCACCAGAGATATTCAACCTAGGAAGATCAGGTACCCAATACTTCCCGCCTGGTACCTCGGTACCTCAACGTACGCCCGATATCTCAGGGTACTTCGAATCAGCCCAGAATCCAATCAAGACAGACATCCTATCTATCCAGCAAGACGAATATCATTACAAGGTCGCCTAGTTCGAGTAGAACGAGCACCACACCAGCAAGTCAGACCAGCACATCAGTAGACTATACCACTAGGACGTCGAACCAATACTCTTCTCCAAATAACTCTAGCAAAGAGGGTGGACTCCATCGTCATTTAAAGAGCCATAAATGAGACCAATCGGTCAACCGAATCAGAATTTAAATACAACAATGATCAACGGGATCAAATCCCGCGCCTTTAGCCCCACTCAGGGCGTTTCAAAGCTTAAATAAGACTCTAAATAATCCTCATCAATACGACCAGATTAAGATGGATTTTTCGAGGTCTATATATATGGCATTGAAGGGTAATGAGAGGGGGAGGGGAAAAATCGAGTTTTTATCTCCAAAAGAGAGATAGGAATTCCCAGAGGAATTCTTTTTTTGAATGCTCCGAAGCCAGTGAGAGTCCATTGATGATCACTGAAAGGGTATAGCCACTTATCGACTTAAACAGAATTCTCCATACCCATTTTTGTGTAGAAAGAGTGAAAAAAGATAGTTGTAACCTGTATAGATATTCTTATTCAATAAAATAACACTTGTTCATATTTCCTTAGTTCCTTCATATTCATCCACATCAATGTTTGGCATAGAAAGGAACCCCAGTACCGAAGGTACCTATCCCGTTACCACCTACCGGTAGGGGACAAGGGTTCTACCTGGAATTCTGCTCCATGCGTAGATTTTTTCGTTAACACTTTTTGGCGCCTTCTGTGGGAAACACCACACCCTATAAGAAAGCCTGAGTGTCTCATTTTCTTATTGCATTATCAGAATGAAGCTCCCATCCTCTCAGGATCATCTCGACCCGTCGGGACACCAGTCAAACGCTTCAACCTGAAAGAGCCAGAAGCCAAAGAAATGGGGGGAAGGGTCGTAAACCCGCCTCGAAGCCATCAGCTACCACGCAGGCTACCCCCCAGGTACCTACCGCCTCAGCAGCTGGACATGCCAATTTAGACCAACAAGTCGCGGCCATCATAGAAAACATTCGCCTCCGAATGGTCGCTGAAGGTAGTGCCAGCCAGCCCGCTGTACCAGATACCAGGGGAGATGCCAATCGGCAAGGTACCAGGGTACCTCCCTTCGACAGGTTGGGACCACCATCTCCCATGCCGATCCATGATAGGCTTAGGCCCATACCTCCAATGTCGTCGGTCCATGACAGACTCGGGCCCATTCCCCTGGTCCTAGGACAACATACAGGGTATCAAAACCCGACGAGCGAGGTCCGCCATCGATCTCCCACCTAGGGAGCGCCACCTCTCGATCCAACCAGAAGCTTCTTCAAGACAACCTCAGCGAGAAGCCATTAGGAGGCGGCCTCGATCAGTGGCGGGAGGTAGCAATAGAAGCGCCAGAGAAGACTCTCCCCGAGGGGAGAACAGTGATGATACCTCCGCGACATCAAAGGAATCTGGTAACGGAGAATCTGAAGTGGAATCCGAAAATGACGGCAATAAATGACTTCGGGACCAAATGGCCAGAATGGCAAATGAGATCCATGAGTTAAAAAAAGGGCAAGCACCGGGAAAACTGAAAAGATCCTCTGGGAGAAATGAACGCCCTCTTCTCAAGGAGAATCAGAGAGGCAGAGCTACCCCTCAAGTTCAAGATGCCAGCCGATAAGCACTCTGGAACGGAAGATCCTATAAGCCACTTGGAGAGTTTTGTTCAACAGATGGAGGTCCAGAATGCTACCAAGACCGCCATGTACATGATGTTCCCTATCACGCTAACTGACTAGGCCAAGACATGGTTCAAAAAGCTACCAGCAGGAAGTGTCGACTCATTCACTAAATTAAGCACCGACTTCTACGCTCAATTTCAGGGCATCATACTTCACCCCAAGGAACCCATTCATTTCCAATACGTGATCCAGGAGCGGGGTGAATCACTTAGAGCCTATGTGGAAAGATTTCATAAAGAAGTTATCCAAATGTGGGTCTTCTAGGAAAAGAAGACCTTGGACAATTTCAGAAGAAATCTATGGGCAGGCAGGCTGTTCAGATCCTTCTCTAAGTTTCCTCCGGAAACATACCATGAGGCCTACGATAGAGCTCTGGAGCAGGTGGAAATAGATGAGCAACTCCGAGTCAAGATGGAGCACAATGATATGAGGACTACCAAGCGCCAGAAGAAGGAAGCGCCCAAGTCTGCACCAGTTCAGAAAAATCAAAAAAAACCTCCCAATAAATCCACTTTTCGGTCACCACCTTACCAGCCTCTAAGGAACCGGTACCCAGTCAGGCAGACTCTTTCTAGGGCTACACCTTCGCCCAAAGAGATAGCACATATAGATAGAGAGGAAATGGGATACTCCCACTACACCCATCTGAACGCTTCTCGCGAGACCATCTACCTCGCCATCCGCTGACAAAGGACTCCTCAGGAAGCCTGGTCCAATAAAGGCACCAGCCGATCAACAGAACTGTTACAAGTATTGTGATTTCCACGAGGACGAGGGTCATAACACATCGGAGTGCTACAGTTTGCGTAACCAGATTGAAGCCCTGGTAAGGGGAGGATGTTTGGTAGAATTTCTCCAACAGGTGCGCGATAGCATTCACACCGAAAAGGAGGTGCAAGCAGACATTAAAGCATTCAAAGAAAAGAGAAAAGCGAAAGGAAAAGATCTGATGGAATAGATCCACATCGTCCATACCATCAGCGGAGGTCCCACCCTAGCAGGAACATCCGACAATTCCAGGAAGAACCACGCCAGGAAGGTGCCCATGTTAGATGTGGGCGAGGATATTCTCAAGATTACCAAAGGATCGCACCAATATCCTCCATTAGCACAAATCATCTTTACTAGGAAGGATGTGTACAACACTGTGCAGCCTCATGATGACCCCATGGTTATCATCGTACAGATAGCAAACAATTTGGTCGATCGCGTCTTAATTGATATTTGTAGCAGCGTTGATATTCTCTTCAAGAGTGCTTTGGAGTAATTCAACTTAAAGAGACCTTGTTACAACAGCTGCACTACTCCACTGACTTGAAGCACCGGTACCAGGTTGGGGTTGGAGTAAGGATTTATAACACTTAGAGAATTTTATATAACCGTGTTCTGGAATGAAATCTTCTCTCTACACGCTGCCATTAACGTTCCTTCTACGTGTCTGGGTAGGATAGGCTAATTACAAAAAAAGGAAAGATTTAGAGGCGTGCGTTTCTCGAAATCGTCTCTCCTACATCTCCGATTATCTCAGTACATTAATTATCTTACCCCGTTACCGTTATAGCCTTTTTTTTATAAATACCCCGACCTATCTCACATTTCTTCACAATTCATTCAAGCTGCTTCTTTCTGATCTCACGAAATCCCCAAAATCTCGCAAACCCTAGTTTCCTCTTCAATCTTCAACTTCTTCAAACTTTCTAATCTTCAAAATATTTCCAACATGTTACCATGTCTTCTTCTACTTCTGACAGTTTGGACCAGATTTTTGACAATGACACTGCCACCAGCGGGACCCTCGTTCATGGGAAGAGAGTTCGTAAAGCGGGCGACGATGGAGAAGGCGCTCATGTTCCCCTGCGTCGCAGGTCGAATCGAGACATAGCCATCGGATCAGGTTTCACTAACAATCTTGATACCCCGGTCAATGTGGATAGGGAATCGAGCGAGGAAACTGGCAGTGCCAGGAAAGATGGGGACCTAGCCGGAGACACGGTGACTTCGGCTGGAGGGGTGCTCACCCTTCCCAGTGAATTCCGATGCATCCCGACTCTATCTGCATGATCTAGACGATAAAGCGCTTGAGGAGGGATTTCGTGATCCCGACTGATATCACTCTCACCATATCGCACCAGGGGTATGACATGTACTCCCCTCCAGCTGGCCAGCTTACAATCCATATGGCGGCCTGCGGGTGTGGGGTCAGGCTACCTCTCCACCCTACTCTTCACCGGGCACTTCATGCTCTGCAACGGGCCCTCTACAATTGACACCAGGGTTTTGGAGGCAACTGGTAGGATTCCTCGTGCTGTGGAGGGAGCAGTGCGAGATAGACAAACTCACTAGGGAACCGGGGCTGGATGAGCTGAGGTTCATTTTCCAGATCGCTGCCAATTCTCCTAGCCCTAGGGGTCAGTTCTATGCTCGGGCCAAGAATCCCTTAAATTTCATGGTGCCCTGAGCTAGAAAGAAGAACTTCGTCTGGAATAAAGAGTGGATTGTGGATTGTGGTATGTGGTATGTGGTAGGTGGCGACTGGGGGAGCTTAGTTCATTTCGGGGGATCTGAGTTCGAGGTCCCTACTCGGTTCAGTAGCAAGACCGGGTGGGAGTAAGGTAACATCTCCGCTAAGTTAGAGAAAATTTTGAAGAATATCATGGCTCAATCTTACCTCAACATGAAGTATCCTACCTCAGACGCCTTTGAGTCAGGGAGGGTAGAATTCTCCATCTGCATTTCCAATGCTTTACCAAGTAGCTCGATCTCTTATTTCTGCTATTTCTACTAACTCTTTTCTCTTGGTAGTTTCTGCTATGTCTCTACCGGATTTAGAGGATCCCATGCAAACTGATAACCTGTACGCTTCCCCGTAGGCCTCTTCTATCAGACATTCATCTCACCTCGATCCTGCTGTAGGGGCCTGTACCTCGTTTGAACCAACTGGACCAGGGATGAGTCTAGCACCAGAACCTGAGAAATCTCTTCCTCCTCCTCTTCATTCAACTAGATCACCTTTGGCAGAATTCGTAGCCAGATTGGCTAGGGTCAAGGGTTCTTCTGGCCAGGTGCATGGTCAAGCGCCTACTGCCCCTATTACTGCGGACGTTGCTACTGCTGCTGCTACTGCTATTCTTTCAGTCCCCTCTTCCCCTCCTGCCATAATGACCAAGCGATCTACCAGGGTCGAGAGGGGTCTTGTCTCTGCCACAGCTGCCCAGGTTGCTCCTCGGGATAAGTCTCGATCGCGGTCGAAGGATAGCAGTCAAGACTGAGGTTTTGGCCCGGTTCATTGCCTCATGCCTAGGTGGGGGGTTGCAAGCTATGACCTCGATGCCTGTCGATGTCTTGATCACCAGAGGGTCTGCTCTTCTGGCTGAGGTAAGTTACTTCAACAAGTCTTCTATCTTGATTAGGTACCGGTGATATTCTAATCTGCTGTTTTGTATCTGGCATGCATTCAAGTTCAATATGGCAATGGGCCATCAAGTCAATTCTCTCTGGAAGTAGGTTGAAAATGTTACTGCCGAGCTGGAGAAAACCAAAGAGGAGCTAACCAGGGCCACGAGGGGTGTGGTAGCTCTGAACCAATCCTTGATCACAGTGGAGAAGGCTTATGACACGGAGCTACTCAAGTCCATGCGCCGTAAAACCGAAAGGGATGCCATGAAGAAGAAAACAGAGGAGCTAGAGGGAGAGGCCAAGGCTCTGCGAGCTAGCGTGGCTAGCTTGGAGGCCAATGTGGACACCTCCTTTTGGGGATGGCTACTTCTTTGCAGGTTACCATGTGGCCCAAGCTCTTCCTCCCTTATTTGACCTGAGAATTAATGAAGGATGGAGCAGGGAAGAGATATTGGAGAAAGCTGCTGAGCTAGCTGGGACTGCTCCTAACGATCCCGGGCCTTCTCACACTGCTAGCGTCCCTATTGACAAGGATGACCTGGTACCCCTCTCTTCCCTCATGCAAAGCCAAACTATGAGGGAAGCTTAATCCTGAGTGTCTTATCGACTCCTTCAAGTTAGATCGTGATTTTTGATGTACCATGGGTGAGGTCGGAGTTGCATTCCCGATTAATATGCTCTGTATGTTAGGATCGCGGTTTGGCTTGTGGCTGGGAAGGTTTGTATACAATAGTGGAATCCACTCATTCTTGCGAGAAGTAGACAGTAGTTCCCTTAAGGGTTGATTCGTGGCTTGAACAATATGAGTGATCTTCTAATTATGTGAGGAATGTAGGATTTATTGTTCATTAGAGAATCAATGGTACTTAATAGAATAAATATAATTAGAGGGGTATAACGGACATTATGACCCAGATCTAATTATGAACTACTTTGTGGAGGATTATACCATAAGTAATAGTTATATCGATAGACACCGAAAGTTATTGGTTTGTGTAAAAACATCTACAGTTGAGAGAATGCAGCTTCAGGTTTTTAGTAGAATAACACCAAAGTTAATGATCATGAAATATTAATTAAAGAGTTTAATTAATTATTTCTAAGGATTATTGGAGCTTAAAATACTGTGGGTCTATTGAGTCCCCTTGCTAGCCCGATTGATCAAGGTAACAAGAGTCACTGTTAATTAATTGGATTGTCCAATTAATTGTGTTACGAAAGTGACACGTGTCTATTCGGAAATTAATTGAATAATGGAATTATTTAATTAATGAATATTAATGATTATGTTAATTAAATAATTAGATTATTTAATTGTGTAATTAATCATTCGATGGAGGGTGTTGATTGATATTTAATTTTGAATGAAGATAATATAATTTGATTATTTTATTTCCATTAAATTAAGTATTTAAATTTGAATTTAAAAGAGTTTGAATTCTAATCAAATCGAATAAATTAATATGAATTAAAGATATTAGATATCTTAAAAGATTTGAATTTGAATTTAAAAGATTTTGAATTCAAATCAAATCAAATAAATTAATATTAATTAATATCTTTAAAGATATCAGATATCTTAAAATATTTGATTAATTAGTTTAATTAAATATATATATATATATATGATATATGTTTTTGAAAACTAACAACATAACATACATTCAGAATTGAGAGTCAATTTTGAGAGTATAGAACAAAAGAAGAGAAAAAGAAAAAGAAAACCCTAGAAAGTGTTCTAGGTTTTTGCGGCCAAAGAAAAAAAAAATTTCTTTATCTTCTCTTCATCATCCTTGTTCCTGAGTACCGTGATGCGCCTACACACCGTTACCAATCCCAGGAGATAGCCAGGAAGATCTTGTGGTTCAAATTAGGAAACATATCGAAAAGAAGAAGGATCCTCCAATACAGATATGAAGAAAAGTGTTTTCTTCCTTCTTTCCTTGTTATCGTATTTTACTGTACAGAATAGGTTTATATTTTTTGATCGCTTTATATAAAAAAAATTTAAACCCTACCACTGGGCGATCGGTAAAACCAGGGCACAAACAGTCAATATGATGTTCACCTGGCCAAGTTCATCAATGGCCCCACCATTGAATTCTGCCGTGTTGAAATAGAACATCATAGTTAGGACATGTTCCCGAAAAGATGCACCCTCCTACATCTGAGCAAGCATTGCAGAACGGACAGCTTCGTGCCGCTTTTGCTCAGAGGGTTGCCCGAACATTGCCTGCAATGACTCTATGACTTCGAATGCTGTAGTCATTTCCTCGTGCTTTGTAACAAGCACTTCTGTCATACTAGCTAGCAGATAAGTTCGGGCATTCTCATCAGCTGAGACCCATTTCTGGTATGCCTCACGAACATTTCGTGCGGCATTGGCAGTAGGCTGTGGAAGACAGTCCTCCGTAAGCATAAACTTTAGGCCTTCGGTGACCAAAATTGCATTACTGTGATGTTTCCATTTTGTGTAATTTTCTCCGGTTAGTTTGTCATTAGCAAGGATTTGTAATAGTGCAGAAGACATTGCTGAAAAAACATAAATAAAGAATTCAATCAACCATACATTTAATTCACATGTCAATGTTTGGCATAAAATTAAACATGATGCATAAACATATTTACTGAGCAAGAAAATTCCTAAAAACTATTTATATGCCACGACAATCCAACATACCACAAGCAAGTGCCACCTTAGGGTCGGTCAAATTCTTGCATGTTAGATCGAGACATTCTCAATCAAATGATTTATGATCGGACTATTTTATACCTTATTTTAGGTCCCCACTTTCCTATCGTTTGTTCTCGTTTTTGAGCATATTTTGTATATAATGTGTTTGTTGAGCCATGTGTAGGTACATATTCCCTACATTTTATTTTGAGCTTAAAGAACAGTTTGAGAGGCAAAAAGAGCCAAAAGAGATTAAAGTAGAAGTATTCAGAGTGTCGCGCCTCACCGTTGACACAGACCGCGACGTGATCTAAGCCCAGCCGTGATCCATAGTTGATCTGTTGCCGAGCTAGAACGCGACACTGAGTCCGTGGCAGAACCCTCTCTGACTTCCAGCAGTTAACGGGACAAGTTCAGAAAAGAAGTAGCAATCGGCAGTTCAATTCGGCGGCCCGGCCGCATATTGAAACTGCTGATCAAAAGGGAAGTTTCTGCCAACAATTCGGCGGTTGAAACGGAGGCCGAATTATGGCCGCCGAATTAACTCCAGAAGATCATTCAAGCAATCGGCGGTTCAACTCGGCGGCCTGGTCGCAGATTGAAACCACTAATCTACCAGCGAGAGGCCAAATTCATGGCCAATTTCAGGGGCAGTTTCGTCCTTTCACAACCAATTTCGTGCCCTAACTCCCAACACTATATAAACACCCATTTCTCTTCTCTCACGCAGACTTCTTCTTCCCCAAACCTCTTCTTCTTCATTTTCTTCATTTTCCTAAGAGAGAGAGGAGCTTCTAAGAGCATCCATGGAGGTTTTCCTCCATGGATGTCTCTCTCACACCATTTCTACCCATCCTTCCCCACATTTGAGAGTTAATTGCAGAGATTAGGAGTGGTCTTTGGACCAATTTCGTGCTAGGCAAAGGATGGAGCTCTTGGAGGGTTCTTCAAGGGTTGTATCTACTTACTCTTCTCTTGTATTTCATGTTTTCTCTTATGTGTAATCCCCCATTTGGGAATATTTGTAATCCTACATTTTAGTTATTTATATATGATGATTTTATATTTATTTGGGTCTTGTTTCATTCTTGTTATTATTATTATGAATTAATCTCTTATTGTGAATTACATGTGTATGGATGATTTGAAATTAATATGTATTAAAGATTGGGATTAGGAGTAGATTAGTGTAATTTAGGAGTAGATTAATTAAACATCCCATGATTGTGTGTATGTTGATGGATAATTAGAAATGCTATGTTAGGATCAATTTGAGTGTATGAGAATTAGTTGGGGTTATGCTTTTGGAAGGGCCTTTACGGGTATGATCTTGATTAATAGCTCACAAGAGTGAAAATAACTTGTTTTATGCATGGCTTGCTAGAATAGGTCTTGGTTATTTGTTTTATGCTAAAATGGGTCCTTGGCTATGTCTCACGCTAGGGGCTCTAGGTGAGTTATGGTTGGGGACAAATTTAGTATATCCACTTGTGGGATTTTTATCCAAGTCATTGGACCTAAAGTTGCCATTTTACATTACCTAGTTAGTATTGGGGCTCAATCAAGCTTTGGTTTGTAGAATTGGTTCACAAATGTCGGTTGCGGTTTCGTGCTTGAGAGGATCTCGACACACTCTTCAACCTTTAGCTAAAATGAATGGATACCCTAAGTTGGATTTAGGCTTGAAAAAACCCTTGACTTGAGTGAATGTGCTTAAGTGTTCAACCATCTAATAGATATGCCTTTGTGTTTGGTGAACTTATTGCCCCTTGTGTGACCATTTTCATGCATCTCTCCTATCCACCAATTTATTATTTATCATTTAAACACCATTCTCACCCTTCCATATTCTCTTTGTTTGCATTATTTTCCTTTACATTTTCTACACACACACACACAACACCACTTCACACATCATTCTCACCTCTCCACATTCTATTTACATGTTTTCCCTAAACTCTAAAACTTGAAACGGTTATCAAACACATCCCTGCGAAACAATACCATTGCTTGCACGCTGTACTAGTTTTACTTCTATATATGTCTTTTGACTCGTGCCTTATAGCAAGATTGATTTTATTATAAATATTTTGACGATGCTTTCAAGGACACGCAAAAATCCAGTTATCAATATACCAGAATAACTCTTATTCCTTTATCATTCAACCATCATTTATTTCAGTCAGGTTTACAATTAACAAATTTAATTAAAACTTTGTGAGTGTGACCCACCATTTCAGATCTCTTAAGCTTAACTTGAGAATTGCAGCCTTAGGGTCGGTTAATCCCAAAATACACTCAGAAACCCTATCCATTAGAAAGTCAACATTGCTATTGATTCTCATGGAGACCCTCCTTCAAGAGGACGAAAACAAAGCCATCTCAAGGCCCCACTTGAATCTTACGGTGTTGAACAAATGATGAAGACTGTGTTATATAATGTCATATATCCCTCTCCCACTCACTATTTTAGAATTAGGGTTTTCATTTAATGCACCTAGATATTACTAAGATTAAATGGCTAATTTCAATCTAAATATCTAGTGCATATGAAACAAATTATTAGAATCTTATTCTAATAACAAATAAACTAATCCGATTTTTAACAAATTAAAGATCTAGTTCATTATTCAAAGGCTAATATATGTAAACAATTTTACTAAGACTAGAATTATTTAATGTGATTTACCAAGTTTTAACTATTAAAACTAATCACATTATTAGGTCCAATTATATTAGGGCTTTAATCTAATTAAACCTAACATTAAGTGAAGGACCTAACTAATTAAACGATTTAATTAATAGACTATTTATTAATGAGAATTACCAAGTTTTTACTCTAAAGACTAATCTCATTATTAATAACCAATTATGTGATTTGTCAATTTTTAATCATATTAAAAAAATAAAACACAAAATGTGAATGGCTATTATGCATGTATGACATTTAATAAAATGCATGTGTACACTACTAATATATATGGCATGTATATGCATGTCAATGCTTTAATTATCACATAATATAAGTATATATGAATTGACTGAGTACGATGAGTTTATCTAACTTAATATATATATATAATTACAAAAAATTAATCCAAGGCATTCCTTGGTCTTCTTGTAATCCATCTTTTCTTCAAGTCCATCTGTAATATCTTCCGCGTCTTTCGGGCCCAAAAGTCAAGTTCAACTTGATTTATTTTTAATGGATCCATCTCATGGATTAAATCCTTTAAAACCCAAATGTTACTCTTAACATTTTTCGGAGCCCGGAATTTCCCAAAAAAATAATGGATCAATTGTGAATGTTACGTGCATGACATTTGGAACACAATGCACGCATGTAATATTATATATGTGCATCAGTGTATCACGCAATTTGCAACACAATTCAGTGCATCACGCAATTTTCAACACAATGCACTCATGCAATACTATATATGTGCAGCAGTGCATCACGCAATTTGCTATGTCTTTCGGATCCTCAATCTTTGTTGAAATACATCAATAAAAAAAATAACAGCCTGAACAACAAAATAAAAAATATATATACAACTCGGAATTAATATTACATTAGAAAAAATATTACAAATAATATCCAAAACATTAAAACCCACCGTACCATACAATTAACGATCAATCATATTTAAAAAAAAAAATTAAAACATCATACATATAATAGATTGTGCCGGCCTACACACATATACATGCAGTTAATCAAGAATAAAGAACGATTTATTCGAATATATCGTACTAAGGCTTTGATAACAATTGTAAGCCCCAGAGTTGCGCAACGGAAGAGATTTTTAAATTTTTTTATAAAATATTTATAAGTGACTTTAATGAACCGTGTACGATATATAAGAATAAGTAAAAGGTAGGATTCGAAATCATACTTCAAGGCTATAACTCCTTCATTCTTTAAATATTGAATTTGCTTTCCGATTTGTACCATTGGATCTTTCTCGCTATCTCTCAGGTTTCGGTAACTGTGTGTGGGCACATCACGGGCTTCAGGAGGTTGTATGGAGGTTGAAGAAATAACACAAAACAACTCTTGCTTTGTGTATAGAGAATTCGGCCACTTGAATAATAAAAGAAAAAAAAAATTCTATTTTTTTATTATTGTTGTTGGTAGCCGCACCCCTTTCTTTTGTTTTTTTTTTCTTCTTTTTGTTTCACACGTATTGTATGTTACACGATTGCTTTGTATTCTTGTTTTTAATATATATATAAACAAGACATCAATCTGGAATAAGATTATTAGCATTTTAGTGTCCAAGGTAGTATATGATTCCAAATCCCACATAACTCTAGTTCACTAAGACTTGAACACTTGACCTAATTAGGTAATAAAATAATCTTATTATTTTATCATTTGTCTCATTCATGGTTCGAACTTGTATCCTCCAATTAATAATTAATTAATAATTCTCAATTTTTAATTTATTAACTAAATAATCTAATTATTTAATTAATTTAATTATTAATATATTAAGTAAATAATCTCATCATTTAATTAATTCCCTGAATAAATATGTGTCACTTTCGTAACCTAGCTAATTGAACAATCCAATTAATTAACTGTGACCCTTGTTACCTTCAACGTTCCGGGATAGCAAGGGGACCTAATGGACCCATAGTCTTCAGCTCCAACAATCCTTAGAAAAAATTAATTAAACTCTTTAATTAATATTTCATGATTATTAACATCGGAGTTACTTCACGAAAAACCTGAGGTTGCACTCTCGTAACTGTAGATGTTTTTACACAAATCAAAAACTCAGTGTCCATCAATATAGCTATTACATATGGAATGATCATCCACAAGTAGTTCATAATTAGAGTTAGGTCATAAAGTCTGTTATACCCCTCTAATTATATCTTTTCCATTAAGTACCATTGATTCTTTAATGAACAATAAATCATAACTTCTTTTACGGAAGAAGGAAAGCGATCATATTGTTCAAGCCCCGAATCAACCCTTAAGGGAACTACTATCTACTTCTTGCAAGAATTAGTGGATTCCACTATCGTGTACAGACCTTCCCAGCCACAAGCCAAACCGCGATTCCAACATACAAAGTTATTGACCGGGAATGCAACTCCGATCCCACCCATGGTATATCAAAAACCACGATATAACCTGAAGGAGTCGATAAGACACTCAGGATTAAGATTACCCAAATATAGCCTTCATTAGTCGATACATATGAATCTCATCATGTAACGGATCTTAGTGAGAGATTCATATAGATCGTGGACCAGTCCTATATGATCACATCATATAAGGTGTCTTCATTCTCATATCACCATATGAATAATCTAGGACAAGACCACCGTACATTTCGGAATGGACCGCAACTGTAGATTAACCATAAATAAAGTACCCATTTCTATTTTCTATCTACAGACTATTTAGATTGTTCATCTTAAACTGAATTCATTTCTATATGACACTCATATACTCAGTTAAGGATTACATGCGGCTATCTTGGATGTTAAGTACACATGATATAAATATATTAGACAAATTTATAGAATGAATAATTTACTTCTTTTATTAATGTTTTATTCAAATTTACAAATTACAAACTTTATGGCATAAACCCCAACATGAAATCACAGGGGGAGTGTTGTAATCGATGGCTTTCCACCATATACTTAAACCTTTTACAATACTCCATATGCATGTGAAGATACAAGTGGGCTTCAAACTTATCACCTAATTTGCTTACCCACCAAGTAAATACACATAGTTAAATACTTTGACCATCATCAATCCTTATATTATCGAGTGGCTCATGCAAGTTTTATCTACATCAGACCCAACACCCCTAGCTATCTTATATATATATATATATATATATATATATATATATGTTTATTCCATTATGTACTTGATAAATTTTTTAGAGTGAAATTGAATAAAACAATGAGAAGCCATCACTAAGCATTCGATAATTTGAATTTCTTCTCTAGTCAATTGTTTTATATTCTTTCCATCTTTGTGAGTTTATTTATTGTTACATATTTATGTTTTGGTCTTACAATAGTACCATAATTATGTATATCAAAAAAAAATATATCTAGCGATAATGGTGTTGCTCCTTCTCCTCCAGTCCAATGGCGACTTGATGCGGCTGTGACTGATCTATTATTGGTCAATTAGTGTTGGGTTATTTTTGTAATTACAAATTTTAATTAAATATGAGTATATAAATCATATTTATGAGTGTCAATATCATCACCTTTGGTTTATTTGTTTTCAAAGAATTAGTACTACTTGTTTATCTTGTTCGAGAACCATCACTGTGGTATATATGTAGACCTAACAAAATTACACCCAACCCATTAATTCGACCCAAACTCACTTGCCAAAAGTGGTTATGGGTCTGCTTCATTGGGTTGGGTCATTATTTTACATTCAATTTGTACCTACCAAACAAAACCCTACATTTCCTAAATTGATCAATAAAAAAGTTTGGAAATCCTAAAATTTCCTATTTGAACAAAATATCTATTTGTTTTACATTTATTTTCAATTTAATATATTACTATTTGAAATCAAATAATATGTCTAATACAACCTAAGGGGGGGTGGGGGGTTGAAATTAATTGCCAACTTTTCTATTAGTCAAGATTAACATTAAAAAAAACAAATTAAACAACAATAAAAATCAAGTAAAGTGGGGAAATTAAAGAACAATTTATTTTTATGTGGAAACCCTCAAAACGGGAAAAACCACGGGACTACCTACGCTAGCAACTTGAGCCACAAAAATCCGCTATATGAAGAGAAAGTTACACCCTCAAGTGGTACACGGACTCTGACTCTCTATAACCTCAGGCTATAGACAGTACCACTCACCATTCTTGGTTCAATCCCTAGTGATATCCCCCGATCCACTACTCTTGCGTGAGCACCTCCTAGTCTACCCCGTGTGCCTTTTATTGTGGTACTTGGCAATGCTTGCCAACCAACCCTTGGTTGCAAGACTTAACTTGCTTGTGATACTTCACCTAGAAGCCACAAGACTGTGACTCAATGAACAGATTAAAAATCTAAGTGAATATATGACAATGATGTTCAAATGTAATAATATGTAAGACCACACACAAAATACATAACTAGATGTTATGATGCAATTTAACAACCTAGTTATCAAGAATGTCTACATGCCCATACAAGAGGACTCAATTAGATGTATAGAATAAATCTAACAACCTAATTGTCAAATAAACACACATGAATATTCAAGAGCGCTTGACTATATAAATGAACATGAATCTATCAACCTAGTCATCAAACAATCTCATAAGAACAATCAATGCTTAGCTATTTAGGAAAAATAACATAATCATGCAAGCTATCATAAACAAACCCAATCATGTTATAACTCATCAAGACATGCATTCAAAATAGGATTCTTACAAATCATATGCAATAAAAACGAATTCTTGGACTTTATGAACAATAAACAAAGACATGAGTTTGTTCTTACTTACCAAGTCAAGAATAATGGAGACCCATGAAAGATTGATGCATTAAAGATGTCATGGATGCATGGATTTTAGGTTTGGGGAGTCAAAGAAGCTTTCTTGAAGCTTTCTCTTTTTAGGGAACTCTTAATCTCTCTCTTTTGTAGTTTGAGTTTATAAAGACAAATAATGAGACAGTGATGTATTTATAGTTTTTAGATGATATCCCTATCAATATCGTGAATTTCCCTTCAACAATGAGCCAAACCGGACTCCAAATGAGTGAGATATGGCCAAATTACGAAACAGAGGTGGAGCATTGCGTTTGATGAATAACGCATCACTAGCACTTTACTAGCGCAAGGTTGCTAGACCATATGCACTGGTTGAGTAGCGCAACACTAGCGCTTTACTAGCACAAGGTTGTTGGACCAAAAGTGCTGGTTGAGTAGTGCACCAAGGGCTCATAGCAGCGATTGCACAACAACTTGAGATTCGAGCGACCCAAAATATGAGCAAACGACATCGAAAAGTATCGTATAATATATCATTGGAAAGATATGGATGCCTAATTTCTACTCCTTTTTTGAGAACAAGGTTTTGATGTATGTAGAAAGAGATATGATCATTTGAGTGACCAAAGGTCAGATTCGGATAACAACAGAGTCGCTATGTTTTGGTGGTCTCTTTGGAGATTTCAAAACCAATCCAAACAGTCATGAGATATTACGAATAATATACCGTTGGAAAGGTATGGGTGTCTAGTTTGTCCAAAAATTTTCAAAACTCTAATTGGATCTTTGTATAAATCGTTAATGTCACAAGACCATACAAATGTCAGTTTCGAAAAACATTTAAATCATTGAAAACCAATCTTTCGAAACCAGACACATTGCTCCAAATAACCAATCCAAATCTAACACAATTAAACAACATTCACACAACAAGATATCACATGATGAAATGCAATGCATTATCATGGAAATGCAAATGCAAGAGTAATAGAGATGCATGTAAGTGTGCGTGTGCAACTATTCTCTTCAAGAGTCAAGAACAAGTAAACTACCTCTCTTGAATCTCTTTGGGATCTTGGAAGCTTGTTGAAGAAGAATCACAATTGGAGACCTAAGATACCAATTACAAATAATATCATTGTGGTTTGTCATGAAATAAGCCAATCATAAAATAGAGGTTCTTACAATCTCCCCATTTGGATATTTCATGACAAAACAACCATTCATAAAATAATCCTCACAAAGAAAGAAAACAAAGCTATTGGTCAACAAAAGTATACTCTACGTTACAATAAGAGAAACCTAGGATTTGAGGTCTTCAAGGTCTTCAATCTCTTCTTAGGTCATCATGCCTACACACAATAGCAAGAATGCACTTTCCAAGATCAAGAGCATGTGTGGTGATCAAACATAAAAGTATTTGCACTTACATGGAAAAACAATTCAAAGAAATGCAACAAATTAATGCAAGTGCAATGCTCCCCCTAAATGGTTACTCTCTCTCTCTCAAACCTTCTCACCCAAAGCATGAACAATACTCCCTCTATATTTCTCAAGACTTCTCCCTCCTTTTGTCATGAGGTAGGCAGAAGAGCTCCCCATATCGGGTTGCTTTAACAAAGAGAGCTATTAGCACAAAAGATGATTGCATAATCATATACATAAACTTTATGCAACTTGAATAATTGAGAGAGATTCAAGGAGTTTTATTTTAAAAGAAAATGTGTGAAAATTGTTGCTTTGCATGCAAGACATATAACATTAAAGTTCAAACAATGGTATTTGGCAAAGCAAACATCAAAAGAGTGTCCAAAAGAATTCAAACCAATTTGTACCATTTTTTCATAAGCAAACAATATATATTTTCCAAACATTTTTAACACACAAACAACTATATCAATTCTTAAGGGCCAAACAAGACATGGATATAGAATCCTTATTGATTGAATGGATATGTAATCCTTATTGGTTGTTGTCTTGTTCAAACCATTAAGAAGAGAGACAATATTAAATTGGATAAAACATCCTTATTGATTGAATGGATACGAGATCCTTATTGAGTTTACTCTTGCCAATTGCTTTCACACACATTTGCATTAGAGCAATCAAAAGCATCATGCATATCAATTAAGCATGTCAAAATCAAGTTCACATGTCATGGAGATAAATTATAGATCATTCAAGTGTACTTCCCTATCAATTCTCCTAGTCTAAAAATGCATGTTTGAACTTAAATGTGACATGGATTACAAACAAAGAAAAGTTACACACTTACTGAATAAAATACCCTACATTTCTTTCCAAACAAAGCAAAGTCTATTTCTTTCCACCATGCTCTCAACCCTACATTTTTTAATGTATCTAAAGCAATTTGGCCTAATATGCTCATCAACACCACAAAAAAGACAAGTAGGTATAAAGTGAGGAGTTATACCATAGCCTTAAGAGGTCATTGGAGACTTGTCATGCATTTGATGTCGCCTTTGGTGTTGAACCAGTTCTCTCCTTCTTTATTGTTGAACCGGATTGGGATGCCTCATTGGTTGAGTTTGCATGGCTTGCCTTTTTGGTTGGTGAAACCTTGGTTGAGGAAGGCTTGGGTGTGGAGCTATTGGATGTTGAGGTTTAGGTTCACTCTTTGTTGGCATCTTCACTTGACCACTCTTGGATGACTCTCAAAGTTCAATCTTCCTCCTAGGATGTTGAGATGGAGGAGGCAACTTAGAAACAAATTCCTTCACAAAATTTGTCTTGTTCGAGGAAGACGTGGACTCATCATTTACAAAGCCAACCCTCTCTTATCATTGGGCTTCTTTCCAGTGCTCAACATATGGTTAAGCTTTTCGGTGCCGAAGGTCATTTTAGCAAGTAAATTTTTACCTTCCTTAAGCTCATTCTTCATTGTGTATTCACTTTACTTAACTCTCCTCACTTCATCATTCAAGTGAGTCACCTTGGTTGAAAGCTTGAGATTTTCCTCCTTCAATGTTTGAATCTCATTTTTCTTCTTCAACCTAGAGTCTTCAAAGTACTTGATGAAATCTTCAATGTTCATAACTTCACAAAGTCCTTTGTTAGAGTGAGATGAAGAACTCACATCACTAGAGTCATTTTCTACACTTAAAGACAAGACACTCTTTTCACTTTGCCTTTCAACAATCGAGTCAACTTCCTCATTAAAACTTTTGCCTTGGTCATTTGATGTTGTACAAGCAACTTCCATATTGATAGCTTCGTCATTCACATCTCTAGTTACCTCTTCATCTATTTCTTCTTCATGGTCATACTTCAAAACATTTTTTCCTTATTTTTCAACTTCCACATAAGAGGCTCCATATTGCTGCTCTTTTCAGAGCCTTCTATCAGATCTGCTGGACTTGATACATTATTAACATTTGCTATGAGCAATGTCAAATTTAGTTCTGATTCCACATAATCGTATGTGTCATTACACTATCAACTAGACATATATATATATATATATATATATATATATTCATATAGCGTTTCAATGATACGCAATTCGTTGTTCAAATCTACATCATTTAGTAAAGACATATTTTTCATTCTGGGAATTTTCAGGGTATTATGTGTAATATCATTTTATATCTCATCAGAAATAATAACTTTTTCAATTGATTTATTATGTAAACCTTTTGTTTAGTCATTTATAAACATCCAATTCTAGGGTATGTTTTGATATCTCATAAATAAAGATAAAAATACATTCAAATTTACTCTCTTGATATTGCTTCTTCGGGAGCATTTATGGAATTGATAAAATACCCTTTTCAATTTCATTATACCACACAATTCCAATTACAGTAAAACCCCTATAAAATAATACTATTGGGACCGAGAAAAATTATTATTTTAGAGGGGTTATTTATTTATCGATAAATAAATAATTTATTAATTTATCGATAATTAAATAATTTATTAATTTATCGATAAATGAATATTTATTAATTTAAAAATGAGTTTTAGGTTTTTAATACTTTTTTTAAGTTTTATGTTTTTATTTGTACATGTATTATACATATTTTCGACCAAAATACATAAGTACATAGAAGTTAATAAGTACTTACATATTCAAGGTTATCGAAGGTTTGACAAATGTTGAACTATTTTTCTTGCCTCATAATACAACATTAAAGATTCAATCATGCGATGCTAGGATTATTCGAGCACTAAATTCATTATCGATGTCGTTTTTACTCTAGCATATTGGAGGGCAACGAGGTAGGAGCAACAAAAATCCTGAAAAATTAACTAATTGAATGCTATGAAATTTATTAATGCGACTTCGAACATTGATATGAAGACAACAACCATTGCAAATTGTTTTTGACATTGCAAGATTTGTTCAGATGAAGATATGTCACTGATATGACTTTTGAACCACAAGCTGGTGAAAATGAAGGCATCGATGGATTACGTGAAGCGTCTACACTATAGAAATGTGATGGATGTTGATCACATTTTGAATTATTCTAATGAAAATGATATAATGATGGAATCGCCTACTAATGAAGAAATTATTCAATGGGTAACGAATATGCCTACCGATGATCATGATCCAGTTGACACCAGTGTTTTTACCAAGCGTTTCTTTAAATGAAGTCTTTCAAGCAATAGTAACATTAAATAACTTCTTACTATGAAATGGAAAAAAAATACCAAAATGTTGTATGATTTGAAAAAAAGTAAGGATCAAATTGAGTTCGGTTTCAGTACAAAGAAAAGACAAACGACTTTAGATGCATATTTTAAGAAAGATTTGAATTAAGAAAGTAGAAATTGTTAATTTTTTTGAAAGGAAGTTGTTACGTGAAAAAAGTTTGTTGATATGAATAATGAATTTTTATTTGTTATATATTTATGTATTTAATCAATTATTAATTTATATATTCGTTAGGACCTAAAGGACTTCAAAAAAAATTATTATCTTATGCATTTAACGAGGTTATTAATTTAGTACATAGGCCCGAGTCGGGACCGAAATTTTTTATTATATAAACGAGGTTATTAATTTATCTAACATTCATTATCGAGGTTTTACTGTATGTGATATCGAGATCGTAAACTTTTTACGACCTGCACAACATCCTGCTGGGATGTGTTGATTTCTTCCTCACATAAATGATATGATAGTCAAACATCAAAGAAATTAAATCATGGATCATATTGATTTTTCGAACTTCTGGTTCGACCATAAACTGTAGGTTCATAAATAAAATTCAGAAAAATTTAAAACTTCAGGTTCTAAATGGAAATTACAATTTGACTTTTCAGATGAAAGAATCATAACTTGATCATATTCAGAACTTCTAGTTCTAATAAAATTTGATATTAAAAATTTTAATATCACCTGTTGATGGTGATTTTTGGGTCTACGTAAAGTTGATCATGCATCCAACAAACAATCACAAATTGCTAATAATGTTACGGAAAGAACAAGAAAGAAAGAACATGCAAACACACAGTTTTACATGGTAAAACCCCAGATTGGGGAAACATCCACAGTTGCCGGTGATGACGAGAAAAATAATCACTATGTATGAGATAATTACATGCTATAATTCTCTCTTTCATGCAAACTGATATCTTCTAACTATTATAATGATGTTTTATGGTCTATTTATACATGTGTAAAATCCTAATTCTTGGTATACAAGTAAGGAAAGCTGATGACATTTAATGAAACTCTAACTTGTCGGAGTCATGATTATCTTCTTTCCTGTTCCACGTCTTTTGTATTTTGAGTGCATTAGATCTCTTTCCTAATCTAGACTCTGATATCTTTAAGGAAGTTTATTTCCTTATCAAAGTATGCTTCGAGGCACCTTGCTTGAGTATGACTCTTTCTCTGCGCATTTGAGTCGTGGTTGCATTGAATCCAACATTGTCCACGTGTTGCTCAACCGACCGCCGACCAGACCCGACCGGACTTCACTTTCCCCGACCGGTTACTTAATCCCGATTGGATGTCTTGACCCGACCAATTTAGTTCCGACCGGATCACCTTTACCCGATCGATCTAACCATCTCAGTTGAGTTATTTCTAGCTGACCATCTGTGCATCCCGACCAGGTATTGTGAAGTCATCTTAGGTCAACTTACGTTGGTTTAGTCTAGTTGACTTTTGGTGACATGACATCCCTGACTACCTTGAATCTCGACAATCATGATGACCTGACATCCTTCCAGATTTTACCAATAACATCACCATTTAAATTGAATTCAGATCTTCAAGTCTGGTTAGTTTAAAATTGAGAATATTATGTTCTAACAAAATCAATATGCAAAACTTCAGATTCTTATTTGTATAGAGTTTCAGCCCTATGTAATTTTCTTATCCAATATTTGTAAATTTAAATCACTCTTTTATTCAGAACTTCAGGTTCAAAATTTCAAAACTTCGGATTTAGATTCAATACTTTATATTCAAATCCAAAACTTCAAGTTCTATATTGAATTCGGAACTTCAAGTTCTAAATAATAAAGTAATGTATGTATGTATGTATATAACAATGAATCCATAACTTTAGGTTCTTAATGAAATTAAAATTCAGAACTTTAAGTTCTGATCAGTTAGCAAAACCACATTAACTTAAATATCAAAAAATAAATAAATCCAGAAACTTCAGGTTTTGGATCAGTCGTCATAGCCAAGCTTAGCTTATTAATTGCATATAAATAAATAAATGCAAATAAATAAAAGGCATAATAAATAAGGGGGGTGTATTCAATTAGGATTTCAAATGACTTTTAATGACTTTTATGGAATTAAAAAGTTTGGGTGTATTCAATGTAGACTTTTAAAGACTCTATAAAAGTCATGGGGTATTCAATAAAGACTTTTATAGACTTTAAAAAAGTCTTTAAAAGTCATGTGGTATTCAATCAAGACTTTTTAACAGTTTATGAAAGTTAGGAGGTATTCAAAATATCAATGACTTTTAATGACTTTTAAATATCAATGACTTTTAATGACTTTTAGTTATAACAAATCTTACAATTTGTCTTTCATTCCTACCAAAGACTTTGAATGACTTTTTTTTTAAAATAAAATAAAAAGAATTTCACTTTAGAAGAAAAACATAAAACTCTTTGAAAAATATTAATCATCAAACATATGTTATATTTTCAAATAAAAGAACACACATTCTAAACAAATTTTACAAATAAAATAAAATGAATAACTTTTAAAATGAATAAACATTATAAAAAAAATACAAATATTAACGATCTATACCAAAAAAAATTAACTAAAAAATAATACAAAACAACTCTCCATAGGCTATACAATTAAGGACGAGATTTTTTTTACCTATATTTTCAAAACAACTAAACAACAACGAAACAAATCAAACGAACTTCATTTATGTTAATTAAAAATAATAAAAGATAAAAACTACTACTCAATCATGCCAATATGCTATAATCAAAGTCGTGTATGAGCGTGACTCTATGTAATTATGATCAATATCAAACCACCCACTTTTAGGCGTGAATCTTGTTCAACGACTATGTGCGGTTTTTATGTTTATCGTCAATAATTTGAATTAATTTTGGGTAAATTTTTTATACCCATTGACATACTTTCATAGAGACTTATAAACGTTAATATTATTGTCGATTTACTACATTTATTCTAAAAGTCAATTTATAATATTTTGGCTAATTATAAAATAAAATAAAATTTTGACTAATTATTAAAAAAATTAGGTGCATAATATCTTTATGATGCAAAATATAATAAAATTATAAATAAAAAATTTAAAATCACATATATAGGCAAAAATGTTTTTGTCAAGTTTAATTAACAATGATTTTTTTATTCTTTTTAAAATATATATTTTTATTGATATGAGAAATCTATATAATTTTACTAAAACAAAGTATATATCATTTTTAAAAATCAATAAATGTATATAAATGTCTATGAAAGTCTCTGAAAGTCATTTAAAATAAAAGTCTCTGAAAGTCATTTAAAATGAAAGTCTATGAAAGTTTTTCATAATTCTGTAAAGTCTATAAAAGTCCATAAAAGTCTTGAAATCTGCAAAAAGTCATCAACTTAAAAAAGCCATTAAAAGTTTTTTGAAATCCTAATTGAATACACCCTCCTAAATCTAGAAACTGTAGGTTCTGGTTTCATCAATTACAGATAGATAAATAAAGTGTATAATGAATAGATCCAGAACTATAGGTTCTGGTAGGTTGACCTACTATGCCAATCTCATAAATTACGTATAAATAAATAAATACGAATAAAAAAAATAGCATAATAAATAAATTCAGAACTACAGGTTTTGGTAAGTTGGCTTACTTTACCAATCTCAAAAGTTACGTATAAATAAATAAATGCAAATAAATAAATTCAGAATTGCAGGTTCTAGTAGGTTGGCCTAGCTAATCTCATAAGTTGCATAATAAATAAATTGGCTAAAAGTAAATAAATATGTAATAATAAATCAATCAAGAACTTCAAGTTGAAATTCAGAACTTTCAATTCAGACTGCATTGAAATTCATAACTTCCGGTTTTTTATTGGATTGAAATTCAAAACTTCCAGTTCTAATAATTAATAAATTGTATAAAAGTAAATAAATACGTAATAATAAATAAATTGAATAACAATATATAAATCCAGAACTTCAGGTTAAAATCCAGAACTTCAAGTTCTAAATAGATTAAAAGTCTTAATACGATATTGAGTTGTAAGTAAATCACCCTTCTAAAGATCATACAATCATACCGATACCGATAACAATCGTATAATAAAATTGAAGGAAATAATAAATAAATGAAAGAAAATATAACCATAAGACTGAAGAAGAAATCGGGATATCTATTGTTCACCATTAACTTCATTGATTCACGTTAACGTAACAACACATACAAGTTGTTATTTATAATAAATGGTGACCGATCATATGAAGACAAATAAAGAGGATTGTGTAACGCTGAGACTGAAGTAAAGGGATGTGTCACAAAGAATGAAGTCTAGGTGGAAATGGTTTTCTTCACAAGTGTGGAATATTGCAGAAAGAATGAGAATGTGGTGGAAATGGTTGTCTTTACATACGTGGAATATTGTAGAAAGAATGAGAATGTGGAGGAAACTGGTAAGCCACCAATTAGGCCACCAATTACAACAATTATGTAACTTTACAAAACGAAAATTGTTTTGTTTTTTTTTTTTGAAAGGTCAAAGAAGAACCCCACATAGCTATTATTGGAAGTTTGATAGATAGTTTTGGTGGTGGGCAATATATTTATAATAATGTATTTATTTCCACGTTCCGACACATTAATATTTTCATGGAATTATTAATTATATAGTTGATCAGCAGAAGTGAAGTGATTGCTAAGTATTTCAAATTATAATATTTTCTGAATCTGAGGAGAGGAACGTAAACAGCCTAGCAATGGTACGTTTGAGAGAGGTATTGAAACACCCAGATGAATTTCACGTATTGTTGAAGCTGAAACTGGCAGTGAGACATGCAGAGAAACAGATCATCCCACCACTTGACCACCCTCACTGGGGTTTCTGTTACACTCTGCTTAACAAATTCACTAATGGCGGTACCACTCTCCTCCTTCAACCATTTGAGCCCCAACTTAGAAACGTTGTAAGTATTTTCAATCCATATATATATATATACACAAGTTACTGTAAATTCTAATTACAACTTAGCAAGTGAACATCTTTTTTATAGTGATTAATTATATATGCTGATATGCAGGTATGCATATTTTATTTGATTCTTCGAGCCCTTGACACTGTTGGTACGTATATGTTGCAGTATCACTTAACTATCACTTGACTTTCATGCGGTGCCGCCTTAACCATATCGGTGGTCCTATGCGAAAATTTCGAATGTGGCTTTATTTTATAGTTATAATAAAATCATTTTCTTCTTTTATGTGGTATAAAAATGTTAATTATAAAATCCTAAAAGTACTAAAATTGAAAGAATGATCCTTCTAAACAATTTGTCTTTAAATAACTTAAAATATTAAGATTTGATTTTAAAAAAATATATATATATTGAAACAATTTAGGAGCTAAGTTAGTGTGAAAACATGGTTACAAATAGTGAGTACAAAATTAGTAGAAAATAAATAAATAAATAAGATAGATGTAAGATAACGTTCATAAACATGTGTTTTAAGGATGTATTTTGGAATTAAAAAATCATTAAATGAATGGTTTTTTTTTTCTTATTTACTTTGTTATTCGAGATTGTTTGGAACTAGAAAATAATTAAATTCTAAAATAGAGAATTGTTTTGGAATTAGAAAACAAGTAAATTTTAAATAAATAATAATAATTTTAGGAGAAAAAAAAAGATATGTATAAGAAGTTGTTATATAAAAGATGTTAATATATATTAAAAAGAAATTTTTATTCTTAATTTTAGTAGATGTTATATTTTCATAGCCGGATACCAAAAGGCATTTTAATTTAATATTATCCATAATTAATTTAGAAGAAGAAAAAAAGGAAGCCCTTAAATTTTGAAGAAATTTTGGAGGCCCTAAGCCACAGCCTTGCTTGCCTAGTGCTTCATCCGGCTCTGCTTTCATGATGATTTGATGTTACATTTTAGGAAAAATATTGCCAACTGAGTCTGAGAATCCATATATGTTTGTTTGGTTTGATGGTTTTGTAACTTTGTGACAGAGGATGATACAAGCATACCTACAGAAGTCAAGGTCCCGATTCTAGTAGAGTTTCATCGTCATGTGTATGATCGAGACTGGCATTTTTCATGTAAGTGTTGTGATATATATATATATATATCTTTGAATTTGATCCTACATAGAAATTGATTTTATATCTAATTTGAATTTGATCCTGTAAAGAATAAATTGAATTGCTAAATTTGTGTTGTCACATTTTCATGATAGTTGTTTGTATTGTATTTTATTATAATTAGGTGGTACAGAGGATTGCAAAATTCTCATGGACCAGTTTCATCATGTTTCAACTGCTTTTGCAGAGATTGGAAAAGGGTTGGTTTCTTATATATCCTTGAATTTCCATTAGTATATATAATTTTAATTTAAATTAAATTTACTTGCATATATATATATGAATCTTGTAGTTTTAATAATTATTTTCACATTTTTGTTAATTGTGCAGTTACCAAGAGATAATTGAGGATATAACCAAAAGAATGGGTGCATGGATGGCAAAATTTATTTGCAAGGAGGTTTCTTAATCATATCAAATTATCCTAAATTTAAAATTTAATTGAAGAAAATTCGTTGATTTTTCTTTGAAGACCTTCAAACACTCATGAGTCCTATGTATATACTATAAATCACATCAACATGTACTAAAATTTCTCCTTCAATTTTTTATAGGTACAAACAATGGATGACTATGATGAATATTGCCACTATGTCACAGGACCTATTGGAATAGGCATGTTCAAGATTTTCGAAGCTTCGGGGAAGCAAGATTTTGCTCCAGAGAATCTATCCAGTATAATGGGTGTCTTTCTGCAGGTATTCTTATGATATATTTGGCACCCGATATTTACAATATGTCCGTCATCAATTTTCATTTGAAAACTTGGCGTTAATGTTTGACCGTCTGAATACACAAATTTTAGAAAACAAATATTATTCGAGATTATTTGGAGGATATTAGTGAGATACCAAAGCCACGAATGTTTTGGCCTCGTGAGGTCTGCAGTAAATATGTTAATCGACTTGAGGTACATTAATATCTTTTACATGATATTTTGTTCTCAAATTTAGAACATATTAGTGAGATACCAATTTTAAGTGATATTTTGCATCATCAGGACTTAAAATATGAGGAGAATTCAGTCAAGGCAGCACAATGCTTAAATGAAATGATCACCGATGCTTTGAAACATGTAGAAGATTGCTTGAAGCACATGTCTGCTCTGAAAGATAATGGAGTTTTTCGATTTTGTGCTATTCGCCCGGTATGAAATCATCTCCATGGCATATACAATGATTTGTTATGTAATTTTCCACATCCTTTTTTTATTTTTCTGTCACACCTAGAAATTAATGTTTTGGTTTCAGGGGCTTATTTATACTGTTGTGTTTTTGTTGGGCATGGACAGGTATTAGCAATGGGAACTTTAGCTTTATGCTACAACAACATTGATGTTTTCAAAACTGGAGTGAAATTGAGGCCTGGTAAAAAGATGTTCCACAAAGCTAAAATATTGAAATTGTGGATCTATTCCATGCTTATTTGTGTTTTTTTTTTCTTCTATCGTTATCGTTATCGTATCTTTACAGGTCTTGCTGCTAAAATTTATGAACGAACAAAAACGATGACTGATGTGTATAATGTGTTTTTCGAATTTGCTTCTGTCATGAAGTCTAAGGTAAGGTAGTCTGCATTGGAAACAAAAGGAACTTTAATGTTATTGTTCTTTCAATGTTTTAACTCTTACGGTAACATATATACTCTTTTGGTTTACTTAAGGTTGAGATGCACGATCCACATTCCGTGGAAACATTAAGCAGGCTAAACGAAATACAAGATATCTGCAGAAAGTCTGGATTACTAAGCAACAGGTTTGTATAAATTTTGCATTAGCCATCACAAACTGTTATCTCTTCGTTTCTGAAATGTTCTTTTACATGTTTTTATGGTCTTGCAGGAAATTTTACATTATCAGGAGTGAACAAAGATATAAATCTGCCATGGTAAACCCCCTGTTTAGTTTTCGACATTGTTTTTACTTTTTAGTGAATTATATATCCAATTGATTTCCATGCCTTAATCTTACTACAGATTATGGTACTCTTCATCTTATTATTCATAATGTACACATATCAATACTCATCCATCGATCAACTGAATAAATACTGTAAGTTTTGTCACATAATCAGCTTATTGATATTTATCTACCTCTAACAAAAATAAATGATAACACTGCTCTTGTATTCTGTTTTTGCAGGAATTACTTACCTGAGACTTTCTAAGTTATGAATGCATGGCAGCTACAAAGTTCTGTGTGCCTATGGCTCAATGAGACTTTTATGAATGCTTGTTATATATATATATATATATATATATATATATGTAGCCGTTTTGTTCCTCATTGGTTGGCAGTGACTGAATGCGTCGGGAGTTTTTTCGGTTTTCACGATACTTTGTTGCTTTTTGATATGGCATGTGTGCCACTTTTTGTTGGGGCTGTTTTCCCCCCTTATTTTGTACTTATTTGGTTGGTGTTACTCATTATTCTCTTTTATTATTTATATACATGGATACTGTCTAGGGTTTTTCCACATATGATCGTCCGTGAAGTTTTTCCTCTTAGGTCGGTCCAATTTCATAAAAAAAATTTATTATTTATTTCAAAAAAAATAATAAGTTTATTATTAAAGTATAAAGAATTTTATTATGATAAAAGCTTTTGAATACTAATTAAATTAAGTACAATTAATCGCATATTGACTTATACGTACGTGACTGAATTAGACATAACAATTTGGCAAAGAGTGTGAGCTTTTCAAGCTGTAGGCATTATGAATTAAATATATATAAATATCAAATTAAAAATCATAATATCATATTTAAATGTGTATATAAACATCAAACCTTGAATTCCTTAGAGCATCTCTAATGCTATTATGCATTTTTGAGTTTCTAAATAGTGCCACATCAGCATTTCTATTCAAAATGGGCTCACTTTTGACAATTTTGTAGAGAAATACATATTCACATCTCCGATACAATTATCTAAAATCAAATATGTATCTATTTTTTGACCAATCATAATAAAAGAATTATGATATTCTCTCTCCTCTTTTATTTTACAATTAAATGAGCTTTAATATTATTGGTGGAAATAGTTACAAATCCTAGTCAGCATTCTAGGAGAGCTTCTAGAATTAGAAACTCAACTACATATTCTCTAACTTTTTTTTTGCCACATCATCTCCATATTCAACTTAGATAATTGCATTGGAGAGAGTTTTTCCAACTTCTTTAGTATCTATCATATGTGGCACTCCATTTTCTACAAATGCATAATAGCATTGGAGATGCTCCTTGAGATGTGTTATACTCACTATCTCAACCCACTCTCTATTCTTGTGTTGCCATGTGGTCAATAATAAATGTTTTATATTAAAAATCTAACACTTATAAATAACCTACTTTTTCATTTTATTTACGATACAAACCAACAACTAATTTCCTAGACTGTCTTTCTTCATTTAATATCAACTTTTAAAAAAAAAAATATCAAGTATGTGGTTTGTGTTGCTACTTTACGACTATACAACTTTTTTTTCTACAGTTCCATCGGTCTGCGTTAACTTTAACTCTCAACATTTACAAACGAAAATTGTTTTATAACTATTGTTACAGACACAGCTCTATCAAGGTAATTTTTGTTATTGTTTTTTATTAAATAATTCTATTATATTGGATTCCATTTTTTTATTTATCTTATTTTATTTGAATTTCTTTTTCAATATGTGTAGTTCTCACCATTTTCAAACATAAGTTGTCTTCGTATCATTGTTTCAACTGTATCTAAGTAATTTTTTTAATTGATTTTAGTATTAAATAATTTTATTGTATTAGGTTAAATTTTTATATTTAATTTTTTTACTTAATTTCTTTTTCATAATTTGTATGTGCAGTAAACATCAATTCTCACAATTTTCAAACACAAATTGTCATCTCACCAATATTGTTACAGCTCTATTCAGGTAATTTTTTTTAATTGTTTTTTTTTATATAAAATAATTTAATTGTATTGGATTAAATTTTTATATTGAACTTCTTTTATTTGAATTTCTTTTTCAAAACTTTTTTGTGTAGTTCTCACCATTTTCAAACATAATTTGTCTTCTTACCATTGTGACAACTGTATCTAGGTAATTTTTTAATCGATTTTCATATTAAATAATTTTATTGCTTTGGGTTAAATTTTATATTGAATTTTTTTTAATTTGTTTTTCATAACTTATATATGCAGTAAACTTCAATTCTCACCATTTCCAAATACAAGTTGTCTTCTCACCATTGTTACAACTATATTCAGGTAATTTTTTAATATAGTTTTTACTAAATAATTTTATTTTATTGTATTAAATTTTTAAACAGAACTTCTTTTTTCTGATATAAGTTAAATATAAAAATATAATCCAATACAATAAAATTATTTAATAAAAAAAATTACATGGATAGAGATGTGTCTGTAACAATGGTGAGAAAGCAATTTTTGTTTGTAAATGTTGAAAGTTAGAGTCAACTAAGACTTGATGGAACCGTAGAAAAAAAAATTGTAGAGTCCTAGAGTAACAACACAAACCATAGACCTAATATCTGTTTTTTTTTAAAAAAAAAATTGATATTAAATGAAGAAGGGCAATCTAGGAAATTAGTTGTTGGTTTGTATAGTAAATAAAATGAAAAAGTAGGCTATTTATAAATGTTAGATTTTTAATGTAAAACATTTATTATTGTCCACATGGCAATACAAGAATAGAGAGTGTGTTGAGAGAGTGGGTTGAGAGAGTGAATTTAGCACTCTTCCCTTAACTTTTATGTTTCTGCTAATGGGCCAAAAGCTTATTCAATTATGCTTCACAATAAGTTTAGGCCATATATGGTGACATCTAACAGAGTATGCCACAAAAATAATAGAGTAAATGTTTTTCGGTTGAAGTATGGCCTCTGACAATAGAGAGTTTCATTCCTTCCAAAATAATTATTATTTCCAAAAGAGAGATCATAAGTTATTGTCTTTATATGTGTTTACGGTGATTTTTGAATTATGGAAAAAGCTACGCGTCCAATGAGGTTAATGTGAATAATAACAATATTGTAAAACGAAAAAAATTATAATTGAGCATACAAAACACAGAGTTTTACGTGGAAAACTATAAAAGGGAAAAAACCACGGTTGTCGGAGACAACGAGAATAAGGTTTCACTATATAAAGATGAATTACACACTCAATCTCTCTTGCATTCTTACTGTTATATAGGTTTTCACATACGTACATAATGGCGTTTAAAGGTCTATTTATACATGCATAAAACCCTAATTCTTGGTGTACAAGTAAAGAAAGTTGACGAGACTTAATAGAACTCTGATTTGTTGGAGTCGCTTTTATTTCATTTCCCGTTTTGTATATTCTCCACATTAAATGAATTAGGTCCTCTGTTGAATCTGGATTCCAATATCTTTAAGGAAATTTGTTTCCTTATTTAGGTGTAATTCATGGTTTCTTATTTGAGTAAGATTCTTCTTCTTATTATTTGAGTCGTGGTTAATTGGGAGTTACTGTCTTCCACACATCACTGGCCGACCGATTATCTAACCCGACCAGGTCTTTTTTACCCGATTGGCTACTTAACCCGGCCAGTGTCTCTTTTATCCGATCAATTTGTTAGCACGACCAGGCTTTTCTACCCGATCGATTAATTAAAGTCGATCGAGTTATCTCTACCTAATTGATTTGAAGAACTTGATCAGATTTTCTCTACCCGATCGATCGGATAAACCCAACTAGGTCTCGCTAGAGCCAAAGATTGATCCTTGGTCAACTACAATCTGTTTCATCTGGCTCTGGCGACATGGCATACCTGATCATCGTTTTTTCTAGTATCGATGTTGACCTGTCAATTCACCAAAATTTACCAATAACAGTAACCCCCCCCCCCCCCCCCCCCCCCTTTAAATATTTGAACCGAGCATTCCGTTTAGTCTTGAAAAAAGATTCGCCCAATGAGATATATTTAATTATATCTTTAAATTCTATCATCTAGCTCATTAATGTTGGTCTTGTATTAACAGCTAAGCATTTAATTTTAGCCACAACATCCGACTGATCAATTGATTTGACTTGCTGATGGGACTCACAGTGGCTGATTATACTCTTCGATTGACACTTGTCAAGCCGTTAGTAGGCACGTGGGCGGTGGTTTTTGGAGAATGTGCACCAACCCATACTCACACGCATATTGTTTTCAAACGTGGGATGACATCAACGCCACCTATAAAATTTAAAACTCTTCGTCTTCCCTCTATTTTATGCTTCACACATAATTCTTCTTTCAAGAACAAAACCCTAATCATTAAAACTCTTTTTTTTTTCTTGAGCTTCGAATTTTATTTGAAATTTTTACTCTTCTCATGCCGTCGAATCTCAGATTTCTTCCAAGATCAATGTTTCTTCTTCACTTCGTCACGAATATCAGGTTAGTTCTCATGGAACCTCGCACTCGTCATCGTTTTGTTGAATTATTGTGTCAGGCTATTGAAGTTGGTTTTAAGGAAACTGCTGATAGGATAAAATCTATATTGAGAAATAACCCACAAGTTTTCACTCCATAATCTCAGCATGAGGCTCTTAATATTGACTATACTTTTGCTTAACCTGAGTTTCGCTTTGCTTCTGCTAATGCCACTATTTCTCTTGTTAAACCTTGTCCAAAAATGACAAGATCAACTCGCACTGGTCAGTGTAGCAAACCACTGCCAAATCTCCTTGTTAACAAAAAAATCCACTCGGGGAGTGAAATTTCGGTTAGCACCCTCACACACTACCGGTAGCCAATAGCGGCATAAGTACCTTCAGTACCAGGGTCCTTCCTAGTAGCGTAGATGGACATAAATAAAGAAAAGGATAGGAAGGATTAACGAGATATGAAATAGCAATGTTTATTTAAAAGGGTATCGAAATTACAATTACAATACACACTCTCCTCACACTTAACTCTTTTTTCGCTCTTTACACAGGAAGGTGGTGGAACCTTCGTTTATGTCAATAAGTGGATATGTCCTTCCAATGATCGTCAATGGACTCTCACTGGCTTCAGAGAATTTCAAAGGAAATTCTACCGGAAACTAATCTCTCTATCTTTTGTGATAAAAAAAAACATGCATCCCCTCTTTCTTTACCCTTCAAAGCCATATATATAGTTTTTCAAAGAATCCCCTCAAAATCTGGTGGTATTGATGAGGATTATTAAGAGTCCTATTTTAGGTGTTGAAAGGCATTGTATGGGGCTGAAGGAAGGGATTTGATCCCGTTAATCACTGTCGAATTCAAATTCTGATTTGGTTGACCATTTGGTCTCATTAATGGCGCTTTATTTTGGTGATGGAGTCAACTTTCCTTCTTCGTGGAGCTTGGAGGGAAACTCTAATTATGAATTTTGGCGGAATGAGGCACTGGTACATCAGTTCGATCCCACTAGTATAGAGCTTGTTTTGCTTCTTGCTGGAGTGGTGCTTGTGTCTTCACGATCATCTTCGTATTGCTTGGCAGGTAAGGTACTTGCCTTAGAGGGGCTCCAAATAGACGTACTAGGTACCAAGTGGAAGTTGAGGCAGTACCACGACGGGTATCGAGGTACCGGTACCTTGACTGATGTCGAGGTATTTGCGGGGTGCTGGGCGTGCGAGTTTCCATTGTACTGGTCTTGAGTTGATATTAGGAGCTTCAGTAGAGCGAGGTACATGCCTTCGTTAGCTCGCGGAGTTGATATTCTACCTAGATAGATAGGTAGTCGAGGTTCTTACCTTATCAAGTATCGGCTCCACCTAGGTAGTGGTACCGATCTCACTGGTTACCTGGAATATCAGGATGATTCTTCCTAGGTAGATCCTTGTTAGAAAATTATTCTTTGGTCCCTTGCCAAAAAACCCTGTTAATAGAAGTCCCCCCTGACTTGAACACCGGTACCATGTCGGGGTTGGAGTCAGGATGGATAGTACTTGGAGAATTTTTTGTAATCGTCTTGTAGAAGGGAATCTTCTCTTTGCATGCTAATTTAAATGAGTCTTCCACGTGGCTGACCAGGGTAGGCCAAATTCAAAAAAGGAAATTTTTTGGGGGCGCACATTTCTCGAAACCGTTCCCTCTACGTCACAGATTATCCCGCGACATTGATTACATTCTCTGCCCGTTACAAGCACCTATCTCTATATAAGCCCTGCTTCTTCACATTGTGCTCACTTCAGCAAACTTTCCCGAACGAGAGTCTTAAGAAAAAACCTGGCTTCCTCTTCGTCAATCTTCAAACTTCCCCTTTTTCGAGAAACCAAACCTTGAATCTGTGAATATGTCTTCACTGGGTGGCGATAGTATTGAGCAACTGTTCGACGGTGACGCGGCGACTAGTGGGAGTCTCGCCCCAAGAAAAAGGGCTCGCGTTGACAGTGACAGCGGGGACTAAGCCCATGTCTTCCAACGCCGTCGTTCCAATAGGACAACCGCCATCGGAACCGGTTTCTCGAACGATCCTACTACTCCAGTAGATGTTGACCTGGAGTCAAACGGAGAAATAGGAGCAGCTGGGGTTGGTGGAGAGAGGGCCGGTGAGGTCAAGGACTCTATAGGGAGGATGCTCGCTCTTCCCTATGAGTACAGATGTATCCCTGATTCAACTAGTACTCCAGAAACCATCCAGCGCTTGTGAAGGGATTTCAAGGTCCCTAAGGATATCACGATCACTATACCTCCTAAGGGGTATGATGTATATATCTATAATCTTAGCGAGCTCCTAATTCATACGGCAACTTTCGATAGTGGAGTTAGGCTACCTCTCCACCCTACCTTGCGTAGGGCGGTGTATGCTCTACAGTTTGCCCCTTTTCAGCTAACGCCAGGGTTCTTGAGGCACCTGGTGGGGTTCTTGGTACTGTAGAGAGAGCAGTACGATAGAGATAACGTTGACCGGGAGCCGGGGCCAGGCGAGCTCGGGTACGTGTTCCAGATTGCTGCCAACGCCTCGGGTCCAAAGGGGCAGTTTTATGCCCGAGCTAAGAATAACCTACAGTTTGTGGTGCCATGGGCCACGAAGAAAGACACTTCCTGGAATGAGGAGTAGGTCATCATCGGAGGTGAGTGGGGTAATTCAGTCTACATTTGAGGAACTGGGTTCAAGGTTCATACTTGCTTTAGCTGGAAACCCACGTTGGAGAAGAGCAAACTCTCTGCTGAGTCAGAGAAAATCTTGAAGGCCATTGTGGCTCGAAATTATGTTAATCTGTTGTATTCTACCTCCGATGCTTTCGATGCGGGGAGGGTGGAATACTACCTCCGAGTCTCCAATGCACAACCAAGTAAACATGTTTCTGACTTTGCTTCTGTTATACTGCTTCATTGATTCTGTAGATATTGACTCTAGCTATCCTTGCAGTTTCAGCAGTATCTTCATCGGTTTCTGAGGTGGAGCTCAACCAAGCTGGTGGTACCGTTAATTCTCCTCCAACTTCCCATGTCAGGCATTCAGCTAGTTCTGATCTTGATGCAGGGGTTGGCATATCTGCTGGATCTGGTAGGACCCCGGTCGGGGTATCCGGATCACCGACTCCCCCTCCTCCTATATCGGCTAGGTCGCTGAAGGTTTTTACAACCAGAGTGGGGAGGTACCGAGGTGCTCCTCGTCGGGTGTAGGATACGTCACCCATCGAGCTAGTCAATGTTACAGCTGCTACTGATGATGGTGCCTCAGTTCCCTCTGCCTCTCCCGCTGTGGCAACTGGTCGATCTAAACCGGTCGAGAAAAATTCTGACCTCGCTATAGCTAGTGGGGTGGTACCTCGGGATAGGCTGCGATCGAGGTCGAAGGACAGCAGCCAGGATGAAGTCTTGGCTCACTTTGTTGCCTCCTGCCTCGGCGGGAGCTTGAATGTCATGACGGCCATGCCCATTGAGTTTCTAATTAGAAGGGGATCTGCCCTCCTGACTGAGGTAAGAAGGCTTCTTACCTCAGTCAGGCTTTTAAGTTCAATGTAGCATTGAGCCAGCAGGTCGGCTCCCTCTTGGATAATAATAATAAAATATAAAAATTATAATTATATAATATGTATATTATATAATACATATAATATAATATAATATATATAATATATAATATATAATACATATATATTATATAATATGTAATACTTATATATATATATCATTATATATATTATATAATATGTAATACTTATATATATATATATCATTATATATATTATAATAATATAATATATATGATATATTAAATTGTTAACGGGAAAATTCACTCGGGGTGAAAATCTCAGTTAACACCCTCACCCACTACCGGTAGCAGCAGCGGGGTAGGTACCTTCGGTACTGGGGTCCCTATTTTAATATGATTGAGGTCGACTGACTAAAGAATGGATAAGGGACACAAAGGGACCGGGAGATGTAAAAACGAACACAGTTTTATTTAATCAACTACTACCATAACTTTACAATATGAATACGTACATATCTCTCTCTCTCTCTCTCACTCTTTTACACAGGATGGAGATGGAGAAAACGTCTGTGTCGATAAGTGGATTTTCCTCTAGTGATTGTCAATGGACTCTCACTGGCTTCCGGGAATCTCCCGGTATCTCTCTCTCGTTCAGGTGATCCAAAGTCTTCCAAAAAAAACCCTTTCTTTACCCTTCAATGCCGTATATATAGTACTCCTCTAATCTCCTCAAAATCCGGTTGTTTTTAATGAAGATTATAGAAAGTCTTATTTTAAACGTTGAAAGGCATTTACGTGGAGCTGAAGGCACGGGATTAGATCCTGTTAATCAATGGTGAATTCGAATTATGATTCAATCGATCATAGGGTCATTAATGGCGCTTTATTTTGGCGATGGAGTCAACTTTCCTTCTTCGTGGAGCTTGATGGCGATGGAGTCAACTTTCCTTCTTCGTGGAGCTTGGAGGGAGATTCTGATCGTGAGTTTTGATGGAGGGTAGCGCTGACCCCCCATTTTGATGGACCTGTTCTACTTCCTGCTGGAATGGTGCTTGTGTCTTCATATTCCCTATCGTATTGCCTGGGAAGTAAGGTACTCGCCTTGGAAGAGCTCCGGATGATCATACTGAGTATCAGGTAGGAGTCGAGGTAACACCAAGGTGGATATCGAGGTAACACCGAGGTAGGTATCAAGATACATGGTACCTTGATCGACGTCGAGATGCTTGCGGGATGTTTCGGGGCTAATGTCCCATCTAGATAGATGGATATTCGAGGTCCCAATCTCGCCGGATATTGGCTCCATCTAGGTGATGGTACTGATCTTGCAGGTCTTTGGGAATATTTGGATGAGTCTTCCTGGACAGGTCTCTTCTTGGAAAATTCTCCCTTGGTCCTTTACCAGTAAAAATATGTTAACATAAATAATAATATAATATAATATAATGATATAATATAATATTATATATATTATATATATATTATAATAATATAATATATATCTCATATATTATTTTTGGAAATGAGGGTATTTTTAGAATATGTTGGAGCATAGGAGGGTATTTATGGAATATCAATTTTAGTTTGGAAGTGAAATGAGCATTCCATTGGTTTTTGGATGGAAAGCCCATTCCAGCAAAATTGTGGAATCAACATTCCAATGGAATCCCTATTCCATTCCATTTTAGCAAACCTAACATTAGGAATAACTTTCTTTCCATTCCACCCAACCAAACATGGCATTAGTTCTCACAATCGTTGGATCAGTTTTACTACGAGTAAAGGAAGAGGGATTAGATTTAAGAACATCAGTATTTAAATGAGAAACATCGACAAATAGAAAGGCATGATGATTTAGGACATGGCCTCGCAGCAGCTTTTCAAGCATCTCTACTTGAGTTGTATCCTTAAGCTCAATTGCCCTAATTATACCACAAAAGAGGTAGTGTTTAGTTTCAAAATTCATAGGAACTCACTAGAAGAAAAAACTCGCTGGAGAGAGTGAAAGGAAGCGACTAGTGAAGAAGCAGATCTCCGAGAGAAAACAAAGGGCTCAAAAACACGACACTAGAATCCTCAGCTTCTTCGGAATCTCTTGAGTAAAAATCAAAGAAGATCAATCTATAAAAAAAGATGGGAGAGTCGAAGAAGTTTTGGAAGGAAGAGTAAAAAAAAACCAGAGAATGTGAGTGGAAAACCCCAAACAAGCAAGCAAAACTTTAAATACTGGCGGAGAAGATTTTCAAAACCAAACCCAAAAATGTAGGGAAAACACGTGGCGGAAGCGAAAAATTTGATTGGTATATTTCAAAAAATCTTCTTTTAAAAGAAAGAACATTAACCCTTGATTAATTAACATATAATAAAAGTATCGTACTTTTTCATGTGACGATTGATATTGTGCGGAATTGAATCCACTTACGTCGAATTGAATCCGAGATCTTCCAATCCAATCACGAACGTGAATCACCTAGGAGTGTGGGCTCCCTTTCTTTGAATTGTAAACCTGAGGATGGAAAAACAAAATCTTTTTCTTTTGTTAGTCACAATAAGCCTTCTTGAGAAAACAAAGGACATTTGGTCGCTTTTGAATTCTCAATCTATTAATCGAAAACTCGCGTGAACCTTAATTTGATCTTGTACACAAAGTCTTTTAATGTAAAAGCTACTAGTGTACTATCGAAAACAAAACGCTCTTTCTCTCTTTTTCCTCTTGGCCGAATTCTCACACCTTTCTTGAGTTGGAAGTTTTTTTTATTCAAAAGCAAAGGAATAAACATTATTCTTCTCAAAAAAAAAAACTTCTTCCTTCAATCATGTATCTTGGCCAAATTCCATACATATATATAGGGTGGTCGAATTCTCCTACTCTATAGAGGATTTAAGTTTCACCAAAATCTTATCAACTTAGTAGTTCAAACATATTCCAACTCATTAGTGTATTATCCAATAATAAATTATTGAATATAAAATTATGACTTTATCAATAACTTTCTAATTGATTATCAATTCGAGTTTTGATAGATATCAAATACTTCCTAATTTAACTAGATAAATAAAACATTTTTATTTATCTACTTATCAAATAAGGTATTTGATACTTATCATACTACTAACAATAGTATGACACTAACAGTCATTCTCCTAGTCTACTACTAACAATAGTATGACATTAAGAGTCCTACTCCTAGTTAGAAAAAGATTTTGACTTTTAATCAAATAATTAATTAATAAATTAATTAATTTCCATTTGATTAAATAATAAACTAAAACAATATATTAGGCCAATAACTTGGCCTTACCGCCCAAGTGTGTGTGTATATACATATATATATATATATATATATATATATATATGGGCAATTTATTATTTATTTTTTCATTTTATTAAATCTATTGGACTTTAATAAAAGTCAATATGTGAACTAGATCTATTCTTACTATAAAATAAACAAGTCCACATGCTTTAAATTAATACATTAATATAATTTAACAGCTCATTTATTTAAAATGTGCAAATTATATTCTTAATGTATTAATGGAATGCTAAACGTACCATATTAGGGCCGCCCAAGGATTCCTACATCCTTTGCTGCCCATTCTAGGTATTTGAAGAGTTACTGTATGTCTTGATCACATATGACCGCATCTCTCCAAGACTTTTAGATTTTGAAATCCAAAAACAATTCTAGATGGACCCATAAATTGGTCCGGTAGAATCTATCAAGTGATCCATGCAAGTTCGTGCGGATTGGGGATCTTGGCAGGCTATCTAAATTTAAGTTTCAATAGACATAACCTAATCACAATCAACAAATGATTCACTTAGGTTCAATCTATTAATTTTAGCTCATTTCACTAAGGAGATAAAATTGAACTCTTAAATAAAGATAGAATAAGTTAATATTTCTCATTTGTACCCTAGACAACCTTATTGGAGATAGTGTATCCTCGTGAAAAATACCAGTAATCGCTAAGAGCTTATAGACCGCCTATAGCTCTCCTAGTTACCATATTTACTCATATAACCACATTTTGAACTTGGATATTTTGACTTGTCTAGAAGCCAAAATTCAATAGATACTATTGAAAACTTAACGTTAAGATTTAATATCTAATACCTCAAAATATCCATATGATGATATTCTACTCATATTTAACAAATGGAGCCACGATGTCCATATCTATAAATGAAGTCCTCTATCGATTAACAAATGAATACCACCAAACTATCAATGATAGACTATGCTATATAATCGTACTCATTGATAGCTCAAATGATAACACTTGTAACCATAAGTCCATCATTTATCTCAGGATTGAGATAGACTCTCTGATTGTCCTCAAGTGAAAACTTTTATCCACTGACGGTTCTGGATAAAGTATTTCACTGTAATCTTATTCAATGCACCTAGTGCACTAGATTCTTTTGCCTAAAGACACTACACTTTGATGATTTTACACTCATCATAACACATTTGATCTCACTCAAATGCTAGCTAAAGATTCTACAACTTTAACAAGGTAAAGGCGCCCAACATTTATCTTAAATTGTGAATATTATTCAAGACTAACTAAATAATTGTGTCTACCTCATATATATCCAGATGTATGAACAATTCTTCATTTATCATAGTCTTTTGATCTTATGACTATTTACTTTCGACAATTATAATAATTAAACTATAAATGCTATAAGATTTGTTAAACTATAAATCACTTTATTAATATGAAAATGTTGTCAAATATATTATTGCACTTTTGCTATTGAGCATAACCCTAACATAAAAGTGACATCACTAGGTGTTTAAGCGAGAAAACATAAGGTCATGGACGGTGACGTGTGAGATTGATCAAATCACGTAATCTGAAAAATACGCCTGACAACCTACCAAAGCGTGGACACGTGTCATCTGAAGAGGACTTCGAGCCTCCAAACGTCGCCTTCAAGAGATTCAATCGTCAGCCTTCTCGAGCATCTGTTGATATTATCAAGACACGCCATTAGGACTTCAAATTGATAAAAGCCTCATAATTACTGCATTAATGAAGATAACGACAAAAAGGGATCTTCTTAAATACCTCTCGCCAAATACGCGGTAAACACCACTGACTCGGGCACGTGCCAGATACGAGTCGAGCGTTCGTAGTCGGCTCAGATATTTAAGGGGGTAGTGTTATAGGTAAATTTTACCCTAGTAACGTGTCAACCTAATAAGCTGACATGGCAAGAGGATAACGACACCACATCGATAAATTCACCCAGCCTTCCACATGAGTGGAAACATTGCTGAATAGCTGAACAACGACATCTAAGGAGAACGACTCGGCTAAGAGAGAGCCTCGCCAAAATAAGGTTCCAGTCGGCCAGAATATCTCACCAACAAGTTAATTACCAACAAGTTAATTATCAACTTTTCTTGATTAGTCAATATTAAAAATTACCACATAAAAACAAGCAATAAATCAACTAAAATAAATTGCGGAAAACAATAAATAACGAGTTGATTGATTTACGTGAGAAACCCTCCAACTGTGCAAAATTCACGGGCTATCTATCTAGCCACACACGGTCCTCAAATCCACTATATGTAATGATGTTTACAACGCAACACTAAATGCTTATCTAAATATTAAATGATGGCAATAAATGCAATCATAGATATCAATGTGTCTATATGAAAGCATAAAGACTTTACTAGATGAAGATATGCAAATCTAAATTCTAGACATCAAACAAAAGTCAATCAACAAAAGTTGTCATTAAACATGGTAAGGATAATAAATGCAATCATCAAATGCAATCAATGAGTAATAATCAACAATGTCTAAATGCAAGGCATAGAGACTTAATTAGAAGGAAAATATGTCCTAAATACAAGCTATCACAATACAAATTCAATCATACAAAGGAACTCCTAAATTGATGCAATAAATAGAGTCCTAGTATTAATCAACTAATAAATGCAATAAAAACACAATCTTAGAAAGTATGAACAATTAACAAAGATGGGTTTTTGTTCAACTTACCAAGTCCACTCAGTGATAAAGACCCATGCCTAAAGATGCTCAATGATGCATGATGATGATGATGGATTTTTGGGTTTGGAGAGTTAAATGACAACTCTTGGAGCTTCTCTCTCTTAAGAAAATCTTCCTCTCTCTAAAACTCAATTCTGAAGCTCTAAAAACAGTCAAGAGAAAGAGATGAACCATATATATGAAGCCCTAGACGAAATAATGTCGTTTTGTCAAAAAATGCTGTAAAAACGCGTCAGACCGCAGTGTGTACCGTAATTCGGGCAAGTGTCCGGACCGCGGTATACACCGCGTCATACACTCTGGACAGCTTCGCGGTAGAAACCGCATCAGAGACATAATGCACCAACCGCGTAAGAAACCGCGGTACAACACAGAGACCACACTGGACAAAACCGCAATGTAAGTGTGATGCACAACCAGTTGCCAAGGCCACGGTAGAGAGAAAAAATCTCTCTTTCAAGGCAACGCACAAAATAAAGACCAATAGGAGAAGATGAAGCCTTCTCTAAGGGTCAACCACACTTAGACTATGTGCACGTGTGAATTGTAATGAAACCATAACAAGAAAACACAAATATCATGCAACACATGCAATCAAATGAAATTCAATGCAAGACAAGAAAATATACATACAAGTGTGTGTGTGCAACTAAATCCCTTCAAGAGGTTAAGAGCAAGTAGAGATGGCAGTATTCCCCGTGGGGCTGGGGCCCCGCGGGGCTCCGCCCCGATTGGGGCGGGTATGGGGGATAATATTCGGGACGGGGATGGGGATGGGGACAAAGTCTTGTCCCCGAAAGTGAAGTGGGGCGGGGACGGGGGAAGCACTCCCCGCCCCGACTCCGCCCCGATATAAATATATATATATATATATATATATTAATATTATATACATATATATATAATATAATATTTAGATTTTTAAAATTATTTAAACATAAATTGTTTTTTATTTAACTAAAAAAAATTATTCATTTCCCGACTATGTTTACGTATGTTTAGATTCTAAATTTTAGAAGTTGGTTGTTTTATGAAATCTTTAACGGGGAATGGGGCGGGTATGGAGAAGGCACCTCCAACGGGGAATCCCCGACCCCCGCCCCGCTTCTCTTAATGCGGGGATGGGGACGGGGATGGGGACGGTTTTGAGGGATGGGGATGGGGATGGAAAAGCATTCCCCGACCCCGACCCCGACCCGCCCCGTTGCCATCTCTAAGAGCAAGTGAACTACCTCTCTTGAAGCTCTTTGGAATCTTGAAAGCTTGTTGATGAAGAATCACAATTGGAGACCTAAGCTACCCATTATAAATAATCTAAATGTGGTTTGTCATGAAATCAGCCAATCATAAATAAAGGATCTTACAAGACATATTTACTAAGTAATATAGGGATAAATAGGTAACTTACTAAAAATAACCTAAATAATATTTTTTTAAAAAAAAATTTCCACGAACAACCAATAACCATCGATAATCATCGCTGAAAAAACCAAATTGGATTACAATTTTCTTTTCTCCATCATCATCGCAAGTAACAACTTTTTTTAGCTCAATAAACTACCATAATTTCCATTTCCATTCAAAGAAACATCCATACATAAACAAATACAAAATCCATTATCCATCTAATTAATACAAAATTAAGTTTTTACCTAACAAATACAGTCCTCCACTTCCTCCATCAAAATCGAACCCACCACGGGGCCCCATAGATTTTGCAATTCTTCAATCTATTAAAACACAGAGCATTCACACACCCGATCAATTTGATCTCACACGAATCAAGATACAATATTGTAAACTAACCAATCTCTGTACCCATGAAATTCTGTACCAAGACTTGGTTTTGTTTGTGTCTAAAACCCGCGAATCCCGAATCGGGTAACTTGTTGTCTTTTCAGATACTGAAACGGTTTCGGGTTGTGGGATTCGGGTCTCGATCTGGGTTTTGGTGGGTTTACCTTTTTTGAAGGAGAATTTCTTCTTGGGTATCAATTGAGAGGTCAAATACTCGAGACTCTGTTTCAAGTCGAATATGGTTTTAAAGGAGGACCGGATTTCGTAGAAGGGGAGGTAGAAGTTCTCGGCAATGAACTTCTCGAGGTCGGAGATGGCGGAGATGTCGGGGAGGCGAGATGGATCAGCGGAGGATTCAATTTGGGCAGCGATGGATTTCTTCGAGTCGTTGAAGCGGGAGAGGAAAGCGGAGGTGGTGTATGAGTCGTACGGGTCGGGTTTCCGAGTCTAAGCGAGAACATGGTGAACATGGCGAACTCAGAGGTGAACTGTGACTGTGGCGACCAAACAGCCAACTACGGTGGCGTGTGAGAGAGATGGTGGTGTCCGAGGTGTAGCTCGAGAATAGTGATAGAGAGAAAAATGCAGGGGAGATAATTTTTTTAATTTTTAAATGGGAAAATATATTACTTAATTAAAATATCTCATTTGCTTTCACAATTTACCAAACTACCCTTAAACTTAATAGTTAAACCATCTTTTTTAATAACCAAATAACGGTAGAGGGAAAAGGCTAATTCTGAAACTAGAGAAGGTAAAATGTCGTTGATGCAAACATCAGTGGGGAAACTAATAATATATCTTAATTTTGTTATATTTTCCTTTTTTTATTCTGTTTATAGTAAAATATTTAAATTATAATATTTGATATATATATTTGATATATATATAACGTCAATTAACTATGAACTAATAGTGGATGATTTTTTACTAATCGTTCAAATCAGAGGGTTTGATTTGGCATTTAATCAAAAGTCAGTGTATTATTTACGATTCTCCCTCTATTGAGGGAATTACAATTTGGTCATTATCTTTTAAAGAAACCTCACGTTTTTCCCCCACTTAGGTGTATTAGGGTCTTTGATCCATTTGTTTTTGGAAATACATCAAATTGGTCCCTTAACCAAAAAATCAACAGTCAATGTTAACATAAATGTTAAAAATACAGTTTTGCCCTTCAAAATTAATTTGAAAAACTAAAAAATATATATATTGATCTTCACCCAAATCAAATCAAATTTAAAAAAAATGAAAATTGAAAGCCAAAATACAAAAAAAAAAACTGAAATCCAAAAACAAAAAAATTAAAAACCGAAAAAAAAATCAATTTTTTAATAAAAAAAAAAAAAACTGGTGGAGATCCAATCTGGGGAGATTGAATCTCCACCAGATCCATGGAAATCGACAAGGCACTCTTGTCAAAGAACTCTCTTCACTCGCTAATATGACTCTACTTCATCTCAACAGCAATAGATTTTCTAGGCACCATTCCAGAAACTTTCAAAGACCTCACTTTTCTTCAAGAGTTAGACCTCAGCAATAAACAATTCTCAGGTCCTTTCCCTGTAGTTACTCTCGATACCCAAAATCTTGTTTACTTAGACCTCAGATTCAACAAGTTCTTAGGACCCTTCCTTCAAGATCTCTTCAATAAAAGACTTGATGTTATCTTTGTCGATGATAACCAATTTATCGGTCAACTTCCATAAAATTTGGGAAACTCTCCAACTTCTGTCATCAATTTAGCTAACAATAAGTTCATTGGATACATCATAGCTAGTTTTGTATTTGGGAGTTCTAAATTGAAGGAGATTTTATTCATCAACAATCAATTAACAGGTTGCGAAGTTGTATTTGAAATTTCCTAAGATGGATATTTAGCAGTGTTCCAGTAAACGCTAGACGTTAGTCGGGCGGTAGTCCAGCGCCTAGCGCCTAGGCGGACTAGGTGGGCGCCTAGACGGTCGAATTTTTTCAATGTGTTTTTTACTTTACTTTTTTTTCATATCTTTTTTAATTGTCATACCACCAAGGCACCAATTGGTCCACCGTCCACTATCATTAAAACATTAATGATGTTGGACCTGTTTTCAAAAGCTTTTTACATAAAATATATTTTATATTATCTTTTTGATTTTCAAATTTCAACACAATAATACACTGATCACTCATTATTTTTCTCTGTATCTCTCTCTCTTCATCAGTTCATCGTTCACTACTTCACTTCATTTCATTTTCCAGATTTCAATTTATTTTTCCTTATTCTTATCATCATCTTCTAGATAATCATAACCTTCATAAGTATATTTTAATTTTCAACACATACACTCTCGATCTCTCTCTTCAGTCTTCACAAAGAGACTCGTTTTTAATTTTTTTTCTCTGAAACCTCTTCATCTTCGTCTATGCTTTTTCTTTTCTTTTCTTTTTTCTGCCGTGAATGTTGCCGGATCTGGACAACTGGCAGCTGGGTTTTATTCTCCGACGCCTTCTGAAGCTTTTGGTAGGGGTGGTGACGACCCACTCGTCGGCGGCGACGACCTTTCGGAGACTGTTTGACTGGTCAAACAACTTCCGTCGACGGCGAGTTTTGGAACAAATAGGCGCAGTCAACGTTTTTGACTCCGATTAGCCCGATTTTTCAACCTAATCGGCCGATTTTTCTGGTCAAAGTCGGTCAATTTTCTTCCGCCCGCCTAATATGGCCGATCTGACCAAAACAGGACGGCCGGCGTCCGCCTAGCGTATAGGCGGCGCCTAGGCGGCCGATTTTTCCGACTTTTCGAACACTGATATTTAGTAAGCTGGGGGGGTGGTGAATAGGTTGGATCCAATTTTAACAACTTTTTCAAACTTTGATTGTTGCACAAACAAACTATCAAAACACTCTTAAAAGCAAACACTAAAAAGCTTCACAAGATGGTTAGTAGTAACATGTATAAAAGATATAGCAATTTGGAGTAACTACTACAATGTAAAGTAAATTAATTCAATAAAAGAAAATCAACACAAGAATTTTTTTTTTAATGTGGTAAATCCTCAAAACTTGAGGAAACATCCACAGGTTGATTCCAAAACCACAGACAACACTATCTTTCACTAAGTCGAATAAAAGTACACCCTCAAAAGTGACAAATCTCTATGATCCACTCTCTAAGATATCCCTTTTACTCTACCCTACCGTCTAATGAAAGATTTTCCTACTTTCTATCCAAGACATTTCACATGTCTTTAGAAAGATTCTTTGCTCGACTATCAGGATCTTCACAATCCTAGCCAAGACTTCCTTGCTTAACTATCTAGATCTTCACAATCCTAGCCAAGACTTCATTGCTTAACTATCTGGATCTTCACAATCCTAGTTAAGACTTTTTGCTCAAGTAAGAGTTTCACACTCAAACAATAGACTTCCACATTTTGCAAGGCAAATGATCTAAGTGTAGTGCAAACAGGCAAGCATGATGCAAACACAAGCAAATAGAGTATATAGATTAAACACACTCTATGAAGAATTAGTTATCACAATTCAAGCTCACAAACATATGAAACTAATCCTTATGAACATGTTATAGGAAATCTAGAATATGCAATTCAATTCATACACAAATATATCTAGAAACATAAACATGTCAATCAAAGCTAGAATAATATATTTGCAACAAAAATCACAAAATTAGCCTTGAAATCAAGTGAACAAATCAACACTTGAAATCCACAACATATTCACTCAAAGATGAACTACATTTAGAACAATTAAAATCACAATCAAAATATTCTAATTCTAGAATATGAAATCAAAACCTAGAAATAGCAATTAATCACAAACACAAATATATATATATAAATTTTGATACATGTCAAACAAAGCTAGCATGTTAGATTTACAATAAAAATGCAATCTAGCTTTAAAACTCAAGTGAACAGCCCTAGAAATAGAATCCAAATCATCCTTAACATATTTCAACAACAAATCAAGAGATTAGAACAATTAAACTCAACAAATATGTAGAGAAAGATGATTTGCCAACAATGATGAACACACCTATGAAGAAGCACATGTAATCAGCTCTAAAAATACTTGAGATTTGTTCTCTTTGAAAATACGAAACTCTCGGTTTTTGAATCACTCAAATCGGATCAAAAAACGAGAGAGAATCGCAATGAAAATTATTCGACATATCCAAAATGTGCAAGTCTAAAATGAATATAAGAAAATTTTCAAGGGACCTGCCCGTGAGAAGCCACACGCAGACGACACATCACCACGCGTGTTTTGCAAATGTGGATTAAAAAAGTCGATTCAAATTGCATTATTGTTTCCAACAGAGACAGTCCAGCTTGCCCAACATGGGAAAGATATATAGGATTTGGCGGTGATGTTCACGGCAATCTATAATATTATATTATTTACTTAAATCAAACTTCCAAAAAACAATTAATTAATTACACACATTAAATAATATAACAGTGATGAAATGCTAAAGTAGAGAGACGCAGCCCAATAAGTTGACCAAATAATATTGGTGAGATATAAGCAAAGAAAAGAATGGTACGTTTGGGAGAGATATTGAAACATCCAGATGAATTACATGTATTGTTGAAGCTGAAAGTGGCAGTGAAGCATGCAGAGAAACAGATCACCTTAACAAATTCTCACTGGGGTTTCTGTTATTCTCTGCTTTACAATTTCTCTAATGGCGCTGCTGCTCTCCTTCTTCAACCATTTGACCCCCAACTTAGAAATGCTGTAAGTTATTTACTGCAAAATTAATACCAACATCTTCTTCTTTCTTTTTATATATAGTCATGATCATACAATATGTGATTATTTATATATATATATATATACACACACATGCAGGTATGCTTACTTTATTTGATTCTTCGAGCTCTTGACACTGTTGGTATGTTACATTATCACTTTACTTTTTCATGATCATTTGTTGGATTTTGTCAAATGAGTCTGAGAATTTATAGATGTTTGTTTGGTTTGATGGTTTAATTTGTTGCAGAGGATGATACAAGCATACCTACAGAAGTCAAACTGCCTATTCTCATAGGTTTTCATCGTCATGTGTATGATTGTGATTGGCATTTTTCATGTGAGTGTACTTTCTTTGACGATACTCATTAGAAGAAATTGATTTGCTAATTTTGTGTTGCACGTGTTCATTTCATATAGTCTTTAGTCTTTACAGATAGTTCATTCCACATTTTCATTGTTGTTTGTATTTCATTTTATTAAGGTGGTACAAAGGATTGCAAAATTCTTATGGACCAGTTTCATCATGTTTCAACTGCTTTTCTGCAGCTTGAAAAGGGGTTGTTTTCTCATCCTTAGAATTTCCCTCCATATAATTAATTTAAATTACGTAGGATATGATCAGTCATCAGTCTCTTTTAATAAGTATTTTCACACATATTTTGATCCATTGTGCAGTTACCAAGAGGCAATTGTGGATATCACCAAAACAATGGGTACAGGGATGGCAAAATTTATTTGCAAGGAGGTTCGTGATGTTAAATATATTGAATCATGAACCTTGTAATCTTATATGTGGTAGTCACATATCAGTTGATCCCTTATCTATTAATTTAACTTTTAGGACAATGTAGCAATATTTTGTGATAAAATTAGTTATAGGATGTGGACGGTTTGAGCCAATGAATTTTCTCCTGATTTTTGTAGGTAGAAACAATGGATGACTATGGTGAATATTGCCACTATGTCGCAGGACTTGTTGGAACAGGTTTGTTCAAACTTTTCAAAGCTTCAGGGAAGCAGAATCTTGGTCCAGAGAATCTATCCAATGAAATGGGCATCTTTCTACAGGTATTGTTTATATGTCCATCACCAACTTTCGTTTGAATTTGATGTAAACACTTGACTATCTGAATACACAAATTTCAGAAAACAAATATCATTCGAGATTATTTGGAGGATATCAGTGAGATACCAAAGCCACGCATGTTTTGGCCTCGTGAGATCTGGAGTAAATATGTTAACAAACTCGAGGTATATATATCATCTTGTGCGTGTCTTATTCTCATATTTAGCTAATATATATCTTCCTATTATACACATCACTTTGCTTTTGTATTCGATTTTTCTAGCTAAGTGATCATATTTGCATCCTCAGGATTTACAATGTGAGGAGAACTCAGCCAAGGCATTACAATGCTTGAATGAAATGGTCACCGATGCTTTGAGACATGTAGAAGATTGCTTGAAGCACATGTCCGCTCTGAAAGATAATGCAGTACTTCGATTTTGTGCAATTCGTCCGGTATGAAATCTTCATAGCATATATCATGATTTTCTCTATAATTTCCAACTTTTTTTTTCTGTGTCTCATCTGGAGAAGTTCTGGTTTCAGGTATTAGCAATGGGAACTTTAGCTTTGTGCTACAACAACATTGATGTCTTCAAAAGTGGAGTGAAGTTGAGGTCCGGTAAGAAAGGATGTTCTACAATACAAAGCTAAAATATTGAAATTGTGGAGCTATTCCATGCTTATTGGTGTTTTGTTTTTCTTCTGTCGTTACCTCATCTTTACAGGTCTTGTTGCTAAAATTTATGATCGAACAAGAACAATGACTGATGTGTATAATGCTTTTTCCGAATTTGCTTCTGTCATGAAGTCTAAGGTAGTTTTCATTGGAAACAAAAGGAACACTAATGGCATTATCCTTTCAATGTTTCAACTTTTAACTCTATGGTAACATATGCACTCTTTTGGTTTACCTAAGGTTGAGATGCACGATCCCCATTCCATGGAAACATTAAGAAGGCTAAACGAAATAAAAGATATATGTAGAAACTCCGGACTCCTAAACAATAGGTTTGTATAAATTGCTACATTATCCACCAAAAATAGTTATCCTTTGGTTTCGAATTGTTATTTTACTTGTTTCTATGGTCTAGCAGGAAATTTTACAATATCGGGAGTGAGCAAAGATATAATTCTGCCCTGGTATACCTTCAAGCTAATTTTGAGTTACTTTATCTATCAACATATCAAATATTTCTTTTAGTTGATCTATTACCATATATATTAGATATTTATCATTTTGTTTTTCTGTGTTGGCGTGATGTTCTAAGCCTATTTCTATGTTATAATAAAATCTCTTTATCTGTTTTCGTCTTTTCCACAATGTTATTAGTGAATTATATATCCAATTGATATCCATACCTTAATCTATTTTCCACAATGTTATTAGTGAATTATATATCCAATTGATATCCATACCTTAATCTATCTTACTGCAGATTATGGTACTCTTCATCATACTATTCGTATTGTACGCATATCGATCCTCCAGTCAACCGAACAAATATTGTAAGTTTCATCACATAGTCAGCTTATTGAATTTTCTCTAGCTCTAATAGCTTGGTTCTTTTATTCTGTTTCTGCAGGAATTACCTACCTAAGATTTTCTAAGAAATGGATGGCTGCAGCTGCAAAGTGTGTGCCCAGCTCCATGGGACTTTCTGTTTAATTGTAATCTTGTATATTGGAGATTGAGATGGAAACCAATTTGAATGTAGGTTTAACATGCACTCTAAGGGCACATAATAAGGAATCAAAACTCAAATAAACAATTCATATTTATTTATTCTTCCAATACATAGCTTCCTAGCTTGAAAGAATAATTTTAACATTTTTATTCACTTTTTGAATCCTTACCATTTGTTATAGGGGCACATGTTAACAGTTTTTCATATGGATATACTTTACTCTTTAGCTTATATTTGTTTAGTTACATTGTCAAAAAAATTACTTGAATAATGATGTGACAAGTAGATTCGTAAACTTAATACGAGAGTATAAAATGTTACCAAACACCCTACAATACTAAATTAATATTGTACCAAACAACCAGTATAGTTATGAAACGCATGATTGATAAATTAATAAACAAGGAAAAGCTCGAGTGATGTTTACATGCATTATCATATGCATGTACAATACGGTGCTGTTGACTAGTAAATGAGATTTTATAACAAATGTTATAATAAAAATTGATTAATTGCTCACCTGTAGAACTGGGATATTGCAACTGCCCTGTAAAAAAATAGTTAGAATTCTCACAGATTGCTGGGTAGGGATTTCAGATGAGACATAACTTCTCTTCGAATTTGATCTCTTCTTATTTTCCCAGTTGTGGTGAGAGGAAACGGCTTCCTCCATAAGATAAATACCTTCGGTATTTTAAACCTGCAGAAAAATTTACAATTAGCAAATAAAAACATCAAGTATATATACATCCATATGCACAAATGAGAAAACACAAGGAGGTATCTGCAGCCAGCCAGCCAAACAATATGTTGTAATAGAATGATTGTTTCGAGACGATACCCAGTTAAATTCTTTTCTCGACAATGTTGACGGAGAACATCACTGGATAGAAGTAGCCGTTTGTTTTTGGTGACAAGTTCATAACTGTCATCTGACCATTGCCAGTGTTCTCTTAACTTAACACATGCAACCACCATCTCTGTGAGGCGAGTATCGGTAATTCCCACGATAACACTAGCAATAACTCCTGGATGTTGTAATAGGACTGCCTCCACCTAATATCACAAAACAAGGACCATATGATATAGGTCAGTATAAACTGATGACATGAAGCTAGAATTTCAGAAGCAATATAGTTCTTCAAGAAAAGAAGACCAAGCAAACCTTCATCCTCCTCACTTGCCAACTAGGACTATCTCAAATAGAGTATGACGGTCAATATTAATTAAGATTTACCTCTTCAGGGTAAACATTCTCCCCACCACTCTTGATTCGACCATTTCCTCGTCCAATGAGCCACACATTACCATCATTATCAATGGATCCAACATCCCCAGTGTCAAGCCAAACTTCATGGCCAGACTCTGGTTGCTTATCGAAAATTTGATCCCAATATCTTAGCATTACATGAGGGCCTCTAGTCAAAATTCTTCCCACGTGAGAAGATCCATCAATGCATATCTTTAACTCAACATGTGGTGCAGGCATGCCAACACAAACACCTTTAGGTTGTTCAATAGAAATGGAATTTATTTTACCAATAGTCTGGGGTAGCTGGCCAGGGGTTTGTGTTGGGTCATAGAGAGTCATGAAGGTGAGTGACGAGCAAGTCTCTGTCATTCCTTCACAAATTACAAAGATAACATAAAATAAGAAAAGCAAGAATACCATAAAATCTTGGAAATGGACAAGTATAGAAGATATAAAGAATGTCTATATAGATCACTTTCAACAGTTCTATTTATTTCATGTTCATACAGATTAGAGCATGTTTACTACACTCCTAGTGGTGTAAATAGTAAGTTGAGCCAAGCTTAATTAAACCTGTAAAGGTATGAACTTAGTCAGGGTGTTCTCATTTACCTATGTTTGTATATCTACAATAATTTTCAAACTAGTTCACAACTTAATTGACAAATCAGACTAGTGTAAAAAAGATAATAAATCGTGAAGTAAAGTCTGAAATTTTATTACGGAACTAAAACATATTACAGCCGTTTTATTGATAATAAAAAATAACTAGAACACACTGTCAAAAAAATAATAATAATAACTAGAACACTAATCCTAGTAAAATACAAGCTTCCTAAGTTCTAATTAATGTACAAATTTTTTGGGTTATTGACAAATAAAAATAACTACCTTCTTAAGCAAACTTAAAGGTGAAAATGAAACAAAATTTGAGTTTCCTGCTGCAAGTTATTCACCAAACAATTATTTCTTAAGAGAAAAAACACAGAATAATGCACTTTTTATGGCCTAAAGGATAGAATTTACATCAATTTGAGTTGCCTATTTTCACCATGGTCACCAGTTCTACATCACTAATGAATCCAGCTCATTATCAAGAACCTGACTAAAGTTGAAACCCTTAATGAATCAAATATAGGTTGAACTACTGAATACAAGAAGAAGTTAAAGTTAATGGGAATAGATAGACTTTATGTTAAGCTAATTCTTCTCATGGTTCCTTGACCCATCTTCTTTGGATTTCCTGGCAAATGGTCCCACACTATAAGTGATTGAAGTACCTACAGGCTACAGCTCACTCAGATCTTGATTATTACTTTGCGGTTATGCACCTTATACTGCTGCTACTTTGAGCAGAACTTTGCATTACTTTGAAGTATATGGATACTGTAAGAAAATTGTCCCAACACTTCCTATTCTAGATGTGTGGAAGCCCAGCTAAGCAGATATTGTCACATGAGGTTGGCTCGTTTTTCTGTGCCAGGCATTTGAGCTCGACCAGGCCTTGTTAGTTTGGCATGGAAACTTGAATAAAATGGAATAAATACAGCTTGATTCTCGAACACTAACTTCTTGTACCACAGGGTTTAAAATTCCCTTGTTCATATTGATTGTGAGGTCCCAGAAATCTCAATGCCTAGCGCATGAAACAATGCCAGAGATTTATCAATTATATTCGCATTTGCATATGTTTAATCTATCAATGCTATGATTGTGACCACTAGAAGTCACTTGAAGTAGATTACATATGCCCAACAACTACTTGTGTTCCTTCAGAGATCATTTTATAATATAATGTATTTGATCAAGAACTTGAAAGAAAAAAGTGGGATAAGTGAGACCCACCATAAGCTGAAAGAAGCTTAGCTTTAGGGAAGCACTTCGTGGCATCTTTTGTAAGCTCAATTGACAGACCCCCACCTCCATTTAATATCTTCTTCATACTATCCCTTCCTTTCCAAGTTTTCTTCACCCTGACAAAAGTTAAAATATGAATTAAGGCAACTTAGCAATAGCCATAACAATGTAGCGTTTGGTTCAAGTTGTGGGAAAAAAAATAGTAGTTTGTGGGGAGTGATGTTACAAAGCTTTCGCAAGGTATTTTAGAAAATTGAACAAGGCTGCTATTGAGCATCGCATAGTATTAAGTGACCACTAGATCTAAAACTAAAACTCAAAAGCTTAGGCTTGTAGGTTAGGGTACAAACAACAGTACTAAAAAAAATACAAAAAAAAACTGTAGAAAAGAGGGGATGGAAAAAAAAGTAGGTAATATGATTGAAAAACCAGGGTATATGTACTCAGGTAAACAGGTATAAACATGAAGGAAACACCCATGGTATAACTCATAAAAAAAATAATAATAAAGATTAGTGGGTCACACAAATACGCACTGTGTTAACATTGTTCCACATATTTGTACTAGAACAGTTTAGATTGTATTATTTACCTAACTAGGGTGACTAAATCAGCCATTATTGCAGGGACAGTGATTAGAGAAGTCACACAGTGTTGTTCTATGACTTCGACAGCAAATTTAGCGTCAAACTTGGATATCAACACATGGCATGCTCCGACCATTAGCATGGCCATAGCTGATGACAAACCACCAATGTGGCACAACGGAGCAGTATGCAAATAAACCTGCAAAAACCACACAGCAGAAACAACAAATATCATTCTGGAATTGTATCCACATTATGTCCTGCTTATATATAAAGTTTCAGTCTGGACTTTCTCAGTTCTTCATCTATTTCTATTATCCCTTCAATTGCAATATTCTTTAGATGAAACCCCAAAATGAGTATGAAATTTCTGAATAAAGGTCGTACATCGTCCTCACCGTAGCCAACGATGGCAATTTTTGCAAGGGATTGTACAATCAGAGCTGAATGGCTAATCACGACTCCCTTAGGCCTTCCAGTGGATCCTACAGACAAGAAACAATCAAGCCAAAACTCATTTCAACAGAAAACAATTTTGAGCCAGTCAGCCAGTGTGTTAAGCAATTTGAAAGTAAAGGGAGCTAAAACTCTATTCACATGTACTGGAGAAGCAATCTTAAAAAAATAATAATAATAATAAATAACAAAGTAAATTATAGCATTTCCTTAGCCATCCTATGGTGCCATCCTTGTCGGTTCTTGAAGAACACGTGCTTTTGAGAATAAACGGTGAATATAAAAGTCACTCTTTCTTGAACTTGCATTAGTATGTGCCATAAGTGAACAACATATAGAAATAAACTTATACCTGAAGTGAAGCATACTATAATAGCATCCTCGGGTGCCCAGGAGTAATTCAATGGTGAAGATCTGCGAGAGTGCACCTTAAGCATATCAGCAGTCAATACTGGCAGAAAGAAGAAAGCAAGTGACATCATTACAAGAAAATTACCAGAAGAAAATAATAGTTATAACGTGATTGAGTATTATATATTAAATTATGGCCTGTAGTTTGCAAGGTAAGTACATACTATTCCATGTCTTTATAAAGTCCGAGGAAGGAGAGCCCAGGGAAACGTGACACTTCAAAGAAGGTATAGCATTGCTCTGGAGCTCTGAGTACCAGTGATTACAACTCTCATCAGTCACCAACATAACCGGCCTTATAGTAGACATTGCCAAGCAAGCCTCTTTGAAACTCTGCAAGTTAAGAAGGTTAAGTATTCAGATATGCAGAGTAACAATAAGGCAATTGTGATGATGCAAAATTCACTAAAGTACTGTTCCACATTATGTTAGTCATGCACAACATATGATACTAGTAAGTAGAAAAGTTTGTTAAGAAGATAGGAAATGATGCAATTTTCTAATGCAGACCCTGTCTAGTTCCACAGAAGTTGGAAATGCTAATGATTTTACGTCTGCACATTCAATCTCCCTACATTCCATTTTCTTTCCCCTAAATTTAAGCAAATTTATTCTTCTAAGGAGTGATATGGCACGGAATATAGTTTTCAGAGAAAAGCTTTGCATTCATATAAGAAGTATTTTGAAACAGAATATAATTCTCTGAGAAAAGCTTTGCATTCATATGGATTTCATGACATCGAAAAGATATGCTGCCGCCGCTGCCACCACCACCAACAACAACAATAATAATAAGGAAAAAAGATAAAATAAAATACAGAGCATGCCAGCATGGAAACTTTATTCTATCTACCATACTTTCAAACATTAAAGTATGCACACATATAGCTGATCTGAAGATTTATCACATCTATGATCTATATGCTAACTCAACAAAGCTTCCAAATACCAAATACTTAATCCAACATTTCGTATCTATATTACACAAATGAGGATCAAGTATCCTGAAACTGTGTACTGTGTATAGTAATATGTAAAGCTCTTTCACATTAATAAATTAATTTACATTTAAAAAATAAACATGTTTATTAGTTTTCCCGCAGAAAAACTCTAAACTCAATCTGAAACAGTGTCTTCATTATCATTTTAAGAATTGGCTTATATAGAAATCTCGTTACTTCCAAATCAAACTGTTAACCAAATAATGAAATTACATTAAACTGATTTTTTTTTTTTTTTTTTGCAAACCATACACTTATAGCAGTCAGCAAAGTAAAAGTGGTATCAATGGCATTCAGCTTCTTAAAAGTATTCAGAAACATCATTTAGGCTATGAATATAACTTCTTGGAAAGGAATTTCGGTGTAATAGCAATAAAAAAAAATGTTGCTTATTCTAAACATTGGTCTTTTTATGTTGGAAAAAAATACTACAAAACCCCTTCAAAATTATTTAATAAGAATTCACAAAAGTCTTTATCTGTCCCATAAACCCAGAAAACAAATCCTTCATCCCATAAACTGATCTGCTCAAATCCATTTAAGTGATGTCTTTGTGACTGTAACAAATCATCCACAAATCTTTTATTTAGCACAATGAGAATCATCATTTATCAGTTTAAATAAATAGTATAATGAATGAAAATATATATATATATAATGTATCAAGCAGTGAAAAAAAAATATATATATATATATAAGCTTTAAACATTCACATGTATAAAGCAATGAAAAAATATATAATATCATCATCTAGTTTACAATGGAACTCATGGAGGAGGTGTAAAATTGTGATTTACATATGCAATTTTTAAAATAAAAATGATATGATTTTAGAAAACCACTTTTACAGATTAAATATATCAAAGCCAGGGTTTTTTAGATGAGAAAATATTAGGTTTTACTTCGGTATATGAGAAATTTTGATTCAGTGCCTCTCTCTGTATTTTTTAAATCCGTAATTGATGGAATCACAAGAGTTGTGATTTTTCTTGTAAAGCAAACTAGAATCCCTAATCTAATATGAATGTGCATATATGGATATATTGGCTAGTTTATTAATTCACAAAGAGTATTTCTTTCAAAAAGATGAATGTGCATATATGGATATACAAATTAATATAAAATAATTGGTTAATAGATTTTTTGCAAACTAATCAGCTCCTAGGGCTGCAGAACATAGAGTTCAAGTGAGTTCATGATAATAACAAATCCATTTGATAATGAGGCATGTGCCATGGTTCATACGCTATAATACCAAATAAAACAAACCTATACTCACCCATCGATGATTTAGAGGAGCAACTATACCTCCAATGTATGCAACTGCTAGTAACCACTCTAAATACCCATCACTGAAACATCCAGTTCATGCTCATCAGCTCTTCAGCACACAAGTAAATAAATACAAGCCAATTATTACCAAAACGTATAGACAAAAAAGATAGCTCAATATGTTAACATTTCAAATTTCATGTCTTAAAAACAATCTGTGGACCATTACCTTACAACTAAAGTTCTTGGATTGACTGATTACTAATATAGTATCAGAATTATGAGGTATAGAATTTGAGTCTCCCTTTTCTCCTCTTCCTCAATTTCTTGATCATTGAACATGATGTCTCCACATTGCAATGTTAATGTGCCAAATCTCTATATCGTATAGACAAAAAACTTAGCTTATATCTTGGTTGAGTGGATACTAATATCTGAATAAATTGATCTTCATTAACTTTTTCATATTTTTTATAAATTGATAAATTTGAGAATCGGGAGTGGGGGACGTGACAAGAAGCCACAATTTGATTTATGTTGATGTAAAGGGCTTACCACCGGGCTACTTCAACAGTTCAACTAAACTTCCATCAATTTCCAATAATTTGACTAAACTTCCTATTTTTAATTGTTAATCACTTAAAATTTGAAGCAATAAAATATGCTTTCATCATCACCTAATCTCTTTCTATCAACTATATTGTCAACGGTCAACATAAACGCAGCGTTTGTATTCTGAAACTAAAAAATAAAAAAATAAAAAATAAACAATTACTCGTTTTATAGTTTTCTCCATTCTCAAGCAATCAAATTCAATTGAAATTCACGTTAATGCATTCTATCATTCCTTAAAACAAATAAAAGAAAGACAAACAAATATATTGATTTGAGAAACATGTTTAGGTGAAATTGAGTGGAACCTGTTAAAAGAAGAGATGGCAACGACATCACCGGAGAGGACGCCGAGTTCAATGAGGCCACGCGCCAAGCTCAGTACGCCTTTGACAAATTCTTCGCCGGTTTTTCGGCGGTGTCCGGTTATTGTGACTACGGAATTCCGCTTGACGGTAGCTAGGCGGCTTAAGCACTGGCAGATGTGAGCTCGCGAGTAATTAACCATTTGTATTGAAGACTGAAGTGGTTTCTCTGGATTTGAAAATTGAAATGGCGGTTTTCAGCGGCTATCTTATCTTTATAAGATAAATGAAATTGCTCACGTCACAGTCACAGTCACAGCCAAAGGCTCGTGACTCGTGTCTCTAAAATGTTATTGGACGCTACATGATCAGTTAATCACTTTGCAATCTACGGAGGTCAACGATGTGTGATCATAAAAAACGCTACATCATTTTATCTCCTGGCGTTTTACTAATCGGTATTATTTTCCCCACATCTTAGAAAATATCGTTTTACCCCTGCCGTTAAATATATAAAGGGCAGTTTCGTAATTAGATAAATAAAAATGAAGATAAGCATTTGATTTGTTCTAAAATTAAATGTTTGAAACTAATAAAATATAAGTAATGATAGACGTTTTTTAGCTGCTCTGCTTTCTCTATGTTTCTACTGTTTGTATGTGGGTCTTTCGTTTGTGTTGTCCTGGCGCTTGGGTCGCTTGCTGTTGGGCTGTTGTTTGTCCTTTTTCCTTTAATAAAAATTTATGCTGTTAAAAAAAAAATAGTAGAAAAATGTTTTAGAATCTAAAAATTAGTTATTCTAAATTTATACACCGTTAAAACATTATATTTTTAAAAAAGTAAGAAAAAATACAAATGTTATTATAAATAAGATTTGTTCAAATTTAGTTGAATAATAATTTATTAAAGAAACTAAAAAATAATAATGAAAATATAAGTTGTTTGAAAATATAAATAGAAATAGGGATAGAGATAGCGATAAAGATAGAGAGTGTGGTGGGATTGAAATTTTTTTAACGATGAAATCTGGGGGGAATATTTTCTTTTAAAACTCTATTTTAGAGGATAGAGATAGAGATAGAGTATGGGTGAGAGGTGCTCTACATTTTTTTTTCTCAAATAACGTGCCACATAAGGTGTCAACATCACATTAACTTCTACATGTGCAAGAATATGGCAGTTGGATCAACTCAAAGTGGGTGTGGGATGTGCCTCTAAAGAGGCCTCTGTTTGGGTGGGAAATTGGGCAGTGGCAATGTTTCATTTCAGCCTTGGAGTGTGTTCATATTCGTAAAATGGTTCAAGACATGCTAGCTTGGTCTCACAATCCGACAGGCGCCTTCTCAGTTAGCTCCTTACGTAAGTGCTTGGAGGATCCCTAGAATTATTGACCCACGAATGTCACTTGGTAGTTAATAATTCTAAGGGGATTGGTACTTAGGAAAACATGTGCACATGAATGTCATCTATGATATTCATAATATTTTAAATCAATTTAGTTGCATTTCGGTGGTCTTTAACCCCAGAAACTCTTAACTCTTTTACTGATAACTTAGCCAAAATAGGATCTAGTATGAGTGGAGATACGGTCCAATGGGGAGATATCTGATCTTTGTCTCCAGTGTTTGTTCCCCTGTGTCAGATTAGTGCTCTTTGTTTTTTCTCCTCTTATTGCTTAGGCTCCGTCCTGTAAGCGTTTTTCGTTGATTGTTTTTCGGAAAAAAAAATGAAAATGAAAACAGTGTTTTTGGTTCCAGTTTCAAATCCAAAAACGCGTCTAGTAACATATACTGAAACATATACTGAAAACTGTATTTTGAAAATGAAAACAGAAAAAACGCGTCTAGTAGGTTAACCGAAAATATCAAAAATTGTATAATTTTTCTATTATTTTTTATATTGTAATTTTTTAATTTGAATAAAAGATAGGTCAATAATTCATTCCAAATAATTATCCAATATATCATAATAACCGGATAAAATCTCTTTGATGAATTATTGTGATTTTAAATTTAAAATAATTTCAAAATCTAAGATTTTTATGTTAATATATATATATATATATATTTGTTAATAAACTATTTGTAATCTGAAACAAAAACAAAAATAAAACCTATCAAAAGAAAAAAAAGGAAAAAAATAATTAAAAAAATATAGGAGCTAATCTGCTCTTAGAGGAGCAGATCGATGACACTAAGAAAAAAAGAAGATGAAGAGAAGAATAAGGAGAAGATGAAGAGAAGAAGATGAAGAAGATGAGATGACGAAGGGAAGAAGATATGAAGAAGATTAGCAGAAGAGAAGAGGAGATGAAGAAGAGAAGATGAGATGAAAAAAGAGATGACAAAGACAATCTGGGAAAGAGGAAAAGAAAAAAAAAAAAGCAGACAAGGACAGGGTTTGGCCATATTGGCCGGTCTCCCCCCTCAAATGGAAAGAATGTATTATATACCCCTTCTGTTACAAATACCATCGATTAAATGTATTATTTGCCCCTTCTGTTACTTTTGCTCCATATAATTACCATTTTACCCTTAAAATATTCATTAAATAAATAATATATTAAAAAACAGAAAACAAAAAATAAAATAAAAAAACAATTAAAAAATGGATCTCCACCGTCCATCTCAAAGATGGACGGTGGAGATATTTTTTATATTTTTATTTAAATTTAATAATAAAAAATTAAAAATAAAAGAATTTAAAAACGAAAAAAAAGTTAAATTTTCTTTTAAAAAAATAAGATCTGGATAGTGGATCTCCAGATCTTATTCATCTTCACCAAACACCACCAAGCACAGCAATAATCATCTTCAATCTTCATCACATCATCCACATTTCTCATCATCATATCAGTTCAAATTCATATCCACCAGACCAGACGGTCCAGACGAGCATCATTTTCTCCACCATACCACAATCATCTCCATTCTCCAACACACACACATCACCACCCCTAAAATCCAGCTATCACCGTGAACCACATGCTTCTCGTCACCACCACCACAACCACCACCCTTCACCACCCCTCAAATCCAGCCGCCACCACCACACAACAACCCACCCTAAAATCCATATCCAAAACCAAATCGACCCAAATTGAAATCAAATCGAAACCGATTCACCCCAAATGCACAACACTCCCATGAACCCAACCCAGATCGGAAAAATCCCCATATATCACCACCACCTCCATCTCCAACACCACCATCCACCCAAACCCTACCAGCAAGCAGCCTCAGCAATAACCCAACCCAAACCAATCAAACCAACGCCCCCCCCCCCCCACACACACACACACACCCACACCCACACCCGAACCCAATCGAACCCATAAAACACCAACTCCCAAACCCAATCGACGAAGAAGAACAAGAACAAGAACAAGAAAAATAATGGGTGGTGGTGAATGTTCTGATTTTATGGTTGAATCTGGAATGGGTGGTTGTTTGGTCATTACTGATGATGCTTGTTGTTTGGTGGGCGTGGGTGATGGTTGGGTTTGGTTATTGATGTTGAATGTGGTTGTTGATGATTTGGGTTTCGATCTAGGCTGTGGGTTTCGACGGCGGTGCTGGTTCTTTTCGATCTGCTGGTGGTTGTTTTGATGATGATGGTGGTGGTGGTAGTGTTGATGTTGGTGATGTCGGTAGGTTTGGCTAATGGTGGAGAGAGACGTTTGGTTACAGAAAAAGAAAGAGTGGGTTGGTGATGGTGGTGGTTGGGTTTTCGGGGTTAGCTTTGGTTTGAATTTAAATTGATTGTGGTGAATGGTTTGATTTTGTTTTTTTTTCTAGGTTTGATTAGGATGATTCAAAAACAAATCCAAAACATCAACCAAATCCAATTTTAAATTTTAATTTAATTTTTTTTTTAATTTTTAATTTTAATTTTTTGTGAGGTAATAAATATATATATATATATTGAATAAATATTTTTTTATTATTATTATTATTAAATAAAAAAGAGAAATCTCCGTCGTCCATCTTTGAGATGGGCGGTGGAGATCCATTCTTTTTTTAATTATTTTTTATTTTAATTGTAAATTATCTTCTTCAGAATTTCAGTGGTCAATGACGTTAATGCCCCTCTCATTTAACGGTCAACAGCCCAAATGGATGGAAAAGGTAATAAAATGGGCGTTTTTAACGTTTCTTTGATTTTATGGAGGAAAACGGACAATATGGCCAAACCCTATCCTTATCTTAACAATAGGGCAAACGTCAGGGGGGAAAATGATACTTTCCCATATTCATATTGCATATTGTTATAGTTATAATTTTAAAGATATGATATTTTATTTTAAAAAAATAAATAGGATACTTTTAATATATTTATAAAGAGTTTGGCTACTATACATATAGATCAACTTCTTGTCTTTAGATTTCAATCTAAATATGTATAAAAATTGAGGATTTGAAAATTAAAAAAATAAAAATAATAAACTAACTACTTCTCACATAATTATCCATTAAAAATAAAGTTTCTGAATTGTAGCTGAATTCATTATAAAAAGTAATATTTTAGAAACAATTATCGGAAAGAATAACATTGTAATAAAATAATATCTTCGTCCAATTATATAAACTTAACACTCATTCCAAAAAAAAAAACCTAAAAACTAACACTAATACAAATTCTTAACTGTTTTTCATTTGTATATACTTTTTTTTGGATCATGCATTTGTATATACTTAGGGTCTGACGGTCTGTCCTATAAGCGTTTTTTGTTCACTGTTTTTCGAAAATAAAAATAAAAATAAAAATGAAAACAATGTTTTAGGTTTCAGTTTCGAAATCTGAAAACGCGTCTGGTAGCACATACTGAAAACTGTATTCTAAAATTAAAAACTTTATAGTTGAGTAATCTACGGAAGATGGGTCAAAATCAAGACATTTGTTTGTTTATTTGGGGTTTAATTATGTATCAAAAGTAATGAAATGAGTTTAGATGAAAAATGATGGGAATAAAGTGGCTAATAATTTATTTGTAAAATTTTAAAATGGGTGTATACAGAACTTTTTTTGGAAAAAACGCGTCTGGTAGGTTAATTGAAAAATATAAAAATTTATTAATTTTCCAATTATTTTTTCTATTGTAATTTTTTAATTTGAATACAAAGTAAGTCAATAATTCATCTAATTATCAACTATGCCACCCAAAAAAGTTCTGTATACACCCATTTAAAAATTTTACAAATAAATTATTAGCTACTTTATTCCCATCATTTTTCATCTAAACTCATTTCATTACTTTTGATACATAATTAAACCCCAAATAAACAAACAAATGTCTTGATTTTGACCCATCTTCCGTATATTACTCAACTATAAAGTTTTATTGTAAAGTTGGTCCAATCTTCATTACTCAATTGTGCTTGATTTCGAGCCCCTTTTCAAAAAAAAATTTGACAAAAACAACACATAAACAGAAAACAGAGTAGAAGAAAGAAAACTCATCAAGTGGTGAGATCGGCGGCACCAAGACTGGCGCCGATCTAGCAGTAGATGGGAGAAGAAGAAAAAGAAGAAGAAGAAGACTGACGAAGAAGAAGAGAGAAGTAGAGGAAGAAGAAGAGTAGATCGGCGGCAGCGGACGGAACAGATCGACGGCCAGCGGGAGCTGTCAAAGATGGAAGAAAGAAGATGAAGAAGAAGATGGGGATGGGGATGGGAAAAGAAGACTACTGATGAAGATCGTTGAAGGAAGGAAGAAGGAGAAGAAAGCAAGAAGATGATGATGGTCGGCCGGCGGCAGCTGCTATGGACGAAGGAAGAAAGAAGATGGAGATGATGTCTGGTGGATGAGAAAAAAGAAAAAAATTGTTAATTTTTTTGAAAAACAAAAACAAGTATTTTGTGTTTGTCAAATATTTCAATGTTAACACTAGTTTTGTTTTTCATTTTATTTTTTGTTTTTTGTTTTTTGAAAATAAATTGAAAAACGATTAACGAACACGAATTTAAAATTATTTTTGGAAAATAAAAAAGAAAACGGACTGAAAAACGACTGCAAGACGGGGCCTTAGGTGCTGTCTGTTTTTTTTTTTTTACTTAAATCTTAAAAGTTACAATTATTTAATAAATCTAAGGCCCTATTTGATTTTTCCACCTAACACTGAATGACACTTAATGTATTCCATTAAATTATTTTGTTTGATTTTTTAAGTGTTAAAATCACTTAATGGACCCTTAAAACCACTTGTTTTGAAAAGTGAAAATTTTTCACTTTTCATTTAATAAAAATCCAGTAGAATTTAATACAAAGTTTTACTTCCAAAACTATCCTTACTAATTTAATCTATTTATAATTTTGTCTTGTTTTGAGTGTTTTTTTTTCTCCTAGCAGCTACGGTGCCAGCTTTGTTTGCTTGTATTGTGGTTTTAGCCTCCTTGGCTCCTTGAATAAAATAGTTGTTCCATATATATATATATATATATATATATATATATATATATATATATATGCTATTATGGTTTGTCTTATTTAACATCATTGAGTGTACATGAGCATTTATTAAGTAGTATTAGTGAACATTTATCAATTAAATAGTATTGGTGGATGTAAATCAACAACAGTAATCATTACAGTGAGAAATTTATCATATTGTAATTATTCAATTTAGAACAAAAAACCAACATGTCCAAAAACCAATCTATCCAGAATAATATAAATTTGAAATATTATTAATAACTAAATAAATGTATTTTAGAATTATTAATTTACATGTTAAAGTTGTCATAAATATATTAAAATGAAATATATAACGAATAATAGTTAGAAGGACACAGATGTAAAAGTTTATTTTCAGACATTTATAACTTAAAAAAACAAATAACTTATCACTTATATTCAGTTTTCAGTAAAAAAAACAAACAAACATGTTTTTCAGGTTCAGTTTTCAGTCACTATTCAGTCTTCATTAACATTCAGCAATGTTCAGTCTTCAGACAAAAAATCAAACGGGGCCTAAATCTTTAAGATCCTATGACCTGTTTATTTTTCATGTAGATGTTTTCACTTAAATAATAAGTGGTTTTCATTTTACAACTATACCCTTTATTTTAAGTATTTCCATTTTAATAATAATATTATTATTATTACTTAGAAATAAATTTTAATATTATTTTAAATAAATAATAATACTATTCAAAATAAAAAATTAATATTTAATATTTAATTGCAAGAAAGGAGGCGCCTCCTTCCTAATCGATTCCTCAAGAGGTTGCCAAGAGGCCTCCTTTAGGAGCAATGACGGAGGCCGGTGGCCTCCTGTAAGGAAGTCGTCAGCCTACGCCATCGATTTTAGAGGAGGCATGTTGTCTTCTCCATTAATTGAGTGAAGGTCGCCCATGAGGCCAACCTCCTCCCATCAAACATAGGTAGAAGGTTGGCCGGCCTCCTTCGATCACAATTCATGGAGGCGCCACTGCCTCTTCCTCCGCCTCCCAAGGGATTAAATTTTAGGGTTAAGGTTGGGTTTGATGTAATTGGGGATTTTTTTTTGTCAATAACGTATTTCTGTTAATAATTTAATTATTTACGGTTATTTTAGGAAATTCAAGTTAATGTGTTAAATATCACTTATTTAAGAAGTGAAAGTCAAAAATTTTAGCTTTTTTATTTTAGATGTTTTTAACTTAATTTAAGATATAAGTTGAAAAACAATCTGTTAAAAACCGTTTAATTTAAGACTTAAGACTTAAGTGTGGAAAAACAAACAGCACCGTAGTCTATAGACCAATACAAAAGTTAGGGGTGGGCACGGTTCGGTTCGGTTCGGTTTTGGGCAAAACCGAACTGAACCGAAAATATTTCGGTTTACCTAAAATTGAACCAGTTTAAACCGAATAAGAAATGGTAACCGAACTGATTTTAATCGGTTCGGTTCGGTTTGGTTCATTTTGGTTTAGGGCCTAATGGGCCTAATGGGCCTTATGAGCTTGATAGGTTTAATGAGTCTTTTTAATATGTTTTTAAATTTGATGGGTTGTTGGATTCTAATTTTGGGCCAAAGTTTCATAAATTTTAATAGTACAAGCCTAAAAAAACCCAAATCAAACATAACTAATAAATAATAATATTTAATGAAAGAAAAGAAGTAGGTTAGAGTTTTTTTTTACTTATATAGGCGGTTTAATCGGTTCAAACCGGTTTTTTGGAAACCAAACCGGTTTGAACCGAAAACTTTTCGGTTTTCAACTTTTTAAACCGGTTTAAACCGAATTCATTTTATGAACCGAACCGAACACCCTTTTTTTGGTTCGGTTCGGTTTCGAACTTAGTGTCCACCCCTAACAAAAGTTGTGAAACCATTGAACTTCAAACTCTTCTTCAAATCAAATTAGTTTCAACTCAAGATTCAATATCTATCAATTGTTACAAAATCTATATATATATTTTCAAGTCAGTACTCACTGATATAATTTCATCAGTGCGTTGGAAACTAATATTATCCTCTCCTCATCAGTTTTGTTAGTGAGTGTGTGGTTTAAATAAAAATGAGCATCCCTTTCAAAAAATTTACAATAGGTTTAACAAAAGTTTTATGTCTCCATCGAAGATTTTATGCTCACAAAAAATTTACAATAGGTTCATCAAAAGTTTTATCTCTCCATCAAATATTTTATGCTTATCTTAACGTTAAAGATATCAAACGAGATAAAAATAGTAATAATAATATAGTGAGTTAGAAAATAGTATTGTATGAGTGGTTTCTCCTGTATCAAAAGAAAGGTATTTGATAAATCACTCATAAAATTTTTAGATCTAATTGCATGGAACTCTCTGGAGGATTATCCTTTTATATCTAGAAACAACTTTATCGAAAATTGATACTCACCTCCCCTACCATTAGAATTTGATCATTATTGACCGTTAAGTTTAACACCTTCAATTTTATGTGCTGTATTTTTTAATGTATTTAATTAATATTAATTTATACTTGGCTCTAAAGGACTTAAAAATAAAAAATAAATTATTATCTTACACATCAAGGAAAATTACTAATTTTGTACACTTCCCCAAGTTGGGACCAAATATTCACTTATCAAGTTTCTAATGTATTCACAAATAATGTTTATTTTATTTTATTTATCAATAACCATAATTAAAGTAACCCTCCTTCAAATAAGAGGCATCTCAATTCTCAGCCTATAATAAAAATTATAAAATTAAAAAAAAATTAAAAATTAAAAAAGAAGAAATGTATTATATAGGTTGAGATATTTATTTTTTTTTTCAAAAAACAAAAGTTCTCAACCTATAATACACTTGCTCTTCTTCTTTTTAATTTTTACTGTTTTACGTGAATATATAGCATTTAAAGACAAAAAAGCTATCGGCGAATTATAATTGTTTGTAGGTTGGTCCCCGACAACAAGTCACGTTATTCTTATTCACACAAAAAAAAAATTCAGTCAAAAATTTCAAAAGCAAATTAAAGATAAAGAAAAAACGACACCGTCTCGCCTATTTCTTTTAAGTTTTAATTTGAGTTATATCCATATCACTTCATTATCTACAAACAAATCCAAAGCCCAAACTGTCTAAATCTACACAGATGATTTCATCTACGAGAATCGCGGTCATGATCGCTTCTCTTGCGCTACTGATTGCAATCACTATCGTTAAATCCACGACGGCCAGAGAACTCAGGCCGTCCTATCACGGACTGGAGTACCAGAGTCCGCCGCCGTCGAGCGAGAAGACGCCGCAGGAAGTGAAGTCGTTCTTCAAAGGATCGATGTCGCCTCCCACTCACGATAACGTAGCGCTGCCGAGAGCGATGAATTCGACTGACACGTCGCCGTGGTGGAGCAGCGGCGGCGGCCATGAAGGTAGAGACCGTGCGAAGCGCGTGATGTTGGTGGCCAGCTTGGTGTGTGGGGCCACCGGTGTGACTTTGTTAGTGGCTTCTGCTTTCATATATTTTTTCAGGTACCGAACGCGTAAATCACCATCATCATTTGTTGATAATGACACTAATAATACAAAGTAGTTGTGTTTTTGCATGTCAATTCATGGCTTTAGCTCACACAATGAGGTTCGCTTAGTTTATAAGCCTTTTACATCCGTAGTAAAGAGGTTGTGGGTTAGAGTCATATTCCTTCCACCAATTCTGAAATACTGCAATAGTTTTAAAAAAAAAACATAGTTTTAGTGGTTATATATTTCTTTTCCACAGTTATTTACGGTATTCATGTCTCATCTTTATCGATAAAATAAGGTTGGTCCAGTGATTTGCCCCTCACACCTATATAAATTCCAGTCAGTTCTCCTCATCCTGAATTATTGTAATATTTTAACAACAAAAAAAGTCTCGATCTTTACCTATAAAATTACAAAATGTACGGAAACCCTCTTTTATAGTAGAGTTACTTATCGATCTATTATAACAACTTGAATATATAATATTACTAGAGTGAATGAACCTTTTTAGTTACAACTTAGCCACGTTATTTTTTCATTCTAGTGTTTTTATATAAATATTTGAGATAATTGGTTGGGATAAAGTTACATGATTCTTGATTGTATTGTACATTTTTATTATATATATGTTAGGCATGGTGTTTTGAATATTTGATATAATCATTTAGATAAATTGATAAAGAAAGCAAGCATGATCCCCATGAAATATATAGTATTATTAGATAAGTGAGTGAAGTTTCCGGTATTTAAGAATTAAGATATAATAATAAGATAGTATTCCAGCCAAGCGTTGATTGATATTGTCGGCTGATAGTATCTCTATTCTCTAACTTTAATAAAATATATTTGGTTTAAATTGGGTGTCCACTGTTGATTCAAACAATTAATGCACAAGTATTTAAGTAGATGATGTGGACTGACCGGTTGAGGCCAACTCATCAACCATACTTTATTCTGTTGGAAGTTGAAGTAGTTTAATGCTTATAAGTTATATCCATATTAATGAAAGTTGTGAGTAGGAATAATATATTGCTTTTCAAACAAATTACCAAATTCGATTTTCTTTATATTGGGTGGGTTCCATATATGATTAATTGATTATGGTGTGTGAGGTCCGAATCATATGTACATGGATGATATGATATGATGACTTAAAATTAAGATATTACATGATTAAATCCGTTAAGTTACATACTTACATGTAACAATGGTCTCTGTACAACCAGAGACATAATATGATTAAGAGGTCGTTTGTTTTTTTGTCTGAAAATTAAAAAGTCCTGAATTTTTCTGAAAACTGAATAGGGACTGAAATCTGAACTTAAATGATATGTTTTTTTTTTTTTTCCTCACATCTGAATGTATTGTCAACATGTTTGTTTTTTAAAAGTAAAATTGTCTGAAACTAAGTAATTTTACATTTATACTCACGTTAAACAATTATACATGTAATATGGAATAAAAACAATCCAAAAATAATAATTATCTATAAACACATATGATCATGATCTTCTTCTTAAATTACAAATAAACTTCAATGTTATTAAGAAAATAAATGTTTTTTTTTTTCAAAAAAATAAAATGGGCAATAGGAAAACTAACACAAAAGACTCTAAAAAAATAATATATAAATACATCACCCTAATATCGTAATAAAATATTTATATTAAACACCAATATGAGAAGTGATTAGGGTTCTTTTTTATTTTTAAAGTTATTTAAAATAAGTAATATATTAAAATAAAGATTTTTGTACCATATATAATTATGACGAAATTGGAAATATGTTATATATAGGGGATAGTATCGGAAGAAAAGATTTTGGATTGCATTTAATGCAATTCAGTCATTTGTAATTAAGTGAAAAGTCAGGTTTTTTTACTTTTTATTTTAAGTTGTTTTTTGGTATTTTTAAGTTGTTTGACCACTTATAAAAACAAACAAAACAACTTGATAATTATGATTCAGACCCATTAAATTTTAAGTGGAAAAAACAAACGACCCCTAAGTCTATTAACTAGGTTTGGAAATAGAGGGTATTTACATAATTATAGTTTTGAATTTCTTTTTTAAAAAATAATCAAGATACTGTACCTTAGAAAAAAATAAAAAATTTGTTAAGGTGGGCTTGAGCACACCCTGGCCCTTGAAGATGTACGTCTTTTGGCATAACATTTTATAACATTATTTTCTCCAAGTAATCTAGAAAATATGCCCAAGAAAACATTCTCTGTGACAAAATAAGATTCTATTTATAAATTTATAATGTGTTGATTGTTGAAAGGGCGGTGTCACAACACACCTGATTTAATGCACCCACATCGAGGTTTTGTCCCAATAATTCGCTAAGCATTTGCCAATGCCAACCGTACATGATTGGGTGAAGTGTATTTGACTTGAAGTTTGGTTTGGCTCTTCACACAAGTTTCATAAGCAAACGCAAGATGATTTGATGAAATTCACCAACTTAACAAAAATGGATTCACAACTTGTTTATTACTGCCACACACCAGTAGCTACTAGATGTTGATTTTTCAAGCCAGAAAATAAAGTTTACACAGATAGCATTGAAGCAAAAAAAAGTTATTAAAACAAGCTAGTGTGATTAAGGTTAAAAGAATTATAAACTGGTATTATGCATTGACAATCACCAAACTCCTCTGTTTATCAATCTCTTCCATGACATAACCAGAACATTCAACATACATACTAATATTTATCGAACAAACCAATTTTAGTACAGCAATGTTAGGGGGAGGGAGGGGAAAATAAAATTCAAGTTAAAATGAATAAATATAATAGGAAAATGTAAGGGAAATGTAATTCCTTGAGAAAAAAACTCAAAAATAGATTTTACAGCTCAAATGGAGATAAGAATGATTATATTTACTATACCTATTGGTCAAGAGGAATCCACTCTAATTCTAGTTCTAGTTCACCAGATTCCACATTCTGGAGCTTGAGTGACACCTCCTGTTTCACCTTTCCATCCACAATGTTAATGATGCTGTCATCTATAAGGGCATTATCATCTGATTTCAACCACTTTCCAATCTGCATATTTCCAAACATTTCTGGGTCACCGAATGCCATTGCAGATGTTATCAAAGGTTGGATATCAATCTCTGCTTCTCCCATTATGTCATCAGCTGAAAATGTGTCGTGATCAAACACTTTCTGCAGCATGGAAAATCAAAAGATTATCCATGATCATATAATAGGCATTTTTTTGTCATTTTGTGATTAATGGATTTATACATATAAAACCATTACAACCGTAATACAAGTTTTTCTGTCAGGTTTCAAATAGCTTGATTTAGAAAATCTTGTTAGATCTGGAAATACACTGATCATATAATAAGCAATTTTGTGATTAATGGATGTAAAATATAAAACGTTTACAACCACTAACATAAAATTTTCTGTCGGGTTTCAAATAGCTTGATTTAGAAAATCTTGTCTCTGACATCAACATGGATGGGCGTCTGAGATAGAAAACATCATTAACTAAACAAAGTCCGTTTTTTGCAGGATGGAAAATAAATTTACAATAGAAAGCTCATGGTTCATCACATAACTTCGGCTGAAATGCCTTGGAGGATAATTAAGAAGCTAAATAACAAACATATTATCGTACTGACAAGGACCAAAAGTTCCAAGCTAGTCAAGCTCATATTTCATCATTATAATTTCTGGCTTGAGTTTTGAAACATTAACTTATGAAGATAACGGCAATTATTTCTAATTATATTTCAGACCCGACAGAACCATGACCTAAATCTTGAAACTGGGTCCTACTTTAGCATGTAAAGTCACACATCATAAAAAATGCTCATTATCAACAGAGCACAAGAAGAATTAATTCCATAAGAATAAATTCTGTAATAATTTAGAAAAGAAAACTAAATGACAGGCTTACCAACTTTACGGGACCAAAGTCCTGAGGAACTGAAAGCATGAGTTCCTCATTCCAAACTGGATTCAAGTTGCTCTTTATTATAGTCGTCTGGGCAGTCTAATAACATCAAAAGCCGTGTTGTCATCATCAGAAGAAGAAAAACTATCACCAAGACTAACTTAGTAACAATTTCCTACAGAGTACATTAGTTATCCATTCTATAATCAACATATAAAAGAACAGTTAAAAGAAAATGGAAGATATTTATGTAGCTCACTGTGGTGGCAGTCAATGTGATGCCACATTTAAATGAAGATAAAATGAGCTGCCATGATGCAAGGTGCAGTTCCAGCAGTGTTCTGGCCAATCATTCAACCAAGCTAATGATTTAAATTCAGAAAGACAGCTCGCAACATGTTTTCAAGTATTTTTCATCTTTTTTTTTTCTTTTTTTCTATAGACCACTATTGTCATATGAGGTGTAGTCTGTATATCCCTCAGAATTTCAGTTCCAAGGATAACAGCACTAAAGCAGAGACAAAGACTGAAAGAGAGAAAGAGAGGTACTGACCTGCTGCCCAATAGTCAGAATGACATAAGGATCACTTGACATCATATCTCTGATAGCCAAATTGGTGCCTTTTATCACTTTGACCTTCAATAACCCAATAAACTCTACCATGCCTACCTGCTGAAAGCAACTTTCAACTTTTAGAATGTCAGAGGTTTCACATGGTAACACTATATGGTCAATAAGACCATGCTGTGTTCATTATGCTGTTACTTGTTCCAAAATACTAAACATGAACCCAGCACCATATGACCTATAGCATTTACAGATATTACCAGTTCTATTCGGTAATGATTCCAACTCAAAATCATTGCGACGGTAGATCTTTCCGGAAAATTAAAATGAGGAAATGGAAAACTCATTCTTCACAATAACATATAGCTTGAAAACATCACAAAGATGTTTCCCATGTTTTCGATTTCAACTTAACCTTCAAAATCTCTCATTCCCTCCCCTAAAACGGTAATATATCTCTTCTCAATCTCTCTACACTCAATACTAGGATTACGTTGAGCCTTTAATTGTTTTAGATTTTGATAAGGACTATGGTTTATGAATTTTTAATAAGATTAAAATGGTGTAAAATTCAACCGTGATTGTTTTCCTGTGGTTGTTGCAAGTGGCAATGGTGATGGTGGGTTTGGTGGTGGGGTTCTAATTTCTATGAAGAATTGTTGTGCTAAATGCTTTGTAAAATGTACAGTGATTATATACATAAATAATTATTTTTATTTTAGTGAATTAGTTAGATGATATATTTGTAAAATTTGATATATGGCATTAAAACAAAACTAAATCAAATAATATCATAATGTCTCTATCAAGTATCAACGAATGTTTTGTTATGTTATTTTATTTTTGTTGGATGAAGAAATATAGAACTAAAATTTATGAAATTAAAAAAAAAACAATATTATATCATAGTGTTTGGTTATGAGTTCAATTTATTGAAAATGTTTTCAGACAATATTTGTCCAGACACATTCTTACTATTATCCTTTCCAGACTATTGTTTGTTTCTTTTTCTTGAAATCATTTCCAGTCTATTTTTTTCAATGTATGCTCCGAAACATGTTTTCTAACTTTAAGAATATGAAATTCAATTCTCTTTTCCAGGTACATTACATAAAACGTTACCGAATGTGATCCTAATCCCCACCCAAAAAAATGCTATATGTTCCCAGAAGAAAATTGCAAGAGAGCGCTGTAAGTTACATGTACATACTTGTGCATCCCTAACCAAAACACAAACACAAACATAATGAACACCTTTACGATCATCTGATTTGACTATTCGAAGTATGTTACCAAACAATTTATCTTCCACCATCAGTTCCATCACAAACAATATGATCTTTTACTTTTATTCTTCATGGAGCATAAAAAAAAGGAGAAAAAGAGGAAAAGTATTAAAAAAAATTACCGATTGGTTCTGTGATGAATTACTTCGAAAAGTATCAATAATTTTTCGAGAAAAACTTGTTTGGAGAGAAGCAGAAGTCTTCCCTGATGAAATCCGCAAGCTAGGTTTCAGAAATTGTTGAAGTTCATATTTAGACCTGTATGGAGAATTCAAAGTTCCTATAAATAAACAATCCAACACCACTATGAGCATTCAGTCAATTTGCATCATACAAATTTAACAGTAAAAAAACTAGACCAAGAACATGAAAACATCGTATAACTATAGGTTGTTAGGTAAGTTAAAGGAAATTAAGATAATTTCAGCACTTTCATCACATTATCTAGCCAAGTGTTGACCCTTGATTTGGAAGGTCTGGACTGAAGCGCTGCATTAACAAGAATACAGAATATCCAAGACTCACAAATACGTACATAAATGGATCTACGGCACAAAAGAGTTCTAAAACTTGCATGACCTGATAAACTTTGTACGCTGCTCATGACTGGAATCTGGTCCAGGCTTTGAAACTCCCTCAGGTATAAAAGCCTCATAAATTGAATTAGCGGAGGAATTACCTCCAACTTCAACCATGGCATCAATTTCATCATCTGACCAATCATCCAATGTCACAGACAAAACCTGAAGAGAGAAAAACAAGAACAAATGAAATCGAGTCAGCAAAAGGCATATCATTGCCATCCACTATTTAAACTGAAAAAACCATAGAAATACACTAAATTTCTTAGGATAAGTTGAGAACCAAAGGCTTGAAGAGAAGTCATAAGCATGCATTTAGATGTCTGTTTGGTAGAAAAAAACATTACTGATTCCTGTTTACTGCCATAAAGGCCTTTCAAAATTTAATTAATAAATTATAATAATTGAATAATAACTAAAAATATCAACCACTTGACAAGAGTAGACAATCAATGCTTTGTGACATGAAATGATTAATAATATCAGGGACCTTTAAATTGTGATGTGATAATACTTCTCAAAAACTAAGATACGATTTTGAATTTTGAGAGATGATTTAAATACCATTCTACCCAAAAAAAAAGGGGGAATAAGATTCTCTTTTATTAAGATGTTGAAGAAATTTTTAAAATTGTTCACATCTCTAGTTTAAGTAAACATGTGAACATGATCATAAATGTTGCTATCTGTAATTAATCACCAATCAAAAGCTATGACCAACAAATGGTTTTCCTAGAAAAGGCAACTGAATTAGAAGCAATCTGCGAATTACCTTTGACACATGTGTACCAAGGCTTCTGTGTACACCACAACATTTTAAGCATATAAAGACTCCAATATTTGCTGACCTGAAAATGTAGAGGTAAACCGATTTTATGCCTTTTAAGAGGATGTAATAAATCAAATATATAGTTGTTTATATTTCTTCAAATATGCGGTCACTTCCCCATAACTTTATGCATAGAAAGTTGACTGGCTCGTGAATTTGATATGAACATATTTCTCATGGATAAACTAACAACAATGGTTAAAAATCCCAAGGACTGCAATTCAAGTACACAGAGTGTATACAAGAGCCATATCAATATAAAAGAAAAGAGAAATCAATGCCTAAATGACAAAGCATCATACTTATTAACATGCATATTCATTACTAAGAATAGAATATCTGTGTTTAATTCAGTAGATTCTATGAAGGACGAAGGTTACATACTTAGTCACTGAATTTACTTGATTTATAGTCGTCGTTTTAGGAAATAAGGCACATGTAGAGAGACATCCTCTCTCCCTAGTCACATAAGTTGTTTTCTAAATATTACATGCAAATATAATTGAGGGCAATTTTCTTGCTCCATTTCCAATTTACTCTTGAAGTTCAACTACTAATGTTCTTCCAAAGTGGTTTTATGAACAACTTTTCCCATTAATTTCCACATTGTCATAAATGGATCCAAATAAGTGAAATTTCATCCATGAATTTTTCACTATTTCCTCATTTATATTCCAACTTTGTCCTGATAATAAAAAATTCTACAGCCTCTACTGGGAGAGTAAACAAGCCAAGTCAAGTCAGATACTTGACTGCATCAGATCTTAAAAAGCTTAAACACAACTCAAACCTATAAATTGTGGCTTTAACTCGGCTCATCTTAAATTCAATCAGCTAACAAGCTGCTCAAATTTAGCTGACTGAATTTGGCTCATAAAGGATGAATAACGTTGATATCTGCTTCACAAGGCAGTATCTGATTAATTACATAAGAATAATAATAGACTGTCCTAACTAGTTGCCCAAATGATGTGGCATGTGAATTGTAATCACTATATTAATTTTGAGATGATGTGGTGGATTATGTGTTAGTTACAACTCATATGCCACATCATTTGGGCATGAATTTGGGCAAGATAGCATTACTAATTATGTAAAAATTCAAAAATCTAACCCATTAACAGTGTTTCTCTATAAAATAAAATACAATTAATAAAAAAATAATGACATTTAACTTCACAAGTTAACATTCATGCCAATCAAATATTACACACAGACTGGCTCCCAAGCGAAGCAGAGAGAATTTGATCTAGGAATCATTTGCTAACTTGTATGCTGCCCCATTCATGTTCATCCCTGTCCTCTACCATATTTCTTACAAGACACACAAACCCCAGGTATCATATCATAACTAAAACATTGTCATCAACACAAAATATCCACAAGGTGCCTATTCTTTACAATGCATACAATTACAAATGAAAAGAGGATACAAGCATAAACCAGTTCATTGATAAACATCTACTGATTTGAAAATCTTGTCTTTTTTTAGACTTTTCAAGCCAACTTACATCTCTTGTTCAATTTGTTTTCATGCAAGTCAGATATATCCAACAGGTCCAAATGTCAACATATCTAGATCATATACAATGTGCATGGCACTAAGGAATACACAAAGGTTGCCATTTCTTTCCTAAATTCAAACCACTCCCATGGATAAATGTTCTACAGCCTATCAGCTCAATATGAAATATGGATAGTAATTATATTACTTAATTACCTTATGGATAAAATAATATAGTCAATCTTTGGCATATCTAACTAAAATATTATTACAGTTGTAATATCATGAAAAATGGGAATCACATCTCCTTTCTTCAAAAAGGAACATGCTCTTGCTATGTATTTTAGTCATTGCTATAGCATAACCCCAAGCTTTACTGGGCCAATCTGTGCATCCTAAACAAACAAAACTCTTATTTTCGTCATAAGGCATTTAAACAACCGATATCCATATTTGAGACATCAGCAATTCTGAAGGGCATTCATAAGCACAGAAATGAACATTACATAATATAAAGGAATAAAAGTGGTAAAACTTACGCCCATTTAGGATCCGGAGCACCACAATCAGCACAGCACCGATTATCACTTTGACTCAATAAATCCTTTAACTTTCTTTTACCTGCACAGAAAAATACACGTCATATACTTTAATTTAGGCAAATGATATATTCAAAGAAGCCAAACCAACAGATTTCACATGTATATATATAGAGAGAGAGAGTGAGAGAGGAAGAATGAGGGCAAGAGAGTATAAATAATCTTTATATCAATTACTACAATTAAGAACAAAAATAAGTAAAAGAGAAAAGAAATGAAACTTCACATATTAAAAGCACAACAACGATGCAGCCAAAAGAAGAAACGTTAATCGTATGAGGAAACCAACCAACTGCTCATACACAAAAGCTTTTAAGAACTTAAAAGCAACATATTTTCGCCAGTTATAAGAAGTTATCTTTACCCTACTATCACTTTTTGTAAAATCTTTACCCAAACATCCTTTTTCAATCAGAAAGGTTCCAATATAACAAAAAGGACCTACTTTGTGTCTGGGTCTGAACATGTGGTAGGCAGCCATGAAATGCCAAATTTATAAAGGAAAGAGTGCTCATATTAAAAGAAAAAAGCAAAATAACGGGTTGGGAAACCCACTCCTTTTAATCTAAAATTTCAAGTTAAAAAGGTGACCTGACTTTCATGGCTTTAAAGAACATAGACACTGGCAATTGTCATCCTCATGCGATAAACACAAAATTTCTTTAAGTTTACTATTCAATGCATCTCATATACCTTGTTAAAACTTAAAAGTGTTTTGATTGATCTAATAGTAACATTGTTACTCACACAGAAGTTATAGCATAAAGAGCATGATTCTATGGCATTCTTTTCTAAATACAACTAAAATATGTATATTCATCATCATCCTAATTTTGATTTCCTACTTATCCTTCAAGAACAATAACATCCAAATACAGAATCGAAATAGAAAACTCTAATATCAAGAGAAAGAAAATGATGTCAAATAAAACAATCTGACCACCATTAAAAAATTTGAGGTTTTATAATATTACCTGAGCCAGGCCGACCAAGTTCCCCCGCACGATTATTCATTGCTCAACTTATGCCAAAAATCATCCAAGAAAGACTTGAATTCACCAAGAAGTCTGCACAGGAATGGCCCAAAATGAAAAATAAAGGCAACCCAATTCAGCAGAGCGATGCTAAAGACTACAAAATCAACACCTCCATGTAAACCTTAAAAAACTAAACAGTTGAACCTTTTCAACAAAATCATCCAAAGTCTTAGACTTTTTCGGCTGGGGACAAAAATAATTCACTGAAGTCTAGGATTATCAAACAAGACCAATCCAAATCGAAAATCATTCGACATGTGATTAAAAAATCTTCAAAATACAAACGGTGAACATGGGAGAAATCTTATCTAATATCTATCAGCTGAAAATCAAACAATTTTTAATTTTGGGCAAAAAAAGAAAAAGACACTTGAAAATGCAAAGTCAGAATCCGGATAATGAAATCCACTAGTCCTATCATAACAATGTATCAAACCCAAATCATTACAATATTGCAACAAATTATATTATTTCATTAACACGAATTGCCATTATTAATCGATCACGACCATCAACAACATCAGAAACATAAACATAATACAGAAAAATAAAAATAAAACTAACAAGAGAATCACAAAAATTACCTGAAAATAAGGAAAAAAAAACAACAAATCTTAAAAGCAAAGATTGGATATTTACCAGAAAATTGAAATCTGTAACAGAGAAAGCGAGAGAGAGAGAGAGAGAGAGAGAGAGAGAGAGAGATGGGTTCTTCAACTGGGAGCGAAAAATCAGATAGAGAGCGACAAGAAGAGAATGAAATGATGACGTAGCTTTTTATTATTTGATGAATTGATGATGAAAACTATATTATTTTCTTTGTTTTTTAATAATTTTTTATATTATGTGTCAGAACTCAGAAGTCTCTCCCATGAGTCCCATCATCAATTCAAAAAAACAAGCTTATATTAAATATTATTAAAAAAAATAGAAGAAGCAGAAGAAATGATGATGATAAAAATGAAGAGGCCGGTGGCTTTATTTATATTCACAACACACATTAAATGGCTTGATGAATTATGTTAGCTCGTGGGTACTGGGTAGGTTATAACCATTCATACTTGTCCTATTCAATTTATGTGTTGGAATTGGTCTCGTTGAAACTCGCATATGACTTATAATTTATAACTCATCTCATGCCAATACTTGTTAACTTGTTCACTTATTAACTTGCTACGTAGCCATGGTGAGAGACTTGCTTCGATTATGGGAGCTCAGGTTGTTGAATGCCTTATCTAGGGGGACGGATCTGAATCATAATTAATAAGTTGTTTTGTTTGTTTTTTAAAGGGTTAAACAACTTGAAAATACTATAAAAAAAACAATTTGAACATACTAAAAAACTACTTCAAATAAAAAATAAAAAATCATAACTTTTTAAATCACTTAATTACATTGAATGCAATCCAAAATCTTTTCTTCCGATACTATCCTCATATATAACATATTTCCAATTTCATCATAATTATATATGGTATGAAATCTTTATTTTAATATAATGCTTATTTTAAATAGCTTTTAAAATAATAAAAAACCATAATCACTTCACATATTGATATTTAATATCAATATTTTATTGTGATATTAGGGTGATGTACTTATATATTATTTTTTTAGAGTGTTTTGTATGAGTTTTCCTGCCGTCCCTTTTATTTTTTTTTAAAATAAACATTTTTTTCTTAGTAAAAATGAAGTTTGTTTGTAATCAAAGAAGAAGATCATTATCATATGTGTTCATATATAATAATTATTTTTGGATTGTTTTTATTTAATATTATATGTATAATTGTTTAACATGGGTATAAATGTAAAATTACTTATTTTTAGACAATTTTACTTTAAAAAAACAAACGTGTTGACAATACTTTCAGATGTAATAAAAAAAACAAACTTGTTATTCAAGTTCAGATTTCAGTCATTATTCAATCTTTAGAAAAATTCAGGATTGTTCAGTCTTCATACAAAAAATAAACAACCCCTAGGTCTTCCGAGCATTACCAGGAGACATAAAAGAAAGTTATTTGCCGAAATAGTCGATCAGGTTTGGGAGCAAGTTAAAGGGTGGTGAGATAAACTTCTTTCAGTGAGAAGAAAATAAATCATTATAAAAGTTGATTGTGCAGTCTATTCCATCTTATGCCATGAGCCTGTTCTGGTTACTGAAAGGTCTTATTTCAGAAGTGCAGAGGTTGTGTGCTCGGTTTTGGTAGAGAAGTAATCTCAATTCAAGGAAAATTCACTAGTGCAATTGGGCAAAACTTTGTAAACCAAATATGGAGGCTACGTCCCATATCAGATAAATAAGAGAAGTGAAGAGAAGCCTAACATATATAAAAAGAAGGACAATGCAAAGGAAAACATACTTACTTGGACAAGAGTTATGGGTCATAGCCCAATACTTTATAATGTCCTCTCTAACATTTTTTTTTATAAATGAAATATTTTTTTTATAAAAAAAAAAAAAAAAACCGGGTTCCGAAACGGCATAACCGGATTGGGCTAGTTCAGAACTGTGGAACCGGAACTTCTGGTTCCGAACTGGAATCGAACCGGAACCGACGGCATGACTATATGGTTGAAAGGGGTTCACGTTGGAGAGTGGGAGAGGGTACAAAATTCGCATTTATGAAGACCGTTGGGTCTCGAGACCATTAACTTTTAAAATTATGTCACCTCCGGATTTGGGTGCTGCAAGATGCAGCTACAGTGGATATGTATGTTGAAATCACCCTCTGGTGGGTGGGATTTGGAGGCTACTAAAAGGAACTTGGTGGGAGGGATTTGAAGGCTACTAAAAGGAACTTTATGGAAGAGGATGTTGTAGCCATTTTAAGTTTTCCAATTGGCATGTCTCTGGTGGAAGATAATCTTATTTGGCACTATGAATAGAATGGTGATTATTCAGTGAAGAGCAAAGTGGCCTGTGGATTGGCAATGTTACCAGTGCATCGGGGTCGGGGAACATAGCTTCTTGATGGAAATGCCTATGGAAATTAAAAATTCCTTCTAAGATCAAAATTTTTATATGGCATGCGTGTAATAATTGGATCCCAACAATAACTACAAAAATATGAGTTATAGGGACAAATTTTTTTTTGTCCAATAGGATGTCCAGTGGGATGAAATACGTTATTCATCCCTCAAAAATGCAAACTTGATAAAACTTTTTAGAACGAAAAAAATTTATCCCAACAGAATGTCTATTGGGACGAAATAAATTATTCGTCTCTAAAAAGTGCAAACATACTAAGATCTTTAGGGACAAAATAAACTATTCGTCCCAATAGATTGTCTATCGGGACAAATTTGTCAAAAGTTGTAAGACCTTTAAGGATGAAACATTTTTATCCAAATATAACATCTATTAGGACGAAATAAATTATTCGTCCAAATAGACTGTTTATCGCGACAAATTTTTTTTCATCCCAATAGGTTTTCTTTTTATTTAAAATTATAATAATTAATTAATTTCGTTGGAAATTATTGATTTTTTCTTTTTGAAGTTTGTCCTAAGAGACAGGTTAATAATTAACTTATAATATAAATTGGAAAATTAGGCAATATAGATCATTTTGTTTGTCCAAAGTGGTTCTTTATCGGAATAAATTTTGTTTTATCTCAATAAGTTCTGCATAAGGATCAATTACTTTAGTCTTGAGAGGTTTTCTTTTATTTTAAATTTTAAATGTTAATTAATTTCCTTCACTTTTTTATATTAATTACTATATATTAATTAAAATAAATTATGAAACATTATATTATTTTTATTTTTAAATATAATAAAAATCTTAAATATGTTGTGATCGTAAATATTATAATACACATCCACTTTTAGGAAAGTGGTTGTACATTTACCCTCCTCTTTGGTGATGGGAATTCGAGTTTTACAGTTGTTCATTAAATCCCAAGATATAGAGAAACATCTTTCTATAGCGTAGTTGCATTCCGAATTGTGTTTATAACAATTAATGTCACTGGGCTCCGATAGACTCATAACTCGATTGTAAATGATTTAAAAAAGAACAGGATTTCAGGAAAGTCCCACCTTTTTTTTTTATTTGTTACCTTTATAAATGTATTTACCATATTCATCACTTTACTCCATATTTTTCCAAAATTCATTACTTTAGTCTATTTGACCAAATATTTGAAAATCAATTATTTTAAAACATATGAAAGTACACGTTTGCCCTTATTACTATTTAATTTAGCTAAAATGATTATCTTAACTTTAAATTAAAATGAAAAACAATAAAATTCTCAATAATAAAATCTTAAATAAATAGATTACAAAAAAATCTTAAATAAGTAATAATAATAAATCCATTAATTTTTTCTTATTTTGTATTTTTTTTATAATGGATTTTTATTTAGCTAAAATGATTATCTTAGCTTTAAATTAAAATGAAAAACAATAAAATTCTTAATAAGAAAATCTTAAATAAATAGATTACAAAAACAATTATGAAAAATAATCATTTAAAACTAAGATAATCATTTTAGCTAAATAAAAATCCATTATGAACAAAAAAATACAAACTAAGAAAAAATTAATGGATTTTTTTTTATTTATTTAAGATTTTTTTTGTAATATATTTATTCAAGATTTTATTATTGAGAATTTTATTGTTTTTCATTTTAATTTAAAGTTAAGATAATCATTTTAACTAAATTAAATAGTAATATGGACAAAAGTGTACTTTCACAGGTGTTAAAATAGTTGACTTTCAAATATTTGGTCAAATAAACTAAAGTGATGAGTTTTTAAAAAATAGGGACTAAGTGATGAATATGGTAAAGACATTTATAAATGTAACAAATCGTAAAAAAAGTGGGACTTAAAAAAATAGTTTTCATAAATGCTCCAATAAATATTTGTTTAAAAAAATGATTAGTGGAATGAGTTAAAATTTTTGTCAAACAAGTTTTTTTTCTTAATTTTACAATAAATTTTGATTTAAAATAATCAATGAAAATTTAACAATTTATATATGTTATATATAAATATTGTGCAATTGTTAACAAAGTGAAGCTTGTAGCCCCGATGGTAAAGAATATCATTCTCATAACAATGGTGAAAAGGTTTATCATGGGTAGGTGTGTTAAGGTGTGGCGTGGTTTAGGGTAGGTGGGAGTGACTTGGTTGGTAGGGATAGGGAGTTAATATATATATATATTATTTTTACCATTTCCTCCCATAACTTATCAAAAGGCACAAATTATTTCGTCCCTATAGCTTACCAAAGGGGACAAAATTCTGTTTTCATCCCTAAATTAAAAAAAAAAAATTCGTCAATATCAGTACTCTTTAGGGATGAATTTGAATTTTCGTCCCAACGTAATTTGGAATGAGTTTTTTTTCGTCCCTAATAGGTCTCCATGGATGAATTTTAGGCTAGTGGGACGAAAAAAATTCATCCCAAAAGCCTTTTTTTTGTAGTGAATGGCTAACTTAGCGCGTCGTGGGGTTACGAATTCTGATTCACATGAGATGTCCTCTTTGTGCATGTCCAGCTGAATCAACTTGGCATGCGTTGTGGGGGGTGTCAGTGGTTGAATAAGATGAGGGAGGCTTAGTAGATGAAGTGGGTTTGGGGTGGGGGTATTGTTATGCTGTTTCCAGATTTTAAGCTAGACCATTTTAATCGGTTTATTGTTGAGGATTTATGGCTGCTTTGTGTAGTGTTGTGGAGGAATTGGTTCCTATGGAATGTCGTGGTTCATGGCTCTACAGTGCATAATATTGGAGAAGTTATCGATTGGACGCAGGCTTATTTTTCTGATTTTAATGAAAGAGTGTATGATGTTGAGCAATAGCTAACTGGTGAGGATCTAGGTGTGGAGAGGTGGAAACCACATAACCCTGAATTATATAAAATTAATTGTGATATTGCTATTCGTATTATTGTTGATTGATGTGTTGGGATTGACATTGTTATCTGTGATTCTTAAGGAATGGTGGTGGCTTCAACTTCTGAAAAGATTGTAGCAAATTTTAATTCCCGGGTGGGAGAGGTAATGACCATTCTATATGGGCTTTATTTTGCTAGGGATGCTAGTTTGGCTTCGACAGTGGTGGAGTCAGATGCAACCATGGTGGTGAAATGGATTGCTGATGGAAGTCACTTATCTTCTGATGTGGGTGTTATTCTCATAGATATTTCAGTTGCGACCAAGGTTGTGAATTGCGATTTGGTGTCTTTTGGTCCTAAAAAGACTAATCAGTTGGCTCATGTGTTAGCAAAACATGCTTTATCTTGTGAGGAAGACATGTTTTGGACGGAGGAATATCCTTATTGCGTGAGTGATTTTGTTATGGTTGACTGCAGGGTTTAGTTTTTTTTTTTTTTTTTGTTAAATGTCAAAAAATAAACTAAACAATTACAACCAAATTTATATTATTTAATTATAAAAAAGTCCTACACAATTACAACCGTTTTGAAAAACAAATTCAAGACCTTTGTTTTATTAGGATACAAAACTAAAACATTATAGAGCTGAAGTTAAAGTCCCGACTAAAGCCCTCTTAAACGTTAACTATGTTTCTTGCCACAACTCTTAGATATGTTAAGCAAAAAAATGTATTTACTATAGTATAATTAGAATAACTATCGATATAGAACCTACATAAGAAGCTAAGAAGATGAAATGAATCTCATATTGAAAGGGAAAAAAAAAGTAAGAGGAAGGTGTATAATCTAATGGATTTCACGACTCTAATAGAATGTCTTTTAGTTGCAAGGCTATATATATAAGGGTGAATTCATAAAGAACCAAAAATTTATGGGTTTATTAATTTTAGCCACCAATTTAAATTATTGTTTTCATCACTTTTGACTGCTTTCAGACAAAATTACCCATAAATGAGATTAAACAATTAAAAAACAACAAAAAAATGGTTGAATTAAAAAAGCTTTTGTTTCATTAGGGTTGAATTATATCAGGCAACAAATAGAGAAAGAGAGAGAAAGGAAGAGAAGAAGAGACATATTGTCGACGCCGAATTTGCCACTATTGCAGACACTTTAGTTTTTCGTATCCACCGCTCTTGCCGTCGGCTCTATCATCCTTGCTTGTTGATGTCGTTTCCATTGCTTGTCGACACCGTCTTCAGCTACCATGATTTTTATTTTGCTATTGTCTGTCAACGTCGTGCCTTCATCGGCCTGCTACCCCACCTGTTTTTCTCCTATTGGTGACGCACCTCCTTGAAACTACAATTAGTGTCGCCGCCTATTTTCAATCTTAAGGTGAGTTAACTGGCATTCATACTACAACAGTTAATTTTTTCAAAAATAGGGTTTCTTAAAAAAAATTGATGCTTGTTGATACTAAAATATTAAGTTATTTGAGTTTAGATTCACTATTAATTGTATGTTTGATACATATATACTTTGCATTTGAATTCTGGAGCACAAATTGTTCTTATGGAGTAAAGAATTTGTAATTTGTAATTTTTTTGATTGGAACAAAAATAAACGAAAAAAAGAATCTAAATGTGTGCCATAATTTCAAGTAAATAACTCTTCTTTGTTTGTTCTGGGTGAAATTGGAGTACAAATTGTGCTTATAAAGTAGTAGTTAATGAAGATGAAGTGTTTGTTCAAAGTTTGATTCACGAAAATATTATAACTTATTAGGAGTTGTATCTTTTTATTGGCATATAACTTCACTATCATATAACTTGTGTAGTAGTAATTTCAATGTCATATAACATGCTTGTACTGACATGTAACTTCACTATCATAGATCTCGCATTGTACATGCATGTAACTTGATTGTAACTGGCATGCATGTAACTTTGACACTAATGCGTTTTTTTAATGTGATTTTGTATATGGACGATATAAATTATGAGGATTTCCTTATAAAATCGAGGAATTATTGGATCAAAACAGCTATCACCAATGTATATTGCAACTTGAATGGTCTCTCGGTTATTGTAAAGTTTCTCTGATGAGTTGGAGAATTAGATGAGTTGTGAAAGACAGGTTTCAGACATAAACTTTCTATTCCTAAAGATTTGACTTTTACTATCGGCTTAATTCATAACTTGTTGTTTAGGGAAATACAGGTAGCTGGTGTAACTGAAGACAATGAGTTTAACTTTTTAGTTGGTGGTAAAAAGGCGAAATTCACATAACGGGAGTTTTGTTTGGTCATGGGGCTGTAGTTTGAGGATATGTTAGACACATTCTTGAAACTGTATGTTGTCATTCCAAACAGGATCCATGTTAGGTATTGTTAAAAAGAATGAGAATAATTGACTTAGATACTCTGGGTAAATATGACCAAAGGATGTTGTGAAGATGGCTCTAGTCTTGATTGCGAACAACGTGTTGTTTGGTCAATACTTTAGGAGGAAAGTGACATTGTGGCTTTTGAAATTGGTGGATGTTTTGGAAGCCTTCAATTCTTTTCCATGGGGTACTTATGTGTATATGATGATAATCCATTATCTCCGACAATGATTTCAAGCCGCAAATGCACCATTGAAGAACACCGCACAATATAACTTGTACGGCTTTCCTTGGGTAGTAAAGGTGAGCTTTTAGATATGATATTAAAGCATTTTGTCGAACTTTGATTTCTGAAGTTAATCTATTTTAAATTTGTTAAAATTATTGATATGGGCAATGGAAGCTTTCAAATAGCTGATTGACCCTTTCAAGGAGGCTGACAAGGAAAAAACTATCCACGTTTCAAGACAAGTGTTGTGCTAAATTTTGAAAATATTTTACTTGCAAGCGCAGTAGTCTATTGTTGAATAGCTAATGCGAGTACGAGGTCGTTCCCACGAGGATTGTGAAAAACTAATTGAATCTAATCTTAATCTAATCATAACCTAGTTAACCGAATGTGATAAATTAAAACTAAAATTAAACTAAACTAAAAGCAAATAAGGTCAAAAGCAATCAATTAGAGTGACAATTAAAAATAGCTTCCAGATAATTTATTAGTTTCCCAAATTAGAATGACAATTAAAAATCAATTTATTATCTACCCATGAATTTAATAATAAACACATTAATCAAAATCATAAGTTGGTTTTCCTTCGCTTCAAAATACAGTCCCTAAGCATTATATGTATCCAATTTAGTGAAAAACAAAGAATCAAATAAATTATAATTAACGTTACGAAACCAATCATTGATTAATTAAATATATATATATATATATATATATATATAACTATCAAAAATACATGATATTAGAGATGAAAGAGTTTTATATTAAAAAATCAATAAAAGTAAAAACCATAAACATTGAATAACAATATTTGGAAATCAATAAATATATCTAAAAATTATTCCATAACACAAGGTTTCATTGTCTACCATAGTACAAAGAAAACTAGAAAGACATTAAAATTAAAATAGCAATAGAACCCGGAAATCGCATTGAAGCTTCGCCTTCAAAATCCTCCTCCGCGGACCAAAGCTGCTCCACTCCTCCTCACAACGAAAGCCGCCTCTGTTCGGCGCACAAGAGAATTTATTTATATGCTTCCAGATGTTGGTTTCCAAAGCCAAATAGGAAAGTGATTCGATTTTTTAATGTAATTGGCTCGCGTGCACATGTGCTTTTACTTTCCTTTTTTTGATTTAGGAAGGTCAAAACTTGTGGTTCACCAATGTCTACACTCTATTTGATGATGAGTTTCGACTTTGTTTTGGATTTGGCTAATATGAGACTTGTCTTGGGTTTTTGATTTGGGCTAGAATTTGGCTCTTGAATTTAGGTCTTCAAATATTCAAACAATTAAAATTAGGCTACATTTTATTGATTATTTTCCAAGTTCCATGCTATTTTACATAAATCACAAAAATACTCTAATTAAATAAAAATAGACAATTCAAGTAGCTAACAAATCCAAATTAAAAGTTATAAATATGATATAAAATATGTCCATCAACAAGCAAAAAAGATATAGCGTAAGGTTCTCGAGACATTAACCATATTCATACACTCATATGTTACATTAACATGTAAGTTAAAATTCTTTGGTTTTCAACACAGGCTGATCGTCGGTACGTACTACTATGCAAAACAGTAATTCTTTTTCGTGTTGAAATCTCCAACATATTGGTTGTCTCATGAGGTTGGTTTTTAATTGTGTTCAAAAGTTGCTTATTTAAATTTATATAATCTTGTAACAGTTTTAAATAAATTTTCATGTAACTTACTTCCAGCATATTGACGCATAGTTTACTATGTAAGCAATGACGGTTGAAATCGAAAGATTATAAATTAGTTGTTGCGGTGCTATGTTAGGACTTTTTTATAAGGACATTATTTTTTTATAGCTTCAGTTGACATAAACTTGTACATATGTTCCTAATATAAATATAATTTGTAGGCAAAGTTGTGTGATAAATGGAAGAAATTCCAACCTTCTGAGAATACACTATTGACATGTAATTTCGATACACTATCATATATATGTTGTATACTTCCGATGACAAGCCTGGGTGGGGAACATGTTAGTCGTCTGTTCAACAAGTATACAAATGTTAAAAAAGCAAGTACATTGAATGTTACTAACGTTTTTTACGACTTTCTTACATTTGTTGGTCCCATGTGCGGTGGGGATCTTGATAGACATTGGATCTTATGTCACGTTGATTTACGTAAATGAAATATTGTCATTTATGATCCATTATACCGGATAACGAACCGGGCCAAACATGGGAAGCAAATCACCCCACTTTTGCATTTCATTCCAGCCATTTTATAGGATTCTGGATATTTTCAGTAGAAAGGCATATCACTCAATTGGACGATGTTTCGTATTCAACAATCAACTCCAAAGAAGTTACCAGCACAGCTAGACACTGATAGTTTTGGTGTCTTCACTTGTCGATACACGGACATGTTGATGCGTCATCGTTGTTTTGGGGATGGGGAACCAAAAACGTCCCTGGATTTCAGAAGAATATGGCAATAGGAATTTTTACAAACAGTGTACCGGCAGATTGATAACAACGTTTTGCATTTAACTTCATGATGTTTACTGGAATTGTATTAACTATGTTTTTGAAGTTTATGAATTTTATGAAGCTGTTTATTTTGTCATGTAACTTTATAATCAACGGTAATGTAACTTAAAAATCAACTCAACTGACATGAGTACTATTAATCAACTGGTATGTAAATTTACTAGAATTGTATCAATACATTTTACGCTAAAACAAAAAAAGGAAAGAGTACACATACATATAAGAATTAAAACATCATTGGTACTACCTAACTTATACCACTAACTTCCGTTGCTGATGGACATTTTGCATAATTGTGGCCTTTTTCTCCACATTTCCCGCACATGCACCCTCTACGTAGTCACTTCGATGTTGCAGATGTTACAGATGGTGGAGTCCTTTGTTGACAAGATTGAGGACTCTAACAATTCTGTTGGTTGTGATCGGGTTTTTTTACAAATCGTACAAATTATAGTCCCTCTCTTTCTGTGTTCCCTAGCAGCTGAAACTCTCTTCTTTTTTGTCCTTCCAGCTTGCGAACGCCAATTGGGTCTAATATTGGAATGGACCCATATACTGCATTGCTCCAGAAGCATATGTAAACTGTACAGCCAGCTGCTGGAGAAAGCTGCCATACTCGGGTTACGGAATAGGTATGTTACATTGGTAGAGAAAATACGATTGTAGTAGGTTTTCATCTGGCTCCATTGTAGTACCATTTTGCACACAATCTGTTGCTACATTCTCAGGAACAGTGATATAAACCTCAGGTAATTGCTTATCTTCATCCATCATACATGTCACGTCATTTTCATTCTCAATTATCGGTCGAGCAGCCCCACTATTCGGATAGGCCAATGAGCATAATTTTGAGGTGTACCAAGCAGCATTAACTTTGGTAACATCTTTTACCAACTTCACCAAGGCATCATAAGTAAAACCTCTAAGGACATGGACCCACTTCGTCTAACCACCTTCGTAACAATTGCCCACCCAACTTCCACTATGGTAGATGACCAATCTCGTTGCATCCATATTTCTGCATGTAAAGGTCAAATAATAATAAAGATATTTAAAGTATTTGACATGAAACATTTAAAGTGACTGAGAACTGACATGTAAATTTATAACTAACCAGCATGTAACTTTAAAATGAGCTAACATGTAAACAAATATTAACCGATGGCATGTAACTTCAAAAATAACCAAATGACATGTAACTTATAAATCAACTAGCAAGTAATGTTTACAATAACTGGCATGTAACTTTAAAACAAGATGGCATGTAACCTTAACACAAACAATGACAGTAGCTAAGTTTCACTCCAAATCGAATTCACTCTCTTAATCTCCATATCAAACATCATGGTTCTTGTAAAAAAAACAAATGGGAAAGGGATATATACCTTCAAGAACGTCGTTCGGCTCCGGATATACTTCAAGAGGGAGAGAGAGATGTATTCCGGGGCAAAAAAACGAGACTTTTGGGTCTCGATTGAAGAGACAGACGAACAGAGAAACGAAATGTTGTTGGGTTTCGGTTGTAGAGAGAGATGAGAGAGATGAAATGTTGCTGGCTTTCAGTTGAAGAGGAAGAGAGAGAGAGAGAGAGAGAGAGAGAGAGAGAGAGAGAGGATCTGGTTTGAGTTTCGATTTTGAAATGTTGGCAATGGAGAAAGAATGAGGGAAGATTTTGGGTGGGTGAAGTCAAGACAAAATGGAGGGCAATTTTGTCTGTTCAAGCCTAAACGTGATAAGTATAGTAAAATATTATGATGTGGTTAAAAAAAAATAAACCAATAAATTTTGATTATTTTCTGCAATTTTCTCATATATATATATATATATATATATATATATATATATATTTCCCACATAAAAAAGTATACCAAAGTATGGAAATTTAACAATTATTGTTATGGTTGTAAAATTAAATGTAAAAGAAAAATATAGATATTAAATTTGTTGGACTCTTCCATCAAGATTGCATATCTATCCTTGGCTCAAGTAGTATGTATTCATACATCCTTATTCACATAGACATGACGCCGGTTCGGTTCGAATCAGAACCGTCCTGAAAAAACCGAAATCGAAACCGAAAAATTCGGTTCCGGTACCGGGCAGTTCCGATTCCGGTTCTAAATTTTGAGTAACCGTCTTGTTCGAACCGGATGCGAACTGGCGGTTCGGTTCCGGTTCGAACCGGACGGTTTCAACATATATTTTTATTTTTATTTTATTTATTTATTTATTTTTTATATATAAAACCAGATCTGGTTCTCAGATCATCACCTTTCCTTCTCCTTCATCTCTCTCTGACTCTCTCTCTCTCTCTCTCTCTCTCTCTCTCTCCCTCTCTCTCAAGCCACCACCGGTCCACCATCTTCTTCTTTCAATGGTCGGCCATCCTCGATCATCTTCTTCTTTCGGCGGTCGGCCATCATCGATCACCTTCTTCTTTCTTCTTTCTTCTTTTTTCTTCTTCTTTCCTCTTCTTTCTTCTTCGCTATCCTCAGCTTCGTCTTCTTTCTTCTTTCTACTTCTTTCTTTTTTTTTCTTCTTCTTACTGCTTGGATCGAACAAGAGAGATGGGATTGGGGTGGATTGTGTGTGTTTGAGTTTTGAATTTTGACTGGTTTGATTGGGTTTGTGGTGGTGCTTGGATCGAACGAGAGAGATGATATTGGGGTGGATTGTGTGTGTGTTTGACAGTTTGAGTTTTGAATTTTGACTGGTTTGATTGGGTTTGTGGTGGGCTGTTTGAGTTTTGATCAGTTGATTGGTTGTGTATTGGTGTGTGTGTGTGTTTTGACTGGTTTGATTGGGTTTGTGGTGGTGGTTGGATCGAACGAGAGAGATGAGATTGGGGTGGATTGTGTGTGTGTTTGACAGTTTGAGTTTTGAATTTTGACTGGTTTGATTGGGTTTGTGGTGGGCTGTTTGAGTTTTGATCAGTTGATTGGTTTGGTTGTGTATTGGTGTGTGTGAATTTTGACTGGTTTGATTGGGTTTGTGGTGGGCTGTTTGAGTTTTGATCAGTTGATTGGTTTGGTTGTGGGCTGTTTGAGTTTTGATCAGTTGATTGGTTTGGTTGTGTATTGATGTGTGTGATCACTGATTCACCGATCAGTTTGAGTTGTTTTTTTTTAAAAAAAAATTAAAAAAAAAACTGGTTCCGAACTGTCGGAACCGTGGAACCGGAACCGGAACCAGAACCGACGTCATGTCTACATTCACATTTATGATGGAGTTGCTCAAGATGTATATATTCACCGGTCTGCGAACCCATGCGATGCATGGGTTTTGATTTATAAAAAAATTATCTTGCTTTCTGAGCGAAAATGTTTCATTAAAACAATTGTAGTTATGACATTTTATTACTTTTGATTTCCATTTATTTTAATTGACAATCAAATAGGTTTTTATAAAGTTAGAATGAAATCAAGAGACATTAGTCATGAACTACTTGTAGGAATCATGCGTGTGCACATTTATGATGGAGTTTAAGTCTTATAATACGCATTTATTAGTATGTGAGAACTTTTTTTCTCTTTTATTGTGAGAGTAGATATTTGGGTCAAAACCGTGTATATAGTGCTTTCGACAAGATTTGTCACCAAAAAAAATCCTTATGAAAGATTTAAAATTTTATGACCAATTCTTATTCCATCAAGATGATAGTTATGTAATTATTTTATTCAATTTTGGCTGTCAAGAAAAAAAAACTTTATAGAATAGGATTTTTCTAAGAAATTAAAGAATAGTGTACAGCCTAGGGAAGTCAAAAATACCCATGGGTACGAGGCCTCATAGGGACCCATCCCGTTTGGGGTGGGTTTGGTACATATTAATTGGTGTATGAGGCGTGATATGAGATTTGATTTTAAAACTCAATTAATTTTAGGATGGGGAATGGTATTTTGATCCCCCACCCCACCTCATCCCATTTTAATTTTGATATAACACTTACACAACCGTCATTCTTAATTGTAGCCAACAACTACTTCACCGTTTAAAATATCTTGTTCTTTCAACCAATGCATGACTAATGCTATATATTTCAACCAATGCATCATGTACCTTTAACCAATGCATGACTCACACCTCAATCTGTCAGCTGTCAGCTGTATTCCATTAATGTATTACTAGTAAAAAAAATAAGAATTGTCGTTGTGTACATTTTCTTTTAATATCAATATTAATATTATCTTAATCACATGAGGCTGGGCAAGGTGGGGCGGGTACTGGGAGCCCTCTCCCTAAATGTGGATTCCTCGTCCCCACCCCATTCCTAGTTATATATGGGTTTAGGGAATGAGAATGGTATTCTTGGGACGGGGAGGGGAATCCTAGTTATATTTGGGTTTGGGGAATGAGGATGGTACCCTCACCCCGTACCCGTCTCATTGACATACTTAGTAAAGCTAGGAGGGAAAATTTTCACAACAATCCCTATACTGTAGTGAAATGTCACTTTTTATTAAGATTCTATCAACTTTACAAATGTCATATTTTAATTTTTCGCTTGGCCGTTTTTATTTGTTTATGTGCTCATAATTAAATGTGATCTTCATCACTCCGAAGTCTCCGATCATATAAACTTGAATTTTAAAATCAAATATAGTCAAATTTATGTAAAATATTAAAGAAAAATAGCTTGAAAAGTTCTCTAAAATTAGAAGAGATTTATATCCGTGTTACACTGTTACATATCTAAAAAAAAAGGAGTTTGTCTTTTTCTAGTCTTGTTTTCTCCTAATTTTTTTTAAGCATAAGTGAAACACTTGCATGAAAAAAATGAATAAATAGTTAGATTTGTTTAATGGAAAATGGAACAAATAAATAAATAAATTCTAATGAATTATTAATTTTAATATTGATGTGTCACAAAATCTTAAAACTTTTAAATTGAGTTTAGAATTAACTAAAGATTTCTATATACCATATTGGAATGGCTTACCAGTATCCTTGTTCAAGCATGTGCTCCAAAATGGTTATATATATATATATATATATATATATATATATATATATATTCCTTTTTTCCTCGGTGCACACTAATATAACTTATATCAGTACGTTGCATGTGGACCACTAATTATGGAGAAGTTTTGATAAGTGCATACACTTTGAGTCAAAATATGTAAATCTAATAGTCAATATCCAACGTACTGATGAAATTATATCAATACGTACTGACTTGAAAATTTCTGTATATATATATATAACTTGAAAATTTATATATATATATATATAAATTGATCGGATTGCAAAAGGTGTGCATAGGAATTATAAGTTTAGACACCCTGAGATCATTCTTGTCTTTCATATTAGTAATTATATCATCACGTAAAGAAGAAATTATTATTTGTCATTGATGTTGTTTATTTATAACAACGAGTTTAGAAGAGATTGACCTGATTCAAACTCATAATCTTATTGATGTGAAATATAGTTGGCATTTCTACATTTATAAAATTTGATAATCAACAAAGTTAATTATAATAAACCCCATGAGATTGACCCAATGGTATACTCTGTCCACGGCGAACTTTCCAGATAAAACTCATCCTTATAAACTGTCATGTAAGGAGAGAGTGTCCAATGAATTAAATACTAATGACTAATCGCATAGATAGTCAATGTGAGATCGAGAAACAAGATTGGCAGCCCTAATTTCTTACATAATTTTTCATCCTTTTAATTAAAGTGCATCAGAAGGCTGAGATTAATTACTGAATACCGCACGGTCCCAATCCCACCACCAATATCGACATCTTCACATGCTTTCTATTGAAATATAGTGGTTCACTTTATTATTTTATCTTTTTATTTTTCATACAATATAATTTTTTGAAAATGATAGCATAAGCCAATGAACATGGATCGCCTCGGATCAGGTCAAACACAAGATGTCAACAATTAAATAATCAGTTTGAAATTTCACCAATGGCTATGGCCATCAAATATATGATGAATAAACTTCATTTCTGACCGATCGATGAGATCAGAAAAATCTATTTGTAAACAAGACGGATATTAGTTCTAGACAATCACCAACGAAAACGATTCCTAAGTTGTATTAATCGCAAGGATCACACAATTATTTAATCATACAGATGATTGATGAATGGTAACAGCTAACCAAGTTGTTTATTTAAGGATGATTAATCGGAGCAAAACGCCATGTTACCTGAAAAATGAAACCTTATCGAACAGCGGGAGACCATTGCATACATGCATGATTGAGGTTCACAATTATGCAAAATCAATAGACTTCTACATGCCACTGCTTGTTCTTCTTCAGTTGCAAAAGCTTCTGATCCCAGCTTTCTCCTCTCTGCTCCGCCACTCTCTTAAGCGTTTCCTGGATCCCTGGCATCATTCCCTTAAGCCCACAGAAATATATATGGGCACCACCATCCAACATTTTGAAGATTTCATCACTGTATTCCTCAATCTTATCCTGTACATACATCTTGCCACCACTCTTGTTTTTATGTTCTCTACTGAGAGCTTTATCATAACGGAAGTGATCTGGGTAGTCCTGAAGATACTTGGTAAATTCATCGTCATATAGGAGACTGTCAACGTTGGCCACCCCAAGGAAAAGCCACGCAAGGCCACCAAACTTGTATGTAGGAACAGATTCCATGAACATGCGGCGGAGGTAGGCTCTGAATGGAGCTACACCAGTGCCGGTAGCAATCATTATGTGGGTAGCATTAGGATCTTGTTCAGGCAGAAGCATAACCTTACCGGAGGGCCCTGCCAATATATATTAGGACAATAGGACAGTTATTGTCATATAAGATTTCAGTTTTGATCACCAAAAATCAAAATACTTGAATAATTTAAATGCCAACGTACATTGAAAACAAACAAATCTAAACCATCCCAAAAAGGATAAGATCAGCATTATATGATTAGATTAAAAGATCCAATCACCAGAAGAGCAAAAAAACCATGACAAAGCAATTTAGTTACAGAAGAGAAAATACCAGCTTCGGACAAGAACAAACTCATAAGTCATAAGTATGGCTTATGGAAATTTGTACTAAATCTGAGTATTATAAAGGTAAAAAACATTAGGGTAGCCATAACAGGTAACTTGAGATTGAATCTATGGAATTTTAATGCAAGATAAATTGATAAAACGAAACCAACAGAATGCCATTCATAGACAGTTCAGTTAATTGAACTCTTGAAGACATGAAAGCAAAAATAAGGGAATTGAGGATATAGTTCAGTTCATTAGAACTCACGAGGACATGAAAGCAACAGAAAGGAAATTGTGGACCTGCAACTCAACCTCTTCTAGGGAAAGGGAAAATTAAAAAAGTAATCGCCTAAAAGCTTATTAAATTTTATGGTCACAATTTGTCTGCATGCGAGACATACAAACTGAAGTTCCAGTAAAGAATTTTTGGCTAGTAGATCTGAGTCTCTACCCAGTACATAAAGCAATTAAAAAGTAAACTTTGTAGGAATCACTTATTTAAATATTTTGACTCATTAATCATTGTAAACCTTTTGCCTATTCAAATAATAATGGTTTGATTCTGCAAGTTTCAATTCTTATAAATACAAGTTAATGTGGTAACATCTCAACAAATCAGCAAACAACATATATTCAATGATATAAGTATGAAGGCTATTTTTTATACAAAAATATACCTTTAATTTTAACATGCAAGTAGTCATCATATACCTATTTGGCTAGTTAATGTATTCACAATGCAATTTCCATTTGTTCGAGTTCTTTACTGTAAACGAAGCTAAATCTAGCTGATGGAATAACGTTTTTAATAAGCAGTGTACATAATAGGTCTAAAGCACATGCAGTTTTCCTAGTTCTTATGGATCTTCAACCAAATTGATAGGATCTTACCTGTGATTTGAACCTTGTCTCCGGGCTTTGAGTTGCACAGGTAATTGCTGCAGATACCATTCTTTGAAGGATCCTCCTTTCCAGTCTCAGGGTCATAATACACAGCACGACGAACACATAAACTTGCTGTCTTGCCATCAAAGGAGTCCCCATACCTAGTTGATGCAATGGAATAAAGACGAACATTGTGGGGAAACCCAGGTTTCTTTGGGTTTTCACCCTGTCATGCAAAAGTGCATATAATTAGAGAACTCAAAATGTATAAAATTTGGTACAGAAATCACAACTTACAAGACAAGAAACATGGAAAAAGAAAAAAAGAATACAACAACTTTTAGACATAAGGTTGGTGTGCTCTATTGGATCTGACCAGATATTACAAGTACAATTATTAATTTATTATCTTAATCATCAACAATATATTATGTTGACAGCGACAGTCAAGAAAAATACTCCCATGACAATTTTGAAAATAAATCAGTTGATTAGACAACAATGCCCATTAGAAGGGTATATGAATGCTTTTAATACAAGTTCCTTTCAATAATGAGATCATTTAAGAATAAAAATTACCTATTAAAAGCATGGCAGGCATAATAGGAGTATCACTAAATAAAGCAAACAACTTACGGGAGGGATGACACCGTAACTCTGCCCTTCCCAGTAGGGAACATTTCCATCGTGATCAATCACAATATGGCAAGTCTCTCCTGGAGCTTTTGGGCCTACAATCCTCTCAACAGAAACAATAGTTGCTGTGTACGGTACCTTGGGCTTGTATAAATTCAATGGGGTTTCTTTTGCATCCTCCAGCTCTAAAGGTGAAACAGCAACCTTGGATCTGCTTGCTTGCTGCACTGACATGCATACTGCATATCGATTTCTTGACTGTGAATTCCGTGATTTTAAGTTCACAGCTAACAAAGGAGCCCACGATTTGTCACCAAATCTTACATTCTGTGTCTGCAGCAAAATAATAAAGTGCACTAGCCTTCAGATTTGATTCATCATATGCAGAATAAAGGAGATAAAAAAATGTTTATCACCAACATAATGCAATTTTAAGCTCCGCAATTGCACTATAGTATAACCAAAAGCAACAAACAATTGCAACAAACCAAGGGGGACTCAAATTTACACAGAATTTCAATGAGCAGATGCCTTTTAAAAACTTAACAGAACAAGGAAATTATTTAGAGTGTGAATTACAAATGAGGTCCAGGTGACTAATAAACTGTAAATAGTGAACAGATAAAGAAAACATTTGGAGAGTCAGAACAACAAATGAAGTTTGATTACTAGGATTGAATGGCTTGATTCCATCAATATCGTTCAAAATATAAGACCAAGATCACATACATACACACATCCAGAAAGAGACAGAGAAACAAACTGTGTTTTAGCATACAGCATAAGCAACCATCTTATTAGAAATTGTGAGAATTAAAGTTGAATGGTCCATCAAAATTAGTTTATAGGCTCAATACCAGCGTAAAGGGCATTTCCCCAGATACATTTATCAAATGAAGCTGCATTAGATATACAAGTAGAATGTGCAAGTTTGATCGAACATAACAAAACAAATCCAGAAAGGCTCAACGAATGAGGAAAACATTCAACTATGTTGGCAATCATCTCCCGCTGAAGAAAACAAAAATAATAGCTGCTTCATGCCACCACATCCAATTAAATGGAACAAACATGCATAAAACAGCTAGAAAATGAACTACTGGGTATTAACACAAGTTCAGTGTCGTTACATTAAAACACTTGCATGTTGCATCGATCAAATATAATTAATGATCTGAACTGCATTGACTCGTACTATGAATATGAAAATAGAAGCTTAATCTATTAATTCATCAGAAAATAATAATAATAATAATAATAATAAAACGAAAATACCTTAAATAAAGAAGTTGTGAGAGTAGAAGAATCATTCCCCACAGGAACAGCGAAAGAAACCTGAAACAAAATCAATTACATCATCATTATCTTTGATAATCACGAGGAAATGTTTTCAATATAATCATTAATCGATCATCTCAGTAATCAAACACTACAGACAGTGAAGATCGCGAGTGTTGTTACCTGAGATACAACAGCCAAGTGAGACATAACCAGATCAGAGAGACAGAGAGAGAGAGAGTTCAGATAATTGACGTTGAAAAGGGAAGCGGTAATTATAGAGAAGCGATTAGAGGAGTTGTGTTGGATTTTGTGATCCTTTCGGGAGTTGCAAAAGACAGTCTTGGCTTTTCGCCTTCCTCGCTTGTTAATCTTTTATTATTTATTCATTTCTTTCGGTAGGTTGATTAAACATATTCAAATTACTCATATCTCCCTCTCACATTTTTTTTTTCTTTTTTATTTTTTCCTTATGGCAAATTGTACTAATATCCCTAATAAATATTGAAATTGCATTCAAAGGACGGAAATACGTTTATTACAGTTAGGGGTGGGCACGGTTCATTGAACCGAACCGAACCAACCTAAACCGAACCGAAATATGGTGTTTGGTTCGGTTTTAAGGTTGAGTTCGGTTCAATTCGGTTCGAACCGAATGAACCGCATAGAATATGGTTCGGTTTCGGTTTTGGACCTTCCAAAACAGAACCGAACCGAACCGAACTATAAATACATAAAAAAATACAAATTTTATTATGGATTGTATGTTGGATTATTTATGTATGATCTTATTTTATTTTAGACTTCTATCATTCTATGTAATGTATGGACTGAATTTGGTAGAATAGTAACTTATGATTGAGTTTTAGACTTCTATCTTATTGAGTAGGTACTTATGATTGAATTGGACTACATTTGATTAGTTAAATAGTAATGTGGTCTATTTAGATGTGTTTTGAATATAAGGGATTGTTAAAAAAACATAACCCAAAGTCAATTTCCCAAAGGCCAAATGTCTAAATACAAAAATAGGGTTGTTAAAGGATACAAAAATTGAAAAAATATGTAAAAAAAAACCTCAAAGCCCAATAGACCCAAAACCGAATTGAACCGAACCGAACCGAACCGAGATAAAGGTGTTCGGTTCAATTCGGTTTTGTGGTCCAATACGTTTCAAACCGATTCAAGTTTTCGAAAACCGAAAATATAACGGTTCAATACGGGTTTGGCCAAAACCAAACCGAACCGAACCGCGCCCACCCCTAATTACGGTAACCCCGTATGAACCATCAAAATTGCACTCGGAAGACGAAAATCACCTTAATATTTCTTTTAAAAAAAATTGATATCTTCCTCATTTCTTTCAATTTTTCTATTTTTTTTATTTTATAGCATTTATATCCAGGACAAAAGACAAAAGTTGTGATTTAGGGAGTTGATATATAGAAAATAGGGTTAATTGCACTAAAACCTCTAATTGTAGATGAAATTTCACGCAATGGTAACTTTTGCTTTAATAACACAAACATCCTCTGTAATCCATTGACAATGTTCTTGACTCGCGGTTCATTTATCATTAAAAGGGTAAAAAAAAGACTTTTTAAGGGTTGACAATTTATTTTTTGTAAATGAAAACAAATATATTAATTAAAAAACGATAATAATTAAGATGTGGATGTTTTCAAACACAACAACTCCTCCCTCCTTTGTCTCCATTTTTCTTCTTTGGTAATCAATTCTATTAGGGATAATTATTTCGGTGGCCATCAATTTGATGACATATTATCAAAATGACCACTAGATTGAGAATTGGTTTCAAAATGACCATTTTTTGTGAAAAATGTGACACTAATGGTCATTTCATCCAATGAGTGACATTTTGGTAAATAAGAGGATGACATTAATTTATTTTAAATATTTTTTGAAAACCAATTTTTTCTTTTATTTTTTGAAACGAATAATTATATTTAGTGTGTGTATATATGTATAGCATATCTGAAATATATATATATATATATATATTTCTTTTTTGAGAAGATTAATGGGTCGTTGTTTTTTTGTCTGAAGACTGAACGGTCCTGAATTTTTCTGAAGACTAAATAAAGACTGAAATCTGAATTTAAATGACATGTTTTTTCCCCCACATCCGAATGTATGGTCAACACGTTTGTTTTTTAAAGTAAAATTGTCTGAAACTAAGTAATTTTATATTTATGCCCATGTTAAACAATTATACATATAATATGGAATTAAAACAGTCCAAAAATAATAATTATATATGAATACATATGATCATGATCTTCTTTTTCGATTACAAATAAACTTCATTTTTACTAAGAAAAGAAAAGGTTTTTTTTTTCAAAAAATAAAAATGACAGCAAAAAAACTCACACAAAACACTCTAAAAAAATAATATATAAATACATCACCCTAATATCATAATAAAGTATTGATATTAAACACCAATATGAAAAATGATTAGGGTTCCTTTTTATTTTTAAAGCTATTTAAAATAAGCAATATAATAAAATAAAAATTTCTATACCATATATAATTATGATGAAATTGGAAATATGTTATATATGGAGGATAGATTCGGAAGAAAAGATTTTCGATTGCATTTAATGCAATTCAGTGATTTGCAATTAAGTGAAAAGTCGGGATTTTTTACTATTTATTTTAAGTTGTTTCTTGGTATTTTTAAGTTGTTTGACCACTTTAAAAAACAAACAAAACAACTTAATAATTATGATTCAGACATATTAATTTTTAAGTAGAAAAAATAAACGACCCCTAAGACTATAAAATCTAAAATTTTAAAAATAAAGAAGAGACATGTGTATTGATCTAAATCATTTCTTTTATATTTTGAAACGAATAATTATATTTAGTGTGTGTAAATAAATAAATAAATATATATATATATTTAAGCACACTAAATATAATTATTCGTTTCAAAAAAACAAAATAAAAAATTGATTTCCAAAAAAAACATCTAAAAAAAATAAATGTCATCCCCTTATTTACCAAAATGCCACTCATTGAAAAAATTGATTTCCAAAAAATATCTAAAATAAATTAATGTCATCCCTTTATTTACTAAAATGTCACTAATTATATGGAATTGGATGGAATGACTATTAGTGTCACACTTTTCGCCAATAATGTCCCATTTTAAAACTGCTTTTCAATCTAATGGTCATTTTGATAGTGTGTCATCAAATTGATGGCCACCAAGGGTAATTATCTCATTCTATTATATAGGGGGGGTGTATTGAATTAGGATTCTCGAGGATATTTAAAGACTTTATAAATCCAGGTGTATTCAATTCGGACATTTAAAGACTTTAAAAGAGTCTATATTAATCCAGTGGTATTCAATTCAGATTTCTATGGACTTTTAAAGAGTCATTCCAAATCTAGGTGTATTGAACTGGGACTTTAAAAATGTCTGCAAAAATCAAGGTGTATTCAATTATGACTAGACTTTAAAGGATTTTCTTAAGTCATGGATTTTGGTGGACTTGATAATGAGAAGCATAAATATCAAAGGTCATAACAAGTCCAGCATTCTCTCCAAGGATTTTGAGTTTTTCTTGTTGCTGGTTCGTTGCTTCTATTTTTCTTTGTTTGTCTCTTTCATGGTTGAACTTCTAGAATATGCTAAGTTATGATTCTTGATATGCTTAACTTGATGAAAGTAGAGATCATGAGGATGATTTATAGCTTATTCAATAGATAGTGATGGTTATTAGATTTTATGTGTTTTCAAAATATACAAATGCCTATTGGAACCCCTCTATTTTGACAAATGGTCAGAATTTGTAAATTTATTTGGATGAGTTCTTCTATCTAGAAAATTATGAAAAATATAGATAGAATGTTATGTCTAATATTATTCTACAAAATTTAGTGATTTATAATTAAGTAAAAAAATTGTTATAATTTTTGGAGTGGACAAAGGTCAATTTTGATTTCTGCTGGACAAATTCGGGAAATACGAAAAGAATGAATGTTTTGATATACAAATAAGCATGGATTAAATTGATAATTTTACTGTAATATTTCCTATGTGTCTAGATTATTCATGTCAAATTTTGTGAAGATTTGGAGCTGTAGAGAATAAATTAAAAATCGTAGATCAAAGGGTGGTCAGCTGTGACAAAATTATGTTTTTTTTTTCAATATTTTATGTATAGCTTTGCTTAGTTATTCTATTAGTTGATTATTGTTTGTTTATATGATTAATTGAATAACAATTAGAATCAATGAAGATGAGTTATGACTGATGAGTATTTTCCTTTTAATTTTGCTCTGAAAATTATTATAAATTATGTCACTTTCTTTCATTTGTGATTGGCTTTAGTAAAAATTATTGCCGTTAGTTTTTTTTTTTTTGTGCAACGTTTATTCATACGTGAAGTTTTATGTATTCATATATATATTTTTGGATTTATCATGAAAGTTGAGATCTTTGTGAAAATTAAACTTTGAAGTGGAGCTTCTCTTCGACTGACTGATTGAGCCATATACTTGTATAATTCATCCATCTATAATAGAAATCTGAGATAACAAATCCATGAAAGTCTGAGATAGATGTCTAAACAAATTCATACAAGTCCATGTGGATTTATAAAAGTTCGTAGAAATCCATGAAAATTTGTCACTTAAAAAATGTCTTTAAATGTCATCAAAAATCCTAATTGAATACACCCTCCTAAATCTCTCTCCTCCAGTCCTCCATCTCTCTTTTATGAGTTTATCTTTGATTTTCTCCTCACGTTCATGTATTTTAGTTGGGTGTTCAAAGTTTGTTAGAGAATATAATTGATTAAAATTTAATTTCAAATGAGTTTTCGGATTAAAAATTTGAAATAAATGGTATTACTCTTAAAAGAATATAATCTTGAGGTACCCAAAAGTTAGTAAGAGTGAATTTTTTTGTTTTTTTTAAATCTCTGAATTAAAGATGTTATAATACCAAAAACAAATTAAAATATACACTACTTAACATCTGCAAGTAGAGAGGGCAAAATGGGTACAGCAGGAATTAAACCCCATGTATGATGAAGGCAGCTAAGAGCCCCTTAGGAGACGGATTTGGTTTAGATGAGATGATGAAAGACACCTTTGCCTAACCCCAAAAGGCCAAAATTAGAACAATATGCATTTTTTTAGTACTAATTATAGTGATACGACTTGAACTTTGTATATTAGAGCATCTCCAATGCAAATATGCATTTTTGAGTTTCTAATTAGTGCTACATCAGTATTTCTATTCACTATGGACTCACTTTTGAATTTTTTTTAGAGAAATATATATTCACATCTCCAATGCAATTATCTAAAGTCAAATATGTATGTATTCTATAACCAATCATAATAAACAATTATTACATTATCTCTCCTCTTTTATTTTACCATTAAATGAGCTTTAATATTATTAGTGGAAATAGTTAGAAATCCTAGTCAGCATTTCTAGGAGAGTTTTTAGAATTAGAAACTTCAACTCCATATTCTCTAACTTTTTTTTGCCACATCATCTCCATATTCAACTTAGATAATTGCATTGTAGAGAGTTTTTCTAACTTTTTTAGTATCTATCATATATGGCACTCTATTTTCTCCAAATGCATAATAGCATTGGAGATGCTCTTAACATTCTAAATGAACACTCTTTATCATCAAACCACGTTAGATGGTGATAATTAAAGTTGTATTTAATTATATATATATATATATATTATGACCCAATTTTTTGGATTCAAATCATCTGTTAAAAATGCTGTCTTAATATGTGTATAACCAACCAAATTAAACTATGTGTACACAATCATTTACATTTAATTATTTAAAAAAAATTGTACACATAACTCAATTTGGTTGGTTAGACACAAATTGGAACACCATTTTTTAACAACTAATTTGAATCCCCGTTTTTTACACAGGATTTGATACACTTGTATGTTCATTACATCCTACGTGTTTGAATGGCCAAGATTTCATGATCATTAATTCTCTTTATTGTTTCTCTCTCCTATTTTCTTTCTATTTCGTAAACTTTTTAATATTTTATTTGTTTCTCTCTAGTCATTTAAATTTTCTCTTTCCTCTCTTATTATCATTATTTTTCTTTTTTATACTATAACATTTTTAATTTCACAATTTTTTCCGATTTTCACTTATGTCTTTCTTTTCATTTATCAATAGAAATACTTTAATAAAATAAAATACATAATTGATTAAATTTCTTAAAAATACTAGAATTTATGATATAAAATATGTTACCCATTCAAAAATCCAAAGAAACAAAGAACTAATTAACAAAATTTTAGCGACTATAAACAACTATAAGTCTTTTTACATGAAAAATTAACTTCAAATTAATTGTTAAGATCATTTTGTACGTAAATTCGGCCCCAATTTCCTACAGTTTTCACTCGTTTCACGAGTATTTTTAGTATTTTAAAGTATTTGTTGAGCTTGTGTAGGTAATTATCCCTAATTATGATGTTAGAGCTTAATCGAAGAGATTTAGAGGCTAAAAGAGCTGAAATTGTAAAGGCTTATGTTGAACGTCCATCTTGCGGAGGCTATAACTTACTCTTAAATGGTTTCGAGCCACAAATATTCGGAAAGCCTCAGATGTCTAGTTTCCAAAAAAACTTTACGGTTTGCGATTTCAAGTTTTCTAAAGGAAGTTATGGTCATTTTAGTAAATGGTGCGCGAAGCTAAATTTTTCTTTCCAGTGCCTAGGTGGCCTCCCAAGCGACTTGCCACCAAGTCGCCTCCCAAGTTGCCCGAGCCTCTGCCAAATGATGAGTTTTTTTCCCTAAAATGGTCCCTCCTATAAATACCTTCCATTTTTATGCCCAAATCACCATCCCCTATCCAAACACACAAAAAATCACCAACTCTCATCCAAAATATAATTTCTTCCAACCATTCTTTGGCCACCAAACATCCAAGAAGTGAGAGAGGACCACCAATGACTTCAAACATGTCACTTTTTCACAGATTTCAACAAATGGCACAAAAAAATTAAAATAAACACGAATTCACACCTTCAAACCTAATCTAAACATTGTCCTCACTGTTTATATAACATTAAAATCATGGATAACAAATAAAGAAAAAGTATGGAAGGTAAGAACTCGAAAAAAAAAACTAAAAAAAACTAAAAAATAAAGATTAAAAAGAAATTACCTAGGTGGGTTGCCTCCCACCAAGCACTTTATTTAACGTCTTGACAAGACGGATGAAAGCACTACGGCTCTTTGAGCTTGATTGATTCATTCTTTCCTCTACCGGTGACGACTTAATGACTATGTACTCATCACCACTCTTCTTCAACCGAATAGTTTCACCATGCTCAATTTCTTTGATCTCATCCTTTCTTATCCAAACTTGATTTACCCGGTTATTCCCATGATTATAACTCCCATTCCTCCATTTGCATTGTTTTATATATTTATAACACCAAGGGAGAATGTGACCGTACACATTGCAAAAGTGACAAACGGGAACAAATCTATGAAAGTTACTTTCTTGGTGGCTGTGATTCATTAGTAGAGCTCGCTTCCTTTTATTTCTTCTTCTTCTCTTTCGGAAGTGGATATACCTTCTGGGTGACGGAATCACTTGACTCATCTTTATTCACCTTATTGATCTTAACCTCCGCCGGTTGCTTCATCACTTCGGCGGTCAATGACTTGATTTCTTGCTCGGCCTTTGCAAGCTTGACAATGCTTTCAAGTTCCTTATTCTTCATGATCTTCAAGGCTTTATCCCTTTGTTCGATCTCGGCCTTCATTAGCCATATCCGTTGAGCAAACTCATTTTTGAGCTCTTCCAATTCTTGGGAAAATTCGGCAGACTTCCTCAACGAAGACTCTTTTTCTTCCATTAACTCATTGATCTTTGTTGTCAGGTCGGAATTAAGAGCGACAACCATCTGTTTGTCTTCTTTCAGTTGCTCGATCATGTTCTCATAGCTTGAGTGATCATGTTGGATAATGCGATTTCTATCATCTGCCATTGCTACTTGTCTGATGCGAATCAATGTTGTCGTTCAAAGGTAATAATTCTCCTTGAAGAGATCTTCTTCCTTGCATCCACCGGTAAAACCTAAAACAAAAAGACAGACACACAGTAAACTACGAAAAAAAAATAAACAAAATAAAAACTAAAAATCTAAAAATTAATGACACGACTACCTAAAATCGACTAAATCTATTAACTAAAAGTAAAACTAGAATTAACTAATAAATTCAACTATTCCCCGGCAGCGGTGCCAAAAACTTGATATGTAAAATCGTGTTATAAAATACTCACTCGCAAGTGTACGAATTGTGAAGATAAGTACATCGGCAAATAAGGATTGCTCCCACGAGGAAAAGAGATTTATTGATTGAAAACTAATTTTAATTAAAGTTAAATTAAAAGTAACCAAGAGATTGTTGATTGATTAATTAATCTAAACTAAATTAAATTAAACTAAAGAAAACAATTAAAAAAAATATGGTTGTGATCAAGAGATAGAAAGCACTAGGTCATCAATGATCCCCAATTATGAACACTCAATGTATGGAATTAACTTGTAAACAAAACAAATTCAATTAATTCAAGGGTTCATTCTTTATCTTTAATATGACTATTATCGTATGATCGCAGGATGAGTCACATATTCCCAATTATTATTCACCCTTGGTATATGGTGTGAACAACGATCGGAAATCCTTTAAGCTCAAGAAAAAAGAACCAAATTCTATACTTTGCTTGGCCTATGCTAAAGATAAAATTCATTCATTCAAAAGAGCATTAATCAAGGTTAGGTTTGGTCTATACTCTAACCCTAATTCTCAGATAGTCTTAACCCTAAAATCATGCCAAATAATTTATCCACCCTTGGTCTATGGTGTGAGAAATTATTAAAACTAATGAGGATTAAGCAATTAAGCATAATGAATAAATCAAGAATTAAATTGATGAAATAATAATTAATCCATTCATGAGCATTCACAAAAGGTTCACATTGATTCCCTAGTTATGGGATTAGTTACACATCATGGAAAAAGAAAAGAAAAGAGATTATAGAGAAAACCCGAGATGATCATCAAAAAGCTCCTCCAATTCTTCTTCGTCTTCTTCGTCTTCTTCATCTTCTTCTACAATGGATGGATGGATGGGTCTTGAGGTGATGTGTGGTGATGGAGTGATGGGGGACGGCCCTCTTAGTGGCTTGGGACCTCCCTTAGCTTGTGTATCAAAATTAGGGTTCAAAGAGGTTTAAATAGGCTTTAGATACTAGGTTAAGTCCTTAAACAATAAGGAAATCGGTTCCCTTTTAGAACTCTACCTTTTTGGGATTTTATTTCCTTCCTAAACCATTAAAATTGATTACTTATTGAAGGGAGATAAGGATTAGATGTCAACTTGCTTCCCAAGACTCTCACTCATGTCCAAGAAGGTAATATTTCCTGATCCGACAACTTACAAAACAAATCCCGTCACTATTTACGGAATTATGACTGATCTGACCATCGGGTACTAAAACAGGCATAACTTCTTCTAGGAATATCAAAATTGCGATCCAAAAAGTGCACCGGAAACTAGACTTCTGGGGATTTCCATCCATAAGTAGTAGGACATACAATTCAATCGGAGCTAAGAGATATGGCCTCACAATCTGACTGTTCTGCACTGGCCGAAAATCTTCCTTTCCCGGAGTGTTGCGCGGCGTAGACTGCAGTTGAGGTTGATGCCTGGAAAGCGGTATGGACCGCAAAAAAGAGCAGAAATCCAATTGGAATGTACCGCTGGATGTGCCGCGGAGGAGGTCATGCATGGAGAGCGACCTACGCAACGGTTGTTGACAGCTTTGCTCTTTTTCTCTACATTTAAGCTCTTTTCGTTGAAAATATCATCAAACACTTCATCTAAGAAATGTGACCTACACATGCTCAACAAACACATAAAATATCTAATTTCACCCAAAAACAAAGCACAAATAATAGGAAATGAAGACCTAAAATATGTATAGAAATAGACCGATCAGTGGCACACACCGCAATCACCGCACATCACTTCATTCAATCCATCTTAGAAAGATTGGAAAGAAAATGAGGGAGCTTTCTTGTCTATGAGTGAGTTGTGCACTAAAGAAGATGAGAGGCTCTCCATTATAATCTAGTTGGTCAGGACAACCGATTGATAACCGTAGATGTTGGGGTTTATGCCTTAAAGATGTAATTTGTAAATGGATTTATGAAATAAATAAAAAGAAAAGTTCAATTCATTCTTATTGTGTTGTTTATTTTATAACTTGTGCATTTATTAACATCCTAGATTGTCGGATGTAATCTCGAACTGTGTATATGAGTGTCATATACGGATGGATACAGTAAAAGACGTGCAATCTAAAGAGTCCATAGATAGCAAATAAGGCTGGGTACTTTATTTGTGGTCTATCTATAGCCGTGGTCCATTCCGTAATGTACGGTGATTTTATCCTGAATCATTCATATGAGATATAGGAATGGAGGCACCTTGTATGATGTGATCATATAGGACTGGACCATGATCTATATGAATCTCTCACCAAGATCTGTTTATTGATGAGATTCGTATATATATATATATATATATATCAACTAATGATGGCTATATGTGGGTGATCTTAATCCTGAGTGTCTTATCAACTCCTTCAAGTTAGATCGTGGCCTTTGATATACCATGGGTGAGATCGGATGCAGTTCCTGATCAATATACTCTGTATGTTGGGATTGCGGTTTGACTTGTGGCTGGGAAGGTTTGTACACAATAGTAGAATCCACTCCTTCTTGTGAGAAGTAGATGGTAGTTCCCTTAAGGGTTGATTTGGGGCTTGGACAATATGAACGCTCTCCTAATTCCGTGAGGAAATAGGATTTATTGTCCATTAGAGAATCAACGATACTTAAAGGATATATGTAATTAGAGGGGTATAACGGACATTATGACCCAGCACTAATTATGAACTACTATGGAGGATCACACCATGTGTAATAGCTATATCGATGGACACCGAGATGTATCGGTCTGTGTAAAAGCGTCTGCAGTTGAGAGAGTGCAACTTCGGGTTTTTAGTGGAATAACACCAGAGTTAATAATCAAAGAATATTAATTAAAGAGTTTAATAAATGATTCCGAGGATTATTGGAGCTCAAAATACTGTGGGTCCATTAGGTCCCCTTGCTAGCCCGATCAATTTAGGTAACAAAGGTCACGGTTAATTAATTGGATTGTCCAATTAATTGTGTTACGAAAGTGACACGTATTTATTCAGGGATTAATTGAATAATGAGATTATTTAATTAATATATTAATAATTAAATTAATTAAATAATCTAATTATTTAATTAATTAATTAATAATTAATAATTAATAATTAATTATTAAATGGAGGTTGCAGGTTCAAATCATGACTAAGACATAAAATAATTAGATTATTTTATTCTTTGAGAAGTCTAGTATTTAAGTTTAAATCAACTAGGGTTATGTGAGATTTAGAATCCTGCTCTATCTATGACACTTAAATACTAATTATCTTTTGAATATATAAAGATATATTTGGGAAAAGATAATTATCTAGTTTTAATAATATATAATGATATAATTATATAACTAGATAAGTGAGAAATAGTCTTTGATTTTGATTTGATCAACAAACAAAAAAGAGAAAAACCTGTTGTGCATTAGACAAGAAAGAGAGAAACATAAAATTAGTGGCGTGCACTATTCGATAAAAGAAAAAAAATAAGATATATATATATATATATTTTAACAATTAGAATTGTTCTAGTTACCAATTCCGGGAATAGCTAGAAAGATCGGTGATACAGACCAGAAGCATATCGTAAAGTGAAGGAGCCTCCAAACGTTGATAATGTTCTAAAATTCTTTTTTAATATATTGATTACAATTTCCTGTGTTTACATATTGTATGTATTAGTTCCGGAAAAATAATTACGATCCCAAGTTCATTGGTTTCAGATCGTTTACGATTTGTATAAAAATTTTAAAACCTATTTCCGCCGCGTTACCAGTGAACAAGGTTCCAACAATTGGTATCAAAGCCAATTTTTTTTTCGGAACAGGCAATTGTTTTCGATGCTCCTGTATGTATGATTGTGTAGGCATTGTTTAAATTGATTGTATGTTGTTTTTGTATATATATTAAATTTGTTAATTTACAAAAACATGTTTGATCGTTAACTATATGGTACTATGGATTTAGGGTTCATGAGTTGTATTAATTATTATTATTTTTCCTGTTATTGTATTATAAAAAAAATATATCTGTAACCTATGTTGAAGACCTGGAAACAATGACGGAAGGGCGAAATCGAAAATACGTGCGATGGGTACTGTTCACGTACTGTGTCATGCACTGTTCACACAACTGTTCACACGTACTGTTCATATGCGGTACTGTTCGCTGCAATGTTCATGCGGGGGTACTGTTCACACGGATAGTCGGCACTGTTCACTTCGTCTTGCACAGTTCTGTTAGCAAGTGTTGCCAAGTGCGTTCCGCGCGGATTTCCTATTTCGGATTCATGAGACGAATCGGAGTGACCTGAAGAGACTGAAAGACTCGGAAATTACAAGAAGACCAAGGAATGCCTTGGGGATATTTTTGTAATTTTAGATTCCAATTTTTTAGGTTAAATAATCCACAGTACTCGGTCAATTCATGTATGCTTTATATTATATGATGATAAAAACATTGTCATGCATACGTATGTCCTTTAGATTAGATGTGCCTACACAAATATATTTGATATGTCATGCATGCATCATAGCCTATTTTTTATGTATTTTTTTTAATATGATTGAAATCAGTAAATACATTACTGGCTATGAAAATGAGATTAGTATTTTTATTGTTAGAAAACTTGTTAATTCTCATTAATATTAATCTGGTTATTAAAGTTTTTAATAAGTTAGATTAATAGGGTCATTTATTGTAATTAGTATTAATATGATTAATGACCTAATAATAAATTAACTGAATAAAGTGTTAGAGTTTTAATAGTTAAAACTTGGTAAACACTATCATAATAATCTGAGCTTAGTAAATAGTTTACAAAAGCTTAGATTATTCACTAATAGATTAGATTTTTAATAGTTAAAAATCATTAATAATTTATTAGTTAATTATAATTTATGTCTAATAATGAATTTGTTAATGCGCTAGATAACTTGATTAAAGTTAGCCATTTGATCCAGTAGAGTCTAGGTGCATTAACGGATAATAGAAAACCCTAATTTTTAAATAATGAGTGGGAGAGGGATATATGAAATATATATCTCGTAGTCTCCATCATTAGTTCAACACCGTGAGATCTGAGTGGGGCCTCGTGACGGCTTTGCTTTCGTCCTCCCTAAAGAGGGTTTCCACAAAGATCAATACCAAGGTTGACTTTCTAACGGATAGGATTTCTGAGGGTATTTCAAGATTGACCGACCCTAAGGCGGCAATTCTCGAGTTAAGCTCGTGAGATCTGAAATGGTGGGTTACACTGACGAAAGTTTTGATTAAGTTTTGTTAATTAAAAACTTGACTGAATAAACGATGGTTGAATGATATGGAATACGAGTTATTCTAGAATATCATTTGATTGAGAATGTCTCGGTAAAACATGCAAAGACTTGACCGACCCTAAGGCGACACTTCTTTGTGGTATGTTGGATTGTCGTGGTATGGTAACCGTTTTTTAGGTATTTCTAGTTCGTTAAACATGTTCATGCATCATGTTTAAATTTATGCCAAAACACTCGCACTTGTTTTTTAATAAATGACTGAATGAATGTTTTATTTATTTCAGCAATTATGTCTTCTGCATTACTTCAAATTCTCACAAACGACAAATTAATTGGAGATAACTACACTAAGTGGGAACTTAATATTAATGCAATATTAGTCACCAAAGACCTCAAGTTTGTGCTTACGGAGGAATGTCCTCCAGTGCCTACTGCCAATGCCACACGAACTGTTCGTGAGGCATACCAGCGATGGGTCTCATCTAATGAGAAGGCCGAACATATCTGTTGGCTTCTATGACAGACGTGCTTGTCACACAGCATGAAGTAATGACTACAACATTCGAAATTATGGAGTCATAGCAAGCTATGTTCAGGTAGCCTTCTGAGCAAAAGCGAGATGAAGCTGTTTGTTCCGCTATGCTCGCTAGCATGAAGGAAGGTACATTAGTTTGGGAACATGTCCTGAGCATGATGTCCTACTTCAACACGGCAGAAGTCAATGGTGGGGCCATTGACGAACCTAGTCAAGTGAACATCATATTGACTACTCTTCCGAAGAGTTTCGATCAGTTTAAAAGCAATTACAGGATGAACAAGTTAAGGTTCAGTCTCACACAGTTGCTCAACGAGCTCGCTACTTTTGAGTCCTTGACTAAGGACAACAAAGGTAAGACCGGTGAGGCAAATGTTGCCGAACCATCTTCCTCCTCTAATAATAAGAAGAAGATGAAGAGGTCTGCTGGGAAGGCGAAGGGTAAGCCCAAACCTAAGAAAGCCCAGAGCAAAAAGAAAGGCGCCTCCACTGACCAGAGCATGGGAAAATGTTTCCATTGCGACAAGGTCAGGCATTGGAAGAGGAATTGTCCTCAGTATCTAGAGGAGGTAGCCAAGAAGAACAAGACGAAAGGTAAATATGATTTACTTGTTCTTGAATCTTGTTTAGTGGAAGATGATTCTTCACCCTGGATAGTTGATTCGGATGCCACTAACCATGTTTGTTCTTTTTTACAGTGGACTGATTCTTGGACACAGCTAGAGGAGAGAGCCTTCTCGATGCGTGTAGGGTCGGGGGATGTCGTGTTGGCCAAAGCAGTGGGAACAATAAGATTGTAATTTTGTAATAATAATAGTTTTTTATTATTGAACAATGTTTTTTATATTCCTGGATTTACACGGAATTTGATTTCCGTTTCTAAATTGTTAGAACAATCGTATTCTGTTTCTTTTAATAATAAGTCTGTTATTATTGGAAAGAATGGTCTGAATATTTGTTCAGGAATTAATGAAAATAATTTGTATGTGTTAAGACCGTTAATATATACTGCACTGCTTAACACCGAAATGTTTAAGGTTGAAAAACCAAAAACTAAATGACATAAGATTTCTTCATATAATGACACGTATCTCTGGCATTTAAGGCTTGGTCATATCAACCTTGACCGGATAGACAGACTAGTAAAAAGCAGACCTTTAAGTGAGTTAAAGATTGGCACTTTACCTGTCTACAAATCATGTTAGGAAGGTAAGATGACTAAGAAGCCTTTTACTGGAAAAAGGGCTTAGACCTATAGAGCCACTAGAACTCATACATATAGACGTCTGTGGACCGATAAGTGTTAGAGCTATGGGCGACTATGAGTATTATGTCACATTTATAGATAGCTACTTAAGATACGGATATGTCTACCTGATGCAACGAAAGTCGGAAACATTTGAAAAGTTCAACGAATTCCGAGATGAAGTTAAGAATCAATTAGGTAGGACTATCAAGTCACTACGATTGGATCGTGGAGGTGAGTACCTTGACTAAGAGTTTGAAGACTTCATGGTCAAGCATGGGATAGTTTCCCAACTCACAGCTCATGGTACACCTCAGCAAAATGGTGTAGCGGAAAGGAGAAATAGAACCCTGATGGAAATTGTGAGATCTATGATTAGTTTCTCATCATTACCAAATTCCTTCTGGGGATATGCGTTACAAACAGCGGCATACATTTTGAATGTAGTGTCATCCAAATCTGTTCCTAAGACTCCCATAGAGTTGTGGAATGGTCGTAAAGCTACTTTGTGACATTTTCGCTTATGGGGGTGTCCAGCACACGTGCTGAAGAATAGAAGTGGAAAGCTAGACTCCAAGTATGTGCTCTGCCTGTTTGTAGGATATTCCAAGGAGACCAGAGGTGGACATTTCTATAGTCCAGAAGATAACAAAGTATTTGTATCGACAAATGCAACGTTTCTTGAGGACAATTATATTAGTGACCATAAACCTTGTTCTAAGATTGTATTGAATGAGTTTGAGCCTCGTGAGACTAGTGCTTCATCAATAAGAGTTGTTGATCCACAAACATCTGAAAGTCAGATGATTCCTGATCAGGATACACTATCACCTAGACATAGTGGGAGGGTTGTAAGACACCTGAACGCTATTTAGGTATAGGTGAGGGACAAAGTGTTGTCTCTGCTGATAGTGTGGATGACCCATTGACATTTAAGAATGCAATGGAAGATCTTGATAAAGAGGAATGGCTTAAGGCTATGAATCTCGAGATGGAGTCTATGCATTCCAACTTAGTCTGGGATCTTCTAGACTTACCGGATGGGGTAAAACCCATAGGGTGTAAGTGGATCTACAAGAGAAAGAGAGAAGTAGATGAGAAGGTAGAGACCTTTAAGGCAAGACTAGTGGCTAAGGGTTACACCCAGAAAGAGGAGGTCGATTATGAAGAGACCTCCTTGCCAGTAGCCATGTTTAAGTCTATTAGGATTCTCTTATCCATTCCTGCCTATTTCGATTATGAAATTTGGCAGATGGACGTCAAGACTGCATTCTTGAATGGCAAGCTTGACGAGAGCATCTATATGATGCAACTAGAGGGATTCGTGTCTCCAGATCAAGAGCAAAAGGTTTGCAAGTTGCAAAGGTCCATCTATGGACTTAAGCAAGCATCTAGATCTTGGAACATCAGGTTTGATAATGTGATCAAAACCTATGGCTTTGAGCAGAACTTCGATGAGCCTTGTGTCTACAAGCGCGTCATTGACAAAAAAGTAGTTTTCTTAGTCCTATACGTGGATGACATCCTACTCATTTGGAATGATGTGGGAATGTTATCTGATGTAAAGGGCTGGCTGGCTAGCCAATTCCAAATGAAAGATTTGGGAGAGACGAGTTATGTTCTAGGGATCCAACTTATAAGGGATCGTAAGAATGAACTCATAGCACTATCTTAGACATCGTATATCGATAAGATTTTTATGTGATTTTCAATGCACAACTCCAAGAAAGGTAATTTACCTTCTAGGCATGGAGTTCACTTGTCTAGGGAACAGTGTTCTAAGACACCTCAAGAAGTTGAGTATATGAGACGTGTACCCTATGCATCAGCAGTAGGTACCTCATGTTATGCACGAGACCAGACATCTGCTATATAGTGGGAGTAGTCAGTAGGTACCAGTCCAACCCAAGATTAGATCATTGGGTTGCTGTCAAGACTATTCTCAAGTATCTTCGGAGAACGAGAAACTATATACTAGTGTATTTCGGACAGGATTTGATCTCTTTATGATACACAGATTCTGATTTTCATTCAGACAGGGATTCTAGAAAATCCATGACTGGATCAGTTTTCACCCTAGCTGGTGGAGCCATTGTGTAGAGAAGTATAAAGCAATCTTGCATTGCTGACTCCACCCTGGAAGCCGAATATTTAGCCGATTGTGAAGCTGCTAAAGAGGCTGTTTGGCTCCGCAAGTTCTTAAGTGATCTTAAAGTTGTTCCAGATCTGGATAAACATATCACACTTTATTGTGATAATAGTGGTGATGTGGCTAATTCCAAAGAACCAAGAAGCCACAAGAGAGGGAAGCATATAGAGAGAAAGTATCATCTCATTAGAGAGATAGTATCATCTCATTAGAGAGATAATACAGAGAGAAGATGTGATCGTCATCAAGATAGCCTCGCAAGACAATTATGTTGATCCATTTACAAAGACTTTACCGGCTAAAGTGTTTTCGGGTCACCTAGATGGTCTAGGGTTACGAAACATGCCTCACATGCTTTAGTGCAAGTGGGAGATTGTTGGGGTTTATGCCCTAAAGATGTAATTTGTAAATGGATTTATGAAATAAATAAAAAGAAAAGTTCAATTCATTCTTGTTGTGTTGTTTATTTTATAACTTGTGCATATATTAACATCCTAGATTGCTGGATGTAATCTCGAACTGTGTATATGAGTGTCATATACGGATGAATAATGTAAGAGACTTGCAATCTAAAGAGTCCATAGATAGCAAATAAGGCTAGGTACTCTATTTGTGGTAAATCTATAGCCGCGGTCCATTCCTTAATGTACGGTGATTTTATCCTGAATCATTTATATGAGATATGGGAATGGAGGCACCTTGTATGATGTGATCATATAGGACTGGGCCATGATCTATATGAATCTCTCACCAAGATCCGTTTACTGATGAGATTCATATATATCAACTAATGATGGCTATATGTGGGTGATCTTAATCATGAGTGTCTTATCGACTTCTTCAGGTTAGATCGTGGTCTTTGATATACCATGGGTGAGATCGGATACAGTTCCTGATCAATATGCTCCGTATGTTGGGATTGCGGTTTGACTTGTGGCTGAGAAGGTTTGTACACAATAGTGGAATCCACTTCTTCTTGTGAGAAGTAGATGGTAGTTCCCTTAAGGGTTGATTCGGGGCTTGGACAATATGAACGCTCTCCTAATTCCGTAAGGAAATAGGATTTATTGTCCATTAGAGAATCAAAGGTAGTTAAAGGATATATGTAATTAGAGGGGTATAACGGACATTATGACCCAGCTCTAATTATGAACTACTGTTGAGGATCACACCATGTGTAATAGCTATATCGATGGATACCGAGTTGTATCGGTCTGTGTTAAAGCGTCTGCTGTTGAGAGAGTGCAACTTCGGGTTTTTAGTGGAATAACACCGGAGTTAATAATCAAGGAATATTAATTAAAGAGTTTAATAAATGATTCCGAGGATTATTGGAGCTCAAAATACTGTGTGTCCATTAGGTCCCCTTGCTAGCCCGATCGATTTAGGTAACAAGGGTCACAGTTAATTAATTGAATTGTCCAATTAATTGTGTTACGAAAGTGACACGTATTTATTCAGGGATTAATTGAATAATGAGATTATTTAATTAATATATTAATAATTAAATTAATTAAATAATTAGATTATTTAATTAATGAATTAATAATTAATAATTATTAATTAATTATTAAATGGAGGTTGCAGGTTCAAATCATGACTAAGACATAAAATAATTAGATTATTTTATTCTTTGAGAAGTCTAGTATTTAAGTTTAAATCAACTAGGGTTATGTGGGATTTTGAATCATGCTCTACCTATGACACTTAAATACTAATTATCTTTTGAATATATAAAGATATATTTGGGAAAAGATAATTATCCAGTTTTAAAAATATATAATGATATATTTATATAACTAGATAAGTGACAGATAGTCTTTGATTTTGATTTGAACAACAAACAAAAAAGGGAAAAGGCTGCTATGCATTAGACAAGAAAGAGAGAAACATAAAATTTGTTGGCGTGCACTATTCGATACAAGAAAAAAAATATAAGATATATATATATATATATATATGTATGTATATTTTTTAACAACTAGAATTATTCTAGTTACCAGTTCCAGGAATAGCTAGGAAGATCGGTGGTACAGACCAGGAGCATATCGTAAAGTAAATGAGCCTCCAAACGTTGGTAAGGTTCTAAAATTCTTTTTTAATATATTGATTACAATTTCATGTGTTTACATATTGTATGTATTAGTTCTGGAAAAATAATTACGATCCCAAGTTTATTGGTTTCAGATCGTTTACGATTTGTATAAAAATTTTAAAACCTATTTCCGCTGCGTTACCAGTGAACATGGTTCCAACAGTAGAGACCCGAGTTTGAATCTTGGTGTTAGATGGGTTAATTCATCTATCACTCTTATCTCTCTTTTATTACTCTTTGATGTGTATTATCACCACTACGTATTTGATATAAACCTAACACTATTTCCATTTTTATTAAATGTGTTTGTTGATTATTGTATGGATATTTAAGTTCGCAATGCTTTTAGGTGGATTAACTAACACTTGAATGAATTTTAGTTGTTATGTTAAAGATCGAAAGGTGATGCACACAACGTGCTCGATTGAATGTCCACTACATGTTGAGTAAGATAGAAACATGTGAGCTTGCATGTATAGTCCCTAAATATGTATCATTGTTATTAATGAAGTCGTGTGTATTTCTAATAGTCATCGAAAGATAGATTATTGTTACATGTGAGTATATCCTTTATTGCTCGAGAGAGAATATTGATGAGAATTATGTGAACACGACTTTTAACAGGAGTGATCATGTTTTTATGAATTTGTGTGAATGTTATGGTACAGTTATTTACTTATTGTAACCATATCTCATGCATCTATCCAATCCATCAAATATCTCATATTTATCTTAGTAAATATCATTTTATATAATCTATGATTTCTACCAATATTTACATTTAATGCATAAACTCTCTCTTTAAATCGCTTTCCATTTAGTTAAACTACGAATATTTGATGGATTACACTTCCTTATGGAACAAAATCTTATTTGCCTCTATACAAATCTTCTAATGATTCGTGCACTTGCGAGATAAACCGTGTGCTTAATTTAGAACACATCAAGTTTTTGGCACCGTTGTTGGGGAAGTGGCATATTTGTTAACTGTTTATAGTTTTAACTAATTATTGTGTTAGTGTAAATATTTGGTAGGTTTCTAGTTCTGTTGTTTTATTGTTTGTGTTTGTGTGTTGAGAATTCATGTCTCACTTACTTATGTTTTTTATTGTCTGCACAAACAATGTTTAGGCTAGGTTTTGGGGTGTGAGTTTTTGTTTCTTGTTTAGTTTAATTTTGTAAATATTTGTTGGTTTTTCTTGTTCGTTTTTGAAATTACACAACGTGTGTCTAATACAACCTAGGGGGGGGGGGGGGGGGGGGTAAATTGGTTGTTATCAAAATAGTTACCAACTTTTCGACTGAATCAAAATTAATCTCAAAGCATAACATGAATCAACCATCCAAATAAAAATAATAATACAATGCGGAAAACAATAAAAACACGATGAGTTATTTACGTGAGAAACCCTCCAACTGGGCAAAACTCACGAGCTAGATTACTAGCCACTCCGATCCACAAAATCCACTATATGAGATATCGATTACAACCTATGTTGACCTTCTATCACACCATTCTCGGAAGAACTAGACTATCTTTACCCGCAAGCCTTCTTTAGTGATCGTGACCTTGCTCGTGCACTACACCTTGTGGTCACAAGACTTTAACTCAATGAAGAGATAATGCAAGTCTAAGTGAATATGCAATGATACTCAATAATGCAATATAATGCTATGCAACACTATATGCTTAATTAGAGATTTAATGACAAGTCAATAAAACATAATTATCAATGTCTAAATGAATACTCATAAAGACTTAACTAGATGGCATAAATGACATGGAATTTCTAGCTATCATTAACTACCACATTCAATTAATATAATCACTCACAATATATTCAACATATATTCATGTGGTAGAGACAATGAATTTAATCATCCAATAAATGCAAATCCTAGAACAATGTCTATCATAAACAATCTCAATTAATCAATGAAATAAACTTAGTTAGTTATCGTAAAACACTTAGAATGCTAGCTATCAAAATCAATCACAATAAACCCAAATTAATCAATATAAAGTCTCACAAATAATTCAACATATATTCAACATATATCATTTTGTAGAGACAAGCATTTAGTCATATAATAAATGCAACCCTAGAGTCAATCTATCACAAACAAACCCAATCAATTGATAAAATGATTTTGCTAGATGTTATATAAACTTAGGATGCTAGCAATCATAAATAAACTCAATCAAAGAGAGACGCACGAACTTCCTTCACAATATTCAACATATATTCAATAAAAATACCCAACAATATATTTATCATATAATCAACATACATTCAACAATACATTCATCAAAAGATAATAATCAAGCATTTAATCATGTAATAAATGCTAAACCTAGGTCAAGAACATCGATATATGAAATAGAGATGAAAATGATGTTACCTAGTCAGGAACTTGAAGACTCATGTCAATAGAATGATGAATGATGAAGATGATGAAAGATTGGAGAGTTAGAAATCAATGGATTGAAGCTTTCTCTCTCTAAAATGAGATTTCTCTCTATCTAAGGTTTAATTTCTGGGTTGCTGGTCTGAAATGGTGAAGAAGATGGTATATTTATACTGGGGAAAAAAATGAGCTGAAGAAAAAAGACAAAACTGCTCTTAATGAAAAAACCGAGCTGACCCGCGGAAACCAATCACATCACTACATCTTGATATTCAAACGGCTTAAAACATGACCAAACGACATCGAAAAACGTCTTATAATATACCGTTGGAAAGGTATGGAAATCTACTTTTCAGTAAAATTTACAGCATGAGGTTTTGATATCTGTAGAAAAAGGCATGGCCATTTGGGTGACCAAATGTCATATTCGGATAAAAACAGAGTTGCCCTATTTTAGTGGTCACTTTGGAGATTTCAAAACCATTCCAAACGGTTATGAAATACTACGAATAATATACAGTTGGAAAGGCCTATGTGTCTAGTTTATTCAAAAGTTTTCAAAACTCATTTTGGATCTTTGTATAAAACATTATGGTCACAAGACCATATAAAGGTCATTTTTGAAAAACATTTAAATCATTCAAAACCAATCTTTTGAAACTAGACACATTACTCCAAATAACCAAACCAAATCTAACATAATGCACATAACAAGAAACACAAATGCAATCATAGAAGTGCAATAACAATTAACATACATGAATTGTGTGATAAACACAAATACACGTAATCAAATAAACACACATGCAAGAGATATGGAAATGCATATGAAAGTGTGTGTGTGCAATTAATCTCTTCAAGAAGTCAAGTCAAGTGATATACCTTCTTGAAGCACTTTGAGATGTCTGAAAGCTTGTCAATCACAATCACCTACGCTACCTGTTACATAACACTCCCAATGTGGTTTTGACAACGAAATAAACCAACAAAAAACTGAGGATCTTACAATTTTTATTGTGTTTTTGTCTTTTGTTTTAGATAGTTGAGCCAATGCACGACCAGATTACAAAAAGAAAGGAGGAGCTCTTATTTGATCACCAAAGGTTTTCTCTACGCAATTCTCTTCTATTTGAGCTCGGAATCAACTGAAAAATCCAAATAGTGTCATTGGAGAATGGTTGAGGCATAACCTTGAATCCGTTTTTCCGAGACGTAAAATCAAACGCTTGGTGAGAGGCAATCCACCTAGGTAACCTTTCTTTCCGTTTTTATTTTGTGCATTTTTTGTGTGCTTCATATTTTTATTTCCTTATTTTAAAGGTGTAATTTGTAGTGTGATTAGTGCATAAGATGTGTTTGTCATGTTAGTTTTGGATCCCTCGTGAGGGGGAATTAGTTTTTTCTTTTTGTATTCATTGTTTATGCATTTCATGTCATACAAACATTAAGGACAATGTTTAGATTAGGTTTAGGGGTGTGGATTCGTTTTTATTTTGTTTTTCGTGTTTTGGTTCACATATGTGAAAAAGTGTCTAGAATTTCAAAGCCCCTTCAGATTTAGTCTCAAGCATGTTACTATTCGGACCAGGTCAACATTGTTGAACCAATTGATAAGACCAGCCCAAAGATCATTCTCATTAAGGGCCGAGTCAGATTGGGCAAAGCCTCAATAGGCTTGGGCCTAAATGCATTTGGATCTTTACAAAATTAGATTTTTTTGGTTTAAAATAATAAGATTCTAACTAGGGTGATATAAAGTCTTTTTCTCCTCATCTCCAACAAAGCTGCACTTTCTTACTTAATTAAAAATAATATATAATTATAAATAACATATCAATATATCAAACATATAATCACTGAACTCAACAACCATAAGATATATTAAAACAAAATTTATTAATTATTTTTCTTTACTATAAATTTATTTATATATATAATTCACTATGCTGGCTGAAATTTTCAGGTTTCCTTCGGGTTTGGCCCGTACAGTAATTTATAAAAGTCCAACCCTATTAACGTGATGCTGTAAAAGTTTGCTAGTTACTTAGAATTAGTGTGACCTCTGTTATTGTTTTTATTCCTATAGATTGTAACATGATCATACTAAGTTTGTTGTTTCTCTTGATGACTCTATTCTTGATTGGTGTGATGCTCATATAATTTTCTAGTTACTTCAGGAATTGCTAAACTAGTTTTCTTTTCTCATTCCTTTTTCTTTTTTGGCTTTTATAGGGTATAATGGTATAGAAGATAGGGGGATTAATTTGTTATTTCAATGTGGGGTGTTTAATTTTAGTTAAAGTACTGATTTTATCTTTGATACATTATGGATGTGTTTGGTACGCGGGACAGGACGGGACGGGACAACATGAGACAATTTTCTCTTGTCCCACGTTTGACGCGTTTTAAGCATGGGACGAGACCAGATAACCTGGGACAAAAAACACAAAAAAATTGTCCCACCCCATACCCTCGGCCAGACCTGTCCCATGCATGGGACAAGTATCAAAAAGACCTTTTTACCTTTAATATTGCTAAAAATTACTAATATGTCAAATATAAAAGAAAACTTTAAATTCCCTTTCTCTCTCTCATTCCCTCATCTGCCTCTCTCTCATTCCAAAAATAACAAATGAACAATTCGAATCTTCTTCTTCCGCTGCTTGAATTCACTCGAACCTTCAACGTTCTGGTATGTAGTATACTCTAAATCCAATTTCGTGCTTTGATTTAACGAAATTCTGTTTCTCCTTTCTCTATTTAGATCGAATTTGATATATGGTTCATTGAAGCCAATCGATAACAAGGAAGATATAGTGAGAAGCAAGATTGCTTTGAAGACCGGAGGTGGGTCTGGAATTGGATTGGAGATATCTACACAGTTTGGTCAACATGGAGCTTCGATTGCTATCATGGGTCGTCGAAATCAAGTTATTGACTCTGCTGTCTCTGCTCTTAAATCTCATGGGATTAAGGTCTGATTTTTATTGTGTTTTCTATTAGTTATCGTATTTTTCTTATTTGGGTTCCTTTGATTTTTTAATGATTCTGTGAATCATGTGTAAATTTTAAGTTTTTCAGTTGTTGGTTGGTGATGGTGTTTTTCTATGTTTGTTTGTTTTCCATTTGCATGTTATTGTATTTTCTTTTGATTGATTTGCTATGAAAACACACCTGTTAAATTTCATGTTAAAGTGGATTTTCTCAAATATGGCTATGATTCTAGTTGATGGGAATCTACTATTTTATTTTCTTTTTTATGTTTTCACAATTTGATTAATCAAGATTAGAATTCCTTACCTTGCAAAAATCCAAGGGTTCGTTGAAGCCAATCAACAACAATGGATTGGCTTCAATGAACCCTTCTCATGTTACTTACCAACAATTGATTTCTCAGGTTTGTTGATTGATTTTTATGGTGCACAACACGGACACTGCTACACGACACGGGGACACGGACACGGCAGGACACGACAATTAAAATAATATATTTTTTATATTTAAATAAAATAATATATTTTTATATTTAAAAAAATAATATATGAAAAGATGATTCAATAAAACACAAGCAACAAGTTTCTAAAATTCAATGACATTAAAAACAAACATAAACATTGTCACATTACATATTCCAAAATCCAAATGAAACATACAAAAACCTCATAAAACATGTTCTTCAATCCTAGTTCACTTGATTAACATTGTCACTACTAATCAGAACTAAATAAAACGGCTTCTAATTGTGGTTCATCAAGGGAAAGATCTGCAATCTCGAGCATCCCTGCATTTTCCATCTCCATAGAATCAAAACCATCCCCTCCAACATCTCACAGTTGAGACACACCTTCATTGTATGTTAGGGTTCTCCTTGATAAAAGACGAAGATTAGTATGCACAATTACCAAATCTTCAGCTCTTTACAGTGCTATCTTGTTCCTCCTCATAAAGTGTATGAAATTATAGGTGCTCCATTTTCTTTCACAACACGAGGATGAACAAGGCTACCCAAGTAACTTAAAAGCTAAGCCTTAGAGAGTTTTTATAGAACTTCCATTAATACCCTACCAAATCTCAGGAGAAAAAAATCATCTATCATTCATAGAATCAGATCCTCCAAAATCACCTAAGAACATCGAAAAATTAGCATACTCCACATTGACTTGTCTTATTTCCATGTCATTAGGGAAATATCTCTCAAGACATATTTTTCTTTCCTTAGTAATCTCAAAGTCTTGGTGTGGAGGAACACGCACGGGAACCTCCTGAAGCCACTGTTTGCTATAATACATAGAATTAGAGTAAAAACAATCATGAAGATATAATGTTAAAAGTAAAATAGAAAAAAATTACTAAAGCATAAAAATTAAATATGTTAAAGAATATTACCTAGGATTTAAAGAATGTGTCAAACAATGAAGCGATGTACTACTTTTGGTCCATCGATCCACCAGAATTCCATGCACCACATCAAAGAATCTTGATGCATCATGAAGTTGCCTCTGTTCTTTTCTAAATATAACAATATTCACTTTTTCTATCATAGAATCCCACCACTCATAAACCAGGTGAAGAAAAGGAGTGTCCGTGTCGGTAATCCGAAGCATTTCATATATGGGAGCTATAAAGTCAAGTATATAGTTAATGTCAAGCCAAAACAATTCATTTGATAACTTTTCCTTGACAGTTCCCGCCTTCTCCACATCATCTTCCATATACATATCCCATCTTTCACTAATCACCATTTGTTGTAAGGCTTGCTTTATTTCCTTAAATCTCTTCAGTATCACAATTGTAGAAACAAAACATGTATCGGCAACTAGTTACTAACTTTAATTTGGAATGATCATTAAACATAGCCAATCTCATACTATGGTTCATAATAAAAAAAATTATGAACCAAGCATCACTAGAAACCTTTGGAATCCAACCACAAACTTCCATCACATCATTATATTTTGGATGTGCCAATGGTGAACAAATGTTCTTCAAAGCAAGATTGAAGGTATGGACTACACAGGGTGTCCAAAAAATGTGAGGAAATTTGGCTTCAACAAGAAGTCTGGCTGCCTTACAATTTGCGCCATTATCAGTGATTATATGCACCACATTTTGTGGACCAATTTCTCTAATGGAGTCAGTAAGCAAGTTAGCAATAAAATGCTTATCCTTGACCTCGTCTTCACAATTTGCAGCCTTTAAGAACATTGGTCCAATCTCACAAACAGCCATAATGTTAACAAGTAGTCTTCGTTGAGAATTTGATCATCCATCACTGCATACACTTACACCTTTCACCGTCCAAGAATCCTTAATTGGACCTAACAACTGCTCAATGTTAGCTTTTTCTTTTTGAAGAAGTGTAGTTCTTAATGAGTTGTCACCTGGAGGGAGATAACCCGGAATTGGATTGCTACAAGCACTTTTGAAGGCATTTACAAAATGTTGATTTCTTGCAATAATGACAAGCCACCAGTATAAAACATTCTTGCAATTTCACTGCCTAGTTGTTCTCTAGCACCAATATTGAAGGGCTTCTCAATAGCTCCACTCACTCCCTTTCTCTTCTTTGGATCAAATCCATTCAAAGTACTAGCGGAAGCTAAAGATGAACCAACACTGGAGGGTAAAGGAACTAGCCTAGGTAAAGATTGTTTCACCCTTAACTCAGCTTCATCCACTACTCATTGCATTTCCAATAAATTAGCATTCGTAACTTTAGAGCAACTTGCAATCCCACATCCCTTTTTTTTTCAACAAATGACACTTCACCTTATGATACGATCTTTTGTAAGTATTCTGACAAAAGTTGCACTTAAAGAAAATATTCCCCCCACATTTCTCAACTCTCTCAAGCTTTGTAATATACTTCCACAGTATAGCTTGATCATTTTCGGTTTCAACGGTATTACTATTAGTAGAGGGAGTGCCAATAGAACCTGAAGAGATAGGTGGTGCATCACTCATTTTCCTAAAAATTTGTATCACTCAGTTATAACAGTAAATTGTTAGTCAACTCAATCAACTTGTATTCCTTCAAAGAAATTGAAATTAGTATTTAAAATAGAAGTTAGGGTTTGATAAAATAGAAATGTTTTTGTTATCATATCAAACAATTAATAGGAAACTTCCTTTTCCTTTTTACAAAGGATTGATATAAAACCAATTAATAATTATTGGTGAGTACTTACAAACTATTTAATCCTTTAAGTAATTTTACCTAAGGGTAATATTGGATTTTAAAAAATATACTAAATTGGGGTAACATACAGTTTTTGAGGGATGTAAATATCCTCACACTCCATTCTAATACAGTCCATTCTAATCTTATACAATCCAGTCCAGTTTAATGTAATTGTTCAACCTTCTCGGCAAGTCAAACATGCTCCAGAAGGATGAATAAGAAGAATCAAGTGTTTTAACGTTTTGTTTTCAGGAGCGTAGCTCAGTTAGTAGATTGACAAACTTGAAACTTGAATAAATGATTTTCAAGTCAGCAGCTCAAATCTTAAACTTAAAAAAAAAATACATGATCCAGAGATAAATAGATAGATATAGTGGTGCCCACGGTTCGATTAAACCGTGGGCATCAAACCGAAACCGGCCTAAGAAAATCGAACCTGAAACCGAAACTGAAACCGCTGGTTATGGAACCGGTTGGAAACCAGTTTTGCTCGGTTTTTGGCAGTTCAGAATTTAAAAAAAAAATTGCCCAGCCAATAAAAGAGCACCACTTGTACAAGAAATTGGAAAAAAATTTGAGTGGATGACAGTTGTACTTGGAGACCGTTGGAAGTTGGGAGAGAGGACAAGTTAATATAAAAAAAAATTGGACCAATAGCACACTGCCATGTGTACAACAAAATTGAAAAAAAAAACCTGAAATCGAAACCGTTCCAAACCGCCTCGAAACCGAACCATGGCCACCATTAGTCATTAGATAGATAGTTAGAAAGGAGAAAAAAAAGGTTGTAGAAAGAAAGCAGCAAGGGCAGATGGTAGAGTGGTGTCTAGAGATGCACATTTGGAGAATGAGGATGGATATAGGTCCCCCCATCCACATCCCCATCCCCACTTCCCATACCCTTCCCCCATCCCCCCCATTTCCCCATTTGGGGGAAATGGGGATGGGAAATTTTAGGGGGAGGTATATCCATCTCTAACTCCAGTTCCCCGTTTTTCCCCATTTTTCTCCGTTTCCCCGTTTCTCCGTTTCTCCGTTTCCCCATTCTCCAGTTTGATTAAAAATTAAAAATTAAAAAAAAATATTCCATTACAAATACATAATAAAATCATAAATTGTTACATAATATATTTATTTATTTATGTTTTGGGGGAAATGAGGAAATGGGGATGGGGGGAGGTCACCCCATCCCCATTTCAATATATTTATGGGGGAAATGGAGCTGGGGGGACCTCCCCCCATCCCCCATCCCCATCCCCATCCCCATTTCAATTTGGGGATGAAAATCATCCCCATCCCATCTCATTCCCTATTTTCCTCTAAAAAAATTTCCCCAAATAGGGATGGGAACGTGGGGATTTAGAGATCTGGGAAAAATGTGCATCTCTAGTGGTGTCATGGAGGCAGAATAGAGGGCAAGGCCAATTAATAATATCCTTAGATGGACCCCACTTGCATCTGAACTGTACTTTCTGAGCACCAACACTACACGACGGTCAGCGATCGCCTTCAATCCCATCCAGTCACTACATGGACCCCACACTATTCCTGGTCCTCACTCCTCGATTCCATTCCATATCAATTATCAACGCTCTTCTTCTTACCACACAAATTAACTTGATCGACTTTTAACTGCCTCCAATCATAAATAAATTAAATAAATTAAATAAATTAAATAAATTAAATAAATTTATAAATTTTAGTTTTTTACTGTTTTTTTTAAGAAAAATATATTACAACAAAGAAACAAATACAACTACAAGTGCTCCACGTCGGATGATTTAGTTTTTTCTATTTAACACAATGAATGATAATTTTATCATAATTACTTAAAAATAAACTTCATTAAAATAACTAGATTCTAAATTAATCTGGATTTACTATATATTATCCATATATAAAATACAATTAATGTATGTACCACCCAATGTGTTGTGGTAATAAAAACGTTCATTAAATCAAATTTAGTAATATTACATGTTCAAATTGCAGTCACTATATGTTATAGAAAAAAGAAAATTACAACAATATAAAATGTCTTTATATTTCATGAGTACATTTAGTCTCAAAAATAAGAGGAGCTTCTATAGATGAGATATTATTCATTTATTTTTCTAATCATATATCACGTGATAATAAGATCATAGTTAGAGATGCATCATATCCTTACTTTCGAGAAATATAAAGTTTTCTTCTCAAAAACATGGTTTTTAGTTTAAAATGTAACACATGACCTTACTATTTTGCACATAACCTAATCTCAAATAGGAGAATGTCTTGGTTGCAACATATGTATGGTGCGTCTTACTATCCTCACCATGCACTACGGTGTGGGACTATCCTCACCATGCACTACGGTGTGATCGTACGAAAGAGATCACACCACGTTGTGTGATCGTAATGGAAAATACACTGTAACGTGATTGTATTGAAAGAGACCATATTACGTAGTGTAATCGCAATGTAAAATACACAATGATGTAATCACATTGAAAGATGCACCGCATGTCATCACAATTAATTTTTTTTTCCTTCAAATAGAGAAAACTGATGAAAATTAATTTTCTATTTATATTGTATAATTAATAAGGGCTAAATTACACCGAACCCTTTGAGGTTTAGACAAGTTACATTTAGATGGATAAGTTTCTTTATTATACACTAACACCCCCAAAATTTAAATTTGACTTTAAAAATACCTAAAATGCCCCTAGTTATATTATTTTACACTTAATTTTTTTTACCTTTTAATCAAACACTTTATAAACTTTAATAAAATAAAAAAATTAAATAAAAGATATGATTCATTAAATAAATAAATAGTTTAAAAAAATAAATAGTTTTAAAATTTAATAAATAAATAGTTAAAAAAATTAAATATATAAATATTTTTTAAAACATTAAGTAAATAAATAATTTAAAACACTTAAATAAAAAAAGTTTTTAAAAAATCAAATAAATAAATAGTTTTAAATAAATAAATAGTTTAAAAAATGAGTGAAAAAATTAAAAAAATTAATTTTTTTAAGAATATATATTAACAGGGATAATATAAGCTCTAAATATCTAAGGAGTGTCGGGAATCTTGAAGCTTCTCTCACCATCATCTTTACAGTAAAAGTTTAGATATTTAGAATTTTTCTTATCCCTATTAATGAATATCCTTAAAAAATTTAATGTTTTTAAGTTTTTCACTTATTTATTTATATTTTAAATTTATTTTATTTTTTAAAACTAATTATTTATTTTATTTTTTAAAACTATTTATTTATTTTATTTTTAAAAACTATTCATTTATTTATTTATTTTTAAATTGTTTATTTATTCAAAATATTTATTTATTTAATTAAAAAAACTATTTATTTACTTAATTAAAAAAAACTATTTATTTATTTAAACTATTTATTTATTTAATGAATCATATCTTTTATTTAATTTTTTTATTTTATTAAAGTTTATAAAGTGTTTGATTAAAAGGTAAAAAAAAATAAAGGGTAAAATAATATAACCAAGGGTATTTTAGGTATTTTTAAAGTTAAATTTAAATTTTGGGGGCGTTAGTGTATAATAAAGAAACTTATCCATCTAAGTGTAACTTGTTCAAACCTCAAGGAGTTTAGTGTATTTAGCCCAATTAATAATATTGACTATCTTACAGACTTACAAAAAAAAAAAAAAAAAATGAAGGGAAGGCGCGTATGTACTAGATAGTTAACAGAAGTGAAGAAGTAGGGTGTGGTAAAAAGGAGGAAATCCAAATCCCAAAACAAATCAGAGAATTTTTTTATAATTTTGTGAAATCAGAGAAGCAGAGAACCAGAAATAGCCTGGTACCAACAGAGACTACTTTCTCTTTAAGGTAATTTCCCCAAATTCGAAACCCTAGGTTTTTTTTTTCCTTTTATGTTTACTTACTACTCGCAGATTTTCCCATCTTATTAACGATCACCGGAATTTTGAACCCTTTCAATTTAACATCTCCATGTTTGGTTCCCCAGTAAATTCTGCTTATTTTCGTATATTTGTTTTTACTGAATTTTCCCAGAAACATTCCTCTTTGTGTTTTGGTTGATTTTCACCTAGAATTGAGAGAATCGGAAATGAGTGTGAAGCTTTTATTGTTTCATATTTTCTCTTGTGGCTTTTGTTGATTTATATCGGTCAATTTGCGGGTTTATATGAGCTGGCTGAGCTGATTTTTATTTTTTGATGCGATTTGATTGATAATTTTCTGTCTCTGCATGAGTTAATAAGACTCATTTTTGTGTTTGTGTGAGTTTTTGAGTTTACTTTTTTCCTCTCTGTCAACTAATTAGAGCTTATTTATTTATAAAAAATAATTAGAGCTTATTTTCCTTTTTTGTATTTCAATTTGGGTTGTCAGTATTGAACTTTCTGGTGTGAAATTATAATTAGAGCTTATTTTTCTTTTTTGTATTTTCAATTTGGGTTGTCAGTATTTAACTTTCTGGTGTGAAATTATATTTAGAGCTTATTTTTCTTTTTTGTATTTTCAATTTGGGTTGTCAGTATTGAACTTTCTGGTGTGAAATTATAATTAGAGCTTATTGTTCTTTTTTTTGTATTTTCAACTTGGGTTGTCAGTATTGAACCTCCTGGTGTGAAATTTGTAGTAGTTGCTGATAGCTGAGGCTTAAATGAGCTGACTGGTTGAGGTCTGTGAATTAATCAATTGAAATAGGAGAGGAACATATAAGAATTGTGTTTCTTGAGTTAGTGAGAACTGACATTTGGAATAGCCGCTCTTCCGATGTGTAACTTAAATATAACTCTTTTAGGTCAATTTGCCTTTGGTTAAATTAAGTGAATCCATTCTGAATTAATTAAAATATGCATTCAGGCACCCTATAATTTCAAATTTATATACTAGTGTTAGTCTAATTTCCTTGGGATGCTCTTGATTGACAATTGGATAATGCTTACTTTAATTTGATTGCAAGGTAAAATTATTAAGTTTGGATATATGGCATATGCTATTAATTCTTTATATTACAAGTAGTTTAAAATCTCAGTTGTGTTGAAATATGCCAGTTATAAGAAAGTTAAAAATAACTTCTTGTTTATGCCTTTTATGCTCGACTGCTCTTGAGGTTCATCTTGTCCTCAAGTGTTTTAACATTGTCAGTAAAAGTTTCCAAAGTAGTTTCTTATCTTTGTAATTGTAATGTTATTGGACGAGGGAGATGAAACATGAATGACTTGCTGTTTGAAGCGAACATCATGCATATTAGAACGAGCATATTGGAAGTTGTACATGAAAAAAATTGGAATTCAAATATGTTTTCTTGGACTGCAGCAAATGTAGACTGAAATGAATGTCTAGACAATGAATAAGAGTTTGCTTCCTGTGATTCTCTCATTATCTGGTTTATGTTATTAATTTATTATGGCATTCTATTTCCAACAGTGTTTCTGACTGCTTCTTCAACATCATTTCTAATGAAAGAGTTAGTTATCCTCATATTTTTATGGGGGTGATATGAAAAGATAATTGTTTTCGTAACTTGAGATGTCTTGTCATTTGCCTTTGTTGCTGTTTCGTTGATGAATTATATGTGCCTACTCATTTCCATATGGTGAATCTATAATTGTAAAAGAGAATTTGGAACGAACTTGAACACTCCCTTGCATTTTTCTGTAGTTTTTCAAAGCGCTTAAATATTATAATCCCTTCAATTGATGCTCATGATACTATCTAGAATTGGGGACCATGCTCCATGTGACAAAATTACTTAAAGCTAATCCTTATTATGTTTTATTATGTCTCAAAATGTACATGTCAGATATTCTGTAATCAAATCTAGCAGGACAAGGATATCAAAATCTGGTGTATAAAGCTAATTCTGTCGCTTCAATGTTTGTGGATTGGTCTGTAAAGTATACTCATCGATTAGCAGATATCAGTATCACTGTATATGATAATCTAAATAAATGAAAATTTTACAATCTAGAATCATACTATGAATATGTCAACTGGATTAATGTCATACAATGCCAGTTAAGGAGGAAAATTTTTGGGCTTGACTCTGGAAGATACTTTAGAAAATTGAATAAGAGAGAAAGGGAAAAAAACAAAAAAGAAGAAACGAGATATTATTACTACCTTAGAAGGTGACTCAAGGTCACCATAGTTGTTTTCAAATCAGAAAGGGCACCGGAATTGTTTGTTATACTGATTTATATTTTATAAACCATTTAGAGATATGATAGCAATTGAAAATTTCTCTCAACCTTTAATTTACAGAAAATTGGAATCTCCTTTTGCATGTTTGTTTGTTAGACTATGATTCATTTCTGATGTAATAATGATTGACATGGTTGTATTTTGGGAAGCACACATTTCCATGGCTCTGTCTATTTTATATAGTTTGATAAAAAGTTATTTGGAGTCATTTTTTTTTACAGTTCTAAAAAGTGGTTTTACGAGTATGAAATCTCAAAATATCAGAGTTCATTTTCAGTAAGTTTGATCATTCTATTTGCTAGTGCCAATTCATTAGTATCATATTGGGTGAAATTGGACCAAAAATCTGTTTTAATTTTAAATTCAATCTGGCCAGAAGAGCACGTGCAATGTTTGTGTGTAATGTTTGCCTTTTGCATTGAAAGAGTTAGTGTGATTATGTTTGGGGGAAGCAATATGGAAAGAATTGCAGCGTTAGATTGACATCATGCAGCTGGTGATAGAGGTAGCGGGTATTAGTGATGCCTGAACATTGGTTGCACTGTTGTAGTAATGATGGTAGATGTATTATTTGTTTTGTGTGGTTGCAAGGTGGTGACAAATATGGTGTTACATTTGATGAAAGTTTTACCAATATGATGGCTTGAAGGATTGATGTGTTGGAGTTCCGGAGTTCATAGCAATGATGGCAGTTTTAGCTTGGGTACAGATTGCAGAAGCAAGGGAGTGTAGTGCTAAGGGGGGATTGTCATGGCATGGTGGTTTCTGCAGTGTCTCTATATGTAGTTGTGGCGGGGGAATTTGAATTGTTTTTTTTTTTTTTGTAGTTGAGACTTTCTTATGGAAATTTGAGATAGAGAGATTCCCAAAATCCCCCCTCGAGTGTGTTTTAATTATTTTCAAAACCAACCCTCTGGTTTTTCTCTTAAGTATAAAACTATAGGGTTGGTTTTGAAAAAAAAGTCAAACTTAAGGGGTTTTCTTGCAATTCTGCCTTTGAGATAATATTGATCACTCCTAAATTAGAACTTTTTTGGCTGTTGGTCTTTTTGGTGGTGTTCCCTTAATGCGGTACACACATTGCTTCAGTTTCACTATGTTTAATTTAATCAAATGATAATATTATCTTCCTGTATTTGGGGTACTTTTGAATTGTGGGTCTTTTGGAGATGATTCTCTGAGTCAGCATCAGTTGAATTTGATGGTATAGACTAATTTAATCGCTGCATAATTGTCGAAGTATGATTTATAAAACAGGAAAGCAGATTCTTGCTTTACTTGTCCCATGCAAACACTTCTATTGGATGATGCTATCTGGAATAAGATTGTGGGAAGATACCAGAATATATGATAATGAAAGAATTGTTGGGGTATCACTGTTTTCATGAAAAGTGTGCACTGCATTGCTAAATGATCTATAAAAGTCATGTAAGTCTCTTTTGATTAAATCTGGTCGCTTGTTTAAGTCATCGGCAAAGGTTGTAAGAATAGCAAATGTTACTCCTTGTATTATTTCTTGAATTCTTGTTTAATTATTAATGTATTATTTTCCTTCTACTTTTTGTAAATATGTATGTATATTATCTATCCCATCTCTGGTGTGGCAGCTGAAAGTTGCTAGCTGTAAGGTCAGTATTTTAAAGGATGCAGTTGCTTCTTGAAGGCTTCTTGTTTTTCATCTATGGTTGGGTATCAGATTCTCCAATAATCAGGGGATTAATTTTGATTTTCATTAGTAGTTGGGCGGAGGGGGCGGTGGTAAGGGTGGGTGTTCTTGCGAATTTTGCTGATGAGTGTGATCAATTCTCATCATGTGATATTCCTAATTTCTGACGAGTGTGACTTTTGGTGCATTTGGATGATAATATGATATATAAGTATCATGTCATTTAAATTCTTAGGTATCTCATTAACCTGTATTATGTTGATTGTGATGCCAGGTTTGAGTTGAAGGCTCTGCGTGCATATCGGCCTCATGACTTCTTCTGTGAATGATCTGTCTGGTATTTTTTGTCAAAACTTTGATCAATACATGCTCTTTTGGTACCCTTATGATCCAATTTTATTTCAATAAATAGATCACATTTAAGATCTTTTTTTCTGGCATCTAGAAGCAGAATATAAACATTATTGCAATTGTGGAATCAAATTGCTTCTTTTTAGCATTTACTTATTCTTTTGTTCCAAACTATACATTTTGTTATTTCCCAAGGGTTGCTACCTCTTTTAGTTCATTAGAAATTTGGTTTATCCATGGATCTATGTGATTAGTTTAACCTTGCCATTCCTTAAGCGCCAACCCAAATGAGATTCATTCCTGATGATGTTGGAACCTGGGTTCAGATGTTGTGAGGCCTCTTTTGAATCCAACCAGTGTCTTCTGTGCCCTACAATATTCATTTAATTGTTTATTTTCTACACATTCTGGTATTTCACTGTACCAATTTCTTATATGGATTGGGTTGGCACCCTAGCAAGGGTTCCTTCCAGATAAAAGTGACCTAGCTGAATCTGGTGGCTGTTGAGGCTGCTTGATTGTACTCAAACTTATCACAGTCCATGGTAATATCCAATTGCATTCATTTATGCCACCAAGCTATGGTTGTAACTCTGTGAAATATTATAATGGTTGAGTTTCACGTGTCTGATTTTATAGAGCTGGAGTCCGCTGTCCTAATAATGTGTCTTTAAACTTTGAATCCCTTTTTAAATTTGTCTTACTATTTTGTACAGATAATAGTGAAGTGGATGAGCAGCAAAAGCACTCAGAATCCCAGATACAGTCCCCATCTACAGCGACTGGAGTGTCTCATCCTGGCATGACACCCACTAATGTTCAATATGCAACACCTCAACTTGGGGCAGGCCATGCTATGGTATGTCTCTCTCCTTCTCTCTCTATATCTATTTTTTTAATTTGTTTTTTCCTTTGGAGCGAGGGGAACCTTCTTAACTCGCATTGGTGGATGTCTTTCCTAAATTAATACTTTTTTTAGCTACAAGTATTTTGCTGATTGATTTATTGATAATTATTACATTGTAAAATTGCCATAGCAATATGGTCATTGCTAAAGTTAGGGTCGAAGTGAATTTTGCTTGGGGTTATGGTATGACTTCGTTGTATGTTTCATGGGAGAGCAAACAAGGATAAATTCTATCAGTTATAATTGGTATTGCAAAATGAGTCTTTGAACTCCTGGTTTGTTGTTTTGCTGTCCATATGAACTTTGTTGTGTCATACTGCATTGTATATCCTTGGTTTCTTTGTAATTGATTTTTAATTACGAAAAAATCATATAGGTACTTGGTTGTAGATTAAACAGCAAAATTGCAATACTTAGGCTTGCTGGAGAAATCAAGTGCAGTAATTACTTTGAACTTGATTACTAGTAGTTCACAAAATATTTTCTCCATTGCAAAATTACAAACTCCCTCTTCCACACCATCTAAGAAAAGTGAGGTGACTATCTCTTCCGATAAACCTTATGATTCTCCGGTGTTGATTGCTGTTGTTTTTAGAGTTATTTAAGAATTAATTATTATGCATTTGTGATTTAACATCATTGTACTATGAGCTTAGCTAACATTTGTGGTGTTCTCTTGTATACTTTCCATGTATTAGAGCTGTCCCCCAAATTTTGCCCTTGTTATCATATTCGTATTATCTATTAAAGAAAATATGGTACTACATCTTTCTGCAGTCTTGTTCAATGATTTTAATCTCTCAGAAGTTTATAGACTTGAAATAGCACAACCATGAATAAGCTTCAAGTAATTTGTGTAGATGTATTGATTTTGCAATCTGTTTCTTTTAACTACTGTGATATTGACAATTATTTCATCGGGTATTTCTCTTCTTTGAACTTATGTAGGAAATCAATGATCTTTATGTTGTCATGCTTACCATCTTTTATGATTGTTGATGCATATTGTGAACTCTCATCACCTTATAGTAAATCATCATAATCATTATTATTTATCATTTGTTGGAGCTTTAATACTATTGTTAGCTCTTTTGTAAAAGCTTAAACTTTTGGGTTTAGTGGAACTAACATGATTACAAAGCCAATACTTCCAAGAGTGCCTAGGCTTAAGTCCCCCATGTAATTATATTTGAATTTGTTATTATTATCTGGAAAACCCATCAGAATGGGTCTTGCACTTGAAGGTGTGTGTTAGTGTGCTTAAATACTATTGTCGTCTCTTTCCTAAAAGTTATAAGATTTTGGGTTGAGTCGATAGTAAAGTTATTATTGTTGTTTTTCTTGTTCTTAATTTCTTCCATACAAATATAACATAGAAATGATTTAGTCAGTGTTGGTCATGGTTTTCGTCGTCCTTAAAAACATGTGCTCTTTAATGAGGAAGAAGTTCTTAGCAAATTCCTGCAACTGAATCAGTCACAAATTGATACAACTGAGAAAGCTGAGAAATTTAAATTGGGAAGTTTTATCTATAAACTGATTCCTGCCCTTGGATTTTATGTAAATCAAGGCACCAGCAGGTTACCCGTATCCAGATCCCTATTATAGAAGCATCTTCGCTCCCTATGATGCGCAACCGTATCCTCCACAGCCCTACGGTGGACAACCTATGGTATGTTATTCTGATCGATGTCATAAATTAGTACCCTGATTTTATTATGATAACATGATAGTTTGTGATCAGGTGGGATGATGGTTGCATTATGAATAATATTGATGATTAGTTGACATAATTGTTTCAGGTCCATCTTCAGTTAATGGGAATTCAGCAAGCTGGAGTTCCTTTGCCAACGGATGCTGTTGAGGAGCCTGTGTTTGTGAATGCAAAACAATATCATGGCATCTTGCGACGTCGACAGTCCCGGGCAAAAGCTGAATCAGAAAATAAAGCCTTAAAGTCCCGGAAGGCATGTTCCTAGCAGTAAATTTTATTGTGTTCTGTTCAAACTTCAAATGGTGATTTTACTTCATAATTTGGAATAATCTGTAATCCAGTAACTTGCAGGTGATTCTTTACACAGTTTTGTCACTTTATTAAGTCTTAATTTATTGAACTCACAATTTAAACTAATTGTGCAGCCATACTTGCATGAATCTCGACATTTGCATGCATTAAGAAGAGCTAGAGGATGTGGGGGTCGGTTTCTCAATGCAAAGAAGAACGAAAACCAACAGGAGGTGTCATCAGATGACAAGTCACAACCGGATATCAATCTCAACTGTGATAAAAGTGATCGTGCTTCCTCAGAAGGCACATCCTAATCTGTAAAGGATCGGAGATGAATGGATGAGGCCTGAGAAACAAGTATTCATCAATAACGGTGGCCCCAAGTACTTAGGTTCCCTTACCAGCATCTATAGTCTCAGTATTTGCTTCAGTCTAGTGCAATACTTAGAAACTCAGTTGTGTATAGATATATTCCCGTAATAGGTCGTAGGTTGGTTGCAAAGATGAAGCAGACAAAAAAAATGTATGGAAGTGCAGTAGTGATAGTTAAACATGTTCCTCAGAATAGGATTCTCGCTCTTTTTTCCCGGAGGGAGCTATGGTTAAAGTTTGCTGTGTGTGCTTTTTTCTCTGCACTTAAAATATTGTGAGAGGTTGGAATCTTGTTTTCTAACGGAAAACTGAGTCATGTTGATTATTGGTTGGGTTAGTTATGTCATTAGCCTTAGCTCATGTAAAATTAGGATGGCTATTGCTGTGTAGAATTATTATCTCCCTCCTCCTTCATTACTCAGTATGTCAACTTGGAAAATAAGTTAGAAATGATTAAATACTAGCTGTGATTATTCTACTGTGTTTTTCTTTTGGTGGGGTTGGGCTGGCTTATTTTACTCGAACAATAAGTAGTGTTGATTTTTGTTTTTTGTATTTGGATAATAGTGTTATTTCATCTGGTAAGTGGTAAGTTGAGAACACAACTCGCTTGGGGTGTTGAATAGGGCAAAAAACCAAAAATCCAGTCGAGGTATGGCTTAATATCCAAACTAGTTAACGCCCTCCTGATTTGTAATATATACAAAATTCACCATGCTGTTAGTTTTTGGATTGACCCCGTTGTCTAAAACCTTAAGATAACAATTCATCGGTCTTACATTATGAAATGTCCATAATGTCTCAAGTTAACTGTTTTAAAATATTGTATTATTATTATTTAAATAAATGTTATTAACACTAAAAATATTAATAAAAATTATTGATAAAAATCTAGACCTCCCTTTTTTGGAAACACAACTCTTCTTAAATCAAAATGCAAATCTCCTTCTTCAATCAATTCCAAAAACAAGAAACACAAATCGATTACACAAGAATATACACAAACATATATAGGGGTCGTTAGGCATACTATATTGGATTAGAATTAGATTAAATTGTATTGTATTGGATTAGACTATTACACAAGAATATACACAAGCATATATAGGGGTCGTTTGTCTAAATGAGGTGTCCAAATGACGTGATAACAATTTAATCCGTTCATTTAATAATAATGCTACTTTGTCCAAATTTGGTGTTCAAATCTAGTGCCCAAATGACATGACATCATTGCAATCCATTTATTTAAATTGTATTAGATTTACATGATTTAGTGTTGCCACCAGATATGGGTACCAAATTTGGGTAAAGTAGCATTAATCTTCATTTAAATTGTAGTAGATTTGAATTATTTAAATGAATGGATTAGACTGTTGCCACATTATTTGATCACCAGATTTAGGCACCAAAATTGGACAAAGTAGCATTACTCTATTCTTATACAATCTTGTGTTTGGTGATATTTCGTATTAGACTGTATTAAATTATACGGTGTTAGGATGTGATTTTTTTTTTTCAAAATTTTTTGTTAACTAATAAATCGAAATATTTTTATAATATAAAAACATATTATAATATATATATATATATATATATATATATATGTTGTATTATATTTTTAACAAATATTAGTAAATATGTAATTAATGTTTTTATTCATAAATTATTATTCATGTAAATACTTCAACATTTATACTATTAGACTATAATTTATTTTATTTAAATAATACTTATTCAGTTTAAATAATATTTATTTAATTTATTTTAAAATTACAATATTAAAATAAATTATATTATATTATTTTGTAGTATATTTAAAATTATTATAATTATAAATTTTATTATCAATATTTGAAACTCCTATAGACTTATAGGAACTAATCTACCTTGAGGGGGTGAACTTTTTTCAAATCTTTTCATTATAAACTTGAAGTGCACAAACGTAAGCTAACACATATTTGTTGGAAGCACTAGAAATTGCAAGTGTATCAAAATTATGAAATAAAAGCAACTAACATAAACACATGATACAATTCATATTCATTGACTTTCATGTATACACTAATGTAAGAACTCAAAAGCAAAGTAAACAGTTTAGAGTTTAGAGTTACAGAGATTGGCACAATGTTTTTTTAACATGGTAAAACTTCATATGAGAAACATCCACGAGTCGAATCCAATACCAAGACATAACAATCAACTAATTGAATAGAAAATAAACACTCAAGTGATCAAGCTACTTTATGACACACTCTATTGTCATGCACAACCACTCTTCTACTCGCAAGCCTTTACTAGTGTATGTTTGTCTACACTCAACCTAGACCTTGCAATATCTCAAGCCTTCACTAGTGCATGTTTGTCTACACTCAACCTAGACCTTGCAATATCTTATTGAGACTTATTGAGATTTTATCCTTTTACAAGACATGATCTATGTGAACATGATGTAAATCATCAAATAAAATGCTAGATCAAACATTTTATAAAAACTAGATATGCAATCAAGTACAAATCAAATGAATCTAGTTTTATATCAAGTAGACTACCACAAACACGCACACAAATCCAGACCTATTTCTACACAAACCAACTTCATATCATATGAATCAAGCAATTAAAAACATGAGATATGAAGAAATATTGATTTACCTTTGATATGAAGAACAAGTCATACAAAACGAGTTGTAAATCACCAAATCTGAATTTTCTGGACTCTAAAAATGCTTGGGTTTTGTTCTACTTGAAAATACGAAGATCTCACTTTTTGAATCACACAAATCGAAGTTAAAATGAGTGAGAAATCATCATTTAAAAACAAATGGTGCACAAGGCAAAATATATGGGCGAGCTTGGAAAGGCTTTTGCAAGGGAAAACCCACGCCAAGCCATTTGGCTAGGGTTAACTAGTCATGGACCCGGTTTGGTTTTGGTTTCGGTTTCGGTTCCCTGGCCCCTAGTTTCGGTTCGATTTTGGTTCACTGGTTCCACCAGTTCGATCCCAATTACTTAATCAACTCCTGACACGTGTCACTTTCGTAACACAATTAATTGGACTGTCCAATTAATTTTCCGTGACCCTTGTTACCTAAATTGATCGGGCTAGCAAGGGGACCTAATGGACCCACAGTATTTTGAGCTCTAATAATCCTCAGAATTATTAATTAAACTCTTTAATTAATATTCCTTGATTATTAACTCCAGTGTTATTTCACTAAAAACTCGAAACTGCACTATCTCAACTGTAGACGTTTTTACACAGACCGATACAACTCGGTGTCCATCGATATAGCTATTACACATGGTGTGATCCTCCACAGTAGTTCATAATTAGAGCTGGGTCATAATGTCTGTTATACCCCTCTAATTACATATATCCTTTAAGTACCATTGATTCTCTAATGAACAATAAATCATATTTCCTCACGGAATTAGGAGAGCGCTCATATTGTCCAAGCATTGAATCAACTCTTAAGGGAACTACCATCTACTTCTCACAAGAAGGAGTGGATTTTACTATTATGTACAAACATTCCCAGCCATAAGTCAAACCGCAATCCTAACATACGGAAGCATATTGATCAGGAACTGTATCCGATCTCACCCATGGTATATCAAAGACCACGATCTAACCTGAAGAAGTCGGTATGACACTCAGGATTAAGATCACCCACATATAGCCATCATTAGTTGATATATATGAATCTCATCGGTGAACGGATCTTGGTGATAGATTCATATAGATCATGGACCAGTCCTATATGATCATATCATACAAGGTGCCTCCATTCCCATATCTCATATGAATGATTCAGGATAGAATCACCGTACATTACGAAATGGACCGCATCTATAGATTAACCACAAATAAAGTACCCAACTTTATTTGTTATCTATGGACACTTTAGATTGCACGCCTCTTATTGTATCCATCCGTATATGACACTCATATACACAGTTCGAGATTACATCCGGCAATCTAGGATGTTAATAAATGCACAAGTTATAAAATAAACAACACAACAATAATGAATTGAACTTTTCTTTTTTTATTTATTTCATAAATCCATTTACAAATTACATCTTTAGGGCATAAACCCCAACAATCTCTCATTTGCTCTAAAGCATGTGAGGCATGTTTCGTAACCCTAGACCATCTAGGTGACCCGAAAACACTTTAGCCGGTAAGGTCTTCGTAAATGGATCATCATGATTGTCTTGTGAGACTATCTTGGTGACGATCGAATCTCCTCTCTGCACTATCTCTCTATATGCTTCCCTCTCTTATGGCTTCTTGATTCTTTGGAATTAGCCACAGCACCACAGTTATCACAATAAAGTATGATAGGCTTATCCAGATCTGGAACAACTTCCAGATCACTCAAAAACTTACGGAGCCAAATAACCTATTTAGCAGCTTCACAAACGGCTACATATTCGGCTTCCATGGTGGAGTCAGCAATGCAAGATTGCTTAATACTTCTCCACACAATGGCTCCACCACCCAGGGTAAAAACTGATTCAGACGTGGATTTCCTAGAATCCCTGTCTGACTGAAAATCAGAATCCGTGTATCCAAACTGGATCAAATCATGTCCGGAATACACTAGTATAAAGTTTCTCGTTCTCCGAAGATACTTGAGAATGGTCTTGACAGCAACTCAATGATCCAAACCTGGGTTAGACTGGTATCTACTGACTAATCTCATTGCATAGCAGATGTCCGGTCTCATGCATAACATAGCATACATGAGACTACCTACTACTGATGCATAGGGTACACGTCTCATATCATCAACTTCTTGAGGTGTTTTAGGACATTGTTCCTTAGACAAATGAACTCCATGCCTAGAAGGTAAATTACCTTTCTTGGAGTTTTGCATCGAAAATCGCACAAGAATCTTGTCAATATATGATGTCTGAGATAACGCTATGAGTTTGTTCTTACAATCTCTTATAAGTTGGATCCCTAGAACATAACTCGTTTCTCCCAAATCTTTCATTTGGAATTGGCTAGCCAGCCATCCCTTTACATCAGATAACACTCCCACATCATTCCCAATAAAACTACCTTTTTGTCAATGATGCACTTGTAGACACAAGGCTCATCTACGTTCTGCTTAAAGCCATAGGTTTTGATCACATCATCAAATATGATGTTCCAAGATCTAGATGCTAGCTTAAGTCCATAGATAGATCTTTGCAACTTGCAAACCTTTTGCTCTTGATCTGGAGACACGAATCCCTATGGTTGCATCATATAGATGCTCTCGTCAAGATTGCCATTCAAGAATGCAGTCTTGACGTCCATTTTCTAAATTTCATAATCGAAATAGGCAGCAATAGATAAGAGTATCCTAATAGACTTAAACATGGCTAGTGCGAGAAGGTCTCTTCATAACCGACCCCCTCTTTCTGGGTATAACCCTTAGCCACTAGCATTGCTTTGAAGGTATCTACCTTCCTATCTACTCCTCTCTTTCTCTTGTAGATCCACTTACATCCTATGAGTTTTACCTCATTCGGTAAGTCTACAAGATCCCAGACTGAGTTGGAATGCATAGACTCCATCTCGGAATTTATGGCTTTAAGCCATTCCTCTTTATCAGGATCTTCCATTGCATTCTTAAATGTCAATTGGATCATCCACACTATCAGCAAAGACAACACTTTGTCCCTCACTTATACCTAAATAGCGTTCAGGTTGTCTTACAACCATCCCACTACGTCTAGGTGATAGTGTATCCTAATCAGGAACCATCTGACTCTCAGATGTTTATGGATCAACAACTCTTGTTGATGAAGCACTAGTCTCACTAGGCTCTAACTCATTCAATACAATCTTAAAACGAGGTTTATGGTCACTAATATAATTTTCCTCAAGAAACGTTGCATTTGTCGATACAAATACTTTGTTATCTTTAGGACTATAGAAGTGTCCACCTCTAGTCTCCTTGGAGTATCCTACAAACAAACAGACCACAGACTTGGGATCTAGCTTTCCAGTTATGTTCTTCAGTACGTGTGCTGGACACCCCCATATGCGGAAATGTCGCAAACTAGCTTAACGACCATTCCACAACTCTAGGAGAGTCTTAGGAATAGATTTGGATAGCACCATATTCAAAATGTATGCCGCTGTTTGTAACTCATATCCCCATAAGGAATTTGGTAATGATGAGAAACTAATCATAGATCTCACAATTTCCATCAGGGTTCTATTTCTCCTCTCCGCTACACCATTTTGCTGAGGTGTACCGGGAGCTGTGAGTTGGTAAACTATCTCATGCTCGACCATGAAGTCTTCAAACTCTTGGTCAAGGTACTCACCTCCACGATCCGATCGTAGTGACTTGATAGTCCTACCTAATTGATTCTCAACTTTAGCTCAGAATTCTTTGAACTTTTTAAATGTTTCCGACTTTCATTGCATCAGGTAGACATATCCGTATCTTAAGTAGTCATCTATAAAGGTGACATAATACTCATAGCCGCCCCTAGCTCTAACATTCATTGGTCCGCAGACGTCTGTATGTATGAGTTCTAGTGGTTCTGTTGCTCTAAGCCCTTTTCCAGTAAAAGGTCTCTTAGTCATCTTACCTTCTAAATAGGATTCACAGACATGTAAGGTGCCAACCTTTAACTCACTTAAAGGTCCGCTTTTTACTAGTATGTCTATTCAGTCAAGGTTAATATGACCAAACCTTATATTCCAGAGATACGTGTCATTATTTGAAGAAATCTTATGTCGTTTAGTTTTTGGTTTTTCAACCTTAAACATTTCGATGTTAAGCAGTGTATTACGTTGCAGTGCATTATGTATTAACGGTCTTAACACATACAAATTGTTTTCATTAATTTCGGAACAAATATTCAGACCATTCTTTCCAATAATAACAAACTTATTATTAAAAGAAACAGAATATGATTGTTCTAACAATTTAGAAACGGAAATCAAATTCCGTGTAAATCCAGGAATATAAAAAACATTGTTCAATAATAATAAAAATATTATTGTTACAAAATTGTAATCTTATTGCTCCCACTGCTTTGGCCGACATGACATCCCCCGACCCCATATGTATTGAGAAGGCTCTCTCCTCTAACTGTGTCCAAGAATTAGTCCACTGCAAAGAAGAACAAACATGGTTAGTGGTCCCCAAATCAATTATCTAGGGTGAAGAATCATCTTCCACTAAACAAGATTCAAGAACAAGTAAATCATATTTACCTTTCGTCTTCTTCTTCTTGGCTCCCTCGTTCAGGTACTGAGGACAGTTTCTCTTCCAGTGCCCGACCTTGTCGCAATGAAAACATTTTCTCTTGACCTGGTCAGTGGAGGCGCCCTTCTTTTTGCTCTGGGCTTACCCATCGCCTTCCTAGCAGACCTCATCCTCTTCTTATTATTGGAGGAAGATGGTTCGGCAACATTTGCCTCCCCGGTCTTACTTTTGCTGTCCTTAGTCAAGGACTCAAAAGTAGTGAGCTCATTGAGCAACTGAGTGAGACTGAACTTGACCTTGTTCATCTCATAAGTACTCTTAAACTGATCGAAACTCTTTGGAAGAGTCATCAGTATGATGCTCACCTGACTGGGTTCATCAATGGCCCCGCCGTTGATCTCTGCCGTGTTGAAATAGGACATCATATTTAGGACATGTCCCTGAACAGATGCGCCCTCTTTCATGCGAGCGAGCTTAGCAGAACGAACAGTTTCGTGTTGCTTTTGTTCGGAGGGCTGCTCGAACATAGCTTGCAATGACTCCATGATTTTGAATGCTGAAGTCATTGCTTCATGCTTTGTGACAAGCAAGTCTGTCATAGAAGCCAACAGATATGTTCGGGCATTCTCAACAGATGAGACCCATCACTGGTATACCTCACGAACAGTTCGTATGGCATTGACAGTAGGCACCAGAGGATATTCCTCCGTAAGCACAAATTTGAGGTCTTTGGTGACCAATATTGCATTAATATTAAGTTTCCACTTAGTGTAGTTATCACCAGTTAATTTGTCATTTGCAAGAATTTGAAGTAATACAGAAGACATAATTGCTGAAATAAATAAAACATTCATTCAGTCATTTATTAAAAAAAACAAGTGTGAGTGCTTTGCCATAAATTTAAACATAATGCATGAACATGTTTAACGAACTAGAAATACCCAAAAAACAATTACTATACCACGACAATCCAACATACAACAAAAAAGTGCTCCTTAGGGATGGTCAAGTCTTTGCATGTCGGACCGAGAAATTCACAATCAAATGATATTCTAGAATAACTCTTATTCCATATCATTCAACCACCGTTTATTCAGTCAGGTTTTTAATTAACAAAACTTAATCAAAACCTTCATGAGTGTAACCCACCATTTCAGATCTCATGAGCTTAACTCGAGAATTGCCCCCTTAAGGTCGGTCAATCCCGAAATACTCTCAGAAATCATATCCGTTAGGAAGTCAACCTTGGTGTTGATCTTTGTGGAAACCCTCCTTAGGGAGGACGAAAGCAAAGCCGTCACGAGGCCCTACTCGGATCTCACGGTGTTGAACTAATGATGGAGACTGTGGGATATATATGTCATATATCCCTCTCCCACTCACTATTTTTTTAAAAAAATTAGGGTTTTCTATTATCTGTTAATGCACCTAAACACTACAAGATCAAACAGCTAACTTTAATCAAGTTATCTAGCGCATTAATAAATTCATTATTAGAAATAAATTCTAATTAACTAATAAATTATTAATGATTTTTATCTATTAAAATCTAATCTATTAGTGAATCATGTAAGTTTTTGTAAACTATTTACTAGTTTAGATTATTATAATAGTGTTTACCAAGTTTTAACTATTAAAACTCTAACACTTTATTCGGTTCATTCATTATTAGGTTATTAGTCATATTAATCCTAATTACAATAAATGACCCTATTAATCTAACTTATTAAACACTTTAATAACTAGATTAATATTAATGAGAATTAACAAGTTTTCTAACTATTAAAAAAACTAATCTCATTTTTATAGCCAATAATGTATTTATCTATTTTAATCATATTAAAAATAATACATAAAATATTTGGTTATGATGCATGCATGACATATCAAATATATTTGTGTAAGCACATCTTATCTAAATGACATACGTATACATGGCAATGCTTTTATTATCACATAATATAAAGCATACTTGAATTGTCCGAGTACTATGGATTATTTAACGTAAAAAAAATTTGGAATCTAAAATTACAGAAATCCCCCAATGCATTCCTTGGTCTTCTTGTAACTTCAAAAATCTTCTAGTCTCTTCAGGTCACTCCGATTAATCTCATGAATCATTCTTCGCGATATTTCCAGGTCTTCAATATATGTTACATTTTTTTACAATACAATAAGTAAAAAAAATATATATATATATATATAATACAACTCATGAACCCTAAATCCACAGTACCATATAATTAACGATCAATCATGTTTTTATAAATTAAAAAATTTAATGTACATACAAAAATAACATACAATCAATTTAAACAGTGCCTACACAATCATACATATAGGAGCATCGAAAACAATTTCATGTTCAAAAAAAAAATTTTGGCTCTGATACCAATTGTTGGAACCTCGTTCACTGGTATTGCAACGGAAATGGTTTTTTAAATTATTTTATATAGATCGTAAACGATTTGGGACCAATGAACTTGAGATCGTAATTATATTTTCAGAACTAATACATACACTCCATAGTTCCCCAACCTAAATAACATGCAAGGAGAGGTACACGAGAGGTACAAGAGAGCTAGGACCAGCGGGGTCGGTGCCTAGCTCACATACATGCATAATAAAGGATATAGATGAGAGAATGACAATTCTTTCGGTAGAGGTGGACTGACCTAGGGGGAAAAAGCATCATGAATGATCATATACTGAAAAACCCCTAGGCAGTATCTGGAGGAAGGAGAAAATCCCTTCTTTTATATATCAACAAGAGATGCTCCGGAGAGCTTACATAAGTACAAATAGGGACCTGTCGGGCCGTAGTTGGAGGGGTACCACCTGGTACCGACACATTCCTAAAGAAAATTGATATGTGTAGTAGACGATACAATGGTGATGTAGAGGGAATCTGGGCAAGGTATTTCTGATGTTGTAAACGATGGCAAACTGTCCTCTCTCTTATTGATTTCTGAATTCGTTCTCTCATTCTTTAGATTAGAGATCGAAGAAAGCTTAGAGCCCGAAGATCGGAGATGTTGGAGGATGTTCCAGAGAGATTGGAGAAAATGTCTGGTCCCTTTCTTGGAGCGTGCTTTGTTATATTTATATCTTCTCTTTCTTGTCGCCCATTCCATTAATTTAGTTAATTGGCATTAATGGAGTTGAAGATTTTCTCATTAATGACGTTGTGAATGGCCATTAAAGAGTTGACTGATTCCCTTATTAATGGCGTTGTGAATGGCCATTAATGAGTTGACTATCTTCATTAATGGGGTTAATTAATAGGGTTGACTATCTTCATTAATGGCGTTGTGAATAGCCATGGAGGTCAACTATCTTTTCTGTCTTGCTGGAGTCGAAAGCTGGATTCATTCCTTCTGGCGCGGTACTCTGATGTACCGGTCTGTTCTTGCTGATGTGGCGCTTGCTCTAGCATGCTGGTACCTTACTGGTTCTGTTATTCTTGATTGGCGGGTAGGATACATATTCCAGTGTGATCCTGGACTGGTATCGCGGTACTTGGGTACCGGGTAGATGTATTGGTACCTAGGTACTGGGTAGATGTCGCGATACCTAGGTACCAGATATGAGGTACCGTGGTGCTGGCTCTGCATGGTACCTGGTAGAATGTGAGATACGGTACTGATTTCTTTCCGATTCATGGTGTCGAGTATCCCTGGTATCTGGGTATCGGTCCCGATCTAGGTTCTACCAAGCTCTAGGCAGTTGGAAAATTCTTCTTTGGACCCTTGCCAAAAAAGGCTGTTAACAATTATTATTATTATTATTATCCAAAAAATCTAGGAAGACTTTCCGTTCAAATGTTAGCCAGAGGGCACAGGTTCACCCTGCCGGGGTCTCAAGGGTAAAGAGATGAGATGTTGTGTTTGCGGTTCTTATACTGATTTCTAGTCTCTGGTCTTCGGTCCCCTGTCTTTTATCTGGTTCTCCTCTGTAGTTCCCTAATACAAGTAGCACGCGATGAGAAAGAACTGGTGCTCCTCATTATAGAGATGGTCACAAAGAATGAGACTACTCATAGATGACTCTCTTCATGCTCTGATTCTTTCACTTGGGGCCGGAGCTATTCCCGATTCTTCTAGTTGGTCTTGTGGCACTTTTATGGGTTTTTTTAGGGGGGTGTATTTAAGCAGACTCCTCTAATCCCGATGTTATATCCCGAGAAAGGGTGTTGGGCCCCTTCGGATGGAGCTGTGGTCTTGTGGAGCTTCGGTTTTGTGGAGCTTCGAGGGTCTTCTAGCTAGTACAGTAGGGCCCCTATGTTTTTTTTTTGCACATTAATTTGGTTGTGCTTCTTTACCTTTGATGCTAGATCCCTAAGAAGGTCGTTTGGCCCCTTAGAAAGGTCCAAGGGTACTCATCGGCTCCCCAGCTCCTCTCTAGCGGATCCATAAGGCGAGTTTGTCCCTTTTTTTGTTACTCAACATGTATATAAGTGGATATGGGAAATAAGGGCCAGTAGGGCCGGACACCAGCTCTTATACATGAGATTGAGGGGAAAATGTTAACTCTTTATACATTCAACAATGGGGGGAAGTGCTCCGATGAGCTTACACAAGTATCCAAGTAGTACAATATGCCCATTGGAACTTACAACAAGTAGCAAAAAAGTTACATCCATTTTATCAATAAGGGGAGCTCCGGGGCTTCCCCTTGGAGGTCCCTTTACTATGTGTGTGAACTCTCATGGAGATAAATATGCTTGAGAACCTTAAGAAGTGGTCTAGAAAAGAGTATAAGTGAGAGAGCCAAAAGTCATTAAGTGAGACCAAGGATCTCACTTATATAGTGAGCTTAGGTGGTGATATGAATGGCGTGTGCTCGGCACATGTGTGCACATGGTTTACACATGTTGGCACATGCCTTGGATGGTATAGAACGTGCCACGTGGAATTAGGGCATACATGTGGAGTCTTGTGTGGCGGTGATGAGGCGATTGTGTGTCATCTTGGTGACTTCTCATTAGAGGGTGGTGCCTAGCTAGAGGATCAATTAATGTTGTTGGGAAGTTGTTGAAAAGCTGCAGGTCCTGGGTCATGGGTCCCACTTCCCACCCCCACACCTACCCACCCACCCACCCCTTACCCTTTCTTCCATCCCCCAAAATGGTGAAAAGCTTTTTTGTTGTCCCATGTGCAAATCGGATGAGTTCTGATCATTTTGACTAACTTTTTCCCATGGAATACATCTTATATATCATGTTTTAACCCAGATTTTTTATTTGGGACGAGCTGCTCCCTTAGGGGCTCTGGTGGCCCGAGCTCCGGTGGCCTTGGTGGAGATCTGCTGGTGAGGAGCTGCATTATTGCAGACCTGCTATAGGGGGGCTGCAATAGTGCAGAGTTACTGCCAATAGGGGATCCGCATAGGGGATCTTGAGGGGATCTCATAGAGGGGATCTAACAAAAGATATTCTAAGTGGATCTCGTGGAGAAGGGCTATCCCCACAGCGGTGTCAAGCGAACCTTCTCAGATGGGATTCCGTATGGGAGATCCTGACGGGATTCTCTTGGAGAGGACCAAAGGGGGTCCTCCTAGAGGGGCCCAAAGAGGGCTTCCCTTAGAAATGTCTTAAGCATTCTCCCTTGAATAAGTGACCAAATTTCGACCTTAAAATTATTATTATTATTATAATTTCTCTCTCTATTATATTAGCCAATTAAAATGTATTAACTAATACAATATAATGCATAGTCCAAAACAAACCAAACATTGTATTATATTATTCTAATTCATTTTATACTCTTAATACAATACAATACAAGATACCAAACATGCAATTAGGGCATTATGCATCTATACACGGTAAACCATTAAAATTAGTGTAAATAGTTAAAAATGACTGAATAAATTATATGAATTTGTTGTTAGTCATATATGAAGTTTCAACTTTTAATAACCATATTGTAAAAAAAAAAAATTGTCAGTCCAAAATGAAGATCTCCTCTGCTCTTTAATAAAAAGACCAAATTGCACTTAATTATTAAAATTCAAAAATGAAGATAATTTTTTATAAAAAAAAGATTGAAAACTAATACAAATAATTTAAATTTAGAAAAAATTTATTAATATAAATATAAATTTAAAAAATAATAAAGACAATTAATTTAAAAAATAAAAAATGAAGATAATTTTTGAGTCACCACATTACTAGTGGTATATAAAAAAAATGAAGATAATTAAAATTGTTTTATATTTTTCCATTTTCTAATTATTTTTGGATTTATATTCCATAAAAAGGATTATCTTTAATTAATTCAATTTAATTGCATTTTTATAAAAAATTATCTTCATTTTCAAATTTTAATAACTAAGGACAATTTAGACTTTTTATTAGTTCAGTTTTAAGAGTATAAGATGTATGAATAAATAAATACATACTTATTCTATTGTTGTATTTATGTCAAACTTTATGGGTAGTTAGTGTATTTATCTTTTAATTAATTAATTATATTTTATTTTTTAAAAGTGTATTTAAAAAATATTAAAGAAAAAGTTAGCATGAGGACATCAGTAAGGGCTTAATAGTGCTCTCTTCTTTGATGGTCCATGTATAAAGTAGTTTCCCATGGATTTGGGCTTCTGTTCTTTCTTATGACGGGCGATCTAACATGATTATTTCCTGTGATTAAATGTCCATATCACAGGAAAATCTGATTTGTGACTGTCCAATAAGAATATATCATATCTCATGATTTACATCGAAAAAATAAATATGGTACTATATATTTTTATTGAACGGTCTTACAAATGACGTGGTAAGACTGTCCCACGTACTATTTTCTTCCATATTGCATGGTAATATTATGAGTTGGATAACGACGACACTGAAGCATCTCCCTTTTATTTTCTGCTAAAAATGTGATTTTTTGATTCATTTCTTTATTTTGATTAAATTCTTTTATTATTCCAACTTAAATCCATAATCTGATGGGAGAGACTTAACATTGATCCAACTTATCAAAAACAAACTCCATTTACATTTAGTAAGATTGGAACAACAGAAAATCTATATAAAGTCTTCTTTTGGAAAGGAAAATCTATATAAAGTTGGATTCTTGTTATGTAAGCAGTAATGCTCGTTTGATATTACTGTAACTTCTGGAATATATACGTTTGTTAAGTTATGTTGTCAAACCGCTATGATTGCTTATAATGATCAACATGAAATATTTTCAATTTTGTATTTTATTCAAAACTAAGTAACTGTTTAATCAATATATTTTATTTTAACAATAAAATTAAATATCTAGATATTTTTAATATCGAAAGAGAGCGGTCCTGATTTCTCCATCTTCAACTGTGGTTGTTGAATCGGTTTGGAGATTGCCCACTCGTTTTTTCTAGCTAATGCTTTTTTTCTTCTATAAATGCAACAGATAATCAAAGCCGCCATTGATACAAAAACAAAAGTTGATGCACATGATAAGACAAGAACCAAAAGCTTAATTTTGCTTCTTTTTGTTTTAGTGCTAATTTTGCTTTTGGGTTTATGTTTTTTGTAGTGTTTCTTGACGGGACTCGGTTTTTGGACCATTTTGTGAGGTGAGGTTCTTGAATGATGAGATTGAAAACTGTGGTTGCTTGGATTTTTGAATAGTTGAAAACGAAACTCCCACCATGAAAATAAAAGATTTATCAAAATTTTTGGTACTTTTCATTTCCAACGAAACATGTGAATTTGTTTATCGAAACATTCAATAGTAAAGAGACGAAATCGGTTTTACATATTACAAGAACAAATCTATCTTCAAATTAAATTAACAAGGGCAATTCAGGTTTTTTAAAAAATTCATTAAATCCTATAATGGATTATTTCGTAATTCTTTTAGAAAAGTAACTTTTTAACTACTTCTTAAAATCATTATCATATCAATTTTGAAAAGTTTTATCAAACATTATTCTCTTCCAAAATTATAAAATAAATTGATTTTAGTTTCTCAAAAACAATACCAAACTGTCTCACAATCTTACTTTTATATACAGATGATGTGAATCAATGTTATACACATGGAAGCTATAATAATAATGGCCTAAAGTGTTTTTTCTACCCGTATTATTGTATCCGACTAAATTATAAACATTTGAATGCTATTTTAGGGTATATTGTATGCGGTCATTTATCTCAATAATGTCTCAGATTTAAATAGTACCACGGTGTTATATATAAAAATAATAATAAATAAATAAATAGTTAAAGCGGGGTTACTGAGTTGTTGACCAATGTCAATGATTTTGATAAAAGTGTGAATTTCATTGAATTCAAACAAAATGATAGGTGTTGCTGAAAATAGAGTGTGGAATCTTAAAATTCAACTCATCACTATTAACTATTACCTTCTTTTCTTTTTACATTATCTGATTCCCATTTTTTTCAACCCATTAATCATTTTTAGTACTACTACTTCAAGTCTTCAACGTTGCTTGAATTTGTCTTTTCTCTTTGCATGTATTTATCTGAAATTGGGTTGTTGGATTAATGATTGTCTGGTGAGGAATCCTGAATTTCTGTAGATTTCTCTTTTAATTTTTGAGTAAATTATATCTAAACTATATATGAGGTTGAGACGTTGAGGTTTGTCTTTTTTTATAAACGGAAATAATTTTAACAAAAAATGGCATCCACACTTTCATGAGTCATGTCCTTAATCGAAGTTTGTTTAAGTTAATTGTTTGACCAAGTTCGATTGTCTACAAAAATTCCCCTGACATAATATATGATATTACTAAAATATCCTTAAATCAACAAATCAAAGCAAAAATAATTTAACAAATAAAAAAATTTAAGTGAATAATGAAAATACAATTCTTAATTTCAACCATCCATGTGAAGATCCATTTACAAAGAAATGATAAAAACAAAAAATCAAATAGAGGCGGAGATCCAGATATCTCGATCTCCATGGGAAGCAAGCCTCTTGTTTGGTGAAGTGGGGAGGCTCACCTAGTCACCTCCCTAATTAGGATGTCCAACGATGGAGATACATCTCCATTTTCTTTAATTTTCTTATAATTTTTTATAAGAAAAATAATAACACATTAAAACCGGGATGAAATGAGAGGAAATATGGGGTTTGGACACTTTTTTGAGTCGGTGTTGCACGAGAGGCACCACTTTAATAACTTAGGTTTAAAAGACATCAAAGTAAGTGATTTCTAAAAATACCCTTACTTTACACATTTGTTTTTTACTTTAACTTTTCTCTTACTTTTATGTTGTCTAAGATCTACTTCTCTCTCTAACTTTAAAAGTTAAAGCTCTGTTAGTTATTCTCAACTCAAACAAAACCAACTTCATAACATTATCAATGCATTTTAATTGGATTAGTTTAGTGCCGCTACGCTAACGCACTCGGGGGTCGAGTAGGGAAGACGATGAATAGTAACTTAGCTTCCGAGACTTTTATCAGAGATTTTGAATGCTTTCCGCGACTTTTGTATGTTTTCCGAGACTTTCCATAAACCTTCCGAGACTTTTATCTGAGACTTTCCATAAATCTTCCGTGACTTTTATTCTAGACTTTTGTATTCTTTTCCGAGACTTTTGTATGCTTTCCGAGACTTTCCATAAACCTTCCGAGACTTTTGTATACTTTCCGAGACTTTCCATAAAACCTTCCGAGACTTTTATCCGAGACTTTTGAATGCTTTCCGAGACTTTCCATAAACCTTCCGAGACTTTTATCCGAGACTTTTGAATGCTTCTTGTGACTTTTGTATGCGTTCCGAGACTTTTATCCGAGACTTTTTAATGCTTTTTGAGACTTTTGAGGGACATATCTCATTTTTGATCAATATCGAAACTTGCTACAGTCATTGGTTGTGTTCTACGTCGTCGACATCGCCGTAATCCTGTTGGTGGTCCACCGTCGCAGTCACAGTCACCGTCGCCGTTTGCAGGTTCACTGATATTTGAATCGAACTTTCTCTCTCACTGTAAACTGAAAAGTAAAACTAAAAAATGAAACAAACTAAATTCAAAATAGCTGACATGGAAGTAATGTAAGGGTATTATTGGAATAAGCTCATTTTTAGTGCCTTTTAAACCTAACTTATTAAAAAAAGGATAGTCTTAAAATATCACCTCTAAAAAGTGTCATTTAATTTTTGGATTCGATAAAATGATGGAAATACCATTTTTAGGTTAACTTTAATTAATTTTAATTGACTAATGGCATGTAAAGTCAATGCAATTTACAGAAAAGTTGTTTTTGATCGTAAAAAGACAAACCTTACGATGATTGAGTGTCAATTGTTGTAATTTTTCATATATATACATATATATAAATATATATATATATATAATTGAATTCTATATAGAATTTTTTGCACATATAAATTCAACAAATTCAATATTATGTATAGAAAAACATTATAAAACTAGACATGACGCCGGTTCGGTTCGAACCGGAGAACCGAACCGGAACCGGCGTTAGAAAACCGGAACCGGAACCGAAAAAACCGGTTCCGATTCTAGAACCTGACCGGGAACCGGTCCGGTCCGGTTCCGGTTCCGGTTCGCCTCAACGAAGAACCGGACGGTTCAAACCGGACCAGAACCGACGGTTCAGTTCCGGTTCGAACCGCCCGGTTTTTCTTTTAAATGTTTTTTTTAAACGAACCGTTGGCCAACGGTCTGCTGACGTCAGCAGGCCGTTGGGCCCAACGGTTCACCTTTTTTTTTTTTCTTTTAAATTTGCTTTTCGTTTTCTTTTCCATAAATACTCCTACCCCTCCATTCATTTTTCCTCACCCCAATTTCCTCAATTCTCTCTAATTCTCAATTCTCAATTCTCTCTAAACTTTCAATTCTCCAAGTCTCAATTCTCAAACTCCAAGTCTCCAAGTTTCCAATTTATATTATTTGCAATTACTAAGTTAGTAAGTTTCCAATTTATTTTATTTATAATTACTTAGTTTCTAATTTTATTTTATTTGCAAGATTTCTTATTTCCAATTTATTTAATTTGCAATTAGTCAATTACTAAGTTTCCAATTTCATTTATTTACAATTTATTTAATTTGCTATATATTCCAATTTATTTTATTTGCAATTTATTTTATATCCAATTTATTTTATTTACAATATATTTTATTTGCAAATTGCAATTACTAACTACTAAGTTTCTAATTTTCTTCCAAATTTATTTCCAACCATTTAATCATTTTTTAAATCAATTTTTTAACATTTTTTGTTCAAGGAATTTTACAATTCAATTTTTAAAATGGCAAGTGGAAGTGGTGACACTCCTAGACGCTCCATTTCGATGAAAGGTAAGGGTCGTATGACAGATAATCTCGGTCATGACGACCGTGCCTATCACGAGTATCTACAACAACAAGTCTATGCTGAAGACTTAGGCCTAAACTTTCCTCAATCTCATTCTCATCCCTCTCTTAGAATTTCTGAACCCGATCTCAATGTCACCCCCATTTTGACAAGTCAATCAGAAAATATGTCTGATCTTGGCCATGATGGTGATGAACCTGATGAGCCTGATCCCAACCCACATCAAGATTTTGATTTTTATCCACAGATGGAAGAAAAGTTACCGAAGCAGGTCAAATCTGATTTATTCGAACTCCATATGAAGAAAGTTACGCATGAAGATGGAAGCACTATAGTGATTTGCAATTACTGTAAAAAAGTATTTAAATGGCACAAATTTGGAGGATATGGGTTATATCGGAAGCATATAACGAACTCACATCCAGATGCACAGGCCAAATCTAGTTCACAATCTCAAATTCCTAGGTACGCTACCCCTAACCAACAATTATTTAAATATAATGATACAAAAAATAGAGAAGAATTAGCTAGAATGGTTGCAGTAGAACACTTACCATTTAGTTTTTGTGAAAATGTTGGTTTTAATAATTATTGTCAACAAGCATTAAATCCTGCTGCATGTTGTGTTCCTAGAACCACGCTCACAGAAGCACTTGAAAACATTTATGAAAAAGAAAAGAAAATGTTGGAAAAAATTTTAGAAAAATATAATGGTCGTGTTTCCGTATGTGCCGACATATGAAGTGATCATTGGCAAATGCATTCATACATAGGTGTCACTTGCCATTATATGGATAATGCATGGACTATCCAAAAAAGAATTCTTGCATTTAGAGTTTTTGATGAAAAACACACTGCTACTAATATTTTTAGACATCTTAGAATTATTTTCACAGAGTATAAAATTGAGAACAAAATTTTTACAATTGGTTTTGATAATGCTTCTAACAATACCGCTGCTATTCCTGCTTTAATTGAATTATGCAAACCTTATCTTGGTGGTAAATTTTTTCATCAAAGATGTGCATGCCATGTTTTAAATTTAGGTATTCAAAAAGGATTAAAAACTCTTGAACAGTTTATTCAACCTATTAAAGATGCCCTCTATTTTTTGTGGAAACATCATTTGTAATGAAATTATGGGCAGCATATTGTAAACAAAATGGTAAGCGTGCCATTAGATTTCCTCGTGATGTTCCAACACGTTGGAATTCTACTTATAAATTGCTTGCTAGAAGTTATGAATATAGGGATTTATTAGTTACTTTTATTCAATATCATGTTAGTCACATTAATCTTTATCAAAGTCATTGGGATGCTTGTAGCAATGTTTGTGGTTTGTTAAAAGTTTTTTATACTGCTATTAACAATTTATCTGGTGTTTATTATCCTACAACTAATTTATTTATTATTGAGAGTCTTAATATTGCTGGTGCATTTGCTCATTGTGAATCCGACTCAGAATTACATGAGTCTGTTACTGCTATGAAGGATAAATGGTTAGAATATTATAAGGAGTTTCCAAATATTTATTTGATTGCCTTGTGTTTTGATCTACGTTGTAGATTAGAAAGTTTGCCTGATTATCTTTTTGCTTATTATGAACAAGGTTCAAAAATAGATTATGATGTTGATATGTGTTGTGCTAGGGTTAAGACATTATTGTATGAATTATATGATGAATATATTAAAGTTTACGGTCCATCACTGAACATAGATGTTCCACAAACTCAAAATGTATCTCGTTCATCATCATCATCCTCTGGATTTGTTAATTTAGGGTATAGTCTTTTATTAAAAAAAACCAAAAAATTACGAGGTTCTTCTTCATCAAGCTCCACCACATATTCTGAGTTTGAATCTTATCTAAGTACCTCTTTTGGGTTCATAGAAGACACCGAAGATAAAAAATTTGATATCCTATACTGGTGGAAAGAGCATGAAAGATACTTTCCAATCTTGGCTATGATAGCCAAACAAATCCTTTCAACACCAGTTTCTACGGTGGCGGTAGAACAACAGTTCAGTGCCGGTGTGAATATTTTAGACCCAAAACGTTCCCTTATGAGTCCGAAATCACTTCAGATACAAGCTTGTGTTGAAGATTGGACGAATGCTTAATATAGACAATAAGAAATCGATCAAGAGGAACCATACGATTTCTTTAAAGATGATCAACCGGCTGAAAGTCGAACGAATGCTCATGGCAACGATTAGTCCACGACTCCACGCCAAATCCCCATCTCCAAATTCCAAAGTCCAAATCTACAATAAAAGGTAAGAGAACTACGTGGCCTTTGATTCTTCTAAACCCTTAAGAGGATACGTAGGCAACTTAATTGTGGTAAAAATTAAGTGCAAGGCCAATTTTATTTTTTTTTGTTTTGTTTTGTTTTTTTTATTTTTTAATTTGTCATTTATGTATTTAACTTTATTTTGCGGGTGACCCAATAAAATACATTTACCAATTACATTTTTACATGACTAATTTTTTTTATGAAATATGATTAAAAAAAAGGGGGGGCCGGTTCCGGTTCGGAACCGGTGGAACAGGACCGGAATCGAAGGAACCGGAACCGGAACCGGAACCGGCGTCATGTCTATATAAAACAAAGGTGCAAAAATCCGAAATGTGACATGTGAAAATCATTATATTTTAATGGTCTTACTTATCTACTTTTTTCGGCTTAATTGTACAAACACCCTAAGTTTAGACGAAATTGCACTCTCACGTAACCTTTCCGTTTATTACACATCCCTTGTAAAACGTTGACTAAACAGTTAAAACTTCAACCTTGTAAATAAAAGCTACATGCTCTAACTAATTGAGCTACTCTAGCTCACTGTTAGAGGGGTTAGTTGATTGAAATGTGTGTGTGTATATATATATATATATATATATATGTATGTATGTATATAAATATATATGTATATATATAGTTATATAATTTGTTTAAAATAATTTAAATTTGTTTATATAATTTAAAATAAACTCATACATATATATATTAAAATAAACTCATATTTAATAATAATATATATAAACAGATTTTTGAAAAAGGTAAAGAAAAAAAGAAAAAAAAGGAAACCAAGAAAATCAAGAAAATTAAAGCCAGTAAATTTTTTTTTTTTTGAATTTTTTTCCTTTTCCAAAAAATATATTATTTCAATTTGATAAATAAAAAAACCCAGAAAATCAAAGCCCATAAATTGAAAAGGGAAAAAATTAAAAAAGAAAGAAAGAAAAATAATAATAAAAACATTTCTGGGTTTCCTTTTGTTTACTTATTTTCTTTTCCTTTTTCATACAAAAATTTCATGGTTTCCTTTTTTTTCTTATTTTCTTTTTCTTTTTCATAATCTTTATATTTATATATATATATTATTATTAAATATGAGTTTATTTTAATATATATATATATATATATGAACTTATTTTAAATTATATAAACAGATTTAAATTATTTTAAACAAATTATATATATATGTTATTGATGCAATTTGAAAAGATGGCACGACAGCATAATCATCGTATTACACAGGAACAACAAGTGACGTGTCAACAAATATCGACTAAGTTAAGCCAACTTAAGATGACTAGAAAATAACCCCACAATGCTGATCAAAGTTACTAAGATGGTCGGGTGGAAAACATCCGACCAAGGTAACTAGATTGATTAGGTTAATGAAGATTTGATCGGGAAATCCCAAGATGGTCGGATAAATCCAACTAGTTGGGTTTAGCTATCCGATCGGGTGTAGATCCCTGGTCGGGGGTGAGAAAGATCTGGTTGGGTTTGTAAGATGGTCGGCTAAGCGACAGGTGGGCAATTTCAGATACCCTCGGATGCCTGGCATATAGACAACGATGAATTCAATGCAATCACGACTCGAACATGTAAAGAAGAGTCTTCCTCAAATAAGGGTTCATGAAGTATATTCTGATAAGGAAAAAGATTTCCTAATAGTTATCAAAATCCAGAATAGGCAAAAGATCTGATGTGTTTAAAATACAAAACAATACAGAACGGGAAAAGAGATTAGCACGACTCTAATAAGTTAGAGTTGTTTGTACTTCATTAAATCATTGTCACCTTTCTTTTACTTGTACTCTAAGAATTAGGGTTCCATGCATGTATAAATAGACCCTAAAAAACACTTAACAGGGGTTCATGAATGGGGAGATATTATTAGAGAGTAAGTGAGAAAGAGTTTGTAATATTCTTTTCATAGTGGATTCTTTTCATAGTGGGTTCTTTCCTCGCTGTCTCTGGCAACCGTGGTTTTTTCCCGTTAGGGTTTTCCATTTAAAATCTTGCTTGCTTGTTTCTTACTTTGTTTTTTTAGATTTCTTATTTAATCGCGAATTGCATTTAACTTGTGTGACGCTTGATTAATTTTATGAATCCAAAAATCACCGTCAATAATTGGCGTTAGAAGGAGGTAGTTTTCGAACCTCTATGAATGTGTGTTTACTGTTTAATACAGTTTGATAAAAGAACCTGTGCAACGAGTAGCATAGACGGGAGTCAATCCACATGTGAGACCGGTACCCCACGTGGTGTCAACGACACTGGTGTAACCAACACTAGTGGTGCAGGAGGAGACTTGCCTTTCAGGATTCTGCCTTCCATTGGGCAAGAAATCACAACCTCTACTGACGTTGCCCTTGGTATCTTCCCCAGACTCTTTCTGGCAGGTTCAAGAGTCCCTGCGGAGAGTCATTGAAGACGCCGCTAGACAAGGAATCAATATAACTGCAATCGCTAACTTGACCTCACCATTCCAGCTGTCTACACCTATGGTGGCTCGGGATCCTAGGATACAGTCTGAAGTAGTAGTGTCAACCCTTGATGCTCTTCAGAAAACCGGTAGAGATAGGGCGAATCACCATGAAAAGAGAGAGCGATCCCAGAAAAGAGACGATCATCAAGATTACCAATATCACAGGAAGAATGGGGACCATGCCAGATAGGGAAGAAAGGAGCGTAGCCCGTATGATAAGCCGCTAGAAGTCATGACAGGGAAGCAAGTTATGACCGGGGCGACATGTATGACAGACAAATGATGAGGTCTCGATCACCCTTAGCTGACAGAGAGGAGCCTTCTAGGAGTTGCAGGGAGACGAGGGAGACGACCCCTGTATCCAAATATAACATTCGTAACACCCAGATCACAGAGCAAACTTCAAAAGACCCCTATGGTCTCATCATCCGCCAGAAGTTCGATAAACGTGGTGAACCAGAGTGAGAGCGAGAGGTTCTGTTAAGGAGGATAAAAGCACTGGATCAGAGACAATGACGTGGGAACCTGCTGATCGGTAATTCCGGTAGTCCATTCATTGCCTCCATAAGACAGACCCGTTTCTTGAAAAAAATTAAGAATGCCGCATGTGAAGCAGTTCATGGCCAACACCGACCACTAAGAGCATGTTAGAAGATACCAAAGTTCAATGGTGCAGTATGATTATGATGACGCACTCTTATGGAGGATGTTCCCTCAATCGCTAGGGAATCAGGGGTCTAGATGGTTTGGTGGCCTTGCAGGTGGATCGATTGGGAACTTCGAGGAACTGATACTAGCCTTAACTAGGCAATTCATGGGAAATATCCAGCGTAGGAAGTTGATATCCGTCCTTTCAACTCTGAAACAAAGAAAGGACGAAAAGTTGAAGGACTACCTTACCCGGTTCTCGTAGGAGGTCTCAGAGGTGCAGGACCCTAATGATGATGTGATTGTAGCTACATTTATCAACAATTTACAGAATAGCCAATTATCACTCAGTCTAAGACAAAGAGGCCCGATCACTTATGCTAGTTTGAAAGATGATGAAGAGGAAGAAAAGGCAGAAACCCCAACTCAGTTTGACCTAGACCCAAAGGAGTCACCTCTAGAAGATGAGAAAGACTAGGAAGGGGAACCAGCTATTGAAATCGTGATAGAGGACAAGAACCCTAAACAAACGGTAAAGTTGGGGGCACGGCTAACAGAACAGGTGCACAACCAGTTGGTCAGCCTATTAAAAGAGTATAAGGACGAGTTTGCTTGAAAGCATGAAGATATGCCCGAAATTGATGCCAGAATAATTTCCCACACTCTGATAGTTGACCTCGAGCAAAAACTGGTAATACTGAAGAGGCGACGATTCAACCCCGAAAAGAGCCAAGCAATTAAGGATGAAGTCCATAAGCTTTTAGCATCAGGATCGATCAGGGAAGTACAGTATCCGGAGTAGGTTGCCAATGTGGTGCTCGTAAAAAAAAAAAAATTGGCGATGAAGAATGTGTGTGGACTTCACATATCTGAATAAAGCATACCCAAAAAGATAGTTTCCCTCTACCCCGAATAGATCATTTGGTTGATGCGACTACATGGCATGAGCTGCTGAGCTTCATGGACGCATATTCAGGATATAATCAGATCAGAATGTTCAGTCCAAATGAAGAAAAAACTGCTTTTACAACAGATCAGGGCCTTTATTGTTACAAAGTAATGCATTTTGGTCTTAAAAATGCCGAGGTAACTTACCAAAGACTGATAAACAAGATGTTTGCCCAACAAATAGGCAGAAACATGGAAGTCTATATAGACGATATGTTGACCAAATGCATCACAACAGACAGACACGCAACCGATCTGGTGGAGACATTTGGAGCGTTGAGAAGATATTAGATGAAGCTCAACCCAAACAAATGTATTTTTGTGGTACTGTCGGGAAAGTTCCTCGGGTGTTAAGTACACCAAAGAGGAATCAAAGTAAATCCCGAAAAAATAAGGGCCCTGGCAAAGATGAGGTCCTTGGTTACCTTGAAAGACATTCAAAGGTTAACGGGTTGCTTAGCATCACTAAACCGGTTCATTAGTAAGTCGACCGATAGATGCTTGCCTTTCTTCAGGGCAATAAGGAAATGCAAATTAGTAGAATGGAATGAAGAGTGTGAACAAGCATTCCAGAAAATTAAAGAGTACATAGGCAAAGCTTCTATCCTATCGAAGCCAGAGAGGGAGAAACACTGTATCTATACCTGTCAGTCACGGCTGTGGCCACAGGGTCGGTACTGGTCAGACAGGATGAAGGTGTTCAAAATCCAGTGTACTATACCAACAAGACTTTGTTACCAGCTGAAACGAGATACTCGATGGCCGAGCAGATGGCATTAGCATTAGTGACAACGGCAAGAAAACTAAGGCCATACTTTCAGGCTCACAATATTGAAGTTTATACAGACTGTCCCTTAAAACAAATTCTATCCAAGGCGTAAGTGTCAGGAAGATTGACAAAGTGGGCGATCGAATTAAGTGAGTTTGATATCACTTACTTGCCAAGAGCCGCAATAAAAGGTCAGGCAGTGGCGAATCTAATTGTCGAGTTTACTAAGCCAAACAGTGATGTGATCAGGATAATAGAAGAGAAAGAAAGGAAAGTCTTCAGCTAGAAGCTGCACGTTGATGGGTCGTCAAACACACATGGTAGCGGGGCAGGCATAGTGGTATCAACCCCAGAAGGCGATCAGGTGGAATGTGCCCTGCGATTCGAGTTCAAGACTACCAACAACATGGCCGAGTATGAGGCGTTGTTGGCTGGACTCAGTGTATGCACATCGCTATGAGCAGACGAAGTGGAGATATTCAGTGACTCGCGGGTTGTGGTTAACCAGGTCCTAGATGAGTATCAGGAAAAAGATCTTAATATGGCAGCTTACCTAGAGATAGCTAAGATACTCCTCGGGAGATTTAAGAATTATAGAATCGTTCAGATCCCAAGAGAAAAGAATGAGAAAGCTGACTCATTATCAAGATTGGCATCATCGACCACTGGTATCTGATCTAAAATGATTCAAGTGGCTCATCTCAAAAAGCCCAGTATTAAAGAAGAAGAAAAAATGACAGTAGAAACGGTGGAAGAAGGGCATGTCACTTGGATTACCCCGATCATGCAGTACTTAGAAGACGGCACGCTCTGTGAAGATGCAACTGAAGCAAAATGCATCAGATACAGGGCAGCCCGGTATTTGATAATAGGTGGTGAGCTCTACAGAAAGAGATTTTTGAAGACCCTACAGAGATGAATCACAAGATAAGAGAGATAAGATTCTCGCTACTATACACAAAGATGTATGTGGAAAACATTCCGGTGGAAAAAGTTTGGCTCATAAAACCCTCAGTCAGAGCTTCTACTGGCCAACCCTATTTCAGGATGCCAAATCGGTGGCTGAGAAATGTGGTACTTGTCAAAGAATCACAAATGACATTAGGCAGCCACCGAGAACTTGAAGAATCTGACCTCACCCTAGTCCATTTGCAATATGGGGAGTAGATCTGATTGGCTCAATGCCAACGGCAACTAAATGAGGTGTTAAGCATGCTATTGTGGCAGTCGACTACTTCACAAAATGGGCAGAAGCGGAATCATTGGTACATATAACTGAAGCTAATACCACCAGGTTCGTAAAAAAAGCATCATTTATCGGTTCAGGATCCCAAATACAATTGTCACCGACAATGAGACTCAATTCGATAGTGATAACTTCATGGAAATGTGCCAAATGTACCATATCAAAAACTATTGTGCTACGCCATCCCATCCTCAGACCAATGGTCAAATCGAAGCTGTCAACAAGATCATCAAGCATACCTTAAAAGCCAAACTCGACGGCTAGAAAGAAAATTGGGCGGACAAGTTGCATGAGGTACTCTTGGCATACCGAACAACTCAAACAACATCAATAGGAGAGACACATTATTCCCTAGCATTCGGGACTGACGCTGTCATCCCAGTCGAGATGCCTACACTTCCCCCAGAGTCCAACTATATCAGCCTGATACAAATATAAAGACCCTAGAACAGAGCTTAGATGAGTTGGAGGAAAAAAGGGACATGGCGAGGGTGAGAAGTGCGGCCTATCAACAAAGGGTTACGAGATACTACAACTCCACGTCCGGGTAAGAAAGTTCCAACTCGGAGATCTGGTTCTTAGAAGGATATCCCCAAACACAAGGGATAAGGTAGTTGGATACTTAGCAGATAAGTGGGAATGACCTTATCAAGTGGTCGGATTAGCTGGGTATGGAGCATATCGCATTGTCCGATCAGAAGGAGGAGAATTACCCAGGCCATGCAACGCTCAATACTTGAAGATATTCTACCCTTAAGGGGTTTTCTTTTTCTATTTTCTTTCAGAATTTTTAGATGTTTTGTTAAGTTTAGAATAGTTATAGATTTTATTTAATCATCTGTTTCTTCTTATAGTTTTGAAGATATTAATAAAAGCCCTTCAAGGGAAGCATAGTTCAAGAAAAAATGTTTTAATATTGCTTTCGTTTACAAAAGCAAGTCTCGTTGAACCCCGAACGGGTTCTTGGGGGGCCTAGTGATGGAGCTGAAAGCATATGTCACAAAGACAGTGTACTTTCACCAAAATTAATTGGGTGCATTAGAAGCACTATTAGAGCGTCTTCAGGTGGTTAGATACCCGATAGGATGCGCAGAAAGTTGGACGAGGTAATCAAATTCTCATGCTTGAACGCCAGTTAATCAGATACTCAGCTAAGATAAGTGAAGTTAATAAGATAGAGAACATTCTCATCGCAACGAATCTTAAGTAACAGACTAATGAGAGACGTCCCAGTGACTTAGTTGCCTGATAAAAGATAAGAGTCTATAAATTAGATACCATGCATATGGTACATCATATGAACACTACTTGAACGAACATACAGCGCAACTACAAGCCAAACCAGACCCGGTCAGTTAATCAGATAATCGATCGGGATAATTAAAGGCTAGTCAATAGCTAAACTGACCAGACCAAGTTCAGCCAATCAAAAAGATGATTGACTGGGTCGATAACAAGCCGTTAAAAAGATAACTGAGCGATCAAAGATGATTGATGATTAGCAAAGTTCGATCATTTAAGTAAGATAGTTGGTCGGGTTAGTAATCAATCAAATTCGATCAGTTGAAAATATAATTAATCGAACCAGTCACAATCAGTTAACAAGATAACCGATCAAATCAAAAGTGACAATCAGCAAAAATAGTTGATGAAAATAAAGAAGTTCACACAAGTAAATTAAAGATCTGTATCATTAAAGAATGAATTAATCATTTATACAATGTTACAAGAAAAATTTATGAGAGATGTGGCATAACAAAAATATATAACGATGAAGGAGGGATCAGGCTCCAGGAATGCTTGAAGGGCCACCGTGTCCGGAGGTGCCAGGGGGATTATTTTCCTCTTCGTAGCCCTTGGTCAAATCTCTAAAATCTGGCAGCAAATGTCATCTTCAGGATCTATAGCCATGAAAGGAGAGTAATCGGCCTCAGGCAAAGGTCCAATATCAATGCCCTTGGATACTGCATCACCTTCCTCGACCGCATGAAAGGTCACCAGGGAAAGACTTGGAGGGAAGCTCTAGAAACATTTTATGGGGCTCATTCTCAATAGACTTGCAGTAATCCCTCAATCTCATCTTCTGGTTCTTTATCGCGATGAAAGGCACAGAGGATGAGAGACTCAGCCTTATGCTTTTCGATTGTTCGGTCCCATTTACGGTGAGCCTCTCTAGAATACCTCTACATAATACCTCTCATTACCCCCAAAGAACATTCGAGCAGTAGAAAGCACATGTTCCAGTTTCGTCAGCATAACTGTCTCAAATGCAGGAGACCTCTTGTAGCGATGAACGCTCTGAACTTCAAGGGCTAGCCTGGCCTCTTGAGAGAGCACCTTCACACTGACTTTTTGTTGTTTCAGATCTTCAGCTAGCCTTTCATAACGAAGCTTGGCTTCCTTAGATCCCTTGCTGGGCCTCAAGCATAGATTGTTGGGAGGCAACTAGAGTCTCTTTGGCAGCCTGAACTTCTGCCTCCTGACCAGTAGTGGCTTGTTTAACCAGGGATAGCTTTTGTTCAAGCTCTACGCACCGCTGCTCAGCCTTAGCCAGATTACTTCAGGCTAGGTGGTCTTCACGGCAACAAGCTCCATCAGGCTGGTTGTGGCATTGTTAGCTCGGGTCTCAGAAGTAGACACTGTCTTCCTCAGAACTGCCTCAGTCGCTTCACGCTGTCTCAGTTTCTCTTCGAAAGATGTTTTCAACTTTGATTCACTTGTTGAGGCAGAGCTGACCGCCTTCTTTCTCTTCTCGAGCTCCTTCTTCAACTGAGAGATTTTAGCAGCCTGTTTCTTCTTAGCCATCATGGCCATAGTCATCTCCTCCACGGCCTTAAAAAATAAAGGAAATAAGTTATGACTGATAAAACTTGAAACGAAAGGAATATACAAGGGAGTAAAAGTAGTACATACATATACGTTGTTACTGTAAATAGCGCGGACTCGATCCACATCACTGGCATTCCAGAGGTCAGTCCAGTAGCCTTCACCATGTCAAGGGGGTCGACTGACGTTTCCTCTGAGCTAGGAGTGCCGAACGCAGTAGGAAGTAGCGTCACTTCAAGGCCGTGAGGCTGTTGATCAGTTTGGACTGAACCTAGAACGGGAGTGGTCTCAGGAACAGCCATCGATGGTGTGGCAATAGTTTGCTTCTGACCTAGTGGCTCCTAATGAGTTCGCCTTAGCATAGTGTACAATACGGGCCAAGACAACATTGAGCAGGGGCACCTAAGGGCGGCTCAGCCGGATAGAGACTTTTTCCACATGAACCGATTCATGGTCAGATAGGTTATCTATAGGAGCGGGCAGATCAGCTGATACCTTATGAGGGCTGGCTTGTACCTAGTCAGAATCCGAGTCGGTGAAGACTATCTGACGTTTAACAGAGAATTGCATTGGGGCCTTGCTAGCACGTTGCACTGGAGAACTAGCAGGTCTCTGACCAACAGGATATACAGTTTGGAAAGAAACTGGCTCGGCCAGAGATGGGGGTTGAATTTGTTAATGATCGGTTTGTTTGATAACCCCAGCAGTAGTCTAATCATCAATTCCGGGTTGATCAGATGGTAGAGTGGCAGGTGGAGCCGAAACACGATCATTTCCTTTCTTCGATTTGTGCTCTCTACGGATCAGATAAGTCAATGTATCCTGATCTTCATCATCCTCTTCAATAATGACCGGTTTGACTTCAGTCTGATGAGCTCCTAGATCTTTTGCTGACTCGGTCTTCTTCTTTCCATAAGCAGCATCAGGAGCAGAAGAGCCAGCAGCAGTTTTGGTGACTTTACTGATCGGGGATCTTCCAAAAGGTTTGGTCAGGTGGTGACCAGCCGTTTCCTTAGTAAGTTTCCTCTTTGAACCTCTAGGAGACCTCTTCTGTTCAATGACCAGATTAGAGAACTTCTTCTCCCTTTCCCGATCAGGAGAGTTTGAAGATGTGTTGGGGTCGGGCTCATAAGTGTGATTGACCATGCCTTGTTGGGGAGGAGCAATCCCCTGAGCCAGCTGGGCAGCAGCCTCTGCTCTACTGACCTTGTAGAGATTCTTAATCCTCACGGCTTGTTCCCCCTCCACGATGTCTATATCATACATTGAGCCATTGAAAGAACGTCAGAATGAGTAAAACTTAATTCAGAAAAATCAAGGTTTGGGAAAAATGAATGATACTTATAGCGTTTTCTTCGACTCGAGATCGGAGGAAACAGACCCAAGTCAAGGAGGTCCTTCTTGGCAAACAATGCACGCCGATCTTTGGCCTCCTAAGTTGTTTGAGCGGCCTTGACTACCTTCTTGGTCTGATCTTCAGTGAGGGTCACAGGAGTCTGATTCCATAGTTCATGACTGTAAAAGTGCCTGGGAACAGAATTCCTAGCCAGTTCCTGATGAGGGTCAGCAACAACTGTCTCACCCCACTCGTTTCAGAAGAAGAACCAATTGTTCTTCCAGTATTTGTTGGAGGTGGGGAACCCCCAGTTAAAACCCTTATGATCCTTGATCGATGGGGGAGTGGGTCTCTGATTGTATCCCTTAGGAATCTAATGATTAATGGAGACGGATTGAAGGTAAAAAGTACCCTCATTGTCTGACCGACCCAAAGTGTAGAAGTTACGGATCTCTTGTGGGGTCGAGGGGTACTTGGCACCAATTTGTTTCCATAGGTGCCACAAGCTCATCAACACCCGATAAGAGTTCGGTGATAACTGGGTGGGGGCGATCCCAGCTTCGGCTAGGAATTGGGCGATGAAGGTTTAAAGGGGCAGAGTGACCCTTGACGTGAGCATCGCCCCATAAATGGCCACTGCACCCCGATGGGGATTCCAGATTGCACGCTGGCCACTCAAGAAAAGTTTATCTGACTGAGGGAGATTAAACCTCTCGCTGTACTTCACCAGCTCTGGAACAGCAACCACATTCACCTCAGAGTCAAAGGCACTGGGGTGCTCGGTAGAGAACTTCAATAAATAAGCTCGGCGCCTTTTTGGAACCTCTTCCATTTTCAATAGTTGAGAGGGGATCTTCAAGTCAATTATAGAAGAATCCTTAGAGCTTGGTCTGCTTCCCCGACCAGATCCGGTTGTCTTCGACATATCTGAGTATGTATTTGGAGAAGAAACAGTTGGGTTAGCCATGTATGATTCAAAAAAAAGAAGGTTGAAATTCAGGACGAGCCACTGAGTAATCGATATTAAGGGCTACTGGATGAACTGGGCGAGAGAAATCTTGAAAAAATCCCCTAAAATAGATTCAACCCTGGCTATATTTTTCTTATCGCCTATTTCAATATAATGTATAACAACTCAATGTAACGATGACGTGTAGTAGAATCCATACCTGATGATTAAAGTGGGCGAGATAAGAACTCTGACAATGATGAAGATTTGGTAAAAACGAAGAACTTCGAGAGAGCGTTGGAGCAGAGAAAAATTTTAGAAGATGAAGAGTTGTGTAGTTTGAAAGAAGAAATTGTGTGAGAGGGAAAATGAAGGAATTTGAAAATATATATAGAAGAAAATGACGTCATGCGAGAGTGGTGGTTGGTGTGCGAATCCCGAAGATCACGCGCCAGTTGGAAATTTGAACCACCGCTGTCAGTTCCGTCATTCGTGTCAAATCACCAAGACAAATCAAACGTTTATGGTTGAAATTAAAGGCTAGTTGTCCAGCATTAACAAGTATTTATGAGCGACACGACAAAAGGCTCTCGAGTTAAACATATCTCACCGAGCAAGTTATTTTCATTGAGCGAGATGCTCGATTTGAATGTTTAAGGGAGTATTGTTATTGGTGCAATTTGAAAAGATGGCATGACAGCATAAACATTGTGTTACACAGAGACAACAAGTGACGTGTCAACAAATGTCGACTAAGTTAAGCCAACTTAAGGTGACCAAAAAATAACCCCGCAATGCTGATCAAAGTTACTAAGATGGTTCTGGTGGAAAACATCTAACCAAGGTAACTATATTGATCAGGTTAATGAATATTTGATCGGGAAATCCCAAGATGGTCGGATAAACCCAATTGGTCTGGTTTAGCTATCTGATCTGGTGTAGATCCCTGGTCGTGGGTGAGGAAGATTTGGTCGGGTTTGTAAGATGGTCGGCTAAGCGACACATGGGCAATTTCAGATACCCTCGGATGCCTGGTATATTAACAACGATGAATTCAATGCAATCACGACTCGAACACGTAAAGAAGAGTCTTCCTCAAATAAGGGTTCATGAAGTATATTCTGATAAGGAAACAGATTTCCTAATAGTTATCAAAATCTATAATAGGCAAAAGACCTGATGTGTTTAAAATACAAAACAATACAGAACGGGAAAAGAGATTAGCACGACTCCAATAAGTTAGAGTTGTTTGTACTTCATTAAATCACTATCACCTTTCTTTTACTTGTACTCTAAGAATTAGGGTTCTATGCATGTATAAATAGACCCTAAAAAACACCCAACAGGGGTTCACGAATGAGGAGATATTATTAGAGAGCAAGTGAGAAAGAGTTTATAATATTCTTTTCATAGTGGATTCTTTTCATAGTAGATTCTTTCCTCGCCGTCGCTGGCAACCATGGATTTTTCTCGTTAGGGTTTTTCACGTAAAATCTTGCTTGCTTGTTTCTTACTTTGTTTTTTTAGATTTCTTATTTAATCGCGAATTGCAACTAACTTGTGTGACGTGTGATCAATTTTATCAATCCAAAAATCAATGTCAACAATATATATACACATTTAAATCAACAAACCTCCAACAGTGAGTTAGAGTGAAGTTGGTTAGAGTGGTGGAGGCGTTTAAATTTTTTTAATTAACTTAAGGATTTTGGATGGGAAGGGTATTTTTATCATTCCCTTTTGACTGTTAACTTCACGGTTAGTCAACCGTTTGGTCAACGTTGTAAAGGGAATGTTTGTACAATAAACGGAAAGGTTACCGAAAAGTACATGCAATTTCGTCTAAATTAAGGGGATGTTTGTGCAATTAAGCTGCTTTGTTTTTTATAATTCATGTATTTCCTCTTTTTCAATCATGCATCACTCTTAACGGAAACGACCCCAAATTCACCTTTTTATTTTTTTGGTGATTGAAAAATTCAAACAATCCCATCGGCCATCTCCAAAGGAGCATGGAGATTGATTGGTTATATGACATTATTCAAGAGAGTACTAATCCATGTAGAGATAAGAGATCAATTTGTTTACGTAATTAGAGAAATTAATCATCATTTTTTTTATGGAAATGAGATGCTTGTCTTTGACTAATGGCAAGCTATTTGGAAGTGTTTTTGGCATTCTAAAAAAAATGCTATAAACAATTTAAAAAAATGTTTTTTTAGTATATATTAAAATGTTATTTGTTTATTTTTATAAGATTGAATGGAAAAGAAAAAATACATGTTAAAAAAACAAATAAAATTACCGTTGAAATGCATTAAGAGAAATCATTTAATAGGGATATTAAGATTTTAGTCCCTCTAGTTAGCGTTAATCTGAGTTTGGTCCACTAGTTTTTGGAATTACTAACTTTAGTCCACTGGTTCTCTGACAATACCTATTACAGTCCCTACCGTTCAATTCCGTTAGATTTCCGTTGACTTCCGTTAGGTCAACAAAGGGCAAAAGTTAGAATTTCGTTAACTTTAGTCCACTAGTTTTTAGAATTTACTAACTTTAATCCACTAGTTTTTGGAATTTACTAACTTTAGTCCACTAGTTCTTTGACTTTCGTTGACTTAACGGAAATCGTTATAGAATGACTAAAGTTAGTAATTTCAAAAACTAGTGGACCAAACCTAAATTAACGATAACTAGAGGGACTAAAATCATAATAACCCCATTTAATAAATACTTATATTTTCTAAAGAGTAGTAATTACGTGGATTAGAGACCATTGAAAGTTTTCTTGAGGAAAAAAAAAACTTGTTAGGTGTCTTATTAAGTTGAAAGCTTTTTTAATTACTTCTATAAAAAATAATTACAAAACTATATCCAATAAAAACATACTTTTATTTTATAGTCTCACAGTCAACTTTTAATTTTATGTAAAAATATCATCTTTTTTGCGATAATAATAAGCTATATATTGTTGCAAAGTGGTCAAGTAACTAAATATAGATTTTTAGCTTTTTTTTGAGAAATTATAATACATCAAGATGGGAGGAGGGGAACAGACTCAAACATACAATTTCATTATGTAGGTGTGAGAGACAAACCACTAGACCAACCACTTCTAATTATCTAAGATCCGCACCTAATTAAAATTAATGTTTTGTGTTATTTTTGGAGAATTCATCGGATCTTTAACACATGTTTTACGTTGTAAAATCCCAATGCCGGAAAACATCCATGGTGCCGATGTCGGTGAGAAGAAATCCACTATGAATAAAATGATTACACACTCAATATTCGCTTTCTCTTAGATAATTGCTCATGTTTCGTATCTTTTTTCCATATAAGTGTAAATTGCTAATGATCAGTTATAATGGATTACATGACTGTATTTATATGGTTCGATATAGGGTTATCCTAGTTCTTGTCGTATAAGTAATAGATTCATAATTAGAATCTTTGTAGGATTCTAGTAATATAGTCCATTTAGGTATTATTTCCCGTTTGATGTTTATTCTTCTAGAAGCTCTGAGTTTCTTTCCAATTAAAATTCTCTGATATTGAAGAGGAAATAGTGATATTTCCTTGTTGGATTATGATTCTTAGATTTCGTATCTGAATGGATCTCTGCTTAATATGGCGTATCTTGATAAGGTCATATTTTTTATTTTGGCCAAGTAGATCTCGCTGAGTAGAGATCTCCGGCGAGCAGGATCTTCGCTCATTAAGACTTCTTAACTAGACTACTTGGTGCATATGATTCTGACTTCTATATCAGTTTTCTTGATAACGTGTCCTCGGTCAGCGTCCCTTTCATTGATTGGTTGACTTTTGGTGACGTGGACTACTATATTTCCGCATTATCCCTATCTTTGCTAAAGTGTCATGCATATCGAAAAATCCCTATAACAGGATTGAATATAATATTAATTATTACCTTCAGATATGTTATTCAACCCATCAGTCCATCACCTATATATAATAATATTATGAACCATTTCGTGTTATATATATGATGACTATGTGAGTCTGAGGTAACATATTGCACATTTGCACATAAGTAACCACAACCTAATGTGGTTTTGATGGTAAGAGTGTTTTTTTTTTTTAACAATATCTATTAATTCGGGACTATGTATTTTTTTTTAAGTTTTCGTCATTGATAGGATTCGAGCCGTTAATATGGAAGTCATTTACCTAAGTCTGAAGTTCATCTATCTACCATCTGAACTACGCCTCTATTGACCGATAGTAAGAGTGTTTATCGGGTTCGAGTCGCAAATTAAAAACATTTTACATATAAATATCAATTCCCAATATTGTTTGGCGTTAAGTAAAGCTTATTCATTTTGATAATTCTTCATATTCAAGTCGATACCACCAAAGTGGTACATATATAAAAAAATAAAAAAATATAAAAAATTTATTATAAAGGTGCACCAACTCCATACGTGGGAATTGAGAATTAAGTTCTTTATTTTCGAGATCCTAAATAATTTAATTTTTAATTAATTTTAGTAAATATTGTAATCTCATATTGGGAATTGAACTCTCTTTCCTTGATTAACATTTCTGATTTCCATAAATAAATTTATTTAAAAGATGTGTAAATGGCTAAAAACAAAGACATCCAATATTCTTCTATCTCACAAATCCTACTTAATTCGTATTGCCATATAATTACGTACATACACTCAAAAATTATTATGATTTTTCGCTATAATTGTTGTTTATTCTTGTAATGATATATTGACATTATATATGGATTCTTGCAAATTAAAAAATTATTAGTTTACTATCTATGTATGACACATTGTGATTACGACCAGGATCGGAGCAAGAAAATTTTATTAGAAATATTAATATATTACATTGCAACAGTTAGAGAGGTCAAAGTAAATTTTATAAAATTCAATATTAAATATATAATTTTTTAAATAGATTTTTTTATCTTTGTTTTTTTTTTTTTAATTTTATTTTTTGGTTTGGTTTAGGGTCACGGCCCTGTCGGCAATACCTCCGCCTCTGATTACAACACAGAACTTACTATATATGGACTTTGTGACAATAACTCATGTACTTATCATTCATATCATTCATTTAATAAATGTTTAATCATCTTTACAATATGTATATTAATTATATTCAAAATTATTATCGGTAAGAAACTACCTATTTCTTATTTTTTGAGGTTTAGGGAGAAAGACACAATTCAAATCCACGACTTCAATGATACAGATACGATGAACATACCATTGAACCAACCTCATCCAGTTAAGTGATCACTAGCTCTTACTTATTACATAATACATTTATCCATCGAATATAAAAATAACTTATAACCCATAACATAAATTGTCCATGTACCAGAAGTCCACAAGGCTACAAAAAGTAGTCCATATATGTACCAACTTATTAATTTGTTCACTTGAAACCCCGCCTGAAAAGCTACTTAATTAAGCAAAAGAAAAGTTAAAGAAATTAAGGGTGATTTTAGAGTGCTGAAAACATGAACGTGTGCTGGAACTCTTGTGGAGAAATTAACAAAAAGATTGATCATCACTCATCAGTTAGTTATCTCCTATTAATTGTGATATTAGAAAGAAAAAGAACAAAATATGCATGCATGTTCGATAGATAGATATATGGTGTGATATATATCATGTGGACAAGCTGATTAATACCACATTAATTATTATTTTTCTTCTCTTTTTTTCTAATTAAGGTCCTGACAAATTAAATTCAAATACTTTACTACCACTCCTAATCATAGCAAATATAATATGATATATTTTTAGTCATAATCAGTAGCAAAGATAACAAGATTTCTCCCACATGATCACCCCTATATTGAGCTGGGATTCTTCCTCTCTATCCATCCATTTGTATTTATATAACTTTACACCTCTTATCATTCATGGACCCTTTAAAGGGAGAAGAGAGATGTAAAATGGAAGCAAAGGCAAAGAGGCACACAACTCTAGAGTGAGAAATGTGGGTGGTGGGGTCATAATATTTTTATTTTTTTTAGGAGATCAATTATCATCTCATCTTTTGGTGCATGACAAAAAATGGGTCACCCCAATTAGTCAAATGGGTCCCTTAGATAGGGCTGGAAAGGGACTCCCACATTTGTAAATTTTGCAAACAAAAATTAGATATCTCACGTTTATACCTCTCATTTGCGCACCAGCAGATTGTTATGGAATATATAAATTCAAAACACAAGAAAGTAATAAAACAATAAAAAGAGATACATGATTTTATATACGATGTAAGTCTACATCCACGGAATGTACTAATACTTAACTTTTACTATATATCAAATTGTTATTTATAATGGTGAAGCAAAAATACTCATATTCGGCTCTCTATAATTTTATCTCTCCACTCAAACCCTAAGAATAAAAGAGTTCAAATAGTGAAACCCTGGTGTAAGATTATCATTCCTCGACTCTCGAGTACGTGTGTCACATAACATAACAAAATCGATTGAGTCTTCACAACTCAACACCAATGAGGTGACAATTGGTGAACAAATAATCTATTTTATTTGCTATTTGTATTCACCAATTGTCACATTTTTAGATATGATGCAAGTAGGATAGAAAAAGTGATATGTCTACCGTTACAGATTTTGCAAAATCGTGAGCAATGTGAATGTGATATTAGAAACATTTCATAACATGCCTGAAAGAGAGTGGGATCAAATATTGGTGGGGTTTTAATGTTCCAAGCCTCTCTTATTTGGTGTGCCCTTCTTGAAAAGCAAAGGTGAAAAAGGAGATCACAAAGAGGTAGGCTTTCATGATCATAAAATGAATATGAAGGAGACAAGAAAACACCAAGTGAGTCTGTATAACCATTGACTCTTCCTTACAAACTCCATCATAAACCATTAATTATATATGTTTTCAGAGGGATGATGGGTGAGAAAAGCAATTGACTTTTAGATCTCACAAGGTTGACATTTGTCATAAAGTTTTTTTCTTTTGTATCTTTAAAGCATCCAAAGCATTTAAACACCACTCTTTCCTTTCAAAGTTTACCCTCTCTCTCTCTTGGATTCTTCTGACCGAAGGAAGGGAAATGGAGGTGGGAAATGCATGCTTGTAACAAAAATAAAAATGAAGAGGGAGAGAGAATTGGTTGGTGATGGTCGACCTTAACCACAAATGTCACTTTTAGATTTTAGGATCAAGCTAGCATAAGAGGTTTGAAATTTATTATATGTAATCCTTGAGTAGTACTGAATACATAGACTCATTAGTGACAAAAAACTGAACATTTTTTTTTTTAAGAGAATCATAAATAACTGCTGACTTTTGATCAAATATCAAATTAAACCCTAGTTTCTGGCTTCTACTTTGCATAATCAATAAAAAACACTTACCATTAGTTAATTATTAATTGACTTTAATTAAATATAATGAAATATAATTATTTAAGTGATTTTTTCCATAACTGAACTAAAAAAATAAAAAATAAAAAATAAAATATTTAAAAATATACTATAACAAAGCAATACAATCATTAAAAATATTATTTGGTTTTTATTTTTAATTTTTTTCAATTTATAGGTTTAAGTTTTAATTTTTTATTTATGATATAAAAACAAATATTTTAAGAAATTGATTTTATTATTATTAGTATTTATTTTTTATTATATTTTCCTTTTTTATTTAGTTTACAGTAAAGTATTTAAATTGTCATAGATTTATATAAAGTCAACCAACGGTCAACAAACAGTCAACTAGTGATATAATTTTTTACTGATTGAACAATCAGAGTTTGATTTGGCATTTGATCAAAAGTCAGGTTATTTATAATTCTCCTTCCTTTTTTGTTTTGCTTTTTTTAAAAGCTAAATACAATTGTTAAATGTTTGTATTTTTAAGACAGATGTCAGAAAATAAAAAACTTTTACATCTATACATTTTCAATTACGAATTAATATATTTCTATTTTTTATATATATTAAAAACAATTTGAAAAATGATTAGGTAGATTCTAAAACAAAAAAAAATCAATTATCGATAATGTTTCAAAATTTAATTTTATGACTAATAATGTCAACTAAAATAGTAATTGGATTTATAAATATTTAGAAAATAACATTTCATATTGAAGAGATTAAAAAGTCATCATTTACTTTTTATGACGATTTTTCCGGTGTTAGTTCAAATAGGCATGAGAAGAACAAAAAATACCTTAGGTTTATGAAATTGGATGAAATTATAAATAGGTAAATTTTATAAGGATAATTTTACAAGTAAATATCTCATGTGTGATTCATTGCTTTCCTATTACATTTTTCGCGGTTTAAAGCAAGTGATTTTATAGGTCATTTTAGTTATTTCATCATTTTGAAAAAGAAAAAGAAAACAAACAAATAAATCCATTTAATAAATCTCATTAAGGCACCTCTTAGCAGAGCTGTTAGTGCACATCCCTCCATCACCTTTTAGCAAATCCCACCATGCGTATTTTACAAGCATGTGTGAGGAGTTTTCTTTCTGAATAGTGAGAATAGTTATCACCCGTTATAAGAATAGATATCTAGTTTGATCTCGGAAGATCCCGACAGTCCTATTGTAATAGTTTTTATAATGCTTCAAAAAAAAATCTCATTAAGTATCATTAGGGGATAGGTCATAAAAACAAACATTATACATGTGGAGAGCACATGTCTCAGAGGGCTGAGATGTTTCCACGTGAGTCCTTGGTCTAATTGGATGTTGTCGTTGGTGTCACATTTCTTCCTTCTGATTGGTCAGCTCCTCTCCAAATGGCCATAAGAGGTCACTTTCCTTCTCTAACGCGGCAAGAGATAGCGTTAGTGAATCAGGCGTTGCATTGTCAGGTTGCCTTGTCCCTTGTTTACCTATTCTAGCTTAGGAACATTCTTGTCATTCATTTTTGCATGAGGGAGCATGTTTCTCCTTTAAGGATGAAGGACCCTAGGGATGATGTGGCGCTTTTTACAGCCATTGATTTAAAGCATCTTGAGGGGTTGAGAGGGGACCTCATCTGTTGGGGATCCTCTTCCTTTTTCTATGCATGTTGTGTGTTAGGTTTTGGCTCGTATTCTCAAGTGAGCCCGATATTAACCAAACGAGACTCAACTGATGTGAAACTTCCTGGGGACGTGGGATAACGTTTGAAAGTTGGAGATGGTGTTTGAGGGAGATTTGAAGACAGAAGAATAACTGAAGAATCGGATTCCGAAAGGAAACACATTGCATTACATGTGACTTGTAACGGTCTAGAGAGCTGGTGGCCAACCGTGACCGGAACCGTAGTCAATCATAAGCATGTGTGAAACGGGAAATATTCAACGGAAAAGGAAAGTAATTCTTCTGGAAGTTCTTGTGCTAATTTGAAAAGGAAAAAGAGTTTGTCTTCATGAAGAATAGGAAAATCATGTACTTAAAGGAAAAAGATTTCTCCTTAACAAGAAGACTTGTCATAAATAGGAAATATTATTTATGTGGAACAAGTAATTCTTGTACGTTTAGGAGTAGGATTTCCTTTAATCTTAAACTCCATGTAGCTAGTATAAATAGACCTTGTAATTAGGTTATTTTGTGTGGAGTTAAGAAACACCATGTAACATCGGAGAGTGGTGAGATCCGGGTGAGAGACCCAAAGGAATATCCGGGAAGGGATCCAAAGGAATATCAGTGGATCAAGTATGAGATCCGTGGGTGATATTCAGAGGAGACCTAGGGGATATTGAGAGATTCTTGGTGAGGATCTTGTGAGCTGAAAGTCATGATGTAAAGCTCGTTGTAAGCTTAGGGACTTGGTGAGGCTCAATGGTTTGGGGTTGAGGTGTGAGAGAAAATCTTGGAGTATATGGTTGTAACAATTTATCATATAGTGGAACTTTCTCTGTCTTCCTGACGATCCGTGGTTTTTTACCTGATTTGGGTTTTCTATGTATATCTTGTGTTGTGATTGGTTTATTTTCTCTCACCTTATTTTTTTTGCTATTGACGTTAATTACTGAGTTATGGGCGAATATTAGGCATGACGCTTCCGCGGTCATCGGTTTAAATCCCTAACATTGTGGACCCATTAAATGCCCATCTAATTGTTCTTCTCCAGTGAACATATTTTTTCTTTGAGCGGTGTATTACGTTGGGTTTACATTAGCTCTGGTTGTGGTTCCGGTTCTGATAGGGGCCAACCCTTATTTGGAGAGCATGTCCCTGATACTTGTTTCTGGAGTGGGGAATTGCTCTGAATGCACTGCTTTGGTACATAGGGTTCCCTTACGTTAATATAGTGTAGTAGATGAGAGGTCCCCCTTTTTTGAGGGTTATGAGCGACCAAGAGGGGATCTAGCAAAGGGGAGCCTTCATTTATCCACTAAAAATCCTCACTTAAGGAATGACAAATTTTGAGGTTAACAAAAATCCTTCCACTCTTTAATGTTGAGGAGCTTCAACGATGCTTGAATTGTCGGATGATTCAACCTTTTCTTTTTGGTTTTTAATTGATTAATAAGGCAAGAGCTTAATGAACATAAAACTTTTAAGTTCTTATATATTTGTATTTATGTTTGTCCCTCACCACATATGTGGAAGGGACGCGCACTACCAGCTCTGCTAAGAAGTGATATGTTGAATTTAATATTTATTACACTTAAATGTTGTATATGATTGAATTTAAGTTTTATTAACTAAAAATTTGTAATTATTAATTGTGGTTTTATTTAGATACGATGTAATTTTTTTTAAATGCTTATGGACTAGACAGATTAGAGCTTGGTCACCTTGTTCTAAATGGGTTAGGGCATGAGACAGAATTCTTTGCTTCAAACAAACATAGGACTTGTATAAAACACCATTCCGTAAATGAGTAACGGGTTTGTGGTGGGGTGGCTTGACCCTCCCAATTCGTCTCTGTAGTTATTACAAACACAACAAAATAACTCCGATTGCCACTCTTAAATAATAAATATTGAAGTGTCCTCTCAATTAGGGGTGTATATGATCCAATGGTTATGATTGAATTAGAGGATATGATTAGATCAGACTGGATCTTAAATTTTGAAATCTATTAGATCAGATCGGATCTTGAATTTTCATATAAAAGTCCGCCAATTTGTCGAATCCATCAAAATATAAGGTGTAAATTATATTAGGTCAATTTATTTTGTTTTATATAAATGAATATGGCGCAAATTTTATATGCTACTATATTTTGTTATGACAAATGATTATATTTTTATTTCAAAGTCTTGATGATTTTATTTATGTTTGTGTTTCGAACTTATCTTTAATGTTTATAATTTAGAGTGTACAATTATGTATTGTTTTTGTGTTAGTTATTAGTTTGTTAATTTTATTTGAATTGCGGTATGAATTAATAATTTGATTTTTTTTTTTAATTTAGAAGTGTTTTAACTTTTATACATTAAGAATTGCTTCATATAAATCCGATGAGATTTAAATATTTTACAATTTGAACGGATCTAATTGTAATTGGATTGGATTGACTCGAATTCCGCTATAAGATTGGACCATATCGGATTTTAATATCTTTTATCCAATCATATCCGATTGTAATATCTTTTATCAAATCAGATCAGATCGGCTTTTGGATTATTGCAAATCCAATGGATCCGATTTGCCGCACACCGTTAACCTCAATTACTGCCTATGTATTTCAAATTTTATTTCTTTTACACCAAATAGTACTTCAGTCAAAACCTTCTGATCTAGCAAAATTCAAACCTTATAAATTCCAAGTTTTTTTTTTTTTTTTTTTTTAAGTATACACTCCAAGTTAAAAATTCATAAAAATTCTTGTCACTCACAACTATAAATTGATAAGGTCACAAATATTGTAATAATTGAAGGAAAGAAAAAATTGTGAAAGAGAGACTCAACCTAAGCCCAACATTTCCAAGCTATCATTCTACAGTCTACTACACCTCTACAGAGCATAGAATCCAAATCCAAAAATTCCAGCAAAGCAAAGTAGCAAACAAAAAGCTCTCTCCACTTGAGTTTCTCTCTCTTCACGCGTTCCATGCACACACACATGCCACTGTATTATGCATCATCATTACATACATTCATACATTACATCCACGATACATACATACATACATACCCATAAATCTTTCATGATGATGATTAAAAATCATGCATATTTATACGAAAAAAATGGTAGAGAGAGAAAGTAATGAGAGCTGGATAGCTAGAGAGATAAACAGTAGCAGTAGCAGCAGCATCAGTACTTTTTGATAATACCCTATTCGTCCAAAAAACGTCTCAGCCCCTGCACTCCTGCTCTGCTTAGCAGCAGGTTCAATATCAGCCTCTCTCTCATTTACTTCATTTTTTGTTTTCTAAATTATATCTATTTCCCATTGGTTTCTTCTGATTTTTGCAATCTTTTTTATCTATCTGTGTATTTTCTTTGGGTTGGTTGGTTTGTTTTTGTTTTAGCTTTCGCTTTCTCTCTCTCTCTCTCTCTCTCTCTCTAAGAATATAGAATCTCGAGATTGGCGTCTTGGATTAAGACCTGTGAGGACCCTTTGTAAGTTTAAGCTCTTCTCTCTAAAATCTCCCACCAGTCTCTGTTAAGTTTTTCTTCTACAAACCCACATAACACTTTCATCTGATGAAGGAGAGAGTAGGCTCTCTTGGAGGAGAGAGCCTGCCTTTGATCACCACCACAACTACCAGCACTGAAGAAGATCAAGAACCAAATTCCAACCACCAACCCACTTTTCATTCTCATTAACAAAGCACACAATCTTGGATTTTGCCCCCCCTTTTTTTTTTCTTGCTTTTGTGTTGTGGGTGTTTTTAAGAAAGTTGAAGTTTTTATTTTTCTGTTGAATGGCACTTTCTATACACAACAACAAGGAGTCAGCAAACAAGCATATGGATTCAAGCAAATACGTGAGGTACTCTCCAGAGCAAGTGGAGGCTTTAGAGAGGGTGTACACAGAATGCCCCAAGCCTAGCTCTCTTAGAAGGCAGCAGCTCATAAGGGAATGTCCCATTCTCTCTAACATTGAGCCCAGACAGATCAAAGTCTGGTTTCAAAACCGCAGGTGAAGTGAACCCACTTGTTTCTTTTTCTTTGTAATGTTTTTGGATACCAAGTTACTTCATTTTGTCACACAATGTGGTTTTATGTTCACTTTTGTTGACAACTTGTGTCTGTGTGACTGTGTCTCTCTCTCTCTCTCTCTGTTTGTCCTGGTATGTTTTTGCAATGAAATGCGGGACTTCTCGTTTCATTCCTTCTTTTTTGTTCCATTTTGATCTTTTGGGTATATGATTTGTTCTTGAAGAAAACGAAGCAGAAGAAATGGGTCTTTTTGGAAAAATCTTTTTTTCCCCATTCTCTAGATAAAGATTGTTCAACTTCCAAATCTCGGGTTCAATAGTTTCTTGATTTTTGTTTTTGCTTTGGAGAAAATCAATTCCTTTTTTTCATTTCCCAATGCATTTAAATTATTTTTTTTACTAAATGAAATCTTGAGTGAATTTTCTTTAGCCTGATCCAGTGTGAGTTTTGCATAATTTTTCGTTATATTTGAGATAAGAGTTCAAAGGCATTATCCTTTACCATTTCTTGGACTACCTTTTAATGGCAATTTATATGTTCCTTCTGCTTAGGTTTAAGTTTAAAAACAAGATATCCTTCTGTCAGCAGCTTTAAGGTTTTTGTTTGATAAGGAAATTGGTTTGTCTTTTATAGTTTAGTTTTGGTATGCTGTTATATGTCTTGTCTTTTCTTTTTAATTTTGAAAGACTTGTTGTTGCAAATCTAGCAGGAAATTAGATTTTGTTTAGGCCCTTTATCTGTTCTCTTTTTTTCCTATTTTAAGTATTATTGAAGTTAAATGAAAATAATGACAAGTAGCCAGTCTTTGTCTAGCTTCTATGTTTTGATTTTCTACATACTATCATCATTCTGGGTTGTAATTATAACTTTTCAGAAGATAAATGTAACCATAATCTCCATCGGAGTATTTTCTTTAATGGGTATATGCATAAATAACAGTCGGTAAATTTTCTTATAATAGGAGGTGGTTTCAAAATTGAATAAGAATAATGACAGATGCAATTCTTATCCTTTCTGTTGTTTTCTTGTTACTGATCATGCAGAATAGGAACAAGGAAATGATTCTCTGATGCAAAATCTTATCTTCTATTTGTTATAAGTAAATCAGCTACTGTTCTTCAGTCCAATTTCACAAAATATCTTCTCTTTAAAGTTTTGTTGTCCAAGTGTATTAACCAATATTATATCACACTTGCCATATTATTTTGTAGTGTCTGCTTTATTAACATTTGCTTTGAAAGTTGTTGTGTATTGTTTTGTTGGGAGGTTGTTTATGCTGTTTGTGCAGTTATCTAAATTCCTTGCACTCTTGTTTTCAATGATAGATGCCGTGAAAAGCAGAGAAAAGAAGCCTCTCGACTCCAGACAGTGAATAGGAAGTTAAGTGCCATGAACAAACTGTTGATGGAAGAGAATGACCGTCTGCAGAAGCAGGTCTCGCATTTGGTTTATGAGAATGGATACATGCGAACACAACTGCAGAGTGTAAGCTCTTCCACCATTTGTGCTTGACCTATTCCTGCTTAAGCGATTGCTTCCCTTCTCTTCTAGTTTTCTATATTTTTTTATTCTAGGTTTACAGGATCATTGTAAATAGGTATGCTGTTTTTTACATTGACAAGTTATTCAACATGTCCTAATATATGTGTTTTATCCCAAGTGTTCTCTCCCCTTGTAATTTTTTTTTTATAAGTGAAATGGTTTTGCCTAATTTCAAATGCCAAGATATGCTCCACTAATAGGGCTTAGAAAATTAATGTAAGAATTCTTGGGACCTGATTTCATTTCTGTGGATTTTTGAGCAGGCGTCTGCAACGACCACAGACAATAGCTGTGAGTCTGTGGTCATGAGTGGTCAGCACCAACAACAGCAAAACCCAACACAGCATTCCCAAAGGGATGCTAACAACCCAGCTGGGTGAGTAATTGATATCTTTTTTGACCAAATAAATCAAGATATCTAAATTACAATGTGGTTTCGCTAACTTTTGAACCTGATTACTTGTCAGTCTTCTCGCAATAGCTGAGGAGACCCTGGCAGAGTTCCTTTCCAAGGCTACCGGAACTGCTGTCGACTGGGTCCAGATGATTGGGATGAAGGTATTCCAATTAGAACATTGTTTGGTCAATTGGTTATATCCATGTTCCAAGTTGTTTGCATGTGTTAATTCTTGTACTTGTTAATCTACTCTGCAATTTTAATCTTGTTCATAAGTATTCCGCTGTTGATGTTTCTGTAGCCTGGTCCGGATTCTATTGGAATCGTTGCTGTTTCCCGCAATTGTAGTGGAGTAGCGGCACGAGCTTGCGGTCTTGTGAGTCTAGAACCCACGAAGGTGCTTATCTTCTAAGATTTTCCTTTTGTTTTTCCAATGATTTAACTATATTGTTCCCCTTTAATGGTGCATAGTTTGTAATGAATTCTTTTACAGGTCGCTGAAATTCTCAAAGATCGTCTTTCATGGTTTCGTGATTGCCGATGCCTTGACGTATTGAGTGTAGTTCCTGCAGGAAATGGAGGGACAATAGAGCTTATGTATATGCAGGTTTTTTCTTCTCTTTGCTGTTTTAAATTATAAAGTTGAACCTTACCTGCAGTTCAAACTATAATATCTTTGACCTTTGCAATTTTTAGTATTTATTTTCTAATTCCTTTGTTCCTAATTTGTTCCATGACAGACTTATGCACCTACGACGTTGGCAGCAGCACGAGACTTCTGGACGCTGAGATATAGTACAAGTTTGGAAGATGGCAGTCTTGTGGTAAATCCCGTGTTCTATGCACATTGCAATTTCTTTTTCATGTTTAAGAAAATCAAGTTGATGGAGATAACGCAAACCATTCGAATGGACATGTTGTTTGTGAGCTCTTTGTTAAAAAAACTACCTTGTTTTTGCATTATTATTTTATGATTTTGTAACTATTGTTGTCAGTTATCAACATTTTCCTTTTTTGGTTTGGGAATAATAGAAAAGTCTTACCACAGAATCGCTTTTGTAACCGTATCAGAGAAACTTTATCTATATAATTGAGTTACTTTTGCTGTCGTTGATATAGTTGACTTGGTGTCATGTTAGTTCCAAGTTCTTAGTTTTTTTTTTTTTTTTTTTTTTGAATAGATTGATTTTTTGTTGCGATGTGAATATTTCATTCCTATGCAAGTTAACGTTTTCAAAAAGATTTTCACCTCTGGTCTGACCTTCTAACTTCATTTGAATTTTTATGTGTTCACTTATTCAAAATATTGTTTGCAGGTTTGTGAGAGATCGTTGACAACTTCCACTGGAGGCCCAACTGGGCCTCCTGCATCAAGTTTTGTTAGAGCTGAAATGCTTCCGAGTGGCTTTCTTATCCGTCCATGTGACGGTGGTGGCTCCATTATTCACATTGTTGATCATGTTGATTTAGATGTGAGGAATTCAATTAAGCTTCTTGCTCCCCAACTGTCGTAATTTATTCAAATGCTTAATAATTTTATGTACTTGGTTGTGTGTTAGGCTTGGAGCGTTCCTGAAGTTCTTAGGCCACTATATGAATCATCTAAAATCCTTGCCCAGAAAATAACCATGGCTGTAAGCATTGCTGCAAGATTGACATTAATAATTCTCTATTGTGGTCATTTTGTTTATTTCAATTTTGTATTTGGAATATTATCATGCAGGCCTTACGGCACATTCGACAAATTGCGCAAGAGACTAGTGGAGAAATTCAGTATGGTGGTGGCCGCCAACCAGCTGTGTTAAGGACTTTTAGCCAGAGACTTTGCAGGTAAGGCCTATCATCTGCCTGGCCTATTGCAGTTTGATGATTATTCATAAACATTGACCAGTAGGGTGAAAGGTTTTGTTTTACCAGAATCTTTAGCATTCTCAAACTCTTATCAATTCATCAGTCTACAAACTCTTATCAATTTATCAGTCTAATTTCTCCCATAACAAATAGTTTTTTTTTTTTTTTTAAACGGGGTCTCAGGGGTTTCAATGATGCAATTAATGGTTTTGCGGATGATGGTTGGTCTCTCATGAATAGTGATGGCGTGGAGGATGTGACCATTGTCATCAATTCATCTCCTAATAAATTTATTGGCTCTCAATATAATACGTCAATGTTCCCAACTTTTGGAGGTGTGCTGTGTGCCAAGGCATCAATGCTGCTGCAGGTACTAAGATTCCCCTTAGTCTGAACTGGCTATGTGGGGTTATAAACTGTTATAGTATTAGTATCACCTTGCTGTGTTTCTCCCCATTTCTCAATGTATGATTGCGTTTAGCTGCATAGAATCTCTATAGTTATGTTTGAAACATTTGAATTTGATTATGTTATGGAAAATTCAAAAGCTTTAATGTCTTCTACAGAATGTTCCCCCCGCTTTGCTTGTCCGTTTCCTAAGGGAACACCGTTCAGAATGGGCTGACTATGGTGTTGATGCATACTCTGCTGCATGTCTTAAAGCTAGTCCTTATGCCGTTCCTTGTGCAAGACCTGGTGGCTTCCCCAGTAGCCAGGTCATTTTACCTTTGGCTCATACAGTGGAACATGAGGAGGTGATGCAGCTACCGTTCCACTTAAAAGTCTTAAAGATTAATTTCATATTTTATCCTCAGCATTGAGATTTTATTTCTCTGTTAACTCTTCTTGGCTATCTAATAGTTCTTGGAGGTTGTTCGGCTAGAGGGTCATGCATTCTCTCCTGAAGATGTTGCTTTGGCGAGGGATATGTATTTGTTGCAGGTCGGTTTTACTTATCTTTCATATATGGAATGAGTTATTTGGCTTGGAGCCGCAGATTGTATGTTAGGCTTTTTATAATTGATACTGTTTATCTGGAATTTTTATATGGCAGCAATGTTGTGGGGTTGATGAAAATGCTGTTGGTTCATGTGCTCAACTTGTTTTTGCACCAATTGATGAATCCTTTGCTGATGATGCTCCTCTGTTGCCATCTGGCTTCCGGGTTATTCCATTAGATTCTAAAACAGTCACGGTAAAATCCCTGAACTTGATAAATAAACTTTGAGTAGAATAATTTGTTCTTTGGATGACCATGAAATTCCTTCTATGGAAATGCATATTTTGTTGGACTGTCCAAACTGTTTACGAAAGGTTGGCTTGACAATCATTTTAGACTCAAAACTTAATAAAATTGGGATAAAATAAAACTAGACTGCTCAAGACCACCAAAATCCTTGAATGATATTAAGGGTTTGTAACAGTGCCTCTTTGAAGTCTTAAAATCGTAGATTTTTTTTTTTTGGAAAAAGGGTCACCCAAATAAGATGTCAGATTTGGAATATGATATGAGGTTTTGTTCGAAGAGTTGGGGAAATAACCTTTTGGCTGATATTTTTGCTTGTGATGTACGATACTTTTGTATTTCCTTGTAGCTATTACCCATTTTCCTGTAATTATCTTTATTTTTAATTGCAGGATGGACCTGCTGCAACCCGGACCCTGGATTTGGCCTCTGCACTTGAAGTAGGATCCGGTGGTACTCGTGCAGTTGGTGAAACTGAACTGAATAATTACACCTCTAGGTCAGTGCTGACAATTGCATTCCAATTCACTTTTGAGAATCACTTGCGAGACAATGTGGCTGCTATGGCCCGCCAGTATGTGCGTAGTGTTGTGGGATCAGTTCAGAGGGTAGCCATGGCTATTGCCCCCTCCCGGCTCAGCTCGGATGTGGGATCAAAGTCACTTCCTGGTTCTCCTGAGGCTCTTACTTTGGCACGATGGATTTGTCGAAGTTACAGGTTTGACTTAAACCTCTTTTTGCTCGAATGAATGCATGCCTTACAGACAACTGTAGGAGAAGCTTTCTTCATTTATTTATATTGCTGTTGGCGTTTTATGTTCAGGATTCACACTGGGGGAGAGCTTCTTCGGGTTGAATCCCCAGCTGGTGATGCTTTGTTGAAGCAACTCTGGCACCACTCTGATGCAATCATGTGCTGTTCCCTGAAAACAAATGTAATTTCTTGAACTACAGTCTACATACCATTTTGTCTGTTGAGTTATCTATAAGTATTTTATTATAAAAGATATATATCTTCGGTTAATCTAACAAAGATTTGTGAAATTTGTTGTGTTACGTCCCCAATAAAACTAATCTGATTAGCAAATTTGTTGTACTTTGCAGGCACCTCCTGTTTTTACCTTCGCTAACCAGGCAGGACTAGATATGCTCGAAACTACTCTTGTGGCCCTTCAGGACATTATGCTTGACAAGATTCTCGATGAAGCTGGCCGGAAGATACTCTGCTCAGAATTTGCCAAGATCATGCAGCAGGTAAAATTTTAAACACCTGAAGCCGACACTGATTCTGACATCTCGACTTCACTATTGCAATAGTATGAACTGAGATGATAAATCCCTGTAACATATCTATTCCTGTAATTGCAGGGATTTGCATACCTACCAGCGGGAATATGTGTATCGAGCATGGGAAGACCGGTGTCATATGAGCAGGCAGTGGCATGGAAAGTTCTGAATGATGATGATTCAAATCACTGTCTGGCCTTCATGTTCATAAACTGGTCTTTTGTGTGATGACTGATGAAGAAAACAGATATCTGAAAGGACTTACTTAAAACTTAGGTTTCTACTAAATTATGTGTACTTCCTCCTAGAAGCATTTTATTATTATAACACTAAACTATATGACAGATAATGTACTAGTTATTGCAGGATTTCATTAATGCTTTTATATGGCATATGTATGCTTATATGTGTTTGCCTGATGGGGATGATTATGCTATGTTATCTATCTATCTTAAATCAATCAAAAACTCAAAATTCCTCTATTAAGTTTGATGGTGGGTCGATTATCGATTTAGATTCAGCAGTAGAGTGAGTTATTGTCAATTTATAATCATGTTGTTTCTGTATTATTTGTTTAATTAAGTGTTCTGTAGTCAATTTTTGAGCAGGACTTGGTTTGGAAACCTCTAATGTGCTCTCCTTTTATGTTTGGTGGTTGCCTGGAATGGCAAGGACAAGAAAATTACTGAAACTTGGCAAATATAATTTGTTAATCAAGATAACCTAGTTCCTATTATTATATGTATATATATATATATTAATACACTAACAATAAATCATTTCCCATCTTAGTATGAGGTGGTCTATAGTTTAAGATCCTTATGAAAAGGTAACGAGGCCTAATTATAAGGTTGGTCAAATTATCCATGGATAAGAATATATGTAGGAATTTGTTCCATTTGGAGCACATGCGGAAATTATCTATGGATATGAATATCTATAGGAATTTGCTCCATTTGGAACATTGACGGATACTATTATATTGGGGATTAGGATGAATACAATCCTTATATGCATCGTATTTTTGGAGACGAAAGTAGATATGGTCTATTTATATATATTCTATCCAATACTATCGTTATTAATTTTAATATTATAACGGATTTATGTAAATTCTAATTATATAATTTTTTTTTGTCGCCCAAAAATCTAAATGCAGTTTCATAATTTTAATCTTTATGAAAAGTTTGGTCTAATGTACAAGTTTATTATTATTTTTAATATTCATTTTTTGTGGAGTTATTAAAATTGTTTAATGCGATGAAAAGGTTTGAATTTTTTTTTATTTTTATGAATCGTTCCTCTTTAAATATTATTAGAATGTTTTTAGTTACATTTTTATCATGTAAAATACAGATCCGGATTTATTTATTTATTTTTATGGGATTTGTTTGGTTAATGGGGTTGTCAACCTGTTATGAGAAATTTTGATAGTTTTGGTGGAATTGTACTCTTGTACTAGAATAGTAATACAAAAAATATTGGAAATGAATTAACATATTTTTTAATGGTGGAGAAATGAAAATTGAGATTTGAGAGTGGACGTCACCTGATGAGTTATTGTGTGTAGTAAATACAGAGAGAGTAAATGAGGAGTGCACTGTCAATTGACGGCAGCAAAGTGCACTGTCAATCACAGAAGTGAGAAGTGAGAAGTGAGAAGTGAGAAGTGAGAAGTGTCCTTTGGTGAATGTGATGATCAGGTAAGCTGCATGCGCGTCTTGAACCCTTGGTGCTAGACTAAACCCTACTTTTCAGCCCTTGACTCCTCAGCTTGTTATTAAAATTATATAGGGTCAATTGCACTCTACACCTTGAGGTTAGTAAAAGTTTCATTTAGATGGATATGTTTCTTTATTATACACTAACACCCTAACAATTAAATTTAACTTTAAAAATACCTAAAATGTATCTAGTTATATTATTTTATACTTTATTTTTTTTTTACATTTTAAACAAACATTTTATAAACTTTAATAAAATAAAAAAATTAAATAAAAGATATGATTTATTAAATAAATAAATATTTTTTAAAAAATAAATAAATAAATAGTTTTTAAAAAATTAAATAAATAAATAGTTTAATAAATAAATAAATAGTTTTAAAAAATTAAATAAATAGTTTTAAAATATAAATAAATTAATTAATTAATTTAAAAAATTAATTTTTAAAAAATATCCGTTAATATAGATAAGAAAAACTTTAAATATCTAAACTTAACGAACGAGAACAATAACTACATAAATAACCTAGAATACAACTATCACAACTCACAAGGGACAACAAAGGAGGGATCTCATACACCTAATTTATGAAGTAAAAGTGGCACTCAAGCCCTATGACATATGCGTAAAGAAGAATAGTGTCAAACCGATTTTATTTTCTTTATTGGTTTTAGAAGGATTGAAGGAAGACAGATTCAAACCCAAATCTTTGAGGAGATAGGCCTATATGAATAAAGTAAATAAAGTTAAATGTATTTTTTTTATTCAAAATGTTGAAAAGGAGAAAAATAAGTAGAATGCTAATAAAAGATATGGTAAAACAAAAAAGTCAAAATAAAGTTGAAAATGGAGGAGACAAGGAAAAGAAAGATTAAAAAGAAGTGACATTGAAAGGGAGAGTGAGAGAGGAATCGTTAATTCTGTTGGTACATATCTGTGTGAAGGGCCCACAAGAATATCAAGACAAATCCCATACAAGATCAAAAGATATTATTATCTCAGTCAAGACTGCCATGTCACCCTCACTCTCCTCCACACAATTTCCTTAAAAGCCTCCTCTGCCTCTGCATCTACTGCTGCTTCTTCTACAACAGAAAGAAGACAATTTTGTATGCCACTCAGCCACTACCATTTATTGAATTTGCCCTCTTCCCTTTGTCTCTTTGCATTGCCAAATGCCTACTCCTATTGTCCATATTTGTCTTTTCCATATGTACTCTCTCCCATCTAACCAATTTTACATCATGCATGTGCCAAAATATCCCATTAATGTGAGTAATGTCACATGTGTAAGCTTCCTACCCTTGATGTCATGCCCATATTCACCAATTATAATGTCAATCTTCCTTTCATATCAATTAGTGGCATGTATGATGTATATACATATAATTATATATCGTATGAATATGATATGTATATAAGTTTACATAATCCAAGCCAACCTTTTCAAATTTGGGAGATTAACAAATTTTAAAAATTGGGTTTTGGAGGGCATGATCCTTCCGAACTTTAAAATCGGACCTGAATCACTTACTGATTTGATCTTTTTTTTGATTTAAAATATATGAAAATAATAAAAAAGACAAAGATCATATCCTCATGTGATCTAAATTATTGTGCATCTCCTTCATATTAAAATAATATGTCATGTGATATTATAACGGTGCAGTGGTCGACCAAAATCTTAGGTAAATGATCTAATATTTTTTGTCTTAATGATGGTTTGTCTAAAACTTACATCCTACGTCAAAACTCTTAAAAAAAATCAAGGAAATAATCACTTTTGTCTAATGTCCTAAGTAAGGACATGAAAGGACCCCACAGATTTTAGAAGGGCAATATGGGATCAAGATTCAAGAAAAGAAAAGAAAAAATCCCTAACAAATTATCCCAAAAGGCCCAGCAATTTCTGACCAATCAGAATCGGTACATTTCTGGTTTCTTTTCTTGTCAAACTCATCACACATTCACACCAAACCAAACACTAAAATTTCGGATTTTTTATTTACTTGGTGGGGACCCATACCCCTCCAGTAAGGCAGTAATGTGTACGTTTAACAGTCACGTACGCTCTCGTATGCATATCACACACCACCCATAGCATGCATACATAGTCATACATTTGATACATACTAACCATACATACCTAAATACATAATATTACGTGGAACCCACTTAAAAAAGGCACGTCTAGAGCTGCCAAGTCTAGTTTTTAAAGGTTTTTGTCCCTTTTTAATTTTCAGACATTTGAAATTCGTGTATTTTCGAGCCTCGTGCTCTTCTTTGGCCTCGTCTCAACATTGTCAATTTTTAATCAAAAAAAAAAAAAACACCCAACAATATCTATGATTCTATAGGTCTAGGCTATGATTGGCTCAACTCTTGCTTTCAAAAAAATGTAACCACAACAAGAAAAGCTTTTTATAATATTAACAGCTTAACAGCTTTCAAATTTACAGAGCAGTAGGTAGCATGAGGTGATAAATATGCATTTAGTAAAATTGATTTAGAATTTATTATTAGTCTTTTCGTATCCTTTTGGTGCAGAGCAAAAATTAAAGTGAGGACCAGGGGCCCTCTTTTGCTTTGCCTTTACAGTTTCCACTTTTGTCGATTCTCTCTATTCATTTATATTTATTTTTAATTTTTTCAGATTTCAGATAAGCGTGCCTTGTTGAGATCCTTTTCATGGCTCTGTTTTTTTATCAGCCTTTTTATTAGCATCAAAACCCACAACCCAACGAAAACCTCTTCTTATTAATTAAACTGTAAGAGAAAGAGAGGATCTTGTAGGGTTTTTATTAGGAGATTTGGTAGAGATGTACTAGATGGGTAGACTATCATGGTCTGATGAGAGATTAGCTAGGGTGTTTGACTGGTGGGGTTTTGGAATTTTTCTTCTTCAGTGAATGGAGAATTTGGTGGGTGAGTGGGTTTATGGATGTTTAAACATCTGTTTTGGTGGAAGATTTTTGCAGAGTGGACTGGAAATGATGATGGGTTTTTTTTTTGTTGAGAAATTTTGATGCTTATAATTAATAGAGTTGATGATGATTGATGCTTTTGTTCTTGGGATTTTGTGTTGGACCAAACAAGCTAGTTTCAAGTTTTTGAGTTTTAGATATCTGTTATCTACTTACTTCAGTAGCAGCCAGCAACCAATGCTTTGAAAAGCAAAATTCCAAGATTCAAACAAAATCTTTATTGAAAACAAGATCAAATCCCACCCAACATCTCATTTCATCAAATTATAAGTTGATAACCATAACAAACAGATGTAAAGTACACTTTTTACTATTACTATTTAGCAAAACTATGTGTTTATATACGTTAAGAAATGTCTTATTGTATCCAAGAGGATCCGTGGCGCAATGGTAGCGCGTCTGACTCCAGATCAGAAGGTTGCGTGTTCGATTCACGTCGGGTTCAATTCCCAATTTCCCTTTTGTTTACTTTTGAATTTTTGAACTGGTAATATAGCTAATAAATCTATTTCTTTTAAAAGATATTCTTAATATTTTTGGTACGGATATTATGCTCATTAAACTTATGCATTAGTGCATCAATTTTTATAAACATATATATGTTTAAAATTTAAAAAATAAGTATTACTATAAGTATATATCCTAATGCATATAGTACCATCATTAATATTCATTTTAATATATATTATTTATAAACACTCTTAAATTATACACATTACTATCTTAGCAGAGCTGGTAGTGCACATCTCTTCCACATAAGTGGTGAGGGGTTTAAATTCCATCGGACACAATTTAATTACAAGCATGTGTGAGGAGTTTTCTTCCCGGGTTGTGAAAGTAGTTATCTCCCGTTATGAGAGTAGATATCCGGACCGCACATATATTGTTTGATCTCAGCAGGTCCCGGCAGTCCTATTATAATATTCTTATAATACTTAAAAAAAACACTCTTAAATTATTATCACATCCAATTTATAAAAAAAAATCATATTATTTTTGGAATCAAATTTTTTTTTATGATTATTTTTTAATGATGGTCTAATTTACTTTTGAAAATATCTCGAATGTATAAGCCTTATAAAAGACAATATGTGGAACCGTATATGAGGTCAAAAGATTTTCAATCTGGAATTCTCTTATTCATACAGCTATCTTAAAAAAAATTCTTATTAATATCTACAAATATAGTTTTAAAAAAAAAATTGTTTATTGATAGAGTTCATAACTATACATAAAATAAAGACAAAAACAATATGATAATCATGTGATGATGAGAAAGTTTAATACTTGAAATAAAATTAGAGTTTAATTAGGGTTTATCATACTTTTTTTAAAAGGTAAGTTTTTTTTAAATAAAGAAATATAGTTGAAGATATGTGTATAATTAATGAATGTATATAGTATCTGGTTTATTTTTAATTAAAGTAATTTATCTTTATTGATACATTTCTATTGTCATATTTTTGTAATTAATTTTTTTAATAAAATATCGGTGTACTGATAAGTTTTATGGATGTCAATATCGGGCCTATCGGCACTATATATATATTTTAATTGATAAAAAAATTATTAAGAATATTTTTTCTAAATAATCCGTAAATAATAAGTTATTGAAAAGATAAACCGTAAACAATATAAGAATAAACTATAATTAATTCTAAGTATACTTATTTTAATAGGTTCATTAGAATTGAATATGTATCGAACTGTAAATAGGTTGATTAAAATTTTACCCATTAAGTTATTGGGTTTTAAAACTCAAACTCAAACTCATTTGCTATTTTTATGGCTACTCTGAAACCGATCAATTTAACCCTATTATTTTTTATCATTTTTTGTAATTAATAATTTGATTTGATTAAAGAAGAAAAAATAAAAATAAAAAGTAAAAATAAAAAAATTAAGAAAAAAAATTTAAAATAAAAATTTATTAATCAAATTAGGGTTTAGCTGCAATACAAGAACTATATTGTTAATGGACAGTTATATTAGAAAGTTAGTTTTTTTTTTATACATCCTTATATTGAAATCTAAAAACTAGAAATTGAGACAGTAACTATACAATTGAATTATATAGTAGTTGAATCCCTAAAATTAATTAAAAAAAACATACTATAATACAATTATAACTGATGTTTAAAATTAAATTAAACTAAAAACAAACGTATAAACGAGTAAGTTTTGGTCGAATTAATGGGTTGGGTCATTGGGTGTAATTTTACGAGATATATTTGATATTTATTTATTAAAATGAAAGGAAAAAAGGTATTTTGAAATACCTCAATTTATGCAGAAAAGTTTCCAGTCATCAGCTCTGCTTGAACCCGTGACCTTGAGGGTCATTGAGGACAATCAGACCATCAAGGTTGTGTTAGGGTTCATATAACTTTTATGTTAACTGCTATATAAGCATTAATAACCATGCGAGTGAGTACAGCATTTTTTTGGAGATTTATAATTTGGTCCCTGAATTTTCAGAAAATGTCACTTTCTTACTTGACGTAGTTGACTACAACAAAATCTTGGTCTATTGCATTTTGTTTTTATCAATTTGCTTGTGTGTAATATTATATTCCATTTTTATACATTTTTTTTTTATAAATAATAAAATTCTTACAATATAAAATAAAATAAATATTTATTTATTTTTACTAAATTTAGTTAAATAATAAAAATAGTATTATAAATAATATATGAAAACATTATTTATAATTTACAACGTGATTGATGTCTATTTAATATTTATTTTTGAATTTATAATAATAATAATAATTTTTTATTTTATTAAATTATTTTCAAAATTATATGAATTTTTAATAGTTATATATTTATTATTGAATATATAAAGGATGGTATTAAGTTAACATGTATAATCACATTACATTTATCACAATTTTATAAATAATAAATGAAATAAATTTATTACTTATAAAATTTGTAATCTAAATAATTTATCAAATAAATGTATTTGAAAAAAATATTTATAATTTAATACAATATTAATGTCTATGTAATATTTATTTTGAATTTATAATTGTCATAATGATAATTTTTATTTAATAAATTATTTTCAAAATTATATAGACTTTTAATATTTTATATAATTATTATAATATTTTATTTAACTTGATCTAAAAAATAAAGTTCAGTAGCAACTTTAACGCAACATAAACCCACATTTCGACTATGTATTAACTAGTGAAGTAGTGTTATATTAGAAGCACTATTGACTTTAATTATTGCAATACAATCTTGGTTGCCCAAACATGTGTTGCATTATCTAATATATTTTAATTCTCTAATCCAATATTTTATTCAATGTGATTTGAACACTCATTCATACTGACAATGTTTAAGACTTGGATTGTTTGTACATACAAGTGGTATATATAAAAAAAAACATGTCTCTTATCCAATATGTCATCAAGAACAAAAAAAGTGCTAGAGATATGCACGGATACAACTTATTATTATTATTGATATTGATTAGGTAAAGATTTTTCGAAATCAAGCATTATAAATGCGACCCAAAAATCTATTCACAAACATGAAAGTATCTTCTCTTACAATATTGAAGAGCGGACAATATGCCCTCAAACACGAAAATTATATCTAATCTCATATTATTGAGAAGAAATCTCTCACACATGTAAAAGAACATACGTACATCATTTAGCCAACTGTGGATGTATTTATTCTCATTCTTTTTTAATATATATATATATATATATATATATATATATAAAAGATATTCTAATTACTGTTGAACAACCTGGTTAGTAAATAATGGAATAATGACAAGTATATTTATTAGTGTTTGTAACGAGGGTTTATTCATACCTGTTGAATTCTAACCCGGCGTTAAAAGAAAATTGAAAAAAAAAATTTATTGTAGTAGAATCATTGTAAAAGAACATTTTTGAAAAAAAGCCTTACGAATTTTTATCTTGAAAAAATACCTTTAAACTCAAAAATTATTTCAAAAAGTTGTTCAAGTGCTTTCATTTCTTTTTTACTTAAACAAGATTTTAGCCGCACAAAAAAAAAAGACTTGATATAAAGTGTTTTATTATTTTAGAAGTATATTTATTTATTTTCCACCAATATAGAAAGAAAAATAGATACCAAAATGTTTAATTCTTTATAAATTTTCACATCATGTAATTTTCTCTTTAAAAAAAAGAAGGTATTTTGAAATACCTCATATAATATAAGGGGAAATTACACAAAGGTCCCTTAGCAATCATCATAAAACATCACCAATCGAACCCGTGACCTTGATATTCACAAGGATCCTAGAGACCATTGAGGTCTGAGGAAGGGTTCACATTTTAATTCCGAAGAATCATTTATAAATTTAGTGCACATCACACATGAAAACATTTTCCTTTTCCATTGAACATCCCCCTCCTCACAAAACAATTGCTAAGTATCCATAAGCTTAGCTATATTAAAAAATGCTTGTCAATATGAATTATAAACCAATTTATAATATATATTAATAGATCGAATCAAATCGAATACGTGTCGAGTTGTAAATGGGTCAACTCAAATTTTACCCTTTTATTTATTGGGTTTGAAAATCAACTCAAACTCATTCAATATTTTAATGGGTAACCCGAAATCGATCAATTTAACCAATTATCTTTGGTTATTATTATTTTTAGTAAATAATATTCTGATTTGATTAAAGCAGGAAAAAAAAGTATAACCCGTAAAATAAGAAAATTAATAAAAAAAAATATATTACTCAAATTAATAAAAAAACCATATTATAATACAATTATAACTGATGTTTAAAATTAAATTAAACTAAAAATAAATGTATATGAAAACTATCTGTTTTTTGCGAATGAGTTAAGGAAAAAGGTATTTTGAAATACCTCTTTTTTTTGGAGAGATGCTTCAGTCTTCAGAGCTGCTTGAACCCATGACTTTGAAGGTCATAGAGGACTGTCTGACCATCAAGATTGTGTTAGGGTTCATATAACGTGTATGTTAACTGTTATATAACCATGTGACTGAGACAGTGACTACCCTTTTTTTTCGGAGATTTATAATTTGGTCCCTGAATTTTCAGAAAATGTCACTTTCTAACTTCACAGTTGACTACAACAAAATCTTGGTCTACTGCATTTTTTTTTACTTAATCAATTAAATTGTGTGTAATATTATATTGAATTTTATCACATTTTTTTAGAAAATAATTAAATATTTATTTACTTTTACTAAATTTGCCTAAATAATAAAAATAGTAATTTAAATAATATATGGCAACAATTTTTATAATTTAAAACATGATTGATGTCTAATTAGTATCAAGTTTTGAATTTTAAGAATAATAATTTTTTATTTTATTAAATTATTTTCAAAATTATATGAATTTTTTCCTTATTATTGGTCGATTAATTCTCTCTTATATGATATGAAGTGTCCAATTTAATATTATTGATTAGTTATATAATTGTTTTTGAAAAGGGATTAGTTATATAATTTAAAGAGTCTCTATTAATTATAATATATATTTATATGATAATATGAAGTGTCCCTATATATATAATCACTATTTAATGCTTTATTAATTCGTTATTATATTTTATAGATATATAACATGTAATATGAAGGGTCCCCAACTCTCCATAAAAACTTGAGATTTGTTAGACTTTTTAAGCATTTTTAAGGAAGCCTAAAAACAACACTTGAAGGAGGGAATGAACATAAATTAGTAATCATGAAGTGAAACAAGTTTTTAGAGGAGAAACGGATGTTATATGCATAAAATTATTCATTTGATAAGCTTTATTCAATTTTGATTACGATGCATTTTTAATTGTTGGTATAATGTCCTTTTGTAGCAAATTTTCGATTCTCACAAATCACAATATTGTTTGTTTGTATAAAGTTGCTAAAACATTTCGAAAAGCATGAAATTCAGCTTTACAAATTGTAATCGGTGGTTCTTTTGTTGGTTGCATTACATGCCAGATTTGCTTACATATGTTGCTTGATTTCTCTCTTATAGTTGTATGAATTTTTTTTTTCTTAATGATATTGTTTTCGTTGTGATTGGATAGGTCATTGTCAATTTTAGTACTTTTGAAGTACATTCAGTTCACATCGGATTGTCGGAGATGGTTGAGGTAATTGAATCTTATTCTATATCTTAGTGTTATTTCGCTTATGGTTTATATAATCTCCATTTTCCCGCGCTTATGATTTATATTGTATAAGGACAAATTGCACAAACCTTCCCTAAGTTTAGGACTAATTGTAACAAGATTGACCTTTTACTCAAAATTACACAAATCTCCCTTACCGTTAGTTGAGTTCCATTAAAAGTTAACTGCTCAAAAGTAATATCGTCAATTTCATCTTTTTAATCATTTATTTAATAAATCATTAATACATAAAGAAATGGATGGAGGAGAACATCTCCTCATTTAAATAGATGGAGGAGATCTCCTTCCATCATTTAATTAAAAAAAATATTATTCAAGTAAAAGTAAAAAACGAAGAAAAGATGAAGCGCAGAAAAAAAAAGGAGAAAGATGAAAGCGAGGAAAAAAGAAGGAGATGAGGTGCAGAAGAAAGAAGAACATGAAGCACAGAAAAAAAAATGGGCGTAGAAGAAAGAAGAAGACGAAGCCCAGAAAAAAGAAGTAGATGGAAGAACTGCTCCTCCATGGAGCAGACTGCTCCAGGTGGCACCTAGAGCGATCTAATCCTCCGTGAGGAGCATATCTGCTCCTCTTGGAGGAGGAGTAGTTCCTCCATCGCCAGTGGAGTTGTTTGGATGTGTTAAAAGAAAAAGAAAAAGAAAAACCTTTTTGGTTGTTGAATGGACTTTTTTTTTTATTTGGGTGATGAATGAAAATTGATTTTTTGTTTGGGTGATTTATGGACCGGTGATTTTGTTTGAGTGATTAAAGGATTTAAGGATTTCAATCCCAGAGAACAAAAAAAATGCATAGTTAGGTAATGAAGGATTGAGTAAAAAAAGTATATATTCATATATTTTTTTTGAATTTTTAAAAAGTTATTATATATTATATAATATTTGTTAAATTATTTATTTTAAGGTTTTTAGATAATACAAAAAAATTATTTTATACTAAAAATCATGTCAAAGGTTACGTTTAACGGAAGTCAACTAACGACATTGGAGGTTTGTGCAATTTCGAGCAAAAGGTCCATCCACCTACAATTAGGCCTAAACTTGGGGGGATGCGTATGCAATTACTCTATATAATCTCTAGATTTTTGCAATTCATTTATTTTTGATGATGTTTGTAGCATATCTTCCTTTAGGTTTTATTAATTTGTTCTGTTTCTTTTTTCTTGTATTGGCCATTCTTTATTTAATTTAATAATTTGCTAGGTTTGAGTAGATGATGAGGGTGCTAAAGAGATGCCAGCTTAGTTGGGATGTCCCGATGCACATACTGATCCAATTGTCAATAACTATAAATGAAATGACAAGTATATTTATTATTTTTTTTAACTAGGGTTATTTATACCTATTGAATTCTAACCGCAACGTTAAAATAAAATTGAAAAAAGCCTTATTGTTATGAACATATTATTTAAGTGGATGTCCACATTTATATATTTTATACAAGTAATTTGCAAACTCTTCATCTCCCCACCATCTCATTAACACCCAAATTTTATGATCATTATGAGGTGTTATGATATTGCCTTTTGATTTTTGTAACCATTGAATTGTAAGACTATAAAAGGAGTCATTACATGTTGTATCTGTACTTGAAGATGTATTGAGGAATAGAATGATCTCTTCTATTTGGGACTATTATTTTCTCCTTTTTCTTATTTTTATTGTGTTCTTGTTTATTTTATTTATTTCATAACACTTGTGAATTTTTTATCTTGAAAAATACCTTTAAACTCAAAATTATTTCAAAATGTAGTTCAAGTGCTTTCTTTTCTTTTTTTACTTAAACAAGATTTTAGCAACACAAAAAAAAAAAATTTGATATAAAGTGTTTTGTTATTTTGAAAGTATATTTATTTATTTTCCACCAAATATAAAAAGAAAAATAGATAACAAAATGTTTAATTCTTTATAAAATTTTCACATCATGTAATTTTCTCAAAAAAAGAAGGTATTTTGAAATACCTTATATAATTAAGGGAAATTACACGAAGTTCCCTTAGCAATCATCATCAACCATCACCAATCGAACCCGTGACCTTTAGATTCTCAAGGATCCTACTGACCAATTGACCATTGAGGTCTGAGGTAGGGTTCACATTTTATTTCCAAAGATTCATTTATATCATTGAGGTCTGAGGTACGCACGTGAAATTTGAACACAACATTTTTCCATTTTCATTGAACACCCTCCTCCTCACAAAACAATTGCTAAGTATCCATGAGATTAGCTATACTAAAAATGCTTGTCAATATGAATTGTAAACCAATTTATAATTGTTTAATTACAAGAAAAAGACTCTTATATCCTTAAAGTAACACTATGTAAAATATTAAGAACAGAGGATAAAATGGTCATATATTAAATTACATTTTTTTTGTTTAAGAGACCTTTGATCCAGCAATCATCTAATAACGAATGAAGGACAAAGCATTTTAGAAAATAAACCCTATGATTCTATTAAAATTTTGGACTTTTTTGGTTATTCTTAAAAAGGTTTTTTTATTTTATTTAAATGTTGGCTAAAATAATTTTTTATCGTAGACAATGCTAAAAATGAAAATTTATAAACAAAAAAAAAATCTTGGTTAAAATTTGGCTATTCAATCAAAGGGTATAAATGTAATTAGAAAATGAGTAGTGATTAATTTCAATACTAATTCAAATTACATTTGTAAAACAATTAAAATAAAAAAGGTATTTTGAAATACCTCTAATTTAGTGATTTTTTTTTTTTTTCTATAAAGTATCTATCTATCATCATCCTTCGAACCATTGACCTTGATTCTCTCAAGGACCCAACTGACCATCAGGGCAGAGGACAGGTTCAATTTATTAGCCAACAAATCTATTATTTAATACGCGTGAAAGAATGTATTCTCAATTCTCGTTGGGCTGCCTCACTGTAGAACAATTTTTTATGGGTATTTATCAAACAATTATTAACTTTTGACAAATGTCAAACCATTGTTAGTATTAACTATTAGACTATGTTTGGTGGCTTGTGTTTTAACTGTATAAGAATTTAAAATGTATTGAAATAATATATTACAATATTTGGTTTATTAGTTATTAACAGTATGTAATGTATTGCATTGCATTGTATTAGTTAATACATTTTCATTGGTCTAATACAATGGATGTTGTATTAACTAATACAAATGAGAGAGAAATAATGATTAATTTTAATAATAATAATAATAATGTGATAATGAAATTTATTAATAATAGCTAATACAAATGAGAGAGAAATAATGATTAATTTTAATAATAATGATTAATTTTAATAATAATAATAATGTGATAATGAAATATATTAATATATTATTAATAAATTTTAATAACAATACTAATAAGGCAGAATTTCACATAAGTCCTACCTTTTTGTTGATTTGTCACATTTATAAATGTCTTTCCATATTCATCACTTTAGTCCTTACTTTTTCCAAAACTCATCACTTTAATCCATTTGACCAAATATTTGAAAGTCAACTTTTTTAAAACCTGTGAAAATACAATTTTGCCCTTATTACTATTTAATTTAGCTAAAATGATTATATTAGCTTTAAATTAAAATGAAAAACAATAAATTCTCAATAATTAAATCTTAAATAAATAAATAAAAATCCATTAATTTTTTTTGTCATAATTGATATTTATTTAGTTAAAATGATTATCTTAGTTTTATATGATTTGTTTTTCATAATTTTTTTTGTAATCTATTTATTTAAGATTTTATTATTGAGAATTTTTTTGTTTTTCATTTTAGCTAAATAAAAATTAATTATGAAAAAATAAAAAATAAGAAAAAATTAATGGATTTTTTAATTATTTATTTAAGATTTTATTGTTGAGAATTTTATTGTTTTTTATTTTGATTTAAAGTTAAGATAATCATTTAAACTAAATTAAATAGTAATAAGGGCAAACATGTACTTTCACATGTTTTAAAATAGTTGACTTTCAAATATTTGGTCAAATGGACTAAAAGATGAGTTATGGAAAAAAGTAAGGACTAAAATGATAAGTATGGAAAAACATTTATAAATGTGACAAATCATCAAAAAGGTAGGACTTATGTGAAATGTTTCCTACTAATAATAATGTGATAATGATATATATTAATATATTATTAATAATAAAATTTAATAACAATACTAACAGTGATAGTGATAATAATAATAAAATTTAATAATAATAATTTTAAATATTATTATTTTATTTTTTATAGATTTAATTTAATTTAAAATTAAATTAAATCTATAAAAAATAAAATAAAATATTATTATGAAAGTATAAAGGCGAAATACCCCTTTTTAGCATTATAAACAAGGGTTTTATTTTATTTTATTTTTAATACGAATTATTGTTGAGAAGTGTTATTAACGATCTATTAAATATTGTTTGCAATTAATTAAATTTTTTTTTATTAATGACAATAGAGATGGCAATGGGGTGGTTTCGGGGCGGGGTGCCCCATTTATTTTTGGAAAACCCATCCCTTCATAAAACCCCACCATAGATGGAGCGGGTTAGGGCAGGACGGGGTACAATAAAGAGTGCTTTTCCAATCCCCACCCATTAACCCTATTTATAATTTTTTTATATTAAAATAACAAATATATAACCATTGAATATGATTTAAAATATAAAGTAATAAATAATTCCAAAAAACTATTAAAAAACATCTCATAAAATTAAATCATTTTCAAACATGAACATAAAGTATGAAGTCAAAATGTTCGAAATTCATAACACTAATCATCTAATAGTTGCATTTATTTCTCTAGTTCTCTTTTCGTACGATCAACTCCATTAGCATCTCCTTTTTTAAATATATTTATTTTAGATATTTTTATTTTCTTTGATATAACTTTGAAACTACGTAGTTTAACTAAGTATTATTTTAAGCGGGACGGGGCGAAGCGAGGCAGGGCGGGGGTGGAGAGTATAAAACTCATCCCCGCCCCATACCCATTGCCGGTTAGACTATATATCCCTATCCTCGCCCTATCCCCACCAAATTGAAACTCATCCCCATCTCAAAAGTGCAAGTCCCCGCTGGGCCCCGTCCCTGCGGGGAATTTTGCCATCCCTAAATGACAATTTTAACATGAATTAAAATTAATAAACAAAATAAGAAAGTTATAAAGACACTCAAAACCATTATTTTAGAAAGCAAGTTTTTTTTTCCATCTTTAGTTTTTTTTTTTCTTCCAATTTTGTGTTTTTTTTTCCTGCTTTACAAACCTAAAATATATTTTTCTTCTTTTCAAAATAATTTTTTTCTCACACACAATCAAACCCTCTATCATTATCATTATCAGTTATATATAGTAATTTTCCAATGGAGACTTTTCACACTGCACACTTTAAGCACCTTTGATGAAATTGTATGAAATATAATGAATTTTGACTTGATTTTTTGTATGGATGGTGGAAACATTGAAATACATTTATGGAAAAAAATAAAAAAAAATCGGATGCAAGAACTAATTTTCCGGATTTTTTTGAAGATAAAACATTTAAAAATAGTGAAATATAAGAAAAAATAGTTCTCAAATCCAAAGCATTTCCAAAATTTTACCAAATGTGTATTTTAATTTTCTTAGGATGCATACAAAAAATCTCATCGAAAAACATTTGATTACATACAATTTCATCAAAGGTGTTTAAAGTGTGCATTGTAAAAGTCCTCATTGGAAAATTATATATATATATATATATATATATATATATATACAGTCTTTCTATTGTCAGTTTGTCCTGATATAAAATATATCAGGACGAAAAATGTGGACCATTAGATTAACATATTTTAACTCAAAATGTATGCACTTATCAAAACTAAAATAAAAAAAATGAAAAATTGAAAAGTAAATAAAAATATATATTTAAAGTAAGGGCATTTTTGGAAGTTGAACTTACTTTGGTGCCTTTAAAACTTAAGTTATTAAAGTAGTGTCACTCGTACTCGTGCAATACCAAATCAAAAGAGTGCCACCCATATTCTCACATTTTTAATTGGGTTCGAAATGAGTTTGTGGTTAGTTGGATGTAATTGGTGTGTTTAATTGGGTTCGAAATAGGTTTGTGTTTAATTGAGTTGAACTAGTGTCTTTAATTGTGTTTGAAATATGTGTGTGTTTAATTGGACTGAGCTAGTGTGTTTAATTTTGTTGAACCGGTGTGTTTAATTGTTTTCGAAATAGGTGTGTGTTTAATTGACGAGACATTCCTAAGAATCATCTCCAAATTGCCCATGTCCGATTCACAAGAACTGTTGCAACAGTGCCTCAGCTTCTCAACGAAAAACGTCGATGATTGCCTTCACTTGATTACAGCAATCAACACCTGGTTCTGCCACACAACTCGACCCCCACAAGCCGATGATGATGACAGTTAGAATGTCATGCCTCTCTTCTACTGACTTTGTTCTAGAGCTCTAGACATCTCTGTGTTAATATTATTATACATAAGATTGACATTTAGTCTCATACTGTCACTGTATATATGAAACTGGACCTCTCCAGTCTCCACCTTTGCAGCTGAAGCAAAAACTAAATGCTTTTAACTATCTTTGTAAATTTGTTTGCATCTTTTGGCGGAAATTTAATCTAATTGAAGGAAAAGTAATTAATGTTTGGGTGTAAAACATTTCATCTTATATGACGTAGTCGTTGTCATGTAATTATTATTTCACTCATCGAATTATTCCATTATCTATATTATAATTTACTACAAGGCATTAGCAAAATAGTCATATATGTGGTTTACTTTCACAATGATTGATCTGATTGATCTCCTCGTATGTATCTACATGTTCAAAGACTCAAAGGTTATAATTTTTTAATCCCCAAAGATTGTAGGGTTACTCGGGTTCGTTAAGTAGGTTTGACAAGAGCCACAATTTCAAACCCAAGTTCTTTAAATGGGTTTGGGGGATTTCTAGGTTTTATATATATATTTTGTGTGTGTGTATAATTTACATCCAAGATTCATCCCAACGTTTGAATAGTGTAAACTTGATGCTGACCTGAAGGCTGAAGCTATAAGAAAACTATTTCAAAAAAAGATTAAAGGTGTCTTTCCATTACCAAAACTTCATTCTATAAACAAAAAACAAAAGAACAAACAACATATGCTGAACTAGCTATGTGAAGAGGACCTTGACTCTGTAATTAATTACAGGAAAATAAACAACATCACTTCTGCAATGATAGTAGATACAAAACAGAATTCACCCTTTTATTTCATTTCATTTTGCCAGGTCCATAAGTGATTATCAATTTCATCGGGTCCATTTCTGTATGTCAACAAATAAAAATAACACATTTAGATTGAAATATATTAAACCTGCCACACAGTAAACACCGTGCGTGTATTAAAACTAGTGTGTTTAATTGATGAGGTAGATAAATAGATGATGTGTTTTATCTCTCAGAATAACCACTCTAGTCATATTAAACACACACCAGTTCATCAATTAAACACACATATCAATTTACATCAATTAAACATGCACCAATTCACATCAACTAAACATATTATGTGTCATCAATTAAACACACCATGTGCCGTCAACTAAAAACACCAGGTGTCCTCAATTAAACACACGACACCAGGTGTCGTCAATTAAACAGACACAAGTTCAAATCAATTAAACACAGAAGTAATTCATCAATTAAACACACACATGTTCACACCAATTAAACACACTAGGTGTCGTCAATCAAACACACACATGTTCAAATCAATTAAACACACACCGGTTCAACTCAATTAAACACACCGGTTCAACCCAATTAAACACAACCCTATTTTGAACACAATTAAACACACCAATTCAACCAAATTAAAAAAAAAACCTATTTCGAACACAATTAAACACACTAGTTCGATCAAATTAAACACTAACCTATTTCGACCCAATTAAACACTAACCTATTTCGAACACAATCGAACACAATTAAACACACCAGTTCAAACCAATTAAACACACCAGTTCATCATTTAAACACAAACCTATTTCGAACACAATTAAACATACCAATTCGACACAATTAAACACACTAGTTCTACCGAATTAAACACACTAGTTCAACTCAATTAAACACACTAGTTTGACCAAATTAAAGCCACACCTGTGTTAAATAGATTAAAAACACCATATGTCATCTTCTTCAACCCACGTTCATGGCATCTACTACAAATGAACACCGAATCTATTTCATGCCTTTTAAAATAATTAAACAAATGTTTTGAATACATACATCGAGAAGAAGGACCAGATCCAGCTCGATTCATAACTGGAAAGATCTACAACAATTCCACAAACAAACAGCTTCGCTAAATCTTCCGTAAAATCTGAAGTGAGAGAATCCAATTTGTGTAGTTTCAAACAATGTGTAATAGGGGAGAGAGAAACCCGATAGACAGAAGAGGGAAGCCATATTGTGGCCTGAGAGAAGAGATAGCAACATGTTTTTGGCGTGAGAGAAAGAAGAGAGAAACATCAGTGTTTGTCGCTTGAGAGATAAAGGAGAGAGAGAAGAGAAAGTTTTGGACAAGAAATTAAAAGCAAAATAGGAAAATGAGGGGCAATTTTGTCTTTTCAATGCAATGTTTGGTAAAAACAATAACAACACTAATTTTGAATAAAATTAGAAAAGCCCCTAATTTATTGGTTATAAAGGGTTATTTCCTCTGGAAACAAATATTATATGATAAACTAAAAATAAATTAGTGGAGTTTTTATTTTTACCCATCAGTAATGTTTTGATTGGTTTTACCAAATCTTACACTGAAGAGACAAAAATACTCTTAATGACTTCTAAAATAAAAATACTTAAAATTTTTTTTAACTTTTTTTATTGGAGGTTGGCGAGACCTTCAATCGAGATCTTGCTGACCTCCACTGCAGGTCGGGCCTCCAATCTAAAAAAAAATGAGGAAGAAGAAGAAGATGATGATGATGATGAATGTTTAATTTTTTTTTTTCAAATTTGGAAAAAAAAATTCCAGATCAGGAAAACAAATTCAAGATTTCTTCAATTAAATACACCATTAGTCTTCTTCAATTAAACACATCAATAGTCATTTTCAATTAAACTCAACAGTCTTTTTTCAATTAAACACACCACCGGTTTTCTTCAATTTAACATACCGATTCTCTTCAATTAAACGCACCAGTTTTCTTCAATTAAACACACTACAGTTTTCATCAAGTAAACACACCACTTGTTTTCATCAATTAAACTGTTTGTTGCAAAATAGGCAAACAAAAATAATAAAAACCTTGTAAGTGCACAAATCGTAAACGATAGCACATCGAAAAAGTAAGGATCGTTCCCATAGAGAATTAATTACCTACTAAAATAATGAGTTTAAATCTAAGACACTCTAGGACTCTAATCTAACTAACAATATAAAAACACACACACACACACACACACACACACACACATACACACACGAATGAGGTTTTTGATTTGATTATGAAAACTAAAATAATTAAAGAAACAATTAACTAAAACACATCGGAAAAATAATTAAGGAATATATAGAAAAACACTAGTCAGGACCTTCTATCCACCACTAAACAATCATCTAATCCATAGACAATAATGAAGCAGAAAAATAATCAAACATGATAAAGATATTCACGACAAGGTGATGGTGTCTCACTAAAGCCGTATGATTCTCTCTTTGTTGGTATGTAAGTTGCATGATGTCTATATAAATATCTATATCCCAAATTATAACCTAGCATGATGTCTACTTAGATTTAATAATGGGAATTCATTAAGAACAAAGAGAATATGAATATCACATGAACCCTAAAACATGGTATCTATTCTAGGTTATTCATGAATCAACTTCCCTTAATTGGGTCGTAATTTAATTAATTGTTGCAATCATTGATAGATTTATATGGTGTCCGACTTGTATCCTTGAAACATAGATCCTAAAATCATACTCCTAAGATGGCCGGTCAAAGAAACAAAAAAATAGAAAAAACAAATCTTATGGAGAAATTGAATTCATCATGTATTAAAAATAATATTTCATTAAAACAAAACTTGTCTATGGAATTGAAATCATGTATAGGGCTTCAAGTTAGCCATAACTAACAAAAAATTAGCTAGAAATAGAAGCTAGAAAAATAAATAAAAACATCAAATCTAAAGAAAAGTAGAAGAAGAGAATGTTGCTTGAGTCTTAAATCTTCAATCTCCAACTCTCCACACTTCTCTTGAAGAAACTCTTGGTATTTATAGTTGACTTCTCCTTGTGAACTCTCAATTTGCTTTGTTGCAGGAAACTCAGCAAGTAGGAAAGTAGAATGAAACAAGGAATGATAATTCTTTCATAACTTGGATTTTCTCTTTTGATGATTGACTCCTGATTTGAGTTTAGGAAGTTTCCCAAATATGTATTGGACTTCTAGAGTCATTAAAATTTGATTTTGGAAGGTTTGGAACAAGTCTGGACCAATTCGGAGTGGTTTTTCACCAAAAATACGTTCTTGCAATTTGGTTACCGAAAACGGCTGTTATCGCCCGCTGGATTCTAACCGCCAAAATAACTAGAAAAAATCGGCTATCAAATCGGCGGCTATGGCCCGCCAAATTCATTGGCTTTGACCTTCGGTTACTAAAACGGCCATAATTTTCTCTAGAAAATTCAGATTGACAAACTGTAAAGTGCACTGGAAGCTAGACATACATGGTTTTCAGAAAACATGTATATCTCAACCTGGTTCTATCTGAAGAGGGAGATATGGTGTTCACAAGTTGAACGTCCTGTAGAGGCAATTCTCCAAATTTTCTTTAAAGTCACTTTTTTGCCTTCAAACTCAACACAAAAGCTATCTTCTACACAAACTCAATGAACACGTTAAAATATTCAATTTCACTCAGGAACATAACATAAAATATAGGAATTAGGGATCTCAAATATCAACATTTTTCGACCTAACAAATACCCCCAAACCTAGCTTTTGCTAGCTCTTGAGCAAAATCGAAAAAAAAACTAAAAACTAAAAAAACTAAACTACATAGGCTATTTTCGTAGGAAAACAAGATAGCTTTGAGCATATGCTACAAGCCTTTAAACCTTTAGGTGTCCCTTGTATGAAAAGTTATAGTCTCCTGAGGGTTTACCAACCGTGATGCCCACAAACACTTAACCCAATCAAGACTCAATAAAAACAAACAAAAACGACAAGACAAATTTACATATCGAAAGGAATTAACACACACACACACAACACACTTACTCAAAACTGAAATCATACGATCAAGTACATACATCATATCTTATGCCTCAACAATAACCAAATATTCTCAGCTTGTAAACAATAAACTCAAATGCCATGGAGGCAGTTCGTCTCAACTCTAGGTCCTCACAAGATATCACTCAATTTCACTTGAAACCTAGGTAACACTTTCAACAAGCATATGTGAAAGAATTTATGCACATCGCATATGAGTATATAGTAGAAAAAAGGCTAAGATTTATACAAAAGATCTCATGAATGGAATCATATACTAAGAACAAGATAGAGCACGTACTTACATCTACTCATAAGCCAGAATCCCCAAAAGCTCAGTTAGGTCTTTCATTTCAGGTTGTAATGGGGTTATTGGGTAAATGGTTAATAGAAAGAACGGAAAAAGAAGATGCAAATAATCTAGAATCATGCCAAGAGATGTATCGTGGTATGCCAATAGGCGAACATCTCTCCATTGAATCTTCTTGCATATAGGCTTCTTCATTGATTTCTTCAACTTCTTTTTCTAGTAGATATTCAACTCTAACACATCTTCATCTTCCTTGCTCCATCTTGTTTGCTTTATTTGAATGCTCTTTTTCTATTATTTTTTAAAAAGAAAAATAATACATTTGATTTTGAAAATACACTCTAAAACTTGTGTCTAAACAACCTGGGGGGTGGGGATTAGTCAATATTAACAAGCAAAACCCAATTCAACCAATAATAAAAATCAAGTAAAATGCGGAAATTAAATGACACTTAATTTTTACGTGGAAACCCTACAACAAGGGAAAAACCATGGGCTATCCTTCCAGCCACACCGATCCTCAAATCCACTATTGTAATGATGTTTACAACCTAGGTTGCCTCTAGTCACACCATTCTCGGTCACTAACCCACCACTACTACCCAACATGCCTTTATAGTGATTCTTGATCAAATTGCTTGCCAACCACACATTGGTTGCAAGACTTCAGTTGCTTATGCGCTACACCTTTTAGTCACAAGACTTAATTCTCAAAGAAGAGATTAACAACCTATGTGAATATATAAATATATCCTAAATGCAATTAATGCTAGGCAACACTAAATGCTTATCTAGAGATTTAAATATGTCAATGAGTACAAATCCTAGATATCAATGTCTATATGAATGCACATAGATACTTAACTAAATATAGATATGCAAGTCTACAATCTAGTCATCAAACAAAGCCATATCAACACAAATTGTCATTAATCATGACAAGGATACTAAATGCAATTAACAAATACAATCAATAAGTCCTAAACAATATCTAAATGCAAAGCATATAGATTTAGCTAGAAGGACAAATATGTCCTAAATGCAAGCTATCACAATACAAACCCAATCATGCAAAGGAACTCATAAGTAGATGCAATAAACTAAGTCCTAGCATTTAATCAACTAATAAATGCAATAAAAATATCATCTTGGAAAGTATAAACAAATAACAAAGATGATATTTTTTGTTTAACTTACCAAGTCAATTTAATGATGAAGACCCATGCAAGAAAACATCCTAGATGAAGCTAGAAGATGTTTGATTCATGAATGAATGATGAGTTTTGGGTTTGGAGAGGTAAAGAACAAGTCTTGAAGCTTCTCTCTCTAAATGATACTTCCTCTCACTAAAAATTGATTTTTGAAGCTTTAAAAACGAACGGGAGAGAAAAGAACATATATATAGAAGCCCTAAACAAAACCACATCGTTTTGAACTTGGAAAACAAAATCCCGTCAAAACCGCTTTCTGTACTGTGGTACAGGCAGATGTCCAGACCGTGGTACATACCGCACAACAAAAGAAATGGTCTTCAGGAATGGCCTGCTGTATGGACCGCTGTGCATGCAAGTGCACCAACCGCGGTCCACACTACACATGACACACTGAAGAATACCACTCTGTGTGCCATGGCGCAAGCAGTGCTTGCCAAGCGGTCTAGGCCGCACTAAAGGGGAAAATCCCTTTTTAACACTTAAAAAGAATGCCTATCTTACATGAATGTTGTGCAAGTGTGAAGTGAGTGAAATTCACACAAAACAAAGCACAATTAATATGCAGGACATGTTATCAATTTAGATACAATGCAAGATATGATATCTAATGCAAGCTAGTGAGTGTGTGCAACTAAGTCTCTTCAATTAAGAGTCAAGTCAAGTAAACTACCTCTCTTGAAGCACTTTGAGATCTTGGAAGCTTGTTGAAGATGAGTCACAATTGGAGACCTAAGCTACCCATTACAAAGTGATCCCACTGTGGTTTGTCATGAAATAAGCCAATCGTAAATAGATGTCCTTACAGATTTTTCTTTTTCTTGCAAGAACTTTTGATTCCTCCACTTTTCCTTGATACATGCATGCTTTAGACTTTACCCATGCTTATCTTCTTATTTCTTTGCTTTCAACTTGAACTTGAATTTGAACTTCTCTACATGATCCCAAGCTATAAGGTACGTCCAATATATATTGGGTATACGAGATAGGGATAATGTGGGTGATGAAGAGACAAGCTCGTAAGTGTTTGGCTTCAAAAGGGCTAATGGAATACATACATGGGTAGAGAAATTTAAGTCCTTTTATGTAGGTTAGCACACATTGCCTAACATCACTTCTTAAGGTTCATCCAACTCACGAACAAAAGCAAATAATGTGATACCTTAAGAGAGAAAGTTCATTATTATCCAATGCAAAAACCTAATGAGATCAATCTAAAAGAATGAAGAACATGAAGAATGTTTATGAGTAGAAATAATAAAACCCTATTAATTTATGCAATTTAAGGCTGTGAACCTCACTAAGGTAGTCTCCACAATTCTTCCATAGGCAAACAAACATGGCATCCACTTACCAATAATCAAGATTCAGGCTTTTACTCAAAACATGATACACTTACTATCAATACAATCCTAAATTCAAGAATTCATGTGAATAGCATGGCCATTAGACTCAAATCATTTGCAAACTTGTAAAAAAAAAAAACAAAAGTTGACTCAATTTACAGAACAAAATTCTTCTGAAATTCAAATCTGACCTATGTCCACATTCTAGTGCGTATATGATTAACGAACTGTAAAGTGCGCCGGGAACTAGACATCCGGGGCTTTCCGAAAACATGTGGATCTCAATCTGGTTTGATTTGAGGAGGAAGATATGGTCTTCACAAGTTGAACACTCTGTATAGGCACCTCTCCAAATTTTCTCTAAAATCACATATTTGCCTTCTAACTCAACACAAGAGCTATATTCTACACAATCTCAACGAACACGTTAAAATATTCAATTTTACTCCAGAACATAACATAAAACATAGGAAATAGGGATCTCATATAACAACATTTATCGACCTAACATAAACACACCACTAGTTTAATTCGTAACGTGTTTAATTCATACCGTGTTTAGTCTGTGCGTTTAATCTCCTTCTTCTTCATAGATTTTTTTCCCTTATTCCCTTTTTTTAATATTTTGTGTGTGGCAAGTGACCTCTATTGGAGGTCATGACTTCCAATCATTAAAAAAAATAGAAAATGCAGGGGTAAATTTGTCTCTATAGTGGAAAGTTTGGTTAAAATAATGAAAACACTAATTCAAGGTAAAAATAGAAACCCTCTTAATTTTTTGGTTAATGAACTACCCTAATGTGTCTAGATAACCTAGGAGGGGGGGATGAGTTGTTAATCGATCGATTACCAAGTTTTTCGATTAGTCAAGATTAATCACACAAACCAATTCAAAATAACAACAAAAATTAAGTAAAGTGCGGAAATTAAATAAATACTTAATTTTTACGTGAAAACCATCCAATTGGAAATAACCACGGGACTAGCCTCGCTATCCACTCATTCATAGAAATCCACTATTTAAATATTTGTTTACAATCAAGTTGACACCCTAGTCACTCTTCTCAAGGTTTGTAACACAAACTATTCTACCTGCAGGCCTTTAATAGTAGGTCTTAACAATGCTTGTGCAATTACCACATTTAGTCACAAGACTTGGACTCTAATGAAGAGAATTAAGTCTAAGTGAACATGTAACAATGTCCTATATGCAAAATAATGTAAGACAAAACACAATATGCTAATAATCTTAGTTATCAAAGATGCCTAAATAAACATTCAAGAAGGCTTAATTAGATGAAGAAATTAATTCTAACAACCTAGTTATAAGCTAACCTCAATCAACATTTATGACTTCAATAAATATGCAATAAAAGAAGTCTTTGCATACAACAATGCAATAAATGAGATTTCGTGGCTAAGGAGAACAATAAATAAAGAAGAGTGTTTATTCTAAACGTACCAAGTGTAGAGAAAAATACGAAAAACTCAACTGAAGCGTGACTAAAAACGAATTTAGTATAGTTTAAAAATTTTCCAATATTTGAACCTTAACCCTTTAATTAATTAAACATACATATATTCAAAAGATATCATACCTCTTGTCGCGTGATCCGATTGACTTAGCGTCGATGGTAATCCGCAAGATCTTCCATTCCGATCAAGAACGTGAATCACCTAGGAGCGTAGTCTCCATATTCTTTGAATTGCGTACCTGGGAATGGAAAAACGAAATCTTCTTTCCTGATTGTTAATCACAAAAACTCCAAGAGCCTAGAAAGATTGTTTCAGTCACTTTTGAATTCGCAATCGTTATGATTGAAACTCGTGTGAACCTAAATCGAAAGTGTGCACAAAACCTTTTTATGTAAAGGCTTGTAAGTGCACTATCGAATTAAGAACTATCTTTCTCTCTTCCTCTTGGCCGAATTTTCACTATGTTCTAGAGTTGGAATTTTTTTTATTCAAAAGCAAGAGAATAAAAAATTCTTTCTCTAAAAAAAAACTTGTTTTTTATCTATCCCTATTAATTCCGAAATTAATAATATATATATAGGTATATAATCCTTTCCTAAAGAGGATTTACTTGGTGGGCAAGAATCCTATCTCTAGGTAGATTTACTTGGTGACAAAAAATCCTTTTTAAAAAAAAATTTCTTTTCCACACCAAGACTCCTAATCTAACTCAAATAGTGTATTTGTGATTATAGTAAAGACTTCCTTATTTGATTAGATAAATAAATTCTTTATTTATCTACTTACCAAATTAAGTCTTTTATATTTATTATACTACTATAATAGTATACTACTAGGAAACATAATTCCTAGTCAGAAAAAGATTTTGATTTTTAATTAAATAATTAATTAATCAATTAATTAATTTTCATTTAATCAAACAATAAAATAAAATAATATTTTAGGTTATTATTATAGCCTTGCCGCCCACACACAAAAAATATGGGCCAAATATTATTTTCTTATTTTATTTAATCCATTCAGACTTTAAATAAAAGCCCATATGTGAACCAGACTCATTCTTACTAAAAGAAACAAGCCCACATGCTTGTCATTAATATATTAATATAATTTGAGCAGCCCATTAAATAAATAATGTTCAAATATATTCTTAATATATTAAATACAATTCTTGATGGACCCATAAATTAGTCCGGTAGAATATATCAAGTGATCCATGCAAGTTCGTGTGGATTGGGGATCTTGGCGGGCTATCTAAATTTAAGCTTCAACAGACATAACCTAATCACAATCAACAAATGATTCACTTAGGTCCGATCTATTAATTTTAGCTCATTCCACTAAAGAGCTAAAATTGAACTCTTAAATAAAGATAGAATAAGAAGATGTTTCTCATTCATACCCTAGACAATCTTATTTGAGATAGTGTATCCTCGTGTATAATATCAGTAATCGCCAAGAGCTTATAGCTCTCCTAGTTACCATATTTACTCATATGACCACGTTTTGAACTTGGATATTTTGACTTGTCCAGAAGCCATATTTTCAATAGACATTATCGAAAACTTAACGTTGAGATTTAATATCCAATACCTCAAAATATCCATATGATAATATTATACTCTCATTCAATAAATTGAGCCATAATGTCCATATCTATAAATGAAGTCCTCTATCGATTAACAAATGAATACCACCAAACTATCGAGGATAGACTATGCTATATAATTGTACTCATTGATAGCTCAAATGATAACACTTGCAATCATAAGTCCATCATTTATCTCAGGATTAAGATAGACTCTCCGATTGTCCTCATAATAAAAATACTTGTATCTACTGACGGTTCTAGATAAAATATTTCATTGTGATCTTGTTCAATGCACCCAGTGCACTAGATTCTTTTACTCGAAGACCCTTTCGATGATTTTAGACTCATCATAACTCATTTGATCCCACTCAAATGCCAGCAAAAGAATTCTACAACTTTATCAAGATAAAGGTGCCCAACATTTAATTTAAGTTGTGAACGTTTATTCAAGACTAACTAAAGAATTGTGTCTACCTCATACATATCCAGATATACGAACAATTCTTCCTTTCTCATAGTCTTTTGACCTTATGATTATTTACTTTGACAATTATCATTATAAATGCTATAAGATTTTATAAAACCAGAAATCATTTTATTAATATGAAAAGATTGTCAATTACAATATTACACTCTTGCTATTGAGCATAATCCTAACACCAAGTAATGGAATAAAGATGGACCATGTGAAGAAGCTTGGTGATTCTTAGATGCTCATGGATTTGGGAAATGGAGAGTCACACAAGATTGGTTGAATCTGTCTCTCTCTAAGAACTCAATAAGCTCACTCAATCTTAGAATTTCGAAATTCTTAATGAACAAGAAAGTGTCTTGGGCTATAAGTAAGGGACTAGCAAAACTACAGCAAAACTACATCATTTTTTTTCCAAAGACGGATTGTCGGGGTCTCGTTTTCACGGTTGACCAAGACTACAAACCACTGCGAAAAGGCAACTGAATCATCGTCGAAAAGTCACAGTTCTGTTTTCATGGTGGTTCATGATAAAACTACAACCGTGAAAACCATTAGAGAAAACATCGCGCCATTTTTGTCGTGGTTCTCTATAACGATACAACGACATCGAAAACCATTGGAAGGTTTGTCGTTGTCGATTTTTGCAGTGGTCCAAGATGACACTTGAACCGCGAAATCCTCTGGAAGGAATGTAACGCTCATTAGTCGCGGTGGTCCAAGACGGCACCTGAACTATGAAAACCACTGTAGTATTTTTTACGGTTCACCACGACCACACCAAGACCGCGACAATGAGAAGACTATGTCTTCTTATACGGTCAAACACACTAACCTATATGCAATATGTGCAAGTGTGCAAATGGTGAAATGCACACGTAAAAGACAATAAAAGAACACAAATGAATGTCATGTGTGTGTGTGCGCATGTACCTAATCTCTTCAGGAGTACAAGTCAAGTGTTATACCTTTGTCGCTCTTCACTCTTGAAGCTTTAGGGATGTCAGAGGGTGCTTTGATCACGATCAAGTCCAATCACCTAAATCTACCCCTACAACATTAACCCCAATGTGATTTGTCAACGAAATAAGCCAATCACAAAATGGTGGAACTTACAGTTAAAAAGTGTTATTTCCTCTAAACTAAAATATTACATGATACACATGATATTACATTGTTGCATATCATGTAATGATATAGTAGGAAACACCTAAAATTATAACGACAAAATAATGTAAAATACTATCAAAATATATCAAAAGATACATATGGTAAAGATTAACAAGTGAGCTTAACAAGATTTATACTTCCAAATGAATTATTTTTTGGGAGAATTGTAAATAACTCCCTAAAGTTTGAACAAATGTCAAGTCAAACCCTCCAATTTAAACAATCAACAAAAAATCCTCTACTATTAGTTGACAGTTAGTCAACTTTATTTAAATCAAATATGACAATTTAAATATTATTTATATATTGAATAAAAAAGGAAAATATAATTAAAAATATATACTAATAATAAATTCAATTTCTTAAAATTTAATTTTTCTCATAAAAAGTTATTTTAAGTTATTTTAATGATTTTATTGCTTTGTAATAGTATATTTTTTAATATTTAATTTTTTATTAAAATAAAATTTCTTTTCTTTTTTTCTAGCATATTTTGTTTTTTTTCCATTAGTTTTTTAGTTCAATTATATAAAAAAAAATCCAAAAATAATAATATTTCATTAGATTTAAATAAAGTTAACTAACAGTCAACTAATGATGAGAGTTTTATTGCTGATTGTTCAAACCAGAATGTTTGATTTTGTATTTAATTAAAAGTCAAAGGGTCATTTACAAATTTTACTTTTTTTTAATTGGATCTTATAGATTTTGAGGCTATCAAACTTTCATGAGAATACTAGAGCAGTTTGGTGGTGATTCCGGTTCTAAATGATGAGTTGGTAAAGCATGAAGAAAGATAGTAAAAAAAAGAGAGGACAAAGAAAGCGCTATGAGCATTTTGGACTTTTTTGGTTTGGTATAGCTATTTATTCAAAGGGTATAAATGTAATTTTATAGAAATTTAGGCATAATTTCACCAAAATATCATCTTTTTTTTTCAATTTGTCACTTTTATACATTTATTTGCATTTTTATCATTGCAGTCCTATCTTTTTTCAAAATCCATCAATTTAATCATTCCATTAGTCTATGGTAGTCAAAAATAACAATCATAGGGGTATTTCGGCCCCATTGCATATTAAATAAAATAAAAATAAAACAAAACAAAACACTGGACCCCTCTGAAGGCCGACCCATGGGGGCAGCAAACCCAGTATTTTGTTGGGGCCCCCAAGTAGCCCAATTTACTTATTCTTTTTTAGAGCCTCAGAACCCAATATATTTATGTTTAAACATGGCCAAATTCCAAACCTTTTACTACTTATATATATATATATATATTTTCCTTTTCTGCCCAATGAATTAATTCAATTAAAGAAAAAAAAAACTTCAAGCCCAATATACTTGTCATTGTGATTCTGAGACTACACACTACACAATTTAAAACAAAACCAAATAGTAAATTAATTAAAAACAACAACCTGGACCAAAAGCTAAAGTGCTAAAAGAATCAAAGGGCTTGTCTTTCCTATGTTTGGTTTGCTTCGCATTGCTTCCTGCTTTGTTTTGCTCTTCTGTGTCTTTATTTTGTTCTAGTTTAATAATAATAATAAAAAACGAATCAAAAACTTATCTGGGCCTCTGGCTCTCTCTTTTTTCTTGAAAGTTTGAAACTTTCTGTCTTTGACTCTTTGTCAATATTGAAGATTTGAAGGTATGATTTTTGTTTTCAATTAATTTCCATATGTTGATTTTGACTCATCTTTTAATTATTTATTTTAATTTCTATATAATTATAATCATTAATCAAATTGATTACAGAATTTACAGTCAACACAAATACACAAAGGGATTTAAATTGGCCCTGGGTTCTTTTATTGCCAAACTGATTTAAACGAAAAAAATACAAGGTAAAATAAAATAATCTTGTAATCTTGACATTCTTGTTATTGTTGAATACCTGAATTAGTCAATTAGACAATATAATTATATAATATGTTATATATGTGTATTAATGTGTTCTTGTGTGTTTAGATTTAAGTTTTATCTAACAGATTTTATAATATATATCTTTAGGTAAAATATTGATTCTTGAATAGTTATGACGGGTCAGCAAAAACATGACTCAGGAAGCCAGAAAAGAAAGGCGATTGAAAGAAGAGATATGGTGATAGAATCTTTTACGGGTTCTATGGATAGGTACGCAAAAAGAAAACCTAATCAATTTTAGAATGAAAATGTGAATGTGAATGTGAATGTAAATATGAATACTAGTTTGGATGAGAATGATAATGCACATGATTTGAATGAGAACGAGCATGTAGATGGGTTGAATGAAAATATTGATGATTTGAATGATAATATAGAAGATTTGAACTATGTGAATGAGAATGAGCATGTAGATGGGTTGAACGAAAATATTGATGATTTGAATGATAATATAGAAGATTTGAATGACAGTGTAGATGACTTGAATGATAAGGCATATGATTTGTGTGATCCTGGAAACTGGAAAATCAATATATCTCAAAAAGAAAGAGATTTGATAGTAGAAACTGGGTCCCGGTAAAAGTTACTACTTTCATATATCCTGCTGAAAATAATAGAAGTCTTAACGATAAATATTACACTCACTCTTTAGCAAATGGGGAGAATCACGATAAGCCTTGGCTAGTGTCTTCACAACTAAAAAAATAAAGTCTTTTGTTTTTGTTGTATATTTTCAAGAAAGGTTTGTCAAGTCCTTTAACTAATGCAAATCAAAGGTACAACGATTGGTGCAATATTTCTGGTAGACTAGTGGAGCATGAAAAGAGTAGTAGTCATGCTTAGCATGAAAGCTTGGAAGGAGGCAGAATTACGATTGAAAAAAATTGTAACAATTGATGTTTCACATGAAAGAGCTATTAGTAAAGAGAAAGAATATTGGAAAGATATTTTGAAGAGAATTATGAGTGTTGTCAAAACTCTTGCTATTTGTAATTTGGCGCTTCGTGGAGGAAATGAGAAGATTGATGATTGTAATAATGTAAACTTTTTAAGAATTATCAAAATGATTACTGAGTTTGATCCGATAATGCAAGAGCACCTTAAGCGTATCAGAATAAATAATTTCGGTATAATTATCTTGGCCATAATATTCAAAATGAGATGATATAATTGTTAGCTAGTGAAGTGAAAAACATAATTCTTGAGATTTTAAAAAGTGCTAAATATTTTTTGATTATTCTTGACTGTATTCTAGACGCTAGTCACGATGAACAAATGACTCTTATATTAAGATGTGTCAATGTTTCTACAAGTCCGATAAATGTTAAGACAACGGGAGAATCACTTTTCAATACACTTAAAAGCCTTTTAAGATCTTATGAGCTTAATTTTAATAATCTGCGAGGGCAAGGCTATGACAATGGTTCTAACAAGAAATGGCAAAATAAATGAGTACAAAGTAGAATTATAAGAGAGTATCTTAGAGCATTTTATACTCCATGTGGTAGTTATTCGTTTAACCTTGTAATTTGTGACATGGGTATGAGTTGTTTTCAAGCTAAATCCTCTTTTGGGATTGTAAGAACCTCAGTTTTATGATTGGCTTATTTCATGACAAATCACATTGGGGATGTTTGTAATGGGTAGCTTAGGTTTTATTGTGGTTCTTCATCAACAAGCTTCCAAGATCCCATAGTGCTTCAAGAGAGGTAGTTTACTTGTCTTGACTCTTTTGAAGAGATCTTAGTTGCACACACTCACTTGCATGCATTATATTCTTGATTACATGCTATTGAATGATGCATTGTATGCCTCTTTTCACACTCCACACTTGCACACATTGCACATTAATTAGTGTGTTGAGTCTGCCTGGAAAAGAGAGTTTCTTCTCTTACCGCGGCCTAGACCGCTTGGCAGGCGCTGCTTGCACCGCGGCACATAGAGCGGTATACATCAGTTGGCACATGCTGCCTTGACCGCGTCCTGCACACATGTACGCCCAGTGGTCCCTGAAGCGGTAGACTGCAGTAGGCCCATGCTGCCTGGACCGCGACCTGTGCACTTGCACGCACAGCGGTCCCAACCGCGCTGTTGTCCAGACGGTGCACTGTTGTATGTACCGCGGTCTGGACACTTACCCGAGCCGCGGTCCAGCAAGCGGTATTGACGGGATTTTGTTTCTCAAACCCAAAACGACGCAGTTTTGTCTAGGGTTTCTATATATATGTTCTCTTCTCTTCTTGGCCGAATTAGAGCTTCATGAACCCATTTTCATGAGAGAGAACAACCCTTAGAGAGAGAAAGCTTCAAGCTTTGTTCCTTGACTCTCCAAACCCAAAACCCATTACCTTCATGCATTTCTAAGCATCTTTAAGGCATGGGTCTTCATCATTAGTTGACTTGGTAAGTTGAACAAAAACCCCATATTTATCATTTGTTCATACTTTCCAAGATTGTGTTTTTATTGCATTTATTAGTTGATTAAATGCTAGGACTCTATTTAATGCACATATTTATGAGTTCCTTTGTATGATTGGGTTTGTATTGTGATAGCTTGCATTTAGGACATATTTGCCCTCTAGCTAATTAGGACTCATTGATTGCATTTGTTAATTGCATTTATTGTCCTTGCCATGATTAATGACAACATATGTTGATATGGCTTTGTTTGATGACTAGAGTTAGACTTGCACATCTATATCTAGTTAGGTCTTTATGAGCATTCATATAGACATTGATATCTAGGATTTGTACTTAATGTCATCTTAAATCCCTAGATAAGCATTTAGTGTTGCCTAGCATTATTTGTATTTTGAGTATTCATATATTCACTTAGGTTGTTATTCTCTTCTTGAGAGTTAAGTCTTGTGACTACAAGGTGTAGTGCACAAGCAAGTGAAGTCTTGCAACCAAGGTATGGTTGGCAAGCAAAGTGATCAAGGATTCACTATAAAGGCCCGTTGGGTAGTAGTGGTGGGTTAGTGACCGAGAATGGTGTGACTAGAGGTCAACCTAGGTTGTAAACATCATTACACTAGTGGATTTGAGGATCGTGTGTGGCTAGAAGGATAGCCCGTGGTTTTTCCCTTGTTGAAGGGTTTCCACGTAAAAATCAAGTGTTATTTATATTCCGCACTTTTACTTGATTTTGTATGTTTGTTTATGTTGGGTTATGTTATTAATATTGACTAATCGAAAAATTGGTAATAATCGATTAACAACCCATTCACCCCCCCCTCTAGGTTGTAGACACACACTAAGAGTGTATTTTCAGGGATTGTGCAACGAATTTATAAATTGTTTTCAGGTTCAACCAAACGATGGGAGATTTTGAAGAATCATGTTAAATATCGTGACGGAAAAGGTCTCACACTTAAATCATGGTTGGAAACACGTTGGCAAAGTCGCGTTTCTAGTGTTAAAGCAATAAGATTTCAAGCTCCGCAAATAAAAAACTCATTGATTCATCTAATGGAGAATAGTGATGATGCTACCACGGTGAGTGATGCTCAATCTTTAGCAAAGTATCTTAAGTTTGATTTTCTTGTTAGCATGGTTATTTGGTACGAAATATTGAATAAGGTTAACAAAGTTAGTGAAGTGCTTTGGAAAAAAGACATGAATATCGATGATGCTATATCTCTCTTAAATGGTCTCATTACTTATTTTGAAGAATAGAAAGAGGATTTGACGAAGCTATGATTGAAGCTGAAAAAATTGCTATTGAAATAAAGATTAAATCCAAATTTCACGAGACACGTGTTCATTCCAAAAAGAAGTTTTTTTTGATGAGATTGCTAGTGATGAGCCAATATAATCAATGGAAGAAGTTTTTTTGAAGTATTCTTGTGATACTCTTGCAACGTTTTTTGCAACATGGGGATAATTATGATATTGATGCAGTTGAGTTGTTTTCATAACTATAATTGTTAAGAAAATCATTACCGGAAGGCACAACGAAAGCTATTGAAGTCTTGGAGTATATAAAAAACATTCACATTTGCTTTCCAAATGCTTGGATAGCTTATAGAACTTTAATGACTATACCTATTACAGTTGCCTACTGCGGAGAGAAGCTTTTCAAAGTTGAAGTTGATCAAAAATTATCTTCGGTCAACAATGTCACAAGATAGGTTGAGTGGATTGGCTATGTTATTTATCGAGAAAAAAATGTTAGCTAATCTTGATGATAGTAGTATAATTTGTAAGTTTCTCATATGTCTGATTGACTCATTTCGTTGACAAACCACATTGGGGTTTTACTTGTAAGGGTAGATTAACCCTCATTGTTCGTGATCAAACTTCAATGGCTTTCCCAAGCTTAAGAAGCACTTCAAAGGTATATAACTTGCTTAACTCTCAATTGAAGAGATTTAGTTGTACAAACTCACTTGTATGCATTACTATTTGTTATGCATCGAATTCCCTTAATTACATGTTTTCTGCATGACCTTGTCTTGATGCATTTTATGCCATTCATCACATTCCACACTTGCACATCATGCATTTATGAAAGTATATTCTGTTTGCCTGGAGAAGAGAATTTTACTCTTAACCAAGGTTCAGGTCGCTGGCTATGCACCTGCCTATACTGTGGTCCCAACAACGGTTGATTCTAGAGGTTGCATGCTTAGGGTATCACGGCCTGTGCACATGCATGTACATCAGTCCCTACCACGGTATTTTCCAGAAGACCCCTTGTTGCCTGTACCGCAGCCTGTGCATTTTCATGCACAACAGTCCCAACCAAGGTATTGTCCAGACAATGCACTGTTATGTGTACCGCGGTCTGGAAAACTTGCTTGAGCCGCGGTCTACCCAATGGTAATGACAGGATTTTATTGTTTGTTTTCAGAACGACGTCATTTCAACTATGGCTTTATATATATATATATATATATATATATATCCTTTCCCCTTCTTAGCCTCCATAGAGCTTTAGATTTTAACTCAACTCCATACATAGAGCTCAAGAGTGACTTGCAAGAAAAGCCATCAAGATTCAATTTTTCTTGACCAAAATCCAAATACCCATCTTTTATTCACGAATCAAACATCATCTAGCTTCATCTAGGATGTGTTTTAGCATGGGTCTTCATCAACACACATGACTTGGTAAGTAGAACACCATTTTCATTCATTCTAGTGTTCTTGCTTAACAAGAAATCTCTTTTATGACTTGTTTGCATATAAACTAAGTTTTTATCTACAAGTTGAGATTTTTCTGTGTTGATTGTTAGGTTTTGTAATGTGATAGCTATTGCATCTAGGCTTGCACTTATTTTTTATAGCTAAGTTATATGTATGGCATATAGAAACATGATATCTAGGATTGTTTGACTTGTTCATCCATGATTAGATAAGCTTAAATGTGTTGACCTAACATTTATTCATTTAGAATACTTTTGATATTCACATAGGTTGTTTTTCTCTTCATTGATTGTTAAGTTTTGTGACTAAGTGGATTAGTGCACAAGGTGATTGGTCTAGAATCACTATTAAAGGCTCGTTGGGTACAGTGAAAAGGTTAGTGACCAAGAATGGTGTGACTAGAAGTCAACCTAGGTTGTAAACTTTCATTCAAATAGTGGATTTGAGAATCGTGTATGGCTAGAAGGATAGCCTATGAGTTTTTACCCTTTCGGGGTTTTCTCACAGTTTTCCGCACTTTAATTCGTTGATTGTTTTCGTATTGTGTTGGGTAATTTTTATAATATTGACTAATCCAAAAATTTGGTAACATTAAAACCTATTGACCCCCTTCTAGGTTAAGTTTGACACACCCAAGTAGTATTTTCAATTGGTATCAGAGCGGGTTCCTAAACATACTTAGGTGATCATTGCTCTTGTTGCATGTTTTCTTTTTGATTGTTTCATACATTAGCATTCATATCATTCATACTCAAACATTATGAGTGGGAACGGAGGTGGACATAAGGGAGCATCTAGCACAAGACCCCATTTGCTCACTTGGGTGAACTATGCCTCATGGAAAGGCAAGATAGAGTCCTACATTTTCCAAATAGATGATCGAGCATGGATGGCAATTGAAGATGGCTACACTCCTCCGGAAAAGACTCTTGAAGACGAAAGTGTAGTTCCTAAGCCAAATTCGGAATGGTCAACTCATGAGTTCGAAGCATCCAAGTGGAACAACAAGGCCACACATGCCATTCTTTATGCAATGGATGACAACTAATACTAGTTGATCCAAACAACTAGGATTGTAAAATAGGCATGAGAGATTCTAGAGACAGCCCATGAGGGAACCAAGGTGGTTAAAGACTCCAACCTTCAAGTCCTTCAAACACAATTCGAGCAAATTATAATGAAGGATCATGAGCGCTTCAACGACTTTCAAGTGAAGTTGATGGACATCATCAATCAAAACCATCAACTAGGCAACCCGTACTCGGATAAGAGGGTCAAGCAAAAGATCATGAGGTTGCGTCCCGAGAGATTCGAGTATAAGGTGACATCACTTAAAGAAAATAGTGATTTCAAGACCATGAAGCCAAGTGAATTGATTGGAAGGCTTCTAGCCTATGAGTCAAGAAAGGGTCCTACACCCTCTCCACCTAAAATGCAAAAGAGCATAGCCTTGAAGACCTCCAAAGTAGAGAAGAATGAGGATGACTCAGATGAAGAGATGGCCATTGATCGGACTATTTTATACATATTTCAGGTCCCCATTTTCCTATCGTTTGTTCTCGTTTTCGAACGTATTTTTATAATGTGTTTGTTGAGCCATGCGTAGGTTCATATTCCTTATTTCCTAATTTTGAGTGTAAAGATTAGTTTGGGAGGTAAAAAGAGCCAAAAACGAGAAAAAATGAAAGTATTCAGAGTTGCCGCGCCTCATCGTTGATACAGATCGCTACGTGATCTAAGCCCAATCGTGGCCAAGAAAATCCAAATGTTTCCATGGTTGATTCGTCATCATGCCAGAATGCAACACCAAGACCGCGTGCATGAACCTCTCTGATTTTCCGACAGCTTATGGACTGAAATTGTATGGGTGTACAGAACGTCTAACTTTTGGGTGCCATAACTCCCTCTTCAGACTGAACCACATTGAGATCTTTATATATTCAAAAAGGTACGGAAGTCTAGTTTCCATAACGTTTTACAGATTGCAATTCCAACCTTTCTGGAAGAAGTTATGCCTTATTGAGTAACTGGTGCGCAGAACAGAAATAGCATTCGGCAGGCAATTCGGCTGGCAATCAAACCCTGTTCTGACGGCCGAATTAGGATAGTAACTTTGAACAATATTTTGGCTGCCAATTCAGGTGGCACCATGGCCACAATTTTGACCGCCGATCCGCACCTGGAGGTTCGATTTTTGCCCGAAATTGAGGGGCAGTTTCGTCCTTTCACTACCATTTCATATCCTAACCTCCCAACACTATATATACACATTATCCTCTCTTCTCTTCAGAATATACATAGCTCAAACTTCATCTTCTTCATTCTTCTTCATCAATTAAGAGAGAGAGGAGCTTCCAAAAGCATCCATGGAGGTTTTCCTTAATGGATGTCTCTCCCATACCGTTTCTACCAATCAACCATCACATTTGAGAATAGATGACATAGAGATAGGAGTGGTCTATGACCAATTTTGAGCTAGGCAAGGGAAATGAGCTCTTGGAGGGAATTCTTTAAGGGTTGTATTTCTATTAACTCATCTCTTTGTGTTTATTGTTTTCTTAATTGTGTAATTCCTACTTAGGAATTATTGTAAACCTAATTTGTGCTCAATATTTGTGTGGTTGTTTTTATATTTGATTTGGGTTTTGATTCATTCTTGTTATGTATTGAATATATCTCTTATCTTGAAATGCTTGTGTATGGAGATTGGAAAATTGACATGTGTTCATAGATGGGATTAGTAGTAGATTAATGTAATTGTAGGAGTAGTTGTAGTCAAATATCCCATTTATGTGTGTATGTCTATGAAATGTCGAAATTGCATGTGTATGGATGGATTTGAGTGGATTAGAGTTAGGGTTAAGCATTTGGAAAGGCCATTCCGGGCATAGTCTTGGCTAATTAGCTAGGAAGAATGGATGAAATTAATAATTGTCATATTAGAAGAGTTTTGGTTCATTGTTTTTGTTATACATTGGTCTTTAGTTATTTCTCACGCTAGGGGCTCTAAGTGAGTTATGATTAGAGATACAATAATTGGACTTTGGCTACTTCTCACACCAAAGGCTTTAGATGAGTTGTGGTTGGAGTTACCATAATTGGGTATTCAACTATTTCTTGCGCTAGGGGCTCTAGGTAAGTTATGGTTGGAGGAACAATTACTCTTTCCACATTCATTACACCTAATGTTGCCATTTTACATTACCATGTTAGTATTGAGGCTCAATCTACCATTGGTTTGTAGAATTGGTTCACATATGTTGGTTGCGGTTCCGTGTTTGAGAGGCTCTCAATACATTCTTCAACCGTTAGCTCTATGAATGGGTATAAATCGGATTAAGGCAAGAACAAACCCTTAACTTAAATTGGGTGAACTTAATTGTCTAACAACCCACTTGTGTGCACTTTGTGTTTGGTGAACTTGTTGACCCTTGTGTGATCATTATCTTGCATCTCTCCTATCCACCCTTTTATTATTTCTCATTTAATCACCATTCTCACCCCTCAATATTCTTTTGTTTATTTTTACATTTGCATTCTTTCATTTGTTGCACACACACACACACCATTCTCACCACCTCCGCATTCTATTTACATGCTTTCAATAAACACTAAAACTTGACACGGTTGATGAATCACACCTCCCTGCAGAACGATACTCTCGCTTACCGCTTTACTAGTCTTTTGCTAGTTTAGAGCACATTGCGTAGGAACTTTTAATTTAAATATCTTTTGAACTCGCGATTTGATAACTACACAAAAAACATGTATCAAAAAAGGCGCTGCTGCCGGGGTTGCGTATTCGTTGATCGTTTCTTCTTTTAACTTAGTTTCTGTAAATGTTAGCTTTAATTGCTTTCGGATACATATGTATGCGGTCAGATTTTTCTTTTTCATATTTTCATTTTATTTATGGCATTTGCATTTGATTGTTTTTGAGTTGTGCTTGTGCTAGGAAAGAACAATTTCAGGTCGGATGGACAGCACAGCTCATGAGAGCAGTAAGAGTGCGCGTATCACTCTGCAACAACTCTCCGAGTGAAACGGCAGCGCTACGACGACCGTGTTGGTCGTAGCCACAAGAGGTATCCTCTAAATTTTATGCTTATGGAATAGTTGTCGACTTGAGTGGAAACCTCCAATGCTCTTAATGATAGGAATGCTATGTTTGTTGTGTTTGTGATTTTCAATTTTGTTTAGATCTAAGAGTGGATTTGTATTGTGCTTAGATCTTAGGATTTGATGTGTTCTTGTTTTTAGTCTTTGGTGATGTTTATGTTCTATCTCCCGAATCTTGCTAAACGTTGTCCATATTTTATGATTTGAGCAACATTGAGGACAATGTTGAGTTTAGGTTTGGGGGTATGGACACTTTCGTGTTTTATGTTTGTTTTTGTTTCTATGTTTGTTTGTGTTATGTTTAGAAAATTTTCAAATCTCTGCTCTAATCGATCAATTTTGAAATTTTTTAGAAATAGAGTCCATTTTGTTGAGTTGTTTGTCTTTCGCATGCCGGTTGAGACATATCATGTATGCTCTTAGCTCTGTGCATCACTTTAAATATGCTTGTACAGTGCCAATATTTTGATGTTGAGGTGGATTAGACCTCTATTCTTGTTTCGCCTAGGAAAATAGTGGAGACTACCCTTGTGAGATATTTTGTGCCTTATAAACGTTTTATTTGTGAGGGTTATGTCATTTCTACTCCTTAAACACTCTTCGAACTTGTACTTAATTTTTAGTGATTTCATTGCATATCAATTGTCTTTCATTGATTGCCATAGAACATCATCATGTGGACTGTTTTTTGAGATTTGTATTCCTTTGGTAGATGGACTTTTAGAAATGATCTTGGGCTAGTGTCATACTTAACTACTAAAATCGCCTAAACACTTGTCCCTAGATATGTGCTTTCATCGGTTAAATTGAGGCCAAACACTTAAACCTCCACCACCTACAACCCAAACACTTCACATACCCTAGTTATTGATCATGTTAAGGTGTATAGCTTTAGAGAAGTTATGTAGCTCTAAATTGTGTACAACATGTACTTTATTAGAAAATACTCATATGTGATTATATTTTATTTCCGTACATAAACTCATTCGCATATGTTTGCTAGAGAGTGATCGCCTAAGTTTTGAGTGAAAATATATGACTGAAATCCGGTAAATATTAGAGTCGAGGCGAATTTTGTCTTGGGCATTCGAGTATAGTTGTTTTGTAAACCAAAAACATCCTAAGTATTGGCATACTTGCATTGTGTGATGCATTGTTGTTAATTGGTATATTTGAGATTTTAGCATGTATGTGTTGTCTTTGCTTCGTGTGTTTGAATTGCAACTCAACCATATTCTAGCAGAGTATACGTTTGTGGGTGTCGTAGCTGTAAACCCTCAGAAGACAAAACTTCTCCATCTAAGGATCGCCTAGTGGTTGAAAGGCTTATGGCACGTGCTACCTGCCATCGTGTTTCCTACGAAGGTGGACTAGCCTAGTTTTTATTTATTTTCAGTGTTATATGTTTTGTTGTTTGTTTTTCTGTTTTTTGTTTTGCTCGAGGACGAGCAAATGATGGGTTTAGGGGTATTTGATCGGACTATTTTATACATATTTTAGGTCCCCATTTTTCTATCATTTGTTCTCGTTTTCGAGCGTATTTTTGTAAATAATGTGTTTGTTGAGCCATGTATAGGTACATATTCTCTATTTCATGGTTTTGAGCTTAAAGATTAGTTTGAGAGGCAAAAAGAGCCAAAAACGAGAATAAATGGAAGTATTCAGAGTTGTCGCGCCTCACCGTTGATACAGACCGCGTCGTGATCTAAGCTCAATCATGGCCAAGCAAATCCAGATGTTTCCACGGTTGATCCGTCATCATACCAGAATGCAACACCTGAGACCGCGTGCATGAACCTCTTGATTTTCCGACAGCTTATGGCTATAATTGTATGGTCTGTGTAGAACGTTCAACTTGTGGGTGCCATAACTCTCTCCTCAAATTGAACAACGATTAGATCTTTATATATTTGGAAAGGTACGGAAGTCTAGCTTCCATAACTTTTTATGGATTGCGATTGCGATTCCGACTTTTCTTGAGGATGTTATGCCTGTTTGAGTAACTAGTGCGTAGAGTATAAATGGCATTCGACGGACAACCAAACTGCCATTCTGACCGCCGAATTAGGATAGAAACTTTGAACAACATTTTGGCTGCCAATTCGGCTGGCATCATAGCCGCCGTTTGGACCGCCGATAGGCACCTAGAGGTCTATTTTTTGCCCGAAATTGAGTGGCAGTTTCGTCCCTTCACTACCATTTCATACCCTAACCTCCCAACACTATATAACACATTTTCCTCTCTTCTCTTCAGAATATACACAGCTCAAACTTCATCTTCTTCATTCTTCTTCATCAATTAAGAGAGAGAGAGGATCTTCCAAGAGCATCCATGAAGGTTTTCCTCCATGGATATCTCTCCCACTTCATTTCTATCAATCACCCACCACATTTGAGAGTAGATTACATAGAGATAGGAGTAGTCTATGACCAATTTCGAGCTAGGCAAGGGAAATGAGCTCTTGGAGGGATTCCTTCAAGAGTTGTATTTCTATTAACTCATCTCTTTGTATTTCTTGTTTTCTTAATTGTGTAATCCCCACTTGGGAATATTTGTAAACCTAATTTGTGCTCAATAAATGTGTGGTTATTTTTATATTTGATTTGGGTTTTGATTCATTCTTGTTATGTATTGAATATATCTCTTATCTTGAAATGCTTGTGTATGGAGATTGGAAATTGACATGTGTTCATAGATGAGATTAGTAGTAGATTAATGTAATTGTAGAAGTAGTTGTAGTCAAATATCCCATTTGTGTGTGTATGTCTATGGGAGGTCGAAATTCCATGTGTATGGATGGATTTGACTGGATTAAGTTATGGTTATGCCTTTGGAAGGGCCATTCTGGGCATAGTCTTGGCTAATTAGCTAGGAAAAATGGATGAAATTAATAATTGTCATATTAGAAGAGTTTTGGTTCATTGTTTTTGTTATACATTGGTCTTTAGTTATTTCTCACGCTAGGGGCTCTAGATGAGTTATGATTAGAGATACAATAATTGGACTTTGGCTACCTCTCACACCAGGGGCTCTAGGTGAGTTATGGTTGGAGTTACAATAATTGGGAATTTGGCTATTTCTTGCGCCAGGGGCTCTAGGTAAGTTATGGTTGGAGGAACAATTACTTTTTCCACATTCATTACACCTAACGTTTCCATTTTACATTACCATGTTTTTATTGGGGCTCAATCTACCATTGGTTTGTAGAATCGGTTCACATATGTTGGTTGCGGTTCCATGTTTGAGAGGCTCTCAATACACTCTTCAACAGTTAGCTTTATGAATGAGTATAAATCGGATTAAGGCAAGAACAAACCCTTAACTTAAATTGGGTGAACTTAATTGTCTAACAGCCCACTTGTGTGCACTTTGTGTTTGGTAAACTTGTTGACCCTTGTGTGATCATTATCTTGCATCTCTCATATCCACCCTTTTATTATTTCTCATTTAATCACCATTCTCACCCCTCCATATTCTTTTGTTTATTTTTACATTTGCATTCTTTCATTTGCTGCACACACACACACACAATAATACACACACACACACACACACATACCATTCTTACCACCTCCGCATTCTATTTACATGCTTTCAATCAACCCTAAAAACTTGACACGATTGATGAATCACACCTCCCTACAGAACGATACTCTCGCTTACCGCTTTACTAGTCTTTTGCTAGTTTAGAGCACATTGCTTAGGAACTTTTAATTTAAATATCTTTTGTACTAGCGATTTGATAATGACACAAAAAGCGTGTATCGGCCCTCATGGTAGAAATTCATCAAGTTTGAAGAGAAAGGGTAAATGAGATAAATAAGAAAACTCCTTTCAAGAAAGTTTAGCCAAGCCAAGAGAAGACCACAAGAAAAGGAATTCAATGTTTTGAATGTGGAGTATTTAGACATATCTTCACTGATTATGGCAACTTGAAAGGCAAGAAAAAAGGAAAGGCAATGGCCGCCATGTGGAGCGATAGTGATGACTTGGAAGAGGAAGGAGGATCTTTGGATGATGAAGACCATGTGGCAAACTTTGTTGCCTTCACATCTTCTCTCAAGAGTAAGGAAGCGATAGATGATGAAGAGGAAGAGAAACAAAGTTAGGATGACTCAAGTGATGGTGACTCCTCATCTCATTCCATGAATATATATGTGGAAGGCTTGGACCTTGAAGGGTTCATTGAGCATTTTCAAAGCTTAAGGTTGAAAATGAAAAAGGAGATTCGAAGACTAAAAGAAGAGAATCTCAAGTTGTCAACCGAAGTGATTCACTTGAATAAAGAAGTGAAAATAGCCAAAAGGAAAAAAGAATTGATTGAAAAGGAGCTTGAAGAAGCAAGAGAAACTATTGCCTTTAACCACAAAGAAACTTGACCACATGTTGGGAATTGGTAAGAGGCCAAGTGATAAGAAATGTCTTGTATTTGAAGATGACAAAAAGACCTCATCCCAAGCAAGATCGTGTTTGTTAAGAGCATGAACAACAAAAAGTATTCACCTCCACAACATCTTAGGAAGAAGATGGAACTAGCTGAGTGCTCTAAAAATTCCCAAGTAAAAATGGTACCAAGGAGTCAAGCTCAAGCTCAACCAACAAGAGCTCATCAAGTAAGCCTTCCTCAACCCAAATACCACCAAGCCAAGAAACAATTTATGCAAGCTCAACCAAGGAAGCAATCTACTCCAATTCAACAACAAAGGAGGAGAGAACTAATCCAACACCAAAGACAAGTTCAAAGACATGGGTAACCATTTGTACTCATAAGGGAATGGTATGACTTCTTGCTTTACTCCCACTTGTAATTTTTGTGGTGTTGATGGTCACTTTAGACCTAATTGCTTCAAATACATTAAGATGTGTAGAATTAAGAACATGATTGAAAGAAATAGAACTAGAGCCATAATTCATGATCCTAGGAAATCTAGAGCCAATGTGACTAACACCATTAGGAAAGAGAATATATCACCTAAGTGGATTAGAAGAGATGAATATTTTTGCTATATGGCTCAAATTGCCTTGAAGACAAATGCCTCTAACACTTGGTATTTAGATAGTGGGTACTCTAGGAACATGACGAGGAACAAGAGTTTCGTTGAATCTATTGTCATGGAGGATGGTAGATTTGTCACCTTTGGTGATAGGTCTAGAAAGAAAGTGATAGGGAAAAGAACCATTTCTATTCCCAACTTACCCTCATTTTCCAATGCTTTGCTTGTTGATGGCTTGCAAGCCAATCTTATAAGCATTTCTCATCTTAATGATGATGAACTCTCCATTTTGTTTAACAAAAATGATTGCTCTATTCTGAAGCCAAATGGACAAACCTTGCTAAAAGGAAAGAGATCTAGTGACAATTGATATTGTTTTGAAGCTAGTGATATCTGTTGCAATATGTCCAAGTGTGTGTAAATTGAGTTGTGGCATCAAAGACTTGGCCACATGAACTATCGAGATTTGAGGATCTTAGATAAGTTCAAGGTTGTGCGTGACCTTCTTAAACTTGGGATGAAAGTCGATGATGTTTGTGGACCTTGTCAACAAGGGAAGCAACCCAAAAACATGCTCAAGAAGGGCAAATGTCTCATCACTAAGGAGCCATTAGAGGTTCTTCACATGGACCTCATGGGTCAAACCGAGAGTCTTGGTGGCAAGAGATATATTTTTGTTTGTGTTGATGATTTTCTCTAGGTTCACATGAACTTATTTTCCTAGGGAAAAATCTGAAACTTTTGAAAAATTTAAAATGCTTTGCACTAAAATTCAAAATGAAAAGAACTCACTCATTAAAAGCATCAAAAGCATTAGGAGTGATCATGGGACATAATTTGAGAATTCTTGCTTTGAAAGCTATTGCAATAGCTTAGGAATCTCTTATGAATTTTCGGCCCTTAGAACTCCTCAACAAAATGGTGTTGTTGAGAGGAAAAATATGGTCCTTCAAGAGATGGCTCGTGTGATGTTGCTTAGCAACAATGTCCCTATGAACCTTTAGACTGAGGCCTTCAATACGGCTTACTACATAGGAAATCGAGTTTTCCTAAGGTCCGGTACTAGACAAACCTCCTATGAGTTGTGGAAAGGTAGGAAGCAAAATTTTAGCTACTTCCACTCTTTTAGAAGCAAATGCTACATTCTCAATGACCGAGATCAACTTGGCAAGTTTGATGCCAAGAGTGATAATGGAATTTTCATTGGCTATGCCCTTAACAGTATAGCTTATAGAGTGTTCAACTTGAAAACTCATAGTGTCATTGAATCATCCAATGTTGTCATAGATGATTGTAGGCCTAGAACTAATAACCATGATGAGGAGGTTGATGTGGTTCATGTTTCTCCTTTGGAGAAATATGGTGAGACTTCTATTGATGTGAAGTCAAGTCATGATGAAAAGGTCATTCAACCTTTTGATAAAGATCCATCTTTGGACTCTAAAGAACCATCTCCATGGGTTAGACATCTCCACAATAAGAATGATATTATTGGAGATATGAATAAGGGTGTTAGGACTAGGTGTCAAATAGTTAATCAAATTAGCTATACTTGTTACACCTCTCAAATTGAACCCAAAAAGGTTGATGAAGCCTCAAATGATGAGTTTTGGGTTTTTGTCATGCAAGAAGAGCTAAACCAATTTGAAAGAAAAGAGGTTTGGACTCTAGTTCCTAGACCCAAGAACACTAATGTCATAGACACCAAATTAGTGTATAGGAACAAGTTAGATGAGGATGGCAATATTGTGTGCAACAAGGCTAGACTTGTAGCACAAGGATACTCTCAAATTGAGGGTATCGATTTTGAGGAGACCTTTGCTCCTGTTGCCCGTCTTAAGTCCATAAGGCTTCTCTTGTCCATATCTTGTGTGCACAAGTTCAAATTGCACCAAACGGATGTTAAGAGTGCCTTCCTCAATGGGTTTTTGCATGATGAGGTGTTTGTTGAGCAACCCAAGGGGTCTGTGGTTCCACATCACCCTAACCATGTCTATCGCCTTTAAAAGGCTTTATGTGGGTTAAAACAAGCACCAAAGGCTTGGTATGAGCGCCTTACCCTTTATCTTGTTGACAATGGCTACTTAAAAGGTAATGTTGACAAGACCTTGTTCATCAAGTGAAACAAAGATGAGCTTTTCATTGCTCAAATCTATGTTGATGCATTGTGTTTAGTTCCACCAACAAGTCAAAAGTTCAACAATTTGTTGATGTCATGTCTCATGACTGTGAGATGAGCATAGGTGGGGGAATTGAATTACTTCCTAGGTCTGCAAATCAAGCAATTGCATAATGGGATTTTCATATCCCAAGCTAAGTATGCAAAGAACCTAGTGAAGAAGTTTGGCCTTGAGAATGCCAAATATTGTGACATACCCATGAGTACCACATTGAAACTTAGCAAGGATGCTAATGGCAAAAGTGTGGACCAAAGCTCTTATCGTGGCATGATTGGTAGCTTGCTTTACTTGACCGCAAGTAGGCCCAATATAGCTTTTAGTGTGTGTGTGTGTGTGTGTGTGTGTGTGTGTGTGTATGTGTGTGTGCTAGGTACCAAATGGATCCCAATGAGTCTCATCTCTCTGCTGTGAAGAGAGTCATTCGATATGAGAATGAGACTTCCAACTATGGGATATGATACTCTTTTGACACTAATGCTAGTTTGGTTGGCTTTAGTGATACAGAATGGGCAGGGAATTGTGATGATAGGAAGAGTACATCGGGCGGTTGCTTCTTCCTAGGAAAAAAATTGGTGTCATGGTTTTGCAAGAAATAAAATTCCATCCCCCTATCCACAGCTGAAGCAGAATACATAGCTGCCGGGAGTGCTTGCACACAACTCATATGGATGAAACAAATGCTTGTGGATTATGATTTTGATCAAGGTACTCTAACCCTTTATTGGGATAACTTGCGTGCCATTAACATTTCAAAGAATCCTGTTCAGCACTCTATGACTAAGCATATAGACATTAGACATCACTTCATTAGAGAGCTAGTTGAAAACAAATGCATTGCACTTGAACATGTTGACACAAATGATCAACTAGCGGATCTAATCACAAAGCCCTTAGACTCAACTAGGTTTAAGTCACGTAGTAGATCTATTGGGGTTTGTCATATGCCTTGATGAGGTTTAGTGATTGACCCCTTATAGGGAGCTCAAGCAAAGAGAGCGAATTGGCATAAAATTGCATTGTGCTACATTGGTATATTTTATGATTCTTTATTAATTGTTTGAGATGATTAGTTGTGCATATGCTTATATGTTTTTTTTATAATAAGTGTGCAACATTGCTTTCCTTGCAACCCATGTCATATTTATGTTCCAACATGTATTTTTGGACTATGAGATTTACTTTGGAAGTACATTTTGAATGACCTATAATTGATCTCCATAACATGATGATTTTACTAATGACATGCTTTATGTTGATAAGCATGAAGAAATTTTAATTGCTTAATTATGAATGCAAAAATATGTGTGACAAGCAATGATGAGACTTCAATCAATAAGGATCTTGTATCCATTCAAATGATTTTACAATCTAAAGTCTCCCTCTCTTTACTAATTGAACAAAGCTACTATCATACCGGTATCTTACCCTGGAAAACTCAAAAAGGGTGCATAAGTCGCTCATATCTTGTTCTGCTTATAAAGCTTGATATTGTTGCTCTTTAACTTGAATTTCTTATAAAATCTATATCCTTGCTTGAAATCATGCCAAAGGGTGAAAATTAGTTTGAATTCTTTTCGAAACCTTTGTTGTTTGCTTTACCAAATACCATTGTTTTGATCTTGAATGCAACATGTCTTGCATGCAAAGCATCGTGTCACACATTTTCATAAAATAAAATTTCTTGAATCTCTCTTACTTAATTGAGTTGCATAAAGTTGTTGTATATGATTATACACTTATCTTGCCAATAGCTCTTTTTGTTTAAGTGACCCGATTGGTGAAAGCTCATTTGCCTATCTCTTGACAAAAAGGGAGAGTAGTGTGAAGGTTATGAGAAATGCATATTAGGGGAGATTGACTTGTTGAGGGGAAATAACTCATTTGGAGGAAGCATTTGCATGGCATGTTGTGTGGTTCATTTCTTTTGAAGTGCTTTTATTAATTATCTCACTTGATCACCTCACCTACACTTGTCTTGGAAAGTGTAGTCTCATTGTTTTGTAGGGATGACTATTCCACAAAAACTTGAAGAATTTAAGATCTAGGTATCTCTTTGTAATGTAGAATGACTTTTGTTAACCTCTTGTGTTTTGTTTATTTGTGAGGATGATTTGTGACTGGTGGTTTTGTCACGAAATAGCCAAAGGGGGAGATTGTAAGTTCCTCATATGTCTGATTGGCTCATTTCGTTAACAAACAACATTGGGGTTTTACTTGTACGAGTAGATTAGGCCACATTGTTCGTTATCAAGCTTCAATGGCATTCCCAAGCTTAACAAGCACTTCAAAGGTATATCACTTGCTTAACTCTCAATTGAAGAGATTTAGTTGCACACACCCACCTTCATACATTACTATTTGTTATGCATCGAATTCCACTGATTACATGTTTTCTGCATGACCTTTTCTTGATGCATTTTATGTCATTCATCACATTCCACACTTGCAAATCATGCATTTAGGATAGTGTGTTTTTTTTGCCTGGAAAAGAGAATTTTTCTCTTAACCGCAGTTTAGGTTGCTGCTTATGCACTACCTAAATCGCGGTCCCAACAACGGTTGGTTCCAGAGGTAGCATGCTTAGGGTACGCATCCTGTGCACATACCTGCATAGCGGTCCCTACCCCGGTATTTTCTAGAAGGCCCTTGTTGCCGGTACCGCGGCCTGTGCAATTGCATGCACATCGGTCCCAACCGCGGTATTGTCTAGACAGTGCACTGTTATGTGTACCACAGTCTTGACAACTTGCCCGAGCCGCGGTCTACCCAGCGGTAATGACTCGATTTTGTTGCCTGTTTTCAAAATGACGTCATTTCAACTATGGCATTATATATATATATATATATCTTTTCCCCTTCTTACCCTCTATAGAGCTTCAGATTTCAACTTAACTCCATAAATAGAGCTCATGAGTGACTTGCAAAAAAAGCCATCAAGATTCAATTTTCTTGACCAAAACCCAAATACCCATATTTCATTCATGGATCAAACATCATCTAGCTTTATCTAGGATGTGTTTTAGCATGGTTCTTCATTAACACACATGACTTGGTAAGTAGAACACCATCTTCATTCATTCTAGTGATCTTACTTAACAAGAAATCTCTTTTATGACTTGTTTGCATCTAAACTAAGTTTTATCTATAAGTTGAGATTTTTTTGTGTTGATTATTGGGTTTTGTATTGTGATAACTATTGCATCTAGGCTTGCACTTATTTTTTATAGCTAAGTTATATGTATGACATATAACAACATGATATCTAGGATTGTTTAACTGATTCATCCATGATTAGATAAGCTTAAATGTGTTGACCGAGCATTTATTCATTTAGAACTCTTTTGATATTCACACAGGCTGTTTTTCTCTTCATTGATTGTCAAGTTTTGTGACTAAGTGGATTAGTGCACATGGTGATTGGTCTAGAATCACTATTAAAGGCCCGTTGGTAGAGTGAATGGGCTAGTGACCAAGAATCGTGTGACTAGCGGTCAACCTAGGTTGTAAACTTTCATTCAAGTAGTGGATTTGAGGATCGTGTGGCTAGAAGGATAGCCCGTGAGTTTTTACCCTTTTGGGGTTTTCTCACGTAAAATAAATCAATGTGGTTTTATTGTTTATTTGTATTTATTTATTGTATTTTTGCATGTTCTTTGATTCGTTATTACATTTGTTTCTTTGGTTTTATGTATACTTGGATCTGATAAACGTTATCTAAATGTATTGTGTTACCAAAATGCTTCCATTTTCCACCAACACCAACAATAGAAGGAATGCTGTTATGTCAGTACTAATCCAATTTTTCTAGCATACAAAACACTCAAAACACTGAAACCCCCAACATAAACACTGAAAACCCCAACTCAAACACATAAACCCAGCTAAACATAACCAAAAGAAGTCTTGTGGTGTCTTACTCTGATATTGAACCTGACTTTGAATACCATCATGAGTCGGACACATGCGATTATTCCAGTGTGAGTTTGGTGGATAGCATTCAGGATGCAGAAGATGTGAACGGTGATGAGACAGTTGATCCTAATGGTGGTGAAATTGGAATGATGTAACTAGAATGGTTCGTTATTGTATTCAGCATGAATGGAAGCCTAATCCAAATGGGTCCATTTCACTTAGTGAGGGCCAAGTCTTTCACAATGCTAAAGTGGTTAAGGATATTGTGAGACGGTATGCTATTTAAAGGCTTTTAACTAAAGATGTTGAAAAATGATCTTTGTTGGTTCATTTGAGAGTGTTTCAATGATGCATGCGATTGGCGAATACATGTTTCTACTTTGATTGATGGGAGGAATTTTATGATCAGGAGTATTAGTGAGGGACATACACAATGTAGAAGGGGGAAAAGTAATAAAGAAGCTATTGCTCCATGGATAGCTAGTGTCATTAGTAATACCGTTAATTCAAACCCCTTATCAGCTAGATTTTTGAAAAATGACTTGCTAGAACAATATGAGGTAGAGTGCAGTTCACAAAGTATATATAGGGCGAAGAAAATGGTGTTGAAGACTTTAATTATTGACCATAAAGCTTCATTTGCACAAATTAGAAAATATGGAAACATATTGGTGGAGATGAATCTGGAAGTATGGCAAAAGTACGTGTGAATCCAATGTTTGAGAGGTTTTTCTTGTGTTTTCATGCAATGCAAATTGGGTTTTTAAAAGGTTGTAGACCTTTGATAGGTTTAGATGGATGTCACTTGTCAAGTGAATTTGGAGGTGTGTTGCTATCTGCCATTGCGATAGATGTCGATGGTGGGATATTTCCGCTAGCCTATTGTGTATATGAGTCTGAAAATACAGACAGTTGGAGTTAGTTTTTGGAATTACTTCATCGAGCATTGAAATGGAACAATGATAGGCCTCTTATGTTTCATGAGTGGCTGTCAAAAGGGATTGTTGAAAGCTATTAAAAATGAATGGCCTAAAGTATGCAATAGATATTGTCTTAGGCATTTTTCAGCAAACTTTAATGCTAACTCATAGTATTCTAGTCTGGATATTGATTGGATGCTTTGAAAGGCTGCCAAGGAAGGTAGTGCGGTTGGGTTCAAGCAAGTGATGGAAAGAATTAAGGGATTCTCGGTAGAAGAAGCTTGCCAATGGCTGATGAACATTCCTATAGATAGGTGGGCAAGGCATCGTTTTGATACTCGTATCAAATCGGATCATGTCACTAACAACATATTAGAGTGTTTTAATAGCTAGATCAAAGATGACAGAGACAAGCCTATCTTGACATTGATGGAGATAATTATGAGGAAAGTTATGGTGAGATTTAGTGAGAAATGGGTTAAATGAGAGAAATTGAGTGACACTATCACATCAAAAGCAAGGAAAAGGTTGAATAAAGCTGAAAATGATGGTAGGAATCTAATAGTGTACCATGGAAGAGGACAATACCATGAGACATGTGGCTCGTATGGACAAAGATGTCTTGTTAAGCTTTCTGAAATGTCATGTGATTGTGGTGTATGGAAAATTAGTGGATTACCTTGTGCCCATGCAGCTGCTGTTATTGACTATCAAGGGCATTCCACACATGAATATACTAATTGGTACTATTCAAAGGAAGCATTCAAGTTGACTTAAAATGGCAACATTAATCCAATACCTGATCCAGCAATGTGGCCTGATGTAGAGGGTGCTCCACCGGATCCACCAAAGAAACGTAATTCTGTTGGAATGCTAAAGAAGTCTAGAAAAAGAGCAGCTACTGAGAGTCATGCACCTTCCAAGTGTTTCACTAAACGTTGCACATCTTGTGGTGTCATGGGCAACAATTCAAGGACATGTAAACAACCATTTGCAGTGACAAAAAAGAAGTCTAAAACTAAAAACAAGGAAATGAATCAACGCTTTTACGCATTGTTTGTATTTATTCACTAAAGTTAATTTCTGCAGTATTTGTATTCGATAACTAATCATTTTTTTTCGTATTGGACAGGGAAAAGAACACTCTAGTACAAATGGAAGTTGGAATCCTAGTCAACCTCTAAGCCAAGCAAACAACATTATTTGCTCGCACATAGGTTCCATGTCCCAGCCATGTAGCCTTAGAAGTGATATCTTTTATTTGCTTAGTTTACTTATTACTTTAGCATGAAGACTTGTTAATGTCGAGGTTATTTTATGTCATTTTGCTCATATTTTGGTTACACAAACATGATGAATTGTCAATTGCAGGTCTACGTTAGATGGAAACAATATGGTGCCACAAGCCCACAAGCAGGTTATTTTCTGGAGTACAAAAGAAAGTTTTTACTGTCTATGTACTATGCATGTAAATTTGTTCGATGACAAATTTTGAAAACAATGTCATGTTAAAGAAGTTTGTTATTTTTTTTATACCAAAGACAAGTTATAATGTGTTGTCAAGCCCAAGTAATAAATTTTTTTTTAAAAAAATATTTAATGGTAAAAATGTAAATAATTTTGTGTAATGATGGCATTTTAGGCAATTAATTTAATTATAAAGTTGTAAAATTTTAAAGTGTGATTGTAAAATAGTAAATAATGTTGTGTAATGATTTATATAAATGTTAAAGTTTTAAATTAAAAAAATCACATAAAAATGTCATTTTAATTAAAGTAAACTAGTAAATAGTAAAAAGGGTAAAATTGTACTCTAACACAATCGGTTATAGTTGACAGTTAAATATTTGGTCAAAGGACCAAAGTGATGGTTTTTAAAAAAACATGGGATTAAAGTGATAAAAAGACAATGACATATATAAATGTAACAAATCGTAAAAAAGATGGGACTTTGGTGAAATTATGCAAGAAATTTATTTTGAAAGTTGGTTAAAAACAACTTTAGTCGTGGTTACAAATGAAAGTCTGTAAAAAGATTTGGTTAGTTGTGCCGTTGTGGCTATTAATTCAAAAGGCATAAATGTCCTTAGCAAATTAGTAATGATTAATTTCAATAATAATTCAAATGCACGGCCAATACAGCATTTCAGCTTGGGCCTGCCTTAAAACACAACAACTGCTCAACATGGAGCCCACAAGTTTGAACCCAAGAGAGCCTAGCTCATTCGATCCACTTAAAAAACAGAAAAATAAAAAAATAAAGCAGGTATTTCACTATTTTGAAACAATTGTTAAGTCCTTTTCAAAAAAACAAAAATTGTTAAGTATCCATGAAGTATATTGAAATTGCTTGTAAACATGAATTATAGACCAAATTAAGCTAATAGCGAATGAAGGACAAGGACATTTCTGAAAATAAATCCTATGAACATTTTGTTTTTTTTTTTAATTCTTTAGAAATATTTTTTTATAAAAAAAATGTTGGTTAAAAACAATTTTTTTTTTCTAGACAATGGTTAAAATGAAAGTTTGTAAAAAAAAAAAAACCTTGGTTAATTGTGGCTAATCAATCAAATGGCATAAATGTAATTAGCAAAGCGAGTAGAGATTAACTTCAATACTAAGAGCCATTTTGGTATTATTGTACCTTTTATAATAATCACTGTTAACTATACTGATGAATAATTAACTGTGAAGTTAATCAGCAGATATTTGGTTAATTGTATTTTTAAAACTACTGTATAGCTCAAAAGCAGTATACATATGTTTGGTAGTTTTATTATAAAAGTGCTGAGATTAGTTACAATGATTAAAATATACATGAGTTTATGACTCTATTTCATTTTTTTCATTAATTATATATATTAAGTCAATATTTAAGTAAAATATTTAAATTGGAAAAAAATTCCATTAGAACAATAAAAATATTTTTAAAAGATTTTATAAATTAAATCAATATTTAAATAGAATATTTAATTTTGAGATGAAATAAGATATAAAAATGATTTTAACTTGATTTCATAAGGATAATAATGATATTTTAAAATATGCATTAAATGCTGAAATAGATTATTCCATAATCACTTTCAAAAAGTAACTCATCACATGCTTCTAAAAATCATTGTCAAAACTTGCTGGATTATCAATTAATTATATCAAAATTATAAAATAATCTGATTTTAACTCTTTAAAAACAATACCAAAATGACCCTAATTTAAATCACATTTGTAAAATAATTATTAATAATAAAAAAAGGTATTTTGAAATACCTCTAATTAATTAGAGCAATAATTAACCGAACTTTCCCTGAAAATTTTTCTATCATCATCATCATCATCATTCGAACCCTTCACCTTGAAAAATCAAGGGATGCAACTGACCAGCCAGTCAGTGGAAGGGTTCAAGTTGCTTTGCAACAAATTCATAATTTAATACACTAGAAAGGATCTTTTTTCTCAATTCCCGTGAGCTGCTTCCGCTAAGAACAATTTTTAAGCTTATTTATTTTAAATGCCATACGACTGTTATTAAAACTCTTTTTTTTTTCTTTGTTTTTTTTAGGTTATCTATCTATCTATCCACCTATGTAGACTATGTATTTGTTTAAAGCCTTTTGCTATTGATAGGATTCGAACAGCTGGCTTGAGAGTCATTTACTCAAGTCTCATATTCATCTATCTATCAACTGAGCTACGCTCCTAAGGCAATTGTTAGTAAAACTATTAAGTGATATATATATATATATATAATTATGACAATCACTAATTTGCATCCCGCACAATATGTAGGCATCGTAAAATATAATGCATTCATCATTGAATTTATGTTTTAAGAGTAATGCTAGACATCCCATCTACAATCTCACATTTACTATCTCAACCCATGTGACAGCTGAGGTGTTACTTAGTAAATGGATACACATATTCACCAAGTGAAACCTCAGCTGTCACATGGTTTGGGGTGGTAAGGGTGAGATGTGTAGCATTACTCATGTTTTAAAATTGAGATAATTACCCCAATAGCCATCGATTTGGTTGGACACTTTCAAAATGGTTATTAGATGAGGGTTTTATTTCAAAATGATCATTTTTAGCGAAGAGTGTAACACTAATGGTGATTCCGTTAACTTTCTTGTAAATGGATGTTAAATGGATGTGTATTTTGGTAACTTTGTCTAGAATTACCAAAATGATAAACATTATGTATTTGCAATCTCATTGAGTTTGTGTTTATATATGGAAGCTGGTGTGCCACAATAGAACCAGTCAAACAGGACAAACTTGCAAATGAAAATCGGAAATAGAAGGATTTACAATTCCTAGTGATATAAACATTGTTTCTCTTCTTCCATAGTCCCAGAGGCGGAATAATGAAGAGGCTACTGACTTTAAAAAAAATTATGTAATTTAACAGGCATTAGAAAATCCTTACTTATTGTTGTTATTACAATAAAGCCCACGATTAATTAGTACTCACTAACAAGTCTAATGTATTGTTTTTTAAAAAAAAATTATATATATGTTTAAAAGTACTTTTATGTCCTCATTTGTAATAAAATATAAAAATAACTATACTCATTCTTGTGAATGAGTACCATGTGTCCCTCTTATAGTCTTATCAACAAACTTAAAAAAAAGGAATAAAAAACAAAATTAAGTAATTAACTCACAAAGTCACAAACAAGTGAAAGTGTGAAACCACATCGTCTCTACCACATGTCGATGCATAAACTGGCACACTTGGTTGACTGAGAAAGATAAATTTGGTCTAGTTAATGTTAGGTACTGTAGAGCTCCAACATCACTTCTATATTCAGTAGGATCTGGAAGTGGATCACCATCAGTAATGTCCATCTTCTTACCGCTGAGTGCTGGAGAAGAATATGGTTTGGCATCTTCCATTTATGCACGACAAAAGAGATCAAAAGCATATTTGGTTTGTGTTAAGTATAAGCCAGATGCAGTGAAATCAGCCTCTAAACCAAGAAAATGGTGTAATTTACCAAGATCTTTCATAGCAAATAGCTTCCCTAAGTTCGTGATAAGTTCTTTGAGAAATGATTCATTGTTGCCTGTAATGAAAATGTCATCCACATAAATAAGTAATATGATGGAAATGTCAGCTTTGTGATATGTGAAAAGAGAATAATCAGCTTTCGATTCAAGAAACCCAAGATCTTCAAGATAATCAGAAAACCTTTTGAACCATGCTCGATGTGCTTGTTTTAAACCATAAAGTCATTTATAGAGATGACACACATGATTAGGAAAGGAAGGATCCTTAAAGCCTTTCGGTTGGCAGATGTAGACTTCTTCATGTATACAACCATAAAGAAACGCATTTTGAACATCTAATTGTCGAATAGGCCATTTTTTATGGGTAGCATGAGCTAGAACAACCCGAATAGTGGTGTGCTTGACTACAGGACTGAAAATTTCAGTATAGTCTATGCCTTCTTGTTGATGAAACCCATTAGCTACAATTCGAGCTTTGTAGCGTTTAATAGAGCCATCTGAATTTTTCTTAATTTTGAAAACCCATTTATTTGGAAGTATATTCATATCCGGTGTGCATTCAACTAAAGACCATGTACCATATATTGCAAAGCATTAAATTCAAAACACATAGCTGTACGCCATACAGCTTGTTTGATAGCATAACTAAAACATGAGGGTTCAACCTGTTCATTAGTAAATTTTGCAGTCAAAGCATATTTTCTGTTCGGAACATGAGTGCCTACCTTACTTCTTGTAGTCATAGGATGAGTGATTATGGAAGATGAAAAATGTGAGTCATAGGGCTGGTGTATTTCTATAACTTGGTCAATTTGTGTGGCGGAAGTTGATGGTGGAGTTTGTGACTCAATAGGTCTGTCAATTTGTATTGTAGGTAGGTCAAGGATGTGGTGTGATTTTTTAGCTTGGTCAGTTTCTATGGTGGAATTGGATGGTGGAGTTTGTGATTCAATAGGTGTGTTATTGAGCTGATTTGAGGTGGTCACATATGTTGCTGGTATAGTTGTTATTGAGGTAGAAGATGGTGATATTGAATTAAATGATAGGCACCATGGAGAATCTACATTTTCAGACAAATTGTTAACATGTTGATAGTTTTTAAAAGGAAATGAAACTTCATCAAAAATAACATGACGGGACAAATACACCCTTCCATTTTCAAGATCTAAACATCTATACCCCTGATGGTGGAGAGAATATCCCAAATATATATTGTTTAGAACAAAATTGGAGTTTATTTTTATTATAAGGTCGCAGATAAGGAAAGCAAGTACAACCAAAAGTGCGAAGAATTTCAAAATTTGGAACCCGATGAAAAAGTTTTTCATATGGAGAAATATTTTCTAAAACTTTAGTTGGAAGACGATTAATAAGATAAATAGCGGTATTGAATGCGTCAACCCAATACGGAAGAGACATGCCGGCATGTGCTAAAAGAGTTAGACCAGTATCAACAATATGCCGGTGTTTTCTTTTAGCCGCGCCTTTTTGCTCAGGTGTATGGGGACAAGACAAACGGTGAAAAATACCGTGTTTATCTAAAAAACTTTGAAAAGAGTTACTAGTATAATCGCCACCACAATCAGTTTGAAGATATTTGATTTTGTGTGAGAAAAGATTAACGACACGTGCTTTAAATTTAACAAAATAATCAAATACTTCATGTTTAAATCGCATCGGAAAAATCCATGAGTATTTCGAATAATCATCAACAAATAAAATATAATATTTTGACCCTTTATTGAATAATATGGAGATGTCCATATATCTGAATGTATTAATTCCAATGGATAAGAAGACACAGAACTGGACGCTTGAAATGGTAGTTGGCAACTTTTACCCATTGGACATGACTCACATACAAAATTTTTAGAAAAATTTCCCTAAAGAGGTAAATTATGTTGAGAATCAATATTTTTTTAAAATTGGAAATGCAGGATGTCCTAACCGATGATGCCAAATCGGATGAGCAACAAGAACTCCAACAAATGCAAATGACTGATTTCTTTTACCGGAAATATTACTACTAAGCTGCATAGGATAAATGTCATGTTCACTTTTGCCTTGGAAAAGTGCCTTCCTCGTCTTTGTGTCCTTTACAAAAAAACCGTTAGAGTGAAAAACAAAATGACATTGATTATCACGTGACAATTGGTTAATAGATAATAGATTAGCAGATGCAGAAAGGCAATGTAAAATATTATTTAATGTAAAAATGGAAGAATTGTTATGAAGTTTAGATGAACCAATGTGAGATATTGGAAAACCTGAACCATTGCCAACAGCAACTTGATCATTCCTATGAGACTCCTATGAGACTCATTTTGTAGAGATAAGTTTGCAAGGTCTTATGTGATATGACTAGAGGCACCACTATCTGTATACCATATCTGATCACCGTTATTCATGGATGGGGAGGCCACCATAGCTACAAGTTTTTGGGTGGGTACTTTTCCTTCAAATGAATGGTACATTCGGTGATAACAATTAGTTTCCATATGGCTTAGACGACCACATATCTGACATTTTGGTCTCCCTTCAGATTGTAAGGAACCAGATTGTTGAGGATTATGAGGAGCACGAGAAGGTCGTCGATCTTGTTGATTTTGAGAAACACGATGACCACCTCGACCTCGAACGTAGTTTGATTTTGACTTTGGAGCATAAAATGCAGTAACAGTGGGTTCGGTTGAAAAAGAATTTTATTCATTTATCCTCATTTCAATGCTCAAAAGAAGACCAATAAGATCATCCAATGAAATCGGAGTGTCACGAGCTTGTGCTGAATTAACAGTAACTTCATATGCAGGACTAACATTATTCATAATCACAGTAATAAGATCATCATCATCAACTGGTTTCCCAACAAGAGCCAAATTATCCGCAATATGAGTAATTTTATCAATGAAATCAGAAATAGAGAGGTCTCCTCTCTTGGTGTTGTGAAGTTGGTTCTTTAGTTGTAGTATGCGTGTTCTAGATTGAGAAGCATGCCTCTTTTCAAGTGATTTCCAGACATCACAGGAAGTGGATAATAAAGTCACCGTAGAGAGAACACTTGGTGTCAATGAGGCATTGATCTAACTCAGAATCATTTGATCCTTTTGTTGTCATTCTGTATAAGTTGGTTCGATCTCGGTAGTGGCTTTCCCATCTGAACCCAGTTTGAACTGTGTAGGGCAAGGCTTTGTTCCATCAACAAAACCAATCAGATCATGACTTCTAAGCACATGCAAGAATTGAGCCAACCAAAGAACATAATTGGTTCGATTAAGTTTGATCGAAATTACATGAGAGAGATTGGGTACCACGACACCAATCGGTGATTTTCCAAACTCCATATGGGAATAAAATGACAAAGGAATGAGCTAAAAGTAGCTAGAAAAAAAAAACAATGAAAGTGACTAAAAGAGGAGTCGTTAGATTATGGCTCTGATACCAGAAAACAAACAATTGAATGGCAGAATATTCTAACTCAGCCTGAGTTAGAAATAATATTTCATTCCTTTATATACACATTTACAGAGCAATGATCAAGGGATTTTAATGCACAAATATACAACAATGATTTAAGCTAAATGTACAAATAGTATGCTAAATATAAAACCCAAGGATCATGACAGTATAAACAAAAGTCAATTAAGCACGCATGTAGGCATGGATTAAGGGATTATGGTCTGAATCAAGGGATTATGGTCAACTCATGGAGATGAATGATTTGACAATTCTGAATCTTGTCTAATATATCGATACCTTTTTTTTATAGACAATGCTAAGAATGAAAGGTTATTTTTTCAAAATCTTGGTTAAATTTTGGCTATTCACTAAAAGGGAATAAATGTAATTAGCAAATGATTAATTTCAATACTAATTCAAATCACATTTGTACAACAATTAAAATAAAAAAGGTATTATGAAATACCTCTAATTTAGTTTTTATTTTTATTTTTATAGACAATGCCAAAAATGAAAGTTTAAAAAAAATCTTGGTTAAATTTTGGCTATTCACTGAAAAGGAATAAATGTAATTAGCAAATGACAATACTAATTCAAATCACATGTGTACAAGTACAAAGTACAACGTTTAAAATAAAAAAAGGTGTTTTGAAATAGCTCTGATTTAGTTATAGCAATAATTTGCAGATAAGTCAACATGAGAAAGTTCCATTATCATCGTGTCATCATTTGAACCTGTAACCTTCAATTTCTCAAGCATCCAACTAACCATCAAGTCAGAGTGCGGGTTCAAGTTATTTGCCAATTGTTATAAATTAAATTAATAATAATATAAAACATATGAAGAACACAGGAGAAAAAGTGAATAACACAGGAGAAAAGTGAAGGACACAGATGAAGAGAAAATAAATTAAAGTGAGAGAGAGAGAGATAGAGAGAAAAACGATAGGTATGAGAAAGAGCGAGAAACCTTTGAGTTGTATTGACTTTTGTGTTCTTTTGTTTTGATTTTGTTTTTTATCAGTGTTACAAACAAAATGGAACTCACACATATGTATATATAGGCAAATAGCAAAGTGGGAGGTAGTAGAGAGTGGGAAGATATTTTTGTGTTATATACACAAGTGGTAAAAGCCACTTATTACAACACTTCTTCTTGGATTTATACCACTTGTATTAATTTTTTAGGAAAAATCCAATAGGATAAAATCTGAGAAAAATATATACAGTGATCTTTCTGGATCTAGTGGGGATGAATAAAAACTATCTTATTAAAAACCTTGTCAGGAAAACTCAGTGGGACAAAACTTGATCAAAGGGAAAAAGAGTATAGTGTACATATGTCCATTCAAAACTTTGCTCCCCCTGATTGAACGCTCCCCCTCATAGAAACTTTAGCATTAATATTGTATTTTACAGAGTTGACGCATGCCTATTCCATATACCAGCTTCTCAAAAGTTGATGTAGGCAATGCTTTGGTAAACAGATATGCAAGATTATCTATAGACCGTATTTGCTTAACATCAATTTGACGGCTCTGTTGAAGCTCATGAATATAGAAGAATTTAGGAGAAATATGTTTGGTTCTATCTGCTTTGATATATCCCTCGCTAATTTGAGCAATACAAGCCGCATTATCTTCAAATATCTGTATTGGCATTTCTGTAAATAATGAAAATCTACAAGAATTTCGAATATGATGAATAACTGACCTTAGCCAAACACATTCTCGACTTGCTTCGTGAAATGCGATGGTTTCAGAATGATTAGAGGATGTAGCAACCAAAGTCTGTTTTGTGGAGCGCCATGATATTGTTGTGCCATTGTATGTAAAAACATATCTCATTTGTGAATGAGCTTTGTGGGGATCAGACAGACACCCGGCATCAGCATAACCATAACCAAGTAAACCCGAAAGATTGTTAGATTTTGTATAAAATAATCCTAAATCTTTCGTTCCACTAAGGTAACAGACAAGATGTTTGATCCCATTCCAATGTCTTCGAGTTGGTGTTGAACTGAATCTAGCCAGTTTATTCACAGAGAATGCAATATCTGGTCTAGTACACTGAGCCAGATATAATAAAGCACCAATTGCATAAAAATATGGTGCCTCAAGACCATGTATCTTTTCATCATTTTCTTTTAGACGGAATGGATCCTTTTTATGATCAAGAGTTCTAACAACCATATGAGTACTTAATGGATGAGCATTATCCATACGGAATCTTTTTAAAATCTTTTCAATATATGCTGATTGATGGACAAGTACTCCATTTGATCTATGCTCGATCTCGAGGCCGAGACAATATTTTGTCTTTCTCAGATCTTTCATTTCGTATTCCCTTTTTAAGTATTTAGCAGTTTTCAGGAGTTTTTCAGGAGTTCCAATTAAGTTCATATCATCAACATAAACTGCTATGATAGCAAATCCAGATTCTGATTTCTTAATGAAAACACATGAACATATAGGATTATTAACATATCTTTCTTTTAACAGATATTCATTGAGACGGTTGTACCACATCCGTTCAGATTGTTTTAATCCATACAAGGACCTTTGCAATTTTATTGAATTCAAATCACGAGGTCTTGAGTTACATGATTCTAGCATTTAAAACCCTTCAGGGATTTTTATGTAAATATCTAAATCCAGTGAACCATATAGATAAGTTGTCACTACGTCCATCAGACTCATTTTCAGTCTTTCCAAGATAGTCATGCTTATCAGAAATCGAAACGCAACTGTATCCATCACTGGTGAGTATGTTTTATCAAAATTGATGAGAGGTCTCTACGAGAAACCCTATGCTCCTAGTCGTGCCTTATATCTCACAACCTCGTTTTTCTCATTATGTTTCCGTATAAAGACCCATTTGTACCCAACAGGTTTAACGTCTTCAGGCGTCAGGATTATTGATCCAAATACTTTACGTTTGGCTAATGAAGTCAATTCTGTTTGAATTGCTTCTTTCCATTTAGGCCAATCAGACCTCTGTCTACAATCATCGAGATTATGAGGTTCATAATCATCATTTATAATTTCAGTTGTCACTGTGTATGAAAATACATCATCGATGGTTGTTTCTTCATGATTCCACAATTATCTTTTATAATTTATGAAAATTTCCCCATTTCTACATTCTTGTATCTCTTCAGAGATTCCTTCCCCCACATGGGATTTTGTCACTTTAGTAACTTGTGTCCCTTCAGGGACATTTAACTCTTCTGGAGTTAACTTAGAGAAAGTGGATTTATTTATTTTCCTTTTTCGAGGAATAATATCTTTTGAGCCAAATGGTTTACCACGCTTCTGGCGTGCAGTAGATGATTCTTTTGCTATCATTTGTTTAGATTGTTTTTCTGGAATAATCACCCGTGCTGGTACATTATATTTGATTTTGTTACCCTAGTAGCATCTGTAAATGCATCTGGTAACTGATTCGTTATTGCTTGAAGATGTATTGTCTTATGTACTTCATTCTCACATTGAGATGTGTATGGGTCTAAATGAATTAGACAAGGAACTTTCCAGGAAAGTTCATGCTTCTCTTCAGAAGAAGTTTTTCTTTCCCCTAATGATAGGAAATTTGTTTCATCAAAATGACAATCTACAAACTGTGCTGTGAAAAGATCACCAGTCAAATGTTCTAGATATCTAATGATTGATGGTGAATCAAGACCAACATATATTCCCAAACGCCTTTGGGGTCCCATTTTAGTTCTTTGTGTTGGCACAATTGGGACATATACTGCACAACCAAAGTACGTAAATGAGATATATCTGGTTGATGACCAAGTACAAGTTATACTTGTGAATACTGATGATAAGCAGTGGGCGAAAGCCGGATTAATGCAGCAGCATGTAAAACATCATGCCCCCATCCAGAAATTGGTAATTGCGTTCTTAATAATAAAGTCTTTGCAATTATCTGGACACGTTTAATAAGTGATTCTGCTAATCCATTTTGAGTATGAACATGTGGAATTGGATGTTCAACATCAATCCCAGCCACTTTGCAATATTCATCAAATACCTTAGAAGTAAATTCACCAGCATTATCAATACGTATGGACTTAATTGAGTAATCGGGGAAAATGAGCCCGAAGCCTGATAATCTGTGCAAGCAATCTTGCAAAAGCAACATTACGTGTTGATAATAAGCATACATGTGACCATCTTACAGATGCGTCAACTAGAATCATAAAGTAACGAAATGGTCCACTTGGTAGATGAATAGGTCCACATATATCCCCTTGAATTCTTTTTAGAAATGATAGGGATTCAAAACCAACTTTAAAAAAAATATGGTTTTATTGTTAATTTCCTTTGGGAACATGCAGTATATAAATTCTCATATGATAAAAGAACCTTCTGGTTCATAAATGGATGTGCATGAGAATTTTCAATGATTTTGCGCATCATTGTAGATCCTGAATGACCAAGACGGTCATACCAAAGTACAATCACTTTTGGATCTGAGAACTTCTGATTCATAACTGCATAAGTTTCTACACTTTTGATAATAGTGTAATAAAATCCAGAAGATAAAGCATACAAGTTTTCTATAATGAGTTTCTGGCCTGAATCATGAGAAGTAATGCACAGATGTTCAATATTATCTCTATTCATAGTTTCAATATGATATCCATTCCTCCGTATGTCTTTAAAACTAAGCAGATTCCTTCTAGATCTATTTGAATATAATGCATCATCGATACATATTTTGGTATTGTTTGGTAACAATATCGTGGCTCTTCCAGAGCCTTCTATCAGATCCGCTGGACCTGATACTGTATTAACATTTGCGCTGAGTAAAGTTAAATTTATAAAATATTTCTGACTCCGTAAAATTGTATGAGTTGTTGCACTATCAACTAGACATATATCTCATGCTTCTAGCTTTTCAATAATCCCCATTTTATCATTTGGATTCATTTTGTATGCTTCATAAAAAAATAAAGTGCATATCAGACAAAGTGATTCAAAAAGTATATATTGCATAGAGGTATATTTTACATGAATACAAAAACAAAATATACTACTATAAGTAGTATTTAATTGGTATTGACATTATATGTAATTTCATTTTATATCTCATCTGAAATGATAATAATCTTTTCAATAGGTTTATTCTATAAACCTTTTCTCTTGTCATTTACAAACATCTACTCATGGGGTATGTTTTGATATCTCATGAATATAAATATATCCAAATTTACTCTCTTGATATTGATCCTTCAGAAGCAAGTATAAAATGGATAAAATATCATTTACAATCTCATTATATGTGATATTAGGATCTTAAATCCTTTTCTGATACTCACAACATCATGTTGGATGTGTAGATCATTCTCTCAAATAAATGACATGTAAACATATCACTTCATATGTATGAGATAACTAAAGATTCTGAACGGGTTTGAAAACTAGGTTCCAAATAATGAAGTATGACATTCATGCATATAACACTGGATCCAGAACTCTAGGTTTTTATAGGTTTACAAAACTGTGCCGTATGGCATGTATATAACACTGGATCTAGATCTCCAAGTTCTGTTAGGGGTATAACCCAGCTTGATAAGTTGCATAAAAATAAACAATTTCAGGGTCATGAGAGCACCTGATATGTGCATAAAATTAAATGAGTATAAATAAATAAATTCATAACTATGTATATGTTCCGTTGACGGCATAAGCCATCTTGTTATATGGAACTGTATATAGATCCAGAATATTAAAATGTGAGTAAATCACCCATCAGGGGATCCTCTCTACTTACATACATTCGTGTTGATAAAGTGTTATAAATTAAATTAATAATAATACAAAACATATGAAGAACACATGAGAAAAGGTGAAGAACACAGATGAAGAGAAAATAAATTAAAGTGAGAGGGATAGAAAGAAAAACGATAGGTAAGAGAAAGAGAGGGAAACACTTTTGTGTTCTTTTGTTTTGAACTTTTTTTTATCAGTGTTACAAACAAAATGGAACATACACACACACACACACACACACACACACACACACACACACACACACATATATATATATATATATAGGCAAAGAGCAAAGTATGAGGCGGTGAAGAGTGGGAAGATATTGTTAACGAAAAATTCACTCGGGGTGAAAAATCTCAGCTAACACCCTCGAGACCACTACCACGTAGGTGATGGCTGGGACTAGATACCCTCGGTGCTTAGTTTGCAATGGGTGCAGAAAGATAATACTAACACAAGGCAAAAAGGAATACAATGACTTTATCATTCATCTGAAATAAGTTACAAAGATCTCTCCAATACTCTCAATCTCTCTAGGATACAATGAAATGGCACTCTCGTGCCTGTCGAAAAGTAGTCTCATCTTCTTCGTTTCTGCTTGATCGTTTTATACATAGTATAGGTAGGTTCGATTTATGACTTTCCCGCCATGATTTTCTCCATCCTCTCCCTCCTTATCCGGCGGGATCCTTTTTATTTCATTTAAGAATCATTGGCTTTGGTTTAATGACGGATTCGAGAATATCGTAGGCAGAGATAAGTTTGTTTCCTTTTTGGATTCAATCACTTGTTCCACACGTAGTGTTTCCATGTTTGTTGTAGGTATGATCTCGTGCATCTTCATGGTATGATCCTTCATGGAGGATACCGAGTATGGCACTTATTGTTTGGTAGAACGAAGTGTCCTGGTCTCTGTGCTAGGAGCTTGGTCCGACTTTTCCAGGTTACTTAGAGCTTTAAACGGCTCACTGTGGGCGCTCTTCAGTGGCAGTTGGTTTTGACGAGCTTCCCCATATCCCTCTCAATAGGCCCGACTTTCCGTTATGCGGGGTGGTGGAACGTTGCGATACAGGCTTAAAGCCTAACAGGTTTCCTTTTGACTTTGGGGAGAATGGCGGGCTTCCGGGGAGATTGTGAGGTAATCTCAGCCTCGATGTCGGAAGCACGATTCGATCGTGTCGGGCTTTATCTCGGGTGCTCCCGTAGCTCGATGACCTTTTCTTATTTTTGTAAGGAGGCCTTTCAACCTGATCTCGGGAGGTGTTCCTATGGTGGATAATTTCAGGCCTGGATTAGGGCTAGGAGGGTGGAAAATTTTCCTTTGGTCCCTAGCCAAATTTGGCTATTAACAGAAGTCCCCTCTGATTTGAACACCGGCGATTGAGTTTGGGGTTGGAGTCAGATTCCCTGTCTTAATTGGGAAATTTTTCCTCCATTACCGTTACCAGAATCTCGGTGTAAATCTTTTCATTAATTGCCCGAGTGACATGGCGATGTAGACTGAGGTATTCTCAAAATAATCCGGCTACGTTACAGCCATTCCGTAATTCGAGGTAACCCCCACCGAAGATTTTGCTCTTGGTTTGCCGATGTCATTGTTCTATCCGCTCCTATTTAAACTCGATAGCTCTACCGCTTTTTTCATACATTCGCTTCTTTCAAATTTCAAACTTTCTTCGAAAAACAAAAAGTTCCTCTTTTTTTTAGGTCTCGCTAAACTCGCTCTGCCATGTCAAAAAATAGTCGTGACTCCGTCGACTCTATTGTCGATGGCGAGAAGGTCGCCAGTCTCACCCACGGGAAGCGAGCAAGTAAGAGTTTTGGCAGTGAGGATTCTCCACCAAGTCCCCAACGCCGGCGGTCGACTAGAAACGTAGCCATTGGGACCGGTTTCTCTAATCGACTTGACAATCATCTGGATTTGGTTGATAAAGGCTCTGATAAAGAGAACATGGAGGATGCTGCCGGGAAGGGTCAATTCACGGTTGCTGGTCCTTCTCTAGAGAGGCTTCCCCCTTATGACTTCAGGGTTGTCCCCGACTCTATCGTTGATTCGAACTCGATTGACCGCTTGAGGTCGAAGTATGGCATTCCTGACAATGTTTCTATCTCGGTTCCTTCCAAAGGTTATGACTTCTTCAATCCTTTCGACGGCGTGCTTCCGATTCATGTTGCAGCTCTCGAGAATGGGGTCAGGCTTCCCCTTCATCCTACCCTTCGACGAGCTCTCAACGCCATCCAGCTTGCTCCTCTCCAGTTGACGCCCGATTTCTGGAGGCATTTGATTGGCTTTCTTGTGCTATGGAGGGAACAATGTCAGTTGAGTAAGGTGAAAGAGAGCCCGGAACAGAGGAGCTGGCCTACATTTTTCAAATCTGGAGCCTATCCGGCGCTCCCCGAGGTCATTTCTATGCAAAAGCCAAAAATAAGCTCAACTTTGTCATTCCTGGTGCTTCGAAGAAAGACCCTGCCTGGAAGGAAGAGTGGATCCTGGAAGGGGTGACTGGGAAGCTTGATTTTTATTGGAGGGCATGAGTTCGAGGTCCACACAGCTTTCAGTGACAAACCATCGTGGGACCGGGACTCCCTGCCACCTGAGTCTGAAAATGTTTTGAAGGCTATTCAGGCCAGAAACTAATTAAACCTGAAGTTCCCAACCGCTGAAGCCTTCGATCCTCGTAGGGTGAATCAATACCTGCGGATCTCCGATGTTATTCCTCGTAAGTAACACTGAATCATCTTGCTTTGTCTTATTGACTAGCTCAGTTCTGACGTTTTCCCTTTTGTTTTATTTCCTTATAGTTTTGTTGTTGAGCCAGCTTTTCGCGAAGCCCAACTATCCCCGCAGGCTCGCGCTCCTCTTCCCTCTGCTGAGGCCACACCAGCTCTTGCTCTGCCTACTTCCCCAGTTGGGTCTAGGATGGCCAACCTTACATCACGGGCTTCTCAGGCATTGAATAGGGCTCCCTAGATTGTTGATACAACTGCAACTGCCCACTCTACTACTGTTACTATCGTTGCTACTCCTATGATTCACTACCTGATGATGCTGCACTTCCAACCCCCCGAGCATCGGAGGACTTTGAAGCGGGTGTCGCAGGGATTCCTCCTAGCTGCTCTCGCCCTCAGTCGAGCTCGATGGGGCAGGATGAAGTCTTGGAACAATTCATCGCATCATGCCCGGGTGGTGGGCTCTCCAGGATGGCCTCAATGCCTGTCGATGTCTTGCTCACCAAGGGGTCAGCTGTCTTAGCTAAGGTAATTGTTTTTCCTCTATACTACTTATGTAATTGCCAACTTGATCGATTCCGAACCTTGGCTCTGTATCTTGTAGGCCTTCAAGTTAAACGTGGCTATGGGTCATCAAGTTGCCTCCCTCTGTGATCGGGCCGTAAAGGCCGAGGCCGAGGCTAAGAAGCCTATGGGGTTACTCAAGCGAGCTTAGACATTAGTGTAGGAGATGACCTCCAGTTAAAAGGGAATGGAGGATGAGATAAACGAGCTTCGCTGCGATTACGAGAGGACCAAGCGATCTTTTGATCAAGAGATCCTTTAATCAAAACGGCGGGCTAAGCAGAGGGATTCTTAGATAGCCGAGGCCAAGAAGTTGGACCTCAAGAATCGGGGACTGCATGCTCAGGTGGCCAAGCTGCAAGCTGAGATGGATGCCTCCTTTAGCGATGAGTACTTTTATGCTTCCTTCCAGGTTGCAGAAGCTGTCCCTCATTCCTTCGACCTATCGACTATCGCGGGTTGGGACAGAAAGGAGATATTGGCCACGGCAGCAGATATGTCCCGCCCTGAAGGCGATGAAGCAGTGCCTTCTAGTCAGGCAGGGACTGGAAAGCGACCAATCGAGGCAAATCCTTCCCTTTCTTCCCTGTCTCCGCTCCCGGAGAATCCTCAAGTGGTGTTCTACTCATGCAACCCGCAGGAGGTATATCAGAAGCTCTGGAGGGGGCAAGAGACCACCTAGAGCCCTCTAGAGTAGAGTCGGGGATTGGACCAAGCGAGACGAGATCCATGGCTGCCCTTCTTGATACAACCATCGCTCATGAGGTTATGGCAGTGATTAATGAAGTTGTGGAAGAGGACCCAGCTGGGAAGTAGGCCATTGAGGAACCTCTGGAGAAAGAGGTAGCCGTCGAGGTTGACCAAAATGGGCAATCACCTGACGGAGAAGCTGGGGGCAAGGATCATCGTGGAGGAGGAGTAGCAGGGGGAAATCATGAGGAAATCAAGAGGACTCCGAAGCTTGACGCTACATGTTCATAACTGGCTTTAACTGCCTGGAAAAAGGGGTGGGCACTCCTCTTTACTCATGATTAGCTTAATCAATATTTTTTTTTGTAGCCCGGATTCGGGGGTTGGGCTCCCTGCTTGATGGATGTAGCCTTATTTGGGGATAGGCTCATTCGTTATTAATAAGAATCTGCTATAACTTCCTTCATATTTGATTTGATTTACCTTGACTATGAGCTTCCAACTTGATTGAGAACTCTTTGCTTCATTCCTAGTTTCGATCATGGTGCGACCTTTGAGATAACTTTGACTTTAATGAAATTTGGTAAGAAGAAACCCTAAATTTATTAAACGTAAATCTGCTAGCTGGGTGGTTGCCCAGCTCTGGATTTCCAGTATTCTGCAAGGATTCCTATCTTTGGGAAAGGTTCCTATCATACCCCCTGTCCTTGATGATAATTTGTTCACATTTTGAACCGGCTTTGTAGGAAATGACGACCTTAAATCCGTTTCTGGGGAGGTAGTCTGATCGAGATACCAGGAGGGCTGTCTAGCTATTTCCTCATCTCGAGATCTGGATGGCAACTATGCTCTTACACTCAGACCCTTCTTGGGGGTGGTAGCCCGACCAAGACATCAGGATGGCTGTTTAGCTATTTCCTGGTCTCGAGATCGGGATGACAACTATGCCCTTACACTCAGACCCTTCTTGGGGGTGGTAGCCCGACCAAGGCATCAGGGGTAGCGGGGGGGGCTTCCCCGGCTAGTCCCTGGTCTCGAGATCCTGCTGGCAGATATGCTCTTACACTCGGACCCTTCTTGGCGGGGGTGGTGCCCGGCCAAGGCATCAGAGGCAGCGAAGGGGCTTCCCCGCTAATCCCTGGTCTTGAGGTAATTATGGCGAATTTATCCATGGATAACCTAGTTGTTTATGTAGAAATAAATGTAGAACATGGTCGGAGATAAGGAAATAGCATACTTTATTGATGATCGAAATGTAGTACATCATTACTAGGGATTTTATTGAAACCTAAATGGGGGTAATCTACTTCAGAATCCCCTGCTTAGGGGTAAAACTTTCTCAAGTGATCTGCGTTCCAGGTGTGGTCAATGGGTCGACCATCCATATCTTCAAGCTTGTAGGCCCAATTGCGAGCTACTACCTTTACCAAGTATAGACCTTCCCAATTTGGACCTAGGACTCCGTCAGACCTTTTCCGGGTATTTGAGGTCACCTTCCTGAGCACCAAATCCCCTTCTTTGAAGTTCCGGGATCTGACATTATGGTTGAAGTACCTAGCGATCTTGCTCTGGTAGATCGCCACTTTTTCTGCTACCTGGTCTTATTTTTCTTCCAGGAAATCTAGATTAGCTCGGAGCTTGAGCTCATTGCTTTCGGGTTCAAAGTGCTGCACCCTGAATGCGGTCAACTTATGCTCGATGGGAAGGACCGCTTTAACTCCGAAAGCTAAGGAGTAGGGTGTTTCCCCAGTAGTTGTCCTCTTTGTAGTCCGGTATGCCCAGAGGACCTCGGGCAGCTCTTCAGCCCATTTGCCTTTCTTTTACTGTAATATCTTCTTCAGCAGCCTCTTGATAGTCTTGTTGGTGGACTCTACCAATCCGTTGGTCTGAGGATAGGCTACTGAAGCGAACCTGAGATCAATTCCCAAACCTTCACAAAAGTCCCTGAATCGAGCTTTGTCGAACTGCTTGCCTAGGTCGGTTACAATGATGAGAGGGGTTCCGAATCTGCAAACCACTTTGGTTTTGATGAATTTAGTAGTATTCTTCTCTGATATTCGGGAAAGGGGCCCTGTCTCGACCCATCTTGTGAAATAATCGATGGCCACAATGGCGTACTTAGCTTGCCCAGGAGCGGTGGGAAGCGGTCCGATTAGGTCGATTCCCCACATGGTAAAAGGGTAAGGCGAACTGAGAGACGACAGCCGCTCTGGTGGGAGGTGACTCAAGTTCGAGGTCCTTTGGCACGGTTCGCAAGATTGTACAAAGCTTCTTGCGTCTTGGTGGATAGTTGGCCAATAGTACCCCATACGGAGCAGTTGATAAGCTAGAGCTTCACCACCAATGTGATTCCCACGGTCCCCAGAATGAACCTCTCTTAATACCCATTTGGCATCATCAGGGTGCAAACACCGAAGCAAAGGGAGAGACATTCCCCTCCTGTAAAGGTATCCTTCTATTAGACAATATCGAACAGAGAACCTTATAATTCTTCGGGCTTGGTTGGGCTCTTCGGGAAGCTTTTCCTCTTGGAGATAGGCAACGAAAGGATCCATCCAGTAAGGTTGGCGATCTAGGGGGCAGACTTCCTTGCCTGCGGTTATGCTGGGTTAGGAGATTACTTGGAGGGGAATTCCTTATCGTAAGGCTTGGCCTCCATTTGCAGCTATCTTTGCTAGGATGTCTGTGCAATGGTTTTGGTGTCAAGGTAACTGTTTGATCTTGAGTCCCTTAAATTTATTCTTAAGCGACTGGACTAACTTCAGGTAGGGGATCATGTTATCTCATTTTGCCTGGTAAATCGCAGAAACCTGACTGACAACGAGCAACGAGTCACTCTTGATCTGTAGGTAGTCGGTTTTAAGCTCAATGGCCACCTTCATCCCGGCTATGAGGCTTCATATTCTGCCTCATTGTTCGTGGCCTTAAACTCGAATCTGAAGTAGTGATTGAATTCAATTCCTTCTGGATCTATTAAGACTACCCCAGCTCCTCCCCCAGCTCCTCCCACAGCTTGTCTGGACGCTCCATCTGTGTAGAGGATCCAGGATTTGCAATCTTCCAGCCAATTGTCGATCTTTGAAATTTTCTCAGGGGCTGCACTCCTTGCTGCCTTGGCTTGGGAGTGCCGAGAATTCTGCCACGAAGTCCGCCAGAGCCTGGGCTTTGATTTTGGTTCTGGGTTTATACTTTAAATCGAATTTGGTGAGCTCCAGGGCCCATAGAACTAGCCTTCCAAACACGTCCGGCCTTTGTAAAAACTGAAGGAGAGGTTAGTCTTTCACCACCGCTATCGAGTGAGCTTGGAAATAGGGACGGAGCTTTCTTACCGAGGTCACCAAAGCATAGGCGAGCTTCTCCAAGAGGGTATAATTTCTTTCTGGCTTGGTTAGGGCATGACTCACGTAGTACACAGGTCGTTGAACTCTGTCTCCACATTCCTTGATTAAAGCCCCACTTACTGCAGTCTCTGAGACAGCCAGGTAGATTTGCAGTTCCTCTCCAGGAGCTGGCTTGACTAGCAATTGAGGGCTTGTTAGGTACCTCTTCAAGGCTTGAAAGGCTTGCTCGCTCTTCTGGCTCCAATTCATGTTTTTCCCTTGCTTGATAGCTTTGAAGAAAGGGAAACATTTATCGGTGGAGCGAGAAATGAATCTGTTGAGCGCTGCTACTCGCCCTGTCAAGACTTGCACCTTTTGAAGTGATGCAAAGGATTCTAGGTCCAAGATAGCCATGATCTTTTCTGGATTGGCCTCTTTGCCTCTCTCGTGAACCATGAAACTTAAAAACTTCCCAGCAGTCACCCCGAAAGCACATTTGGTGGGGTTCAACCGCATCTGGTTTTCTCTTAGGATTAGGAATGTCTTACGAAGGTCTTCCTGATGTCCTTCTGCAGTTGGTGACTTTGTGATCATATTGTCGATGTATACCTCCATCGACCTTCCAATCTCGGGCTTGAACAGTTTGTTAACTAGCCGCTAGTATATAGCCCCCGTATTTTTAAGGCCAAACGGCATCACCTTGTAGCAGTACAGACCCTGTCCGGTAATGAAGCTGATCTTATCCTGGTCAGCTGGGTGCATTTTAATTTGGTTATACCTCGAGAACGCATCCATGAAACTCAAGAGCTTGTTCCCGTATGTAGAGTCGACCAATTGATCGATCTTTGGTAGAGGAAAGCTGTCTTTTGGACACGCCCGGTTGAGGTCGGTGTAGTCAACACACATATGCCATTTCCCATTCACCTTCGTAACCATGACCACGTTGGGGATCCATTCGGGGTAGCGCACTTCTCTAATGAAACCTTCCCTGATCAATTTGTCTACTTCCTCTTGTACCGCAGCGTTTCTCCCAGCGTTAAAGTGACGCCTCTTTTGTTTGATGGGTTTGAATGTTGGATCCACTGCTAATCGGTGAGCGGCCAAAGATATCGGGATCCCGAGCATCTCGTTATGGCTCCAAGCGAAGATGTCGCTGAATTCCTTGAGGAGCTCAATCAAGCCTTCTTTCACTTTTGGTTCGAGGGCGGCTCCAACCTTGACTACCTTTGAGGGATCGTCATTTCTGATAGGTATCTCCTCTAGTGTATCCACATGTTGCCCGCTGGTCCATTCCTTGCTCTGTTATTCGTTATCGGGCATTATGGGCTCGTTCTCTGGATGATCTGTGGGCTCCACATCTTCCTGGATCACCCCGGGAGCCACTATATCCTGGACCGTTGCAACTAGTACAAATTGTTTTGCTAAAATTGTCGGATTAGCAGACACTGCATAGCATTTCCTAGCTGCCTGCTGGTCCCCACGTACCTCTCTGACCTGGGTTCCTATCGGGAATTTTAGGACATTATGGTAGACAAATAAGACTTCCTTCAAGGACGATAGGAAAGGTCTCCCCAGTATGGCGTTATTGGCCGATAGGACGTCGACCATAACAAAATCCGTCATAACGTTTTGCTGGAGAGGTGAGGTTCCAACGATCACTGGGAGGATCTTTGATCCCACTGGTATGATCGAATCTCCAGTAAATCCATAGAGTGGAGTCCTGCAACTATTGTAACACCATTGTGTCAAATTCAGCCTTTCCAAGGTGTCCTTGAAGAGAATGTCCATGGTGGACCATTTTATTTAATATATTCAAGCTTTAAATAAAAGCCCACATGTGAACCAGACCCATTCTTACTAAAAGAAACAAGCCCTCATGCCTCTCATTAATATATTAATATAATTTGAGCAGCCCATTAAATAAATAATGTGCAGATTATATTCTTAATATATTAGGATATAAGGAAGATGTGAGTACTACCTCTTTGAAAAAGACTACTTTTGTCAAAAGTCAAGAAGTTGTGTTATTCCGCATTTTTATTATGGCAATGATTGATTGTGTTAGAGATTAGAGGTTGTGTTGTTTAATTTTGATCAATCAAAAAGATGGCATTTAATTTAACTAAAACCTATATTCACCCCCCCCCCCCCCCCCCCCCCCCCCCCTCTCTAGGTTAGTTTTATCACTCTTAGTGTATTTTCAATTGGTATCAGAGCAGGTTCCTTAACATAATTAGGATATCCTTTGCTCTCTAGGAGTGTTTTGCATTAGATTGCTTTTTTGGTTAGTGTGTCTTGTTTGTTTTCCTTTTCTTTCTGTTTGATTGATTGCATTCATCTTATTCACCCTAAAACACCATGAGTGGATACGCATATGAGCAAGAGGGAGCATCGAGTTCAAGACCTCCACTTCTGACGGAGTTTAATTACTCATCATGGAAAGGAAAAATGGAATCCTACCTATGCCAAATTGATGATTGAGTTTGGATGGTGATTGAGAATGGTTACACATCACCTACCAAGACTTTCGAAGATGAAAGCATCGTGCCCAAGCCTAAATCGGAATGGGATACTAAAGATTTTGAAGCCTCCAAATGGATCAACAAGGCCATGCATGCAATCTTGTGTGCGGTGGATGAGAATTAACACAAGCTAATCCAAACCACAAGGAATGCACATGAAGCATGGACAATATTGGAGATGGTACATGAAGGAACCGATGTAGTAAAAGACTCCAAACTACAAGTTCTTCAAACTCAATTTGAGTCCTTGAAGATGGAAGATCACGAGTGCTTCAATGAATTCCAAGTGAAGCTAATGGATATCGTCAACCAAAGTCATCAATTAGGTGATCCATATACGGATAAAAGGATAAACCAAAAAATTATGAGGTCTCTCCCAGAGAGATTTGATGCAAAGGTGACGGCTATTGAGGAAAATAGCGAATATGAATAGATGAAGCCAAGTGACATAATTGGCAAGTTGATAGCTTTTGAGTCAAGAAGAGCCCCTACTTCAACAACACCTCAAAAGAAGCAAAAGAGCATTGCATTGAAGTCCTCCAAGGAAGAAATTGAGGAAGAAGATTCGGATGAAGAAATGGCTCTTATGGTGAAGAGGTTCAAGCAATTCATGAAGCTTGAGAAGAAAGGGATGGGCTCCAAGGGAAAATTTGTAAAGAAGAAGACTCATTTTAAAAAGGTGGAGAAAAGTGAAGAGAAGGACTCCAAGAAGAGTATTCAGTGCTATGAGTGTAGTGGGTATGGTCACATTGCCTCCGAATGTGCCAACTTAAAGAAGAAGAAGAAAGGAAAGGCGAAGTCGGGTATTTGGAGTGATAGGTGATAGTGAAGACTTAGAGGAGGAAGAAAAGTCTTCGGATGATGAAAACCAAGTTGCAAACTTCATTGCTTTCTCATCATCTCACAATAGCAAGGAAGTTATAAGTGACCAAGAAGAGGAGAATGATAAACTAGAAGAAGAAGAAGAAGATGACTCAAGTAATGGGAGTACTTCATCCCAGTCCAAGCATGAATTTGATAAGGAGATGGACTATGAAGACTTCATGGAATACTTCAAAAGTTCTAGAGCGAAGAAGAAAAAAGAGATTCAAGAGTTGAAAAGGAAGAACCTTGAATTGACCTCCAAGATGATTCACTTGAGTGAAAAAGTGAAAAGCACAAGAGAAAGGGAAGAAAGCTTGAAATTGGAATTTGTTGTGGTCAAGAAAAGTGAAGAATGCTTAAGGAAGGAGCTTGAAGAGGCAAAATGAGTAATTACCAAGATGACCTCCGAAACCGAGAAGCTTGACAAGATGCTATCAATTGGAAAGAGCCCTAGTGATAAGAAGGGTTTGGGATATGAGGAAGATGTGAGTACTACCTCTTTGAAAAAGACTACTTTTGTCAAAAGTCAAGAAGTTGAAGAAGTCAAAGTCCCACAACAAATTACAAGAAGGATTGAAATTGGAGAATCCTCAAAACATGCTTAAGCCAAGATTCCAACAAGGGCTCAACCACAACAAGTTAAAGCATTTCAATCAAGACCTCCACATGAAAAGATCCCTCCTCCACAATCAAGGATCATGTATGATCAACAAGGAAGACATGCTACTTTGGCTCAACCACAAAGGAGAGAGTTTGTTCAACATCAAAGGACTACTCAAAGGAGAAGGAAACCTTAAATGGTTGCACAAGGCTATGGTATGAACTCCTACTTCACTCCTTCTTGTCATTATTGTGGTATTGAAGGCCATATAAGGCCTAATTGCTTTAATTATATCAAATTGTGTAGATTTGAGAACATGATTGAGAAAAATATGCTTAGAAGAGCCAAAAAGCATGCACCTAGGGAACTTAGAGCAAATGAACCAAAGGCTCCTAGGATTGATAATGTTGCTCCTAGGTGGAGTAGAAAAAATGAATATTTTTGCTATGTGGCTCAAGTGGCTTTGAAAGCCAAGGCCTCCAACACTTGGTATCTTGATATTGGATGTTCTAGGCATATGACCGAAAACAAGAGTTTCTTTGAGACTCTTGTGATGGAGGATGGTGGATTTGTCACCTTTGGTGATGGTTCATGGAAAAAGGTCATAGGGACAGGTAATATATCTATTCCCAGTTTGCCCTCCTTGCTCAATGCTCTTTATGTAGATGGCTTGCAAGCCAATCTCATAAGTTTATCACATTTAAGTGATGAAGGGCTTACAGTTATGTTTGGCAAAATTGATTGCTCCATTCTTAAGGAAAATGGACAAGTTCTTTTAAAAGGCAAGAGATCAAGTGACAATTGTTATTGTCTTGAGTCTAGTAACATATCTTGTAACTTGTCTAGTTATGAGCAAGTTGAGTTGTGGCATCAAAGATTTGGCCATATGAATTATAGTGACTTGAAAGTCATTGAGAGGTTGAATGTTGTGAGAGGCCTTCCCAAGCTTGGGAAGAGGTTTGAGGGAGTTTGTGGACCTTGTCAACAAGGAAGGCAAACCAAAAGTGTGCACAAGAAGGGAAAATTCCTTTGTACCAAGAAGCCATTGGAACTTCTTCATATGGACCTCATGGGTCTCATGCAAACCGAAAGTCTAGGTGGTAAAAGGTATATCCTTGTAGCGGTTGATGACTTCTCTAGGTTCACATGGACTTACTTCCTTAGAGAGAAGTCCGAATCTTTTGAGAAATTCAAAATGCTTTGTGTCAAAATTCAAAATGAGAAAAATTCTCACATTATGAGCATTAAGAGAATTGGAAGTGATCATGGGAAAGAATTTGAGAATAGTAGCTTTGAGAGCTTTTGTAATGGTCTAGGTATTTCCCATAAATTCTCGGCTCCTAGAACTCCCCAACAAAATGGAGTTGTGGAAATGAAGAATAGGGTTTTACAAGAGATAGCTGGGGTGATGTTGCTTAGCAACAAGGTTCCTAGGAATTTATGGGCTGAAGCCGTCAATACGGCTTGTTATATAGGGAATAGAGTTGTCCTTAGACCCGGGACCAAACAAACATCATATGAGTTATGGAAGGGAAGAAAACCAAATGTTAGCTATTTCCATATCTTTGGTAGTAAGTGCTATATTCTTAATGACCGTGATCAACTTGGCAAGTTTGATGGCAAGAGTAATGAGGGTATTTTCATTGGATATGCACTTAATAGCAAGGCCTATAGAGTTTACAATCTAAAAACTCGAAGTGTCATGGAATCATCAAATGTTGTCATTGATGATTGTAGGCCTAAAAATATTGACCATGAGGAGGATGTTTGTGAGAATGGTGACCTTTCTTTGAAGGAGTGTGGTAAGACTTCAAGTGATGTGAAGTCAAATCATAGTGGAGAGGATGATCAACCTCTTGATAGAGATCCATCTTTGGACTCTAAAGAACCTGCTCCATGGGTTAGACATCTCTACAACAAGAATGACATTCTTGGAGATGTGAATGAAGGTGTTAGGACTAGGCGTCAAATAGCTAATAAAATTAGCTATACTTGTTACACCTCTCAAGTTGAACCCAAAAAGGTTGATGAAGCCTTGAATGATGAGTTTTGGGTTCTTGCCATGCAAGAAGAGCTAAACCAATTTGAAAGAAATGAGGTTTGGACACTAGTTCCTAGACCCAAGGATACTAATGTCATAGGCATCAAATGTGTGTAGATGAACAGGTCAGATGAGGATGGTAACATTGTGCGCAACAAAGCTAGGCTTGTGGCACAAGGATACTCTCAAATTGAGGGTATTGACTTTGAGGAGACTTTTGCTCCTGTTGCCCGTCTTGAGTCTATAAGGCTTCTCTTGTCCATTTCTTATGTACACAAGTTCAAACTACACCAAATGGATGTTAAGAGTGCCTTCCTCAATGGCTTCTTGCATGAGAAAGTGTTTGTTGAACAACCCAAGGGGTTTGTGGATCCACACCACCCCAATCATGTATATTGCCTCAAAAAGGCACTTTATGGGTTGAAACAAGCACTGAGGGCTTAGTGTGAGTGCCTCACTCTTTATCTTGTTGACAATGGCTACTCAAGAGGTAGTGTTGACAAGACCTTGTTCATCAAGTGCAACAAAGATGAGCTTTTCATAGCTCTAATTTATGTTGATGATATTGTATTTGGTTCCACCAATGAGTCAAAAGTGAGACAATTTGTTGATGTCATGTCTCTTGAATTTGAAATGAGCATGGTTGGTGAACTAAATTACTTCCTAGGCTTGCAAATTAAGCAAATTCATGATGGGATTTTCATATCCCAAGCTAAGTATGCCAAAAGCCTAGTGAAGAAGTTTGGTCTTGATAATGCCAAACATTGTGACACACCCATGAGTACCACTTTGAAGCTAAGCAAGGATGCTAGTGGTAAAAGTATTGATCAAAGCTTGTATCGTGGCATGATATGTAGTTTGCTATACTTGACAGCAAGTAGGCCCGATATCTCCTTTAGTATGGGTGTTTGTGCTAGGTACCAAGCCAATCCCAAAGAATCTCACCTTGTTGCGGTGAAAAGGATCATTCGATTTGTGAATGGTACCTCCAATCATGGGATTTGGTACTCCTTTGATACTAATCCAAGTCTTGTTGGATTTAGTGATGCCGATTGGGCGGGGAATTATGATGATAGGAAGAATACATCGAGTGGTTGTTTTTTTCTAGGCAACAACTTGGTGTCCTGGTTTTACAAGAAGCAAAACTCATTTTCCCTATCCACGGATGAGGCGGAATACATAGTCGCCGGTAGTGCTTGTACTCAATTGTTGTGGATGAAGCAAATGCTAGCCGACTATGGCTTAGAGCAAGGCACTCTCACTTTGTTTTGTGACAACATGAGTTCCATAAACATTTCTAAGAATCCCGTCCAACATTCTAGGACAAAGCACATTGACATTAGACATTAGACATCATTTCATTAGAGAGCTAGTTGAGAACAAAACTATTGCATTGGAGCATGTGGGAACTAATGACCAACTAGCGGACTTATTTACAAAGCCCTTAGACACCATTAGGTTTGGCAACCTTAGTAAGTCTATTGGGATTTGTCATTTGGCTTGAAATGGTATATCTTGACCCCATATGGGGAGCTCAAGCAAAGAGAGCAAGTTGGCATGAAAGTGCATTGTGCTACATTGATATATTTTATGCTCCTTCATTAATTGCTTGAGATGATCGGTTGTGCATATGGTTATGTTATTTTCTTAATAAGTGTGAAAATTGCTTTTCTTGCAATCCATGTTATATTTATGTTCAAACATGCATTTTTGGAGTAGGAGATTTACTTTGGAAGTACTATTTGAATGACCTATAATTGATCTCAATGACATGATGTTTTTATTAATGACATGCTTCATGTTGATATGCATGAAGACATATTTTTTATTGCTTAAACATGAATGCAAAACAGTATGTATAAGCAAATGAGAAGACTAAACTAAATAAGAACCATTTGTCTATTCAATAAATAAGGATGTCTCATCCAAATTTAGTCTTCTCTCTCTCTCTTTATTAGTTGAACAAGGCTACTATAATACGTGTATCTTACCCGGAAAAATCAAATAGGGTGCAAAAAGTCGCTCATGTCTTGTTTCGCTTATAAAGTTTGATATAGTTGCTCTTTAATTTGAATTTCTTATACGAATCTATATCATTGCTTGAAATCATGACAAATGGTGAAAATTGGTTTGAATTCTTTTGGAAATCTTTGTTGTCTGCTTTGCCAAATACCATTGTTTTTGAACTTGAATGTAACATGTCTTGCATGCAAAGCATTGTGTCACACATTTTCATCAAATAAAACTCCTTGATTCTCTCCTACTTAATTGAGTTGCATAAAGTTGTTTATATGAACTTGCATATGTTTTGTGCTACAAGCTCTCCTTGCCAAAAGCTTAGCCATTACGGGAGACTCCCTTGCCTATCTCATGACAAAAAGGGGGAGAAGAGTTGTGAGCTTTAGTGGACTAGTAGTATCTTGTTTAGGGGGAGTTGAGAGTTGAGAGCTGAGAGCTATCATGTAGGGGGAGTATTGCAATGCATAGCATGATTACATTAATTGATTGTATTGGTTTATTTTGTTAAGGCTATTGCAAATATTTTTTTAATGATTACATTAATTGATTGTATTGGTTTATTTTGTTAAGGCTAATGCAAATATTTTTTAGTTGTTGTTTATGGTTATTGAAAGCACCTCTCACACTTGATCTTGGAAGGTATCCTTGTTTGTTTTGTTGATTGTGTGTAGGTTGGATGGTTCTACAAGCTTTGGATTGACTTGAAGATGTTCAAGACTATAGGCTTTATTGTAATGTAGAAAATTTTGTTGATCAATCTTTTGTTTTTGTGAGGTTGCTTTGTGAGTGGTGGTTTTGTCACGAAATAGCCAAAGGGGGAGATTGTAAGTGCCTCACTTTATGATTGGCTTATTTCGTTGACAAAATCACAATTGGGGTTAATCATTGTAAAAGGGTAGATTAGGAATTGAATATCTTCCATTGGACTCCAAGTGTTTCAAGGAAGGTAGATTACTTGACTCTACTTTTACTTGAAGGGATATAGTTGCACACACTCACTTGCATGCATTATATTCTTGTTTACATGTAATTGGATGATGCATTGTATGTCATTTATCACACTCCACACTTTCACATATTGCAAATTACTTAGTGTGTTGAGTCTGCCTGGAAAAGAGAGTTTCTTCTCTTACCGCGGCCTAGACCGCTTGGCAAGCACTGCTTGCACCACAGCATACAAAGCGGTAAACATCAGTTGGCCCATGCTGCCTTGACCGGGTCCTGTACACATGTACGCCCAGCGGTCCTTGACGCGGTAAACATCAGTAGGCACCTGCTGCCTTGACCACGGCCTGTGCACTGCACGAACAGCGGTCCCAACCGCGATGTTGTCCAGTAGGCACACTACTGCGTGTACTGCTGTCTGGACAACTTGCCCTAGCCGCGGTACGCACAGCGGTAATGACAGGATTTTGTTACTGTTTTTTAAAACGGTGTCATTTCGTCTAGGGCTTTATGAATATATGCCCTTTCCTCTTCCTTGCCTCTGTAGAGCTTCAGAATCCATTCTTTCATTCCTTTTAGAGCTCAAAAGTGTCTTGCAAGAAAAGATAGCAAGAAACCATTTTTATTGTCCAAAACCCAATCACCCATCATTCATTCATGGTTCTATCATCATCTAGTTTCATCTAGGATGTTTCTAAGCATGGGTCTTCATCAACATAGCTTACTTAGTATATAGAACACCACTCTCATCCATCTTTGTGTTCTTGCTTAACAAGAAATCTCTTTTATGTTTCTTTTGCATCTAGATTATAATTTTTCATTATAAATAGAGATTTGTGTTGATGTTTGGGTTGTTGTATTGTGATAGCTATTGCATCTAGGAATGTCTTGATTTCATATAGCTAGGTTATATGTGTGTCATATAGCAACATGATATCGAGGATTGTTTGAAGCATTCATACATGATAAAGATAGAATAAGAGATGTTTCTCATTCATACCCTAGACAATCTTATTGGAGATAGTGTATCCTCGTGTATAATATCAGTAATTGCCAAGAGCTCATAGACCGCCTATAGCTCTCCTAGTTACCATATTTACTCATATGACCACGTTTTGAACTTGGATATTTTGACTTGTCCATAAGCCATGTTTTCAATAGACATTATCGAAAACTCAACGTTGAGATTTAATATCCAATACCTCAAAATATCCATATGATAATATTATACTCTCATTCAATAAATTGAGCCACGATGTCCATATCTATAAATGAAGTCATGTATCGATTAACAAATGAATACCACCAAACTATCGAGGATAGACTATGCTATATAATCGTACTCATTGATAGCTCAAATGATAACACTTGCAATCATAAGTCCATCATTTATCTCAGGATTAAGATAGACTCTCCGATTGTCCTCATAATGAAAAGACTTGTATCTACTGACGGTTCTAGATAAAATATTTCATTGTGATCCTGTTTAATGCACCCAGTGCACTAGATTCTTTTACTCGAAGACCATTTCGATGATTTTAGACTCATCATAACTCATTTAATCTCACTCAAATGCCAGCAAAAGAATTCTACAACTTTATCAAGATAAAGGTGCCCAACCTTTAATTTAAGTTGTGAACGTTTATTCAAGACTAACTAAAGAATTGTGTCTACCTCATACATATCCAGATGTACGAACAATTCTTCATTTCTCATAGTCTTTTGACCTTATGATTATTTACTTTGACAATTATCATTATAAATGCTATAGGATTTTGTAAAACCAGAAATCACTTTATTAATATGAAAAGATTGTCAATTATAATATTACACTCTTTCTATTGAGGATAATCCTAACACCCATGTGGTTTATCAACGAAACAAGCCAATCAAAAAGTGAGGAACCTACAGTTTCAATTGTTTTTATCAACCGTGTCTAAATGGGCATAGCTCAGTTGGTAGATGAAAGAGTTTGGGACTTGGGCAAATAACTTCCAAATCAGCGGCTCGAATCCTACCAATGGCAAAAACTTCAAAAAAATATAGATAGTCTATATAGATGGATAGATATATAAAGTCAAAAAATTTGTTTTTATCAACCTTTTTCCTAAACTGTCAAAATTATACTCAACCTTATTTTACTTTTATTTTTTTATTTATATATATATATATATATATATAATATATAAAAGAACAGGCCTCCATGTAGGTTGCAGACCTCCATGGGTTCATTGAGGTCGCGCAGAACTCTTTTCTGCAACAGACCTCCATGGAGGTGTATGCATTTCAAAAAAAATAAAAGTTCTAAGATTTTTTGGCATGTTTAATAAAGGAATGAGAAGAAGATTAGCGTGTTTAATCCCAACAAGAAAACCCTTACATGTTTGATAAAAAAAATTAGCATGTTTAATAAATAAATAAAAACTATATCGTGTTTAATCTATAAAATCTATATAAGGAGTTTTGTGAGTAAAAAACTCTAACGTATTTTAGTATGTTTAATCCAGAAAAAAAAAATACAGCTCGTTTAATTCAGAAACATTCCAACAAACCTTAAGAAAAAAAGTTGCACACATCAGTTTACTTTTCATTTTTCTTTAGGGTAAATATCATTTTCGTACTTATAATTTACCATATTATCCATTTAGGTCCTCATCGTTTTAGTATTGGGCATGCAGGTCCCTGTCGTTTCAATTAATATCTATTTTGGTCTTTACCGTTCAATTCCGTTAGGGGTTTTAAAATTTCCATTAATAGAGTGAGGGTAAAATGGTAAAATCGTCATGTATTCTTCTAGAATCAATTTTTAAGAAGGGTAAAATGGTAACTTTAGAAATTGATAATAATAATATCATCAATTTCTAAATTAATAAATATTATTAAATTAAATAATAAATATTTTAATGAATTAAATAATAAATAAATATTAAAATTAAAAAATTAAAAAAAAATCTTTCTCTCTCCGCTCTCTCTCACAATCTCTCATCTTTTTCAATAATAAATAAAAAATATTTACAGAAATTTAAAAAGAATATTAATAATAAAAATAAAAATATAAACTCTTTTTTCTCTTCTCTTCTCTTCTCTTCTCTCTCAAAGTCATCCATCACCATTTTCATTTCTTCGTTTTCAATAACCAGACAGATTAACCCATCTCCAAATCACCCAAACATCCAAACCACCCTCTCCAAACACCCAACAACCAAAACCACCTAAAACCCCTCCACGAAATCAATCTCAGTCGACCATAAGCAAAGAGAAGTGACCCAACACCCAACACCTAATACCAAAGAACGGCCAAGAACATTGCACCAAATCACAATCAAAACCAGAAATCGAATCGTCGCTGTCGCGAATCAATCTCCACTGCTGTCGCAAATCACACCACCACCAGTCATCTCTTCTCGCTCTCTCTGGTCCATCTGGATCGAGTCTCTTGGAGATGGAGCTCTGATTTGTCATGGAGTTGCTGGGCTTTTTTTTCATTTTTAAAAAATATGTTCTTTAAAGTGTTTTGGTGTTGGTTTGGAGTTGTGTTTGGTTGTTGGGAAAGTGAATAATGTGGTGAGTTTGTTCTATTTGGGTGTGTGTACAGGTGTCGCTATGCGGCACCGATGGTGGTGATTTCAGGTGGGGGTGGACTGGGTGGTGGTCGTTTGGGTGTGGGGTTAAGTTGGTTTGTTGGTTAGAACCCAGAACGGGGTTCGTTCTAGATCTGGGTTGGGTGAGAGAGAGAGAGAAAGAGAGAGAGTTGGTGTTGGTGGTTTATTTTAGGGTTTGTATTTGTATTTGTATTTGATTTTAGGATTTGAGCATGTGGTTGGGATGTATTTTTCTTGTTTGGGGATGAATTTTGATGAAGTTTTGTGTTGGGTGTTGGGTATGTTCGAATCTCCAAATTTTTTGTTAGTCTAGTGTTAGGTCTGTTCGAATTAATTTTTTTAATTAATTTTTGTTTGTATTTGGTCGGGATCCAGATTGGATCTCTACCACCCATCTCATGATATTTTGGTTGATTTTTATTTTTTTTTGTTTTTTACACATATATCTGGTATTGATCCAGATTGGACCTCCATCAGATTGGGTGTGTTTGGTGGTCGTGATGAACTGGTGTATATAGGTGGTGGTGGTGGTGGTGAACATCATATGGTTATGTGGGGACAAAATTGTCCTTACAAGCTTCTCAGACATTTTAAGGGGTATAATGGTCATTTGAACATTTAAGCCTGTCAGATGGTTTGATTTTAACGAAAAATGTCTCAGAAGGACTAAATTGGCCAATACTGGAACGACGATGACCGAAATGGATAATATGATAAACCATAGGGACTAAAATAATATTTACCCTTTTTTCTTTATTCTTCTTCGTTTTCTTCTTCCAATGGAGGCCGCAGACCTCCCAAAAATCATGAATATTTTTTTGGAGGTCACATACCCTCCATTGTTGGAAGTTTGCTACTCACCACCATTAATAGAGATCGCTGACCTCCCATAAATGTTTTTTTTTTAGAAAAAAAAAACAATAAATTTTTTTATAAAAAAAAGAAGGTATTTTGGTTCAAAAATTTATTAAGACCATTTATGTCCAAAAAATGGATTGTTTGATAAAAACAAGCAAACTATTGGAAATGGACAAATTTAGAAACCACCTTAATTATATGGTTATGTATGGAATTAACCTTAGTATAAATGTTAAAATTTATAAGTTAAATAAAATATTAAAAACAATTTTCTAGTATTATTGAAATTTGTTACATGAATAATAATTTATGTAATAAAACTATTAATTATTATTTTTGAAAATATAATACAATAAATATATATATATTATAATATATTTTTATTCTAAAAATATTTTAAGTTATTAGTCGTATAACTTAATCAGTCTAATACGAAATATCATCAAATACAGGAGTATATAAGATAATATAGTTTAATTCAATTCAATCTAATCCAATACAATCGAGTACAATATAATACAATGTGTCAAACGAGTCCTTAAATTAATTGAACTGTATATAATGTCAAAAAAAATTGAACTGTATATTAGAGCTTTTAAAAAAAATATAAAATAAAAACTTATGGGGTGAGGTGTACTTCCGAGAGGGGTTCATTTTCATTGAAGACCCTCCTCACAAAACAATTGTTAAGTATCCATGAGCTATATTAAAAATGCTTGTCAACATGATTTATTAACTAATTTATAATTTTTTAATTACAAGAAAAAGACATTTATGTCCTTAAAGTAACACTATGTGACCGATTACGAACAAAGGGTAAAATTATCACATACTAAATTACTTTTTTTTTCTTTTGCTTAACGAAGGACAGAGCATTTTGGAAAATAAACCTTATGAACATTTTGGATTTTTTGGTTAATCTTTAGAAATTATTTTATTTTAAATCTTGGTTAAAAACAATTTTCGATATTCAAGATTCAAGAGTCCTCCGATTGTAAAGGTTATCGAGCCATTGCGTTTGTTATAGGAAAGAGATAAAACCGTTAGATTGGTAAATCTTAAAAGAGAATTAAAAATTCTAAGGAAAAAGAATATGGTTAGTTACTTAGTTGTGGTTAAAAGTGAAGTCTGTAAAAAGATTGGGTTAGTTGTGTCTATTAATTCAAAGGGGATAAATGTACTTAGCCAATGAGTAATGATTAATTAATCAAATGTGCGACCAATTAATACAGCATTTCAGCTTGGGCGTACCTTAAAACACAACAACAGCCCAACAAGTATGAACCCAAGAGAGCCATTTCAAAATTAGAAAAAAAAAAGGAGGTATTTTGAAATACCTCTAATTCAATTAGGGGTAATATTTGCACAAAGTTCTCCTGAGAAAGATCGTCCACGTCGAGTCATCACTCATCACCATTCGAACCCGTAACTTGATTTTCTCAAGGATCCAACTGACCATCAAGGTCAGAGGAAGGGTTCAAGTTATGATTCAACACAACTATACTTTAATACACTTAAAAACAGGGAGAAGGCATTCTCAATTCTCATTGAACTCCCTCCCTTAGAACAAATTTTAAGTGTATTTGTCAAATATTTTACATTATTGTAAAATACGCTATAATGTGAGTAACATTAGATTGATTGAGCAAATTGTGTGGTGAACAATAAGATAGTTACGATTCACTAATCACGTTATTAGGGAGATTTTAGCAAAAATGCTCCTAGTTGAATCTTTTTTTTTTTCATAATCCTATTTGAGTTTTGTATAATTACTCATTTTACGGAAAAAGTTGCAAAAAATCTCTCAAACCTTCCCAAAACACTCTTTACTTAATTCACAACCACCATATCCATTAAAACTTTACCAACCAATTAAGATGTTGAAAAAAAAAAAGATTGGGCTTCGATTGAGGTGGGATGATATCGGGTAAGAGCATTTCTAATGCAAGTGTGGCCTGTTAAAAAAAGAGATGTTACGTAGGATAAATAGACATTCTGTAAATAATTGTGTCTCCAATACAACCGTGCATATCCAACCTCATTCTGATGTGGCAAAAAAAATAATAGACATTGTCAACATGACCGTTCACTTTCAGACGGTTTGTTGCACAACCCTTTTTTAGGTTGACTCAGAAAACATTTAAAATTGACATTAATTTTTCATCTATTTTTGGTAAGGAAATAAAATAAAATTGGACACGTCATTAAAACAAAATGTGTTTTAAACGGAAGCATTGGAGACCAAATTTTAAGTTGATTGTCTATCAAGCCCATATTTATACTACATAGGAAGCAAGTGTCTTGACATTATTGCCATGTCAACAATTATTCATATGCAAGTCATTTTTACATTGGAGATGCTCTAAGAGGTGACTCGAAACATGAACTTTGTGCTTCGGGTAGATGTGACCCGATATCGGAATTGGGTCACCCCTACCCGAAGCACAATTTTGTGTCTTCTTCTGTGTCTTGAAGGAAGTTCAGAACACAATATATAAAAAAATATTACAGTAACTAGTTTACAGTCTGAACCGTGTACGAAGATTGTACAATATAACATAATCACCATTTTATCTATGTTTAAAATTTCTTCATATTCTTTTAATTATGCTTTCAATGCTTTAATTTCTTCAAGTGCTTATTATATCAAACTTCTCTTATGGGAAGACAAAAAGTGTTGGGGTGTTACGTGATCACGAAACGAATGACACTCTAAATTGTTGTATGTCAATGGTATATTGAGAATTGAGATGTAACCCTTTAGTAAAGGTGCTAGAAGGGTTATTTTGAAAAACGTCTCAGTTGGAATTGTTCCACCATGTTTGCTGTTTGAGAGATCTAGATTCTAGAGGTTCAAGATTCAAGAGTCCTCCAATTATAAAGGTTATCGAACCATTGAGTTTGTTATAAGCAAGAGATAAAATTGTTAGATTGGTAAATCTTAGAGAGGATTAAAAATTCTAAGGAAGAAGAATAGAAGAAGATGACCATAGGTTATGGATTATTTGAGATTTTGAGTATACAATGATTGGTTGATGGAAAAAGAATTTTCAACTAATTGTGGGATGACAAAGAAGATATGTTATTTGGATATAAAAGTAATTTATTGGTTAGTTTAATAATAAAATATAATAAAATAAAATAAAAAACAATGGGTATGGACTATGGAGAGACTTTCCATCGTCTAAATTGAAATGCTTCATGACAGCCAAATATTAAAATGAATTATAATATCATATGGCAAGCAAAATATTATATGATAAACTATAATATTATACGGTGAAAACAAATATTATAAGATAAACTGAAACATTACATGATACACGGGATAATATTTTGATAATTTGATACACATGATATTAATATTATATTGTTGCATTTCATTGTAATGATCTTACATATATAGGAAACACCTATAATGGAGAAAGCTCATACAATCCATTTTTAAAAGGAAGGTATTTTGAAATACCTCAAATTCAATAGAGGTTAGTATTTACACAGTCCTCCTGAGAAAGATGGTCCACTTGTCATCACCGTTCGTCGAACCCGTAACCTTGATTCATCAAGGATCCAACTGACCATCAAGGTCAGAGGAAGGATTCAAGTTATGTTTCAACACAACTATTATTTAAACACTTTAAAGAAGCTATTTTTTTTATAAAAAGAGAGAGAGAGAGAGAGAGAGAGAGAGAGAGAGAAGGGGTGACCGAATACCAATATATTTTACATTAGGGATATTATTATTTTTCACCCTAACATTTAAGGTATTAGACATTTTGCACCCTCTTATTTTGGTATTGACCAATTTCCACCCTGCCGTTAGTTTTAGATGGAAAAGTGTATTTTGATATGAGTATAATGTAAAATGACGTTGTTGCCCTTGGAATCTTTTGTTTTTTTAATGGGACAGTTGCCTTCCAATAAAAAAACAGAATTAAAAGTCAAATAATGATAAAGAAAAAAAAAGAATATTTCAAAAAAAAAAGTTAACATCCAGATAGGATCTCCAACAAATCCAACACAAGATCCATCAAAAAAATTGAAAATAATGGGATAAACTTCATCTTCTTCAAATTTGTAGAGTTCTTTAACAAAATAAAAAAAAATAAAAAAATAGGTAAACATCATCTTCTTCAAATCTGTATAGATCTTTTCTCCAAAAATTGAAATACATGAACTTGTCCAAAAACATCATCATCTCCAAAAATAATTAAAAAAACACAAACCAAACCGATTTCAATCAACCACAACCACAAACCGAGCCCCCAAACACCAAATTCTTCATCACCATCATCACTCTCCACCAAATCATCACCATAAAAATAAGTAAAAAATCATTTTTTTAAAAGGAAGAGAGACGCGATTGAGTTGGAGATGAGGATGAAGATGAAGATAAAGTTGGAGATTTGTAAAAAAGAAATTAAAAAAACAAAGATGATAAAAGTGAAGAAATGGAGATGAGATCTGGAGAGAAGAGAGGAGAGAGAAAGTGTCTGAGACTCTGAGGAAAGAGGAGAGAGGAGAGAGAAAATGATAGTTTTTTAAAGTTTATTTAAATATTTCATGCTTCAGGTCACCCCTTATCCGAAGAACAATTTTATGTCCTCTTTTGTATCTCAAACTTCATTTAAGACACAAACTTTCAACACTAGAGAAAACGATCTGTATGCTTATGAATGGATGTACGAATAATCAAATAGTAAGCAACTCCCACTCCAAGGAAAGGGTATATCTACACTTTACGTTTAAATGGATAAATATGAATTATATTTACAATATTAGGATTTGAATCTTGATAATAGAGATTCATTTTAAAATCTCCATAAATCTCTCATAAATCATAATTGCACTAAAGATTTAGGTCCTAATTTCATTGTTATTAGAGTTTGCAAGTTGATATCACATTCACATAATCACATATAGTTTATATTTGATGTTATAAGGCATTTGTACTATCAATTTTGTTAAGATATGTAACAGATATTATACTTCTGTCAATATATATTTTACATTTATTTTGGTCTTAAAATTGATTTTGAATTGAAAAAGAGCAATAAAGTTATATTATCCCACTATAATTCTAAAGAAATCCCACTTCTTGAGAAGAATGGCATCACTAATAAAATTAGTTTATTTTAAATAAAATTCTTAATAAACGATTAATAAAATAAGGAAAATTATAAGTAATTATAGATAACTATATTCAATTTTAATAAAGTAATACATACATAATATAAATTTCGATATCAGATTCTGTTTTTATAAATTAGAAAAAAAAAAGGTATTTTGAAATACCTCTTTTTAAAGTAAAAACAAACAAACAAACTTCCCCTTGTGATTCAGAATCCTCAGGGCTCGAACCCTTAACCTTCAAATTCTCAGAGGCGGTGTAGGCCATCAAGATTGAAGTCAGGGTTCAATGCTCCATACCAAAGATTTTATTATAATGAATAAGCAAGTGAGAATTTAGCTAGACCTCCATATTTATACGTAGTTATGGGGAGAGAGTTATTACCTTTCAGATTTTGATATTTTTTTTAGACATTTAGATTGAAATCTAATAACTAACAATTAAGCTTAACCCGAGTGAATAGAAGGTAATTTTCAATTTCCATGAAAAGGGTTTTACGAAAATAATTGTTATTCGAAGTTGAACCGACCCATTAATAAATCTCTCACAGGGTTGTTAAAATAATATGTTGATGGTTGGAGTAAAATAACGTTCCTTGTTTCTGTACACTCGATTAAATATTTAAAAAGTTTATGATTTATAAGATACTTTTTATAAATCATAATTTAATTAGATAATCTAATTTGTATTACCCAGTATTCGATAATGTATACTAATTTAGGGGTCGTTTGTTTTCTGTCCGAAGATTCAACAGTCCTGAATTTTTCTGAAGACTGAATAAGGATTGAAATATGAATCCGAATGACATGTTTTTTTTTCTCACATTTGAATGTACTGTCAACATGTTTGTTTTTAAAAATAAAATTGTCTAAAAATAAATAATTTTACATTTATACTCATGCTAATTAAAAGAAATAATTTAACATGTACCATTTTTTATACTTTACCCAAATCTGGTGCCCAAATGATGTAGCAATACTCTAATTCATTCATTTAAATTGTATTAAATTTGCATGATTTAAATGAATTGATTAGAGTCTTGCCATTTCATTTGGACACCAAATTTGGATAAAGTAGTTTTACTCTTCTTTATAAAATTTTGTATGTTCTTCTACAAACAAAGTTCAATTTAATAAAATAAAAAATTTATCAAAGAATATAATATTGCATATGTAAACAAAGTTCAAGTTCAATTGATTGTCAAAAAAAAAAAGTCCAAGTTCAATTTTGCATATTGTCCACGTTTTCAGTGTATATAATTTAGGAAACCATTTTTGTTTTTTTCGTTTCCTGGATCATATGCACCGAAAACAAAATAAAAAAAATGGTTATGCACCGGTCTCTCTCTCTCTCTTTCTTCTTATATATCCTCACACTGATGGAAAGAAATCTTATTACATCCAAATCTAAGTGTTGGTTTCATCCAATGGTTAGATTTGGTTCTTTAAAAAAAATTATAAAAAAAAAGATATATATTAAAGAAAAAGATAGTCTTTAAAAATGATTTTTTATATTATCAAAAAATTAAAATCTTCTCTTTCTATAAAATAAAAATAAAAATAAAAATCTTTGCTAGTAAAATGGTAATTGTTCACTGGTTCCATGTAAAAAGCATATATCTAGTAAATGATTTTTTTTTCTCGAAAATGCATATATAATTTTATATATTCCAAAGAGAATAAATGTATCGGATTGTAAATTCACATCTTAAGTGTTAAGTCGATAATACTATTATATATATATATATATAAAATCCACCATATTCCATTAAATTCAATATCATAGTTTTTGAAAAAAAGGTATCAATTTATTGTTTTAGTTTGTTGTAGAAAAAATTTGGATTGTTCAAGATCTTCATTTTCTTGATATATTTATTCATTGGTTCATCAAAATTTTGTTAATAATATTATTAATTTTTTGTTGTAGAAGAAAATTGATGTGGAGGGAGAAGTAGTTTTGTTGTTGAAGAGAGAAAAAAACTACTAAAGTAAAGATTTTTGTTTTTTTTATTTTTTTTAATAGAGAAGATTTTAATTTGTTGATAATGTAAAAAATAATTTTTAAAGATAATCTTTTTCTTTAATGTATATATTTTTTCTTATAAATATATGTTTTTAAAGAACTAAAAATGTACTAAGATTTCTTTCAATCAGTGTCCACCGATAAGAAAATGAATATATATTTATATATATTCGGGTCGGGTTCGGGCAGGTTTTGTAAAATTCAAACTCGCACCTGTAAAACTTTCTATTACCCACACCCGCCTGCAAACCCGTTTATTTTCATGGGTTCGCAAGCGAGTTTCACCCGCGGGTTTTAGGGGCACCCACACCCGCAAACCCGCTAATTTTTTTTAATAAAATTTCTATATTATTTAAATATATGAAATATTATGATTTTAAAAATTAAAAACACTTAATAGAGTAAAAATTTCTACTCATTTCAAGTGTGTTTCTTGGTTGAGGCAAGAGACAAAACACATTAAATATATATATATATAGAGAGAGAGAGAGAGAGAGAGAGAGAGAGAGAGAGAGAGAAGAGAGAGAGAGAGAGAGAGAGAGCTAATGGTGGAACCTTGCCCTATTGTTTAATAAAGTGCAAAGTTCTACCATTAGCTATATATATAAATAGAAGTTGAGAATTGTAATTCTCAAATTTAGAATAAGGGGTCGTTTATTTTTTTCACTTAAAACTTAATAGGTCTGAATCATAATTATTAAGTTATTTTGTTTGTTTTTATAAGTGGTCAAACAACTTAAAAATACCAAAAAACAACTTAAAATAAAAAGTAAAAAATCCTGACTTTTCACTTAATTGCAAAACATTGAATTGCATTAAATGCAATCCAAAATCTTTTCTTCCGATACTATCCCCATATATAACATATTTCCAATTTCATCATAATTATATGTGGTACAAAAATCTTTATTTTTATATATTGCTTATTTTAAATAGTTTTAAAAATAAAAAAAGAACCCTAATCACTTCCCATATTGGTGTTTAATATCAATACTTTATTATAATATTAGGGCGATGCATTTATATATTATTTTTTTATGGTGTTTTGTGTGAGTTTTCCTGCTGCCCCTTTTATTTTTTGAAAAAAAAAATATTTTTCTTTTTTTTAGTAAAAATGAAGTTTATTTGTAATCGAAGAAAAAAATCATGATCATATGTGTTCATATATAATTATTATTTTAGGATTGTTTTTATTCTATATTATATGTTTAATTGTTTAACATGGGTATAAATGTAAAAGTGCTTAATTTCAGACAATTTTACTTTTAAAAAACAAACGTGTTGACAATACATTCAGATGTGAGGAAAAAAAAACTAAACATGTCATTCAAGTTCAGATTTCAGTCCCTATTCAGTCTTCAGAAAAATTCAGGACTATTCAGTCTTCAGACAAAAAAATAAACGACCCCTAAGTGAAGTTTTTATATTTTACTCTCTATGTGGTTTAATTGTTTCCATTAGAGTTTAAATTTATAATATTTTAAATAATAAATAATAAATAATTTTTATTTATACGGGCTCACGGGTTTGTTTTCCCAACCCACACCTGCACCCGAACCCTGCTAGATTTTTCTTTAAATGGGTTTACGGGTCGTAAATTCACCATCTAAACTCGACACTACAGGGTCGGGTTTGAGCGGGTGTTCGCAGGTGCATGTCAAATTGCCATCCCTAATATATATGTATCATAAATTTTCTGTTCAGCACCCTTTGGATTAATCCAAGGATTGTTATCCTTTTCTTTTCTTATTTATAAATCTTTTTAAAAAAGGTTTATCCTATTATTTTCGTATTTTACTCAAAATCATCATGTTTCTCTTTTCCCTATTCCTCTCTGTTGTTCGTAGCTGATTTTGGGACTAGATTTTCATCATTTTTCCACCATAAATTTTAACCCAAAAAAAAAAAAAAAGGTCAGAACTCTGTATTGAGTTAGAAAAAAAAAACTCATATAAACCAATAATCATTGTTGGAAGAGTAAAACTCTTGCAAACAAGGTACTAGCATTGAGTATCGAATTCGAGTTTTCTAAACTTGAATTTTCGGTATATTTGAATTAGATTAAATATACATATATGTGGTATTTTTACAAGCACCTAAATGAACAATTCTATAATTAACATTGACAGCAAAATTTATTATTATTTAATTTTTATCGACACTTGCTATTCAAGGACATTAACCAAATATTTATGTGTGATGTTTTTAAATATTGGTTTTGAACATATGTAAAAGCTATAAAGATTATAATAATGGGTGTTTAGAACATGTTGGAATTATAATTCAGTAAAAAAAAATGGTTAAAATTGAAAAATTAACAAGCATGCTTTGTAAGTGGTGGCAAATTTTCATGATATCAATTTTGTTTTAATAAATTTAACATAAAAAATGTAGTCTGGTGACTCTGGTCTATGAGCTACGAGAGAGAGGGAGGAAGATGGAGAAGAAGATTTGACCCAGCTCAGTATTTTTCCCTCTCTTTCTTGCTTTTATGATTTCCTTGATAAATTCTAACTTGATTTGCAATTTTCTTTTTCATTACTGCTATTTGAGAACTACACAGGAAAGATGACTTCCCGATAAATTATAACTCTTGTTTTTTTTATCTTTATACGGTTACTGTTTTATGTTTATTTTTATGTAATTTATTTTTGTAAAATAAGAACTATGTTTGGCACAAGATTGGACTAGGATTAGACGATTTTAGTCCCAATCAAGTGTTTGGCATGGTTTTGGAGATGGGATTACTAATCCCAGAAGTAAATTTATTCTCATGATCAGAGCCGGCCCTAAGGCAGGGCACGAGGGGCGCCCGCCCATGGGCCGAAGAAAAAATTGTGCAGAAAAAGGCCTTTTCTTTGTTTTTTATGTGAGTTTAGTGTTGACAAGAAAATTTAATTTGATATAAACAAAAATGGTTCAAATATTTATTATTTTTTAAAAAACCAAACATCTCACTATCATTAGTTTAATATAGACTTAACCCCACGTGACCATATGTCAGCATCTCACATTTCTTTTCAACACAACACCCTCTCCCTCTCCATTTCTCTGGTTTTTCAAACGTAAAAATACTGAAATACTCTCTCTTTCTATCTTTCTTCATCTTCTTCGTTCATTTTTGCTTTGGATTTCGACGATGAGTTCCAACAATACCAGATCCACTTCCTTCTTCTCTTCTTTAAGCTTTGGGACCGGCTATCGACTGCGAACACGGCAGCCTTGGCCGGCAAGCGGCAACCAAAATCGACAGTTTTTACTAGGATTTGGTAGGAGAGAAAATCAATTGTTCAATCCCTGGAAGATTTTAGTACAAGAGGTGATTAGGGTTTTTTTTTCTATCTAAAAGCCGTTTAAAATAAGAATGTTAAAAGAAAGAATTCTATACCATATCAAATTATGATAATTTTGGAAATATATCTCATTTGGAAGGATAGACTTAGGGCATCTCCAATGCAAGAGTGGTTTGTGGAAAAAAAAAAGATTTCACGTACAATTAATAGACATTTTGTTAATAAATCTTTCTTCAATGCAGCCATGCATATTCAACCTTAAGCTGACGTGACAAGAAACAATATCATACATTGTCAATATGGTCGTCTACTTTCAGACGGTCTGTTGTATAGCTATTTTTCGGTTGACTTAGCAAGTATTTAAAACTGACATTAATTTTTCATTTATTTTTGGTAAGGAAATAAAATAAAAAATAAAACAGGAAAAAATGTACACGTCATTAAAAAAATTGTGTTTTAGACAGAAGTATTGGAGACCAAATTTTGAGTTGATTGTCTATTAAGTCAATTTTTATACCAAGGAAACAAATCTTTTGATATTGTTACCATATCAATAATTATTGGTATTTAAGCCACTTTTGCATTGTAGATGCTCTTAAAAGTGAATATTTTAAGAGTGATGGTATTCACAATCCGTTAAATATCTTTCAACAATCCATTTTAATTTTTATTATTATATGACAATTTTATCCTAATTAAAATTACAAAAAGACAAAAAAAGATCTAAATACATTACAAAACAATTTGGCTAAACTCCAACTTTACCTTCTTCTTTTTTCTTTTCAAGTTATATAAACTCTAAAACATTTTTTCAATATCAGTCTTCAGACAATAAAATTCAATTGGGGTTTCAATTTCGTACTATTTTTATGTGCTTAATTTACACCCATGTCACCCAGTATAATAATATTATATTCTCAAAACTATTTACCCAAAATATGTATAAATTACGTAGTATTTGAATTTAATTACTTGTTAATCTTGAGAGAATGTGTAAATGATATGTTAATTACAATTCATGTGCCACATGATTTGGACTAATAATTTGGTCAATCTAGCATATTGGATCGATTGGATTTTGCATGATTCAAATTTAATCATATCCAATTGGAATGAAGAAATTACAAATATATTTATCATATATTAACATTTTATCTTTAGTGAAATTATCATTTTTAGACCAAATATATGAAAATAAGTTTTATATATATATATATATATATATATATTGACAATATGATGAATATGAATGAGAAACCCCATTTTAGATTTCAGCCTCAGACTCCTGAAAAGTCAGGACCGGCACTGGATTCATCCATGGCCATTTTCTTTCATTGTTTGAAAATTACTGCCATTTTTCCCAAATTTACAAATATCCTTTTAAGGGCCGTAAGAACCTCTATTTTTTGATTGGTTTATTTCATGGTAAACCACATAGGGATTTAATTTATAAGGGTAGGTTAGGCCTTCAATGTGCATGATCAAGCTCCAAAGACATTCTCAAGACCTCAAGCTCGAGAGCACTCAAAGGTATATCACTTATGCTTAACTCTTTTTGAGGAGATTTAGTTGCACACACTGACAACTCATGCATTGTCATATCTCATATAATTGTTGTGTGTTCATGTTTTTACACATTCATGTTATATCTCTTTTCATGTATGCTCATTACTATTGCATCTTGATTGATTGGTTAAGGTTTGGAGTCCTTGCATGGCTAGTGGTGTGTGACTGCTGTGTCACAGCTGTGGTACCGTTGTGTTACCGTTGTGACTGTGTTGTACATTATCACAACGGTGTGCATTCGAGTAGGCTACCGATGTGGCACCGCTGTGACTGTATTCACAGCAGTCGTGTCCTGTTTTGCCCAAAACGGTGCTGTTTTGTTTTGACATGCTATATATATGTTCTTTTCTCTCCCATTCCTTTTTTAGAACTTCAAGAACTCATTTTAAGTGAGAGAGATTAACTCCTATAGAGAGAGAGAGAGAGAGAGAGAGAGAGAGAGAGAGAGCTCTAAGACTTGATTTTTACTCAACCAAACATAAACCCCATGAGCATTTAGCATCATCCAAGCATCTTCAAAGTATGGGTCTTCTTGTGTTCTTTGACTAGGTAATTTCTACATGCCCTAGAATCTCTTGTTTCATTCTTATGACATGGTTGCCTATGATTAGCATTTATTTGTTGATTAAATGCATGTCTCCTTGCTTAATGTTTTTTTAACATGTTTGAGACATTGAATGTTGGTTGAGTTTGGTTTACATTGATAGCTAGAATTTAGGATCATTTTGCCATCTAGCTAAGTCTCTATGCCTTGCATTTAGACATTATTGTTTAGGCATTATTTATTGCAATTGATGATTGCATTTATTGTCATTGTCATGTTTAATGACAACTATTGTTAATTGACTTTTTTTTGATGACTAGATTTTAGATTTGCATATCTATATATAGTTAGGTCTTTATGAGCATTTATATAGACATTGATATTTAGGATTTGTGTTTATTGCCATCTTCACATCTCTAGATAAGCATTTAGTGTTGCTTAGCAGTATTTGTATGTTTGAATATTTTTACATATTCACATAGGTTGTTTATCTCTTCTTGAGAGTTAAGTCTTGTGACTACAAGGTGTAGTGCACAAGCAAGTGAAGTCTTGCAACCAAGATGTGGTTGGCAAGTAAAGTGATCAAGATTCATTATAAAGGCCAGTTGTGTAGTAGTGGTGGGTTAGTGATCGAGAATGGTGTGACTAGAGGTCAACCTAGGTTGTAAATATCATTACAATAGTGGATTTGAGGATCGGAGTGACTAAGTGGTTAGCCCGTGGTTTTTCCCTTGTTGAAGGGTTTTCCAAGTAAAAATCAATTGTTAGTTATTTTTTGCATTTTACACTTGATTTTGTATGTTTGCTTATCGGGGTAAGTTTTTAATATTGACTAATCAAGAAAATTGATAATTAAATTGATTAAAACTTATTCAGCCCCCTCTAGGTTATTAGACACATGTTTTTGTGTATTTTCAAGCGTCATCCATCTTTGGTGTCTTTTAAAAGCTAATCTTGAAAGTTAAACACACTTAAAGATTCAATATAATTAAGAATGAAGAGATATTGATTTTTATTAAAACTGTTGAAGACCCAAAATTAATGAAAATGCAGCATCTTTAAAAATAATAAAATGAAAAAGCAGTTGAATGATCCGCGATGAGGAAGAAATATTCTGTCAAATAAGTAAATATTAATCAAACATCTCAAAGTTTTACTATTCTCTAGAATTATTAATTCTTTCCAGGTTTACTCTTTATTAACTTTAAGATTTCGGTGTTTTCTTTTAAATATTACAATAATTCTTGTTTTTTTGAGGTGGGGTAGAGATTCGAAATTACAACTTCGTGGTGTGGGTGTAAGGGGTTTAACCACTAGGTCAATCTCATTCTGTCACAACTTTAAGATTTGGATTTAACAAGAAAAAACCAGAGATTAAAAGGAAAAGAAATGAAAAGGTAAAGGAAATAAGGTTTAATTATGGGTGGTGTGTAGAGAAATTTGTACATAATTGAATTTATAAGATGGGTGTATTGAAAAGAAGTGGTGTTGGTGGTACACCCCCTACAGATCTATTTATACCCCGCTTTTTTAATTGTATAATTTTTTTTTTCTTTATCAAAATTACTTAAAGAGACATACGATTTAAGGGGAAAAAAACTTCTACATGGTAAATCTTGAAAAAACAAATTTCTTAACACTATGTTTGGATTGGTGGAATATGAGAGAAAAGAAATGAGAGGTAAATGAGGAAAGGAAAGGAAGAAAAGGAAAATAAAGTGTTTTTAATGATTGTTGTTTGAATGGTTATAAATTTAAAAGAAAGGAAAGGAAATCAATCTTATTTGGACGGTAAAAATAAATGAATTTATTCTATTTTATTTATGAAAATATCATTCCTTCAATAGTATGAATACCAAATATTAATAATGTTAGTTTTGAGACATTGAAAAAATCATTAATTTTGGATTCTTTTCCCTCATTTTGGTTCCAAATTTTGGTGGAAACCAAATTGGGTGAAACAAGAAGAAATTATTCCCTCATTTTTCTTCCATTACTTTCAATTTCCTTTCTTTTCTCTCTCATTTAACAATACAAACAAGATATTAGAAATCCATCCAAATATTTTCCTTTCCTTTCTCTCATATTCCATCAAACCAAACATATAGCAACTCTTAAACCCTAAAATTTGCTTCTTACACATACAAAATATTATGGAAGAGTCTAAGAAATATATCAAGCATATGGAAGAATTGTCTGAGAACGATATTAAACATCTGAAAGAATTGTCTGAAAATGACATAAAACATATGTAAGAATTGTCTGAGAATGACATAAAACATCTGTAAGAATTGTTTGACAATAATATCAAGCATCTCAAGAATTGTCTGAGAATGATATCAAGTATTTGTAAACAATTCATTCTCTGGAAGTAAGTTTGATGCTTACTTTTTCTTTAAAATGATATCAAACTGTTGTTGTGTTGAAGCAACCTTGTTATTTTTTTCTTTTTTCTTTTCCACCATGAAATAAGTAGAAAAAGAAAAGAAAACCTAAAAAAAAATAAGAATAAAAAAAAATTGTTCAATGGAGATGAAAAGACGTATATGTAGATCAAAGATAGAGAGATCAGAGATGAAATAAGTAAACAGGTAGTTTTGAAAATGAATAAATAAAACATTTATTCTTTTAATTAAATCAAAATTTAAAAAAAATAGGGCATAAATAAACGGTAGGGGATATGCAAATAGTACCACGCATCGAGAAATTGGATGCGGCAAACAAAACATTTGATGGGTAGCAATAGAGCGCCATGTAAATTTCGAAATAATATTTTGATTTTATAAATAAAAAGGGTATTTTTTTTTAAGTAATATAGAAAAAGGTATTTTGAAATACCTCATATTTTATATGAAGACAATGAGACAAGTTTCCCATAGATTCATGATCATCAATCATCACAGCTCGAACCCTTAACCTAACTCTCAACGATCTAGTAGACCATGGAGATTGTAGTAAGGGTTCGCAATATTGTTCCAAAGATTTGGTTATAACTAATACAAAAGTGAAGTGAAATGGAGTGAATACTGTATAAGGTAATTTTCAATAGGTGAAAAACTTGTGTATGTGTGACGGTCTCACCACGTGAAACGTAATACTGTCTAATATAATTATGCATATATTCAACTTTGTGAATGCATCGTTAATGTGTAGTTATCAAAAAGAAACATTTTATTTTGTTTATTTATTTATTTTTATTTTTCAAACCCTTAAATTTTACGGGCTCTTGGAATAAAACTCAATATCTAATTTTCACTCTATTAACATTATAGTTCCGATAAGATGAAATTGGTCCAGTGACATGACCCTCACGCCTACACAGCTACACCACGAGATTGTGGATTCGAGTCGTATCCATTTCCTTTAAACCCCGAATTATTTTAATATTAAAAAAAATAGTACAGTTCCTACATTATAGCTAAGTTCAAGTTTCAAAATCTACTCTTATATTTTTAAAGCCAGTTATGTTATATGAGTATATGACACAATTCGGCGATCTTACAACCAAAAGAAATAGGGGTTTATGACACTTTTTTGAGTTGGTGTTACACGAGTGCCACCACTTTAATAACTTATGTTTAAAAGACATCAAAGTAAGTGATTTTAAAAAATGCCCTTACTTTACATATTATTATTTTTTTTACTTTAACTTTTCTCTTACTACTTTTCTCTGTATAGTTATTCCTAACTCAAACAAAACCAACTTTCATAACATTATCGATGCATCTTCAGTGGATTAGTTTAGTGGCTCTACGCTGATGCACTCGGGGGTCGAGCTCGCGGTGGTCGCTGAGCTTTTTGTTCAATTTAAAACCCAAATTGGGTTTCGGTTTTGAATCTACCATTGTTAAAGTTGTTGAGGGTTGAGATTTTCGAGTGGGGAAGAGGATGAACAGTAACTTAGTTTCCGAGATTTTGTGTTTGTGTGTCCGAGACTTTGTGTTTGTTTGTCCGAGATTTTGTATTTATGTGTCTGAGACTTAGTGTTTGTGTTCCGAGACTTTTGTATGTTGTCCGAGACTTTGTGTTTATATGTTCGAGACTTTGTGTTTGTGTTCCGAGACTTTTGTATGCTGTCCGAGATTTTATGTTTGTGTGTTCGAGACTTTGTGTTTGTGTCCGAGACTTTGTATTTATGTTCTGAGGCTTTGTGTTTCTGTTCCAACACTTTTATATACTGTCCGAGACGTTTTGTATGATGTCCAAGACTTTGTGTTTGTGTGTCCGAGACTTTGTTCCGAGACTTTGTGTTTGCTGTCCAAGACTTTTGTATGCTGTTCGAGACTTTGTATTTGTATGTCTGAGACTTTGTATTTATGTTCTGAGACTTTGTATTTATGTTCCGAGACTTTTGTATGTTGTCCGAGACTTTTTGTATGATGTCCGAAACTTTTTTATTTGTGTGTCCGAGACTTTGTTCTGAGACTTTGTGATTGTTTTTCGAGACTTCTGTGTTGTTGTTCTGTGCTCCTCTATTTCTATTATGTTATGTTCATCTTCTCTTACACCGAATCCCCAATTAGAAACCCTTCATTTTTAGAGAAAGTTACATACTTCGTTTTTTTAGAGAAATCAAAAGTAGCTATTGCGTTTGGTCGTGGTTGGTGTACGTATGTCCATCGCCGTTGTTGGTGTACGTGTGTTCATTGATTCGTCAGTTCCACCTCCATTGATGGAGGATTTTGAAAAAAAAAACAAAAAAAAACAAAAAACAAAATGGTTAAGAAGGTTACTGTGAGGACATTTTTGTCCGTTCACCATAATAGGTACATTTTAAATAAAGTGATGCTATTGGCACACCCCCTACTGATCTATTCATGCCCCATTTTTTAATTATATAATATTCTTTTTTTTCCTTTATCAAAATTACTTAAAGAGACATACAATTTATGAAAGAAATATTCTACAAAGTAAATCTATTAAAATCTCATATTCCTTTTCCAAAAAAAAAAACTCAGTAATATGTTTCTTAAAAAAAAAATTCACTCTTAAACCCTAAAATCTACTTCTTACATACATCTAAAATATTATAAAAGAGTTTGAGAACGATATCAAAAAATTGAAGAATTTTCTAAGAACAATATCAAACATCTTGAAGAATTATATGAGAATGACATAAAGTAAGAATTGTCTGACAATGATAATAAGCATCTGCAAACAATTCATTCTTTGGAAATAAGTTTGAAGTTTATTTTTTCTTTAGAATGATAACAAGTTGTCGTTGTGTTAAAGTACCCTGTTATTTTTTATTTTTTTAGTTTCCGAAATAAGAAAAAAAAACTAAAAATAAAGAATTAAGAAGAAAAATAAATAAATCAGGCAATTGAGGTGAGAGAGATGTATACAGATACAGAGATACGGGATAGAGAGATCATTTATAATATGTATTAAGTTTGAAAAATAAGTAAAATGATAAAATTGAGTAGTTTTGGAAATAAACAAAATATTTAATAAAAACATTTAATTTTATTTAATTAAATCAAAATTTAAAAAATGAGGCATGAATAGATCAGTAGAGGGTGTACCAATAGCACCACTCTATTAAATATAAGTTATTAAAACATTGACAGTGTTGAAAAATGAACCCTAAAAAATGCCATTTAACTTTTGGACCCCATGGGGTGAGACGGTCGTCCTACACAAGTTTTTCTCCTCTTTAAAGAGCCTCCTACCAAAATAATTGTTAGCCAATTATGTTATATGACACAAAGTTTAGCTGAACCATTAATAATAAATCTCTCACGGGATTGTTAAAAAATAAATATCTAAAACACACTAAGACTATGAATTCTCGAATTTCCTCGTTTCATCTCTCGGAGGTTTTTTTTTTTTTTTTTTGGTTTCTTCTTGTACTAGTCAATGTAAAAATATGTTACTCAGCCCGGTATTATTGTATTACTCTAAAACTGTATCTGCACCTTAAATTTATATATTTTTAAAATTCAAGTTTTACAATTAAATTAAATTATTAATCTTTTAATTAAAAGATATAGTAATTTCAAGTTTTACAATTAAATTAAATTATTAATCTTTTAATTAAAAGATATAGTAATTTCTTATAACTATTTTATTTTTGGAATTTTCGACTATTAATCTGGTTAGACAATCCATCTCATTGGATTGTTAAAACTTTTGTTGGATGATGTCCAGGCTGTGTAGTTATTTTTTTTTAATGAATTTGCTTTAAAAAAAAATTTACTAAACCAAATTAAAAAAAAAAAAAACAAAAACAAAAACCTAAATAAAAAGGTGGGAGAAATGCATCCTTCTCCCAAGCAGAAACGAGCAGCCTCCACCATCAAAAAGTAAAAAGAGGGGCTGCCTAAGGTGCGGCTCCCCCATATAAGTAAATATTTTAATTATTTATATTTTTCTAGATTTATAATATTTTTCTAAAATTAAAAAATGACAAATTTGGTAATGTGTGGGGTGTGCCTACAATATTTCATCTTAAAAAAAAATTAATAGAGTGTAAATACAAAAATGGGTGTATATACGGTTTTTCTAGGGTTCAAATATCGTAACTCAACTAGTTTTTCCTAAGTTTGACGGTAAGGATCCAAAAGCTTGGATTATGAGGTATGAGAGATTTTTGTGGGCTTAAGGAAGGAATAGATTGGGGTGACTTTAGTCTGGCCTTACTAGTTGGGTTTTGGACTTGTACCAAGAGGATGCGGTGGGGGAATTCCGTAGACTCCATCAAACCTCTTAGGTGGTGGAATTTCATGACAAATTCAAAGAGTTGCAGCCTAGATTAATTGCTATTTGCTAAGAATCTAAGGAAAATGAAATTAGAGGACTCAAGATCAAGACCAAGTGACATTAGAAAACAGTACGGAGATGGTCAAGACCAAGTACCGAACTGAATTGAATGGATCCCAAAAGGGTCCCAAATAGATCGGCCTCTAAATTGCTTTGGATGCATATATATTTAGGGAGAGAGAGAGAGAGAGAGAGAGAATTTGATATGTTTTCATCATTGAACTCAAAATAGAAAAAAGAATATAGTCTTGCACCATAGAAGGTTGAAGATGAGAGAGTGATCAGAAAATTCTTCAATGAGAAAAAAAAAATTATGGTCTTTCCTGTAAGCGTTTTTCAGTGACTGTTTTTTGAAAATAAAAATGAAAATGAAAACAATGTTTTTTTTTTGCTTTTTCGAATTCTGAAAACGCGTCTGGTAGCATATACGGGAAACTGTATCCTGAAATTGAAAACAGTAAAAACGCGTCTGGTAGCTTCACTGAAAGCTGAATTCTGAAAATGAAAACAGTAAAAACACGTCTGGTAGAATAACTGAAAAATATCAAAAATTATATTTTTTCTTATATTTTTTCTATTGCAATTTTTAATTTGAATAAAAGGGAGTCAATAATTCATCCCAAATAATTATCAAATAACTCATAATTTAAAAATTGTTGTAAAAATAAAGAGAAAAATATAATAATGAATCCGAGAAGAAAATTGATTCACCGAATACATACATATATACATATACATATATATATATATATAATTTGAATAAAAGTAAGTCACCAGAACATTACACATGAAATTCAGTAAACTGGAGTTAAGTTAACAAAATCTGGAGTTAAACGTGTTACCAGTAAACTCATATCTCCACATTTAGCAAACATACCAACAAGACTAGTTCCTACAAACTGATTAACACTAACTTCACTCTTTATAATCAATGCATGGTATCTTCTTCCCAGTTCAAGACATCTTTCATTGCTACAAAATTTTAAAACACCAATCACAAAACGCCTATCTAGTAAACTCCCTGAAGAAGAACATGTAGGGGCATCATTAGTACACACATCGTCACTGCAATCATCATGAGAAGTACCATTACCTGTAAAATAACCATTTTAAACCACACCCTTTTCAACATCAATCACATATCCAGCGTAGTTAATTGGAATCAATTGTTGAAACACCAATTCGTTTAGGACTTCTATCGAATAGTGTATATACAACTTTTGAAGGAATAGGTTCACTAGCCATAGATGTCATTGGGAGGCTGAAATTTTTAAGCTTGAATGGGTCTTTTACACTGGAAGTGGAAGGAAAGGAAATTGAAAAGATGGTATTCAAACAAAGTTCAGTAAAATTTCAAGGAAAGGAAGTTTTTAACTTCGCTGGATGACTAATAAGTGGACTCGGTGAAGAAGAAGAAGAAGAAGAAGAAGAAGAAGAAGGAGAAGAAGCCGATCAGAGGTGAAGAAGAAGAAGAAGAAGCCGATCGGCGGCGAAAAAGAAGAAAGAGAAGAAGCCGATCGGCGAAGAAGCATAAGAAGAAGAAGAAGAAGAAGAAGAAGAAGAAAATGAGTCTGGAAGAAGATGAAGAAGAAAAGGAGTCTAGAAGAAAATGAAGAAGAATAGTGACGGGAAGATGGATAAAAGTAAGAAAAAATGATTTTTTTTTATAAAAAAAACATAAGTGAAAAAAAAAAACGAAAAACGAAAAACGAAAAACAACTTTCAAATGTTTTTCAAATTTTTCACTTTTAACACTAATTGTGTTTTTCAAATTTTTTTTGTTTTTCGGAAATAAAATGAAAAACGGTTAAACGAACGCGAATTCGAAATCGTTTTTGGAAAACAAAAACGAAAAAAAAAATTAAAAAACAGCTGCAGGACGGGGCCTTAGCAACTTGTTATTCTCTTATCAGATGCAAAACATCATCTGGGACCTACCAAGTATGGGGACTTCAAGCTTAATAATTCCCCACATGAAGAAACTCATCTTGTAACAATATTGAAAGCTATAATTACCATCACATAGCGAAGGTATTCTAAAAGAGAGAACGTGGGAAAGATGCATAGCCATGCAATTTTGATTCTAATTCCCCATCCACGCAACATTATTGAAGTTAAGCATCAAGCACTCCTTCAGCCTGCTCTGCGAGGTGTAACACTACGTATGAACCAACAAAGAAAGAAAGAACGAAAAAACAGTTGACAATTTATTGATAGACCACTCGACCATTTTTATGGTAATTAAACAGAGAATGCCCAATCATCAATACGTCTACAAGTTTTACTTCCCAAAAACAGTAGTGAAGAAAGCACAAAAGCAAACATATTAACTATCCATCACTAGAAATATCTACAACTAAAAAATAATTGTGTGCTCCATCCCAAATTTCCAGCGAATAGCAGTTAAGAAGCAATGGATCATATGACAAGACAAGTACGCTTTACAAGTAAAACATCATTAAAGTCCTAACTTTCTAAATGAGAGAATGAAAACAACAGTAGGATGGACATTAACTGATAACTTGTATATTGTTGTAATAAATCAACAACTTTGTTACAGAAAAAAAAATACGTGATAAGAACAATATCAAGATATCCATCAATTGGACTTGCAACTTGCAAGTCCATAAATGCAATAGAAGGCCCGGTTGTTTCCAATCCATCGACTTAGTCACACAGACATGCGCACGAATGCTCATGCAAGTAGATGAATATGATTGTATTTCATGCATGTTTCATATAAATGTTAGATATATTTTGGCAAAATGCACGGGTTGATACACTAGTTAAAATTGCTTTTAAAAAAAGGCACTATAGCTTTGTGTAGTAGTTAATTCTTGGATCTTCCTTTCTTTGAAATGTTCCAGTTCTAAATTTAAAGTAGTATCCAATGATTCTGGATTTTCAATTTCATTATCAACCACTTGAAGAGGTTTCTTCTCTTTGCATAGCTCAAGCTGAACCTTAACACAAGATAATCCGGAAGATGCTCGTGAATATTTCATCTCCGAAGTCAAAAGCTCAGTGCTCTTAATGGTCAACATTTCTTGGAGAGTTTTGTTTTCTTCTTCCAGATCACGTAATTGATGTTCAATCACATTTTCCTTATCGGAAATATCTGGAGAGCTCTCTTTGGGGGTTTCTTTGACAATCAAATCCCTTAAAGGAATCATCTCTCTTCTCTTATCTCCATATGATCCTTGCCCAGCATTTTAGCTTTACCTTTCATTTTTGCAGAAGCAGCAGGAATAGAAAGAAGCCTTACTAGAAGGGAAAGGCGCAGTTTCTCACATTCCTCTTGAAACTTTAAAGAGAAATGAGAAAACAAAGTAAAACTAACAAAGAAGAATAAAACTGAGAAAGCTGTTTTTGATTAATTGATTGAATAATTACATCAACAGTGAGAAGACTAATATATATAGTCTGAGAAACATGCAATACGTGTGAGGTTAGTTAGAAAAGATAAGATTATGTTATAGGGAATTGATTCATGTACAGCTGATGGTCACAGCTCAAAGTGAATGTCATCATACTCCACATGATTGAATTGAGAAGGTAACCGATCAAGACTATTCAGCTGGTGTATGTTTGCTTGATGATGTCTAACATCCCCCCTCAAACTAGACGTGGCTTCATGCAAAACCAGTTTGTCTCTTAGAATAATAAATTTGCCGATGCCATGAGGTTTAGTGAGCAAGTCTGCAATTTGATCCTCAGTTGGGATATATCTAACATCTAACTTCTTCATCTCTATTTTATCTCTGATAAAATGTAAGTCCAATTCAATGTGCTTTGTTTTTGAATGGAAAACATGATTTTTTGCCAATGATCCAGCCCATGTACTGTCACACCATAGCACCGGTGTTGAGAACAGATTGACACAAATTTCAGCTAACAAAACTTTCAACCAAACAACTTCAGTGGTGGCTTGAGCTAGTGATCTATATTCAGCCTCACAACTAGATCTTGCCACAACCTTTTGTTTTCTAGAACTCCAAGATACTAGATTACCACCAAGATATACACACCATCCACTAGTAGATTTTCGATCATCCAAATTACTAGCCCAATTGGCATCGAAAAAACCCTCTAGAGTTAGATGTAATGGACGCTGTAGAGGTTTGAAGTGAAGACCACAGTTAATTGATTCTTTAATGTACCTTAGTACCCTTTCACAAGCTTGCCAATGCATCAAGTAGGATTGGCTAAATATTGACTTAATCTGTTCACAGCAAAAGATATATCTGGTCTTGTTAGAGTTAAGTATTGAAGTGCTCCTACTGTGCTTATGTAGATTGATGGCTCAGAAAGAAGTTCTCTATCACACTTAGTGAGCTTAGTACCTGTGCTTATTGGTGTAGGACAAGGAGTGCAATCAAGCAGCTTATTTTTCTTCAAAAGGTCTGTTGCATACTTACTCTGTGTTAGACAAATTCCATCCTTAGATCTTGTTGCCTCAAAGCCTAGGAAGTAACTAAGTTCACCTAAATCTTTCAGGGCAAAACTGTTATTGAGATCTCTTACCACTTTATCAACCAAAACCTTGTCATTTCCTGTCAATAAGATATCATCAACATACATAAGGAGTAAAATGATGACAGTACCTTTCCTGAAAATGAACAAAGAAGTGTCTGCTCTAGAGTTGACAAAGCCCCAAGCTTCCAAGACAGATTTCAGCTTCTCATACCAAGCTCTTGGAGCTTGTTTGAGACCATACAAAGATTTTATCAACTTGCACACATGATTAGGATGCTCAGAACTTTCATATCCTTCTGGTTGCTCCATAAAAACTGTTTCCTTTAACTCTCCATTCAAGAAAGCATTGTTAATATCAAGTTGCTTTATATCCCAATTGTATACCACTGCTAGAGAAAGAATCTCTTATTGTAGAGGATTTCACTACTGGACTGAAAGTCTCCATATAATCAATTCCAACTGTTAGGTGAAATCCTTTAGCGATAAGCCTAGCTTTGTGTCTTTGAACCGAGCCATCTTGATTTTATTTCACCCTATACACCCATTTATTTCCAACAATGTTCATGTCCTCCAATCTAGGAACAAGAATCCATGTATGATTCCTTTGTAGAGCAGCAAATTCATCATCCATAGCAGCCTTCCATTTAGCATTTGACAAAGCCTCAAAAACTGTGGTAGGCTCTCTTGATAAGCTCTTGGATAGATACACCTTAGGCTTCAAATTACCAGTTTTAAGTCTGGTTTATATTGGATGAATGGACTGAGTTTGAGGTGGTTTAGCAATAATAGGCTCAGTGAATTGTTGTTGTACAGGTGAGGTAAGGAAGGTTAACATGAAAAGGAATAGCTGGTATGTGTGCAAGATCATTGACAGACGTCGACTGAGGACAAGATATAGGCTTACTAGGCTTACTGTTTAACACATTTTGAACTTCAGTGGATAAGATGGACACAGGCAAACTCGGCTGAGATGGTACAGAAGAGGAAAGTAATGTAGGAAACAAACTTTGAAATGGAAAATCTGACTAATTGAATACCACATTTCTAGAGATATAAACTCTACCACTTGGATGCAAATATTTGTATCCTTTGTGTGTGTCACTATAACCAAGAAAGAGACACTTAGTGGTATGAAAATCAAATTTGTGTTTGTTATAGGGCCTTAATAAAGGAAAACATGCACATCCAAATACTTTCAAAAATCTTTTAATCAGGAGACTTCTTAAACAACATCCGGAAATGAGACACATGACCAAGAAGAGGTGTTGGAAGACGATTAATAGTGTATACAGCTGTGTGAAAGGCCTCCCACCAGAAAGTTAGAGGCAATTTGGCTTGTGCAAGAAAGAGTGAGACCCATTTCCACTATATGTCTATGTTTCCTTTCAGAGGTACCATTTTGCTGATGTATATGAGGGCAAGAGTGCCTAAAAGCTACTCCTAGCTGGTCTAAATACTTTGCTAAAGGCCTATATTCACCTCCCCAATCACTTTGAACACACTTGATTTTTGTGTCAAAGGCTAACTCAACATGTTTTTGAAAATGAATAAACATGTCCTTAACTTGAGACTTAAGAGCAAGAGGATATATCCAAGTATACCTTGAATATGCATCAATAAAGTGAACATATTATTTGAAACCTTGACTTGAGAATAATGGTGAAGGACCCCATACATCAGTAAAAATCATTTCTAAAGGAGCTTTATAACTGGTTTTGGAAGAGTCAAAAAGAAGTTGATGTATTTTTCCATATTGGCAAGCATCACAAAAATCAAGTGAGGATGATGCTGTGCAGGGCATATTAAGTTGTCATAAAACTTGTTTAACTATAGGAAATGAGGGGTGTCCTAGCTTGCTATGCCAAGTATGCATTATAGAATCATGACCAGCATCAGTAAACATATTGCAAGCACTTATTTTATTTACATGAAAAGTTGAATATGGTGATAATGAAGGCAACTGAGACACAGAAGTTGCAACAACTTTATCACCTAATTCAGACTTAGAAGCAATACAAGATGCTTTAATAGCATTGCAAATAGAATTAGCTGTATACACAGAATTTGAACAAGAAGATTTAGAGTGAGTACACATAGAATTTGAATAAGAACACGTTGAACACAAATTAGACACAAGAAAAGCACATAGATTTGAGGAACGTGGCTCATTAGCTGTTGTAAGATCCAGCTGATAGAGGCCATTTTTCAAACCCCCTTGCAATAGAACCTTCTTCATTCTCATGTCCTTGATCAAACACAACTCAGAATTAAACTCAACCATAACATCATTATCTTTTATAAACTGTGATATGCTTAGTAGGTTTGTAGTTATAGTTGGAACATGCAAGATATCATTCAAAAAAATGTGTTTTTGGTGTTGTGTGAGAAGAAACTACTGAGGAACCTATATGAGATATATTGAGTTTAGCTGCATTACCTACAGAGAGTTTATCATTCCCTTTGTAGTCTGACTTCTGAGCAATATTGTGCATGTCAGATGTGATGTGGTTGGTGGAGCCACTGTCCACATACCACGATGGATCCATAACCGAACTTGGAGAAGCAATAAGAGCACCTGGATTGGCATTGTTGACAAAGTAACTTGGCACTGGTCCTGGAGAATTTGGCATGCATTGACCTATATGAGCCTGAGCCTGAAAGTTGCTTGTATTGTTGTTAAGTTATCCAGTTCCAGTTGAAGTACTGACTATTTCCATTTCCTCATTGCTGAGATTGTTGCATACTCTGTAGGCTAAGACCTTGAAAAGCCTGATCAAATCTCTTGAAGCAAGTAGAGACTACATGACCTGTTCTTCCACATAGTTGACACATAAATCAAGATCATCCTCTGTTACGGCCACGTCCTCTGCCTCTAGATCTGCCTCTTATGTTGTTTCCTCTAAAGTTTGAGTAATGTGTTTATGCTTGTGCTTGATTGAAGTCTAAAGTCATAGCTGTATTGTGTTGAGCAAGTCTGCTCTCATAGCTCATCAATAGGAATTGAACTTCTTCTAGAGAAATATGTCCTTGTCTTGCAGTGATAGTGACAACAACTGTGTCGTTTTCCAAGCCAACTCCACTGAGAATCTGAGAGATTAACTCTTCCTCAGACAGAGGTTGACCAGCAGCAGCAAGACGTTCACTGAGAGTCTTCATTTTCAAGATGTACTCTCCAATGGTAAGAATTCCTTTCTTAGTATTCTGAATTTCATGCCTCAATTGAAGAGCCCTAGCTTTAGATTGTTGAGCAAACAGATTCTCAAGAGTCTTCCAAATATCATGAGAAGTGGTACAGTGTGTCACTTGACCAAAAACTGACTCACTCAGGGTCGAGAAGAACCAACAGAAAAGAAGTTGATCTGTTTTCTTCCAGGCTATGTATTCTTCATTCAGAGATTGTACTTCTTCTCTTGAATCTTCGTGACTGCTTCGATTGTATTTCGATGGACACTTGCTTGGATTAAGCACAAAATCTTCCAAATTGAAAGCACGAACAATAGCCAGAACTTGAATTCTCCAAAAATTATAGTTGTTGCGATCTAGCTTGATTGGAAGCTTGAAGTTCAAGTTCGTTGGAGATAGTGGTGTAAAAAGGGGCTGGCCCGGCCCATTTCAACACGGCCCACCGGGCCCGTTTTCCTAAATTGGGGCTCGGCACGGCCCCTCCGTGCCGTGCCGGGCAGGTCCGTGGGCTTCAATCAGCAGGTCAAAAGGGCAGGCACATGCCCATACCTAAATGTTTTTTTACATATTTTAATTTAAATGTCATAACAATTATATTGTTTTAACAATTTAACTTATGTATTTCTAATTGTAATTCGTTTATCTTAATTATTATTTTAGTATAATAAAAAAATGTTTATAATAATAGATTATAGATACATTTATTATTTTATTTAATGAATTAATTCAAAGAATAAATAAAGATAAAACATGAAAGAAAATAAAAGTAGATAAAAGTATGAAATGAAGACTTCTTTATTTATTTCGGACTTTCAGTATTACATATTTACATGATTGCCTCATTAAAAACCTTACCAAGAAAACCCAGTGGGATAAAAACTTGGTAAGGGAAAAAGAGTGCAATCGTATTACAAGTAAATGTACATGTACAACCTAGTTCTGGACCTGGTTACTGTCGGAACCCTCATTGACATATAAATTGGAGAAATTTTGAATAAATTGTTCGTTTATCGTTTCATTTTGCATCCTCTTTTGAGCATGCTCCCAATCCCGAACGCATATTAATACCTCCACCATCTCTGAAGTCAAACAACTTCTTCTTGGTTCAATAATTCGTCCACTCTTGCTGAATGCATGTTCTGAAGACACAGTGGACACGGGGATAACTAGTATGTCATGTGCTAGATGTGACAAGACAAGATACATGTAGCTATAGGTCTTCCACCATAACAACAGATCAAAATTCTCCGTGTTTTCGTCGGTATCGAACTGTGCTTCAAGGAACCTATTCAGTTCGGCACCAGAAGATGCAGCAGATCGTGTAGTTGAAGAAGAAGAACTTGCTGATTTGTCTTTTTTCCGACGTTTGAGAATGCTCCAACTTGTCGGCAACTGATTGTGTGTCCGGTTCTAGTGATGGTTTTGTGTCAACGCCACCAAACCTGTGCTCATAAATACTAAAAACTTCGAACAACTTGTTTCGAATGTCAGTAATCTGGTCGGAATAATCTACTGACAATTTATTACCAATAAACTCAAGCAAATATTATAAACCAGCTAATTTAATTTTAGGATCTACTATAACACCTAAGGCATAAAGGAAAGGCATTTCAGAGCAGTATTTTTTAAACTTGGTCTCCATGGCAACAACTGCAGGGCCAAGCATGTCATCTTCCCTATAAGTGTTTAACAGGTCAGACATTTCCACAATCTGATGGATTACCTGGAAAGATATGGGGTAATAGACCCCAGAAAGAGTTACAGTGGCATTGTAAAAAACCTTTAAAAATTCAACAAAAATCATTGCCACATACCAATCGTCTGGTGTCAGTGATTGAGCAGGTGGACAGCCATTTTCAACCAATTTCATGTTATAAAAACCTGAAATAGTTGTATCATATTCCAAAAAAAAAATTCAGTATTAAGTAAGTAGAGTTCCACCTTACCGGCATATCAGTTTGGAATCGTCGGGGTCGTAAACCGTTTAATATACAGTGTCTGCCAAATTCTTGAAATCTTGGATTAGAGCTACCGATCTAAGAAATGGCATCTCTGATGCGTTCTATACGATCGCTTACTTCCTTCAAACCAGACTATACAACTAAATTTATGATATGACATGTACAGCATTGATGAAAGAAATAATCCCCAGCTTGCGGGATGCTTCTTTCAGCAAACAATGCAATAGACCTAGTATTTGCCGATGCATTATCTAATGTGATAGAGAGGATGCGATGAGTTATGCCATAATTTTTTAAAACAGAAAGAATGACAACAAAAATATTTTCTGCGGTATGTGCAAAATCCATAGGACGAAAACCAAGAATTTTTTTTGTATCCTACATTCAGAGTTTAAATAGTGTCATGTGACACATAAATAGTCTTATTTGGAACATACGTTCAAAATATCGGAAGTTAATGTAATTGAGACAGTTAGATGTTGTAATTCAGCCGCCAAGTCATCTTGTTGGGTTTTAAACATTCTTATCAAATCGTTCCTAGTGATGGTTCTAGAAACAATTTGCATTTGGGGGTTGTATGCGGATGTGATAAATTCTTGAAAAAAAACACAGTCACCGAAATTAATAGGTTGATCAGTTTGTGCAATGTACCGTGCCAAGCATTCTCTAGCATGCGCGGCATCGTAATGCCACATCGTAACGGACCCGTCTGGGTGCCATTGTAGTTGTGTCTGGGTTGTAGTGGGTACATGTACGTGTTTGGGCATGCATTTTAGCATATGCCTTCTCAAATGACCGGTTCCACCCCTAGTAGTGATATAGTTCTTAGGACAAAACTTACATTTAGCTCTGGGGCCGACCGTACCATTTGGGAGTGTCATTTCTACTACGTCAAAACACTGTCATACCTCTGATGTTAACCTCTTAGATTTGGTACGTGATGTCAATGTGGCGCCGGAACCAGAAGGTCCCGGTACGGTTTTCGCCGGTTCAGAGAGATCAAAATCATCGTTCAGCATGTTTAGACGGTCTGGAAAATAAGGATGGTTATGATCCATTTCCTAGAAAAAAAAATATCAGGCCATTAGTCATTAATAAATATTAAAATTAAAATGATAAATTAACTAACAAAATATATTAAAATTAACTCACACACATAAAAATGGTTATTTTACTAACAAAAAATATTAAAATTAACTCCTACACATAAAATGATTATTTTACTAACAAAATATATTAAAATTAACTCACATACATAAAAATGATTATTTTACTAACAAAAAATATTAAACTTAACTCCTACACATAAAATGATTATTTTACTAACATAAATTATTAAAATTAACTATTTAACTCACACACATAAAAATTAGTATTTTACTAACAAAAAATATTAAAATTAACTCCTACAAATAAAATGATTATTTTACTAACAAAATATATTAAAATTAACTCACACACATAAAAATGATTATTTTACTAACAAAAAATATTAAAATTAACTCATACACATAAAAATATTATCTTACTAACATAAATTATTAAAATTAACTCACACACATAAAAATGATTATTTTACTAACAAAAAATATTAAAATCAACTCCTACACATAAAAAGATTATTTTACTAACAAAATATATTAAAATTAACTCACACACATAAAAATTCTTATTTTACTAACAAAATATATTAAAATTAACTACTAAAAATAAAATGATTATTTTATTAACATAAATTATTTAAATTAACTCCTACACATAAAAATGCTTAATTTACTAACAAAAAATTTTAAAATTAACTACTAAAAATAAAATGTTTAATTTACTAAAAACAAAAATTAAAATTAACCCCTACACATAAAAATGAATAAAATTAATAACTAAAGTATAAACATAAAATGATAAATTTACTAACTAAACAAACATATTAAATTTAAAACATAAAATTAAATAATAACACTTAAAGAAAAATGTACCTTTGAAGTTTGAACTTTGGTGTTTTGGTGGAGAGATTAGAGAATAATAGTTATATAATAGTAAATTACTAATAAAGTATTATAATAGTATATTAGTAGTGTAGAATAGTAGAGAGAGTAAAAATGAAATTAAGAAAAAATAAAATTGTGTAGAGAGTTTGAGAATGGAGAGATTGAGAGAATTAGAGAAAGTGAATGAAAAGTGGAATGGATGGGAGTATTTATAGAAAAATTAGAAAAGTGGGCAAAAATATAAAAGACAAGAGTTAAGGGGGCAAAATGCAAATTTTATAGCTTTTTAAAAAAATAACCGTTGTCTGACGTCAGCCAACAGTTATTTTTTAAAAAACAAACCGTTTGATTAAAAAAACACACATTCGGCCGGCCCAACGGTCGGCACGCAGTGCCAGCATGGCGTGCCGACCATTGGGCCTGGCACGCTGTGTTGCCATGCCGTGCCAGGCCGGCATGCCGAGCCTGGAACCCCGACCCGGCACGTGCCAAGAATAGGGGCAGTGCCACGCCCGGCCCGCCATCCTTGGCAGACCGGCCGTATCGGGCTCTCCAGGCCCGGCCCATATTTACACCACTAGTTGGAGATTTCTGCTTAGAATAGTCACCATTGTTAAGATCACCAGCGTTAAGATCACCAGCGTTAAGATCACCAGCAGCTCCTGAAGAACTATCATCATTAGCGTGAGATGTCGCCATAACCGTAAGCTCTGATACAATGAAACTTTTAAGAGAAATGAGAAAACAGAGTAAAACTAACAAAGAAGAATAAAACTGAGAAAGCTGTTTTTGATTAATTGATTGAATAATTACATCAACAATGAGAAGACTAATATATATAGTCTGAGAAACATGCAATCCGTGTGAGGTTAGTTAGAAAAGATAAGATTCTGTTATAGGGAATTGATTCATGTACAGCTGATGGTCACAGCTCAAAGTGAATGTCATCATACTCCACATGATTGAATTGAGAAGGTGACCGATCAAGACTATTCAGTTGGTGTATGTTTGCTTGATGATGTCTAACACCTCTTCTAACTCTGTGATTTTCTTCTCACTCTCTAATTTTGTTTCATTTAAATATTCATGGAAATTTTCCATTTCCTCTCCTTTTTTCTCCATTTCCTCATTTTGTGTCTCAAGCTTATTCTCAAGAGTGCAATACTAGTAATTCAAAATTTGATTAGCAATTTTCAGTTGTCTATTTTCAGCAGCAAACTCAGCAAGGCTTTTACTTGCCTCAGGTAAGTTCTTTTGTAAATCCTTATATGCCATTTCATATTCACTCGACAGCATCTCCATCCATAGCAAATAAACTGCAATTAAACCAAATTTAAGATTCTATAATTTACCAAATGAATATTATTATATTTTTAAATTTTAAGAAATATTTTTAGAAAAATAGTACAAAGTATCCGAAAATAACTTATAAATTTTTTTGATTATTACTCTACATTCCATAACAAAATAACATTAGTAAAGCATGCTTCACAAAATATTACAAATCTAATGTAAATATATATTTTAGATTTATTTTTTATCAGATAAATATAACAAAAACTTTAGAATAAAAAATTAAAAAATATTTAAGAATATAAAAGAGTTGCAGTAGTTGGAAATTATAAAGGAAAATTACAATACATTTTTTTAAGAAGAGAAATAACAAATTAAAGCTGTGAAAACATGTCGTGCCATATAGTGCCTGGCACGCCGTGCTGCCGTGTCGGGCCGGGCCGGCAAGCCGTGCCTGGAACCCCGACCCGGCACGTGCTAAGAATGGGGGTCGTCCCAGGCCCGGCCTGCCATCCTTGGAAAGCCGACCTTACCGGGCTCTCCAGGCCCGGCCCATATTTACACCACTAGTTGGAGATTTCTGCTTAGAAGAGTCACCATTGTTAAGATCACCAACAACTCCTGAAGAACTATCATCATTAGCGTGAGATGTCGCCATAACCGTGAGCTCTGATACCATGAAACTTTAAAGAGAAATGAGAAAACAGAGTAAAACTAAAAGAAGAATAAAACTGAGAAAGCAGTTTTTGATTAATTGATTGAATAATTACATCAACAGTGAGAAGACTAATAAATATAGTCTGAGAAACTTGCAATACGTGTGAGGTTAGTTAGAAAAGATAAGATTCTGTTATAGGGAATTAATTCATGTACAGCTGATGGTCACAGCTCAAAGTGAATGTCATCATACTTCACATGATTGAATTGAGAAGGTGACCGATCAAGACTATTCAGATGGTGTATGTTTGCTTAATGATGTCTAACACCTCTTCTAACTCTGTGACTTTCTTCTCACTCTATAATTTTGTTTCATTTAAATATTCATGGAAATTTTCCATTTCCTCTCTTTTTTTTTCTTCATTTCCTCATTTTGTGTCTCAAGCTTATTCTCAAGAGTGCAATACTAGTAATTCAAAATTTGATTAGCAATTTTCAGTTGTCTATTTTCAGCAGCAAACTCAGCAAGGCTTTTACTTGCCTCAGGTAAGTTCTTTTGTAAATCCTTATATGTCATTTCATATTCACTTGACGACATCTCCATCCATAACAATTAAACTGCAATTAAACCAAATTTAAGATTATATAATTTACCAAATGAATGTTATTATATTTTTAAATTTAAGAAATAATTTTAGAAAAATAATACAAAGTATCTGAAAATAACTTATAAATTGTTTTGATTATTACTCTACATTCCATAACAAAATAACATTAGTAAAGCATGCTTCACAAAACATTACAAATCTAATGTAAATATATATTTTAGATTTATGTTTTATCAGATAAATATAACAAAAACTTCAGAATAAAAAATTAAAAAAATATTTAAGAATATAAAAGAGTTGCAGTAGTTGGACATTATAAAGGAAAATTGCAATACATTTTTTTAAGAAGAGAAATAACAAATTAAAGCTGTCAAAATATGTCGTGCCGTATAGTGTTTGGCACGCCGGGCTGCCGTGCCGGGCCGGGCCGGCACGCCGTACCTTGAACCCCGACCCGGCACGTGCTAAGAATGGGGGTCGTGCCGGGCTCTCCAGGCCCGGCCCATATTTACACCACTAGTTAGAGATTTCTGCTTAGAATAGTCACCATTGTTAAGATCACCAACAGCTCTTGAAGAACTATCATCATTAGCGTGAGATGTTGCCATAACCGTGAGCTCTGATACCATGAAACTTTAAAGAGAAATGAGAAAACAGAGTAAAACTAACAAAGAAGAATAAAACTGAGAAAGCAGTTTTTGATTAATTGATTGAATAATTACATCAACAGTGAGAAGACTAATACATATAGTCTGAGAAACATGCAATACGTGTGAGGTTAGTTAGAAAAGATAAGATTCTGTTATAGGGAATTAATTCATGCACAGCTGATGTGTAAGAACCTCACTTTTGTGATTGACTTGTTTCATGACAAATCACATTAGGGATGTTTATGTAACGGGTAGTATAGGTTCTCGAAGACATGCTTTTGATCATCCCAAAGAGCTTCAAGAGAGGTAGTTCACTTGTCCTTAACTCTTGAAGAGATTTAGTTGCACACACTCACATTCTATGCATTTGTATTGACATGCATGTATGGTTGAACACACACACACTTCTTGCATTTTGGAGTTGATAGGCTGCACAGTGGGTTAGGCGACATGCAAGGCCACTTGTGCATGTCGCCTCCAATGTCGCCTTTGTCTTGTAATTTTCCTCCAGTGTGTTAGGCGACTTCATAGGAAACTTGGGCATGTCGCCTTACATGTCGCCTCAGGCTACGTGTGGTTCTTTCCAGTGTGTTAGGCGACTTACGAGGCGACTTGGTCATGTCGCCTTGCATGTCGCCTCTGTCACCTGTACTGGGCATTTTCGTCTTTTCACGACAGCTCATTTTTTTCTCCTTTATATATTTCATCTTCTCCACCATTTAACCCTAGAGCTCAGAAATTTACATCCTTAGTGAGAGAAAGTGACTCCAAGAGAGAGAGCTTCAAGAACCCATTTTTTTATGAGAGAGAAAGCTTCAAGCTTTGTTACTTGACTCTCCAAACCCCAAAACCCATCATCATCTTGCATATAGAGCATCATTCAAGCATGGGTCTTCATTAATGTCTTTACTTGGTAAGTAGAACTCACATCCTTGCTCATTTATTGTTCTAGCTTATCAAGACATGTCATTTATTGCTTAGGTTAGCAAATCTTCATATTTATTGTATATCAATTGAAGTCATGACATGTTTGGGGTTTGTATTGTGATAGCTACTATTTAGGACATGTTTGCCCTCTAGCTAATTATGACTCATTGATTGCATTTGTTAATTGCATTTATTGTCCTTGCCATGATTAATGACAACATATGTTGATATGGCTTTGTTTGATGACTAGAGTTTAGACTTGCACATCTATATCTAGTTAGGTCTTTATGAGCATTCATATAGACATTGATATCTAGGATTTGTACTTAGTGTCATCTTAAATCCCTAGATAAGCATTAGGTGTTGCCTAGCATTATTTGTATTTTGAGTATTCATATATTCACTTAGGTTGTTAATCTCTTCTTGAGAGTTAAGTCTTGTGACTACAAGGTGTAGTGCACAAGCAAGTGAAGTCTTGCAACCAAGGTGTGGTTGGCAAGCAAAGTGATCAAGGATTCACTATAAAGGCCCGTTGGGTAGTAGTGGTGGGTTAGTGACCGAGAATGATGTGACTAGAGGTCAACCAACCTAGGTTGTAAACATCATTACAATAGTGGATTTGAGGATCGTGTGTGGCTAGTAGGATAGCCCATGGTTTTTCCCATGTTGAAGGGTTTCCACGTAAAAATCAAGTGTTATTTATATTCCGCACTTTTACTTAATTTTGTATGTTTGTTTATGTTGGGTTATATTATTAATATTGACTAATCGAAAAATTGGTAATAATCGATTAACAACCCATTCACCCCCCCCCCCCCCCAGGTTGTTAGACACACGCTTAGAGTGTATTTTCATGATGGTCACAGCTCAAAGTGAATGTCATCATACTTCACATGAGTGAATTGAGAATGTGACCGATCAAGACTATTCAGCTGGTGTATGTTTGCTTGATGATGTCTAACACCTCTTCTAACTCTGTGATTTTCTTCTCACTCTCTAATTTTGTTTCATTTAAATATTCATGGAGATTTTCCATTTCCTCTCATTTTTTTTCTCCATTTCCTCATTTTGTGTCTCAAGCTTATTTTCAAGAGTGCAATACTAGTAATTCAAAATTTGATTAGCAATTTTCAGTTATCTATTTTCAGCAGCAAACTCAGCAAGGCTTTTACTTGCCTCGGGTAAGTTCTTTTGTAAATCCTTATATGCCATTTCATATTCACTCGACGGCATCGGCATCTCCATCCATAGCAATTAAACCAAATTTAAGATTATATAATTTACCAAATGAATATTATTATATTTTTAAATTTAAGAAATATTTTTAGAAATACAGTACAATATATCCGAAAATAACTTATAAATTTTTTTGATTATTACTCTACATTCCATAACAAAATAACATTAGTAAATCATGCTTCACAAAATATTACAAATCTAATGTAAATATATATTTTAGATTTATTTTTTATCAGATAATATAACAAAAACTTTAGAATAAAAAATTAAAAAATATTTAAGAATATAAAAGAGTTGCAGTAGTTGGACATTATAAAGGAAAATTGCAATACATTTTTTTAAGAAGAGAAATAACAAATTAAAGCTGTCAAAACATGTCGTGCCGTATAGTGTCGGCACGCCGGGCTAGTTTGGGGACCTTAACAGTCCGGCCCACTTAATTGTATCACAATCTACAAAATACCTAAGAAGGATTATAATTTTACAATAACATCTACGTGTAAACAAAAATGAATAAAAGAAACTAGGGGTGGGCACAGTTCGGTTCGGTTCTAGCCAAAACCGTATTGAACCGTTATATTTTCGGTTTTTGAAAACTTGAATCGGTTTGAACCGTATTGGACCACAAAACCGAATTGAACCGAATTGAACCGAACACCTTTATCTCGGTTCGGCTCAGTTCAATTCGGTTTTGGGCCTATTGGGCTTTGAGGTTTTTTAATATATTTTTTCAATTTTCGTATCCTTTAATAGTCTTATTTTTTTATTTAAACCTTTAGCCTTTGGGCTATTGATTTTGGGCTATTTTTTGTTTAACAATCTCTTACATTCAAAACACATCTAAATAGACCACATTACTATTTATCTAATCAAATTTAGTCTAATTCAATCATAAGTACTTGTTTAATAGTTACCGTTCTACCAAATTCAGTCCATACATTTCATAGAATGATAGAAGTCCAAAATAAAATAAGATCATACATAAATAATCCAACATACAATCTATAATAAAATTTGTATTTTTTTGTATTTATAGTTCGGTTCATCGGTTCGGTTCGGTTTTAGAAGGTCTAAAACCGAAACCGAACCATATTCTATACGGTTCACGAACCGAATTGAACCAAACTCAACCTTAAAACCGAACCAAACACCATATTTCGGTTCGGTTTTGGTTGGTTCGGTTCGGTTCAATGAACCATGCCCACCCCTAAAAGAAACCTAGAAGTAGAAGTTGGGGACTTACCAGAGAGAAAATGAAATTAAATGAAGAGTCTTGCTTTCACTCATTCACTCACTCTCAGATTTGAGAGAGAGAGCGCCAGATTTGAGAGAGAGAGAGAGTGAAGCTGAATATGGCCGAAGAAGAGTGATGAGGTGATTGCTGAGCTTTGATCGTAGTTGTAATGCTTTTTACATGCAAGTTTTGTGATACGTACATGCACCACCACATAGCTCAAAGTAGAAATATTCCATTTTAATTGAAAATTTTGTGAGGAAGCATGCTTTTCGAAAAAGCACACAGTCAAACGATATATTGACTGAAATTTTTACTTATTTGTTTAATATTGTACTTCAACAAAAATTATAATTTTTTTAGAACTTAATGATCGATAATATGAGGTTGGTTAAGTGGTTAAGCCCTTCACACTCATACCACGAAATTGTAAGTTGAGTATCTCCACCACCTCACAAAAACCTAAATTATTGTAATATTTCAAAAAAAAAATGATCGAGTGAATAAATAAATTAAAAATTATTGAATTAATATTAAACAAGTGGTTGGATATTAAAGTCTTAATTAAATCTAAGTAAAAATATTTAATTTATATAACTTGACCAAAATAAATACATGTAAGCTATTTACTCTTTGTGTAGAGATATAATTATTGACTAATGTTCTCCTAAGAGAATCAATGCTATTTTTTAGAATTATTTATATATATAGTTACTTTTAATTTAAATAAGGAACATGTCCCGTGTCAACATTAAAAAAGAGAAAATTAAATAAATTAAATATTTATATATACAAAATAAAATTAATATTTAATTACAAATTAAAAATATATATAAACAAAACAAAAATTGAAAAGTAAAATACGGAACTTCTTCAACTTGCTTGTCAAGAAACCCAAAAACCGGTCTTCTTCAACCTACCATTCTAAAAAAAACAAATTGCATATCAAATTCGGCTTTGCTTTTTGTTAAGGGAGAAGAAAGTTAAAAGGGAAAAGAAAAGTATAAAAGTGAAATCATTATATGATGAAAATAGAATGACAAGATTACAAGAGCATCAATGAAGAAATCTTCTAGAATAGAGACTGATTTTGACTTCAGGTGTTAATTGAGGCCGGGCATGAACACTGGGGCCCGGCTTGGTATGCCCGGCTGATTAAGGCCCGCCAAGGAGGCGGGCTATGCCTGGGCTAGCACGACACGATGGCACGGGCCGTGCGGGGTAGAGGGTGCCAGCGTGCCGTGTAATGCCGGTATGGTATGCCAGACCCAACGGTCGGCACACGTGCTGGCACTGCGGGCGACCGTTGGCACCCCAGAAATGTTTTTTTTTTTTTCAATTCTAATCATTATGATTTTTTTTACATTTTTTTATTATACTAAAATAATAAATAAGATAAACAAATTACCATTAACAATATATATGTTAAATCGTAATAATAATATTATAACAAATAAATTTATTACTTTCTTACATTCTTTAAAAAAAAAAAAAAAAAGTGGGCCGGCATGGCTCATTGGGGCCGTGCCTATTGGTCATGTCGTACAGTGCCACCCTTTTCCTCAATAGGCTGTGCTTGGGGCCGTGCCTGGGGCCGTGCCGGCACGTTTTGATTGCCTTAATTTTGACCGGATGGCTAGAGCATCCACAAATATGAATTTTGAATTTGCGAGTTTGAAAGTGATTGTAAGGTCCCCATGAGAATTCACAGTGTTTTGTAATACACGGTGACCACTCATTGCCAATAAGAAAACTTAAGTTGAAAGAGTCAAACTAAAATTCATAAGGGACGGTCAAAATTAGGTTTAGTAAGGATGAATCAATTTAATGTATTTTTGAAAGGGTCTGTATATTGCAACTCATAACACTAATTAATACACTTATTTTTATAAGTATACCTATATCTAAAATTTGAAAAATAAAATTTACTATAAACACTTATTATAATACCAATAATACCCTTATTCAAATGAATATATTCATTTTAATACATTTTATTTATAAACCCTCTTAAATTATAAAAATACACAGTTTATAAAAAAAATCATATTATTTTTGGAATCATATTATCTTCTATTAATGGTCTAATTTACTTTCGGAAATGTCTCGAATATATGAGTCTTAAGAAAGAGAAAATGTAGAACTGTATTGTATAGGGTTCATAACTATGACATAAAAGAAAGATAAAAAAAAAGGTAAAATAATACCTTCCTCTATATGATCAGAGTCCTCTGAAAATTCTTTTTACACTACTTTGTTATCTAATATTCTTGTGATTATGAGAAATTTTAATATTTGAAATAAAATTAGAGTTTAATTAGAGTTTATCATAAGTTTTTTATATAAAAAAAATATAAAGATGAAGATATGAGTGTAATTAATGAGTGTATATAATACTTTGTGTGGAAATTGCTGGAAATGACCACATACAACATAGAACTTTTGTTTGTAACCACAAACGAAAATTTAATTGTTAATAACCATTTTTTTAAGAAATTACTTGAATGCTTTCATATAAAAACCATCCCAAAAAAACACACTCTCTCTTTTTCTCTCTTTCTTTCTCTCTCCTCTCCTCTCTCTCTCCCCAATCCCCCTCACCCTGTCAAAACCAAACCGTGAAACTCATCGACAGCGTCATTGCCGTCAAAATCAAACCCTGCAAATCGTCACCGGCGTCCTCTCTCTCCCCGAACCTCTCTTTCTCTCTTCACTACAGTGTCGTCGTGCGCTGCTTGGCTTTGCGAACCAAGGGACATCGCCGTCGTGCCTCCGTGCTTCGCCTGGGCTTCACGACCGTCCAGCAGCGCCGTTGAGGTCCCCCTCCGCCGGTGATGTGATATGTAGAAAAAAGGGAAAGAAAAACCTAAACCTAAACATTTCAAGTTTCAACATTTCAATTTAGTCAAGATTTCAAGTTTCAACATTTCAATTTAGTCAAGATTTCAAGTTTTTAAAACATTTCAAGTTTTTGAAACATTTCAAGTTTTTAGTCGTGATTTCAAGTTTGCTTCCAGGTTTTTAAAAAATAAACTAAGTTCATCGTTACTTTTGTAATTTATGGATATATACTGAATTTTTTTTAAAAAAAAAGTGGTTATTAATAATTAAAGTTTCAAAAGTAGTTACTAACGAAAGTTTAATATTTGCAATGACTATTTTTGGTTATCTCTCTAATACTGTATGTGGTTTAGTTTTAATTAAAGTAATTTGTCTTTATTGGTAAATTTCTATTAGAATATTTTTATAATTAAAATTTTTAATAAAATATGGATGTACTAATTAGTTTTATAGGTGACAATATCAGCATTCTTTTTGAAAAGTAAAGGGCCACGGGTACCATAAAATTAAACACATTAAAAATTAATATTAATTGTGTATTGTTGATGAATGTGGTAAGTAAATTGGATGTGTAATATGTTATCCATTGTCCAAAATCATGGTTCTAGTAATCGGTCTAGACCTTAGGCAGACTCGACAGCCGCGAGCAAGGCCTGATCTTCCTTTCTAGGCGGCCAGGCGTCTAGTAATGGGCCCATACTCAATACTCAATATATTACATATAATTTTTTAATATTTTAATTAACTTGAATATGCTACATAAATTATCGATGCAACCAAGAACTTTGAGAAAATAATTAAGTTTTAAAAGTCGATGCATACATGAATATGATGATAAACTAATTGAATGTAGTTTGAGAACTTATTACAATATTGCTGCAGCATTATTAATTAAGAACTGTACAAAAACTATGTATTAATTAAGAAGAATGAACCACAGGTTAGTTGTAGAGGGTGTTTATTTAGCTTGACTATGTCTTAGATTGGATTCGCTACACCACCGAATTTAGTTTATCAAACAATAAAATCAAGAAGAATAATATAAGTGATAAGAAAAACAAATACTTAACTAGGAAACAACTCAATTACTTTTACAAAAATAGGTTAGGAAAATATAAGACTAGGAAATGATCCAAACTCTCAAATCTCTATATGTGTTCTCCAACGACCGTCCAATCGTTCAATATGATTTGGAGATAAATGACGCTCATTCTTACGTTCGAATACTAATGTCACATTTCAGCAATGTAGGACAAAATCTAATATTTATTAAAGGTTGGGCCTTTCTTAAACTCAAGAACGGCCCAACACAAAGCGTGTGTCTTATATCCATTTTATTATCTTTACAGATGCTTATTCAATTAATCAATTCATCGTCTCTATCAGACTTTGATCCCTAGCAATGGAGGACGAATCGATAAGAGAAGCTTCAAAAGAGGTTTCTCGTGAGTTTAAAACCCTTGTCAACTCAGATGATTTGGACTCCCTCAAACAATTGCAGTATCTCATGTACACATCCTCTCTCTCTCTCTCTCTCTCTCTCTCTCTCTCTCGATTTGTTATTTACCTTTTACTGAAAACGTTGTTGAATTTGTTCTCTACAGCTTACAATTTTGTATTTTGAGGCTTTAATTTCAATAAATTGTTAAAATATTTCATTTCCAGGCTTGTAACATGTCAATTGTAGTACTGGTTCATGTTCTTATACTTTAGGATGTTAAATTGTTACAATAGGATCATTGAATATTAAAATGTTTCCGCAGGACCGATATTGGTAATGAAATTCTTATCAGACATTCTGGTTGTTCTTGTTGAGGTACTTCAATTAAAATTTAGTTATCTTGGATGAGGAAACACCCACATGCTTTATCGCTTTTGCTTATATATGCGTCCGTCTCCAAATTGTTTAACCCATAATTTGACATGCCTGTCAGAAAGTTACATTGTCTATACTTGTCTTCAATTCTAAAGATCACACTAAATGGGTATAGATGTCATATAGTTTGTAAGAGCATTGTATGAAGATGCCAACTTATGATTTTGAGGTATCCTTGTTATTTGATTTGCATGACAGTTGTGGGAAGAAGATGTGATCTAAAGCTAAGCTTCCCAATGATATGAAAGGTTATTGCAGGTGTAAGAACATCAATTATGGACCACATGTGATGTGATACCGACTTATGTTAGTTTTATCCTTATTGATGATTCGTGGTCAAAAGGAAATATAGTATTATATAATCAGTTAAGGATGTGTAACGGTGCTTATGATTTGAAATTTGCATTATTCTTGGTCCCATAGAAAAAAGTAAGAAGAGAGAGTAGGTGAAGGAGAAAACCAAAATTTAAAGCTTAGTTCCCAAGTTATTACATGGCATTTAAATGAATGGATTTCCCCTTGCACTCTTTTTCTTTTTTAAACCTCTAACCAGCAAGGTGAGTGATTAAAGTGAGTTTAATATTTTGTTTTTCAGAGGCATTGCTTCTTGTAAAGTTATTATGATTCCTCTATGGGGAACTTGTTCACATTAAAAATTATGCTACTCTCCATCTACAAAAAAGTGGTGACGTGCTTGTGATGGATGGGATCCAAAATTGTTCGTTTCCCCTGGCCTCGATATGCAGCTAGAGTTTGGTTATTAGTCCCATATTGTTCCGTTATTTATTTTTTGTTGCCTTTTCAGATTGGGAAGGTTGCAAGACAGCAATGCGGTCCTCTCTCATTTTAATGAGTATTCAGAGAATTGCTTTGCTGAGGTTTCTGGTGATTTTTCAAGAAATACCCGCCTCTTAAGATCTATGAAGTCAGACCTTGATTATATATTTCAGAAGCTAAGGTGTGTAGTTGGTACATGTCATTACTTTTGTTCTTTTGTTTTAACCAAGTACTTCATGTCTACTGTATAATTGTAGTTCCGTGTACTTGATTTGAACTTTTAAAGCATTATTTTGCTGCTGATGCATCTCGTGGCATCCAAGTGCTACTTATTTGGAGGTTCTAACACATCTATTTTATATGTGCAATGCACTTACAATGTTATATGCTTTATTCTTCTGTAATGAGAAGTTGAGGTTGCTTTATGTCCGGAACATGCTGGCTCTATTCATACTGTACCTAATTTTTGTAGGATTATCAAACGGTTGTGTCCAGTATCAGTATTTATTGGCCACAAATAATGAATGTGCATTATGAGCTTCAGTTTCACAAGCACTACTTTACAAGCCCATATTCAATCATATTCATTTACCATATGTGTTCATGGTTCAAAAAAACGTATTGAGGCTCGCCTCGAGGCGCGCCTCAATAGCGAATTGAAAAAAAACGTTATGAGGCTTAAGCCTCAATACTGGTCAATGAGGCTTCTGCCTCATTTCACGCCTCAATACGCCTCATAATCACGCCTCAATACGCCTCATAACCACGCCTCAATTGTGAACAGTTTTCTATTGGGTTGTGATGGTTTTTGAAGCCCATTTTGATCCTTTTAATCTAGCCCAATCTAAAATTATAAACTTATGGGTTTTAAATTATTTTAAAGTCCAAATAAGATGCCCATTTGTCAAAAAAAAAAAACCCATCAGTCAAAAGACTCATTACGCATGAAACTGTCATAGGTAACAATTTCATTTGTGTTTTAACTCTCTCTAATGAGGCTTACGCCTCATTACGCATTGAGACTTACGCCTCGCCTTAGTAGAGGAAATCGCCTCAAAACTGAAAACGTGTTTTAGAACACTGTATGTGTTGTTTATTTTTTTTTTGGGTTGTTGTAGAATCCTAAATTTGCATAAATGAGCATGGAGAAAGCCCTAATTTAAGTACTTAACTATTCTCGTTTCTTATTTTTTAAGTATTGAAATGTATAATGGTCCTAAAAACAACAGAAAACTCTTTTGTCTCTCCTTCGATAATATGTTACTAGAATAGAAAACAGATGCTGCCAAACATGCCTTTCGTAATTTTTATTTTTTTTAGCTTGGAGTGTTGGATTTATGTTCGGGTTCTGAGTTGTAATTGCTCTCGTGTCCTAATTCAGTTTTTAAAGGACGACTCTAATATTCAATTGTTTCAAGTTTCTGCTGATATTACTTAAAAACAAAAGTATCTGTGGATATCTACTATTTGTTCAGAATACAGGTCTCTTTTAAAACAAAACTCATCCAAGTAGTCATCCTCTTTCCTGGTTCTAGGCATGGTGCATTCCTTAAATTCTCTTCTAAATTTGTGCCAGGAATTACTGAACTAGCCATTGATCCCTTTTCAAATAACCATTGTCTGTTAGAATTTCTCTCTGTATAAAGGATCAGTTTAGGCTTGACTTCTTTGTTTGCTGATGACTGTGAAATGAATGATGTGTTGGAACAACTAAATGGTCAAGTACCAGAGATGATAACAAGAATATGGAGGACAATTTTATCTTTGTTGTTATTAGAACTATAACTTTAAATTAATAAGAAATTGTAGTTATTATATTTTGAATTGAGAAAGACTATAAAATGAGGCAAGTACATATATCCCTATAATTTCACTGATTGACAACTTACAGAAACCCGTAACATCGTACATTAGTAGTAATTTGCGAAAATGATGACAAATTGTACATACAGAATGAAGAGGTCACATCTTAGAGGCTGCTCATATGCCACTAATACATATTTCTTGAATTGTGATATCTATATATGTAAAACTTGGTCTGATGCTGATTAAAAATCTATGCAAAATGAGAAGATGAAATATTTCAATTAGTTTTTTATGATAAATTAGTAATTCGTAAATGACCGGCTTGATACTATACAGTGCCCATCTATTTATTCAGGTAATGAGCTCAAAATTTTGTTTTTTCTGCCCTTCTTATAAAGTTGTACAAGAATTCTTTCTCTCTCTCTCTATCTGTGGATCATAGAGTTTAGGTTATTGTGCCTTGTTGGGAGGAAATGGATCTTATATTTCTCACAGAACTTATTGTAGGAACAATATATATATATATATATTTTTAAAGAACAAGAAGTGATTATCAGATGTTTAATTTCACATTTTTAGGTCAAATTCTAGTTGGGGAACTTTTATGTTTGTTTTGTGGTGTCTTCCAATGATATCCTGGGTTTCATGTGCATTTGCAGTGTGCAATACAGTAATGATTAGAATATTGGTTTTGATGCAACTGTATCGGCCACTGCAATATGCCAACCGCTTCCATTCCAAGATCCATCATTCATCTATCACTCTGTAGTGAAAACAATCAGTGAACATGCAAAATTCTTATTTGTTTACGCTTACCTCTGAGTGAGTACCTCTTTATTACATTTTCTGTGCTGGTAGCCTGTTGAAAGATATAGCTATAGCCCATTGGTATACCGTGACTATTTTCTGTGTCTATGTGGAAGGAAGATCAACCACCTATAACTTTTCATTTGAGAGAAATTGTTTATTTGTCTCGCAAACTTCATTAAAATTAAAGCTTCATTCTGGAAAAGTAATGGTATTTAGGCACAGAAGATGTTCATAGCTTTCAAGTCATCGTTTCCATTAAGCTTATTCTGGGGTATTAGAAAGAAAGATTTTGATTAAAGTCTGAAGACATGAAACACGTGTGACCATCTGTATTGTTTTGGGTGTTAAATATCCATTTATTCATTTTGTATGTGATTGTTGTTCTATTGATGTGGGCAACCACATTTCCTTTGGATGTATTGGTCGAGTCTTGTTCAGCCGGTTGTTTTTCTACTTATTTTTTGACATGTTTGGTTTAACAATAACTTTCTTTTTCATGAAAAGACCATTTCATGTAGTCTTCCTCCTTATCCCCAACCTCACAAATGAATCAAAATGTTCTTCATACTGGTGTGTGTTGCAAGTAACAACTCTACTGTTGATCATAAAGTTAAACTCTTGAGATTCCTTCAGGCATCTCCTTATTTGTGTGTTGACTTTAAAATTTATTCGTATTTATCAATTGCCTGATTATTATTTCATAGTAATTAAGGTTTGATTCTAAAATGGTGCTTTACTCTAATATGTGCTTTTTTGTCTCTTGAATACTCAGGAGCATGAAGGCAAAAATCTTGGCTACTTATCCAGATGCATTTCCAGATGAATCAGTAAGAGAAGCACTAGACCAAAGACCAGACCTTGAAATGCCTCAATAACTACGTTTCCAACATGTAATCATGCTATCTCTATGTAATTTTTACATTGTTTCATAATCATTTCGTGACATGTTTGTCACATTATTTGGATCCTAAATTCGGGAAATTTTATTGATGTCTAGCATTGCTCATGTTGGGGTGAAGATATGTTTGCTGCTGTATTTTGGGTGTAGGTTTGTACATTTCCCCTAATGTAAAGAAAATTATTATTTTTAGATCAAAATCAAGGTCCAAGAAATCCACTGCTTGTTTTCTTGGTCGAACTGTAACAATTGGATACTGAGTCTTCTTTACCAGAGAAAGCGACATGGATCAGTCTTCAGCAGACCAACATGAGAACTGAGAAAACAAAGAATGACCACATTAATCAAATATTTATGAACAGGTAATTAATGTCAATTATCCATCACATATAAATATGTAACATCAAAGCCCACACTGAGTTTTTCCATTACTATTTGAATAGTGTAATTTCTCAAGTTTATTATTAGTGTCTATTTGAAAAATAAAAAACCAGCAACAGAACAAAAAAAGAAACAACTACTACAAATTCAGGGTGTTTAGATGGAGGTCACGTGTACAGGCTGTGGAGACATCACGGCATTAGAGGAGTAATGAAATCCTCCAACCTCTTTCGCAGCTTTTCCGCGAGGATGTGAAGGTTGTGGACTTGATTTTCTTTTGCCCCCAAGTGCCTTCAAAGAGGAATATCGTTGGCCTCGGCATCCTGCAGCCTGCCCATTCTTAATTTTGTTTATGAATTTACTGATGCTTAAACCATATAGCCAAATGCCAATGCCATTCTTATAGACATGAGCTTTAAACTAATAAACACAAAAACATTGAACCCAACCCTTTAACTAAGGAAACATTGAAATTGGAAACCAAACCAGAATTCACTTTTTGCTAAACACCTTATTATTTTGCACTTTAATTAATATAATATTTATTAATTTGAAAATGAATTAAGTTGAGATAGAAATTAGAATTCAAAGTTCAGATATGGGACCTGTGCAAGGTAATGTGTGGATTGGTTTGAGGTGTTTTGTATTGGTTCACTCCTGTGCAGCCGGTCCACTTTTCTACTTATTTTTGACATGTTTGGTTTAACAATAGTACATTACCATTCTTTTACACGAAAAGACCGTTTCATATAGTCCCCACTATCCCCATCCTCACAAATGAATCGAATTGTTCTTCATATGCCACTAATATATATTTCACTAAATATCTATGTAAAATGAGAAGATGAAATGTTTCAATTAGTTTTTCATGATGAATTAGTAATCCCTAAATGGCTAGTATGATACATTGATCCTATGCAGCGCGCATCTATTTTTGCAATAATGAGCTTAAAATTTTGTTTTACCTATTCTAGTATAAAGTTGTATAATAATTCTTTCTTCCTCTCTCTATCTGTGGGTCACATAGTTTTGGTTATTGCCTTGATGGGAGGAAATGGAGAACTTATTGTAGGAACAATGTATATATATATAAGAACAAGAAGTGATTATCGGAGGTTTAATTACACATTTTTGGGTCAAATTCCAGTTGGGGGACTTTGATGTCAGTTTGTGGTGTCTTCCAGTGATATCAAAAACAATCTCAACATCAATGAAACAAAAATGCTAATCTGTCACTTTAGGGTGTATTTGGATAACCGCAGGGAGCCACACTCACTCCATTTGGAATTCCATGAAACAAACATGAGGGTGTATTCAAGATATGCAAGGTTTAGCCAACTGGAAAACAATTGTCACAAGTTAGCAACAAATACAAAACTACTGAGAATAAAAGTCACCTAAAATTAAATATGTGAATAACCAGAAAAAGGTCAAAGAAAGAAAACAAACTAGTAGCAGTTCTGATTTTGACTACATTATTGCATTTTTTGGAGCTGGATTCTCTGTTGAAAGCACAAAACTAAGTATTTTGACTGCTTCATTAAACATTTAGAGCTCTCTTGCTTTGGAGGCAGAACTCCATCTGCACCAAGAGTGATTCAAAATCAAATATCAGAATTTTAGTCTACCATTAGCTGTTTTATTCTCTCAAAAGCAACAGAAGCGCATTAGCATTCTTCAATGTCAGACTCAACGTCTCAAGTAATTATTATTTTTTTCCTGGGAGGAGTCAGAAGTCTCAAGTTATAACATAATTATGAAAATAAGACCTGCTGCAGAAAGACACTCAAGTCTGAAACCGATCAGTACACTGTGTGACAAAAATCAACTCAACAGGAAAAATAATACAAGCACTGCTGGTAATCTTTAAAATCATGTAAATCTCACATATGTTGAATGCCTTTGGTAGAATTAAGATCATGACAGAAATTAGCAACAAAATCCTTTCACTATAGCTGTTTCAAGACCCTATCAGAAAAAATCGAGGAAGGATGTTCAAATTAGGTGGCAGGTACGGCTTAAGGCATCAAGAACCTGAGACCAAAATCAATCTTTAATAAGTTTCTGCCAAATATGTTTAACTTAATGGTTATTTTCCCCCTGCATGAGGGAAGTTTAAAGTTCAACTCATACAAGCAAAGGCATTCAGTGAAGAAGGTCCGGATTTCAAGCAATGTGAAGAATAGACAGCGGATACTCCCCTATGTAACAAATTATGTGTAGCCTGTCTTCTGAGGAAATTATATGTGTAGCCATTTTTAAGTCAAATCTTATGTCTAGAAGAATAAACACAACTTCAACATTGCTCAGTAAATAGATTTGAGTCAGACTAGGTTCAACTTGGTACAGGATGCAACCATAGTCATGTGATTTGAAGAACCTTTATAAGTTCAATGAAGACCTTCATGCGGTTTCATTGCATCATTGATCTTCCAAAAGATGATCTTTTCCCTCACCCTTTGAATTTCATACTAGTTAGGTGAACTTTGTACATTTACATTGATGTGAGAACTGAGAACAACAGTTGTCAAATAACCTAACCTATACTTTCTCAATTTTTGATTCAATGATACATATAATGAACTGCTTCAAGAATGAGCTTCTCTCTATATCTTTACATTCTGAGTTGTCACCCAATCATATATTTAAAATTTACAACTAGGCAAGTCAATGAACTCAAAGTCTTAACATGATTGTAAGACATCAGCTAATGCAATGTTTTATACAAAGCCAAAAACCACATAAACTTAAAGAGAAGATTCTAATTTTTCGATCCTAAGGCTTCATTGTGTAGTTCCTCTAAATGGTCGAAACTATACTTTAATACTTAAATTCCACCACAATTTCCTATTCTCAAATCTACCTAAAGCAAAAAGACTAAACAAATTCCATATTAACATCAAACAAGTCTGTGGTAAAGAAAAATATTAGTATCAAACAAATTTCATTACACCGAATCAAGCATTACATATGTTCATTAAAGTCAATTATCAAAATTCAAAATTGGATCAATCATCAAATGAGCGAAACCATACTTTAATTTCCATCACAATTTCCTATTCTCAAATCTACCTAAAGCAAAAAGACTAAACAAATTCCATATTAACATCAAACAAGTCTGTGGTAAAGGAAAATATTAGTATCAAACAAATTTCATTACACCGAATCAAGCATTACATATGTTTATTAAAGTCAATTATCAAAATTCAAATTTGGATCAATCATCAAATGAACGAAACCATACTTTAATTTCCATCACAATTTCCTATTCTCAATCTCAAATCTACCTAAGGCAAAAAGACTAAACGAATTCCATATTTAAATCAAACAGGTCTGTAGTTCCCAAAAACGATAGTTAAACATATTAGAACCAAAAAAATTTCATTTCATTAGGCTGAATCAAGCATTACATATATTCAATAAAGTCAATTATCAAAATTCAAAATTGGACCAATCACCAAATAGAACTTAAAATACCCAACTGAATAACAAATTAAGACATCACCTGCAATCATCTGAGCTTCTCATTGCCAGCGCTCCGCCTCGTGGCTTCCCTGACATTCTCAATGTAGCCTTCAATGGGCGGCGTGAGAGTAGCCATAAACCTATTAACCGGAAATGGGGTCAAATCGGGAACCAAAGCCGCCTTCTTCAAATCTTCAGGCAATGCCTCAATAGCCTCCTTCTTGGACTTCAACAAATTGGTCTCAGCAGCCTGTCTAGCCCTAAGGTTCCTCATCAAAACCCTACTATATTCCTTAGCAAGCCGTCTCCCATCCTCCACCGTCAATTCGTACTTTGGAATCTTATCGACATCAACCAATCCAAGCGTAATCAAATCCAAACCAGGTGTCCCCATTATCATCGGCTCTTCAGTTATACCCATAGAAGCTTTTCCTCCTTTTTTCAAAATGTCGATTTCTCTCTGCCTTTCTTTGCTTATCAAACCTAATTTTTCTCGTTCAATCTCGCGTTTCTTGTCCTTGGGAGTGAGGTAACGTACCGGGGTGGGGGCGTTGAGGCACAGTTCGTAGAGCTTCTGCTTCTCGTCGGGGACGTGGGGTTTGGCTGCTGCTCCTGATTTGGCAGAAGAATCCTTTTTGGTGGTGATTTTGGAGCGCTTCAATGTCTGACCTGATTTCAATTTGGCTTTTCCTTTTGGGGTGCCGCTGGCGAAGCATTTTTGAAGGAGTTGGTGAGCCGTAGACTGTAGAGGTTTGGATTTGGTGAGGCTGAACATGATGATGACGACGAGAAATCCAAATGAAATGAGAGAGGTTTGGTTTCTAAGAATTTATCAACTGGCTTTTCTGCTCGATTTCATTGACTGGAATCACACTGACACATGGAGAGGGCTTAGGGTTTTATGTATGCAGTTTAAAATTTAAATGTTTAATACTAAAAAAAATAAAAAATAAAAAATTGTTTTCCAAATTGAAGCGAGGGAAATTATTATTTTCTCCCCTAAGGTTTGCCATATTAGATAAATAAGTCCCTCTAGTTTCAATAATGGCCAGTCAACCCCCCGAAATCCAAACTATTAGTCATTTTGCCCCTTCTGTCAAGTTTTCCATCCAGTTTCAATAATGGCCAGTCAACCCCCAAAACCCAAACTATTAGTCATTTTCCCCCTTCTGTCAATTTTTCAATCCAAAAAGCCCGATGGGATTGAAGCCTTGACCTTGGGGTTAAAAACCACACACTTTAACCAGCTGAGCTATTTCAATTCATTATTGGAGGTATGTTGCTTTAAATGTATATATATATATATATATATATATATATATAATTTGTTTAAAATAATTTAAATATGTGTATAACTTAAAATAAACTCATATATATAATTTAAAATAAACTTATATTTAATAATAATATATATAAACAGATTTATGAAAAAATAATAATAATAAAACAAAAGGAATTCCAAAAAATCCAGAAAATTAAAACTCGTAATTTTTTTAAATTCCTTTTAAATATATGAGTTTATTTTAAATTATAAATAAACTCATATTTAAAATAATCTCATATATTTAAAAGGAATTTATTATTATTATTTTTCTTTCTTTCTTTCTTTTTTGAATTTTTTCCCTTTTCAATTTATGGGCTTTAATTTTCAGGGGTTTTTTTTTATCAAATTGAAATAATATAATTTTTGAAAAGGAAAAAAATTCAAAGAAAAAGAAAGTAAATATTTACGGGTTTTGATTCTCTGGATTTTTTGGGATTCCTTTTGTTTTCTTATTATTATTATTTTTTCATAAATCTGTTTATATAAATTATTATTAAATATAAATTTATTTTAAATTATATATATGAGTTTATTTTAAGTTATACACATATTTAAATTATTTTAAATAAATTATATAAATATATATATATATATATATATATACATTTAAATCAACATACCTCCAACAATTTAAATTATATATATGAGTTTATTTTAAGTTATACACATATTTAAATTATTTTAAATAAATTATATAAATATATATATATATATATATATACATTTAAATCAACATACCTCCAACAATGAGTTGGAATAGCTCAGTTAGTTATAGTGTGTGGTTTTTAACCACAAGGTCAAGGGTTCAATCTCTGATGGAGGCATTTTAATTTTTCAATTAACGGTCAAAGGCTTTTTGGATGGAAAACTTGACAGAAGGCTAATAGTTTGGGTTTCAGGGGGTTGACTGACCATTATTGAAACTAGAGGGACCAGTTTATCTAATATGACAAACCTCATGTGGGAAAATGATAATTTCCCTTGAAGTTATTACTATGTACTATGGTTTTCCAATTTACATAGAAATAATTCTATCAAAAATTGACACTTACCTCCCTTAATATTAGTGTTGACCATTATATTTGACCGTTGACTTTCAATGTGTTAAAAAAACAAAACTACCCATAGCACCTATAATTAAAAAAAAGTAATTTATGAAAAGATAAAGAAATTAATAAAAATGAAAAAGAAAAATTAATTTGAGTTAAAAAAATAAAAAATAAATAAATAACTAATGTCTGGTTTTCTGCCAGAGGGAGGCCCAAGTCTCCCCTTGCCACAAATGGGGGAGGCTCTAGACTCCCCTATGTTGACAAACCAAAATGGTTTTGCGAAATAGGAGAGGCTGGAGCATAAGGATGACAATTTCACTCCGAACCAACGAGTACCGAACCGAATTGAACCACACCCGAACCATGTGTATCGAGTCTGGGTCTCAATATTCGGATCGTGGATCAGATCTAAACACAAAAAAAGCAAACTGCATCGGGTCCAGATCCACGGGTCTAATGGCCTGAACCCGCGGACTTGAATAGTTTAAAAACAAATTTGAAATATACCATCCAAGAAGAAACAAACATCACAAGTGGTATGCCAGTTCCCACAATCCACATCGATTATTATTTAGCTATATATATATACACACATAACTTCTGACTTTTCTTCAATCGAAACAAACTCTCATCGTAAAATCTAACACATAACTAGTCATCGATCACAACTACAAGGTCTTGTCCAACTGCTTCAGACTAATCATTTTCAATGTGGATATCTTCAATTTCAACACTTTGAATCTGTTCAACTTGTGAAAACAATTGGTTATAATGGGTTTTCTTGATTCAAGTGATACAGATGATGAAAATAATGGGAATAAATTGTAAAGTTTGACGAAACCGCAGGTCCAAACCCTCGACTCGAGTAAATTCATGGGTCTGTGGGGTGGGTCTGAGTCTTCTTAAAACCCGCGGGACTAGACCCGAACCCAAACCAATGAATACATCTAGGTCTAGTATCAGGTTTGGGTCCTAAAATGTTTAGCGTGTTTGAGTTTGGGTCTAATAGGACCTAATCCGAACCCGACCCTTTGTCAGCCCTACTAGAGTTTCATCGTCACCAGTTGGGGGTGGCTCGAGCATCCCTTGGTGGAAATATAAATGGATCTTATGGTGATCCATCTGAATCAACGGAGATTCAATCTAGATCTATGTGATGGATGATTGAGATCTAGCTTCTTTGATTTTTAATTTTTTTAATTTTTGATTTTATATAAATATAGGTAAATATTAAAAAGACAATATTACCCTTTAAAGTATCAATGTTCCATGGTTTATGGAGGGGGACACGACTCTAATCCATAACCTCTCTCTTGATGTAAGTGTGATGATATTATTAGACCAACCTCATATTATCCTTTGAAGTATCGAAATTAACAATCAAATTTGGTCAAACTCTAATGATAGGGGAGGGAGGTCAGTCTCAAGTTTTGATCAAAATTGTTTCAGAGTGTAAATTGTCAAACCGGTAATTACTTCATAAATAAATAAAACCGGGAGGAGCTCAAGAATTATATGGTAGATTGGTAGTAGCTTCTCGGCTTCTCCTTTGTTGTTCGCTTCTCCCTATAACGCATCAAAATTCACACTCCAAATCCGATTGAATTTGTAGGGTTTTGTCGCAGAAATGCTCGGTGGATTGTACGGGGACCTCCCTCCACCTTCCGATGATGACAAACCCACCACCTCCTCCTCCGTCTGGTCCAGCAGCGCCAAGATGGCGCCACCCACTCTCCGCAAACCCCCTTCCATGTTCGCGCCGCCTCAGACCATCCTCAAACCCCAATCCAAACCCAAAATCCTCAATTCCTCTTCTAAAATCCTCGTTTCGTCTTCTCCCGCAGTGACGCCGTCCCCCGACGACGTGGCGCCGCCGCAACCGGCGCTGGTCGGCGTCACTTCCTCGGTGGTCGAAGAGTACGATCCCGCCAGGCCAAACGACTACGAGGAGTACAGGAGGGAGAGGAAGAGGAAGGTAATGGAGGCCGAAATGCGGAGAGAGTTGGAGAGGAGGCGGCAGGAGGAGGAAGAGAGGGAGAGGAGAGAGAGAGAAGAGAGAGAACGAGAGCGCGAGAATGTCTCTGCTTCGAGGATTAATATATCCGGTGAGGAGGCCTGGAAGAGACGTGCAGCGATGAGCGGTGGAGGAGGAGTGCCGAGGTCTCCTTCTCCTCCGCCAATTACGGAGGCAGGAGGAGGGTTTACGATAGGGAAGTCGGAGACAAGCGGGTTGGGATTGGGAGCGGGTGGGCAGATGACTGCCGCACAGAGGATGATGGCGAAGATGGGTTGGAAAGAGGGACAAGGGCTCGGAAAGCAGGAGCAGGGGATCACCACGCCTTTGATGGCTAAGAAGACTGATAGGAGAGCTGGTGTCATTGTCAATGCCAGCGAGACCAAATCCGATAAGAAGGTCAAGAGTGTCAACTTCAATGGGGCACCTACCCGTGTTTTGCTGCTTAGAAACATGGTATGGATCATGTCTAATTCTTTGTTGCAGTTTATTTCATTGATGGTTGTTTATGAGTTAATAATGAGCTTGATACTAATGCTATTACCGGCAAAACAAACCCACGGAAGCGAAACAAACACTAACTGAGACATTTATAAATGTTAGCTCCTATTAGTTCAAACACCAACTGAGACTAACTGGGTGGTTGTTTAATGTTTTGTAACACCTTTGTGTAGTTTTGTTATTGTTGAAGTTGTGAGAAGCATGATCCAAGGAGGAACACATTAGAAGCATATATGATTCAAGAAAGTAACTCCTACTAATTCAAAAGTGGATATTAGCTTGATGAATATATGGAATCTTAAAAACCATTTAGAATTGGTGAGTAACAAATGGCAAAGAGATTGATATCATAAAAACTTCTTATGTAATTATAGGAATTGACATTATAATTGGAGGTTCAGAGTTTGTGGATAGATTTTGATACTTTGACATGTCTCTTGAAAGAATATCATCTTCGAAGTCATGAATCTCTTTAGTTATGACTCAAATTTTCCTTGAGTGCATGTGTATCACAACTCATGTATTGGTTTCTTGGGATATTAGGAGTTTTGCAGCTCAATTTGGATATGAAGTAAAATGTTGATTAGAATTTGAAGTATGGTAGGAAAGCATGCCTTTAAAATTCCTTTTGGTGTCTCGGTTAGCTATGACTAATTTGATGTCCTTGTAGAGCTGAACCTGGGCTGATATTCTTCTACCCAGCTAAAGCGCACTGCGCACCTTAAGACCCAATGCTTCAGGAGCATATTTTCTCCTCTAGCAATTAAAGGAGGAGGCTTATGGTTGGCCATACTTCAGGCTAGGTCCAACCCAAATTTCACTTTCACTATAGTAAATGTTTTATATTCTTAAAATTTTAAAAGTTATCTGAATTTATCTTGGTGAGAGTTAAATGTGAACTTATCTTGGTGAGAGTTGAATGTAAACTACGATTGATTTTATATATTTAGCATTTACACCTTTATGTACTAAGGTACAATTCTGGTGTGATAAAATATAGGGTTAGTAATAAGTACTTACTATTTGCTAATGAATAGCTTTACTGGCTTTATTGGGCTGAACTGGGTGTCTAAACTCTTTCTTTTTCATTTGGCCAAGCTTGGCTTGACAATGTTAGCTTACAAGGGGCAATCTGGGTTTGAACTTGATTGTTGATTCCAGATGTTGGTCTCTCCAGGCTTCTAGTTTACTAGAGAGATGGAATAGAAATAGTTTTGACGATTGCATAACTGATTATGCATGGCACTAAAGTTATCTTAAATTAGCAGCATTGAAGTTTTTAGCTTCTTTGTTTATCTCCCTGCTTTTGATATTGTTTTAAATGGTGGCATGCTGGTTGCCATATTTCTTTCCTTTCCTTATCCTCTTGATGCATCTCTATTTGCATATCAGAATATTTATCCTCATTTATTTAAAGAATCTGTGGTTTTGAGCAATTATTAAGTACTCTGATATCCTTTTTATTATTTGGAAGGGCATAAGTTGACAAGGACTAAATATGTATTAAACCTGTAGGTAAATGCTAGATTGAGCATCCTCCCATTTAAATTACTGTTTGAGGTTTGTCAATTTAGACATGCATATAGTGAAGTTTAAATACCGATAGATTTCAAGAAGTATAATTAGGAGGCAGCAATTACTGGATAGTGCTGTTGTTTTGTCTGAGTCTATTTTTGGTTCTTGACTCGTGTATGTGATATTGTGATATATGTTTGTTTATTCTTCTGTTGAGTAGTTTCAATACTCTTTAAGGAAGTAGTTAGCCTCCTATTATACATTGTGAGCTTTGTTCATCTTAGCTAGGTTTTCGGGATAACATATTCCCCATTTGTATCTTCTTCTTCTTTTTCTCACTTCATACAAAGTTTCTATTTCTATCAGAAAACAAAACATATCCCGAACAGTTTAATAGATTAGCGAGGTAAGACCGGTGTATCTATTGAGTGGGACACGATTATACTTATTCATAGCTCTTTCAGTAAACCTTTTAATATAAAATCAAGCTATTGTTTTCTTGAAAAATGTGTTCTTAAATTATGATTTTAAGATGTTATAAACAGTCCAAAAAAAGAAAAAAGATTTTATAAATAATCTAGAATGCCATTCTATAGTTTCTGTTTGAACTACATTATGCTTGTTTGTAGCAGATAATCAGTATATTCATGATATCATGATAACAATATCATGGTAACCTAGTGACTATTGCCTGTTTTATGATATGGGTTGATGAATGGTCCAATCTTTTAAGACTGTCTTCCATCACAGTAGCTGGTAGCGGACTAGCGGCCACTGCTGAAGTTGCTTTCATTTCCTAAATTGGGTTTTGTTGGCCTTTTTGTACTTAAAAACAATTTTCATGATTTGCAAAATTGATTGTTTATTGTCGCAAGTCTGTTAATCCCTATAAGCTGGAATAATGTTTACTAAACTGGAACTAATCCTTAATGACGGACATCTTTTCAAAGAATCTGTACTCTTTTAAACAAGTCATCAAATTGGATTTTTTCTTAGGATTTTGTTTGACTGAAGTGGAGAATCATTTAGGATCCGTAGTAGATTTAATTTGAGGGTGCTCGCTCTTACCTTCTTGCAGGTGACTCAATTGTGGTTTCCTTTTGCATGCTGAAATCCATTCGACTCTTTTAAACAAATCATCAAATTGGGTTTCTGTTAGGATTTGATTTGACTGAAGTGGAGTATCATTTAGGGTCCTTGTTTATTTAAATTGAGGGCACTTGTGTAGATTTAATTTGAGGGTGACTTAATTGTGGTCTCTTTTTTCATGCTGAAATCCATTTGACTCTTTTGAATTTATTTCACTTGTAGCACAATTGAATTGGTATTCTTTCATGCTCGTAGCACAATTGAATTGGTATTTTTTTTTTTACAGTTATCAGTTTTATTAAAATAAGAAAAAAGGGTCTCTAGTTTCCTGTATTAGTTTATGGCCTTAGATGTCAATTTTTTTAGAAAAGCTCACTGCCATATATGAACTAATGTAATTTCATTTTACTGGTTGCTTCTGTTTTACCTTTTTTTCTCTGTTTATCTACAATCGTTTGATGTCCAGTAGCGGATCAACTTGGTGGAAATTACAATCTGTATTAGATCTACATGAACATATATTAATGTCATGCTTATTGCCTGTGTGATGCCTTGTTGGGAGATAATGGAGATTGAAGCTTACTATTGTGCTCTAATCATATAGGTTGGGCCTGGTGAGGTAGATGATGAGCTAGAAGAGGAAGTTGGGTCTGAGTGTGCCAAGTATGGCATAGTTACCCGTGTTCTCATATTTGAGATAACAGAACCAAATTTCCCAGCTGAAGAAGCAGTGAGAATCTTTGTGCAGTTTGAGAGATCAGAACAAACAACAAAAGCATTTGTTGACCTTGATGGCCGGTTCTTTGGTGGTCGGGTGGTTCGCGCCGCATTTTACAGTGAGGAAAAGTTCAGCAAAAACGAGTTGGCTCCAATGCCAGGGGAAATTCCTGGTTTCACTTGATGTTACAGAAAGTTCTGTAAGCAAGGTAAATCTCCCTCAATTTGGGTTGATGATAAAGTTAAGAAAACTAAGTTAGTGTTGTCACTGTTGTAAGTTAGTGACAGTGACAAATTGGATTTGCATTTTACAGTAAGTTAGTGTTTTCACTGTTGTAAGTAGCATTGGGACGTGGAGTAGCTTTTTCATTCTTGTGTGTTGGCTAAGATCATGCTTGTAACGATAACTATGGACATCTAGGGGATTTTCCGACCATTTTTCATCAAACTTTAACAGTTAACCTGCTCATAAATCTTTCATGATTCGATTTTGTTGTTTTCAATTTAGGTTCCGGACAATTATTGGCCAGAATATTATACGTTTGCTTTCATTTCTAGGAAGTCTGACAATAATCTTTTCTTTCCTCAACCAATTGAAAGAGTATGAGAACGAAAAATCACCTGTTCAGCTTTCGTTTTGATTGCAATAAGCCAATACTGCGAAACAAATGTTTCAATTCTGTATGAGACAGTATCTGCTGTTTCAGAACTGAGAAACAGTGAAGTTTCTGGTTTCAATGTTAGGGATAAATTGCTATAATCTTTTAGCAGATGCTTTGAAGTACTTTCCCCTGTTGAATACTTCAACAGATGCATTTTCCTGTGATTTCTAAAATTGAAGTCATTCATAGTTGCATGTCTGAATTTTGCATTATCATTTACATTTCAGATAACAAAGAAAATCCTACCATCGCTTCTATTTTGATTGAAAATTAGACGTAGTCAAGAAATATCAATCTCTATTAAATGTTAGCTACAAAGATGATCAATTGTCTTCGTACTGGTAATATAGTAGGTAATTAGTCAGTTAATATCTGATTCCAATAATATGGAAATTGTCAAATAAATCATATCATTGCTATTTAATCCAAAATAAGGGAGATGAATAATTGTTAAATTACTATTCAACAAATAAACAGGACAGAGAAAATATAGTTGTTAGTGGGGAGAGATCTCTACAAAAAGGGTGGGTTCATCACTGCGATCACCCAACTATCCCACATAAAAAAGTTATCATACTAATTACTATCCTTCATATATGTCTTATATGTATATATGGTTGGTAATTAGAGCTAATAAAACTAAAGTGGACGGCGCAGAGGTGATGCTGCAGGGGTGTTCTGGTTGGATGCCCTCATTTCCTGTAAGTAAGCCTGCTGCTGTGCGGAGGAAGTTGTTGTTGTGGTTGTGGGGTGGGTACAATGACCACTTGGAAGTCCGCCGTATAAGTAGAGTGCAACTGGATTGTCAGCCGAGAAACAGGGGGAGGAAGTGGTGGTGGTGGATGCAGCAGTAATGTTAATGCCACTATTGTTAGGATCTCCTCCGAGTGAGATGCGGCGTGGGGATGCGGTGGTCGAGCAATCTCCACCACCCATCACGATGCTGCTGCTTGTAGTAAGAGTTGCGACTCCGCACACAGGGCAAGGATTCATGGACTTCAAACATAATATACAAGTCACAAAAATAATGCAGTCAGATATTATTTGATTAATGAGAAAATGCTTTAAAAAAACACACACAAGAAGATATTTGTTATTTGGTTGGACTACTTTCACTTCCTCAACAACCAAACATAAGAACATGAAAACACATTAGTCCAACACAGACCCAGATAGATAAGTGAAACTCTGTTTGGTTACTAAGAAACAGCAGTTTTTAGATAAACCCAAGAAAAAAAAAAGAACAAAAGTAAAAGGTGAATCTTATGTGTGTTAGCGATCCCAAAACAACAACACGTGACCAAAAGTGGCCAAGTTTCCATCTTTTTTCGAAACCCAAAAAAAGAAAGACTTTACCTTGGTATATTTTCTTTGATTTTCCTAGAAACCAATCAACATGATACAATCAAAAAGAAAAGAAAAGATAGGTGGGGTGGGGGGCTTACAAGAGTGGCTCGGTAGGTGGTGCCATCAGGTTCGATGACCCAACCAGCCTCCCTAGCAAGCTCACGGAGGACTTCATTGATATCAGCTCTTGGTGAGAGATGGTAACCTCCCCATTTTCTAAGACCATGAAAAATCTTGGTAGTGATGGCCCTTCTCTGTCTCTCTCTCAACTTGGTCCTCTCTTTGTCATTCTCACTCCTCACTCCTCCTCCTCCTCCTCCGCTTGATGACGACCTCCCCACCGCCGCCGTTACACCTTCCTTCATCTCTCTGTCTCTGTCTGTGTTTGTGACTTGTGAGAGTAGTGTACTTGGGGGGGGTATGTGTTGGTTTATATGCTTGTTTTGCATGATGTATGTAGATAGAGAAGGTATATGGGGGTGAGAAAAGCGTGTGGAGACTGCCAGACTGGAGAGAGAGAGAGAGAGAGAGAGATGTTATGGATTGTGATGATGTGATGATCAGGTCTGACACGCTATGAATCTGATCATTGATGATTGATCAGACAGCTGATGATGAATTGAGTGTGTTTTCTAATTTTCTTTATTTTTTCATCTTGCACCAATTGTCCCAATTTGTCATTAGGAAGGAAACTATATTTTGGTTAGGGGTAATTAGGGATGACAATTAAGATTTCAATTAATTCATTGCTTAACTTGAATACTAACGAATTGACAAGATAAGGTTGATCCAGTCGTTAAGTTTCTCACAAATCCCTTTATGTTTTGAGATGTCACTTTTGATATTCTCCCCTTAGAATCCATAAATTGTTAAAAGGTTGTATGACTTTATTTATTCTTAGAATTTGTGTTTGATGTGGTTTTCTTTTCTTTTCTACTAATTTTAGTTAAAGATACAATTGCAATTAATGATAAATTTTTAAAAAAAAAAGGCACAAATGTACCCTAAGATAAGGATGTAATTGCACTAAGTAGTTAAAAATCATTTAATTACACAAAAAATCCTTGACTAACAGTTGACCGTTAGTTAATCATGGTGGAGAAGTTATATAGCATTTGGAGATCAGCTGCAATCGCTCATTCGATCCACTAACGGTGGAGTTTTTAATTTGTTAAGTTAGTTTTTTTTCTTTGACTAATTGGCGCTAGATCCATTGAATTGTATACGAAGATGCAATTTGTTTTCTAATATTTTTTTAGACGTTAAATCTTTTGAATTGTTGGAAATTGACAGAAAGTGACGAAATATGGACATAACCTCTTTATACTTAAGGGGCAGATTGTAAAAGTTTTTGTTAATTTTCAAAGTTCGAGAGATTTAATGCCTAAAAAAACATTTAGGGAGTATGTTGCAACTTCGTGTACAATTCATGGGGGTCTAGTGCCAATTATTATTATTTTTTAAGCAATTACCAATTGGATCATAGACTTTTTTTTTAATTCCAAGTTGTTTGCGACTTTTGTTAATTCCAAGTTGTTTGCTACTTTTACAAAAGTGACCAAATTGGTCCTTACATTTTTTTCAAGTGCCAAATTAGTCCTCTAACTAAGTTCCGTCCGTCAACTTTAACTGTGTAGGGGTAAATTGTACTTTACTCCTAAACAATATAATATTGACACATGTACAGTTTTTTTTAACACATGTATATTTTTGATTATTTTATTTGTGGGTTTTGATTTTTAAATAATTTTGAAAACAACATTTGTATAATATTAACAAAAAAAACAATATTATATAAAGGTGATAAAAGACTATACTGGGAATGAATGATAACTTTGTTTTAAAAAAAATAAAATTATAATTGATATTGTCTTATTAAAATATTTTAAGATTTTTTTAGAGAATTTTAATTAAAAAAATGTACAAATTAATGGTGTTTCATTAATAATATTTTTTATATTTTATTGTAATTATAATGGTGGATTTAACGCACAAAGACAAAATAACATTTGTTATAATATGATAAAAAAATGTATTTATGTACTTTAACTAAAATTGTTAAAGTCAATTGTTATATTTAACATCGTTAAGTCATTAGAGTGACCAATATGATCACTTCTAAAAAGAGGGACAAATTTGACACTTGACAAAAATGTGAAAATCAATTTGGTCATTTTTGTAAAAGTCGTAAACAACTTAAACTTTTAAAAAAAGTTGTTGGTAATTGCCCTTATTTTTTTTTCTTTGCAAATGTTTGGTTATTTCTTGCAATTTTTTTTCCTTCTTGATGTTTGTGGTGGTGAGTGGTGACGTGGCTTAGGGAAAAGTTACGAAGGTTTGGAAAGATAAAAAGGTAAGGGTGTGATTGATTCTGAAAGGGTAAAAATGGAGGTATGATCTCAATAGAATTATTTCCAGAAGGATATATTTAAAATTATTATTTTATTCAATAAAAAAAATTTACTCGATTTAGAATGTGGATAGATACTAAAGAAGTTAGAAAAACTCTCTCCAATGCAATTATCTAAGTTGAATATGGAGATGATATGACAAAAAAAAAGTTTGAGAATATGGAGTTGAGTTTCTAATTCTAGAAACTCTCCTAGAAATGCTGACTAGGATTTCTAACTATTTCAACCAATAATATCAAAGCTCATTTAATTGTAAAATAAAAGAGGAGAGAGAATGTAATAATTGTTTTACACTGATTGGTCAAAAAATATATACATATTTGATTTTAAATAATTGCATTCGAGATGTGAATATACATTTCTCTAAAAAAAATTCAAAAGTGGGCCTATATTGAATAGAAATGCTAATATGACATTATTTAAAAACTCAAAATACATAATTACATTGGAGATGCTCTTAAAATCCAAAAAAGGAAAATGAAATATTGTTTTCCTATTTTTTAGAATTTGCTCTCCGAAATAGTTATCTTATTGTTTTGATCTCCTCACATTTCTTCTATGTTTCCCTTTTCAAATTTGCTAAAGAAAAGTAATCAAAATGAGTAATATTAAAATAAAATGGATTATCTTTCAAATTTTATTTTATTTTTTAAAATAGAGTGTCTTTAGATTATGAGTGTCAAAAGATAAAAGAGGTAATTTTGGAAAAAAATGAAGTGTTTTTAGAATTTTTTTTAAAATTTAAATTTTTTAGAGTAAAATGTTTTAGAATTTAAGCGTAAAAAGAAAAACATTGGATTGTATGAAGAAGCTCCCTCTTCGTTAAAACATAAGTGTAGTAAGATATTTTTCTTTATTATTTTTAAGGAAAGAAAACTTTATTAAAAGAAACCAGTAAAAAAATTAGTCTGGACGGTCCTCCAGAATACACTGCTCCACATACGGAGGGTAAGATTCCATCCAAAACCGGTCATCAACCGTAGTCAAGGCCAACCTGGAAAGCGTACGAACGACGAAGTTTGATGTCCGAGGAACATAGATAACCAAACAAGCCTCCATACGGCGAATATGGGTGACCCTTAATTCATGATTTGGAAAATGAATTTAGGATCCAAACCCACAATTTAACTAGTAGATGTGTGAAAGACGTAACAATAGAAAATTTCATTAAATGTGTTATTTGTTTAACTATTGTGACTAAGCTATAATATGATTTACAAATTTACAAGCCACAGTAGTTAAATGGTATAAATTTGATAACATAGATAACTCCATCTTGTCTGATTGATTGATTTCATACCTGTTATCCGGAGTAGCTATTCAGACCGAACTACAACTACTTGATCTTGTTCAATCTCTTGATACATGTTAAAAAAAAGTGTCAATCGAAAATAAACCAATAAATAATTTTATTTGCCTTCTTGTTCAATCTATCTTTCAAGTTTCAACCAGAAATGCAGTCTCTTCCCAGACACAGATGCCTCACCCTCCTGAAACAATTCCATGCCCAATTGATCACCATCTCTTCATTCCAAACTCATCCAGCTCTACTGTGCTAACCTCATTTTCACCCACTTTGATCCCCCAAACCTCTTTCTCTTCAACACTTTGATACGTTGCACTCCACCAAAACACTCACTTGTTGCTTTCTGCAACTGGGTCGCCGAAAAAATCTCATCTTGAGATGATTCCACGTATGTTTTTGTATTGGGGGCCTGTGCTAGGCTTTGTTCAGTGTCAACACTGTGGCTTGGTACTTGGTAGACAAATACATGCATGTATAGTAAGAGTGAGTGTTATGTTTAACATTTTGGTGCCAACTACATTGATTCATTGTTATGCTAGTAATAAGGATGTTGTGTCAGGAAGAAAAGTGTTTGATGAAATGCCAATGAGAAATAGTGTTACATGGAATGAAATGATAACTGGGTATTGTTCACAAAGCAAAAAGGCAAAAGATTGTGCCTTTGAAGCGTTGTTGACTTGTTGTTTAAGGACATGTTGGTTGATGTTTGTGGAGTGAAACCTACTGATACCGCCATGGTTTGCTTTCTTTCAGCTAGTTCTTAATTGGGTGTGCTTGAAAGTGGTGCTTGTGTTCATGGATATATAGAGAAGACAATTTATATGCCCGAGAATGATTTGTTTGTTGGTATTGGTCTTGTTGATATGTATTCAAAACGTGGGTGTCTTGACAGTGCTTTATCAATTTTCCGGTTCATGATGAAAGACAAGAATGTATTGACATGGACAGCAATGATAACTGGTTTAACCATTCACTGAAGCGGAAAAGAAGCGATAAGGTTTTTGGATTTGATGAGGGTTTTTGGTGTCAAGCCTAATGCAACGACTTTAACTAGCTTGTTTTCGGCTTGTTGCCATGCTGGCCTGTGGAAGAGGGACTTAGTTTGTTTGACAACATGAAGAGCAAATGGGATCTTGAGCCTAATATACAACATTAATTATGGATGCATAGTTGATCTTCTTGGCAGGGCTGGGCACTTAAACGAAGCATACAAATTCATCATGAGGATGCCCGTTAAAGCTGATGCAATTTTGTGGCGGAGTTTGTTGAGTGCTTGCAATGTTCATGGAAATGTCGTGATGGGTGAGAAAGTGGGGAAAATCCTCCTCCAGCTACAGCCAGAGTCGATTTCTGATGATTTGACTGGTACTAGTGAGGATTATGTAGCTCTGTCAAACGTTTACACTTCAGCAGGAAGATGGCAAGAAGTGGAGAGTTTGAGAAAGGAAATGAAGATTAAAAAGATAGAAACTGAACCAGGCTGTAGTTTAGATATTGAATCCAGCAAGCTATTTCAGAATCTGATTGTGAATATTTTGAGAGGAGATATTAGAATTTGATAGACAATGGAGAAGACAATTGTAGCGGAGAGACAAACAAGCAAAATGTACAGAAATTGATACATTCGAAATATGCTTTATCGGCATCCTTGACAGCAACTTGGCATGCACTCATTGATTTCGTAGTTTGATCATTACTGTTTTGGATTCTATTTCGCTACTTGATCAGAATGCTGTGAAAGCAAATGAAAGGGATTGAATGTGCTGAGAAGCTCATACATGCAACAAAAACATCCTAGGTAAAATTGACAACTATACTGATCAGCAATTTATCCAGCAGGTTTCACATGATCAAATGTAAGTTAAATATGGCAGTCTGACTCAGAATGTAGTCAACATAAGGAATAGGATATTTAACATACTCTTGAGCTAAAAATAAATGCGACATTTGAATCAAATCTTCAAGCATTCTTCAATGAAAAACCTTCTTAAACACTAAGGTCAAGATGTTTGTTAATTATGACTCTATGTTGGACTGGGGACCGGAAGGACTTACTCCCCCATGAATCTGCTTTTGCAGGTGCTCCAAGCTAGCCAATCTTGTTCCCTGCCACAGCTGCTGCTTCAGAATTCGGCTGCGCGTTTTCAGCTGAAGAAATGTCTGCCAAACCGTTGTTGACTGTAGGGTCCTGAGTGGACAGAGGATCGTCTGAAGGGGGTTGAAAAAAGTGGTGATTGGGGTTGTCCTGTACAGGAACAGCACCATCCACGGAGGAGTTGGGTGGCAGGCTTCCACTAAATGAGGGCAGGTTCATTGTGGATAACTCTAGCATGGCGGCATGGAACGTAGGGTTCAACCCAGCAATTCTTTTGATCGACTCCTCAGCCATCTTCACCTGGAAATACAACAAAGACATCAAATGAAATTGCTAGAATAGTAGGTTTCCGCTGCCTCTTGTACATCAAGATCTCTAATACTATATATAAAAAATGAGAACAATTGGATCCTTTAATCATTGGATTTCAATCCTCGGCTTGGCTTGCAAGTCATCCGTTTACCTTGGCGAGTGCGTAGCAAAGGATATGTAGGCACTCTATTGTGTTCCAGAAAAATTGCCCGCAAGAAAGGCACACTCAACTGTAAGAACGATACCGATAAATGACTTACCTTTGCTTTCAGTGTTTCAACATCAGCTTTTAGAACTCTATTTTTAACAGCTGCTTCATTGTATTTTTGGCTTATGTCTGTACTACGCTTCAATAAAGATGAATTTTCGACTCTTAATTGGGAAACCTACAAAAGACAATGCGTAGGAATTCTATTTAAATTTTCTTCATACTACTGAAAAATGGAAGCAAAATCAAAATGGTTGGAGAAAGAACCACACCTGTGTCTCAAGCTCAATCAAATGAGCTTGCTTTCTTCTTCTAGAACGCCTCGCTGGCTCTCTATTCGAAAGCATTCTGGAAAACACTCTCTGAATTAATGAAAGGCCTCTCTATATGCATCAAAATATGCAGCAACTAAGAATAACAAATTTTATGCAAATCTCCACCATAATACATTTATATTCATTTGAAGATGCATGCAAATGTTAGCAAAATATGCAACTAATATGAGCATGACTCTCCGTTTATTGCTTAACAGTGTAACTCCATCATCGGTAATCATCAGGCTTGCAACATTAGCAATTGCATCAGCAGAGACCAAAATTTACCTCCGTACATGTTTTGCATCGGCAGGGTCCATATTATCTGTCGTTGCATCAGCATCTTCAGACAGGTCTCTTGAAGAGCCACTGTTTCCTGAACTCACATGAATGGTAGCTTTGTTTTGTGCAGTTGATAAGTAGGGAATTCCAGGCTGTCCATTAGCATCCTTATCTTGCGACCTGGACAAATCGCATGCAGCTCCTACATAGGTGATTACAAAAGAAAAGGAAGAAATTATTCTACTACTCATGCTAAACTGAACCATAAACTTGCACTCCATGAAAGAGAAGCTGATACATGATCCATGAACAATGAACACCGGCATATATATGTAAAGTTTCAAGTGGGAATTAGATCCTCCTTATCGTTTCACTTTGGATAAAAAAAATTAAAAACAAAAAACCCTATTCATGCATTCACAAATTATGACTTCCATCATATAATTGATTATCAATTATTGCCAATATCACCTGGTACTTCCATATCCATTCTTCATCTTCTTTGGCTGACTCTTTTAAGGTTTCACTTTCCCTCAAATCTCCCTAGTCCAATATCGCTTAGCTTATCTATTTCGTTTATGTTCGGTCTATTTCAATTTTCATTACGTTGATATTGTAAGAGCAATGGATGCCATGAAGCAGTTCTTTATCACAAGTAGGAGCAAAAAAGTATGGACGCGTACTGATCGTCTATTGTTTATTTTTAATATTAATGCATCATATTTTACAATTTTTTCAAGTTTGAAATAGACCAAGAGTAGAGTATTGAATACTTGCGAAAGAAAAATTACACCAACTTAGCTGATAAATCATAATTTTAAGAGACAGCAAAACATAGAAAAACTTTCAATAAGGACTTCCCACTCATTGTCGTTTCACTTTTTGTTCATTCTTCTTCATTCCAGTAATGATTTTAATAGTGAACATAACAAGTAAAACAGCTATTGTATATGATACTAAATCCATAAAATCGCATACATAGACCACAAGTATATATATGTAAATTCACCGATGCAAACCTTTGAAAGGAGTTTGGGATCCTGATTGTGAATTATTAGAAGCCTGCATACATGAATACATGAAAAGTACAAAACTAGTGAGAACAAATCACGTCTCCAAAATTCAATGAGGAAGAAAGAAAGAAAACATAGATGCACCAATTCCAAGTCATTTAGCTTTTCGTTAAGGTTTAGAAAGTATAAACAATTGCATGTCATTGAGTATTTTATACCTAATTTGATCAAAGAAGAGATTTATAGGGAACTTTCACTTTACAATGAAACAAAACATCAAACAGGAAAAAGTGATAATAGAGCTAGAATGACACAAATGTTAGTTTTTTTGTTTGTCTTTATATTCAAAAGAAAAGTTTCGTGCATTTTCCATTCAAGTCGTTCTTAGGAGTCTTAAGTCTAGTAAAGTGACAATGTGAGATACAGAGAGCCTTGTAACTTAAAAATAATGCATGTGCTCTATGAATCTCCATTAATGATTAAAGCTTTTCGAAACTCTTTCACATCAAGCCGTTGGCTTTCTCAATAATATAAATTGCCGATAAACATAGACTTATGCCATCACAAACTTTAGACGAAACAACTGTAATCTAATTTAAAATCTGTCTGGTATCAATCATAATCCAATTTAAATCAAAAACCAAAAAATAAAATAGAGAGAACCAGAGGAACATCTACTAACATAATAAAAATTAAAATAAACATACCTGAATATATTCAGAATCCATGAAATCAATTTTTTGTTCATCCATACCTTAACTCTTTGTGAAAATAATTTATTGATGTTGGTTTTGATTAAGTATATATTATTAGAGTTTATTAGGGTTAATGATATATTAAGTGTTCAACTTATAGGCGTAGGAAATAAATTTAAATTTCCAATTATAAAGTCATGTGCTTTAATTAATTAAATGCAAAGGTATTAATTACTGTTTATACTCCATTTTAAATTTTTTAATGACGATTTTAATATGAATCAAAATTATTAAACAAGACAACAAAATTCTAAAATAACTCAAAACTATTTTTTTTTCGAAAACAGATTTTTTTTTTCCTCTTTTGTGTTTTTTTTACTATTTTACAAACCCTAAAATATCTCAAAATAATTTATTTTTTCTCGCACACCATCAAACCCTCCGTCATTATCATCACTATTTTTTTATGTTTAAAAAAAAAGTTTTCATGTTCTCCAATTCCACCAAATTTGAATTCAACATCAAACCCTCCGTCAACATCAAGGATAAGCCGATGCAATACCAAAAGTTTTCATGTTTTCCTATTTTCAACATCAAACCTTCCAACAACATCAAAAGTTTTCCTATTTTCCAGTTCCATCAAACCGATGCAACACCAAAGGCAACATAATTGGAATGACCAAAGGAGAAGCCAACCGGTGCACCATCAAAGGCACCCCGTGAGATCACAAGGATATGGTATGATTTCTCACTTTATACATACATGTCATTTTTGTGGTGTTGTTGGTCATATTAGGCCTAACTGCTTTAAATTTATAAAGAAATGTAGAGTTGAAAGCATGATTGAAAGAAATAAAACTAGAAAAGCCAATACGCATGTTCCTAGGGAATCTAGAGGCATTGAATCATTGACCACTAGGAATGAAAATGTGTCACCTAGATGGATTAAGAAAGATGAGCAATTGTGCCATTGTGCTCATTTTGAGCCTTTAGATGCTACCGGGTCAAATGGACTTGGTATGTCTGATGGAACCCGTGGCTTGCCTGATTTGGTAAGGTTTTGACCTCATAAAGGGAGAAGCTCAAGCAAGGAGAGAAATCTATCATTTTGGTTAATTGCTTGAGTATCTTGGTTACTTTGTATCCTTTTATATTCATATGCTTATATGGTTAATTGCTTTGCTTGTGTGACATGTCATGTTTATGGTTCAAGAATGTTTTATCTCCATGACATGATAGTTCCTTTTATGACATGCTTGTATTGATATGTAGGGGTGGGCACGGTTGTGTGAACCGAACCGAACCGATCCGATCCGAACCGATTTTGGGTGTTTGGTTCGGTTTTACACTTGAACTCGGTTCAATTCGGTTCGAACTGAATGAACCGAATTCAAGTCGGTTCGGTTTCGGTTTTGGGTCTTCAAAACCGAACCGACCCTATGAACCGAGGTATATATAAAAAAAAAACCCTACATTTTGCTAACTTGTCTGATATCTCTCTCTTTCAACTCACCAGGTCTCTCTCTTCCGCCGCTTTCAACTCACCAGGTCTCTCTCTTCCACCGCGTCTTCAACCAACAACCCACCAGAAATCTCTCTTCCACCTGCGATCGTCTCTCCTCCACGGTTCCGAGTTCCGACTTCCGCCTTCAATCATCTCCCTTCAATCCTCTCTCTGCGATCGTCTATCTCTCTTCAAGGTATTTTTCTTTTTCTTTTTCTTCTTTCACCATTCTGATCTAGATTTTTCTGTATATGGATCTAGATTTTGACAATTCTTGTTCAATAATAATAATAATAATGTAAAGAAATGTGTGGGTAATGATTTTCCCATATAAATTACTCAAATCTCAAATGGGTTCGGCTATGGGTGAATATGAGTATTAACCAATTATTGATTTTTTGTAAAGTATTGATTTTTATTGTTCTTGTTCGGTGATTTTTTAGGGTTTTGCTTTTAAATTGTTTGAATTTAATAGATTTATGCTGGCTATCTGATTTTGGTGTGCTTTACATGTAAAATTTGAGATGATTTGATCTTTTCAAGAGAATGACCAATAGATGTGGTTGTTATTTTTTGTATTTCTATCTGATTAGTCAGGAGGGCTTTGTTTATATGAATTGTTATTTCGTTTTGTTGACAATATTCGGTGAAAGATGAGGTATAAATTGCTATTAGTTTGTGATAGTTGTCTTCTACAATGAAGGTAAGAATTTAATTTGGTATTTGCTTTAGTATTTCATTTTCTCTATTTATAATCATGTGTTTTGTTCCTATTAGTTAATATATTTTTCTTTTGTACAGGTGAAGTCTGTGAAGATTTGAAGTGGAAGAAGACATGATAACATTTTAAATATTTTGTTATGTTTATTATATATGGATTGTATTTAGTTAATTTATTATGGATTGTATTTTAAGTTTAATTTTATTATGGATTGTATGTTACTATGTTGGATTATTTTATTTTGGGCTGTTAAAGGATAAAAAATTGAAAAAAATATATTAAAAAACCTCAAAGCCCAATAGGCCCAAAACCGAATTGAACCGAACCGAATCGAACCGAGATAAAGGTGTTCGGTTCGGTTCGGTTTTGGGTTCAATACGGTTCGAACCGATTCACATTTTTAAAAACCGAATAGAACTCGGTTCAATACGGTTTTGGTCAAAACCGAACCGAACCGAACCGCGCCCACCCCTATTGATATGCATGATATTTTCAATGGCTTAAGTTGCATAAAATTGGTTATTTGATGATGTGTTTTTGGATTAACCATATGGGGAGCTCAAGTAATGAAATTAGTCTTCTTTGTTTAAATTGCTTGAGTATTAAGTATTGTGATTACTATGTGCTTGTATTTTCATACGGTATATCTTATGTTTAACTCATGTTTAATTCGTTTTGCCTTTGCCTATCTCATGACAAAAAAAGAGAGAAGTATTTATGAAAAATAGGGGAAGTTTTTCATTAAGGGGGAGCATTTTATTCTTTTGTGAAAATGCTATATTATTTTTTGTTCAGCACACATACACTTGTTTCTTGGAAAGTGTAGTTTGCTATGTTATTACAGGATGTAATTTGTCTACAAGAGCTCGAAGATTTGAAGACTTTACTTGGTTTTATAACTTTTGTAATATTAAGAACATTTGTTGACCATAGCTTAATTTATGTTTATGTGAGGATTATTTGTAAGTGGTGATTTTGTCACGAAATAGCCAAATGGGGAGATTGTAAGTTCCTCGGTTTTGGTTGGCTTATTTCATTGTCAACAACACATTGAGATTGTTATGTAACGGGTAGCTTAAGTGATTGCTGTTTACAAGCTTCCGGACATCCCAAAGTGCTTCAAGAAGGTGTATCACTTGACTTGACTTCTTGAAAAGATTAGTTGCACATACACACACACACACTTTCATATGCACTTTCATATCTCTTACATGTGTGTTTATTTGATTATATGTATTTGTGTTTATCACACACTTCATGTAAGTTCATTGTTATTGCACTTCTATGATTGCATTTATGTTTCTTGTTGTGTGTATTGTGTTAGATTTGGTTTGGTTATTTGAAGTAATGTGTCTAGTTTCAAAATATTGGTTTTTAATGATTTAAATGTATTTTAGAACTGACTTTTGTATGGTCTTGTGACCATAACGCTTTATACAAAGATCCAAAATGAGTTTGAACATTTCTAGATAAACTAGACACCTATACCTTTCCAACGGTATATTATTCGTAATATTTCATGACCGTTTGAATTGCTTTTGAAATCTCCAAAGTGACCACTAAAACAGGGTAACTCTGTTTTTATCAGAATCTGACATTTGGTCACTCAAATGGTCATAACTCTTTCTATAGTGATTAAAACCTCATTATGTAAATTGGAGTAGAAAGTAGACTTCCATATCTTTCTAACGGTATATTATACCACTTTTTTTGATATCATTTGTTCATGTTTTGAGCCGCTTGAATTTCAAGCTGCAATGTTGTGATCGGTTTCCGCGGGTTAACTCGTTTTTCATAAGGGCTGTTTTGTCTTTTCTATTCAGTTCATTTTTCCCCACTATAAATATACCATCTTCTTCCCCATTTCATGCCAACAACCCAAAAATTAAACCCTAGAGAAAGAGAGCTCGTTTTAGAGAGAGAAAACTTCAATCCATTGATTTCTAACTCTTCAATCAACTTCAATCTTTCATCATCTTCATCATTCATCATCGTAGTGACATGAGTCTTCAAGTTCTTTACTAGGTAACATCATTTTCATCTCGATTTCATATATCGATATTCTTGACCTAGGTTTAGTTTTCATTACATGATTAAAAGCTTGATTATTATCTCTTGATGAATGTTTTGTTGATTATATGTTGAATACATGTTAAATACTTTGTTAAGTGTTTTTATTGAATATATGATGAATGTTTAGTGAGAAATTTCGTGGGTCCCTCTATATATTTGATTGAGGTTGTTTTGTGATAGATATTATTCTAGGAAATTTTCATAGAGAGACCCACGAAATTTCTCACTAAGCATTCATCATATATTCATTAAAAACACTTAACAGGGTATTTAACATGTATTCAACATATAATAAACAAAACATTCATCAAGAGATAATAATCAAGCTTTTAATCATGTAATAAAAGCTAAACATAGGTCAAGAACATCAATATATGAAATAGAGATGAAAATGATGTTACATAGTAAAGAACTTGAAGACCCATGTCAATATGATGATGAATGATGAAAATGATGAAAGATTGGAGTTGATTGGAGAGTTAGAAATCAATAGATTGAAGCTTTCTCTCTCTAAAATGAGCTCTCTCACTCTAGGGTTTAATTTCTAGGTTATTGGCATGAAATGGGGAAGAAGATGGTATATTTATAGTGGGGAAAAATGAACTGAAGAGAAAAGACAAAACTGCCCTTATGAAAAACGAGCTAACCCGCAGAAACCAATCATAACACTGCAGCTTGAAATTCAAGCGGCTCAAAACATGATCAAATGATATCTAAAAATGTTTTATAATATACCGTTGGAAAGGTATGGAAATATACTTTCTACTCCAATTTACAGAATCAGTTTTTAATATCTATAAAAAAAAGTTATGGTTATTTGAGTGACCAAAGGTCAGATTCAGATAAAAGCATAGTTGCCATGTTTTAGTAGTCACTTTAGAGATTTCAAAACCAATTCAAACGGTCATAAATTATTACGAATAATATACCGTTGGAAAGGTATGAGTGTCTAGTTTATCCAAAATTTTCAAAATTCATTTTGGATCTTTGTATAAAATGTTATGGTCATAAGACCATACAAAGGTCAGTTTTGAAAAACATTTAAATCATTGAAAACCAATTTTTTGAAACTAGACACATTACTCCAAATAACCAAACCAAATCTAACACAATACACACAACAAGAAACACAAATGCAATCACAGAAATGCAATAACAATGAACATACATGAAGTGTGTGATAAATACAAATACACATAATCAAATAAACACACATACAACAGATATGGAAATGCATATGAAAGTGTGTGTGTGTGTGCAATTAATCTCTTCAAGAAGTCAAGTCAAGTGATATATCTTCTAGAAGCACTTTTGGATGTTCGGAAGCTTGTCAATAGTAATCACATAAGCTACCCGTTACATAACAATCCCAATGTGTTTTTGACAACGAAAATAAGTCAACCAAAAACTGAAGAAAGTCTCTTAGAGATTCTTCTTTAGATTAGTAAATACTATATATATTTTTTGGTATATATATATAGTAGAACCCCTCTAAATTAATATTCTTGGGACCCATCCTTGAGTATTAATTTAGAGAGGTTATTAATTTGAAGTATTATTTTGTCTTAAAAACGTGTGGAAGTCAGTTCCTTTTCCGAATTCATTGTTTAATTGGTTTTCTTCTTTAGAGAAAGTTCCTTTTTTTAGGATTCCTTGTTTAGGAAAAATATATTAAGGAAATTTCATTTTGAAATGCTAAATTTAGTTGAAACCTTTGGGCTACAACAAGAAAATAACAAGGTGATCACAATAACTTCTTGAAGACAATTCAAAAGATGAAGGATGAAGTCAAAAATATTAAATTTGGTGCCCTTGTGCAAACTAGCATCTTGAAATACTTTTCTAGTTATTGAATATTATGTAATATATTTTGTACTTTTATGAAATCATTAATTTATATGATAGTCGGGACTGAAATTTTACACTGGGTTTTAACAAGAAATTATTAATTATTACGATATACGGGTTTATTAATATTTTACATTGGCCCGAGTCAGCACCGATATTTTTTATTAATATAGAGAGGTTATTAATTTATAGGAGATTAATTTATAGAGGTTCTATTGTGTGTGTGTGTGTGTGTATATATATATATATATATATATATATATATATATGTATTATTTGGTTTGGTTTGGTTTTTCACAAGAAAAAACCGTTCATGACTCGTATAACCTCGGTTTTCATTTTTTTAAATCAGATTGATTCGTGTTAACATTAACATGGTTTTCTGACTCGAACACTTATTTTAGATTCAGTTCGGTTTATCTTGGATCATAAAACCATACCCACCCCTAGAGACCACCTCAGGCCACCTTTACCTCCATGGAGGTGGCCTTAAATTTTTTTTTCTTATGTTTTCTTCTTTTACGTTGGATTTTGTTTTTTTATCCGATTCTTTTCGGTTGTCCTAGTTTTTTTTTCTTGATTTCTCTTTGATTGTTTTTCAATTTTTTCAACTTTACTGATGTTTTTGTTTTTCAATCATTCTGATTTTTCTAAGGAGATGAGGTTGGCCCGGTGGTATAACTCACACCTATACCATGAGGTTATGAGTTCGAATCCCCCTAAAAAAACCCGAATTTGTGTAATACTTCCTAAAAAAACAAAAAAAAAATCTGATTTTTCTATTTTTCTTGTTTTTTTATTAACCAATGTATTTTATATAATTTATCTCAATGGTAAAATTTCCTTTCCCTCGGTCGTTATTCACAAACAAAGGTTCCTAGGGGAACTTTGAGTAATTAAATGATACTTAGTTGCGGAGTGCAATTACACTATATGTTAGGGTTGATAATGCAATTATTCTTTTTTAAGTGAAGTATTAATAGATGTTTAGTGAATTGTTAGCGGCATCACTCGTAAAAGGAGGTATTTGCAAAAATAACCGGCTAAAACTATTAAAATTTGTTTTTAACAAATAAGGATTGTTTTTCATGTATTTACTCCTATGAAATGTTTAATGTTCAAGGAACACCCATATGAAAAAAGTCAAAAACATCAATCTCCCACCTACCTCAACCTCAATGTGAAACACCCAGCCCTAGAGAGAGAAAGTAAGACAGAGAAGAGAAGGGAGAGATGCCAGCGACGGGAAGAAGTGATCGATGTTGAAGAAGAAGAAGAAGATTTTGTTTCAGCCGAAGAAGAGAGTGAAAGAGAAAAAGAGATAGAAGATGCAAAATCAACGGCTGAGAAGAAGAAGGAACACCGAAGAAGAGGAATCACCACCGGAGTGGAGTTGGAGAGAGAGAGAAAAAAAAAGGTTGGCCTTATTTCAAGCCCAACATGAAATAAGTTAGTGGAATAGGCCCTATTAAAAAAGGGCTAGCCTAACTTGAAAATAGGGTCCGTATAATATTTTCTTTCATATCAAAAGTATTAATGTAATTATTTGGTTATGGGGTGAAATGAAAATTTCACGAGGTTAAAACAATGAGAAACATACACGTGGTTTAAAACAATAATTAATAATTGTACAAGAATATTTTTGATGATATCCTCTCAAAAATACCTGTAATTTGGTATAAAAACCCGGTAAGACTAAGAGCATCTTCAATGTAAATATTCATTTATTTTAGTTTCTAAATAATGTCACATAAGTATTTCTATTCATTATTAGTTCGCTTTTGATTTTTTTTTTTTGAGAAATACATATTTACATCTCCAATACAATTATTTAAAGTCAAATATGTTTCTATTTTATGGTCAATCATAAAAAAACAATTATTACATTCTCTCTCATATTTTATTTTACAATTAAATGAGCTTTAATATTATTGATGGAAAGAGTTAAAAATCCTAATCAGCGTTACTAAGAGAGTTTCTAAAATATCCTTCAACCTTTTTTTGCCACATCATTTCCATATTCAACTTAAATAATTACATTGGAGAGAATTTTTCTAACTTCTTTAGTATAATAGCATTGGAGATGCTCGAAAACAACTATGTTACTATAACTTAGTTGCACACGCACCGTCCAATATGGCTTTATGGTAAAAAATATTCATTCAATTTTGCAATGTTTCAAGTTCATATCATAAAAATTATAAAAAATTACAAAAAAAATAAAAACATAGTCGCACAGAAGGGTTTAGGTAATTTAGCTATCCATTAATACTATTGCGACAATCGATAACCATTGGATGATAATTGGATATACACTTAACTAGATACAATTATATTATTTATCTAGTATTTACATTGGAAAATTATCGAATTGCATACATGTAACTAGATGCAATTATACATTCTATAATTATAATATCTAGTAACAGAGAGACCCCAGCACTGCAGCAAAATTGTCTCATAATTTTAACTTTGGCATGCCAAAGTTTGTGGCAACCTTTTGATTACCAAGCGCTGTCCTTCAATAACTGAAGAGACTAGAAGTACAAGATTATCACCATATTTGCGATTGTGTATATATTTAATACATTGATGGGATATTTAAAATGATGACATAAGACACTGCATAATGTCTTACAAAAATCAGAAACAAGTAACTAGGTTAGATAAACTTGTATTAATTAAAAAATAACCAGTATTCGTTGACAACTTTTTCATTGCCCAAACTTTTTCATTACAGGCATTAATATGCAATACAAGTAACAAAAATGTTAAAACAATAGACGGATCATAACTTTATGGGGTAAAATGAAAAGTGCCTCAGAATACTCTTTTCACTAAACTAAGCTTTTTGCCACAAGTGTACTACTAAACACTTCTCTATAATATCATGTTCTTAACCCAGCCAACCAGTTTGATTTCCAGTCAGTTACGGGTATCAAAATCACAAATCCTATCAAACATTGTCCGACAATACCATATGTAGCAAACGGACATACCTGCAGGTTTTGTAAGAGCAGAAAAGAAAAGAAACTATTGTTAACAAGAGGATAGAGAAGAAAACTAAACAATTTGGGAAAGTAAGCCCTTTTTTAATTTATCGGAGTTTGCCCAGAGCAAAGATGGTAGAAAATCTTCAACGGAAAGAAATTGAGGGATAACAATCAATTGACAATCCAGATAAAATAAAAGAAACTTACACTGATTATGTCCCTACAAGAAACTCTCAATGTCAATTTCCACAAAGGAGCATGGATCAGGAATGTCGAAGTTATTCAAAACCTGAAAGGCAAATAAAATACCGGAGTTGATATTTTTGTTCAAGTTGATTTTAAAATCCAAGTTCTCTGAATATCAAGGGAATGACTTTCACTTCAATTAACAAGTGAATTAGGGCAGAAAAAAGAGTGATAAAATAGGAGATCAGTAATTCTCTTGTTAATTGAAGTGAAAGAGTGATAAATAGCTACAACTGCTGAATTTGTGTTTGTGTTTCCACTGTACATATATAACCATGCTCAAACTAGAGTTCAACAGAAAATGAATAAGCAATATCTTATAACCACAAGAAGAAAAAAATTTACTGAGGTTGAATTTGTGTTTGTGTTTCCACTGTACATATATAACCATGCTCAAACTAGAGTTCAACAGAAAATGAATAAGCAATATCTTATAACCACAAGAAGAAAAAATTTACTGAGGTTGGCAATCACACATACAACTCAACACATTATGTGAAGGACTCTAAACAGATTTCAATTTATGATAACTAGATTACACTAGAGCAGCATCAGCTGATAGCATATCATAACATCAATTGCCATAAAGACTAATATTATATAGCCAAATTGATGCAAATCATAATGTAATTTCTAGCATGAGATTACTCTGACTGATAACAAGTACCTCGGGGTGCACGATACCAAAAATGCCAACACGCTTCCTTTTGTAAATAATGCTAGCTTGTCTACCCGGAAGAAACTCAGGCTCCTTCAAGACACCAAGACAGTGGATTAATTAAATACCAAAGAATACTCTTAAGTAGCACAAAGAAATATCAACATAAAGAAGAAACTTACATCTGAACGCTGTATATAGTACCCTGTATCATCACCAACTGGAACAAAAGGAGTCCCTATAACCTCCATTATTCTGTCAACTAGGCAATGAATCAGCTGCAAAGAAAAAGTATTTAGAAGTCAAATTAAATAGAAACAGTAAAAGAATTAAATCTCTTAAATGAATAATGGTTTTCCTAGACCAAAGTTGCATCCATATTGGAAAAAACGAAGACAGTTTGCATAAAATTACAGAGCTTGAAATTGTTATTGTGAGTGACTTTAGCAAACCAAACTTGCACAAATTCTCTCCTTTTACTTTATTTTTCAATCCTCGAATGAATTCATAAATAATCTTTTCAAAAGTCAAAAATGAATAACCACAAATCTATAGCAACTACCGTACTATTTTATTTTCTAAAAAATTGATATATTCAAGTCTACCTACAAATTCCTTTTAACATATTATAGAGCGAATTAGTTTTATTTCAAGGGCGAATATATTTCATTTAAAGATGTAATCATAACATTAATTTGTCCACAAACCAATAAGTAACAATGCGATGCCACAGACCGTTGTTCTAAGTATGCCTGCTTGGGCTTTGAACAATAATGCGATGCCACAGGACAAATTTAAGTGAAATTGATTATTGAAATGCAAAACAAGCTACAGTTGAGCAAACTTCAAGCAATTAAGGTCCAGGCCAAAGCTGGCATACTTACAACAATGGTCAATGGCTCAACATCTAGCACACATAAACTATAGAGTGCCAAAGCCATAGTATTTAATTATTAATAGCTCCATACATCACATAAAATGTTCAACTTTTCTTTTAGCTGTTCCAAAATATTGTCACAATAAAATCAAAATAGCTATCATTGTCTGATTGTAAATTTTACCACTATGACAACAATTTGGAATTCTTATTTAAGATTGAGGACAAAATTGGCATGTAGATACATTATCATTCAACGTATTCAATGCTGAATAGGAATATGTGTGTATCTGTAATATATTTGAGACTTGAGAGCAGGTTTTGCAAGTATATAAAATTAAACTAAAGGAAAAAAAAAAAAACAGAGCTATGACAGACTTTGCAGTAACAATTTGTGGTCTAACCCCACCCTTACTTTAAACAATTTTTTTACCTCAAGTTCAGCAATATCATCCATAAGCCATAACTAAAACTCATCGTTCACATGAGTTAATGTGGTTCTATTTCTCAATCATTTTAATCTGCTCCAATGGACCAAGATTAAAAAGATTGAGACAATCAGGGGATACCCATTACACCACAATTCAGAAGAAGAAAAACAAAAAGGAGAGAGATTTCAAGAATCAAGGCATTGTAGATATAGCCAAACACTAATTCCACAATTATGACATTTTTTATATTAATTAAAAAATAAATTGCAATGCCCACAAGAAAAAAAACATTAATATTTAAAAATTATCACCAGAAAATCAAATCAACCATAACTATACCTAATTTACAGATGGTAATATCATTAGCAAATATGTGAGAAAAGTACCTCAAAACCTGAGTTAGCACCACAATAAAGGGCTGCAAGTTGGCGACGATTTGACGCGCCAACATCTTTCTTGTCATCCAACAGAACTACATCACCAACTTCAAAAATCTAGAAAGCAAACCTATAAATCAGGAAAGCTTTCTCACAGAGAACACAGCTGAAATACTGCTGCTAGGCAAGCAATTTCAGTGAATGGAATTAAAACAACTCAAGTGCTTGTGAAGTATAGGCAGGAAACCATCTTAGACTATTTTGAAATTTAATTATATGAAAATATAATTTTTCAATCATATGAAATTTAACTCACCTATTTTGTAAAAAACATGTATATAGAATTCAATTAAAAACAAAAATTCCCAAAAGATGGCAGATCTATGGGTATAAGATTAAGGCCACAACCACAAGGCAGACCAAGGGCCTATTAGAAAAACAAAAATTACCTTTATTGGCTTTGGATGGTCTTTGTTGTGTCCAACAGTTTTCAATATGCCAGGCATCAGAGTGGTTCGAACAACCTGTGACAATAAATTAAGCAATCAAACATTGAATAAGAAATAAAGAAGTACAAAATCAGTACGACAGACAACAGATGCAAAGCCACTAATAAGCACATCCAGGAAGTAAAACAACCTCGGAGTGGAATCAAGCAATCTTCAGTTGGGGTAGAAAGTTTAATCATGTTAAAATAATGGGGAAAAACCTGGAATCAACTTGATTACAAAACTGATTCTTGGCTACACCAAAGACGAGCTAAAATCTGATTTATTCTTATTCATTTATAAGAATATATTATATGTTTGTAGACATTATTATCAATTTATGTCCATTCAAGTCAAAATTTCATAAATTAATGCCGAATTTGGCATCTAATATAAACACATATCCCAAATTTGTTTTATTTAAAGTTTTTAATTTCTTCTTTGGATTTTGTTTTCTTCCTTTTTGTTTCTCCAATTTGAGTTTTGACAAGCTGAAGTCATGATAAAAACATGGTTAAGTTTTAGAAAAATCTCTTATACATGTGACTTCCGAAAGTTCCAATCTTTTGTTTAAAGTTCTATTAATATATCCAACTTTAACATGTTAGTCCTTCAAATTATGTGGTAATGGAAAGCATTTTAAGTAATATATAGAGCATCAAAAGCACTTCAAATATCATTTAGTTATTTGTATATGTTTTCGGCAGGAGTGACCACAATTTAACGATAATTGACCAATACTCTCCAAATTATAGTCATTTAAATTTTTATTTTTTTGAAAGTTCAATTGTTATTCACTTTTTGCTTGACCACCTATATTCTAAATATTCAAATAGATTATTATACAACAGTTTACTTAATACTTTTTACTATAAAATTTATGATCCATACTAAAACTCAATAGAGAAAAGAATCCAAATCTTTTACCAATCAGGAAATCTTGTCAGTGACAAGTGACAACATATTTTGTTAGAGGTTCATATCTTGATCGTGACAAGTGAGTCACTTGTCACGGTCAAGATTTTCTTATTGGTAAAAGATTTTGATTCTTTTCTCTATTGTGTTTTAGTATGGATCACAAATTTTATAGTAAAAGGTATTATTGAACTGTCATACAATAATCAATTTGGATATTTAGAACATAGGTGGTCAAGCAAAAGGTGAATAACAATTTAGCTTTCGAAAAAAAAATAAGAACAATTTAAATGACAATAATTTGGAATATATTCTTACATCAAGATATTAAAATATACTTCAAATGTGTATGTGTATGTGCTATCATTTGGAATGTTTATTATCTTAGTATTATGTAAGTTCCAATGTCAAAATGAGTTCAAATTACAATATTTTCTAACCAGTAGTAGGAAATGCACAATTATATATAAATGAAACATGTATGCGCATACAAAATAAGAGAAAAAATATTTTTTCACAATAATTTTTATAAATTAAATTATTGGTTCAAACTATATTCACAACAGCATACAGGGAAAAGGAAGAGGAAAAATGATACCTTTCCAGGAAAAAAGAAGGCAGATAAAAATTGGAAATTAATCAAAGCAGAGCTGAAACAACCAAATTTGAATCTTATACTATTTTATAATTATAAATGATAAAGGTACACATATTACTTTAGCTGAGCATAGTCAACGATAAAAACAATTTAGCACGCTAACCTCAAAGTCAGAAGAACGAGGATTCCCTATAATGGCTTCTATTTTGTCATCTTTTCGATTTAACATAGAGGATATCTCTTTTCGAGAGCATAGAATCCACGTCAACACCTCTGTAAATCCATTCATCGCAATCTAACAAAAACATATAACAGAAATGATGAAAAGAAAAACTATTAGAGTAAGAATACCAGCAGCATATATATGAATGAGAGCATTCTCAACTCTGTACCTCCAATCTCATGAGGTCGCTGAATTCATTCAAGGGTAGTGGTTTCACAGAAGCAGGCTTTCTTTTTGGAATGTTATTGTACCCATAAGCAATTGCAACATCCTAAAAGGGAGAAACACAGTTTGTGGTAAACCAAATAACTTATTGGACTTAAGATACCCCCATTGAATAATGTATCCATCAGTATCAATACCTCCATAACATCACATGCGTGCAGAACATCACTTCTTGTTGGAGGTACAAGTACTTTAATATTGCATTGATTATCATTTGCGGCAGACTTCTCAGCACGCAATTGCATTCTGTTCAACAAACTAGTAACCTGAAAGGTAGGACGGCAAAAAAACAAATATACATATGTTGGAATTACATTGTAATAACCTAAGCATAAATTGCTATTACTAAGGATCTGTAGAAAGCAAGCTACAAAGATATTTGAACAGCACATCATGTTTGACAATGCTTCAAGAGCACCTTGACACTTCATGACGCAGAAAATTAAGAATGGATATAGATAGAAATAGCAGTGTTACCTCTTCTGCCTCCAAAGATACTCCAATTGAACCACTAATATAAGGCAGAGGAACTTCCATATTGTAGACAGACAAATCGGGACAAACATATGACCTCCCATCAGAATATATCACTTCAACTGGCTCCACCTCATATTTTCTTTTACAATATTCAGAAAAGGTTGTTACCTAAGAACAAGGGGAATTATTTCATCACCTACAATCATTAACTTTGAAAAAGAAAATGCATTCAAAATTTGATAACTGTTACCATTGTGTTTAAAACAATCTTGGCCTTAGTCAAATCAGTGGCTGTACATTCAATGAACACATTCTTTGTCTTTAGAGTGATTGCTGAATGGGCACCATTGATAATTGGTGGAAGAGACAGAACAGTTCTACAAAGGCAGGAAAAAAGTTGGTGCTACAAAAAATATAATCAAAAAAATAAAGAGCGAAAAAAAACATGAATAACAACTAGCTCAATGTAGTTAAAAAAATGAGCCATCATAACTATGTCTTATTTTCTAACTAAAACCAAAGTCTGAACCCAAAATCTTCACGGTGAACAAAAATAAATTAAATTTAGAAAATATAGGAGATTAGTGAAAGGAAAAGGATCAACAGCCATAAAACATAATGACTTTGTCAGCAGGCTATGAAAACTCCAAATGATAATCAAACATACGTAATCAAGAAAACATCATACCTATTCTGGTCATATATGATTGGGAACACCTGTGAAGTCTCGATTATGTGCAAATACTTCTTCAGTTTCAAATCTGTCTGCCAAACATTGTCATGGTAGAACACATATCAAGGTCAGGCATAACAGCTATCTTTAAGAACAATATTTCTAACCGAGAAAAAGTGTAATAAAGGCAAATCCAACACCATAGGTATGCACAAAACTTGGACACTTGGCAATTGCATCAAAATATGATTGGTGGATAACCAAGACAGATTCTCAGACCTCAGTACGCAGAGCTACACTAAATTTTGTCATCTGACTCTGTTGGCTACAATGGGACCACGCTCACTAAAATCTTAACCTGGTTCAGCATAGCATGCTAGATATAGATCTGAGGATAGCAGGCTGATTAACGAAAGTGTATTGCTATTTTGTGCATCCCCATCTGCCAGATGCAAAAGTAATAAACATAAAAAAAATAAAAAGTTTGAATGAGAACTCACTTTGTAAAATTCCATCAGCTCATCAGCTCTGAAGTTCTTCACCTGGATTACAAATGAAAAGTTGCAAAGAATCAGTTTTTGTCTCATGGGAAAATTTGAAGGAACTTTAAAAAATAAGAGTGGATTTCATGAAGTAACACTGCAGATTCAAACATACAGCAATTGAATATAGTAACAACAGAATCAAATAATCACATCCAAACAATGACTTACCTGTTTTAGTGGCACAAAATTTATATCTGAAGGTGGCAATGCCTGAAATCAGAGAGACAACTAAAGTTGATCAAAACATCATTGTTTTTTTTTATAGGAAACAATATTTATTGCATTAAGCAAATAAGAGCATATAAATTCTTAAGGGAACAAAGAGAAGAATCAGTTTTGGCATAATTTCCTTTTTACAGGGCATTTCATAAACATAATAAAAAATCTGATATAATTAATGCCTAACTGGAATCTCAAGTTTGAAGTTTGAACAATTGACTTGGCCCAAAAAAAGGCCATGCATCATTCGCTTACTGCAAATAATAGCACCATTATTCCACAAAAGAAAGGCAAAAAATGACTTGATATATGAACACCTGTCTATTATATGCTTTACTGTAAAAAGGAACACCAGTACCTCATATCAAAACCACAGAAATTGCACAAACTGCTCCAAAACAAAGACCAAAACTGGCAACTGAACCAAAATTCAAGACTTCTGAAGCAGTAGAAGTGTAAGCAGAAGGTAGATAAGGTACCAAAAGGTGAGATGAGTTGATATAGGTGCTAAAGTCTCAAATTACTCGGTCAAAGAGAGTCGATGAACTAAATATGTGGACCTTCTATAAGCACACATTTTAAAGGCATGAGCCATGAAGACAGTGTGGAGAATATTTTTATTGTAAAGGCCACACTAAGGACATGCGACCTAAAACTGTGGATCTTCATCCATTACTAGTAACAATTTAAGTTAAAACAACAAGCCCATGGGACAAAGTGGACAATATCATCATTGTTGGTGCTGGTATGTTACCAAAGACCATATGGTTCAAGAACACTCCCAACATCCAACTACAACTTTTCCAAAACAAGGAAGATGGAGTGCAGTAAATGTACTAAGGCATCCTCACAGATATAATGCAGTCCCTTACTAATCTAAGCTAACTTCAAACTATCCCAAACAAGAAGAAAATGTAAACTTGTGAGAATATTCAAAACAAAAAAAAAACAAAATCTGCAGAAGCCCACCTCATACGTGAAAGGGCCTTCTAATGTATCCAAGTCATGAGTACCAATTGCAACAAGGGTTCTTCGCCTAAAGAAGAAATATGTGCAAGTATTTCAGCAGAAAATACATAAATTTAGAAGAATTTTGCAAGTACGATAACGAAACAAGTGAAGAAAGGATATCCGGCAGGTTGTTGCGATGCCAAAGCAAAGAAAATAAAGGCATGAGAACATAATTACAGTTACATGAAAGTAACAAGCGATATTGAATAAGAAGAGCAAAAACTTGTAGCAAATCAATGACCATACAAAAGGTTCATGCAGGTTTAAACTGTGAGTCTGGCATGTCCAAAGTCTCGGAGAGAGTATTACGGTTTACGGTATTATCCATCAAGTATTTAAGCTCAATTAGCAACGACAACAAAAGGAAACTGCACCGGGATACTCATTTGCATAGTACAAAAACCCTGAACTTTCTTTACAATTCCAAGGCTTAACAACAAGCGAAGATGGTTGAAACACAATTCCAATCCAAATCCAGAAAGAAACAAATTTCTGGAATATTCATTTTTACCTCAAAAGCACACCGAAGTAATAGCCTACAGAACCATATCATGTCCCATTTGCTCAGGATCAATTTTAGAATTAATTTTTCATTTACTGAACATTCCATCTACAGGGATGTGCAATGCATTTAGGAAGACATTCGTCACTCAAAATTTAATGAATAAGGCAAAGTAGTTGTTTCATTTTGATCAAACAACCTCCCTGAACTATAATAAATTCTTATGATATCGAAGACCATAGCTACAATATGTCAAACCAATAGCACAATCAGCATACACTTTTTAGTGTCAAAATTCAATGTAACATACTGCATAACAATTCATGCAAACAGTTGTAAGCATGTAGAAAAAATTCTAAAACCTTTCCAATTATTCTATTTATCAAGATCTTCTATAATATTGTAAATTTATTCGGAATTCTACAAATGTTGATAATTTGTGTAATGCTTCAATCCAAATTTCCAACAACAGTTAAATGCCCAAGAACAAACAGCTTGGTAAGCCACATATAGTAAGCAAAACAAAGATCCAGGATATATTACCGGCAAATGTTTTGATGAAGCTTATCTTGGAGATCAATGAAGCTGTTATAACTAGCTTCATCAAAAGTTACATCTCTTAAAACAGCACAAACAACAAAAGGACGAATTGAAGATGTCTGCAAGGAGAAAAAATAGTAACAAACTTTGCACGAAATATACATTCGAATATCCCAAAATGAACAATCAATTTGTAAATACCTCCGGTTTAACGTGCATTTCGAAGCATTGAACTTTTGCTAATGTCAATAACTCTGTAGGTTGGCATATCCTGCTGCTTGTTGAAAATGCGGAGAGCTAGAGCAATCCCTTCTAGGCAGAGCAAATCATACCTGCACATAATTCAAACAAAAAACAGCTTCCCGAATTAACATGACAATTATTATGCTATAACTAAATGTATATTGAATTGAAGGATACCTGTTGGCTGGCACTTCAATTTTATATATGATTTCGTCATCGCCTTCATCTCCTTCTTCTTCCAAGTGCTTTTCTTTTCTAATTATCGCCTTTTCAGTCGTCTAATAAAGGAAACAATTTAAACTTTCACAGATTTTCTATATAATCTTAATATCCCATTACAGTTTCTACAACTGAACCAAACAAAAATAACTTCAATGGATTCAGTAACACTTCAAAACCCACTACGATTACAACAATTGACTTAATTTTAATATTAACTTACCACATCGTCAAGCTCAATCCCAAAACAGAAGCATAGATCCTCGAACTCTTCTTGAGCTGTGAAAAGGTAAAAAAAAAACGATGTTTTTGGATAAATGTATAACTACACTGATAAACAAGCGAATTTGGTGGTTCAGAGAGGAAGAGAGCTCACTGTAAGTTTTTCCTAGGGCTGCGTACAGACGATCCCTACCCACGCTCACTGTCGGCATGGTAGCGTAGCGTCCTTCTCTCCGACGACGATGAGCTAGAGTGAATCTACAAAAAACTTAAGTGCACGCTAGGTCAATAGTTCGGCTTTTCTTGTCTTTATTTAAGATAGATAAATTACACTAACGTCCCTTTCAGTTTTATAAACTGCACATTGGGGAATCATAAATGTCTTTTTATACATAAACCTTCCTATGTTAAATTGGCTTCTGCAAGTTAAAGGTTGACCGTGAATAACATTAAAAAATATATATTTACGTCTACCGGATGAAGTCTGGGCTTCTTCGAAGAAGCTCGTTTTGAGTTTTTTAAACATGTAAATTATCTTAATTACTTTTTATGAACTATAGATATTTCACATCATACCCCTTTCATTCCAAATACTTTTAGGATTTGGGTTTGTAGATGTTGGGGTGGGCGCGATTCGGTTCTGTTTTGGCTAAAACCGTATTGAACCGACTTATATTCGGTTTTTGAAAACTTAAATCTGTTTGAACTTTATTGGATCATAAAACCGAATCGAACCGAACACATTTACCTCGGTTCAATTCAATTTGGTTTTGGACTTATTGGGCCCCTTCAGTTTTATGTTTGAGTTACAATATTTGCACCCCTAAAACTCATTTGATATAGTCATCCCATTAAAAATTTAAAATAATCAAAATTTGTCAATACCCCGCTCAATACCAATATTATCCTTTTTATAACAAATATTATACTTACTGCTCAACATTTATTATTATTTGTAAATATGTAATTGGATTTTTTTTAAATAAACATCACTTGTTCTCAGTTTTTTTCTAAAATAAAGATTGAATGGAAATTAAAAAAGAAAACACAAATTGATTTGCGTTACACGTGAAAATTCCTTGTATTATGATTACTTTTGTTGCAGCATCAATTCTTTTTCAAAACCATTGGTTTTTGTACTAAACTCCTTCATTGTTTTTTTTTTAAGAAAAACATGAATTAGACTGTCAAAAAAACATGAATTAGACTCAAGAAAAACGCTTAGAACAGAAATCTTTCGTTTTTGGGGCAGCCATGATCTCTCTATATATATTGGATAAAATGGTTTAAGCAAGTAGAAAAGTATTGAGAGACTGATCAAGGACATAACAAAAAAAAGGAATATGAGTTAAACTTGCTTTGAGTTGATTCTGGGAAGAAAATTAAAAATTCGTTGAGATTAGATGATACGATTCTAGTCCATCACATACCTACACAGGGGAGTATATATTTAAAAAAAAAAAGCTGATTAATTATGTGGTTGCAGTTTCAACTATTCATCTTTCTCGATAATATTTGCTCAAGACTAATAATGGGATTTTAAAAAGTTACTAATTTGGGATTTCAGAGGTGTAAATATCGTTACTCTTTATGTTTTTATACCAACCAATTTATCGATATCAAAAACACAAAACCCTGGGAGCTAAAAATACATTGAAAAGAAAAGAAATAAAAATTGCACAACAAGAACAGCACCAATGATTCTAGCAATGACAACAACCTCAACAATCTGATTCCTCCTCTCAAAAAAAAAAACAAGCTGATTCCTTCGCTGATTCATGCCACAATAAGCAGAAACAAATACAATAAACCTAAACAAGTTGGATTAATAAATTGATAAAAGCATAGAGGAGAATCATACAAAAAAAAATACAATAAACCTAAAAAGCAGAATACTCAAGACAAATCACAAAAGAAAAAGAAAATACCTAAAATCTAGATCGGAATGGCGGAAAGAAGAAGAAAAATACCTTGACAAGTGCAGGAGGAACCGCGGACGAGAGACGAGTGCAGTCGGAAGAGAGATTTCCGGTAGGCTGACCGATTGATGAAGCTGCGGAAGAGAGAGAGGGACCGTGCGGCTGTGAGAGACAGAGATAAGGAGTTAGATTAATAGAGTTAGAAAAAAACCTACAGTGTATCCCGGGTCCGAGCCGGTATACCCGCCTGGACCCGGACTGATACCCGGGTTAAGAGTGTCCGGGTTTCCACCTAGGAAAAATCAGGATGTTACAATCCGGGTACCCGGTCAGGGTATCTGGCTATCCATACCCGGATTTTACCCGGTTTTGGTTTTTTTTTTCATTTTTTTTAATTAAACATTTTTTAAACGTTGTTTTGTCTGTATCAAAGAAATCGCAGTTTAATAAAGAACGTGATTACTCATCCAAGAACTCTAAAGTCTAAACGCAATAACAGATTCTCATAATAAAAACAAGGACCAATGATATCTAAAGCTACTGATTTGGTAAGGCAGTCCCAAAATCACCATTAATTTTTTTAAATGGTTCAAATTAGCCATTTTATAGAAAAAAAGTATCAATTGTTACCATTTTGGCCATTACTTGTTTGAAGTTCATTTGCTTATATCATATTGCCAATAAATTCTTATAAGCAAATCATTACTTTTTCTATATAATTAAATAATAAATTAATCATGAAATAAGTTTGATGTCACCCTAAATTAATCAGGAATAATAATAAGTTTTATGTTACCTATAAACAGGAAGTATTATCCATAAAAATAATATATTAATCAAATCATTAATTTTTATATATAATTAAATAATCAAAATACATAAAATATTGTCCATAAAATTCTTTATGGGTGTTTTATCATATATAACGGTAGCTTTCTGTTAGATTTTAACAGAATGGCTGCCAAGTGAACAATGTTTTGTCAAAATGGTGATTTTGAAACAATGTTTTATCAAAATGGTGATTTTGGAACAATTTAAAGAGTGAATGGCCTTTTTGGGACTTGACCTACCAATTAATGGTGTCTAGTGCTATTTTCTCTAAAAACAATTCTCAGCAAATAATTATAAACACAAATGAGATACAAATACAATTATTAGCAAACCCACCGATTTTTTTCCTTGAAAATCAATTCCAAAAAAGAGAAAGAACAAAGAAGCAGAAATTTACTCAAACCTAGGGGTGGGCACGGTTCGGTTCGGTTCCGTTTTGGGTAAAACCGAACTGAACCGAAAATATTTCGGTTTATCTAAAATTGAACCGGTTTAAACCGAATAAGAAATGGTAACCGAACTGAACCGAACTGATTTTAATCGGTTCGGTTCAGTTCGGTTCGGTTCATTTTGGTTTTGGGTCTAATGGGCTTTATAGGCTTTATGGGTTTAATGAGTCATTTTAATATGTTTTAAAATTTGATGGGTTTTTGAATTCTAATTTTGGGCCAAAGTTCATAAATTTTAATAGTCCAAGCCCAAAAAAACTCAAATCAAACCTAACTAATAAATAATAATATTTAATAAAAGAAAAGAAGTAGGTTAGGGGTTTTTTTTTAGTTATATAAGCGGTTTAATCGGTTCAAACCGGTTTGAACCGAAAACTTTTCGGTTTTCAATTTTTTAAACCGGTTTAAACCGAATTCATTTTATGAACCGAACCGAACAGCCTTTTTTTGGTTCGGTTCGGTTCGGTTCGGTTCCGAACTTAGTGCCCACCCCTACTCAAACCCACCAAAGAATTGAAAGTAAGAGAAGCTTGAAAACACACTTGAAAAACTCCAAAAAGAAACAAATCAAATATGCGGTTCAAAAAGGATAGTAATAAGTTGAAAATTCAAAGAATTTGACAACAACTCAGAAAAGAATTGAGCAAGAAGAAGGGAAAAATAACAGAGAGAGAGAGAGAGAGAAATTTCCACCGTTTGTGCCTGTTTGGGTTATTCGGGACGATAACAGTTTGCCTCAGTGGGGTCTCCTTCATATCCAAAATTTCCTCTTTCGGTCGGTATACATATCATCATCATCACCCATCTTGTTCTTTTGTTTTCTTTTGTGTTGTATCAAATGGGTTTTTGTTTTTGGTGTTTTTTTACGATTTGGGTCGTTTTTGGTTTCCGCTATTGATTTGGATTTGTGGGATGTTTTTTTTTCTCTCAATTTATTTTGTTTAAAGTTCAAGTTTTATTGTTTTGGTTTCTAGGTTTGGTTTGTTTTGATTGTTGGGGATTTTTAGATCTTTTATTGTTTTTTGGTGGTTGGTATTTTATTGAGGGCTAATAATGATCTAATGTGTGTCCTTATTGCTTTTGATGAATTTTTGTTATGAATTCTTTAATTTTTGTTAGGAGGCGTAAGCCGCGTAAGGTGAAGAAGAAGAAGAAGAAGGTAAGAAACAAAAAAAATCTGTGTCAAATGATGAAGAAAAGAAAATGTGAGAAAAGAATGAAGAAGAATACCAGTGTAGAACGAACAAAAAAGAGGAGAAAAAGTGATTTTTCTTTAAAAAAATAAACAAAAAACAAAATGAAAAATATGAAAAATATCATAAACATGTTTTTCAAAAATTTTACTTTTAACATTGATTTTGTTTTTCATTTTGTTTTTATTTTTTAAAAATAAAATAAAAAACGGTTAACGAAATCGTTTTTGAAAAACAAAAACAAAAACAAAAACAGGCTGAAAAATAGTTGACTCCAAGACAACCTTTCTCCCACGTTTCATTAATTTTGGGTGTTCCAAGGTAAAGATTTAGGGTCCGTCCTGTAAACGTTTTTCGTTGTCTGTTTTTTGAAAAGAAAAATGAAAATGAAAATGAAAACAGTGTTTTTGATTTCAATTTCGAAATCCAAAAACGCGTCTGGTAGAATATAGTAAAAGCTGGATTCTGAAAATGAAAACGGAAAAAACGTGTCTGGTAGGTTAACCGAAAAATATCAAAAATTATAATTTTCCTATTATTTTTTTTAATTTGAATAAAAAGTGATTCAATAATTTATCAAATATTTTATAATTGAGGAATAAATTTTTATTTTTTACTAAAAAAAATTAAGTCAAGCCATTTTTACCAGTCAATCCATTTATTAATTGAGATACAGACTTGAAACATGAATCAAGTTGCAGAAGGGATTTCACCAGTCAAGCTCAATTGTGTAAGAGAAGCAATCTCTTTAAGGATCAAACCAGTGAGGTTTGTTCTAATTAGAACAAACCTCTTTAAAGACAACAATGAAATGAAATTAAAAAGAACATTTCCAAGCAAATCGACATACCTTGTTGGAATTGCATACAACACCATACCAATCTCTAACCAAACAAATCCAAGAACTTCAATAATTTTCTATAATACAAAACCCAAATCATAATTTCGAAAACTCACAAATCAAAACCCATCACAAATCCCTCCAAAAACTGTTACAGCTTCTATCTGTTTGTTTTGCTTTTGACCTGTTCGTGGTTTATCATACGAACCACAACAACATAACCCAAAACACCCACCTGTTGTTTGCTTTCTTTATAGTCATTTCTTCTGCAGAATTTCGGTTTAAGCAAGATAAAAAATTGAAAAATAAAAAATAAAAGAAGAAAGAAGAACAAGAAGAAGACGAAGATGATCTGAAGAAGACGAAGATGATCTGAAGAAGATGAAGAACACGAAATAGAAGAAGATCTGTAGAAGCAGAACATGTGCGAGGAAGAAGAAAAGATTCGACGAAGAAGAAGAAGAAAAAGAAGAAGATATGCAGAAGAAGAAGACGATCTGAAGAAAAAGAAGCAGATCAGACGAAGAAGAAGATGGAGAGCTGAGAGCTGTGATGATCGGCGGAGAGAGAGAGAGAAAGGTCGCACGGCGGCACCAAGGCAGCAGATCGTCGCCGGCGGCACCAATGCCGCAAGTCATCCGAAGAAGAAGAAAAAGAAGAAGAGTGACGAAGGAGAAGAAGAAGAAGAAGTGAGGAAGAAGAAGTGTGATGGTGTCTGATGGGGAAAATCGAAGAACAAGAAAAAAATAAAAATAAAAAGTGATTTTTTATTAAAGTGAAAAACAAAAACAAAAACGAAAAACAATTTCAAATGTTTTTCAAATTTTTCACTTTTAACACTAATTGTGTTTTTCAAATTTTTTTTGTTTTTCGAAAATAAAATGAAAAACGGTTAACGAACGCGAATTCGAAATCGTTTTTAGAAAACAAAAACGAAAAAAAAAAAACAGCTGCAGGACAGGACCTTAGCTTCTAGTTCTACCATATTTTGTTCTTTTGTTGTGGATTATGGAGGGTCTCCTTCCATGTATGTTTGGGGAGATCCAATATGGAGATTGGATATCCATATTTTGCTTATCCTTTTTTTTTCAAATTTTGTTTTATTTATTTTTAATATCCACCATCCATCTTGATGGATGGTGGAGATCTATTTTTATTTTTAAAAAAGTTTTTTTTATAATAAATTTTTCATTTTTATTTTATTTATTTTAAATTTGATCTCAATCATTCATACCGGTTAAAGATGGATGGTGAAGATCTTGTTTTCTTTTTTATAATTTTTTTTTAAATTAAGGGTAAAATGATGATATTACCATTGAATGTGTTAAACTTAACGGACGACCATGGTCAAACCCTCCAAATGTCGATTAAAGATAAAGTTGTGTATGAGTAAAAAAGAGTAAACCTTGGAGGAGTTTAGTGCAATTAGATCTTTTTTATTTATATGTCGGTTCGGTTTTGAATTTCAATTCGATTCTTTTAGTTTGAACCGAATTAAATCACAAAACCGAACCAAACACCTAAAATTAGTTCGGTTTGTGTCGATTCAGTTCGATTCACACTTTTATATCCACCTATAGTTGGTATTCACCGTGAAATCACAAAGTTAAGTAATTCTTATTTGTTATTTGAAACAAATATGTATTATTTTTTTAGTCTTACAATCAATAAATTGATTTTGATATTGATGATGAATGATGCATTTCTTGTTTGAATTTGTGGTTGTCTATGGAGATAAAGGACATGATTTTGAACAATTTTCCACAAGTTGAAAATCAGTGAAACAAGTAGAGTAAAGCTCACATATGTAGTGACATGTGAATCAATTATACAAAGGCTTCAACACTTGGAACCTATGAGAATAAACAAGTTGTATGACAAGTTGTTTGGCATTGAGCTGTAGAGTGTAGGCACCAGTTCTAAAATTCATCCCAATGAGGTGTCACCAATTATGGAGTTGATATATTAAGGGAAGAAAATGAATCAAGTTGAAGCCTTCTTAACTTCTTCTTGAAAGGAAAAAAAAAAGAAGGAAATAGCATATCAACTTCGTCTAACGAGACAGGAAAAAAAACCCATTGATGTTGAGCTTTTATAACAAATTTTGTTCCCATAAGTACTCTTACACATCAATGAGGGTATGACTTATCCTTCAGCTCTGAAATTTATCCTGGATTTCCCATAAGTACTCTTACACATCAAAGAGATGCCTCTGTTTCGAAAATCCATTTTATAATGTGCTTCTGCATCTTTAAATTGGATGAAAATTTAAAACTGTTTCTTCATACTCCTGACAATATCTCACTCATACATCATGAAACCTTAAAACTCAAGCATATGCAATTAGCAAAAAACATGATGGCTTCAGACTTCGCCATTTGGGTGGGTGAAAACACCGTGGAAGATTTTAGAATTTTTTACAAGTAAATGAAGCCAGAATCAGATGGTCATATGCATATGATACATCCATAATAACCTCACAAAAGCTTATGGACATTATCTTATATGACTGACTCTATGTTTTACATTGAGCTAATATATAAGAGTAAGGATATTGAAAAAGGTTTTCTAAATGATTTTTTTTTTTTAAAACCATATACAAAATAAGGAAATCATGGAATAACTAATGTTTTTGGAAAATCAAATACATCTATTTATCTATTTGAAATTGTGTGATAAGTTTGGAGTAAATATTGATCAATTTCTTAATTTTTTCTCTAAATTCTTCAATATGGAAAAGATTAAAGCTATTGGATTAAACTATGGTACATCATGTGTAGCATTGCATTTACTTAATTTGAGAAGATTGATGGAGATGGACTGGGTTAAAAAAAAATCACCATAAAGCATGTTCATGTTGAGAGTGCAGTCGCTACAAGCTAAATATGGGTTTAAGTTTCAATCGATTCAAGGAACTATATACTCCTTTAAGTTATCCAAAATCAAAACATGTCTTCCACTTTTTTATATGCCTCAATTGTTCATGGACTTAGAATGAGAATTACAAATACCGAATATGATGGTTTTTGAGATTCTTTATTATCGTGATACAAAAGAAATGTCAATATGTTAATATATGTATCTCTTGAACTGTTTGATTCAAAATTTTGAGGATACGTTTCACCTTATGAACCCTAAAATTATTATTGTAGAATCTTCTGACAAGGACTTAGCATATGAGAAATTGAAAGAAATTCATCAAAGAATGAAGATATCTATACGTCCTGCCATTTGTAAGGAGTTGAACAAGGCAGGTGATGATTGTGATGTATGTAAGGCATAACTGCTTACTATATTTTATAGATGTGAGACAATTAAAAAACTTGTACCAAAGATTACGAATGATTGTATTACAGGGGCGATGAACCATCTTTCGTTAAATTGGCCGCTAAACTGTTGAGATCAGTTAGAAGTTTGTTTTTGAACAGATCTGTTCATAGTGTTACTAGCAATATATCCTTGTGCTAGTTGAGAATCCTACTTTCATGAAGTAAGATCTATTATTTTGTGTCCAACTTACAATGAGTGTAATAGGAGCAATTAAATGATTGAGTTAGGGAGATACATGAATTTGTAGTAATGAATCATTTAGCAGTAAGCTTTTATAGTATTTGTTTGCCGAATGTTTTAGTTGAAATTTGGTTAGCTCTCAGATTCAATAGCTATGTAAATTGTGATGACTACCAGCTCATCTTACACATTTTGCCAACCACTTATTTGTAGGAATGAATCATTGAACATTAAGTTTTTAAAAATACCAAAATATTCCGATATAAAATAAATCTAACGATTTGTTTGGTATGTCGTACTAGATAAGACTAACACACCGTACAGTACTAATTTAGTACAGTACAGTGTTTGGTAACATTTTATAACTGTATTAAAATATAAGACAAATTGATTTAGTACTATCCAAACCATATTAAGTTATATGGTACGAGGAGGTATTCTATAACCGTATTAGACTTGAATTTTTTTTTTAAAAAAATAATTATTAAAAAAATGAAAGTTACACGAGGCCAAATAGCCTACATCGTGGAAGTTGTCTGATCTCATCTTCAAGGGCCGCCAACCTCCATGAATGGAGGCAGATGACCACCCTAAAAAAGATAAAGGCAGTGCCTCTTAGACTGAAGATGGTCTAAAGAAGAGGCATTTGTAGGTACCGGCAGCAGCATCCTTCATCGATGATGCCATCGACGATCACTTTTGGAGTTGGTTGTGCCTCATCTGTTGCAAAGAATGAGGCCACAACTCCTCCATCGTGGCGGCGGCGTGGCCTCCTCCTTAAAGAAACAAGGAGGCGCATCCTCCTTCGTGAAGGACGCCAACAACGCCTCAACCATACAAGTGATTCTAAAGTCGATCTACGACCTCGGGAGGTCGATGAGGATAAATCTAATGGTTATGGTAAAGGAAAATGACTAATTATCTTGGCTCTATGGATCGATTTGCATCGGTTATCAATCTTGATTCATTCGAAAAGACTATGCGGCAACAAAACATTAATGATACCCTCTTTAAAGAGAGGACACATGTTGTGCAACAATTTATGGCCAATTATGTGTATAAATTGGGCATTCCTTTTAACGTTGTTGACAATTATAGTTTCAAGCAAATGGTTAAGACAATTGGTCAATTTGGATTGGCCTCAAACATCCAACTTAATAGCAATTGAGGGAACCACCATTGAAGAAAAATGTTGAAAAAACCCAAAGTATCCCTCAAAACATCAGAAGAATCATAAAAATATAACGGATGTTCAATTATGACAAACGTTTGGACGGATAGAAAAAGGGCAAGTATTATGAACTTATTTGTAAATTGCAAGGAATGCACCATTTTCCTATCTTCCGAGGAAAGCTCTAACGAGGCATATTAGGATAATGTGACTGGCGATCGTAGATTCACGAGTCCAAAAAAACATATGATATGGGGACTTGCCAACTTTGCAATATGACCCTTATAAATACATGTATGCTCGAAACCTGGTTTAGTGTGCTTCATTTTGTATGAATCAATTCAGTTTTATTTCTTTTTTTTTAAAAGAACAACCATTTCGATTCAAAACCCACACACACACACTCTCTCTCTCTCCCAAACCCTGTTGTGTTCAAACAAACATATAATTTACAAGGGTTTTGTTATCATGATTTTTTGATAGCATGACAAGTCAGCATGATTACCTGAAAGGACGATGATTAGATATTCCACGTCACCAAAGTCAGTCAGGAAATATCAACACAAGACAATTAATAGATGATCTCAACGCTTGGTCAGGGTTACCCAGATGGTCGGGTGAAAGTAACTCAACTAAGGTAATAGGATCGCTCGGGTGAAGATAACCCGTCGGGATCATTAAACCGATCGGATCTAGCCCCCGGTCGAGATCAGGCAACCGATCGGGGTAAAATGAAATTTGGTCGGGTTTGGTTAGTGGTTGGCGTGACGAAACGTGTACTACATTGAATTCATTACAATCAGGACTCAAATACGCAGAGAAAAAGTCTTACTCAAATAAGATGTCTCGAAGCATAGTCTGATAAGGGAAAAAACTTCCTTATAGATATCAGAGTCCAGATTAGACAAGAGATCTAATACGTTCCAAACGCAAACAATGCGGAACATGAAAGAAGATTAAAATGACTTCAATAAGTTAGAGTCCCATTAAATCACGATGACTTTCCTTATTTGTACACCACGAATTAGGGTTCTATGTATATATAAATAGAACCTAAAATAACGTTGTAAGAGGGCGAATCTAAGAATGCGGGAGAGCAAGAGAGTCTAAGTGTGTAATAGTTTCATTATAGTGAATTTCTTTCTCGTCGTCACCGGCAACCGAGGATGTTTCCCCACCTTAGGGTTTTACCACGTAAAATCTGTGTTTTATTGATCTCTATCTATTTCTTGTTCATAATATTATTGTCAACTCACCATAGCCTGTTAGACGCGTGATAGAGTTTACGTAATCCCAAAAATCACTGTCAACAGGTTTCCTCATCAACAATTTAGTAAAATTGAACAAAAATAACATTGAGGACTTTGTAGGCTTGAATGGTGGCTACAGGATGAAAATTGGGTTCCAATTTTGCCACTCCTAGTTATATCACCATCTTTCTTGGCAAAAAAAAATATTTTCCACCAAGTTACCTAAATTAAATCCAAAACCCAGATGACAATAATTAAATAAATAAAAAAACAAAACAAAACTTTAAAAATACCATTCTTGTTGAAAACCAAATCGAAAACAAAAATGATAGTTGGACTAGTAAGTAGTAAGTACTAACTAGGCAAGGTCCAGGGATCAAAGTTGAAAACATCAAAATAATCAGGAATAACTGAAGAATGCAAAAGCAGAGCAAGAACCTTCCTTTTCAAGTAACAATGAACCTTCCACTTGCCAATGCACATACCGGTGAACACGTGCCACCAAGTTGATCCCGACGAACATGTGTTAAAAGTAATTGCACATGTGTTGAGCATTCACTGTTTGGTAGATTCCTTTCCCGATGAACATCATTGTTTATTTGCTTATTTGTTAGGTAGATTTCTCTACATCTAGTTAATCATTATATGTTTGTCTAGCATATGTTGCATTTGAACATTCATTATATGTTTACTTAGATTTTAAATCTCTTCATTTGGTTCAAGTCCTTGTAGCCACAAGTGCTGGTTGTACAAGCAAATTGAATGTCTTGTAGCCAAATGTATTGGTTGACAAGTGCCAATACCCATTGTAAAAGGCCCGCGGGGTAGATTATAAGGTTCATGCCAATAATCGTGGATCGGGAGATATCAATAGGATTGAACCAAGAGTAGTGAGTAACATGTGGTCAGAGCTTGAAGTTATCAAGAGTAAGAGTCTGTGTATCATTTGAGGGTGTAACCTATTTTTCATATAGTGGATTTATGTAGCTTAAGTGACTAGCGAGATTAGTCATGTGGTTTTTCCTTGTTGTAAGGTTTCCACGTAAAAATTAAGTGTTGTTTTATTTCTGTATTTTATACTTGATTTTTTAGTATTGTTTACAATTAACATTGACTAATCAAAAAACCGGCAATTGATTGGTAAATTATCTATTCACTCCTCGTCTAGGTTAATTGTATTTGCAATACGTATTTTCATTGATATTGAAGAATGAAAGTTCAAAACAAGCTAAAGTTAGTTCTATTGCAGCTATTTTGTTGTTTGGTGTCTGGGATAATGTGGTTACTATATGTAAAAGATTCAGGATATTCTATAAATTTCAATCCAATAAGTTGATAGTTAATTCTATTTATTTAATTTTTTTAGTTAATTTGTATTGATTGACGTGATAACCATTTATTCATTTAATTGTTTTTATCGGCTTTCTTTAAGCATGAATACTAGAGTTGCAATTGTATTACTTTGATTTAAGAGTATTTTTGTATTATTTTAAATATAATATGTTTAATCATAAGAAAATTTTCATAAATATAATTTTCAATTTATATATTACAATGCCCGCATATTATGTGGGCTACAAACTAGTGTCATAATAATTTTGATTGACCAAAATATTTATCCTGACTATTAGATGACTTATTATTTAAGGAATGATATCAATTTAATGTAGTTAGGCGAGATACATGGTTTTTGTTCAGACATAAAAGAAAATACATATTATACACACTTAAGCTATGTTTGGGATTGCTTTACTTTAAAGATAATCCGCTTATAGCTTAACTTTAGAAAAAATCAGCTTAACAAAAAAATGAGTATGTGTTTGGTAAACTAAATTTTAAAATTGATTTGCTTTTAAAAATGTAGAAAATGTATTTGATGAAATGACAAAAATAGACATCATTTTAGTAATGTATTTGTACTAACAATGCCATGCAATTGTAAAATGATATTTTTGGGCTTTTTAAAAAAAATATAGCTGTAGTGAGAATGAGCTCTTTGCATACCAGAGGCCCAAACAAAACCCGACATGTGACTTCAACCCGTTTTCCTTGAACCCTACCCGTCCGCCGCCGCCCACGCCTAACCGATGTTCAACCTTGCACAGGCGCGCCACTCATCCTGTGCCATCGCCCCTCCCGTACTGTTGCTCGTCCCTTGCTGTCGCTCGTCCCGTCTCCGTCAGCCGTCATCGACCTCCGTTTTCTCGGCCGATTACTCTGTTTTCGCGATGGTCTTTTTGGCGCTGCTTTGTGCGCCTTCAACGTCGCCGGGGGAGATAGATCATTCTCTGACACTGGAGGAGGCGAGATGCTATTTCCAGATTCTATGGCGTCTCCGTCGACGACCAGCGGTGTCCATCACGGCGGTGGCAACCAACTGATCAGATTTTTTTATTTTTTTTTATTTTTAGATTTTATTATATTATTATTAAATATGAGGGTAATATTGTCTTTTAATTAAATAATGAGGGTATTGTAGACATTGCATAAGCAATAAGCTAGATTCTGTTTAAAAAAGCAACCCCCAACTAGCTTCTCAAAAACTGATTATTGAATGAGCAAATTAGAAAATAAGTTACTTTTGGGGAGTTTACCAAACACCCATTTATTCAAAACTTGACAAATAAGTGATTATTTATCAATTTTAAGCAATCTCAAACATAGCCTTAATCGTTTACTGTTATGTGTTATTGATCATGTTTCTTTAAGAACAAATAATGAATTAATACCATATAAAATTTCTACTTCATGACCAAATCTAAAGTATGGATTATCAAAATATTCTCATCAATCACGCTATTTCATTTATTCAGTAATCTAATATGCAAATATATCATTTACCATAAATATATATTTATTTTAACCCTTTAAGCAAATAACAGTGAATAAATGAACAACTTTATAATCAATCAAGTTGGTATATATGATATATAAAAGAAAATACATACATACCATAAGAAAAAGAAATTTTATTCTTTCTAGTTCTGATTTTTGGGTTGCAAACTTCTGGTTGCTAAATATAGAAAAATATCATTTTCCCCCTATATTATGACCTAATAGTAAATCTGCCCCCTGTATTTTCACTAACGGCCATTATACCCCTTGAAACTAAACATATTCGTCAAATTCTCCTTTTCCGTTAAAATGTCTCGTCGATTGTTATCTTCTCATTGACTGCAAGGGTAATATTGTAACTTTAACATAAAATCATTAATACACATTTATTTAAGATTTAAAAAACTAGAAAAAAAAGTGAAAAGTAAAAAACAAAAAATAAAAAATGGTGGAGATCTATCATCTTCTTCATCAAAATTCCAGAAACCATTCCAAAAAAAAAATGCATAAAACATTCATCAAACACCAAAAATCCATCCCCAATTCACCATTATCATTATCAATCAAACCCACCAGAATCATCATTCAATCAAACCCACCACAAATCAAACTCACCAAATATCAAACCCACCATATCAAATCCAGAAAAATAATTTCAAGGGTGTGGTGATGATTTTCTAATGTTAAACCCAGAATAATAAAAAGCAAAATTGAATCATCAATAAATCATTTATCCCGGCCGGCCTTGGGCCTGGATTTGCGGGGCGGCTGCCCAGGCCCGTAATTTGAAGGGCTAAGTTTTACATGAAATTAGTTGTTAGTTTAATGTAAAAGGGCCTGATAAATATTTTGTAGACGATTAAAAAGGCCCAGTTTAATGTTGCTTGAATAAATAAAAAAGGCCTAGCTTGATATTGTTTTACTAAATAAAAAAGGCCCAGCTCGAAGTTGTTTCAATAACAGGTCCAACAAGACTTTAAAAAAGTGGCCCAATTTCATAATTCAATTTTTTTAAGGATAATCAATTAGCAATTTTGCATCATTCGTTCATCAGTTCTTCACCAAAGTATCAAACACAACCGCTCATTAGTCTTTCTTTCTCTCTCTCTCTCTCTCTCTCTCTCTCTCTCTAAAGTCTAAAATCAATCGCTCTGCTAAAATCTTTAAGTCTCGGTTCTCATTTCTCACTCTCAGTCTCACTCTCACTAAGTAATATGTGTTCTGAGTTTTGACTTCTGATCTGAGTATTTGACTTATGTCACAAGAAAGGTTAAATGGGTTGGCACAAGTGAAAATCTCCAATGAGACGGTTTCATTGGTGTGGCAATAAGACCGCCCAATATACGTGTAGCTTTTTAAGTTTTAAAATATAATTTAATGTTTTCAATAAAAATGATACACTTTTATTGGACGATCTCACCACCTGTCAATGAGACCGTCCCATTGAAGAATAGATCAGATTGACTTTTAAGTTTTTCTTTATTAAAATTATAAATTTAGTGATGATGATTGATGGTGTTTGGATGGTGTTTGAGGATTTTTTTTTAATTATTTAGTTAATTTTAACAAGTAACCTATTTAACCCTATGTCATTTGATTGTTTTTAAGGGGCAAATATGTCTTTGTATTAAAGCTTTCTTTATAATTATTTTATAAATATCTGGATGGTCAAATGGTTATTTACATAGTATATTGAAGGGTAAAACGGTCATTTACTGTGAGAATTAACTTTTTAACAGAAAAACTAACGGAAATGGAGAATATGGCAAATACGTTTGGTTTCAAGGAGAATAACGACCATTAGTGAAAATATAGGGGTACAGTTGCTAATAGGTCATAATACAAGGGAAAAATGACATTTTTCCCTAAATTTATTTACCTTTCTTTTTGAGTGGTGCTATTGGCACCCCCTACTGATCTATTCATGCCCCATTTTTTAAAATTTTGATTTAATTAAATAAAATTAAATGTTTTTATTAAATTTTTTGGTTTATTTCCAAAACTACTCATTTTACTTATTTTTCAAACTTAATACATACCATATGGGTGCGTTTGGTACGCGGGACGGGACAGGACAAGGTGGGACAACTTGTTCTTGTCCCATGTTTGGCGTGACCTTAGCATGGGACAAGACGGGACATGGTGGAACAAAAATCACAAAAATTTGTCCCACCCAAGACTCTGGGACAACTTGTCTCATGACATGGGACAAGTGTCAAAAAGACCAATTTACCCTTTAAATGTTTAAACAGTTACAAACATATCCAATATATTATATTATATATATATTAATAATATATATATAAATTATAATTACATATAATATATATATAATAATTACATATAATATATATTATATTAAATTATATATTATAATATATTAAATATATTAAATATATTATTATTATTATTATATATATTAATATTTAATAATATATAAAAATTATAATTACATATATAATATAATATAATATAATTATATATATTATAAAATTATATATAATATATTAAATATATTATTATATATATAATAATATTTAATAATATATACTATATCATATATATATATATTATATAATAATATATATATATAGGATATAATAATATATAATATAATATATATTATATATATATTATATTAATATATATATATATAATATTATATATGATAAATATATATATTAATATACATTCACAGCCGAGAGTGTATAAGAGTTAGGCTGTTAGAATTCCGATAAAGTCAATATAAAAGGAAGATTTTCTCCAATATGAATTCCTCATCCTCTGAAATAACTCATCATCGCCTCTCTTCTTCTGTGTCCTTACCTCCTTCTATTCGACGTACCCAGTCCAACAAAATACAAAACCTTGTTGAATATACACACATCCATGATTCCGCTCAAATCTCTGAAACTGCTTTACCTCTTCTCAATCCTTACAATATTTTCAAAAGAAATAAGTCCATTACCAGACGAATTTCTCATCTTGTGCAACAAAGGAGACCCCCTGTTAAAGAATATGTGCAGTCTTCTGCACTTGATAATTGCTTAATTCCAGCATCCTCTACTGAGCAATATGTTGATCTAGAGATTGGTCAGCCCCTGATCGATCAATGGATCCGAGAAGGTTATTCCCACCTTCATGTCGGTGCTGTTCGGATCATCCTCACCCTTCATGGCAGAAAAGGATTACCTGTCACAGCCAGACTTGCCTTGCTTAACACAGTCTTTCAAGACTACGAGCAGGCGGTTATTGGTACCTGCCTTTCCACTCTCCATGCAGGAAGCATCTCTCTAACATATTACCCCAACTTCAACATCCCCCTACGAGATGCCAATCTCCACAACTGTCTCAAGATACAACTTCAGTTGATGGGCATCAAGATGCTCCCAGATTCTTACATGGCCACCCTTCATCACCTGATCGCCTATCGTCTTCAAGACCATGCCTTGGATCTGCCTATCCCAGGCCACTCCGGTGACACCATCTTCATCAAAGCTGAAAGAGAAGATGAAGTTGCCACGATCCTCCATATTCCTAAACAATTACCCAGAGACCAACTTCTCGAGATCATGCCGCTATCTTGGATCACCAACTATGAAAAGGCTTTTCAAAATACCATTCCTGTCATCGCCTCTGACACTACTTATACCAGACAACCATATGGCACTGTTAAGACAATTTATAAGCCTCTTACAGCCATTTCAGCCTCTCCTTCGGAAGCTACACCTACTGCTCCTGCCCCACCCAGTGCTCCTCCAGAAGCCCCTATATTTCAGTCCTTGATGATCCGTCCTCTTATCTTTGAAGATGACATTCCTATCTACAGCTTTGAAGCTAATGGCTCTGCAGTCTATACATATAAGATCAACGGTCACTTTATCTGGGATGTTGATCCCTCCGTGTGTGACCCAGATTGCCTTTGCAACCGTTCATCCAGACAACTTCTCAATTCTACTTGCAGACCCGTCCGCCATCGGACCCACTCTTCAGATAACCCAGATAATCCCTGGATAGGTTTACTACCTGTCTCTTCACCACCTCTTCCCATATATGACAGAGCATTACAGATTCTCTACACTGAAGCTCTTTTACCCAGTCCTGTTTCACAACCGATTCAGTTTTTCATGGCCTCCAGCTATGACCAAGATTTCCCTCCTTTGGAACCCACTTCTAATCCTGAGAAGACGCGGTTCTCCAGACCTTATGTTCAAACCACTGAGGTTTTACCTGATGGTTCTGTTAAGCATCCCTCTCATGCTGAACAGGTTCTCAACTGGCAACCCATGATGCCAAAATCCAAAATCGAGTCCTGAGTTCTATTGATCAGAAGATTGACCGAGTCTCTCATCATGTTTCCCAACATGAGAATCGACTTCATAGCATGGATTCCACTTTTCGACAGATGTTTTCTGATCTCCAATCTCGAATTGCTAAACTGGATGCAGACCTCCACTACTATATCAACCTTGGTTACCATGGTTCCAAGTTTGATAAGAAGGAAAAGGAAATTAGACAGCTCAGAGCTCAACTAGATCAATTACAAAAAGATCAGGCCTATTCTAAGCTGCCTCCATATCAGTCCAGAATGTCTCATCCCCATTCCATGGGATTTTCGGCCTCTCCTCCTCCTTCTCCTGCAAGGTCCCCAGACTATTCGCATTACTTTAAGTCTACCAGAGAACTATTTCAGAAGTATCCTCTTCCGAAAGACGCCTCAAAGTCTAAGCCTCAGTCCTCTACGGCTTCAAGTTCTCGTTCCCGTAAGGATAAAAGCCCTGCTCAATACAAGCCAACATTCTATGCATCTCCTATGTCCTCTCCATCCGCCACAATGGCCTCATACTCTCTTTCATCCTCTTCAGAGTCTCATTCCTCTTTCGGATCTCCGTTCCACCTGTCTTCTTCTCCAGACATGCTAGATCCTACTCAGGCCTTTATGGCTTCCAGAGCAGACCCTTCGGACCGAACCTACGACTCCCCTGGTGATAGTTCTACTGGTCCTACAGGCACTACTCCTATTGTCGAAGAACCTTCTGATGTTCCTCCGGCTCCACCTCCTCAAGCCCCTAAATCCAGGCCTACCAATGACCTTTGGTTCCAACTTGATGACTCTTCTCCTGACACATGGAGAAAGAAAATCTCTGAAATGAGTGCCTGGCTCGATTTACAAATGGCCAAGTCCGAACAAACCCTCGAAGCTATCCTCCGAAAATTTGTTTCTAGCTTTACTGGTTCTCTCCGTGATTGGTACCAAGCCTTGGGTGAATACAGACAGCTCCAGTTTGTTCGAGCCCAATCCACTGCCCATGCCATGGGAATTCTCTTCCGTAAGTTTCTCGGTGATCCCAACCAATATTACAAGCAGGCTCGCCAAGAGTTCTTTGACATGTGTTGTTGCTCCTTACGGAAAAAGGATGTCGAATACCACTACAAACTTATGTCCGACCGATACCACATCCTTGATGGTATTAATGACCAAAGTCTCAAACATATGTACGTCAACTCTCTTCCCACCGAATTCCAAGAAGAACTCCAGCATCGAATTGATACGTCTGGTCGACCTTTCAATGATATCACTTTGGGAGAAATACACATGTTCACACTTGGCGCTCTCGACAAACTCTGCTCCACCCAAAAGATCTTTTTCAAAATGCTTCGAGAAGGAAAGAAATATGAAGGCCAGTGCAAACAGCCCTCTCTTCATATTAAATGCAAAGACAAAGATCAATGCTTTTGCAAATCCAAAAAGAAGAACCACTACCGTCCTTTCAACTCCCGTTCTGGCAAATCTTCAAAATCTAAGACAAAGAAGTTCAAATACTTCAAACGGAAATCCTCTCGAGCCCAGAACAAATCCTCCAAATGTTTTGTTTGCGGCCAGCCAGGTCATTTTGCCAGACAATGCCCGAACAAGAAAGCTAAGTCTGCTAAGCTTGTCCAGCAGTTGGCTTCCATTGCTGATAATATTCCTTCAGATGCTGATGTTGAGTCCATCTTCTCTGAACAAGAAGTTGCTGATCAGAGTACAAGTTTTATCCTCCATCTCTCTGACAGCTCTGACTTTGACTCCTCTGACCCAGAGTCCATCCCAACTTACAGCTCTTACCAAGCAACCTCTACAGAAACCTCCTTAGGCCCTCAGGTTCCTATTCAAATTTTGCCCGGTAAATATGTTAAGTCATTGATGTTATCGCTTATTTTGACACTGGTTCTCATACCACGATGATGAACCCGGCCATCCTTCCTCCTGACAGTTGGAAACCGCATACCCGTTACTTCAAGGCTGCCGATGGTAAGATTTTTACTACCAATCTCATTTCAAAATCTAAGGTTGGTCTAAAGCTCTGCCTGTCCTACACCGTCTGGGCCCAAGTCCTAGGTACACCCTTACCTGACAAAGATATCCTCATAGGCTGGGATGTTTACTGCCAATGCAACTCTCTCCGCATTCTCCCGTCCGGTGTTCGTTACAAACTAGATTTTAAACCCCTTTCCTCTATCCATAAAGTTTTCCCGCTGTCTGCTCTCCAGCCTCCTTTCCAGGATATTCAGCAAAAGCTTCTCCAATTCTGCACTAATAGTCATGCTGAGTTTCACCACCCTTCTCCTCTATGGAAGAATTCTGACTTCTTCGTCCACCTCCCTTTTAAGCTCAATGAAGACGTCAACCCTACTAAGGCCACCCACACAGGCATGTCACCCTCTGACCTTCAGTTAGCCTCTGCTGAATGCGCCGAGCTACTCAGCCAAGGCCTCATTGAGCCTACTTCGTCTCAATGGGCCTGCCAGGCCTTTTATATTGAAAAAAGATCAGAACTGACACGTGGAAAGAAAAGACTGGTGATCGACTACAAGCCTTTGAATCTCTTCCTTAGGGATGACAAATTTCCAGTCCCCAAGACGTCCACTCTGTTCTCCCAGCTTCCTGGTGCTACCATTTTCTCCAAATTTGATCTCAAAGGTGCTTTCTGGCAAATTGGCATCCATCCTGATGATCGTCATAAGACCGCATTCTGTCTCTCCAATGCTCATTACCAATGGAAGGTCCTCCCTTTCGGGCTTAAAACCGCCTCTTCCCTCTTCCAGAAAGCCGTGACCCGGATCTTTCATCCTTTGCTCCATTCAGCCCTCGTCTACATTGATGATATCCTTCTGTTTTCTCCTGAAAAACAGTCTCATTCTCACCTCCTTCAGACCTTTCATGATATTGTTCTTAAATATGGTATCATGCTTTCTGATAAAAAGAGTTCAGTTGGTCAATCTGAGATTGACTTTCTTGGCATGCACATTTCCAATGGACAGTACCACCCTGGTCCCCACCTAGCATCCCAACTCCTTGATTTCCCGGATTCTCAGCTCACTTACAAACAAGTTCAACAATTTCTCAGGATCGTTAATTTTATCAGAAATTTCATCCCTAAAGCCAGCCACTACACATTCAGGCTATCCGTTCTTCTGAAAAAAAATCCTCCTTTGTGGGACCATACACACACCTCTGCTGTGAGCCACCTCAAGAAAGTGGCCCAGTCTCCTCCTGCTCTTACCATTCCATCCACAGGACAGCTCATCCTCCAGACGGATGCCGGCGATCATTATTGGGGTGCTATCTTAATTGAAGACAAGCTTAGCCAACGCCATTATTGTGGTCATGCAAGTGGACAATTCAAAGAAGCACAGAAACATTATCACACTGTCTACAAGGAGATCTTAGCAGTCAAATATGCCATCCAAAAGTTTGACTTCTACCTCTGGACAAAGAAATTTACAGTCGAAATGGACAACTCCTCTTTTCCTAAAGTTCTCGAGTTTCGGAACAAGATTCCTCCCAATCCTCAACTATTACGACTCAAAGATTGGTTTGCTCGCTATGATTTTACTGTGCGGCACGTGAAAGGCAAACACAATATAATTGCGGATATGCTCTCACGTCCTCCATCAGTTCACCTTGTCACTCCCTCATACAGAATTCCCCTTGTCCTGATGGCCAGCTCAGCATATTTTTCAGCTTCATCTTCTTCCGTTCCTCTCTCCTCCTTCCCTCCGGTCAAGGATTTTCCTCCAGAACTTCTTTCTCAAGTTCCCCCAGGTCAACAACCTTCTCTTCTCCAGATGCAGACCTTTGCCCACACATATCTTCCTATCTACTTGCTCCAGCTCAAATGGCAAGGAATCCGTCATGTCCTTTCTAACCCTTCCAGACCTTTTCTGGATCCTTTTATCATGCCTCCGATCTGCTATTTTTCTCCCCAAGTTCTCTGGTATTTATGGTGTTTATCCATCCTCCATCACCATGCCTTTGTCTTCCCTCTCCAGGCTACATACACCCTGATCCAGAATCCCTCTCCTCATCGTACCCTGTTCCTCACTTTCCTTCAGTGGTTTAACCCTTTTATCAGTCTGGAAATCCGAACTCACCAAGCTCATGGGTCAGTACAACCTTTGGAAGTTGGATCCTGAATCAGCTGCCTCTGTTTCCTGTATATGGATTCTCCACTGGCCCTACCACTCCAATCCTTAACGGGAGCTACTGTGGTCCTCCAATGTCAGCTATGAATGGCAGACTACTTTTGACTACCCGACCTCTTATCCCCAAACTCTACGGACTGCTCTTCTGAACTTCTTGCTCGATGTCAACAGAATCTCTATTCCTGAACCCTTCATCCTTCCTGGTGTGCCCCGAGATCCCTCTTCGAGTTGGCATCCTTTCCAGGATTCCTTCCTGCTTGATTCTCAGGACCCTCTGGCTATGGACATCTGGCCCTGTTTCATTTGTGGTGCCTAAGACTCAGATGACGAAGACCATACCAATTGTAATCTTCATAGCCCATAGTTCGTCCTCCAGCTACCCACATGGTGGGCCCAGCTTCCTGTTTGCTTTTGTTTGTTTGCTTTTGTTAATGCCGGCCACCTGTTTAGGCCCTGTTTGCTTTTGTTTGCTTTAGATGACTATCGGCTCTACCTTATCCCGACTTGTCTCTCCTCCCTCTATAAAAGGAGCTCGGGTCTCTCTTGTAAGGCAGATCGAAAAGAAATAAAAACTTCTGTTTTGTTTATCATGTCTAGCTAAATCATCTTCTTCTTCCTTCTTTATATTGTTCTATCAGAAAGCTCTCAGCCTGTAATATTATCTTAGTATGCTCTGTGCTTGCCTCTAGTTGAGGATCCTGCATATCAGAAAGATGATATTGATCCACTAGCTCAAGGTCCTTATCAGTCTCTAGATGTCCGGTAGCTTTTGTGTCCCGTCCAAGCTAGAGTTGCCGCTTTAGGGAAAATATAATCGCTGAGTGACAAAGAGAGACTGTGTAAGGCTCCCTGCCATCGCCATATATATATATATATATGATATATAACCTATATATATTATTATTATATATATTATATATATAATATATATGATATAGTATATATTATTAAATATTATTTTATATATAATAATATATTTAATATATTATATATTATTATATATAATATTATATATGTAATTATAATTTATATATATTATTATATATAATGATATAATATATCATATTATTATATATATAATATATATAATATAAAATATTAATATATAATATTATTAAATAAGTATAATATATTTCAATTACAATATTTATTTAAAATTGATAAATACAATATATAAAAATTGTTTAATATATTGTTTAATATTAGACAGAACAAGGAGGACACTCTGGTCATTTGAACCTCCTGTCTCGTCCTGTCCTAGCCATACCAAACGCATAACAAGACAGTTCAATGTCCTATCCCATACATTCCAAACACATCATGGAACAACTGTCCTGTCATGTCCTGTCATGTCCAGTCCAGTCCCGTTCTGTCCCGTCCCCGTACCAAACGCACCATATATGATCTTTCTATCTCTTATCTCTATATCTGTATACATCTCTCTCACCTTCATTGATTGATTTATTTTTTTCTTCTCATTTCTTTTTTTTAGTTTTTTTTATTCTTATTTCATGATGGAAACGAAAAAAGAAAAAATAATTGGGTACTTCAATACAACGACAGCTTGATATCATTCTAAAAATAAATAAACTTCAAACTTATTTCCAGAGAATGAATTGTTTCCAGATGTTTACTATCATTGTCAGACAATTCTTGCTTTATGTCATTCTCGGACAATTCTTCAAGATATTTGATATCGTTCTTAAACAATTCTTCCATATTCTTGATATCGTTCTTAAACAATTCTTTCATAGTCTTGATATCGTTCTCAAACTTTTTCATAATATTTTAGATGTATTTAAGAAGCATATTTTAGGGTTTAAGAATTAAATTTTTTTTTGAAGATGAAGAAACAGATTACGGGTTTAAGAATTAAATTTTTTTTTTAAGAAAAAACAGATTACTAGGTTTTTTTTTGGAAAAGGAATATGAAATTTTAATAGATTTACTTTGTAGAAAATTTCTTTCCTAAATTGTATGTCTTTTTAAGTAATTTTGATAAAGGAAAAAAAAAAGAATATTCCATAATTTAAAAAGTGGGGCATGAATAGATCAGTATGAGATGTGCCAATAACACCACTCTTCTTTTTCTTTAAGAAAAAGGAATTTTAGGTATAATATAAATAAGAAAGGTAGAAAAAGTGATTAAATAACAATAAGCAACCATAATATTCATTAATATTAACTTACTTTCGGATGGGGAAGATTCAAATTAATGGCAAAATACATAAAGCATACTCATAAGATTACTTTAATCAACATACAGTGGTATAGAAACAAGCAAAATTGAATTTAACTACAAGTGCAAGTTCAAAACAGTGATTAATACATATCAGAATCTTTATAAAACAAGGATTCGTTTATTTTTATTTTTTTTTGTTCTCTTTATATATTTTTTTAAATCTAATTTAAAACTTCAAGTTTTAAGTAATTTTCAGAATTTAGAACTTCTAGTTCTAAGTGATTTCTCAAATTTAGAACTTCTAGTTTCTAAATAATGGCATAAATCTAGAACTTTTAATTCTAAATAATTTCTCGAATCTTGAACTAACGGTTTTGATTTTCGAATATGGAACTTCGATCTTGTTCTGATTTTCTAATCAATAGCTTCAAATGAAGTGTCTTTTTTATGTTTAAGGATATTTTTGTCTCAAACTCATTTTAAATATTATTCAAACACCAAGTTATTAACTACCTTACTAATATGTATTGTAAAAAAAAAAGTTATTAACTAATATGTCACTCACACAAAATCTGTACCAATAGGTTCTATAAATTGAAAGAGTTGGTTACCAAACGAGGAAATATGAGGTTTTGTCACTTTTTTGAGCTCGTGTTTCAAGAATATTATCATTTTAATAATTTATGTTTTAAAGGCACCAAAGTAAGTGACTTCCAAAAATACCCTTACTTTTAGTATTTTTTATTATATCTTTGACTTTAACTTGTTAAATTTAAAGTGTTGTCTGAAATCTACTTCTCTCTCTAACTTTAAATTCTCTGTAATTTCCAAGTTCATCTTCTTCTCCAACTCATGGTCACTGTTCATCTCCTTCTCCAACTCTTGGTTGCTGTTCATCTTATTCTCCAACTCGTGGTCTTTTTCTCCTCTTTTTCTACAAATCACGCTAAGGTAATCTCATTTCTTGTGTTTTTTGTTTTGTTTTGAATCTTCCATTTGTAAAGCTGTTTGAGGTACGTAGGTTTAGTTGCACAGTCCAGTATATGGAACTTCAAATTTCAGAAGTCTTGGATATAAGTCTAGGACGGAAGTCTCGGATAGTTTTCCCAAAGTCTCTGAACATATATAAAAGTCTCGGAAATGAATAGGTTATTCAAAAGTCTCAGAGACTTTTATTAATGCTCCGAGACTTTTTAATGTAATATCCGAGACATATTAACCATGTTCTGAGACTTCTGTTAATACGTCCAAGACATTTCATTGAAATGTTCTGAGACTTTTCTATTATATGTCCGAGACTTTTCAAACGGCCCCGAGACTTTGGTTTAATATGTTCCGAGACATTTTATTAATATGTCTGAGACTTTAGTTTAATATATTCCGAGGCTTTTGAATCGGCTATAATTTTTTGAGATTTTAATCTTCTTTGGTTGCCTATATCTATTTCCATGTGCCTCTCATTGTGTGAATTTTGTTATTCAATAACCGATAAGATGAGTGAACTTAGAGAATGTATAACAATTCTCTAAGTTCACTCATCTTGTCGGTTTGTGAATGTATAACAAAATTCATTCAAAGGTCTGAGATAACAACTTTGTGAATGTATAACAACTTAGAGAGTATGTAACAAAATTCACACAATGAGAGGCAACCAAACCAAAGAAGCCTGAGATAACAAGTTTTTCAAATGTCTTGGATAGTGTTACAAAAGTCTCGAACATATAGCAGAAAAGTCTCGGACATTGTTTTCAAAAGTCTCAGACATTGTTTACAGAAGTCTTGAAAAGCTTGATCCTTTAAGACATTTGATTGATCCTCCGAGACTTCTGGTGGTGTTATAAAAAGTCTCGGAGAGTATTATTAAAAGTCTCGGACTTCTTGTCTTTTGGCATGCATGATCCTGGCAAGAGCTAAGTAAAGTGAAATATTTCAAGCTTATATACTTAGCAATCCATGATCCATGCATGTCAAATGACAAAATATCCGAGACTTTTTATAATAGTGAACATCCATTGGCTCATAAAAGTCTCTGAGACTTGTTATCAATTTTTCGAGACTTATTACGTATATTCCGAGACTTATTCACAATTTTCCAAGACTTATTAACAATTTTCGAGACTTATTACTAATTTTTCGAGACTTATTAACAATTTTTCGAGCCTTATTGCATGATCAACTTTAAGTATTTATTCATTTTTATTGTACAATCCCCATTTTTATTGTACAAGAAAATGGATCGAGTTAGAATAGTTATATCCTATAACGGTTGATGGGAGCAACTAGCAGACGGAAGCCAAATGTTTGTTGGCTCTAATAATCAGGGATTATACGTGTCCAAGAATATAACTTTTGAAGAGTTGTTGGTGCGCGTGCCAATCCATTGTGAAATATGATCCAAGCAATACAATATTGATCTACAATCAATATCAATTATTACTGGCACTACATGTTGCACATTTATAAGAAACGACGATGATGTTCATTTTATGCTAGTGGAAGATAAGGTGATTCCTCAAGTATGTGTTAGCCTAATTGAAAGGAGATATGAATGTGCGATGGGTGATGACATCCCTCTTCATAGAAATCCCTAACATTATTCGTTCATCAGCGGTAGTAACCAAATGTTCACGCAACGGAGTGGGACGTACAATGATGGAAATCCCTAAGGTCCAGAAAACATTTGCAGTGTCCCGCTTCCAGCAGTGCGTTGAACCTCATATTGACGATTACTTTAGGGGGGACTCAATTTGAGGTGAATGTAGAGCCCAATTATGATCATATATGTGACTAAGGAAGGCGTGTGCATGGTGACCATCCCCATGGTAGTGCACCGGATATGCCAGAGACATGCAATCTCTTGCAAATGTTAATCTCTCAACTTCCGATAACCACTCAACTTGGGTTATTCCCGGATCCGAATTATATTCGTTTGGCCAAGTGAGCAACACCATGAGATCACGTGAACCTAACACTTTGATTTACAAAGGTTAATTTTTTCCCAAAAAAAACGATTTAAAGAGGTTAGTAAGTCATCATGTAACGAGGGGGAACTTTGAATGGAAGGTGAACAAGTTTATCAAGCCAGTTCTACATTTGGTGTGCAAGATTGACAACTGTAAGTGGAAATTAAGAGCGGTCAGTAGAGATCAAGGCACATTCTTTCAAGTAAGAAGTTTTGAAAGTGAAAACAGTTGTCCCTTGGAGGAGGTCAACCGACGCCACCGAAAGGCTAGTGCGGTCATAATTTGTGAAGTAATAGCCCATAGACTCCAACAACAACACGATGGTCGTCTAATGCGACCTAAAGACATAATTACGGATATGAAAACAGTGTTTGGCATCCATGTTATATATAGTAAGGCTCACCAAGCATTGGATTATGCATTGGCATTGACTTATGGATCGTATGAAAAAATGTGCAACTACCGCCATCTTTTGGTTATGTTCTGGAATAACTAAATCCGGGCATAATCACAGATTTACAGTGCACGGAGGACACTAAATTTTTTTTTTCTTCATGTCGATTGGGGCTTCAATCAGAGTTTCCGACAGCGTATGCGTCATGTGATTGCTGTTGACGATACCATTCTAAAATGGAGATGTAGGGGTCCAATGTTTGTGGCAACAACATAAGATGGCAATGAACAAGCATATCCAATAGCTTTTGGTTACAGGGATTTAGAAAACAACGCTTCTTGGGAGTGGTTTTTGGATTGTTTGAAGGGTGCCCTCTGTCATAATGAAGATTTGGTTTTCATTTCCGATCAACATGCAAGCATAAAAGCCGGGATAGCTAGAGTCTTCCCACATGCAACCCATACAATATGTGTTTGGCACTTTTATGAAAATATAAGGAAATTTTTCCATATAAAGGATGTAGCACAGATAATGTTTGCACCAGTGAAATCATACCAAGAATTGCAATATAACCAATGCATGGAGGAGTTACGTAAACTATCACAGAATGCGTAAGATTATGTTGTCAATGTCGGGCGAGAAAAGTGGTCCCGTGTCCATTGTCCCCAATGAAGGTATAGGTTGATTACAACTAGGGGTAGCAATACGGGTTACGACACGATGGGTTGACACGACACGAACACGATTATTGTGGGTTTGGGTTGAGCCTAAACGGGTCGTGTCATTAAACGGGTCAACCCCGTGTAACCCGTTTAATAATCGTGTCGTGTTCGGATTATGTCTCGCGGGTCACGGGTTAACACGATTAGTAAGGGCAAATGTGTAATTTTAGTGTTGAGTGGCATTTATGTAATTTTTACATATGCTATATAAATTTAAGATGTGCAAGTGTGCAACCCTAAACTTAAATATCATTTCACACAGACATCACTCTTTCACTCCATCAGTTAGAAACTCTATTCTACCAGCCGCAACTGCTTAGTTGCTTCTCGGTGACTTTTTCTCTTCACGACTTCACTTCCATCAATCTTGTCTCTACCGCCGATCTTGCCTCTTGTCAACGGTAAGAACACTTAAGATCCATTTCTTGTTTTTCTTTCCAGATTTTTGTTTGTGTTGGTGGTAGAATGTGTGGGTTTGGGTGTGTTAGCTTTGTTTCTGCCTTTGCTTTGTTTTTCTGGGTGTTATGTTATCACATTATCATGATTTTTTGGATAATTTTCTGTAAATCATTTTTCATGCTTGATTTTTTCCAATAATGTTTAAACGAACTGCACTGCCTGTTTCAGTTGAAATTGCTTGTAAATTAATAATTTTAAAATCGTAAAGGTGAAAAAAGAAGAGAAGATATAAAAGAAAACGGGTCTTTTTTGATTTCTATAATTCAATGAAACATCAGTTTCATCAAATTAACTTGTTAATTTCTTTATTTGTTCAATAGAAGATTTAACTTCCTAACCCAAACTTGTGTAAAATTATATACAAAATTTCCATGAATATATAAATAGTTGTTATCAGATCACTTTCACTGATGTTAACCTTTTGCCTTATAGTTTGGTCCACACACATGACACGCCTAACAAGATCAATTTCTTTATTGAAGAATCACATACATACCAACTTTTTTTCAATTAAGTCTTTACTCCCTAGTCTGGTCTAAAATGTAATTAAGAATTTTGGAAAGAAAGAAAAAGTAAACTAGGCAGAACAAATTATCACATTATATATGAAAGAATTGGTTACATAATCTCTATTTTTGTAGCTTCTCAGTATTCCCACAATTTAAAAAATCTCCAAATCAAAGAAACATGTGTTGTGTGACCCATCTGTATAATTGCAAGAAATATATGTGATTGCATGCTCTCGATTTGTGCCTTGTGGTGTAATTTAGGTGGGTCTTTGATTGAATTGGTTGTTGATTCACATTTTTAGTTGATTTTAATTGTTATTCACATTTTGCAAATCATACATTTATGGATTCTAATGAAGTCTATAACGGTCATTTTGCCTTCGAGTCCAAGAGTATGGAAGAGGAGTGTGATGCTGATACATAAGTAGAAAATACCAGTGGTGATACCGGTAAAGGGAAGAACGTTGTGCAAAGCAAGCCTTCTCGCAAAAGGAAGGAGACTTAGAAGGTTTTGAAGGCATTTGTGAAGCTGCCACGAGGTAAAGATGGAAGGTTGCGGTGCAAATGCAAGGGTTGCAGTAAGACATATCTTTGCGAAAGTACTCATGGCATAGGTAATATGATACGACACATGGAATCTTGCACTAAGCTTGCAAATAATGATATTAGACAAATGCTATTGAATAAGGGTAGTCAAGATGATATGGTAGTGTCTAATCGTAAGGATCCTCAAGTAGTTCGGGATATAATATCTGCTGCCATTGTTACTCATGATTTACCTTTCATATTTGTGGAGTGGTCATGGATTAGAAGACTTATTGAATACTTGTGTGATGATGTCACTTTAGTGTCTAGGAACACCGCGAAAGCGGATGTGGTAAAGTTGTTTTCTAGAGAAAAACAAAAGATAAAAACAATGCTAGAAAATACTCCTGGTAGGATTTGTTTGACATCTGATTTGTGGACTTCTATAAATACCGATGGGTTTTTATGTCTCACATCACATTTTCTTGATAGAAATTGGGTCTTACAAAAGAAAGTGGTAAATTTTTGTATAATGTTGCCACCACATGATGGAGTGTCCTTAGCTCACAAGATTAATACATTTTTATGTGAATGGGGAATTGAAAAGAAGATATTTTCGATAACTTTGGATAATGCTTCATCAAATAAATCGTTTGTCGATCTTTTGAAAAGTCAATTGAACTTAAAGAAGGCACTTGTATGTAATGGAGAGTTTTTACACATTCGTTGTTGTGCCCACATTGTTAATTTGATAGTTCAAGATGGCTTAAAGGAAATAGATGAGGTTGTCCTTAAAATTCGTGAGCGTATTAGATATATTAGAGGATCACAAGCTAGAAAGCAAACATTTTTAGGTTGTTGTAAAAATGTTTCTTTGGATTCTAAGATGGGTTTGAAGCAAGATGTTCCAACTAGATGGAATTCAACTTATCTTATGCTTCAAAGTGCTATTTATTATCGTCGTGCTTGGTGTTCTTTAGAGTTGAGTGATAATAATTTCAAGCATTGCCCTTGTCCAAGTGAGTGGGAGAAAGTTCAAAAAATTACCTCTTTTTTACAATATTTCTATGATCTTACTTGTGTTTTCACGGGAACAAAGTACCCAACTTCAAATCTGTTTTTACCCAAGGTGTTTTCAACTTATATGTTTTTGAAGCTAAACATGGACAATAGTGATGAGTTCTTGAAAAAGATGGTCATTTAAATGTACAAAAAGTACTACAAGTATTGGGGTGAGTTTAGCGTTATCTTGGCAATAGCTTTGGTTTTGGATCCTTGCTATAAGATGACGTTTGTGGAATTTGCATACAAGAAAGTTTATGGCATTGATTCACCAGAGCTAGACAAGGTTCGGAACAAGTTATTATCCTTGTTTGATGAGTACATGCTCATTTCAATGAGTACAAGAGAATCCACTTCAATGACATTACCTAGTTCTAGTGGAGGTGGTGACACCATCACCGATATGGGAGGTGAAATCTTCGCTACAGACATTATGCAGGTAATGACTTTATTATTTTTTTGTTTTGGTGTTATTTTTCTGTTTTGTTTTCTAATTTTATTTATAACATTAACTTTGTTTATTTATTTATTTTGCTTTAAACTATATGTACAGGAGTATGAAGCTTACAACCAACAAGAAGATTCTAATGTTTGCAACCAAAAATCACAATTTGAGATGTACTTGGATGAACCAAAACTTGAAATGTCGCCGAATTTAGATGTTTTGGACTATTGGAAAGTCAATACGGTCTGTTATCCCGATCTTTCTGTCATGGCCCGTGATATTTTGAGCATCCTGATATCTACAGTGGCATCCGAAGCGGCATTTAGTGTTGGCGGTCGAGTCCTTGATCGGTTTCGCAGTCTACTAAAACCGGATATGGTGGAGGCAATAGTTTGCACTAGAGATTGGATGCAAGGAGAAAATGGTAATCTTTTTATTACTTGATTAATATTTAAGTATATTAACATTAATATTCGTATTATTGTAGTGAGTGAAGCTCTTGAAGTGGATGATATTGCTGAAGATATTTTGAAATTAACTCTCGAGAACAGTCCAAGTCCATCTGTCGAAAGTGCCACATCTCAATTTGGCGATTAGTGGTGAAATAATATACACTTGCTTGTTAAAAGTATTTTTCTTATTTATTAAAACTTCTAAGTTATTACTTATAGTCTAATGCATTGAATTTATCTTGTAGGTTTATGTAATTATGGATAGCTAGTCAGCTGGTCAGCAAGAAGAAATCATATCAATTCATCAAGGCATTAGGAAGTTTTTAAATATTGGATGTCTTTTATATTATTATGAACTTGTGGATTTTTATTTGTGGATTTAATTATGGATTTGTATTTGTAGATTTGGCATTATCATAACTCTTGAATATCGTTTTAAAATTCTGGATTGAGGAGTTATTTGATTAGTGTTGTAACTATTGTTGTTTGTATTTAGTATTTTGTGATATTAGTTTGAGAATTGATTTTATTTGATTACTTGTTTTATTTTTAATGTATTTTAATGAAATTAATCTAAACATGTTAAATGGGTTGTGTAAACAAGTCAACTAAACGGGTCATTTGACACGACCCGTCAAACCCGTTAAATAAACGGGTTATTCGTGTTGACCCATTTTTTTTCGTGTCGTGTTTGGGTCAGGGGGGTCTGACCTGTTTAATAATTGTGTCGTGTTCGGGTTGCCTCAAAATTAATCGTGTCGTGTTCGGGTTGGTCCCAACCCGACCCGTTAACCCGTATTGACACCCCTAATTACAACCAATACTGCTGAGTGCCTGAACTCATACTTGAGATTTGCACGGTACCAATGTTAACTTTGGCTGAGTTTATAGGGGATATGTTGCATCGTTGGTATAACGACCGTCATTGAGATGCACAGTCCATGCGTCACCAACTAACTAACGCTGCACAATTGAAAATCTCGAGACGTATTGAGAAATGTATTTACATGACCGTAACTCATGTTGATTGAAGCATATTCTTGGTTAAATTGAAAGGATATCAGTGGATGGTTAACTTATTGCAAAAGACTTGCATATGTAACAAATTCCAAATGGATTACCTACCATGTTCTCATGCACTTGCATCGGCTAGGTAAGTTGGATTCTGTCAACTATTTTTAAGTTTCAGTTATTATTCATTTAACATGTTTTGTTCCATTACTTCAGGAAGCGAAACTTGGATTACATTTCCTAATGTGCAGACTACTACAATAGGGAAACACTTGTGGGCACATATTCAGTGCCTATCATGCCAGTGGTGCATCACAATACTTGTGTAGTGCCTGAATACATAAGACAATGTGCAGTATTACCTCCAAAATCAAAAAAGGACAAAGTACAAGCTGGTCTGGGTCGCCCGTAAGAGAATTGATTTCCCTTCATATCAGAGAAGACATCCACACAGAAGTGTAGAGGATGTGGACAAACCGGACACAATAGTAGGCGGTGTACTAACCCTCCGACGCCTCTAGGTAGCAGTAGCCAACTTGTCCCAGACCAATATCGTTGCAAGTGTAGCGTGTGCCACCAAGTCGGGCACAACAAACAAACATGCCCGACCAAGGAGAATAAAATCCAATGACCCAGTAATCCAGAATGAATGAGGACCATTATCTAGAGATTTGTACCTGTACTTTTAAAAAAAGATGTAACTTTATTTACATGCACTTGGTTAATATGTTCCGGGACTTTTATTTTACATGTCCGAGACTTTGTTTAAATATGATCTGAGACTTTTCATTAACATGTCTGAGACTTTTCATTGATATGTCTGAGACTTTTGTTTATATGTTCCGAGACTTTTGATTTATATGTCCGAGACTTTTGATTTACATGTCCAAGACTTTGTTTAACTATGTTCCGATACTTTTCATTAACATGTCCGAGACTTTTAATTGATATGTCTGAAACTTTTGTTTATACGTTCCGAGACTTTTGTACCAACAGTACACTATACATCCATAAAATATTTATACCAACAGTACACTATACATCCATAAAATATTTATACCAACAGTACACTGTACATCCAAAAAATTATACCAACAGTATATGTGTTGAGGTTTTTGCCTTAAAGCTTGTAATTTGTAAATGTGAATTGAACATAAATAAAAGAAATAGTTTATTCATTCAAATTGTCTCATATATTTATATATATATATATATATATATTTAACATGTTATAGAGATTTTTTGATAGCATGACAAGCCAGCATGGTCACCTGAAAGTACGGTGATTAGATATGCCACGTCACCAAAGTCGGCCAGGAAAGATCAACCCAAGACGACCAGTAGATGATCTCAAGGCTTGTTCAAGTTTATCTAAGATGGTCGAGGAAACTAATTGATCAGGTACGAATAACTTGATCGGAGAAACTAGCCGATCAGGTAGAGATAACCTGGTCGAGTAAATACAATCCGATCGGGGTAAAAGAGATTTGGTCGGGTTAGGTAGCTGATCAGTTAGATGACACATGAGAGTCATTAAAGGCAATCACGACTCAGATACGTAAAAGAATAGTCTTATTCAAATAAGATATCATGAAGTAAACTCTGATAAGGAAACAAACTTCCTTATAGAAATCAGAGTCCAAATCAGGCAACAAGTCTAATTCATTCAATTCGTGGAAGACACAAGACATGAAAAAAGATAAAGACGACTTCAACAAGTAATCAGTCCTAGTTAGACACCACTACTTTTCCTTATTTGTATACTACAATTTAGGGTTCTATGCATATATAAATAGACCCATAATCTCATAAAAGAAAAAAGATAAATATATACAGACATATGTAGGAACAAAAAGAAAGAAAGAAACAGAGTGTGTAATCATATTATTCATAGTGAATTCTTTTCCTCGTCGTCACCGGAAACCGTGTATGTTTCCACACTTTGGGGTTTTACCACGTAAAATTTGTGTCTTCATAATCTCTTTTTCTTTTCTTGTTCATAACATTATTGTCAACTCACCATAACTTGTGCGACGCGTGATCGACTTTACGTAATCCAAAAATCACCGTCAACATATATGTCCGAGACTTTTGATTTACATGTCCAAAACTTTGTTTAAATATGTTCCGATACTTTTCATTAACATGTCCGAGACTTTTAATTGATATGTCCGAAACTTTTGTTTATACGTTCCGAGACTTTTGATTTATACGTTCCGAGACTTTTGATTTATATGTCCGAGACTTTTGTACCAACAATACACTATACATCCACAAAATATTTATACCAACAGTATACTATACATCCAAAAAATTATACCAACAGTATATGTGTTGGAGTTTTTGTCCTAAAGCTTGTAATTTGTAAATGTGAATTGAACATAAATAAAAGAAGTAGTTTATTCATTCAAATTGTCTCATACATTTATATATATAACATGTGTATTTAACATCCAAGATTGCCAGATGTAATTTCGAACTGAGTATATGAATGTCATATACAGATGGATTTAGTTTGAAATGAGCAATCTACAGAGTCCGTAGATAGCAAATAAAGCTAGGTACTTTATTTGTGGTTAATTTACAGTTGCGGTCCATTTCGTAATATACAGTGATCTTATCCTGAATCATTCATATGGTGATATGAGAATGGATGCACCGTGTATGATGTGATCATATAGGACTAGACCACGATCTATATAAATCTCTCAATAAGATCCGTTACGTGATGAGATTCATATATATCGACAAATGATGACTATATATGAGTGATCTTAATCTTGAGTGTCTTATCGACCCCTTCAGGTTAGATCGTGGTTTTTGATATACCATGGGTGAGTCGGAGTTACATTCCCGGTCAATATGATTCGTATGTTGGAATCGCGGTTTGGCCAGTGGCTGGGAAGGTTTGTACACAATAGTGGAATCCACTCCTTCTTGCGAGAAGTAGATAGTAGTTCCCTTAAGGGTTGATTCGGGGCTTGAACAATATGAGCGCTCTCCTAATTCCGTGAGGAATGTATGATTTATTGTTCATTAGAGAATCAATGGTACTTAATGAAAAATATGTAATTAGAGGGTTATAACGGACATTATGACTCAGCTCTAATTATGAACTACTTGTGGAGGATTATACCATATGTAATAGCTATATCGATGGACACCGAAAGTTATTGGTTTGTGTAAAAACATCTACAGTTGAGAGAATGCAGCTTCAGGTTTTTAGTGGAATAACACCGAATTTAATAATCATGAAAAATTAATTAAAAAGTTTAATTAATTATTTCTAAGGATTATTGGAGCTCGAAAAACTGTGGGTCCATTAGGTCCCATTACTAGCCCGATTGATTAAAGGTAACAAGGGTCACGGTTGATTAATTGGATTGTCCAATTAATTGTGTTACGAAAGTGACACCTATCTATTTGGTAATTAATTGAATAATGAGATTATTTAATTAAAGAATATTAATGATTAAATTGATTAAATAATAAGATTATTTAATTATGAGATTAATCATTAGTTGGAGGGTGTTGATTGATATTTGTTTTTGAATGAAGATAAGATAATTTGATTTTTTTTATTAAATATCAAATCGAATTTAAAAGTTTAAATTAAAGTCATTAATTAATCCTTATAGATATTAGATATCTTAAACGATGAATTAATGAAAGTGGCCAGCTTAAAAAACAATTAAATATGAGAAATATATTTGCTTTTGAAAACTGATACATGCAGAGAGAATGTATCGGTTCTCTCAATTCAATTGCATTAAATTGCAATTAATGCGTGAAATTAAAAAGAAGAAAAACTAAGAGGTGTGCGGCTAGAGAGAAAAAAAATATTTTTTTTTCTTTGATTCATGGTGGCTGTATTCCACATGTGGAAAACAAGAGTTGTTTTTATAAGTTTTTTCTACCTTCATTCAAGTTCCTGAAACCCGTGACGCGCCCACACGCGGTTGCCAATCGCGGGACATAGTCGGGAAGATCTTGTGGATCAAATTAGGAAGCAGATTGAAAGAGAAATAATGAGCCTTCAAACGCTGGTATGAAATCGTTTCACCTTCTTTGTTGTTTTCGATTATTACTGTACAATTTGGTTTACTTGATGATTGCATAAAAATTCTTAAAATTTCATTCCGCTACACAATCCAAAAACCTGGAACCAACAATCTGTAAATCCAAAAAATAAAATAAAATACCAACGATATGTATATCCAAATAAATATACATGTACATCCAAAAAAATATACCACAACACATACGTGTATGTACATCTAAAAAAATATAACAATAAGTGTTCACTTGGAAGCCTTGGAGTTACAAAAACTTCAACGGCCATTTTCAACCGTAGTGTCTCCATCTGATTATCTTTCCACTCAAACTTCTTCTTTCGTGCCATTAGTGCTCGATCAACAACAGTGTATGGGGACAACATTTACCCCTATTAGGAAAATACAACAAATTCAATTTTAACTAAATCAACAATGTGATTTCAATTACATGAAAAATGTGATTTCACTTTTAACTTACCCCATTGATTGTTGTGGCACATTAGATCTCGTGGTTATGGCCATATGTATCTGAGCGGCCTCCACTTTGTAGCACGACTGGTCATTCCTTCTGTTCTTATAAACTCTGGCCACTGCCAGCATCGATGGTAAAAACCACCATAAGCAGGCAACCTGCTTATTCTTATGCGCAAATGGAACTTGCTGCATAAAGGGATCATAAATGTGGATCGACCGCTTAACGAGGTCTGTAAGGACCTCGATTTTATGATTGGCTTATTTCATGACAAACCACCACATTGGGGATGATTGTGTAATGGGTAGCTTAGGTCCGTATTGGCAAGCTTCCAAGCATCTCCATGACTTCAAGAGCAAAAGGTATATTCACTTGACTTTGTCTCTTGAAGAGTTTAGGTGCACACACACACTTCATGCATGTTTTGTTTATCTTGTATTTGTGTTCTTTATTGTTTGTATAAGTGTGCATCCTTTTCTAAAACACTCACTAGCTTACATTAGATATCATATCTTGCATTGTATCTTAGTTGATAACATGTTTGACATGTTAATTGTGCTTCATTGTGTGCATCTTACTCACTTCACACTTGCACAACATTCACGTAAGATTGACTTTTGTCTTGAGTGTTAAAAATGGATTTTTCCCTTTGGCGCGGCCTAGACCGCTCGGCAGGCTTTGCTTGCACCACGGCTCACGGAGCGGTATTCTCCAGTGCGTCATGTGCGACGTGGACCGCGACCTGTGCACTTGCACGAACAGCGGTCCTAACCGCGGTGTTGTCCAGACAGTGCACTGCTGTATGTACCGCGGTCTGGACACTTACCCGAGCCGCGGTCTAGCAAGCGGTTTTGACGGGATTCTGTTTCCCAAGTTCAAAACGACATAGTTTTAACTATGGCTTCATATATATTCTTCCTCTTCTCTTCTTGGCCGACTTAGAGCTCAGAAAATCATTTCTAGAGAGAGGTTAGAGCTCCTAGAGAGAGAAAGCTTCAAGAAAGCATCATTGACTCTCCAAACCCAAAAAACATCTCCATCTTGCATCATTCAACATCATTTGAGCATGGGTCTTCATTGTTTCATGACTAGGTAAGCAAGAACTTCTTTGAATATCATTTATTGTTCTTGTTACTCTAGATTAGGTATTTATTGCATGATTAAATACCTAGACTCTATTATTGCATATTTATGAGTCTTGATAACATGATTGGGTTTGTATTTTGATAGCTTAATTGATTAGGTCATTTTTGCCTAAAAGCTAGGTCATAAACATTCATTTGTGATTCATTGATAACTAGGTTGAAATATTGATTCTTAATCAACTAGTTAAGCTTATTGAATGTTTATGCATATTTTGTGTAACAATTAGTTTGTTGGAAATTCTCTACAAATCTAATTGAGTTTGTTTGTTGATAGACTTTTGTCTAAGACTTGCATTTAGTGAATGATTAAATGTCTTGTCTTAATCACATGAATATATGCTAAGTTTATGTTGAATACATTGTGAGCATATTTGTTGATTCATTGTGATTGTTTGTGATAGCTAGGATTGGTTGTTATTGATAACATCTAGCTAAGTCTTTATGCCTTGCATTTAGACATTTGACAACTTGGATTTGTTTCTACAAACTCCTAGTTGAGCAATTTGTGTTGTCTAGCATAATTTGCATTGAGCATCATTTACATGATCACATAGACACATAATTCTCTTCATTGAGTCAAAGTCTTGTGGCTTCGGGGTGAAGTTGCACAAGCATTGTAGTCTTGCAACCAAGTTGTGGTTGGCAAGCATTGGTCAAGAATCCATTGTAAAAGGCCTGCAGGTAGAGTAGGAAGTGCTCACGCCGATAGTAGTGTATCAGTGGATATCACTAGGGATTGAACCAAGAGTGGCGAGTGGTAGTGTCCATAGCCTGAGGTTATCTAGAGTGAGAGTCCGAGTATCACTTGAGGGTGTAACGTTTTACTCATATAGTGGATTTGAGGATCGTGTGTGGCTAGGAGGATAGCCCGTGGTTTTTCCCTTTGTTTAAGGGTTTCAACGTAAAAATCAAGTGTTATTTATTATTCCGCACTTTACACTTGATTTTGTATGTTTGATTTAATTGGGTTATTTGTTTAATATTGACTAATCGAAAAAGTTGGTAATAATCTATTAACAACCCATTCACCCCCCTCTAGGTTGTAAACACACGTTAAGAGCTGTATTTTCAAGGTCCATATTGGCCACAATCCAATTATACCGTCCGACATTGCACGACATCAAAAGCTACAATGCAATAAAAAGTAATGTATGATACGTTGAAATATAAAATCGAATTTCCAATTTCATTTCCAATACACTCACTGTGTTAATCTCGTGCCATAGCCAACATCCATGTTTTCTGAGTCCGCGGGCACAAACAAGAGCGTCCTCAGGGTCAAGTGTGAGTCAGCACGGTCCACGGGTTCGTTGGTGTGTTGACATCACCAAACATATTAACCCAATGGATGTACATAAATGTCAGTTTTGTAACCATAAAACAATTAACAAAACAATTAGCAATATAAACATCCGAGACTTATGTAACCAATGGTTTTGAAAAAGAATTGAGGCTGTAACAAAAGTAATCATAATACAAGGAATTTTCACGTGTAACCCAAATTCATTTGTGTTTTCTTTTTTAATTTCCATTTAATCTTTATTTTAGAAAAAAAAAACTGAGAACAAGTGATGTTTATTTTTTAAAAAGCCAAATATATATTTACAAATAATAATAAATGTTGAGCAGTTAGTATAATATTTGTTATGAAAAGGATAATATTGGTTTTGAGAGGGGTATTGACAAATTTTGATTATTTTAAATTTTTAATGGGATGACTATATCAAATGAGTTTTAAGGGTGCAAATATTGTAACTCAAACATAAAACTGAAGGCCCAATAGGTCTAAAACCGAATTAAACTGAACCGAGGTAAATGTGTTTGGTTCAATTCGGATTTATGACCAAATACAGTTCAAACAGATTCAAGTTTTCAAAAACCGAATATAAGTTGGTCCAATACAGTTTTAACCAAAATAGAACCGAACTGCGCCCGCCCTAACATCTACAAACCCAAATCCTAAAAGTATTTGAAATGAAAGGGGTATAATGTGAAATATCTATAGTTCATAAAAAGTAATTAAGATAATTTACATGTTTAAAAAAACTCAAAACGAGCTTCTTTGGAGAAGACCGGACTTCATCCGTTAGACATAAATATATATATTTTAATGTCATTCACGGTCAACCTTTAATTTACACAAGTCAATTTAATATAGGGAGGTTTGTGTATAAAGAGACATTTATGATTCCCCAATGTGCAGTTTATAATACTTAAGGGGACGTTAGTGTAATTTATTTATCTTAAATATAGACAAGAAAAGCCGGACTATTGACCTAGCGTGCACTTAAGTTTTTTGTAGATTCACTCTTGCTCATCGTTGTCGGAGAGAAGGATGCTACGCTACCATGTCAACAGTGAGCGTGGGTAGGGATCGTCTGTACGTAGCCCAAGGAAAAACTTACAGTGAGCTCCCTCCCTCTCTGAACCACCATTTTGCTTGTTTTATCAGTATAGTTATACATTTATCCAAAAACATCACTTTTGTTTTCCTTTTCACAGCTCAAGAAGAGTTCGAGGATCTGTGCTTCTATTTTTGGATCGAGCTTGACGATGTTGTAAGGTAATATTAAAATTAAGTCAATTGTTGTAATCGTAGTGGGTTTTGAAGTGTTATTGAATCCATTGAAGTTATTTTGTTTGGCTCAGTTGTAGAAATTGTAATGGGGTATTACGATTATATAGAAAATGCTATGAAAGTTTAAATTGTTTCATTTATTAGACGACTGAAAAGACGATAATTAGAAAAGAAAAGCACTTGGAAGAAGAAGGAGATGATGGCGATGACGAAATCATATATAAAATTGAAGTGCCAGCCAACAAGTATCCTTTAATTCAATATACATTTAGTTATAGCATAATAATTGTCATGTTAATTCGAGAAGGTTTTTATTGTTTGAATTATGTGCATGTATGATTTGCTCTGCCTGGAAAGGATTGCTCTAGCTCTCCTCATTTTCAACAAGCAGCAGGAGATGCCAACCTATAGAGTTATTGACATTAACAAAAGTTCAATGCTTCAAATGCATGTTAAACCAGAGGTATTTACAAATTGATTGTTCACTTTTAGATATTCGAATGTATATTTCATGCAAAGTTTGTTACTCTTTTTTCTCCTTGCAGACTTCTTCAATTCGTCCTTTTGTTGTTTGTGTTGTTTTAAGATATGTAACTTTTGATGAAGCTAGTTATAACAGCTTCATTGATCACCACGATCCAAACAATAACTTACCTGTTTTAGTGGCATAAAATTTATATCTAAAGGTGGCAAAAGCTGAAATCAAAGAGACAACTAAAGTTGATCAAAACATCATTGTTTTTTTATAGGAAACAAAATTTATTACACTAAGCAAATAAGAGCATATAAATTCTTAAGGGAACGAAGAGAAGAATCAATTTTGGCATAATTTCCTTTTTACAGGACATTTCATAAACATAATAAAACATCTGATATAATTAATGCCTAAATGGAATCTCAAGTTTGGAGTTTGAACAACTGACTTGGCCCAAAAAAAAGTCATGGAAATAATAGCCCTATTATTCCACAGAAGAAAGGCAAAAAATGACTTGATATATGAACACCTGTCTATTATATGCTTTACTGCAAAAAGGAACACTAGTACCCCTTAGCAAAACCACAGAAATTGCATAAAATGCTCCAAAACAAAGACCAAAACTGTCAACTGAACCAAAACAAGACTTCTGAAGCAGTATGAGTGTAGGCAGAAGGTTGAAAAGGTAACAAAAGGTGAGATGAGTTGATATAGGAGCTAAAGTCTCAAATTACTCAGTTAAAGAGAGTCAATGAACCAAATACGTGGACTTTCTACAAGCACACATTTTAAAGGCATGAGCCATGAAGACAGTGTGGAGAATATTTTTATTGTAAAGGCCACACAAGGACATGCGACCTAAAAATGTGGATCTTCATCCATTACTAGTAACAAATTAAGTTAAAACAACAAGCCCATGGGGCAAAGTGGACAATATCATCATTGTTGGAGCTGATATGTTACCAAAGTGCTTATGGTCCAAGAACACTCCCAACATCCAACTGTAACTTTTCCAAAATGAGGAAGATGGAGTGCAGTAAAAGTACTAAGGCATCCTCACAGATATAATGCAGTCCCTTACTAATCTAAGCTAACTTCAAGCTATCCCAAACAAGAAGAAAATGTAAATTGTGAGACTATTCAAAAAAAAATCTGCAGAAGCCCACCTCATACGTGAAAGGGCCTTCTAATGTATCCAAGTCATGAGTACCAATTGCAACAAGGGTTCTTCGCTTAAAGAAGAAATATGTACAAGTATTTCAGCAGAAAATACATAAATTTAGAAGAATCTTGCAAGTACAATAACGAAACAAGTGAAGAAAGGATATCCAGCAGGTTGTTACGATGCCAAAGCAAAGAAAATCAAGGCATGAGAACAGAGTTACAGTTACATGAAAGTAACAAGTAATATTGAATAACAAGAGCAAAAACTTGTAGCAAATCAATGACCATACAAAAGGTTCATGCATGTTTAGATTGTGAGTCTGGCATATCCAAAGTCTAAGAGAGAGTATTACGGTTTACGGTATTATCCATCAAGTATTTAAGCTCAATTAGCAACGACAACAAAAGGAAACTGCACTGGGATACTCATTTGCATAGTACAAAAACCCTGAACTTTCTTTGCAATTCCAAGGCTTAACAACAAGTGAAGAAGGTTGAAACACAATTCCAATCCAAATCTAGAAAGAAACAAATTTCTAGAATATCATTTATACCTCAGAAGCACACCGGAGTAATAGCCTACAGAACCATATCATGTCCCATTTGCTCAGGATCAATTTTAAAATTAATTTTTCATTTACTGACATTCCATTTATAGGGATGTGCAATGCATTTAGGAATACATTCGTCACTCAAAATTTTAATGAATAAGGCAAAGTAGTCGTTTCATTTTGATCAAACAACCTCCCTGAACTATAATAAATTCTTATGATATCGAAGACCATAGCTACAATATGTCAAACCAATAGCACAATCAGCAAACACTTTTTAGTGTCAAAATTCAATGTAACAAACTGCATAACAATTCATGCAAACAGTTGTAAGCATGTAGAAAAAATTCTAAAACCTTTTCCAATTATTCTATTTATCAAGATCTTCTATAATATTGAAAATTTATTCGGAATTCTCCAAATGTTGATAATGTGTGTATGCTTCAATCCAAATTTTCAACAACAGTTAAATGCCCAAAAACAAACAGCTTGGTAAGCCACATAGAGTAAACAAAACTAAGATCTAGGATCTATTACCGGCAAATGTTCTGATGAAGCTTATCTTGGGGATCAATGGAGCTGTTATAACTAGCTTCATCAAAAGTTACATCTCTTAAAACAGCACAAACAACAAAAGGACGAATTGAAGATGTCTGCAAGGAGAAAAAATAGTAACAAACTTTGCACGAAATATACATTCGAATATCCCAAAATGAACAATCAATTTGTAAATACCTCCGGTTTAACGTGCATTTGAAGCATTGAACTTTTGCTAATGTCAACAACTCTGTAGGTTGGCATCTCTTGCTGCTTGTTGAAAATGCGGAGAGCTAGAGCAATCCCTTCCAGGCAGAGCAAATCATACCTGCGCATAATTCAAACAAAAAAAGGCTTCCCGAATTAACATGACAATTATTATGCTATAACTAAATGTATATTGAATTAAAGGATACTTGTTGGCTGGCACTTCAATTTTATATCTGATTTCATCATCGCCATCATCTCCTTCTTCTTCCAAGTGTTTTTCTTTTCTAATTATCGCCTTTTCAGTCGTCTAATAAAGGAAACAATTTAAACTTTCATAGCATTTTCTATATAATCTTAATACCCCATTACAATTTCTACAACTGAGCCAAACAAAATAATTTCAATGGATTCAGTAACACTTCAAAACCCACTACAATTACAACAATTAACTTAATTTTAATATTAACTTACCACATCGTCAAGCTCGATCCAAAATAGAAGCACAGATCCTCGAACTCTTCTTGAGCTGTGAAAAGGAAAACAAAAGTGATGTTTTTGGATAAATGTATAACTATACTGATAAAACAAGCAAAATGGTGGTTCAGAGAGGGAGGGAGCTCACTGTACGTTTTTCCTTGGGCTGTGTACAGACGATCCCTACCCACGCTTACTGTTGGCATGGTAGCGTAGCGTCCTTCTCTCCGACAACGATGAGCAAGAGTGAATCTACAAAAAACTTAAGTGCACGCTAGGTCAATAGTCCGGCTTTTCTTGTCTATATTTAAGATAGATAAATTACACTAACGTCCCCTTAAGTATTATAAACTGCACATTAGGGAATCATAAATGTCTCTTTATACACAAACCTCCCTATATTAAATTGACTTGTGTAAATTAAAGGTTGATCGTGAATGACATTAAAAAATATATATGTATGTCTACCGGATGAAGTCTGAGCTTCTCCGAAGAAGCTCGTTTTGAGTTTTTTTAAACATGTAAATTATCTTAATTACTTTTTATGAACTATAGATATTTCACATTATACCCCTTTCATTTCAAATACTTTTAGGATTTGGGTTTGTAGATGTTGGGGCGGGCGCAGTTCGGTTCTATTTTGGTTAAAACTGTATTGGACCAACTTATATTCGGTTTTTGAAAACTTGAATCTGTTTGAACTGTATTTGGTCATAAAACCGAATTGAACCAAACACATTTACCTCGGTTCAGTTTAATTCGGTTTTGGACCTATTGGGCCTTCAGTTTTATGTTTGAGATACAATATTTGCACCCTTAAAACTCATTTGATATAGTCATCCCATTAAAAATTTAAAATAATCAAAATTTGTCAATACCCCGCTCAATACCAATATTATCCATTACATAACAAATATTATACTAACTGCTCCATATTTATTATTATTTGTAAATATGTATTTGGCTTTTTTAAAAATAAACATCACTTGTTCTCAGTTTTTTTCTAAAATAAAGATTAAATGGAAATTAAAAAAGAAAACACAAATGGACTTTGGTTACACGTGAAAATTCCTTGTATTATGATTACTTTTGTTGCAGCCTCAATTCTTTTTCAAAAAAATAAGCCAATGTATAAATACATACTGTGTCTTCCATCTCCATGTGGTTGGTTTTGAAATTTATGAACCAAGAGACTCTGACCTTAGAATCCACATCCATATTGTGTCTGTATCATTGAAGAATAATACACATTACAATTAAGAAGTTGTTATCGAAAATCTTGGAAAATATTTCCAAAAAATTAGTATGTTATACATTGTCGTATTGTCCTTCTTGAATCGTATGTACGCATTCAGCCGATCCGAATCTACTGGTTCAGCATGGCGAAATTTGTTGGCCACAACCTTATACCTCTTCCGCCTACATGGGTTAGTGTACGGGTAGTCATTTGCCAACTGCGTTTGCGCACCCACAATTGTCGATCAAGCTGCAAACTAGGGTCTGTTATGCCCCTATTGCCTGAAGCCCCATGTGACATGAGTGTAGTCTCTGAAATGACAACAGTAGGGACATGACCTTGCAGAGCATCTGGACTAACTATGATCTGGCTTCCTAAACCCCCCTCATACACATCTGTAGATATTATAGGGGTTGTAGATAATATAGGGATAGAGTCCTGCTGCCTGAGCAGTACCTAAAGATGCATCAGTTGGCATGGCTGCATGGCCATACGTAGCACTATCTCAAGCTGCAGTGTCCTGCTGACTCTATGCACCAACATCTGGCACGCCTGCATCAACATCCAGCTGAGTAGTCTCAGTAAGGAACAAAGCTGCAACCTATTGAATAACGGTCTCTGTGGTCTCCCGACCAGTTGTCGTTGTGGTCTCCTGATCAACTGTCTCTTTGGTCTCTTGATCAGTTGTAGTGGCTCCCTATATGGCTATCTCCTGCTGGGCTGTCACCCCTATAGCCTCAGCAACCCTCGGCTCATCCGCATGCACCTCAGTAGATGTCCTATGAAGTTTACGTATCATATCGACTAACTTATGTTGTTGCTCTAGTCTGTCCTTGTCACTCTTGCTGACCTTTTCCGGTAATGGGTTAACAACACTGACAACTTCGACAAACCGACATTCTAATGGTCTGGTACTGCCTGAAGGAGAAAATCAAGCGTTAGAGTTATAATTCAAATTCATATCTTAAATTGACCTCGTGCAATAACAATATATATACCTCTCGTTCGGGAGATCATCAGTCCGTATGACCTGCGGTGCCTTTACGTGCATCATGACCCATCGTCTGAGTACCTCGTACAAATCTGACACGGGTCTGCCTAGCAGGTGCATTAGGGACAGTAGTCGGTGCAGCAACATCAGTACTCTACTACTCGAATGCAAGGGATCTGGATCCCATCGATGTGCCTATGCCTAAGTCTGGCTCTCTCAACTCCCTAACATGTTCGGCAAACGGTGACAGACCCCCCTAACATAGTCACTGCATCAACAGGATCAGGGTATAGATTGTCTACCTCGTCTATCCCCTGGTAGTACCATAAACCCCTCTCCGCTTCTGTGGCGGGCATATCTGCTTCTGCGAACATCTAAAATTTTATCATAAAAACAAACGTGACATCAGAAACTTGGAATGAGAATTATATTCAGAAGTGTACTAGCTAGATTATTACCTTTGCATTGAAAACCTTATCCAGTTTATCTCCCCTCGGTCGCTGCATCAAGTCCCACATCAGAATACTCGAGAAGGGTTGTTCAACTGCCCTGGGAGTCGCGAATTACTTGGCCAGGCTTGGAATAACTTCATAGGCAAAAACCTACAACAAATCCAACTGAAATATGATTGGTTAGTTGGAAAATATAACAACTCAATAATTAAATTATTAGTGGTATTTAAGATTTAAAGGCTCATCAGTAACACGTATGCTTACCCGAAAATGTTGTATCTCGACGGCCTTTTGAGAATTGCCTTTTTGAACCCGAAAATGGAGTATTTGTACACATGCGAACCCCACGGGAACACATTGAACGCCTCCAAGTTATCAAGAAGGCGCAACTACCATAAAGGGACTGAAGCCCTCTTTTTCGCTCCGATCAAAACACAATTCAACATGTACATGAGACATAACTTCACTGCATCGAACTGCTCTTGCCATTGACCATGTTCAATCCTTGCTTCAAGTTCAGCAAAATGTGACCATATCTCGACACTGAAGTACTTGTGGTGTATGCCATTCGGGACATCCTCGAATAGCTCCGTATCCGGGATGGCTCCGAACTTCAACTTGGTAATTAAACAAAACTCCAACCTAGAAAACCGGACGCTACGCGAACCCAACATAAACCTCATCTCATTACTGAGTCCGTCGTGGTGTAGCTCACGCAGTAGCAACCGATGCACAATACCACCGGAAAACGCCATTCCTCGCTGCATGCGTTGAAAATGGCCAAAACATGATTGGTTATACATATCTCGCTCTGCAACCGCAATTTCCAATACTCCCTCAAGTGCCTCATCGATTACTTGCAGGTTTTCCATATGGTTGTGGTGAGTAATCTTAGCGTCATACCAGTCAGCCTGGGGAGTTTTTAAACTAGCCATCAAATTATTCATATGCAATTCACAACTGTTATAATTAATCGTAAGAGATGTGATGAAGTCATGAAGACATGATTCAAACTCTACTAATAAACCAACCTCAATTTCATTGTGTATTTTTTTAAAGAAAATTTTAAAAAATAACATCATATTTATATTTTACATGAAACATTAAATATTTATTCTCAAAATAACTTTCCTCAATTTATGATTTTATTCGTGTAAAGTGCATCAAATTATTATTTTTATTAAAAAAGTATTTAATTCCTAAATATGTTCTTAAAAAATAGGTGACACATTAAATGCTACTCCCAAGCAAGTGGACACAATACTTCCAACTTCATTGGGGCATCGACACCAGCTACAAAATACACATTTCCACTTACCCGATTTTGTTAATTATCACATGCCACACCACAAAGGCAGAAACACACTTTTTATTTATTTTTAAATAAAATAAAAAAAAAGTGAAATATTTTTAAAGTATAAATAAAACACACACAAAATCATATTTTAGCGACATATTATTATTACAACACTCTCTCGCCCGCGATTACAGGTGCGCTCTCTCTCTCTCTCTCTCTCTCTCTCTCTCTCTCTCTCTATTTCTTTATTTCTTTCTTCTCAAGATTTGGATTCGATCTAAAAATCTAATCGTTGCGAAATTCCGAATCCTCGCAATTCGAATTCTAGAGTTCCGTTTTGTTGTGGCGTGTTCGGATCATTTTGTGGTTTGTTCTGCTATTGGTGAATCGTGTATTAGGGTTTGTTCATTTTTTTTCTTGGTTCGCAGATCTGAATTTGGAGGCGATTTCGTTGTTCCGCTTGCGAAGATGTTTTGGCGTATGGCGGGATTGTCCACTGCGTCTCCAGTGAGTTCTTTTGCTTCGACGCTTCTTTTATTGGTTCATGATCTGTAGATACATTTATCTTTGTATGTATGTACATGGGAAAAATGTGATCTTTATTTGGATTTCATCAGTTATCCAATGTTTGGATTGCCTTCTTTATTTATTATTTTTGTTGAATATTTAGTGTCTTTGCCGCGAGAATTGAAGATAGTTGAAGGAACTGAATACTAATATAGGTGGGGTTGGATATTTGTTTTGAACATTCAAAAATTCATGGAACATGAGATTTTTTTACTGTAGTTTTCTACTCGATTTGGTGAGATTTGAAAATTTTAATTTAATGATTGTATAGATGTAAGTCTGTACTGTACATACTACAATTGACGTTGTCAATGTAATAGTAAAAGTCGTAAAGTCAGCATCTTCATCTTCCGGCAAAAGCTAATTGTAAAAATAAGAGGGAAAACTAACATATAAGTCCTATCTGTTTTAATTTCAGTCATTGAAAATTCTGGGGATCCTTTGAGAGTTTGGGTGGTGTCAATCTATTGTGCAATGAAAATTCTGAAGTGCAAAACATGCTGGTACGACATCAAAGGAACATGGTTGGGCAAGGTCCTGGGCTGTATTTTGCAAAGTCCACTTGCCATGAGTGACGTGAAGAGATAAAATTGTAGTGTTATTTGTTATTTAACAAAAAAAAAGGGATTAAATTGTAGTGATCATTGGTGAGAGGTTTTGCAGTCCATGTTTGTGATAGGATCAGTAATTCTGACTAGTTGCTGTACTGGAGAAGAAAGGAAAAAGGTTCGAGAGATTTGAAAGAGGAGGGAAAAAGCACTAATGACTGAAACAATTCAATAATAAATGGACCACTATTTGATCATTTGACATCATTTTACTAGAGCTATTTCATAAATGAGCTTTTACTAAATTTGGTGTCCTCCCTGGTATCTTTTCACATTAATTACTTCAAAGAAAAAAAAATTGAAAACTAAGAGTTGATAGTAGCTGTTATATTACATCGTGCACTCTGGTTTTTGCATTTGAAATTATCAGCAAGAATTTAGCAGAAGTCAGTGAAAAGATGAGGTGTTTGTGATAGGATCAGTAATTCGGACCACTTGCTTTACTGGGGAAGAAAGGAAAAAAGGAAAAAAGTTTGACAGATGTGAAAGGGAAGAGAGAAAAAGCACTGTATGATTGAATGTTGAAACAAATAACTAATTTGACATCAGTTTTACTAGAGCTATAAGCTATTACACAAATGAGCTTTTACTAAGATTGGTTCCCTTATTTGGTATCTTTCCACATTAATTACTATAAAGAAAAGGAATTGAAAAATAATAGTTGTTAGTGTATGCTATGTTTCAGCGGCATACACTATAGTTTTTGCATCTGAATTTATCAGCAAGTATTTTAGCAGAAGTCGGTAAAAAAGAGGTTTAATTGGCTCCGGGTTTGATTTCTATGTTGTCTTATACAATTAAAATAGCAATGGCTGGTTTAATGGGATTAAGATTTTCGACTGTAACATTTGAAATGTTCCTGAAAGACATTACTTTTTAATGTCGTTTATTGTTCTTTGAATTATTATGCTTGCAAATTCAGATTTTTACTTTTTTAGTAATAATTTTGTTTCATGCTATATGGGTTGGGACTTTTAACCTATTGTTTTGTAATGCCTGATGTGGAAAATATATCCCTTTATCAATCCTAAGGGGTTGACCCAGTGATTGAGGGATGTGGTTTTCAACCATGAGGTCAGGGGTTCAGTTCCCCTCGGGGCCACCTACCTAGGATATTAATATCTTATGATTTTCTACGCTACTTAAGTTTTAGGGTCCGATATCCATTAAGTATCAGAAAAAAACTGTCGTGTATTTACTGTGAATTTCAAGTTTTCTTTCAACCTTTGGGGGCTGTGATTGCCCCTACTTGTTTTTGTTGTAGGTTATAACTTGATTAATTTTTTATTTGGAGGCTTTGTAATTCGTTTTCTGGATAATTTAGAATAAATAAGCATTATAATTTATTTTTGTTTTTGCTTTCTTATTTATCTTTATTGCAGGTGGAGACAATTCTGGATAAGGATAATTTTACATTGGAGGAGCTTCTCGATGAGGATGATATAATCCAAGAATGCAAGGCCCTGAACGGTCGTCTTATAAATTTGTATGTCCTTTTCCTCTTAAGGAACTTTTTTAAAGCTTTCCATATATATGAAATATTTTATAGTTTATTCTTTCTTTGTTTGTCTGTTTCCTAGCCATGTTCATGCCTGGTTACTGTTATCTGCAATTTCGTTAATCGTAACATATTAAGTGAGAGTATTAGTCAAGTTTGATTACAGAGTAAGGGGTAAAGGTGGAAGTGTCTGGGAAGGAGTTGATTTACCTTTTCTTATGAATTTTTGAGTTAAATTTCTTGTTATAGAATACGAAAAAAATAGAAAAAAAAAAAATTGGCACAAATTTATAGGCATGAAATTTTAATTTATTATGCAGTTTTGGGTTTATTAACATGGCTCAGTTGAGCTAGAAATTGGAAATTAATTATTTTCAGTGTATGCAAACTGTGTGCAAAGGAATGCCAAGATTGAAATATGAGATCGCCAACTTCAAATCATCTCAGAAATAATTGAATTATATGGTTGACCGTAATCTCGAAAATGAGGCAAAGCAAAATTTAAATGTTCATGATTTTGAAAAAAAGCACACTTACGTGATTATGTGATTGCTGTAGATCCTTGCTGAAGCATATGAAAACTTACGACCTCAGATTTAAAAAATGGGAAACTTCAGCCTTCTTCTTACATGTAGTCGAAGTAGGGCCACTTGCTTTCAAGTGATGTATTGGCATTTGGAAAGAAGTTCCAGTATATGGGTTGCTGTCCAGTTATCATGAAATATTCACAAATAATAAGTTGTATGCTTCTTGTGTACTTTGATTGTGCCCATTTGTCTTCTATTAATTTTCTCTAAAAATATTCTTTTTTTCCTTTGTTGATTGGTTTGCTCTGGTATTCTTGTTGAATACTTAATCGGACACAATTTTTGGTGTCTTGTAATGACTTATAAATATAGTACTTTTTGGAGGTGAAGGATTGAATCTCTCTAGATTTTGCCCTGAGCTTATGCTGCTGAAATGAAACATTCCCTTTATTAGAGTTGTCCTAGCATTTGTTTCCACCATATAATTTTGATGCCTTGCCATGCTTGAGGCATTCCTGTTGTCTGCATATATTTTTGTTGGTATTTCATACGTGTCGCTTGTACCTTTTTCCATTGTGAAATAATTGTCTCTGATAAAAACAAATTGAGCATTAGAGTGAGAGAGGTAAGTTTGAGAAGATAAATGAATAAAGGGGTAAAACATTGTTTAGGAGAAAAATGAGTAAATTGTGGTTGAGAGAGAAGAGAGTGAGATTAAAGCATGGTTTCAAGAAGAAAGAAGCATTTTTGATGCAATATAGATTATTGGCGTGATTTGACATAAACAGAAAATTTGACCTTTTCTGTTCTAAGTCTTGATTTGAATTTCAAATTTTACTTAAAATTAGTGTTTAAAATTCTAACTGGAACTTTTTCTCCCCTTTTTTTTCAGAAGTTTTGCATCTCTTATTTTAAAAATAAATAATTGTGTTTGGATTCTATACCAAGCAACCCTTATATAACCTAGAAGGCAAGTTTATGTTATTTTTATTTTTATTTGTTTTATCATTACTTTAAACTTTTAAAATTGCATATACCTCTTAGTTCAATAGTTACACTTATCTGTGAAAATGGGTTGTAAAATTATTGTGCAATTCATGTTCTTGCCCTCGGGTAAGGCTCTGATACAATGTTTTTGTCATTCACTAGGGCGTCTTTGTATTATGTTATTGCTAATGCTTCACCTCACCATGGCATGGATGCATGACCACATTTTCGTATTGACTTTAAGATGTTGATTGACTCACTTGGTAGCCACATTCTATTATATTTTAAACTGTTCATGGCATTCATGCTGTGATCTGTCATATTTATTTTTTACTATATGAGCAGGGACGGGCTCTGTTGAATGTTATTTATTTTATGTTCTTTGTTGTTGCCCTGAAACTGAGTCAATAAGTTCTCTTAGCATGCTGCGGTGTTTTGATTAAATATACAAATCTTGTTTTTGAACTCTAATCTTTGTTGTTTGATCCTTCGTCACATATGCTTTCTTGTCTGTTAGTTTGCGAGAAAGGGCTCAGGTTGAACAACTTATCCAATATATTGTGGTTGAAGCACCTGAGGACGCTGAAAAGAGGCGAACTTTTAAGTAGGTTTTGCAGATGAACATGTGGATTTTGTTTTCAGATGTTTTCATATACTGGGTTCGATTTTTATGGTTAATATTGCCTTGTTATTGCCCACACAGGTTTCCCTTTATTGCTTGTGAGATTTTTACGTGTGAAGTTGATATCATCCTTAAGACACTGGTTGAGGATGAGGAGGTAAAAAGTTGACGCTACTGCCCTTTTTCGCTTGCTTCATTTTACATTTCAAAGCCTGAGTTACTGAAATTGTTTGGTTGTTGTTTGTCTGCAGTTAATGAACTTGTTGTTTTCCTTTTTGGAACCGGAACACTCCCATAGCACACTGCTGGCTGGATATTTCAGCAAGGTATCATAAAATGAGCTTGTAAGAGTTTAGCATGTCAAATGAAAAGAAATGTTACAACTATAATTATCTTCAGAGGTGCTCTTTATATTACGATTATATTTTTATCTGGTCTAATATTGTCCTAATTTCTTTTCTGCTAGGTTGTCATTTGTCTGTTATTGCGGAAGACAGTTCCTTTTATGAATTATGTTAAAGTAAGTTAAAGGTTTATTCTTATGGAAATATTCACCAATATTTGAGTTATTATTGTAAAATCTATATGTGTATAACATGTATAATTTAGTTATTCTTGTGCATACCTTGCATTATGTATCCAGGAAAAAAGATATTTATGTAAGGATGTATATTGGCTATTTTTATAGATGGCATATGATAATGTAGGAACTACTCAAAGTGTTGGTCTCTGTGGAGTCGTGGTTTAGAGTTAATTGTTTTGTTACCCTTATGAGTTATGATTACTGTTCTTTTATTTTTCTCTTCTTATCGTAATTGAATCGTTGGAATTCCATTCCATGCCCCCAGCATTGCTGTTGACAATCATTAATGTTGGTTATCCATGTAATAAAGTAAAATAGGGTGAGCTAGTTCATTTTTGTAATTTTTGTATAACTTGAGGCTGTTTTTATGGATTTATGAGAGAAAATGCAAATTTTGATGATATAGTTGAGTATTTTGGAAGAATTCTCATTAAACTGGTCCTTGCTGTTTGGATCTGGGATGCAATAAGTTTGTAATGTGGGATATTGCTTGAAGCTTATATTTGTGTCAAAGTTTTTAAATTTTTGATATCATGGCAAACGGTCTCATTCAACTTTAGATACTTGTTACTGCATTGGCTTCTTATAAGGTGTAAGGCTGTTTTTCATCATCTTTGAGCTGGCATATTGTATGTCTTTTCTTATATATATAAATCCATTAAAGAGCTGACGTGTCATTCTTGTGCTGTCATCTAGGCCCATCAAGAAATCATTGCACAGCTAGTCGACCTGATTGGTATTACGTCTATAATGGAGGTTGGTTGTTGTTCATCTTTGTTTGTTGCTTCTGGCACATGAACTTCTTGCTAAAGGTTATATCTTGGTTTACATTTGATTGCAACCATTGATATAAGTACTGTATGACTTATAGATGTCTTTACTTGCTGAACAGGTTTTAATACGTCTTATTGGTGCGGACGAGCATATGTATACAAACTATACAGAATCAATGCAATGGATTGAAGAGACTAATGTTCTGGAGATGATTGTGGATAAGTTCAGCTCTTCTGTAAGTTTCGTTGATTTTTAGGGCAATATCTGTTCTTTCTTTTCTCTACGTTGATGAAATATAATTACTTGGTACAGGTGTACAACTTTATTGTTGCATGACAGATGGCAATAGAGTTTGCCGCTTGATTTTATAGATTCATCTATCCCTTCTAATGGAGGAGGGATCTACATGTATAATCTATTCTTTCATGCAAGTAGTCCCTTATCTGTATTGTTGTCATGCTTACAAATTATAATATGGGTTTTGGTCTCAAATATTCAGATATAGGCTCATGCGAGATGTGACTAAGTCTACTTTTTTGCTCTATAACTATAAGTAGGAAAGGGCAATTTGTAGAAGTTGTCTCATGATGTGAAAAAGGTTTTGAAAACTAGTTTATTGAAATCATTTGACTTTTTACTGACTAGAAATTCTTGGTTCCTGCACACCATCTATAAGATTATTTGCACAATTTTAATAAACAATTATATATTTGTCATCAGACTCTGTGCTTGTTCGGCAAAACAGCTTTTTTAATCCCAAAAGCTCTTTTTTTTGGTATTAATTGGTTGCAATTTCAGTAGAGCTATTAGGAATTAAAAAGCTGTTTTACTTTTGATATGAGAATCTCAATTTTGGGCTTTGAGCTTCTCCAAGAATCTCTTTTTGAGCTTTTCTAGACACTTTAAAACATCTGATGATCCAATGATATGTCAAGGATCTATTAAATTCTTTTAAGTAATTTAATGCTATAAAAGAACTTTCAAAATTATACAATTGAACAATCTATTAGCTCAAAAGAGCTTTTAATTGACAAACAAACAATCGATAGCCTCTAATGAAAAGCATTAGTTGTAAATGTTCTACATGTAAAAGCTCTATTGGGAGAAGCCATACCATACGTACCCTTAGGAATACTTATATTGATGGAATTCAAAAAGGATAAGATCATTTAGATGAGCCAGTTTCAGAGGGACGTTCTTATCATTATGGTCATTGGCAAGTTCATTTATCTTTGTGCCTTCATTGATGCAGTTTTTTCTTGTTGTATTGCCTTATCTCAAACAAATTTCTCTGCTTTATTCATGCTTCCAATTATCCAGTTTGTTTTGCATCAAAGCATATTTCGTGGTATTTTCTCCATTGTTGTGCTAGTGAAAACTCCAAGTGAGCCCACTTTGTTTTGACTGGCAGAGTGATTTTGTGCCAACATGGTGATAAACTTGCTGGTGCTATGTTTTCTTATTGAATTGAATCCCTTCTAAAGATTATTTAGAATATTTAGATTATTTTTTTCGTTTCTCAACTTTATGTACAGCAATGTATTCCTAGGTTTCACTGCTGCACTTGCTAAAAGTTTTCACGTTATTAGGACACTAAGTATAAATATGGTATTCACACTGTAGGTTAATGTTCAGTAGATATTATTAATTTTTAACCCTTTAAATTTTTTTAATCTTTTTACCTCTTTCACAGGATTGTCCTGAGGTTCATGCGAACGCAGCTGAAACACTGTGCTCTATAACACGTTTCGCGCCCCCAGGCCTTGCCACAAAAATTTGTAGCCCAAAGTATTGTTTGTTCTTTTTTGTTATTTATTTATTTACAATTTTCCTTACATGATCACTTATTGTTATATCTGGTATCCTGTTATGTCATTATTCATTTTTTTTCCCTGTGCTTCATGCAGTTTTATTGGGAGATTATTTCGTCATGCTTTGGAAGACTCGCGACCCAAATCTGTTCTTGTTAACTCACTGTCTATCTGCATATCTTTGTTAGATCCTAAGAGGCTAACGTTGGGATCTTATTATACGTACAACCGTCAACTGACTCACGGATCCACAATAACTGCCAATCCTGAGACAGTTGAAGGAATGTTGGGTAGCCTAGGTAAGTTGAAACGCCTACACTAAGTTCTTGACTTCACATGTAAGACTTTTGTGCTGGTGTCTTGACTTCTAGGAAGAAACTTTATGTACTTAGGTTCTATTGAGCTAGAATTCCATTCACATATGAAACATAGAAAATCCAAGTAGGCTCAACATTTGTCAAAGTATTTCAAATCAAATTTATTCCTTAAGTCTATTCTTATAAGCTTCAAGTATACTTTGTATTTGCCGCCTTCTTCATCAGGCAGTGCACTATTAAGAAGAGTGTGTTAGGTGGGATTATTATTATTACCATATCTTTAAAATGCAACACTTTTTACATAATACTTCTGCCATTCCCTGCTTCCTTTGGATTATTCAGAGAGCTTTGTTGCACATCTATCTGGGCATCTTATTGTGGAGAAATAGTCTTCTTTCATGTCAGGCAAATTAAAGTGTTCACATTTGTATGTGCCTGCGTGTGTACTTTACATATATTATTGAGTTACTACATAATTTTACTGTGATTTATAGTTGTAAATGGTTTGTTGAAGTGAAGAACTATATTTTCATTTTTACAGCAAAAGAAATTGAATATTTGTGGTGTTCAATTATGCAGGTGATTTGCTAAAGCTTTTGGATGTTTCATCTGAGGAGAGTGTTTTGCAAACTACCTATGGGAAATTGCAACCACCTCTTGGAAAACATCGCCTCAAGGTACCTTTTTATGTGTTTTTTTTTAACATAAACAACAAAATGTCAATAAATCACGAAACCATATACAAGAAGGGAAGACAAGCGAATCCTAGCTCACAAAAACTGTTAGGATCAGCATAAAAAAAGAATACACAAAATCCAATGGACAGACCTATGTGTTTTCTTATAAATTTTGCAAGTGGGAGAATTTTAATATTTGTTTCTGTTAAAAAAAAAGAGATCAATTATTTATGTTGGTTAGAGTATAAACACTATTGCATGCTTAAGGTTTTGGGATTAATAGCATATCAACTTGGTATTAAAGCCTGTTTGGAGAGAGTTCTGGTGTTTAAATTTTGAATTTTCTATCATGACAAAATGAGCACTGTGTTTAAATTTGTAATACAAGTTTGTTAATTAAATTCGACTGATTAGAGAGGAAAAGTTAAGAGTATAAATATTATTCTTTGGCCCTTTTTATAAACTTAAGCTTTGAAGATTAATCTACTGTAAGGATTGAAATGTTTATTGTTCTTTGGTTTCTCTGCACTGATTTGAGCAGAACTGAAGCTTTGAAAATCTAGCTTTGTGTGATTAATTCTTGTTTTCCTAGAAAAAAAAAAGCTTGCTTAAACCTAGCTTGAACCAAATTATGAATTTTTAGAGTACACAGATGACCACTATTTGCAACCCTGTGCTGATGATGACATGAACATTGATATTTTCAGATTGTAGAGTTCATTTCAGTATTAATGACAGTTAGTAGCGAAGCAGCTGAGAAGGAGTTAATTCAACTTGGAGCAGTGAAAAGGATATTGGACTTGTTTTTTGAGTAAGTTTAGATGCTCTGCTTTTTTGAGATCTTAGAGGTCGGTGGTTTTGTTTTCTCCTGAGGATTTGTGGTTCTCTTCCTTTGTGCATCCTTTTTGTTAATACAAAGTTTTTTCCAGTTAAAAAAATGTTCTTCTATGTAGTGACACGTGATCAGATCCCGGGCCTTATTCCTTGGTTTAATTGTGACTGTAGGTATCCATACAATAACTTTTTGCATCATCATGTAGAGGACATTATCTTTTCATGTTTTGAGAGCAAAAATGTGCCTCTTATTGAACATATTCTTCGTGAGTGCAATATTGTTGGGAAGATACTTGAAGCAGAAAAGAATATCACTTTGACAGCTGACCCGAGCAAGGTAATTGTCCCATCATTTATAATTTTCCTATCATTTGGTAGTTACTGTTACATTTTTCTTTTCTTTACCTTTTAGATTGTGTATTTGACTGTTGGTTGTTGCTATTGTGCTTTGTCCTATGCATTTGGATACTAATCTGAATCATTTAATTTTTCATTCTGTACTGATCACAGCCAACGGTCCCTGCTGAAGGTAGAACTGCACCCAGGATAGGAAATATTGGACACTTAACACGCATAACTAACAAACTTGTTCATCTTGGAAATAACAGCAGTGAAATTCAGGCATATTTGCAGGTTTATTACTGAATCTCCTCTATTGTCAAATATTGCTTATGTTGAATCACTTTCTTGGGCCTCAGATTTGTCAAAAACAAGTCTGAGGGAGAGTTTTTTTATTGCTTTTGGAAAGTTAAATGCAGCTTCTTTTTTTCCATTATAAAATTGTTTGGTAAAACTTCAAAAAGTAATTAATTGATAATCTAATATGTTTTGACAACTATATTGAGAAGTAGGTGAGGAGTTACTCTTTGAACATGATTATAAAATAATCTATTATATCATTTAATGAATCTTTTAAAGTAGCCATACTGTTCTGCTCAGGTCCAGATATAGACATTCATACCGCCATTTCTTCTATTATGTATCTTAAAAGCGAAAAGAACAAATAATTTTAAAGAAAAAGAATTGTTAAAAAAAAAGATGGAAGAGGTTTGCCTCCACTAGATGTGGTGGAAGCCGAAGCCTCCTCCATCATTGCTCCTTGAGGAGGGGTGCGACTTCCTGTGCTAGATTTAATTTTGTATGTTTATTTATTTTGATTATTTTTCTAATTTGTTAAACTAAGAAATATATGTTATAACATTTATTAACTTTAACAAATATACAAGGTAAACTACCTAAGTTCTTTTGTTCTACTTTAAATATTTTAAGCAAATGCTAGCCTAATTCACGTCACAGTTACTAACAATGATTATTTTAAAAGCTACAACATTACCCCAACTAACCGTGTGTTTGATTGGTTCAATTATATTGTTTCATGGCAACCCTATATTCATATCAAGTTGTCTGTAATTATAGTTGTACAAAACCAACTTTATTCGAAGATGATAAAAACTATTCTTCTGCTGTGTTAGATTCTCTTTCAATTTCTCTACTTTGCGAGGTCTTCTTTTGTACCAAATCATTGTACTTCTTCCTTTGATTTAATAGACTGTTTTTGTTAAAGGAAGTTTCACTCTCTACCCTCACCTGCTCACTATTGGTTTTTATTTATTTATTTTGACTTGAGACAAGAAAATTTTACTTGACAAAAAAAAGGATACAATTGATCAAGCAGACAAACAACTAAGGCCGCCAAAAAAGAGCCTTCAGAAGAAACAATGGAACACTGTACAAAAACATTGCTGCATAAAATCTTGGCCAACAAAAAAGCTAAAACTACAAAAGCCTCCAAAATATACAAGGATCCTAACTCACAGCACCCTCCCAACTCAACTGAATGAAAATTAAGGACTGTTTAGTTTTAAATTTTATAGTCTAAAGTATGATTATCTGTACTCTATATCAGTCATTGGATGCAAAACCCAGTAGGTTTCCCCAGTATTGGTTTTATGTTCAAAATTTTCTGAGTTTTTTTTTCTTTTACAGGAAAACAGTGAATGGAGTAATTGGCAAATAAATGTTCTATCAAAGCGTAATACTGTGGAAAATGTTTATCAATGGGCCTGTGGGTAGGTTTAGCTCTCTTTTAAATAATGTAGTTATGTTTCTCTGACATCCAGATTGATTTGCCATTGCATATTCTGAGTGAAGTTCATCTGAATGGAAGTTTCTTATGTGGTTAAAGATGCAAAAGATTATCTTTCTCTTCGCACTTCTAAATCTGAAGTAAATGAAGCTGGTTGAAATATAATTATATTTTATATATTTGATCATGTATTACATTTTATTTAACTGTTGCCTTCAGAGTTGTTGAGATATTTTCTATATTTAGCACCAGAACATGCAAGATTAAACTTGCATCGTGTTATTTTGGAATGATTAATCATTTGATCAGGAATCATGTGATGCTTTTGTGCTCTGCACCATTTGATTATTTTGTTAGTGTTTTCTTGCAATGGCCCAGTCAGTTGTCAAAGTTAAATTCTGGTTTGGATTTGGAATAAGCTGCTGGCTAGATGGTTCCCAATATTCTGGTTATTAATTGATGTGGTTTGAATTAGCTCTGAGTTTTGCCTTGAACTATTTTGTTAATTTCGCATTCGTAAACTTAGGAGGGATGGTTTAAAAAAATGTAGATCATCCTAACTTGTTACCATTATTTAGTGATGGGTTGTGACTTGTGGCAACACAATAGAAGAGTTATAAACTTTAGGATACATTTCACTGCAATTTTTGGGTGATTTATTGCTCAAAAGTATATGATTGTGTTGGGGCTCTAAAATTTGTAATGGCATTTTGTAGGTGATGGTTCTTGTGTGTCAAGTATAGTGGAAGCTGATTATTATAACTCATACATTCTCACAGTTTCCTCTTTTCCACCACGCTTGATGTCATTACGGATATGAATTTTTTTTCTAATTAGGGGTGTTATTTTTACTTTTGTTTAATTTTATTCACTCCTTTGCACTGCTTGGCATATATACCTTTCTTTTAGTTTCCTAACATGTTTATTCTCAATTTTGAATTTAGAAGTAATTGGTATGTGTGTCACAATATTCAAATAAAAAATAGAAGAAAAAAATGACAAAGTACTACTTTAAAACAGTCTCATGACAGTTGTCTTGTAATATAAGAAGATGATATAAACCATTCCCACTTGTTTTTCATTTTATTTATCAAATATGAATTGTTGTATCGTATAAGTAGCTGTTTGTGGTTCCATACTTCCATTTATTTTGTCGATGTTGCTACTGGGATGAACTCAAGACATAGGAGAAGGCCTTTAAATCGTATTGTCTTAGCTCTTTTTTGAACCATTTATGTTGATTTGAAAGTTGATGAACTGTGAAATTCTTATACAAGATGTTATTTATTATCCTTTTGACTTGGGAGTTCTTCTGAAATAGCTGGTGACATTTGTATTGCATATAATAAACGTGTCTTAATTTCATGTCTTCACATAATCATGGTTTCATCAAATTTAACAGGAGACCTACAGCTCTACATGACCGGACTAGAGATAGTGATGAGGATGATTATCAAAATAGAGATTATGATGTTGCAGCCCTAGCAAATAACTTGAGCCAGGCCTTTCGATACGGCATTTACAGCAATGATGATATGGATGAGGTGCTTTTTGAAACTTTTTAAGTAGTGCAATTCTAATGCATTCTTAATCTTAAATATACTTATAATAGAAATATTTTTGAATTATATTATCGGATGATAAATGCATTAAATATTATAAGAAGGGGAAGTATGAAGGTGGAGGTGGGCGCTCTTTCCACTAAAGCAACAAGTCAAATAGGTTCACAACAGAGACTGGAGGCTGAGGTACATGACTTCCATATGATGAATGTACTCCTCTGAAGTCAAGGCCCTTCTTTAGGCTAAGGATTAATCCTTGAATTGGCTGGCCTAAGAAAAAAAAATCAAGAAAAGGTGTGAGGCAGACCTTACGTGGTTAGAGAGTGAACGAATTATTTTAGGTTGCGATTAGCTTGTTTGCACTAAGATTTAGAAAGATAGTAAAGACTTTCTTTTCGTTTGATGGGTAGAAAGGAATTGGTGCCAGCAATGTATCAGATAATTGTTTTCTGGTGGTAATTACCTTTGAATAATATTGTTGCTTATTTCTTCCATTCCAACTATATTTGGTTTTAACTTTTTATCTGCTCAAAAGCTCAGATGCATTTGTCAGGAAGAGACATGGACCAAGTTTTATTATTCTTGCCATTCTTGTTTTGGCATGTCTTAAATATTACGTATCACGCAATGGATCCTAAGATAGCATTTTAATTTGCAAATTTTTAGTTGTTTCTCTAAAAAAAAGTCTAATGGAGATACTGCAAAGTTGCCTTTATTTTAAAATTTTAAATGTGTAAAAAATTATATATTGAGAGGCTCGACTACTACGGTCTCTCTCTCTCTCTTTTTTATTTTTTTTTTATTTTTATGAGAACTCTGTCGGTTCTTGGTTCTTTTATTATTTATACATTCGTTTTTTATCACCTTTCTTCTATAGATGCTTAAAGAAAGTAAAATTGCTTATACAAATCTGCTAGATAAATAGATTTCCTTTTGTTGATATGAAAAACTCTTTCTAGTACAACTGTGTTCAATAGCATTTTTCAATTCTTTCGGAGTATAATCTAATTTATTTTTTTTCCTATTGATTAGGTTTCGAAGTAAGATTATGTATAATCATTAAACAGCTGTTTTGTGATAACTTGTTTAATATTGTAGTCAGTTATCTGGATCAACACACTTTTTGGTTTCTCATTAACAATACTAAAATGGTAATCATGTAAGAGCCATTAATTTTTTGTTTTAGTAATTAAAGATCTGTTTTCTTGTATCTTGGAGATGGGCAACCCAGTCCTTTTTGGCTGCATTGCTTGTTTATGAAATGGCATCTGGGCTTCATTATGGGTTTCGGTTAAATAAATTTAAAATGCGTCTTTTTTCTCTATTCATGAAAGTTTGGAGGTTGTTTTGTGTTAGTAATGGAGTGATGCATGGTGATTCTCTTTCTTTATGATTTTTCCTGCTTTGAGACTGCTGGTTCGCCATTGTTGTAACAATTTTCAAATCCTTTAAAAAAATTTCTTGTTTCATATACCAAAAAAAGAAAGAAAGAAAGAAAGAATGAAAGAGAAGGGGAAGTGGTATGTGAATATGGCATGTTTTTTTTCATCACCAGAAGATTATTAGGTTCTTTCAAAAAAAGATGAAGATTATTAGGTGCTTGATTGAGCCCATGTAGCTTGTAGTTTTAGAAAAACTGGGAAACAGTGATAGATTGGATTGCTTTCAGTAATACACTGTTTTGGTCGTGGCATCCATTTTCACTTTTTGGATCAGAAACAAAAGAAAACAAAGCATCCTTTGTTTCAGCCATAACATCCTTAATCCAAATGCTTAATTTGGAGCCTATATGATGGTACCGTCAATTTTATTTTGTGTTCCTTTTCATCTCCTCTCATTTTTAGCTGTCAGATATGTATAATGTAATCTAGTATGTCATTTTGTAGTTGTTTACTTCCTATGTCAACTATGATGTAATTTATTTATTTTAATTATTATGTATTAATCTATATTTGTTAAATTGGTGCGAGGTTATTAACAAATAGTGCTTGTCAGTGTTGCTGTTTTTTTTGAAGAAGTTTTTCCTTATGCGAAGTCACTTTCTCTTTTCTTTGTGACTTTGGGGAACCTTGTTTCTAGTTCTCTTTTTGTCACTGATTGATATGTTATGAAAGAATATTCACTTAAAATACCATGTGAAGCTGGCGTTGCTTACTAATCCCTTGTTCATGGATTCCAGGCGCAAGGCTCGCTTGAACGAGATGATGAGGTATGAGATATACTTTGATTCCATGTTCAGTTTGATGAACATGAATGATGTAACTTGTTAGATACTATTTGAAGCATTATTTTTTATCCCCTCACCCTTATTGTGTGGCCTCAAACAATAATTTTTATTTCAGTTGATGTCATTTTGCTTACAGTTATATATATCGACCTTCCTTTCAATATATATATATATATATATATATATATATATATATGCCTTTGCTTGAGTCTTTCGAACCTTATATTTCTTTATTGGATTTGCTTTGTCGAAGCACTGTACTTCGTGTGAACATCGTAATACTTTCTTCTTTTATCAATACATGACTAAATATGGGAATACCATATTTCCTAACTAATTTTACAAAAAAGAAGATTTCTTTTATTATTTTAGGCATCTTTTTATTATAGTAGTATTGATACTAATAATATGAAATTAATATTATTAACGTGGGTGAGAAGTAATTATCTTATCTTTTGTATGAATTGGGAAAATACTGTGATTCAACTGAATTATATCAGAAAAATTGGCACAGTCCTATTTGAATTTAAGTACTTTTTGTTTGCTATATGATGCAAGATCAGTATGGTTATAAGAGTGTTGTGGAGATGTCATATCTGGTTTTAGCTTATTAGCACACATAATTTGTATTGTGCCTTTTCTATTTCTTTTCCTATGAAATAGAAATTTTTGTTAGTAGATTCTGATGGGGATACTTGGCAGGATGTCTACTTTGATGATGAATCTGCTGAAGTTGTTATTTCTTCTTTACGTCTGGGGGATGACCAAGAAAGGTAGGTGAAAGGCCTTAATTTTCGCTTCTGGTCATTGAGTATTTCGAAAATTAAGTTTTGTGCTATGTGGTCTCAACAGTTTGGTCCAAAAGGCTTGTTTTGAGTATAATAAAATATAAAGGTTCATCTAAGGTACATCGGTATGGGTACCTATAAACTTTGTATTTCTCTCTTGTAAGTTATAATTTATCGATAAGAAAAAGATACAATTTTTGTGCTTTAAGATAACTTTTGATGATAACTCAACTGTTGAAATGTAAGATGTTAATGCTTAAGTTTTTTTGTTTTGTTTTTGTAGTGTAATATTTTATAGTTTTCAATTCTTTTTGTTGACAGCCTGTCCACTTTTTATTCTTTTTTTCCCCTTTAAGATACTTTCTTTTTCTGATAAAAAATTTCTTTTTAGTTCCACCAAATTTATGAACCATTATACCAAGATTTTGAGTTAGAAGGCCCATTTGCTTTGTGGAAAATGTGGAATCCTTTTGTCCATTCCTGTTGCATGATCAATAATATGTACATGTTCTGGCTAGGACCCTGTTTTTAGGTGGTAGAAAAGGTGTTTTATCGGGTTTTTTTTTTCTACAGTCTATCCAGCAGAGAGTGGCTGGCCATTGAAGAATAAATTTGATCATTTTGTTCAGACTTGTTGCATTTTTTGAAATCAACTTCATGCTAATATGTGTGCATTGTTAGAAGAATAGTTTTTCAGTTTTCACTATATTTCTTGTGGTTGAATAACTTGAATGCATGGATTTACTGCAGCTTATTTAGGATTTGCTTTTCCTCTTTGAAAGGTTCATTAGATTCAATGCTCAGGGCTGTTCGGTTCTTTCCTGCACCCTGACCAACAAAGAACTGAGCTTTGAATAAATTTTGTGCCTTTACGAAGTGTTGTTATTTGTTCAAGTCTTCTGGACCTCATTACTTAAGTATTGCTTGCCATGGTGTTTGCAGTGGCTCTCTTTTCACGAATTCCAATTGGTTTGCTTTTGAGGATGACAGAGTTTCCAATGAGCGCTCAACTGAATCACTTGCTTCTCCATCACCTAAAACTGAGGAGACTGGTGCTATAAATGATGGAGGCGATGATGAAGTAATTGTTGGTGAAGATGATGACTTGGATGACACTGCAACATCTACTGCTGTGTCAGAAACAAAATTAGGAGAAACTGATGTCCACAATCTGCCTGGAACTTCTGAAGAAACAGGACCCAGTGCAACTGAAAAACCACCTGTCTGGGTTGAATGGAGGGAAACTCCAGATTCCACAGACCCATCTGGAGCAGATCAACCTGGTGGTGTGCCTAATAGTGAACTGGAACCGAAATCAGAGGATCAGGGTGGTGGCTGTGAGGGTGAGGGTGAGGGTGATGGGGATGCTATTGAGCCTTCTCCCTCATCCTCTCCCGAAACATTGGCAAATGCTGACATACCTACTGTTGAAGGACAATCAGAATCAATAGATGAAAAGCCCAGTTCCACTCCTACGGAGGTGTTGCAATCAGGCGATGAGAATCCAAGTCCAGACCCTAGTACTTCTGAGGCGGTGGATTCAGAAGTCGAAGTCACTCCTGACTTAACTAAGGATGATAAAGTCGATGTCAAGGAAACTGGACACTGATGTATATTATTCCGAATCAGTTGTTTGGGTGTATACTCATACTTCACAATGTGATGATCAGGTTGAAAGATGAATACCGAATGACTCTGGTTGACTCAGTGACTATACTTTAGAGCCTTGTGTACATTACTGTGGCACATTGTTGTTAAGTAGGTTTGATGATTCTTTTTCCCGAGGCACGGAAAGTTTTGAATTCTCTTTGCCAGCCAATTTGAGGAGCAGGTTCTGATCTCTGCAAACTTTGGAATAGTTTAATCAATTATTTTTAGCTTGTAGGTTCTCTTCTACTCTAGCTAGGTGAAGATTCAGAAAGTGGAATTGTCACGTCGTACACAGATTTTAAGTACAATAATCTGTTTATATCTATATGATTGATTCTCTTTCATCTATAAATGCCAAGTGTTGATTCTCTTTCAATGACAATTGACATTAGAATGTTGGTTTCAATTTTGAATTTGAAAAATCGACCTTACTGGTCATCTTTTCTTCTAATGATAGTAAAGTATATTATGTTCATACATCAGTATCAATGTTGTTGACAAGCTCAAGCATTTTAGTTTGTGATGTGGGATCATTACAGTTTTGAGTAAATTATATACTAACTATAAGATGCCACCAAATGAAAATTATAAAACACCTCTCTTATTTGTGTCCGTTGTGTTGACGTGTTGTACCTTCTCTGTAAATTCTATTTTTTTTGGGTTGTTTTGACCTTCCATGATGAGAGAATTCAAATCATACATTTTTTTTTTGGGAAACTCTTTCCTGTTGTGAGAATAGTTATTACAAATTTTGTTTGAGCCTTGACCTGGCATGATTTTTTTTCCTTCAATCCTTATAAACAAAGTGTAATGTTGGGCTATCCAAAATTATATTCAAATGATTTGAATCCAAAATTTTTTGAATCGATTGTTGACATAAAGTGTCGGAGAGTCCTTATAGGGATCATCACCACTCATTCCGTGTTATCTTGTTTCGTTTTACAGGTTCCTAGATCATTGTCTTTGTCATTTTTGCTCTTTACACAAAGTTGCAGGTGCCCTTACAAATTACTGTTAGACGATCCCTCACATTTATAAATAGAGCAAATTATACTGAACTCATTGAGATTTGGGTAAGTTACACTTAGATGGAAAAATTTCTAACACTCCCATGACTTAAATTTGACTTTAAAAATGCCTAAAATACCCCTAGTTATATTATTTTTTATATGTTTTTTTATCTTTTAACCAAAAACTTTAAAAACTTTAATAAAATAAAAAAATAAATAAAAGATATGATTTATTAAATAAATAAATAGTTTTTAAAAAATAAATAGTTTTAAAAAAATTAAATAAATAAATAGTTTTTTTAAACAAATTAAAAATAAATAAATAGTTTAAAAAAATTAAATAAATAAATAATTTTAAAAATAAGTAAATAAATAAATAGTTTAAAAAATATAAAAATAAATAAGTTTGGATATTTAGAGCTTTTCTTGTCCCTATTAATGGATAACCTTAAAAAAAAATTAATGTTTTAAATTTTTTTCATTTATTTCTTTATTTTTTGAAACTATTTATTTCTTTATTTTTTGAAACTATTTATTTATTTAATTTGTTAAAACTATTGATTTATTTGATGTTTTAAAACTATTTTTATTTAATTTTTTAAATTATTTATTTATTTATTTATTAAACTATTTATTTATTTAATTAATCATATTTTTTATTTAATTTTTTTATTTTTATTAAAGTTTATAAAGTTTTTGGTTAAAAGATAAAAAAAAGTATAAAATAATATAATTAGGGGCATTTTGGTCATTTTAAAGTCAAATTTAAGTTTTATGGGTGTTAGTGTATAATAAAGAAACTTTTCTAGTTAAGTGTAACTTGCCCAAATCTCAAAGAGTTCAGTGTAATTTGCCCTTATAAATAAATAGAAAGTCAAAACTCATTCAATATAATTTTGACATATACATTGATGTGGACAAATAAGTTATTGATTAAAAACCTAATATAATAGTATTAATCTAATTATTTTCGGATGATAGTTAATCCATCATCAACCTTTTTTCAAGAAAACATACTATAAATGATGATCAAATTCTTTTTTCTTTTTTGAAAAATGATGATCAAATTCTTATTTTACCATCTACGGTCAAATTTTTATATAAGATATATATATTTTTCATTTAAAAACTGATTTACAACAAAAGTAAATTCAACTAGATAAATATATTAATTACAATCAAGAACTCATGGAATTCCAACTACAAAACCCTAAGGTTTTCGGTACCAAATTGAGGTTCTTACAATTGGGTCCCTATATAATCGGGAAACATCACTTTTTACTCATTAATTAATTTTTCATCAAATTGGTCATCAACTATCTAAAAATGACTCATTTAGATAATTCCATTAGTCAAACATGGCCCACCAGGGTAAAACATGATATGACACACTGGGCCAGTCAAATTTAGACACATCATTAATTTTATAATAATAATGTTATTTTGTTTAAATTTGGTGTCCAAATGTAGTGTTCAAAAGATGTGGATTGTAGTGTTGCCACATCATTTGGACACTAAATTTAGACAAAGTAGCATTTCTCATTTTCAAGGAATAAAATATCGGTATTGGTATCGATATCGGGCTTCTAAATTTATGGATATATCGGGGATATTATCGATATCGGTGGATATTCGGTGAAAAATTAAAAAAAAATGATGGATATTTATATCTAAAGTTAGAATTTTTTTTATGAAACTTTAGGACAAATTTAAACAAGTAATTATACATCAAATGAATCATATTTCAACGATAATTTAACATAGTTATGAGTTTATTATAAATTATAACATAGATAAAGTCTGTATATAATTTTTAAAATTGAGTATTTAAATAATATTTTGTTTCACTTTTATAATATTATATACAATATAAAGAGATTAAAAATTTAATAAACAAAATTATCATTAAAAAATATCTATAGTTCCATACTTCCAATATTCTATCATAAATCATAATTCATACATAATAATACATTGTATGTCTGAAATTTAAAGTCAAAATGAATTCCTTGCTGGTTCAAATATATAAGATACATTTCTATCTTGATTCGAACAATAATTTTTCCAAGAAAACGTGCTAGCATAGTTTTCAAGGTAGTTATTAATATGCCACATGTATGTTGCTTGATCTCTTCCAACTGATCCATGAATTTGGTAGTTTGGATTTACCCAACTTGGTGGATATTGTTGATCTGTATGCATAGGTATTGCATATGAAATTTGTGGAGAAGGATAATCAAATATACTATAGCCACCATAACTACTATAATATGGTACATGAGAACCTGACTATGTATGCGAATCACCCAAAGAACTATGTCAATACTCATTGATGAGAGAGTCATATTTAAAGAATCTTCATCAATTTGACTTGTTCCTCCATGTTGTCTACCACGATTTTGATCAAAATTACATGCATGAGCATCTCAACCTGCCACACTAGCATTCCAACCAGTTGCACCAGCATCCCAACCTCTAGCATGAACATCCCAATTTGTTGCACCAGAATCCCGACCTCCTCCCTCATTTCCATCATCTCTATCATATTTTCCTCACTATTTCTATCAGAGGCTATGTTGGTCATCGGAAGACTTGCTGACAGTAACTCCATGATCTACACCAACTTTTTATCTAATCATTTGTTCAACATTTATTCCCATGTCTTGAGCATGATAAACAATTTGTGGATCAGGATTTCCCTCATCATCATCAAATAGACAGGTCTAACCCAGTCAAAAAAAAGATTCTCATTATCGTCTCCTGCTTCAGCAGCTACTTGAAGTAGATCCATAAAATCAGTTTCATCTACTGTATCATTTTCAGCTGCCATATTCCCTAAGTTTCAACTTCATATTATAATAACAATAAACAAGTTGTTCAAGCTTAGAATATGCAAGACAGTTTCTTTGTTTTGTGTGGATTAAAGCAAATGTGGACCAATTTCTTTCGCATGCAGAAGATGATGATGTTTGTGATAGTATACGAACTGCTATAGCACGCAATGATAGAGCAAAATTTCCATAAATTACCCTACCAATCTGCTGCAATAAAAATGATTAAGTATTATAAATATGAATACCATTTCAATGATATTATTATTTATTATTATTACATAGATTTTTATAATAAAACTTATATATCCGGCTGCATTTTGCTTATAGCTGCCATGCAAAGAAGTTATAATACTGGAATTATAACATTGATTGTAAGATGTAACTTTTTACCTTATTTTCAAAATTAGCAATCCCTGCAGCTTCAGGGTCTAATTGCGTATAAACAATATGTACGGCTTTTAAAAGATTTGAATTATCTCCAATATTGTCTCTATATTGGTACTTTGGGTTCAAATAGTAAGCTAGAAGAATAAAAAATAACAAGTTTAGTATAAATAATTAAATACTATACTAAATATTAATTATGAATGACAAACAATCCGAAATAAAATTTACTTGCAACATGTAGTGGGTGATTAAACATTTTATCCCACCGGTTTTGTATAATGTTTAGAATCCATTTAGTATTCCCTCTTTGCTGTTTTACTGCATCTTTCATCACACGCATTAACTCATATAAGATATGCATTGTGGGTATAACTTCAATATCAACCAATCTCGATTAACTGCATCGCATTAACTGCATATTTTATAAATTTGTTAATGATTCTTTTAAAATAATTTTCAATGTAGATTATTTGAACAATAATTTAATTGTTTAAGATTAATTTAAAAAAATAATAATTTGCAAAATATCCTTGGATTTCGGGATGAAATTCATAATATTTCGGAAATATCGGGAGATTTTTATAGATATTTCTAAATCGACCGGATATTTGCTAGACATTGGATATTACCTCTGTTTCGATATTGGTCCCTCCAAAATATGGATATATCGGTGGATATATCGGTTTTAAGTTCCTTGCTCATTTTACAAACTCAACACCTACCACATCAGAATGCCATGTCAAAAAAAAAAAATATCTCAATTCATAATTTCACCGTTTCTTCCTCTTGCCATCTCTCCATCTTCATCTTATCATCTCCATTTAAAATTCTTTACTTTTATAAATTTGAAACATAAAAGGGAAATAAAAGGAATGGTGGCTAATGAGTCTCGAAGAGAGAGGAGAAATTTCTGATGCTAGCAATATATATATATATATATATATATATATATATATATATATATATTTTCAAGTCAGTACGTACTGATATAACTTCATCAGCACGTTGGATGTGGACCATTAGATTTACATATTTTGACTCAAAGTTTATGCACTTGTCAAAACTTCTCCATAATCAGTGGTCCACATGCAACGTACTGATATAAGTATATGATTGCGCACTGAGGAGAAAAAAACTGTATATATATACATAGTAAGTATTTCTATTGTCAGTTCGTACTGGCCATTGGATTTAAAGGATGCTTTGACAAATGTATGCAGCCAAGTCAAATCATTTAAATCCAATTGTCCACATGTAAGGAACTGATATATCTTATACCAGTTCGAACTAACAATAGAAAAATTATATATATATATTTTGAAATGTTACGTGGCCATACAGGATTTGGGTTTGTAAAATTAATGACGCTTCGAAATTTGACTGGCCTAATGTGTCACATCATGTTTTACCCTAGAGGTGCCAAATCATCTCTCAACAAGCAGTTACTGTTTCCATTGCCTAACAATTTTCTATACCCAGCCGGGTTCAATAACTTGGATTGTTAATGCAAATTTTCTGCTTGTAGTGAGTGGATAGGCAAACGGTTTGATTCATTTTTAGGGTTACTTGGTTACAGATTTTATTGTAATAAAAACTAATAAAATGGATTTAGTGAGAAAAAAAAAAATAATTAAAGTGATTATTAATATTAAGGAATAGAAATGAGGATTTAAGAGGGTGTAGAGTGTTAAGGATACAATTTTAAATTTATAAAATGAGTGTGAAATGCAGATGGGTACAAGTAGAACCATTTAAATAGTTTATATTAATGAAGAAAAAATTGCACAAAAATTAATAATAAAAGAGAAATTGAAGAAAATGTTGTGCTTCAATAAGAAATTACAAAGTCGATACGTAACGTGGTAGTCATAAAGATATTTACTGATTTTTTGATAAATAAAATAAAATGCAAATTGGAGAAGAAAATGCGATGAGGATAAAGAATGAGAATTCCAAAGATATTTTCATTGTTTTCTAATCCTGGTGCCCCTAATTTCATGGTTCATCCAGTAAACTTTATTTAAATGACCTCAGATGTTATTTAAATGAGTAAAAGTGCTGTAAAAGCATGCAAACTCTTGTGGAAGTGTCAGGAAGCCACTCTGGGGGCTCATACTATGCCTCTAACCATTAATGGAGACAAGCTGATATATATGGCAAATCATGGACCCATGAATCAGAAGATATCATTTATTTACAAATACCAATATAAGAGAACAAATGTACATTGACTGAGAAAGGGATAGGAGAAATATGAACACCCGTTTTGGACAGTCTCTTCTTTCATGTATATCAAAATTCAAATATAAGGGAATTAATTGAAGGATCAAAATTAAGTTTGTAAAGCACAAACAATTGAGATTAAAAAGATTGTGAAGTTTGTTTACCCTTATATACTCGTAATGGTTGTCTTTGACCATCTATGCATTTTTGATGATCGTGAAGAAACCATTCCTTGCCAATCTGTTTTTGTTGCTTCTTTTAGGAGCTAAATTCGATACGTCAACAAGAGGCTTCTTTCCGCTCCGGTATGCCTTCCTAGACATGGCAATTGATTCATTCCGCTTCTCAGGTATACCTTTCTTCATTGAATCTGTATCAACAAAAACATATCAAAAATATTTTTAAACAAAAACAACAGACACAAGCCCTAAAAGCCCGATAACCCAAATACAACGATCACCCTCGAAGGAATTGATCACTTGTGCTCGGAAATTGCGTTTCGAAATCCGGAGATTTGATCGGAAAACACGAAGCCATTTTAAACGAGAAACTGACAGATTTTTGTTTCTCGAAGATTGAGAGGGTTTTGCTTACTAATTAAGCTACGCGGCAATATAACGGTAATAAAGCAAATATTTTTATGAACATTACCAAACTACCCTTAACATTTACATTGGTGAAATTAGGTTAAAAAAAACAAATATTTTTCAAATAATAAATCACAGTGCTAATGTGCTATAGCCCGTATGCTTCAGCCTTCAAGCACAGTTCTAATTTTTTTTCTTTTTCTAACTATATAATTTCAGTTGGTACAAGAGAATTGGTCCACAATAACATTCATTGAATCTGTTTGTATGCTTAAATTTCAGGTCATTTTTTTTAAATAACTTCAATTATTTTCTCATCTTAATTTTTTAACAGTTAGTTGATATTTATAATTTTAAATAATCACTATTTAAATCTTAATTAACAACAAAACAGTAATTTAATAAAAAAGGTTTTTAAGGGGGAATTTCACTAAAATTCATATTTTTATTTTGGTGAAATATCATTTATTTAAATATTTTTATTATATTAACAACTTCGGTTTTTTTTTTTTTTCAAAATACATCGTGCCAACTTAACGGAGTTAGGAATATTTTACTCTTTTTCATAATAAAATATAACAACATAATAAATAAATTAAAAAAAGTTTCAAAAAAAATAAAAAAATCAATGGATCTCCATCAATCATGCCAAGGCACAGATCCACGATCTCTTTCCTTACTTCACAACAAAAAATTTAAAAATTAAACTTCTATTAAAACAAATTTTGAATGTACAAAGTCAGACAAATTTTGGGTTAATTGTTTAACTTGTGTAGTGTCTTCTGGTAAGTCCCGGTCCAGACTTCGTTGATCACGGTGGGTTCATGGTCCAGGAACACAGCACGAGGGACGTGTTTTTCGACACCGGTCTCGCTAAAAAATGTGTTGAAGGCGTCGTCTCCGCCACCAACTGTCTTGTCACTCGGCATATGCCCATCATGATGCAAGAAGAAACCCAAATTTTTAGTGGATCCAGTCGATCTCTATCGCTGCATGAACGATGGAGATGAGATCCATTGATTTTTTTTTATCATTTATTTATTTATTATATAATTTATCTTTTTAAATATCTATTAACTGTTTTTTAAATTTTCTATTATCCTGTAATTTTTTTTTCTAATTTAAAATTGTAATTGTAACTAATATTTGATATTTCATTATTTCCTATTATCCATTAGTTTTTTTTTTTTTTTTAAGATCTTAATAAATTTTTGTTTATCCTTAAAAAAAAATTGTGTTAATTTAATTTTATAAATAATTTAAATATTATTTATTTTTGAAATAATAATTTTAATATTAAATTCTTGAAATTATTTAATTTTTTTAAAAGTAAAGGTACAATAACAAACCTTTTAAGGGTAAATTTGTACTTTTATACATATGGTCAAAGTTGAACATTAGTCTTTTGATCAAAATGACTGAAGTGATGTATTTCACTATTTTGAAAAAATAAGGGACTAAAGTTACTAATACGATAAATACGTTTAGATATGTGACATTTTTTCAAAAAGTAAAAACTTTATTCAAATTTTCTACTATAATAATTCAATTCTACAATCAAAAAATAGTAACTTTTTTAGATAAGATATTTTAATTAATCATTAAGGAAAACAAAAATGGACTGGTGTATTGATCGGAAGGGTGCGTTTGGTACGTGGGACGGGACGGGACAACTTTTTGTTGTCCCACGTTTGGCGCGCCATTAGCATGGGACATGACGGGACAAGACAATGTGGGACAAAAATCACCAAGTTTTGTCCCACCCAATACCCTAGGACAAGGTTGTCTCATGACATGGGACAAGTATAACAAGACTACTTTACCCTTTATATTTTCAAAAAATTACAAACATGTTTAATAATAATATATAATTGTATATATTATTATATATATATTATATGTTATTATATAATAAATATATAATTGTATATATATTATAATAAATATTATATTTTATATATTAAATATTATTATATATTTATATATTATATTATATTATTATATATAATAGTACATAATATATTATATTATATTATATCCTATACAAATATATAATATTTGATATATATATATATATATAAATTATACTATATTATATATTATTATATATAATAAATATATATATTATACATATGGCATTTATTTATATATATTAATAATATATATATATATATATTCACATATATATTATTTATATATAAATATTATAATATATATTAATATTATATATATTATTAATATTATTTTATTGATACATAATATATTATTATATTTAATAATACATATAATATTATATATATATTATTGCATGAATGTTTTGAGTTCGAGTTGGAAGTAAATTATTCTGGAATATATATAAGGGGCACTCTGGTCATTTGAACCTTTTGTCATGTTCTGTCCTAGCCATCCCAAACGCATAACAGTACAATTAATAGTTCTGTCTCATACATTCCAAACACAATATGGAACAACTGTCATGTCTTGTCCAGTCCCCTCCCGTCTCATCATGTTCTGTCATGTCCCATTCTCGTACCAAACGCACTCGAATAGACCAGTCGTCACTCCTGATGCTAACAGCTGGTAGTTTGGTTGATTAATTTGGTTAATGTAATGGTTTTTTTTTTTTGGTATTCACCGACTGACTAAGTTACTGAATTCTCCTTTAGATAAGCTATATCCATTTCATATGTATGAGGTTTCACATTTTAAGAGTATTTCCGATGTAAATATATATTTTTAAGTTTCTAAATAGTGTCATATCAGCATTTCTATTCATTATGGGTCCACTTTTAAAAAATAAATTGGATAAATGCATATTTACTTCTCCAATGCAATTATCTAAAGTCAAATATGCATCTATTTTATGACCAATCATAATAAAACAATTATTCATTCTCTCTCCTCTTCTATTTTACAATTAAATGAGTTTTAATATTATTAATGGAAAGGGTTAGAAATGCTAGTCAGCATTTGTAGAATTATAAACCCAACTCCTTATTCTCTAACTTTTTTCTTGCCACATTATCTCCATATTGAAGTTAGATAATTGCATTGGAGAGAGTTTTTCTAACTTTTTAACTATCTATCCTATGTAGCACTCAATTTTCTCCAAATGCATATTTGCATTGGAGATGCTCTAACATTGCTTCTTTGTTCACACATCCACTCATATCATTTCCTTACAACTGAGGTATCGATATTTGTTTTTTGAAATACGAATATATTTGAACTTTTTAAAGTCTGAATAGTGACTCAAATCTGAAATGTAAAATATATGTTTGTTTTTTATTTATAACATATGAATATCAATATCTGAAAACCAGTAATAAGACAATTATACCTTTATAATATTAATAGTTTGTATGTATTATTATTTAATTTAAGGGTGCCGATATTGACACCCATAAAAATAAATAGTATACCTCTATTTTATTAAAAAGAGAGAGATGCTATGACAATCTACTAAATATCTTTCCACTAGACATGACGCCAGTTTCGGTTCCGGTTCGGAACCGGCTGTTCCGGTTTCGAGGTCACTAGAACTGAAACCGGAACCTCCCGACCGGTTCCAAGGTCACTAGAACTGGAACCGGAACGTCCTTGGGAGGTTTCGGTTCCCCGGTTCCGACGGTTCGATTCTTAATTTATATATATATATATATATATATATATATATATATATAACTCACCAATCATACACTCACACGTGAACTAACGTACCCAACCCCACCCAATTCAAATCACCTTCATCTATGAGAGAATCTCTAAACCACTAACCAGACTTCATCTCTGAGATTCAAATCACCTTCACCTCCACCTTCAAATCACCTTCACCCAACCCCAAATTGGCCGTCATCAGTTCATCACCCTTCTTTCTCACCCTTCATCTAAACCAGAGTACCAAACTCCCCTTCTCTCGATCTTATCTTCCTCAGCTTCTTGGGTTTGATTTTGTGGTAGTGTGTGTGTTTGATTGGTTTGTGGTTGTAGTGTGGTGGTGGATTTTGAGTTTATGTGATGGTTGATCGGTTGGATGGTGGTGGAGTACCGGAGATCCACAGATCTCTGTTTTAGTTTTCCGATTTCTTTATAAAAAAATGTTGGAACCACCGATTCGAACCGGAACCGGAACCGAAACTGTCGGTTACAGTTCCGGGAGGTTCATCAAAAAATGTATTGTAACTGGAACTGCCTTGTCACCGGTTCCCGGTTCGGTTCAGGTTCCAGAATCGAAAAATCAGTTCCGGTTTCAGTTTTTCCGGTTCAGTTCGCCGGTTCAAACCGAACCCAGCGAACCGAACCAGCGCTATATCTACTTTCCACATTCCATTTTAATTTTTTTTTATTATATTATAATTTTATCATAATGAAAACTAATAAAATTGATAAATAAATTCTAAATACACTAAAAACAGTTTTGCTAAACTTTTTTTTCTTCTCAGCTTTCCGGCATTCATTCTTATTGCACTTCAAATTCCATCATACAACTTTGAACATCCTTTTCACATATCTAAAATTAAGTTATATCTCATCTTCTCCCAGACCGATGCTACTCCACTCTCCTTACATTCACAACCTTATGTAACTCTTGTTACTCACGAAATCAAATAGTCATTCATTATAGGAAATCAAAATCGAAAAGGAGAAATCAGAAAGAAGAAAAAAAGAAAAAAAAGAAAGAAAGAGAGAAAGAGAGAAAGAGAGTGATCAATTAAAAAGTAGAGCATACCCGTAGCTGTTGAGAAGGGAAGTAAATGACAACAATGGTTGTTAAGAGTTTTTTTTTAAAAGACTTATGTTGATTATTGGTGCACCAATGAAAGGTTTGTGGTAAAACTGTGTTATCCCCACTTGTGCGAGTGGGAGATGTTGGTATATTTAGGTATGGGTTGGACACCCATTATACACCCAAGTGGGCTAAGATCACAAGCAATAAATGGAAAGCCAAAAATCCATGTACACTAAGCCCAAGTCACCAAGCTCAAATCCATACACCTAATAACTTATGCATACCTACATGATCAGTTAATATAAAAAGGTGTATAACGTGAAAGCATCAGATGATGAAGGCATTCTGGGCAATGCAGTAAAACAGAGAAACAAATAGCAGATGTGGAGAGAATTTAGAAAAAATTTCTCCCATCTTTAATCATTACATGGGTACTTACATGGTGAGATTAGAAGGGACTTTCCGTTATCGTGATCGTCCTCCGACCGGTGATACAACCTATGTTCGATCCGCTTCCACTGTACAATTTGGATTCCAATGGTAAATGGTAATCAGAATTTATCTATCGTGTAATTATTGAATTTAAATCTTAATTGGTATCAGAGGTTTACAGATCTATTGTTTCGCACTGTGGAAAACGTTTTAGTGTTTGACGTATAACATGTACATAAACAGTTGGAGGTACCTCGACAATTTATGGGACCAGAAGTATTGGAAAGAGTGCTCAACGCGGTGAATGATATACCGGAATGCGTACGCAGTATCGTCGATGAGGAAATGAGGCCGGAATGCATACGCAATATTGTCAATGAGGAGATGAGGCGGGAGATTGAAAGGCTACGCCGGATGCTGGTGTTACAAGTACGTATAAATCCTCACATGTGTAAACTTATGTATTTTTTAAAAATAAAGATAATAAGTGGGAAATGTAACACTGTGATACTGTCATCCCCAAAGGAAATGTAAGGTATCCAAATTCAGGAGATCAGTCGGAGTCTAGTGAATGATTCGGTCCCCCAAACTCCCAAAGGTAAATTTTTGTAATTTACACGAACCCTAAGCATATATAAAGCACTCCTTTCTCCCTCATCTATACCGCCGCCGCTCTTCGTTCTCCTATATGAACATTTGAATCTACTGCAACACATTGGGAATCTGGATCCTCGGAGGTCTCCTCCGCTTCAAAGAAGCAGTTGGGCACAACATTGTTGTCTTTGTAGAGGTGGGTCTGGTCTCCATTTTCGTTTCGACAGATTCATTATGGATTGTCGTCATTGATGTTGCTATGTAGAGAGAGAGAGAGATAGCGCACTGCAACAGCTATAATAAGAAAAGGAAAGAGAGGAGTGTTGTTTCAGTTTGTGTGTGGTGGAGTCAAAGGCCAAAGGAAATTCTTCCGCTGGTGCCGTTAGGACTTAGGGACATTTTATTCAAACGTTTTAATACATTTTTGGTGGAGTCACGTTTGAATACATTTTAGACAATGAGTCAATGATCCTAAAGCATAAATAAAGCACCTGCAACCAACTTGTGTTGCTTTGATAATCGCAATTTTAATCTTTTAATGATTTCTTTTGTTTTGTACAAAATGTTTTTTTCTTTCAACTAAATCTGTTTTCTATTCACCCTAACTTCAGATAGATCAAAGCAGTACATAAATACACCATAATAGGATGTTAACAACCCCTCAAACCTAGGTTCAATTCTTATCTAACTACCTAAGTTTTAAAATAGAAACAACCAACCTTATAGATATATGATATTATAATAATGTTAATCTCTTTATTCAAACTGATTTAGACAACCTAAATACTCATCATGCCTAACATTAATCAATTTATCCAACAAAAACATTAGTATGTTTGAGATGAGAATTAACATTCTTCAGCTAATCGTAAACACTTACGAATCATTGCTTTTTCGTTTTTATGAATTTCACAATTAAAGACTTTACTTTTTATGTTTAATCAATGTCTCTGTTTTTTGCATATGAAGTATGTGAGGCCTTGTAGCTTGTTCAATATAATGAAAAAGTAGGCCATGGAAATGGTAAAGAGGGAAGTAGAGTTGTCAAATGGGCCGGCCCCGGCCCATCTAAAAATTATCCATGAGGGCTGGCCCAATCTGTATACATATTTATGAGCCTTGCCCTGCCCAAGGCTCAAGCCCATTTGAGACCTGGCCTGGTACGGGCCTTGCGGGCCAGCCCGTCTAAAACAAACATTTTAGATTACAAAAATAAATTTTAGATTTGAAAAGAATAAAATATATTTACGGAATTCAAAAGTCAAATGAATAAAATTCTCAAAATAAATAAATCATTATTATTTTTTAGTTAGCAAATATAATAAAAACATTCATAAAATAAATTACATGAATATTGTATAAGCTATAAAGACGAGGAGAATTGAATCACCATAGCTTCAATGTATGGTTGACTTGAATACATGACATTTACTCTAATTACTTCAATTAAATGATATTTTTTTTCTTTTACATACATTTCATTAATCTTGAACGGTGAACACAACAGACAACACCCAACAAATTTAATTCAGACATTTTATTATTCTTAGTTGTGAACACCAACAAATTTAATTCATAATGTTACATTTTTTTAATTGAATAATAATGTCCTCATTTAGTTTATGAATATTTAGTAATAAATAATTTTATTAGCTAAAATGGGTGTAGAGATTTTTTGTGTGTGGCAATACTCACCCTATTCGGCGGGCAGGTCTGACGGGCTTTAGACTATAAGTCTGGTCCAACCCTCAAACCCAAGCCCTTAGGGTTGAAGGGTTTAAAATATATGTCCAAGCCCACCCTCTAAACCGGGCACAGGCCAAGCCCAAGGCCTCAATGTGGTAGGCCGAGCCAGGTGGGCTTGTACAGAATCAGGTATGCCACAATGGGTACGGACCGGTTCGACCCTTTTGACACCTCTAGAGGGAAGTTGTCGGAGAGTTCTCTCATCTCCTTGGTATGAATATTTTGGAAGATTTTATCGGTGTCGTAATTTCCCTCAACGGAAGAAGATTGGCAGCTTCTTATGGGTTTGATTCATCTCCCTTATGCTTAGTTATTACTTATTAATATATTATATACATGTTACATGTGAATTTTTTCAACATTACAGAACTATTGAAACAGAGGACCAGAACATTTAGCACGTTACTTACAATGCAATGAAAGTTTGTGATTGCTCTATTTTTTTTTGTTCTAGCTTTTTTTCACTTTTGAAAGTTTAGGTTTTCTGTGAAGCATCTTCTATCAAACAGTTGGTACACTTCTAGGCGTTCTATGATTTGTATATTGTATTTTTGAAAGTTTGATCCGTCTTCTGACTTTGATTCATCACTTGCTATTCGTTCTTATGCAGTGCTTTGCAGAAAATGTGGCAGCAATTGTTATTGCACTTCCTGGCACATTAAAGAATGAGAATCCCGAAGTGAGTTTTCTTATTGCAACTTTTTAAGCTTATCTCACATTCAATCTTTGATTTTGATTTAACAAGATGAGGTTAACCCCGATGGTATGCCACTCACATCTTACACCACGAGGTCGTGGGTTCGATTCTATCCCCTCCCCAAAACCCTAAATCTTTGATTTGATTATATTATTTACTTTTTATTTTGATTTGATTAGGGTGCCAAAGTTAGAGTTTTGTTGACCGACTTTGCAATACTAGAAAACTTGAAGGTTTAGGTTTAAAATATACGTACTTGGAGGAGAGGTTTGCATCAAAGGTGAGTGTGAAATTATATATGGAATAAAGATTTCGAAAGTTACACATTTTTCTCTTGGGCATACTGGTATAGTTTAGAAATGAAACGCAAAAAGAGTCGTTTAATTCCATTAAGTATAATTGGTGTTATGGTGTGGTTTGTATGAAATTATCTCTAGTTGATATTTGCCACTATACAAATTATAGAATCTCATACTTGATATTGTTTGCAGCTTATGGAAAAGCGTTTAGAGTTTTGGCCACCTGGAGATGGTAAAAAAAGGATTCTTGAACTGAATTCCGGTGTTGGTATTTTGGAGGTAACTTTTTCCTTGAACCGTATGACCTATGCAACAATTTGATTAATTCATAGTAAGACAATAGTTTTGTATATGAATTTTTTATGAGTTTGTTTTAAATATTAGAACTTCAATAAGTGGCCAATAACACTCTCTATTAGGACAATTTTCATTTGTACATTGAACACTTATACACTTGAATTTTTACGCTCACATTTGTCAGGGGTATATTGACCTTTACGGCGAAGATGGAGATGAGTAGAGGTAGATGCCCGGCATACCTGTCGGCTCTGCCTCCCTCTCCCTGCCAGCTTCTTTCTTCTGCCTCCTCTCTTAACAGCTCAGGACCATCAGCTCACTTTAGACTTTAGGTCTGGTGTTTTGTAGTTCTTATTTTTGGGAAAATATCAATTGGGTATTGGATAAATCTGTTAAGCTTGTTAAAGCTCAAAAATACTTTTCTTTCATATCTTGTGTTTGTATTTTCTGTTGAAAAAGTTATGTGAAATCAATTAATGGCAATGAATTTTACATATTGAAAAAGGGTTCTGATATTGCCACCAAATAATATGATTTATACACTCATTAATCTACAAATAAACCTAAGGGTGACAATATGGGCTATTGTGTTGTGTTTGTTAAGCTTGTCATAGATCAAAACCAAAACATAACCCATTTAATTATGTATTCCCCGATAAAGCCCATTTATAGATTAAGTACTATAAATTATAATTTCATTAATTCATTTCCTATTTAAAAATTTAAATACATCCAATTTTTTTTTGTTCTTAAACATATTATTCTTTATGAAGAAGGTTCAAACGGCGGAAGATGAGGCCATGAACAGTTCAGAGTCAGCAAGTAAACTTCCCTTCCTTCAGCACCTTAGTTAGGTTAAAGAAATAAATATTTTACAGTGGGTGAGGAATTCAAGTTCAAAACGAACTATTGTACCTCATGCTATCTTACCCCAAATAATAAAGCTATGAGAAATGATACAGTGAAATGTCATAAATTGGATTTTTATTTATCTTATTATGATATTTCACTATATCATTTTATAAGCTACAATGAGAGCCTCTGATCGTAAATAGAGCATTAATACATGTCGTTTGTTGGACAAATGTCAAGATAAGAATGTGTTTAATTCGATTACATATAGAAGACTGTGTTGGAAGTAACAAGCTTTTTGTTACAATTTTTTTTCTTCATATTTACATTATTTTCTTTGAAATGCATGCATAGTTACACATAAGTTTAGATATTATGATGTAGATTTTTGTTGTTGAATTTTTCTCCCACCACCCCCATTTCCCCATGTGAGTATCTCTACACACTATTGAGTTCCTTTTCATTTTGAGTTATGTACCTTTTCATCTGATTCTAACTCCATGATCTCTTCGGTTTCTTTTTCACCTATCACCACATCCTATTTAAATGTGTCTATTTTTAGGATTGCCATCAAGATCAAAATCTTCCATGGACTACCTAGGCTTAGCCTCATTGCCATCTTGATAGACTTAACAACAATATTGTGTCTCTTATTGCAAACTCTATAAGATTTATTGTTTTATGAATATCCTAACAAGATCCATTCATCACTCTTTACTTTAAACTTGGTAAGGTGTTCCTTATCTCTAAGTATGCTATCACTTGTTTCCATATGTCCTAAGATAGCTCAAGTTTGGTTCTCCAATAGAAAATCTCATAAACACTGTGTTTCTATTAGTAACATAGAAAACAATGTCTATGGCTTTAGCCCAAAATTTTAGGAATAGATTTGCTATTCAATGACATCCTAGCAATTTCTTGAAGAGTTTTAATCTTTCTATCACAAATTCCATTTTGTTAAGCAGTTTTAGACGTGAGATTCCAATTTGATTACAAAAGTCGTTGAACCACTTTTTTTTCCCTTTTTTTATTTATTTCAACCACATTTTGATTTTTAAAGTGGAAATCTTTGAAGCTTTCAAAAGCTTATGATTTCTCTCATAAAGTACACCCAAGTATATATAGAGAAATCATCTACTAGAATAAGAATGTACTTTCTTCCGGTTAAGCTCTCAATTACTTTCTGGCCTCTCTGGGATCAATCGATTTTGTAAAGTTTAAAGGGAGGAAACCTTGAACAATGTAATGGAAAAATGTAATTTTATTTTCTTCAAATTTGCAAAGTTTAGCTATGTACTAATCTTCATTATTTTTGTTTCTGACAAATTTCATTCATGGCACAAAGGCCTAAAGGGCCCAACCAAGCCCAAAACCAAGAAAAAGTAACCCAAATCAAACCCACAATGTTCGTTTGTAGTCAGTTTTGTCATCAAAAAGCACCCTTCTCAATTTTCTAAACAGAAAACCAAACAATGTCGATTCAGTTTGGTTATGGCCAAACAATTAACAAGGTAATTGAATAGTAAAATTCAACCGACACTTTTTTTTATTTAAACTATTACAATAAGACTGTTAAAACTGATCAAACAATATATTTATAGTCCGGATATCTCCTCTCATAATGAAATATAACTATTCTCCACAAATCGAAAAGAAAACTCTCCACATATGCTTATAAATACATTTGTGGGGATTTAAACCCCTTACCATTAATATGGAAATAATGTACACTATCACCTATACCAAGTGATTATGTACAATTCAACTAACACTTTTAAAGTCCGGATACCTAACATTACAATCGACTGATTTGAGTTTGTGACATTATTCACACCTATATATGGAAATTTCTTTTAGTTTATTTTTATCAACTAATCACAAACAATCTCTTTGAGAGAAAACACATTTGCATTTTATAAAGGAAAATTTCTATTACATAGTTGTACAAGATGAACCATAGTGATAAAATGTGCTTGATCATAAATACTACAAAATCTCTTGCTAGTCTGATTAATATGAATAGATAGCTTCAAGAATCATCAGGCCAAACTCTTACAATCTCTTCTATGAGGTGTTTTATCGCTGCATGTCAGTAATGTATAATGCTCCTTTTCTTCTTGTCCAAGGCAAAGAAAGATAATTATAAATTTAAAAAAAAAAAAAAAGCCTAAATGTGGGAGCCAGGGCTTAGAGAACTGGAGAGAGCTAAATTGAAAATTATAAATAAAATTTGGCAAAAATAATACTTCCACTTGATTTCTCAACTCAGAGTAGTCAAAATTGAAGAGACTAGAAAAACCATTTGCACCCTCTCATCTTATGATAGACTCAATGGCTGAATAGCAACTCCATTCCGAGCAGCGGGAAGCCGTCCCCATCTTCCTAGACGAGGTTCCTGTCACAAAGTTATTTAGAATCATTAGATGACCAATCAACTGCTAATATGCAAATAAAGATTAAACAAAACACTTGTGAGCAACAAGCCAAAGAAAAAAATAACATAAATAAGATAGATGAAATAAAAGTACAAAAAGAATAAAAAATAAAAAATCAAGGACTTAATGATTCCCTACTATTAGTCAGCAACCGGCTGAGCTTTGATAATTTTATTAAGAACTCAACAATAGTGTGATAAAGACAGCATAATAAGCTTCATGTATTAATACTAAAATTAGATCACGTAAACTAACCAATCAAGCAATAAGCAAATCCTAATTCGATAGGTAAGTCATAACAAGAGCATCATGAAGAATAAATTGTTCACCTGCCCTATGCCAGCAACAAGGAACTGCCCAGATTTTGCAAAAGCCAAGGAATTCACGAAGCCAACCTGTGTCACACACAAGAATTCATAAGCAGAAAACAAGGCTTGTAGTAGATTTAAGAAGTTCAATAACATACCAAATTACTTGGCAACAGCATCATAGACACAATGTATGTGTCCCCGGCAGATGAGGCATAAAGGATGCAGTGGGAAAAAGTGCAGTTGAACATAACCATGTTAAGGGATCAATTCTTTTATTTATTTATTTATTATTACTTTTTAGGCTAAAATCATATGGAGACTAAAAAACTTGAAGAAATAGCAAAGACATTAAGCAATTGACAACTTACCGAAGTTCAAGCCCGCATGCAAGGAAAAATTACAGCTCATAAAGTCCTACCTAGCCCTGATGCTAAAACATTAAAACTAAAATCCAATGGTGACTAAAAAACTTGGAGAAAATTTGCTTCAAGTCCATCATCATGTTGATGGCTGCTATCACAATAACTAGGAATTTCCTTTTCAGCGTTTTAAAAGTTAACACTTTCAATGAGACAATGACATTCTGTAGAACAATGAACTCCATCTACCCATCAGTTCAGTAAATAATTTTCTAAGGGTATCAAATAAGTTATGTTGGATTGTAACCAACTCCACTAACACTCACTACATAAGGTGTACATAAACAAATTACTTGATTCATTTAATTGAAGCACCTTCAAGCCAGCAGCGCAGTTTGGACAGACTACACTTAGTGCTTAGATAATTACCATGTTAGCTACACAGAGATCAACCAAACTTTCTCTTATTTGTTTTTATTCTTCTTCTTTTTTTGTTTTTTCGTTCTTTGCTTTGAGGGAAATCATAGAAAAAGTTTCAATCAAACCTTCTACTTAATTTGGCCTTCTCTCTGAGCAATATTATTTTGCTGAAACCTTGTGAAAATTTGAGTAACATGTCACTTCAATGCTTGAGCAAATTGACCATTCTCACTCTGTATGACATTCACAGCTAAACTGCATTTCACTCTATATAGCAAAATGCTTCAAGCACAAATGATACAAAAGTCTCTTGATTCAGGATACTTTAATCAGAGCTTTCAAAATCTTATCAAGCACAGAATTGATTTCATGAGATTATAATTCACAAATTCTGTTCTCTGTGGGACCTTTCTTTTCCCCATTCTCAATACTAAAAGACGTAACCTAAAAATTTGAAAGCTTAAGTTAAAGTGGAATAATTAGTGAAGCCAAATGTATACAGAAGCAGAATCCACCGTAAAGGGCATCTTAAGCAGTTCATAAAATAGTATGACATTACTAAAGACATTAACAAAATCTATCATAAGGAAAGTGATGCAGCGGATATGGAAAATTCAAGCCAAATCCATGGCTATTGGGAACAAACCCGAAAACACAAGTCTGGTAACAATTTTATCAGACAAATATCAAAATTATCAACCCCCTACAATACCTAAAGAAACCCTATATATAGTCCCCTAACAAGCCCACTACAAGGGTCCTTGGCTTGTAAAATGGTCCTTGTAGTAGGCTTGTTAGGGGACTATATATAGGGTCTCTTTACGTATTGTGAGGGGTTGATGATTTTGATATTTGGCTGATAAAATTGTTAACAGACTTGTGTTCTCTGGTTTGTTCCCAATAGCCATGGATTTGGCTTGAATTTTCCATATCCGGTGCATCAGAAAGTCAATAGAGGTACATCATGTGTGGTGGTAGCTTACCAATGGTATGTCAAATAAAGGTCGAATATTTTTAGCTTCACTTTCAATACCCCATAGACGGACAGACCCATTACCCGCTCCTGATGCAGCAAGATCACTACCTCTACATACACTGACTGAGCTGACCCACGAATATGCTGATGAAGAGTGATAACTTCCAGGATTATGATCCCTGTTCTCTGCAGGGATAAAAATCATGTCAGCAGAGTTCATATGAATCAGAAATTGACTATAAACAAACAAATTAAGGTCCTATCAAATGAAGACTGTTTTCTGCACTGTTTCTATAATGAGAATATAAATAATGCATAGGCATGCCAATAGAAAAAGGAAATCCTAAAAACGAGCGTAAGATGAAGAAGTAACAAAAAACAGATATTTCAAAACAAGAAGAAGACGCAGAAGAAAAAGAAGATTATTATTTTATCATCAGAACTTCAAATTCTGATATAGTAGAGAATTACCTAAATGACCATTTGTGATTTTTCCATTATCCTTCTGTTCAAAGTTATTGTGACTAGCTGGCAAAGCATGAGCATTCTTAACAATGTACACAGGTTTCTTCCGCAGTACAGTCCAAAGCTCAATACTTCCATCATCCGTACCAGTCAAGAATTCATCATTGCTAATAAAAGAACAGCATTCCAGAGATGATGCAGGAGCACGAAATACTAACCGTGACTCCTCTGGGACCTATTTAGCAGAATAAATGAGGTGATGTTAGGACAAATATACGTTATTTAAGTATCTGACAGAGAAAAACGCAAAGGATATACAGGACAAAAAAAGGAGAAAAAGATGGCAACAAGTCCTATTTAGCAAAATAATTGTGAAAGAATGCAAGCTCTTTTTTTAAAATTAAACATGTGCATTATCAATCCCTCAAGATGGGTGCTGCCCGTCATTACAAAATCAATTGATCTTTTCAGGGGGAAAAAAATAGAAAGCCAATGGAAATAGCACAAATAATTTAGCAATTCTGAAACAATTGAAAAGGCATACTTTTGTTTACCTTCCACAACTGCATATTCCGATCACGTCCAACAGTCAACACCCGTTCTTTGCGTAGGGAATCAATAGTCAGTATTTCACTCTGATGACCAAATAGTGTGTTTATATAAGCTCTGTCTTCTGCATTCCATATCTTGACTGTTCGATCAAATGAACCAGAAAAAAGTTCTGAAGTTCCTTGCCTAAAAGTTAGACATGAAACAGGTCCTCTGTGACCGGGAAAGGCCTGTACAACATAATTTATATAATGAGAATAGCATGAGACAAGTGATAACCAAAAAATCAACAGCAGACGCTTATGACAGCATTATATAAGATATGGTTATGAGAGAAACGCAAGGATACACTACAGGAAGAATCTACTTATTGCTCAGAACTAAGTCATATTTCCAGGGCATTGCAGCAATAACGGAATATAAACATACAGGTAAATTAACTGGCTAGATCAGAATACCAAGATCCTCTTTGGCTTTCGAGTTTTGAATTTATTGAGCTTAAGAGGCTACAGTTAGTGCAGCAGAGGTCAGATATCAGTTATTCAATGTCAATGAGTATAGCTCCATTTGAACCAAATTTAGATATTATTGTTTGAATTTACTCCTCAGGCATCTTCAAATCACTTTGCATACACTCTTCCAACAAAGAATAAATAACCAACATTTACCTGTATGTGCTCTCGTGTACGGGTGTCCCACAAATGAATATGGCGATCCAAACCTCCACTCGCCAAATACCGACCATCAGAGCTAACAGCCAAAGCTAAAACATGTTTACTATGCTTCGTAGCTCGACCTTGCGGATCTTTGGCTCCATGGGACTTCAGCACTTCATGACTAGGCCACAAATATTTTTCACCTTTCCCACTGTTAACATCCCAATGTAATATGGAGCCATCTTTGGAAGCTGAAAAGCCTTTCAAGTCATCATCAGATAGAGCTACAGCAGTAACAGGCTGTCGATGCTTCACTAACACCCGAAACTCATCAACAGTTTCAGGCTTTTGAACCCTGAAATGCGTGCATTAAACTACATAAGCCCTAAAAAAAATATGCAACAAGCAACAAGCAACAAGAAACAAGCAACAAGCAACAAGCAACAACCAAAACTGAATAAATTAAAAAATGAACATTGTACGGATCAGGAATTCGAACAAAAAATCAGCAAAACCATAGTTATATGAAAACTTCACAAGAATCTAATTTATACAACTATCCAATATCAAATGCACCAGCATCCGACTCCTACAAATTAAAAACACCAAACAAGTTCAAAAAATCCAAAAAAAAAAAAAAATCAATGCTACCATAAACCAATCTACACACAGCCCATATACAAAATAGCAATTCATGGAAAAACAAAAATAGATACTATATTCTCACCTTGAAGCAATGACTCTTCGAAGTCTTCCACTATCCTCCAATTGCTCCTGCTGCAACATCTTCGCAACTAGCGAATCCCTTTCTCCTTCTTTCTCTCTGTCGTCTCTTTCATCATCGTCATCCTCCTCTTCCTCCTTATGCTTCCTCGCAAGCTCTCTTATCTCCTCCAATTTATTCATCGCAAACCTCTTCCTCTTCTCATCCGCAGTCTCCTCCTCTCCACTACTCGCATCCGAATCTCCTCTCACAACTTCATTTTCATAGCCTTCAGAGTCCTCAGACTCGATATTATCCTCTTCATAGTCGATTTTCCTCCTCTTCTTCGATTCGTTGTCGAAGAACGGGTCCTGATTTATCGAAGATTTGTTCTTTCCCTTCTGAGAAAAACCATTACTCTTCGTGTTTTTGTACTTCATGACTCACTACGAAAACGATTCTCTGACTGTACGATAATGCAACTGCACCTGAAAATCTTTGAAATTTCAAAGGGGGCTATGAGCAGCGGAGGGCGGGTGGCGGCGGACGGCGGATGCGTGGTGGGTTTAGGCCTATGTAAGGAGAGATTGAGATTTGTTGTTGTTGTTAAGGGTTTTAAGCGACAGGAAACAGGGTTTAAGCGGCAAGTGAAGAGTGAAGATGAACAAGTTACAAGTGTATATTAGGGTCCGTTTTACGAAATCAGGGTCATGGGTATGAATACGATGGACTTGGATCTTACTTTTTATTACCCTATTTGGTCCGTGAGAGAAAATCAAATGGATATAAATATAATCATTTCCCCTCCCTGAGGTTGGCTCTATTAGAAAGGTGAGAATATGATTTTCTCATATTGATCATTAATCCCTCCAAAATAGATATATTGTTCAAAGACCCCCTTCTGTTAGGTATTCCATCCAAAAGTAGAGTTGACCGTTAATGTAGAGGGGTAAATTCGTAAACTCACCAGTGGGGATAGAAATAGTAAATTGTACTGAAGGTTATAAAGGTAATTTGATATAAACAATTAATAATATATTAAATAAAAAAACAAATGAGTGAAGGAGATCATGCCATGTCACTCCTCCACCTATCTGATTTTTTTAAAGAAGTCAACTGTCAAGTGGTCTCCATCAATTCTCAAACAACTCTCTCTTCATCGATCATCATCTTCTCCACTGAATCACCACCACCAAATTCATCTTTCTCTCTCATCACTTCGATCTCTCTCTCTCACACACAACAAAGACACACAGCAAACTTCGATTTGGGGTTGTGGTTTTGATTTCGGTTTCGATTTGGGGTTATGGTGGTTGGGATTGATGAGCGGTTGACCGTTGGAGATGAGCGACCGCCGGGAGACAATGTAGCGGCCACATGAGACGAGGTCGTCAATGTGGCTGAAGAGTGGCGGTAGTGGTTGAAGAGCACTCATTCAATTTCATTTAGGTTTTGGGTTTCTCTATTTTTTGTCTTTTATTTTCCACATTGAAGAGAATTATTTGTAGGATTTCTGGATTTCTTACTTAAAACCCAGATTTTGTATTTTCTTTGATTTTGAATATGATTTTCGTGATAATTTAATTTATATCCACTGATTTGTTCATGTATGGTTTGATTTAGTTTCTGAAAAATTATGATTGTAAATCATGTTTGGAATATCTGTTGTGATCTGTGGAACTTTAAAATTTATGAAAATTGTAGAATGTTGTTTGTTGTTGGTTGTTGGTTATGATATATTGCAGGAAGAAAAATTAATTAATCTGGATTCTGGATAGTAGTGATGATGATGATATGTTAATTCGTTTTTTTTCCTTAAATTATTAGATAATCCTTTTAAAAAATAGATAATAATTTAATTTATATTTTTCCTTTTAAAAAATAGATAATAATTTAATTTATATTTTTTAAATTAAATAAATAATAATAAAAGATATCTCCACTATCTATCTAAAAGATGGACGGTGGAGATCCATCTTCTTTTTCTTAAATATATTTTTTATTTAATAAATATTTTGAGGTTAAATGGTCATTTAGTAATTATATTAAAGGGTATAACGGTCATTTGATTTGTATTTAAAGGATAGAAGGGAAATTTCATCTTTTCACATGCTGAATAGTGTCTGTCAAAGTTAGTTTTTCTGTTGAAAAAGCGAACAGAAGGGGGCATTTTGACAATATTTTGAATTCATAGGGGGAGACGGGTCAATATGGGCAAACCCTGTCTTTACCTTTCTAATTGGGTATAGGTCAGGGGGTAAAACGATATTTTTCTAAAATCAAAAGTAAAACTTTCCAAAACATTAAAATTTCTTTTATAACCACGTATGAAAGTTTAATTGAGAATAACCACATTTTTGAAAAATTGTCTGAATATCCATAGTTAAAAATACCACTTAAAAAACATTTAAATCGAGAAATCGTGAAGTTCGTGAACAACAGAGAAAGAGAGATGCGTTGTTACTGAGAGAGAGAGGCGTTGTTGCCGGAGAGTAAAGGGTGTCGTCGTCGTCGCCGTTGCCATCATAGCCGGAAAAGAAGAGGGTGCAGTCACCTTTGTTTTTCAAGTTTTAAGTTTTTATAGAAGATTTCAAGTTTTGTCAATATTTCAAGTTTTTATAGAAGATTTCAAGTATTGTCAACATTTCAAGTTTTTATAGAAGATTTCAAGTTTTCATACCAGTGAAACTTGAAATCTTATGAAAAAAACTTGAAATCTAAATTAATTTTATTCTTCACAAAACACACATAAAAGTGATGCAATAACTTTTATCATCGTCGTAGCCTGAAAAGAAGAAGGTGTCATCACAGTCGTCGTTTCTGTCAACATTTCAAGTCTTTACATAATATTTTAAGTTTTCGTACCAATAAATCTTAAAATCTTCTAGAAAAACTTGAAACTTTATTTAATTCGATTTTTTACAAAAGTGATGCAATAACACTAAACTCATGTTAAAGTAACTGTGTGTAACTAAATTAATGAACAAATGAAAGAGATTTAAACACCTTAAACCAATTTAGAGCAAATCAGATAAGTTTTTCTTCAATAACTTCTTCAAATCTTCAACATAATTCCGAGATCAAACCTTTCTCTAGTGGGTCGATTTGTAGGAACAACAATGTGGTTCTTTTTTAGTCGGTCGATTTGCAGGAACATCAGTTCGAATTTGATGAGGAAGAAGGAAGAGAGAAAAAGGAAAACGACGGTAGAAAAACAAAAGAAAATAGAAAAATTGATGTTAGGGATATTTTTGTTAATTAACGGATATACACTGATTTTTTTTTAATGTGATTATCAAAAATTAAACTTTCGTATGTGGTCAAATAAGAATTTCCCATGTTATATGTGGTCACTTTTAACAATTCTCACTTGGTCCGGCCTTGTTATGTAATTTTAGGCGTTTTTGTTCATATTTCATCCAATACCTAATTCAAACTTCCCTACTTTTCGATGAAATGTCATCGATTTAAACCTTTTTGTCATATAAGTAACTTTAGTCACTAATTTTTCCGAAATACATCTTTTTAAAAAACTAACGGTCATCTTTGATTATATATATAAAATACTTTTTGTTGTTGTTAATATATAATACAAGCTGAAAAGGTCGATTTTACCTTTAGTTTTGTTCTTACACCTTACTTTTCAAAAATAAAAATTCAAATACTTTCAAGATTTTAACATTAAAATGATTTATTGAGTTTCAAAAATAAAAAAAACATTAAAATGGTTTATAAATTAAAATAAGAACAAAAATTTACTTTCTAAAAATATTTAAAAAACAGCTAAAATAATAATAAATAAAAATGTTTAAAATATATTTTCTTAAAAAAGGTAAATAGATCTTCACCGATAGATATGGATCGATCCAACGGATCTTTATCGTTTCAATAATGGAGTTGTAGACGATAGATCTCCATCGTCGAGGTGATGGATCTTCATCGTTGAGGTGATAGAGATTCTTCGATGAACCTCCATTGTCGAGTAAATGGAGATCCTGTAGATCTCCATTGTTGAAACGATGGATCTATCGCTAGATCGATCCAGGTCCAATAGTGGATATCCATTGATTTATTATTATTATTATTATTTTAGTTGCTAGGTGTTATTATGCAAAAGACCAAAATAACCTTAGATCTGTTAAGTTTGACTAACATTTAATTCATAGAAAGAATAAACATGCATTTTGGAAAAACTAGAGACTAAAGTTGCTGATATGACAAATGACAAAAACGTTTAAAAAGTGGCAGTTTTGCTATCAAGTATGGACTTTAGTGAAATTTCACAAATTTTAAATTGTATTATTGTTTTAAGGCCAGTTTGGTATTGCTGTAGGTTTTAAAATAATCATTATTAGATGTACCGAGGAAATACTCTACTATGGAGTTAATTAAACTACTGTTTAGTTAATTTCTACTAAAAAACAATATACATTTATTTACTAAATTATAATGGTAATTGATGTGAATTTATATATAATGACTAAAAAGATATTATTATTATTATTATTTTAAATGAAATGTATGGAAATTGAATTTTTTTTAATGTGTAATTAGCACCAAACAATTATTTAAATCAAATGTTTTAGAAAAAGAGAAAATAATTATTTAATATTTAATTCAAATGTCATAAAAAAATATATTTTTTAATTCACATTACAAATATTTGTACTAGTATTAGCAAGTAGATCTTAAGCAAGTTGTAGTGTTCTTTGTGGTTCGAGATCTGCTTCTAATTATATATTATTGGAGTACATAAAAAAATCTAATAAGTATTAAAACAGTAGATTAAAAAATTAAAAACAACGAATAAAAATAATTATTAAAAAACCTCTTATTAGTATATTTATATAGTGAAATTTGCACTAACTTCCCGGTGTATATGCGATATTGCACTAGTATATACATTAATTACACAAACATCTATTTGACTTTTTTTTATCTAACAGTTTGACTAATACTGAAGTTAACAGTCCTGTTGTAAAAAAGTTTGGGCAATTATCAATTAGTTCATAAACTTTTTTTTTTAATTCCAAGTTGTTTGCGATTAGGGATGTCAATGAGGCGGGTACGGGGTGGGGATACCATCCCCATTTTCTAAACCCAAATATAACTAGAATTCCTATTCCCACCCCGTTTGATTAAGACAATATTAATAATTATACACCTTATATTGTAAGCCACAATCACAAATGTCAATTAGTCTTTAAAAATATTAAATGATTGAAGAAAAAAATTAGTTAAAAAAAAAATTCTAATTCATAGTAAATCTATAACAAACTAAATTACCAAACATATGAATATTACACTGTTCTTTTTCAATAAAAATGAAATTCAAATTCAAATTCGTCATAATTAAATCTGCCAAAAGAAAATAAAGATCGAAAGTTTGACTCCTGAGACTTGTCTAAGAACAAGTGCTAATGAAAAAAAATGTGACCATGCATCTTCCATTGCCATATATACATACATATATATATATATATATATATATATATATATATATATATATATAACATTACATTTTAATTGTTCATAAGAAAAAAGTTTCTTCCCAATTATATTTTGAAAGTAAATTGAAGAAAAAAATTGTAACATAACTATGTTTATTGTTTCTTAATCATCCATGCAACATGTTAATTGGGGTATGGGGCGGGGGCGGGGGCGGGGGCGGGGACCAAAATACCATTCCCCGCCCCAAAATTAATTGGGTTTTAAAATCAAATCTCATCCCCGTCCCCTACCCCAATTAACATGTACCAAATCCGCCCTAAACGGGGTGGGTCCCTGCGTGGCCTCGTACCTATGGCGATTTTGGACATCCCTATTTGTGACATTTACAATAGTGATCAAATTAGTCCTTACATTTTTTTCAAGTGCCAAATTAGTTCATCTCTTTCTTAAAGTGGTCAAATTGGTTCCTCTAACGATTTAACGGTGTTAAATATAACAATTGACTTTAATAGTTTTAGTTAAAGTACGTAAATACCCGTTATTTGTCATATTATAGTAAAGTTGTTTTGTCTGTGCATTAAATTCACCATTATAATTACGATAAAATCTAAAAATATTATTAATGAAACACCATTTGTATCTTTTTTAATTAAAACTTTCTAAAAAAAATCTAAAATTATTTTAATAAGAAAATGTCAATTATACATTTATTTTATAAACAAAGTTGTCATTCATTCTCAGTTCAGTCTTTTACCATTTTTATATAATTGTTTTTTTTGTTAATATTATACAAGCATTGTTATCAAAATTATTTAAAAATCAAAACCCACAAATAAAATAAATAAAAATATACATGTGTTAAAAAAAACCGTGCATGTGTCATTATTATATTGTTTAGGAGTAAAGTACAATTTTACCCCTACATAATTAAAGTCAACTAACAGAATTTAATTAGAAGGACTAATTTGGCACTTGAGAAAAATGTAAGGAACAATTTGATCATATAAAAATCGTAAATAACTTGAAATTTTAAAAAAAGTCCAGTATCTAACTAGTAATTGCCCAAAAAATTTTTTCAGTCAAAGAAGAATAATAAACCAAAAGAAATTTTGAAAACAACCCCAATTATTTTTATAATTACGAATCTACTGAAATAAAAATTACAAAACCAACCCAATTTTTTTAAAATTAAAAAGTAAAAAAAAAAAAATTCAGAACGAGGCAGCTGCTGGTACGAGTCCCTTGCTCCACATAATGCAATCCCAATAGTTAATTTTTATCTCATTTCTCTCCTTTTGTTCATTTTGTTTCAAGAATATAAAATATATAATTAATAATTTAAAAATACTATAAATATTGCATCTTCTCTGCCATTTTTGTTGCAAGTCTACCCAATAATTGATACTTAACAAAAAACAACAAAGATGAAAAACAATATACAGATGCATATTGCATTATGTATTATTAACCACGTGTTACACAATTTAAGAAATCTATTGAACTCAAATCAGTAGAAGATCATTATAGAAGCAAAATCATATCATGACTATTCATTAATAAGCACTTGTCACGAAATTACTAAGAATTCAAGAATTGAAATCAAATAGTATCGTGATTATGCACTAATTTTTAATAACCACGTGTCACAAACCACATGTCACAAAATTACTAAGAGTTGAATGAAGTATTGTAACTATGCATTAATCATTAATAACCACGTGACATAAAATTACTAAGAATTCAATTGAAATCATAAAATTACTAAGATCTCAATTGAAATCAAATAGTATCGTGATCGTGACTATACACTAATTATTAATAAGCACACATCACAAAATTACTAAGCTACGTGTCACAAATGGTACTAAGCTGAATCATCCTAGTAGCATATCAGCTATATCATTGCCTCGTGTAGCCATTACATATTACAACGTCATTTCTAGGTTATCAAGTACAAAAAGAAGAAAAGAAGAAAAAAAGATACAGGTGAAAGTTGAAGTGACCTCGTGCTAGTGTCTTCATACCCACATCAATAAAATTACGGGTTGAAGCCATATCGTCTCTCTCGAGTCTCAACATCCTCCAAATTTGTAATAATTCCTAAAAAGAAAAAGAAAAAAAAAACAGCTGCAATAAAAGCAGTCACTTTTTCTCTTGTTTTTCTTTGGTACGAATTTTCTGCAGTAAGTTAAACATGGTGCTCTTCTGACCAAAAGTGATACCACACCGAGTAATCGACTCATTATCACCACTCACCTTATATGGATACAATAATATGCACACATTCAACAACAATCTGAACAATTTCACCCCAATCCTCACTTGAGGGGAGAAGATGCAGGGGAAAAATAAAATTCAAAATATTTCAACCCCAATCCCCATTTCTCAATTACAGAACAAACAATTTGGTTATCGCGAATGATTAGTTTAATCATGTTCTGGTTAGAGTGTAGCAAACTGCTTCTCATCCAATAGCATCTGCTAGTGATCAGAATTGGCGGCAGCATCTCCTGAGCCTCGCCGCTTCTTCTTCCCCTCATCATGCCTTGACCGCCTTGGTGCTTCATCCTCACTCTCACTCTCATCGTTTCCAAAGTTTCCAGAACCAAACTGATCTTCCCGGCGACCCTTAGTTCCTTCTTGCTGATACTGTATCTCATCATCTGGTCCCCCAACTGGACCAGCCATTTCTAGACCCCTGCCCTGGTCTGATCCAGCACTATATCTGTCATTACGGTCATTAGTTGGTACCCTCTGATCTCTCTTAGCTGTACGACTACTGTTTTGAGACGACAATGCAGGGGGTGGAAACATTTGTGGCATGCCAACTGGTCGACCAGCTCGAGGATTTGTAGCTGTTGGCCCCATCCCTCCCATAAAAGGGCCACGACCTGGACCCATCATCATCCCAAACCCATTAGCTGGAAACACAGTTCCTGGTTGAGGAGGTCGACCCGGAAACATCATGCCAGATGGACCTGTAAAATCACCAGAAAACCTAGGACCATATGGAGCAAAACCACGTGGAGCCACACCAAAAAGATCTGGCATCGGGAAACCATCAGGTGTTACAGGTCCATATGAAAATCCATCAGCCCCCATCATCATAGGGGGAAAACCTCGCATCCCAGGCATAGGTCTGGCACCACGTGCTAATGGCATCTGAGGAGGCCACATCATTCCTCTGCCCCTCCCTCTACCCTGAGTTGCAGATCCAAAGCTCTCATCCTCCTCGTCACTTTCTTCCTCTTCCTCTTCTTCGTTATCCTCAAACGGGACAATGTCTGGGTTCTCCCCTCCATTATCTGGATTGACTCCCTTCGCTTTTTCCTCTTCTCGTTTTGTTTCTGCTGCAATCGATACTGCCTGTAGTCCAGAAATAAGAAGCAAAAAATGCAAATATTCATTCAGATCCGGCAACATCCAATAAATTATCAAGCTGGCACGTTATAACGCAATAAAGTGTTGAGTGTCATGCAACCTCTGTCAATATCTTAACCATACTGGTCTCATCGCTCAAAATCAAGTTTGGCAAAGACCCATAGTCTATTTGGTTTCATCTTGGTTACTGTACCAATAGACCGACAAAAAGGACTAAATGAACTGAAAAAGAATGTTTAACCAATGATAAACAAGGATGATCTGAAATAATATTATAAACCGAGTAGTGTAGAAATGCCTCATTTTTTAAATGAGTTTAAATAGATGAAAATGGATAACTAAAAATGGCCTGAGATCTAGTCCTTCAAAGAGAAGATCATAAAATCACTGTGTCACGTACTCAAAATCAAGATGATCATCAAAAACATGGAATGTGCTTCTCATTTCCAATAGAAAAATATTGTCATGTCAATCTAAATCTTCGACTATGGTTCTACCTTCATGGAAATGTATTAATAATTTGTCATAACAATTTTCTCAATTCCAATTCAATTACAGAAGGTGTCGAGTTTGGTGTACAACCCATGACTGAAAAATGCTATCAGTCCCCACAAAGTGGACATAAATTTTTAAGGATGGTGTTCTCTTGAAACCAAAGCCAGATCTAGTTCAGGGTTGTTTTTAGTGAAAATAAAAGAACAGTAACTTTGCTATGCCAGGCAAGCAATCAATTTTATACAATCAAAGTGGAATTATTTAGAGAGCTGAACCAGATATGGAGATCTTTAGAGTTCAATTATTATTGGCTCATCCCCCTTCAGCATCTTAGCTTACTACTTAATTTACAAAAATCTTACACTTTCACTACTCTTATCTCTCAATCAATCATTCAATTATATGTTGACTTTGAGAATTGTTAACAAAGCACACTTGTACTTCTACACTACTGATATCTTAATTCTTTTATGTGCATTGCCCAGAGTCTATCTCTGTGTACATGCATGCAACACACAAAAAGAGTGTAACAAGATCCATATCATTTACCAAAAATCAAAAGCAAGAACTCAGAGATTCGATACAAATGATTTTGAACAAACTGCTATCCAAAAGAACAAGACAAATACACTTAGCTTGTGTCTGTCGCCCAAGACCACTTTGACATGGTATGGGTCGACCCTGTGTGTCCCTAGCACGTCACAAGTGTAGGTGCTGCCGAGTGAGCACGCTGCGCGTGAGGGAGGGTGTGAATCATAGTCCCACATCACTTGGACATTAAGGGGAAGTGCAATATGTAAGTGTGAGGGTAACCCTCACCCTACAGCCTAGCTTTTGGGGTTGAGTTAGGCCCAAGACCACTTTGACGGTGTCAATTTCTACCTTGTCTAAACATATTAATATATCTTTGGTAATACAAATTTTTATTGATAAAAGAGAGCACACAAGCTGACCCTATACAAAACTGACCATGGCATAACAAGATCCCAAACAACATATTATGACAATTTCTGCCTTATTTCTCAAAGCTTTTTGACAATTCTTATTTCTCAAAGTTAAGAAAAGAAACCATACCATAAGTTCACTATCTGGTTCAATATAAAGCAAGGAAGCCAACTGCTCACCAATAGAGGGTTCTAACTCCTGACAATCTCTACTAATCTGCAATTAGACAGAGTGCAACAGCAACAACAGAAGTTAATAGGAGTTCATGTTAAAATTTGCAGAAAAAAACGTAGTATCACATAAAAGAAATACCTAGAGGCATAAGAATTACTACATCTAAAAACATTAAAACAATGCAGCGAAAAATCAGATAATGCAAACATGTGGACTTCCCTAGAAAATTACATGATTTTAAATTATGATAATAATTCTTAATATCTCATTCGATCTCACAATAGGTTCACTTGTGCATATAAATCAGATTTAGAAACCTACTTTTATATATATATATATATGTTTTTTGCAGTAATTGAGATTAATTTTCACATAATGTTAGGTTCGGGTAACCGATTGAACCTAAAGACTAAACCTGGACCATGCCCAGTTCCATGTAAGGGAAGGCTCTTCTTTTCCAATATTGTCATGCACTTGATGAAATAAAAAATATGTTATATGCTGTTTGAATAGGTCTTATGCCCATAATGAGTTTTACTCCACATGAATTACTAAATTTCCAGATGGAAAAAATACATGAGATATGTGCACACTTTGTCACCTGAGAATGATTTATGATTTCCAGGCAAAGACAGAGAGTCTATTTTTGTGATTCTTGGTCCAGCCAATCAACTCAAGCTCGCCCAATCCAGCCAAGGAAGCACGATCTAACAGGGCCTTGTTAGCAACAAGTTTATGATTATTTGGTACTTAATGCAAACTGTGGATACCAATTAGGGTGAGTTTGGGATGGTTTTCCAAGTAAAGTAGAGGCTTTTAACAAAAACTTTAGTGTTGTTTGGCTGTCAATTAAAAAGGTACTTTTAAGTTCACAGATAAATTGATAATATATCTATACAAGTACTTTTGGTAGTACTATATAACAAAAAGGTGTTTGAGAATAAAACAGAGTTTGTAATAAGACATCTTTCCATAAATGACCATAAAATTATAAAGATGATTAAATTTATCAATTCCCAATTGTTTTATTGTTCTTGTCAAAATTTCTACTTTGTAGACAAAACTGCCCTTGAGTTTTAAATATAATTTTGAAAACTGACATAAAAGAAAGAGAGAGAAAGTAGATCTCGAGATAGAGAGAAAGGTAGAGAAAGAAGGAAAGAGAAAGTTGAAAGTTAGAGAGAGAATTGGATGAGAAATAGTAATTAGGGAAACGAAACTCGATTTCATTTTCCAACAGTTTTACACGCTGAATTTTACATGGTGAATTTACAAAATGGAATTTTATACACTAAAGTCATGGAGTTTTAAAGGGTTAAATTAACGCAAACACCCATTTCCATCAAGTCAATCCGTTAACTTTAACGGCTGACTAACCTTGACCTATGAAAACCAAATATACCCATGCCACAAAAAATAAATAATAAAACAAAGATAATATATCGTCCGCCTACGAAAACATCCTCAATTCGCGGAGGAGCCTCTTTTGCAAACTGTAGGAGGTCGATCTCCGAGATCAGCAAAGATCTCTTCCGGTAAGTAAGAGATTATCAAAGATCTCTGGTTTCCTTCGACAGTGAAGCTCCACTGTGGTTAGATTATCTTGTTTTTTTTTATAAATAAAATTGATTTTTTGATTTTAATTAAAAAAATATTTAATGTTTGAGATGATGTGGCAAGGGCATAGTTGGCTTTCCAATTGTCAAGGTTAGTCAACCGTTAAAGTTAACGGATTGACTTGATGGCAGGGGGTGTTTGTATTAATTTAGGACATCTTTTTGAAATCTTGCTAGATTTAATAAACTACAGGTAATTTAATGCAATTAACCCAATTTTAAATGTTGAAAATTTCTGAAAATTGAAATGAAGCTAGGGTGCGAAAATGGCGAAAAAATGCAGAAAGCGATTTGGAAAAGATACGAGTTAGAAACCTAATGGAAAGAGAAAAGTGAGAGAAACCTAGTGAGGGGAAAAAAAGGTAAGAACATAAGTGGGGTATTTTGGTCACATTGACAAGAACAATAAAATTATTGGAAGTAAATCAATTTAGAATCTCCCATAATTTTAAGGCCAAAAGTAGCTATTTCCGCTTATAATAATAATCAAAATTTGAAAAATATAATAAGGTTATTTGAGATAATTGTTAAAGACGCATCGAGGCACCAAGGTATTCTCAGAGCCTAAACGCAACGCTCAAGGTGAGGCAGGCACTTGATCGAAGGAAGGAGCACTTTATTTATAAAAAAAATCTAGTGCTTCGCAGGACACCATATCTTCCATACACCCAGCCCCAAACAACCATAACCCTAATTTCTTCTCCGGCCGCCACCGACCCTAACCCTGATTTCTTTTCCAGCACCCACCGAACGTAACACTTATTTCTTTTCCAACTGCCACAAACCCTAACCTCCTAATTTCCTCCGGCCGTTGCATCCCTCCCTCCAACATCATACCATCTAGTTTTAAAACTCGTTGGTGACCTGCCTACCGCTGTCAAATATTTCTGGCAACCTCCAAAAGTGTCTAAAATTGAAAGGCATGCCTCACACATGCTTGGCGCCTGAACATGGCAGGGCCCTAGGGATGGCAAAAATCCCTAACCCACCCCAAATCGACAAGGATCCAATCCGTTGGGGTAGGATAGAAGCACTTAAAACGCCCTAAAGTCTACTAAGGGTCAAACGTTGACCCGGTTTGTAACCCGTCCAAACCGGGTCGGGTATAGGTCAAACCATAATAAAAACCATAATAAACCGAACCCCCGGTTGACTCGATATTTATATAATTATTTTTTAAAATATTTAAAATATACAAGGAAAAACAAAACTCGAATCTTTTTATCTCTTTGACTAATTGTATTTTATGTTTAAATTTAAGGTTTAAATAATTTAGATGTTAGATTCTATTGTTTTTTAAAGAAAGATCTTATATTCTATTGAATTTAAGTTTATATATGAATTTTAAGTGTACGCTAAACTTTAAGTTTTAATATTTATTTGTAGTTTGTATTTTAAGTTAAATATATTTTTCAATTTAAGTGTGTTTTTATATTTGATTGAATGCAAAAATTGAAGTTCCTGTCCTCAAATGCAATTGCATGGTAAAATGTGTATATTTAATGATTTGAACATTTTTTTTGTTAAATAAAACGGGTCAGGTATGGGTCACCCGTCACCCCATCCTAAACGGGTTCGGGTATGGTGCATAAATAGAAAACCCGTTTGGGGCACGGGTCGGGTATAGAGCACCTTGACTGAACCGACTTTCGAGTATGGGGCATGTTGATCCAACCCTGATCCGACCTGTTGCCATCCCTAGACGGGTGCCTCACGGCAGCCGCCGCACCTAGCCTGTCTCAAGGCACCATCCTCACACCCGGTGCCTAGGCTAACAACTAAATTTGAGACGATGTTTCTTTTAAAAGCGCAAAATTTGAGTTCTCCAGTAGCATAAAATAACCTTTTTAAATATTAAAAATCTTTTCCAGGTTGACACCAAACAAAAATAAAATTATAATATAAGGAGTTTTGGCTGGTAGAGAAATCATACCAAACACACTTTTAGTTGTTGAGATAAATTATAGTTATGTAGAGGTCTTCAAATCAAATTTCACCCATAGGCATTAGGGGAAGATTTGGATTATACTTGAATTGTGAAAAAATAAATAAATAGAAATAGTTAATGCAAATTTGTTCAGTTATATTAATCTTCACATTGTATTCAAATAAAAAGAGAAGTATTACCATCTTTTATTTACATTATCCTAGGAGAGGAAAGAGGAAAGTGCAGATATAACATTTCTAAGTCAAGCTGTTACACAAGCTTCTAGTTTTCCAGCCAATCCCAACTATATAGAATTAAATCATACTCACAGTTGCAGGGTCAATACTGTGTTCAATGGCCATGCCACAGGTCACCAAGCATATTCTACCAATCACCGGTCATGATCCTGCTTCATGCCAAACTTAGACCCGCCTTTGGGCCAAAATTTAAGTAATTCATTTCAACTAGGTTCAGATCAACCCAAACCCTAACCAACAACATAAGGTGGAATACATGCCTCTCAATAAGCTAAGGAAAATATTTCATAAAGAAAGTTTACAATCAAAAAGCATTAAAAGTATTTAAACCTTCAAAATTCATTTTCCACAATTTAATTCCGTTCTCAAAAAAAAAAATAATTTAATTCCTGCATGACATTTCATTAAACTATCAATTCCTTTTCTCTAGCTTTACAGATAGGAATTAATTAAATCAACTTTTTGCAAGGTGTGTAATCAAACCAGACCACTGCAGCAAAGCATAAATATTTATTTCACAGACTAGGCAATAGATCAAATAGTCCAGCATTCAAGCAATGTTTTTCACAAGCATAAATACATGGAAAAATCTATAAATTTCACCTCATAGATCAATAAGGATTATGAGAAAATAAGGGGAGGGAGAAGAGGAAAAAATAAAATATCATAACAGCAAAACTCCAGGAATTCTACATCTAAATGTAAAATTCAGATGAGAACTCAGGGCTAGGATAATACCTTCACAGGTAAGTTCTCATTGAACGGGTTCCTCAAATGGCGAGTTTTGTGGAAGGATAATTCGCATAACTGCACACAAGAAACTACAATTTGTCATCACAACATATCTCTCATATCTCTTTAAAATCTAAACACATAATACAATATATGTTTTAAATACAGAGCCTGTAATTTTGTGCATATAATTCGCAGAGAGCCAACTGACATTCCATGTAGTACAACATGCAAATTTCCATCATTATGACTACAAAAATGGAAGTATGATAGTCATCATTGTAAAAGGTTTAGATAAAAAGATATTAATACTTTCTTTAATTAGCTTCAGTCCATCTTCATAACTTTATCTCTTCTCATGCCCTAACTCAAAAAGATGGGACTTATGCACTAGTAGATGCTATTAAGCTAAACCTTTTAATTGATGATCATCCCTACAACAAAGCCATAGAGTTTAGAAATCTATGTTGACCTGTGAATGAGGATAAGAAACTTTTTTGATAGGGAACTGAACACGTTATTAAAGAAGTAAAAAAGATAATATATAAGAGAATTGCATAAAAATCCTGTGAAACATATCTTGCAGAACACAGTACCACCTCCACCTCCCTCCCTCTTTTCTAGAAAGAAAAATAAAAAAAACTAAAATAAATAAAAAGACAAAAATCATAGCTCCAAAAGTATATAATGTTAACCCAAGAATAATAATAATAATAATAATAAAAGAGTATCTTTGAACTCCTTTGAAACCATTAAACCAAAGCCCAAAGTGACTAGTAATTATATCGTTTTCCACCTGATATATTAATAGAACCCGGTCTTATTATCAGTTATCAGGACCAACTTATTATGAATTCATCAGATTTCTGTAATCAGAATAAAAGTAATACTATAACTTGGTTCTTTTTCTACTTCCTTTTTGCTTCTAAATCTGTGATTAGACAGCTAGTAATTATTAGGAGTGTGGGAAAACATCTTCAAGGATCACGGTAGCAGTGACAATCATTTGCCGCAGTAAGGACGATTGTAATCAAAAAAATACTAAATAAAATGAAATTGCATAAAATGATCGAAAGAAAATTTAAAACAAATATACATGTTCACTAAAAATAAAATGTACCTTTAACCATTTGACTGAAAAATTTCGTCCATAATGTGCAGTTCCATGTGCATATTTCCAGTTCCCTCCACCCATCGATCCACCGATTTTTGTTATCATCTTGGCACAACCCTAGCAACCAACAATTGTTCCAGGTTTAACATCTTGGAAGAAGCCAAACAACTTAAACAGGATATTGAGCTCCAAAACTACCTGGAAATGTCGAGTCCGGTTGACTGAGAAGATTAAAATTACATTTTCGGCAGTGTCAAAAGCTTCATTTAGTTTTGCTTCATTGCTCCTTTGAGTTGCCCATACCCCTTGTTGTACAGACAATTCCAGATTTTCACGGTTGCAGCTTTTGACAATAAAATACCTATATACCATGTTTTGAGATAAAATTAGTGTGCATATCCAAATTCATCAAAAAATCCAACCTAATAGATTAAAATTGGAAGTAAAATATATAGTATACAAAAACAGTCTATGCAGTTTTTAGGTAGGAAGAATGATAGACATATATATAAACATTGATCAAACTAATTACAAGATGGGATACATATTATATGACCATTTATAACAATGCCTTTAGCAACTTGACTTGGCATTCAGTTGCTAAACCAACTTTTTACATACAATTTGGCCTCAAATACAAATACTAAACACTATAGCACTTTAATAGGAGTTGCAAATCATTTATTAAGATAAATAAATAAACTTAATACAAGATGGAAAAAGAAATAATAACTTGGACCTAGGCTAGCATACTGGATACACAAAGCAGACAATGGTTTTTGCTTTCCTATCTAATTGATTGATTACACTATAGATTAATTCACAATATGGGTAGCATGACCACAGTAATGCTAATGCAACTTTATTACTTTGACTTATAACTTCTTCAATTTAGGTTATAGAACTTAAATAAATCAATAAGCACACTAAAAATCATATATAAAAATTGCAATTAATTTAAAAGAGAAAACACTTGGAATGGCTTAAGTAGATCTAACAATGATCATATATTATGGTGCTTATCACAATGACTTGAAAATCTGGCCTTTTCATGGATTTGACCTTCGGCTGGATCCAAGTACTATGCTTGCATGAACTGGTACCTTCCCACTCAAAATCATGTCTGCATACCTCAATAACTTAATCGCTTCTTCTTGCCCATAACACTTATGACATTACAATCCTGCAAGGACACTTTCTCTACCCCTTCACATTGCACTTTTTTTTTTCATCCCAATAGCTAATAGCATCTTGCTTGCAAAAACAAAGCAATCCAAAAGATGACGTGACTTGTCACACAAGAAACAGTTTCCTCATTCAATTGGAATTTAATCGGCAATCTCCTCTTTGCCACCCACCCAAACATCCAACTCCATCTATCTTAATACTATCAATGATCCCTAGTTCGAGATGTGAAATGAAACAAGCTACAAGTGAACAACTCAACTCAGCTCCATGTGATGCAAATTCAGATTTGCATGTTAAAATAATGACAAATTATTCCATTTTCAAAAAAGAGCATAATAATGAGGCAAATAGATGTTTAAATGTGATAGGAAGCTTATTCGATGTTTGTGGGATCATGACATTAAGAGAAACATTGCAGTCAAGATAAACCAAAAGGAAGTATTAGCATTTACTAAGACTAGTTACAACTTTGGGAAAGTGATTGTGACATTATGAGGAAACTGGTGCTCTAGACTAGAATCTCTCATAAAAGATTTTCCCACTCAAGAAATATCCAGTTATCCACAATCATCCTTATTCTGTCCACATCAGTATCTTACTCAAGTCCTTTTCCCCAGCATGTCATTATCCTACATTCCTAATTGGCATAAGCTCTTCCACAATTAAAAAAAATCATGAAATCAGACTTTAAAGACAGATGTCAGTAAGATTTTATAAATTTGGTGATATAAAATTTTAATATTTATAGGGCAATCCCCTCAAATATGGTGTGGCTGTTGACCATTCAGTCACACCAAGGGCTAATGAGGTTATGCATACCACATTGGAACATATAAAACCCCCACAAAGAATTACTGAGAGTAAAAGAGAAAGAAAAAGACGAGAAGAAACAAAGTTATGTATTCATACCTTCAATAGACTTAAATATTACTAATTTTCTTTAAGCAAACTATACACATCAATATCAATAAGCTACTAGGCACCAAAAAATTCCAGGATTTAAACGTGAAACCACGATATTTGAAAATTTCAACCAAGGAGATAATATCCACTCATAAAGTTAAAACTTTAAGGCAACACATGAACCAAAATACAATCAACTAGAAAATCCAATATCCCTAAGAAACAACTATGACTACTCACCTTCAAATCAAAATTGTTTCATTATCAACACGTGGACTGTTATTTGCTTTTGATGTAACGATGCACTATGTCATAATTAACACAATAAACATTGGATTTCATCAACTCAGCAGGCTCCAAAAAAGCAAACGTAAACCTTTGAAATAAATCAAAGGCTATCACAACTACAATACAAGAACAATGTGATAATGCCGAATTAAAACTAATTAAACCCATAGCTTTCTCATTACCTAATCCTCTAATAAAGCAAATAAGTCCATGTCTTATCAAGAATCCCTTTACCCAATTACATTTAACATCAAAGATGACAAAATTAAGCAAGTCAAAAAGTATATAGCTTCTTAACAGTAAGTTAAGGCAGTGAACCCAAATTATTAACATTCGTTCTACCTTGCTTCTTATGTCCCAACAGCAAACATTACTAGATTCAAAAAATTAAACCTATTTATAGAACTTGTCCAACATAAAAGTCAGTACTTTTATCATTCTTGCTCACCAAAGCACCTCTCATACATCTAACTTTACTAGATATCCCCTAGTTGAATCAATTCTTACACTATAAATTTGACATTATTTTCACCATCTCCATTGTAAAAAGGCTGCAATAGATTTCCTTTCATTTCCTCCCTCCAAATATCACTCATTCCTAAATTGAGGCATCCAACCTTCTCACACATATCTCATTAGCTTTTCCACTTAAGGTCCCTACTAAACAGAAGGTGCATAACCAATTTCCAACCATGTTTAAATAACTATGAGTCTAAGACCCACTTAAAATCACTATTTATTAAAGGAACCGCTCCCTGCTTCACAAAATGGGGATATTTGCAGACATTTATGTCGTTCGATAATCATTTAAACAGAAGGTAACACATTACCGGACCAAATTAGACACAACAATCAAGGCCATAATATAATGCATAAACACTATAGAGTTTCAATAAATGAACTTAATTGAAATAAGCAAGGTGTATTAAAAGAAAAAAGACTGTACAAATCACAAACAGAAGCAATAAGCAGGGAGGGAGGACACAAGGCAGTAATACAATCATAGCTGTAAACTTTAAAACAAAAAGAACATATATATTTGAAAAGTTTTGTCAATCAGATGGAGAAAAAATAGTTTTACTCCCTTAAAAAATTTAACTTTGATACCATCTTAATAAAGTAATAAGGTGTATCACATGAAGCTAATTTCAAATTCTTCCTCCAACAATACTGTTTATTGTATACATAGCTTCAACAAAATTTAATGGTCCTAAATTTTTTTTCTTTATATAAAAAGGGGAAAATTTCTTACTCAAAAGAGAAAAATACACTCAAAATACAGTGAAGAGTTGCAACTTATTTAATGGGGGAAAGGGGAAAGCAAAAGAAAAAGATGTTACTCCCACTCAATCTTTCATAGAATTACTTAGATTGAGAGCTAAACAAGAAAATGGCACAACTTTCTTTCTAGATGCCCCATGCCTACATGAATTAAAACAACACTGTGCCCGATAGGGCTCAAAGTTATGCATCAAGTGGTGAAATTATGAGTGGCAGAGAATAAAATGAATACGGGAGTTTCATTAACTATCAAATCTTATTCCTTTTGGCCATAAAGGAAAAAAATGTAATTTAAAATAGAGATTAAAGTCTACTGTCATTTGCCAGCCCGTAAGAAACTAATTACAGCTTATAGATAAAGATATAACTCATTTGGGTGATTATCAGAAGAATTATGGACTTCTCATAACAATGTCCAAATAAAATACAAAAATTGATTTACATAATCCAGTTATAGACCGCAGGACTCTGAACACACCTAGATATTCCTGGGGGCAAGGATGTAGCATTTCTGTTTGCCTGATTAGGTAGTCCATTGGGAAGGTTTTGCATCTGGGTCTGGGTGCCCTGTTGTTGGGATTGCTGAATTTGCTGCTGCTGCTGCTGCTGCACATTAGCTGACTCCATTGTTGAAGGTTTCCCGACTGCACCTTGATTGACAGCATTGGGACCTTGTGAAAACTGAGATTTTTCTGATTGCTGGGGAAAAGCACCCCTTTGTTGAAAAAATTTGTTAGAGGTGCCATGATTATAAGAACTTAATTGCTGAATTTTCTGAAGGACTTCTTCCACTGAAGGTGGAGGCCCAGGCAGCTTTACATGCCTATAGCGGCAGTCAGGACCATTTGGACAGAAACCCAGCTTGTACCTACAAACATTGAATTCTCTCAGTTAGAAACAAATAAAAAATATATATACACACATACATGCACACATTCAAGGCTCTTGTTTTTGTTACGCTTTTCGTTCCACTGACTTCAGAGTAAAAAGGTCATATCTCAATAAACTTCAACTTTACAGAGAGTATGCCCTAGGAAGAAGCACTCTTCTAACAGATGAGCACTAGTACAAGAGAAACCAAAAGGCGAGCTATGTAATCAGTCTCATTGTCAGTGCTTGATATTAACTAAATTCAGTTAAGTAGCCACAGCATTACAACACGCTAACTAAAAACTTAACCCCACTATTTCCAATAATCACTTCTTCCCATATAAACCCACAGAATAATCCAATAACAAATCTAATTCCATCAATCCGCAACAACCATAAAGAAAATTAATCCAATAAACAAATAGACAAGTAAAAATCAATTAACTTGGTGAAATTCAAAGTAATAATCGCACCCCAACTCATAAAAAATAAACATTATAATTTTAAAACAGCTAACTTTACAAACACATCACACAAAGGTAAAATCAGAAAATGAAATCAATAAAGATAATAATAATAATAATAATAATAATAATAATAATAATAAAAATGGAAGGGAAATCATACATGTTACACTCCTTGATATCTTCATTGGTATGCTTATAAACGCAATCCTGTTCACGGCACTCGCCAAACATCCTAAAGAACCGACAAACTGGCATTCGAGATTTATCGTACTGGTGAAGGAACCCGCAGGCGTCGCCTTTCATGCAGAGGCTCCGCAGCCAGTGCCGGCACACCGTCTGCCGGAAGCTCCGTCGACCAGAATGGTTTCCTGGCGGGAGAGTGGGGTCGGGCGCCGCAACACCCATCACGGAAGGGACGGCAGAGTTGGCGTTGGGCGCGACGTAAGGATCGGGTTGGATGACGGGATTGGAGGCGGTGGGGAGTGCAGAGCCGGTGTCGAGGCCGCCCTCGAAATCGAAATTGAGAACTCCTTCCGAGTCCTCCATTGAGAATTGATGTTCGATACGAAATTAGGGTTTATTCAAAAGCATAAACTGATTTTATCAAATAATTGAGATCAGGGGTTTCCAGGGATTACTGGGGTTTTTCGTTTTCTGAGACTCAAGAGTTGAAATAAAATAAAATAAAATAAAAAACAATTTTCCTAGTTACCAAAAGTTGTTTGGGTTAATTGCAATAATAAACCTGACTCTTTGTAATAACACACAAATATTCTACTTTTTGCCTTTATTATAGAAACAAATCGTTGACCGATTTGACTGCCGTTAAAAATGATGGGTTGCCGTTGCCCGTTATTGATCATTATTGCATTGTAAAATTACCAGACTGCCCTCCTTTTTGTCAATTATTCTAATATTTTTCTTTATTAATTAAAAAATCATCAAAATAACTGTCAAATAAAGTAGCAATAAAAATAAATTTAAAACTTAAAAAAGTAACTATAACCTATTTCGATGTAACATTAAAAAAAAAACTAAAAAAATTGAAATAAAAAATAATGAAATATTAAGAAATTAAAAAAAAATTGATTTTATTCATCTAATCCCATTAAAACTTTGAGGGGAAGAAAAAGAGAGAAAACCGAAAAATAGCCATTGGAAACATTAAACTTTCGTTAGTAATCACTTTTGAAATTTTAATTGTTAATAACCAGTTTTTTTTTAAAAAATTCAGTGTATGTCCATAAAGTACAAAAGTACCCCTGAACTTAGTTTATTTTTTAAAAACCTGGAACCAAACTTGAAATCATGACTAAAATCTGGAACCAAACTTGAAATCATGACTAAAAACTTGAAATGTTTCAAAAACTTGAAATGTTTCAAAAACTTGAAATCTTGGCTAAAAACATGAAATTTTGAAACATGAAATCTTGACTAAATTGAAATGTTGAAACTTGAAATGTTTCCCTTCTTCGTCTTCCTCAAATTAGGTTTAAGTTTTTTTCCCTTTTTTTCTGCAGATCACATCGCCGGCGGAGGGGGAGCTCGACTGCGCTGCTGGACGGTCATGAAGCCTAGGTGGAAGCATGACGGCACGCCGGCGATGGCACTTGGTTCGCGAAGCTAAGCAGCGCACGACGACACTGTCGTGAAGAGAGAGAGGTTTGGGGAGAGAGAGAGGACGCCATCGACGATTTGCAGAGGTTAGGTTTTGACGGGGACGACGCCGGCGACGATTTGTAAAGGTTCGGTTTTGATGGCGACGACGCCGGCGATGTGTTTCACGATTTGGATTTGACGGGGAGAGGGAGATCAAGGAGAGAGAGATGAGGGGAGAGAGAAAGAAAAAGAGAAAAAGAGAGTGAATTTTTGAGGATGGTTTTTATATGAGGGCATTCAAGTGATTTCTTAAAAATGTGGTTATTAACGATTAAATTTTAGTTTGTGGTTACAAACGAATTTCCCATGTTTAATGCGGTCATTTTAGCAATTTCCACAAGTAGAAAAAATTGATTCATCACATTCAAATACATCCCACCCAAATTGATTACTTTTTTATTTTCTTAGGTATCACAACCCACAATCAAAAATCATGACTCCACCACCTCTGTAACCATCGTTACTGTTTTGCAATTAGGTGATTGGTATATCTGTACCGATCAACCTGTTAAAGGAATAGTGTGTTAGATTTTGGCTCGTATTCTCAAGTGAACCCGATATTAACCAAACGAGACTCAACTGATGTGAAACTTCCTGAAGACGTGAGATAATGTTTGGAAGTTGGAGATGGTGTTTGAGGGAGATTTGAAGACCAAAGAAGAACTGAAGAATCGAATTCCGGAAGGAAACGCGGTGCATTCCAGGTGACTTGTAACGGTGTAGGGAGCTGGTGGCCAACCGTGACCGGAACCATAGTCAATCATAAGCATGCGTGAAACGGGAAATATTCAACGGAAGAGGAAAATAATTCTTTTAGAAGTTCTTGTACTATTCAGAAAAGGAAAAAGAGTTTGTCTTCATGAAGAATAGGAAAGTCATATACTTGAAGGATAAGGATTTCTCCTTAACAAAAAGACTTGTCATAAATAGGAAATAGTATTTATGTGGAACAAGTAATTCTCGTACGTTTAGGAGTAGGATTTCCTTTTATCTTAAACTCCATATGGCTAGTATAAATAGACTTTGTAATTAGGTTATTTTGTGTGGAGTCAAAAGAAACACCATGTAACATCAGAGAGTGGTAAGATCCGGGAGAGAGACCCAAGGGAATATCCGAGGAGGGATCCAAGGGAATATCAGTGGATCAAGTATGAGATCCGTGGGTGATATTCAGAGGAGACCTAGGGGATATTGGGGGTTTCTTGGTGAGGATCTTATGAGCATTTGTGAGCTGAGAGTCATGATGTAAAACTCGGTTTGTGAGCTTGGTGACTTGGTAAGGCTCAATGGTTTGGGGTTGAGGTATGAGAGAGAATCCTGGAGTATATGGTTGTAACAATTTATCATATAGTGGAACTTTCTCTATCGTCTTGACGGCCCGTGGTTTTTTATCTGATTTGGGTTTTCCACGTATATCTTGTGTTGTGATTGGTTTATTTTCTCCCATCTTATTTTTTTGCTATTAACTTTAATTGCTATGAGTTATGAGCGAATATTAGGAATGACGCTTCCGCGATCATCGGTTCAAATCCCTAAAATAGTGAGGTGTGAGGAGCATAAAGGGTTGAAGGTTAATGGAAAATTCTCTAAGTAAATGAAAAAGATATTACTCATTTATACGGTAAGGATTTGAATTCTAGTACATTTGATGACAAGGAATACTGTTCCTTTTACTTAAGTCCAATTTTAAAGTCATTGAACCTATATTCCCCTTCTTTTTCAAACTAAGTGAAGTGTAGCATTTCGAAAGCCACAATAATATTTTCAGAAATTAAACGACCTGTGAAAAAAAGCTCTTTGAGACAGAGACTCGCGCAGGAGGAAAATCTTACACCAGGAAATAAGATATTTTGTAGAAGCAATTTGGGTACAAAAAAAAAGTGAAGTGAAGTCTCAAAAGACTTTATCTAAAAGTCAGAATTTTCAACTTTATTATCTCAGACATTTTTAATAGTTTTTCAAACTTTAGATCACTCAAAATACAAACAAGAATGTCTTACTATGACATTTCAGCCACTTTAAGTCTTCAAAGGCAAAAAAAAAAACAAACAAACATGCCCTTAGTTTCTTCTAGTGCCTTAGGAAATTTAAAAAGTTATGATAATTTTGATGTAGTGGATACAAATGTGCATTGGAAAAGTGGTGAAAATGGGTGTCACATACCACATCATTAGCGAGTGAGGTCCATGACGTGATATGCATTCGTCTCTCCTAACTAAGTAGACATATTTTAAGCCATGGGTAATGCCGTTTGCGTCAAACTCATGATTCAAACGAATTATGTAAAGGTGAAAGACGCGTGCATAAAGTCTAAAGTAGATAATATCTACTTGGTGGGTCTGGACTATTACAATTGGTATCAAAACAATGTCGATTTAGGAGACTAAGTTATGATTTCATATTTTCATATATTTTTGGTATGAAAGTGGAGAGTAGGTTTCGATGTTATATATTATATTGGAGTTTAGTTATATACCTAATGATATAGTAAGAATTTAGAATCATTGGCTTTCTTACATATTCATGGCAAGCTTTTGAAAGGCTAAATCGAGCCTCGAGACGTTTTACCTTAGCCTCACGAGACGTAAGCCTCGAGACGAAATGAGGCGTCAGCTGCAATTAATTAATAAAAAATAATAAAAACATTAAAAAAAAAGAAATTCATATTTCATACGATAAGGTCAATGACTCAATGACATCAACATCAAATAAAAACACACATCATCATGTAGTTCATAATAGAGAAAACTAATAACAAAGCAAAGTCGTAAAATAAAAGACCAAAAACCATGAATCCTCATATAATAGTGAATCCTCCTTCACTAGAAATTTAGAATAAGTTTTAGAGTTAAAATCTATGACTCTATCTAATCATCGTTCTCATCAAGACTAATGAGATTTGGATCATTTGGAAGATGATCATATTCAAAATTATCAAGACCAACTCCATTAACATCATCGAACCCAATCTCATTATCTACTACTCCAAAGTCATCTTCATATTCATCTATCAATTATAAACTCCATACATAAAGAAATTATAAATATAATATATCAATATCAATATCAATATAATTATTTATACTTAATAAATACTAAAGAGAAAAAATAGCAATGCATACTAACCTCTCATTTCATCAACATCAAAATTAAGTTTTTCATCATGAATTTTTGTGCTTTCTTCATCATTTGGGTTAGCTATCCACTCTTCATCGGAGGATGAATCTTTGTTGATCAAAGAATATTCATCTTTCTTAGTTGATCAATTTTTTAAGTACTTAACTTCAATTTCTAGTTGTACATGATGTAAACCAAAATGTTCAATTTAATGGTTGTTAGACGGTTTCTTCATTTGATATGAACTTGATTGAACGTACTCCAATTATATTCACAACCTGATGAAGAACAAGTTAGACCAATAACTCCCATTATAAAGAATCTTAGCTCCATAACTTGATCTCCAAAATGATCCTACCATTCCACTACATCACAATTTCAAAGAAAATAATCAAATAAATATCATGCACAATTTAATAAGAATATTTTATAAATTAAATGTATTATATAATAATATTTCTCTGGAGCACATATGTTGTATGAGCTTAGAGCTGATCTTATTCCAAAAAAAAAGCCTTGCTTTTATCGATACCATGGCCTTTTTGGAGGGGTGGCCGCCCCGTATCCTTATTTTTAAAAGGGCCTAGAGTTACTTGTTTTAAGTTAAATGAAGGTCCTTTTTTTAGACCAAAAAAATGTCCAAGACCAAAAAAATGTCCAATAGTTTGTTATAAAAAAACCCTAAAAACTTAGAAAAAAAAAAATAAAATTGGGTCAACAAACAGAGGTCCAATAGGCACAGTCCAAACATTTTTTTTTATTTTTTTTAAAATCCAATTAGATTTTGGTTTTTTATTAAGATAAATTATCTAAAATTTAGGGTTTCATCTTTTTCTAATTTTCTCTACAACCCCTATATGTCTAAACACATCTCTTTCACTTTATCTCACAGCGTTCTACATATTCTCATTCCTCATTTTCTTTATATCATCATTTCTTATTTTCTCTCCATTATATATTCTCTTTCAACTCTCAGTTCTCACTCCCGACCCTAGGTAATTTCTTTTTGTTTTCAATTATTATTTTAAATTGTATTTATAATATTACTTTTTTAACCTTTTGATTTTGATTTAATTTTTGTATACATAGAATAGAAGATAAATTAGTTTAGACATTAATACGAAGGTGGAACAATGTATTACTAATACATTGTTCATGTTTTACGTTTTTATGACTGTATGCTAGTTTCATAGGCTGTCCTTGAACCTTTTTTCTTCTTCTGTATTTGAAACAAAGATGCCTGAAATTCTCATAATTCACACCGTACTTGTATGAGAATTCTTTTGTATTACTTTTCTCATATTAAAGATTTTTAGATGTATGTAAGGTTGTTGTAAGTGTAAATGGATAAAACAACTTATATCAAATGTACGGAGCTTGCTCGTTGCTTCTTCCAGAAACCATTCTAGTAGAGATGTCTAAGCGAGGAAATGTTCATTTGAATGAACTAATTGGAAAGGTTGAGGAGATTATAAATATGTCTCTTATAAGTTTCGTGAGAGATCTACATGATGAAAATAAAACACCGGAGGAATATAAATTGGAAATCAAAGAGAAATATAAAGGTTGGATTGAAATTGATTGTGTGATGAGTAATTATATGGGATATATGGGTAGTGTTATATATAGTGCTGAACAAATCATAAGATAATCGAGTGCTGATCATCTAAAAAAGTTGAAGGTTATACTCAAGAAAATCAAGACTAATGAACTTATGAACAAGGAGGCACTTGCAAGCTCTTGTGAAAGAGAATCAATCAATGATGAGAGGCAGTTATTTGAACCAAAGAAGAAAATGTATCAAGATGCTAGGGTGAAGTATGAAAGCGAGATGAAACTATTTAATGAGGCGAGTGGAAAGACAAAAATTAAGGCAGAAGTTAAGAGTTCTACAAGTAGAAATAGATCCAGATGACTAGGCTGTTGATTATGGAGTTAAGAAGCTCTTGAAGAATAAAAATGTTAGGGTAATACATCTGCTATGATATTTTATCTGTCTATGTTGGTTTAATGCATTTATGCATGTTATCAATAATGTGTGTCATTGCAGCTTACACGATTTATAGTTAGACATAAGTATTTGTAAAGTTTTAAATATGTTTCAATTAGCGTATGTTGTTTCTCTAACGGGAACTTTTATCATGACAACAAGTAGTTTAAAGTTTAAACTATCATTTGCTGTCCATTTGTTAACTGTTTCATTTGTTTGAGATATTTATGTTAGTAATGTTAATTATGACTCATTTATTAAAAAAAAAATGTAAATTGATAAAATGAAACACTATTAAATGATAATGAACATGATAGTCACTAGGTAAATACGAATTATTTCTCTATAAGCATTTTTCAGTATTTTGAACTAAATATATCATCTGTAAAAGAAGAAGTGTGTTGTGATGAGTTACATCTTACACAAGCTAGTGAAGAATTTTTGATAAAATCATTTTTCCTAATATATCATTTAATTGCATTTATCTAAAAAAAAAATTCAATCTTGCGATATTGCAGGGTTGTTGCCACTTGTTGAATTCAATTGCTTTACAAGTTTTATTGTTCCATTTCACTTTGATTGTTACTTTACAAATGCTTATAAGTTGTGTTTCCTTTGTAATTTACTTGCAAATGCTTGTAAGTGATATATCTTTTGAAATTTTGTAAGCTATTAGCAACAATTTTGATGTATGATATAAGTATTAATAAATACTTTTTGCCAAATTTTACTTGAGTTATATGAGAAACTTATTTGTATATATAATAAATGTATTTATCATATGATATCATTTAGTTTTTAATGAAATTACATTTTCGGACTAAATATATGAAAATAGGTTATATATATATTTTTAAAAACTATTAACATGAACAAGGGGCCAATTTTAGAATTTCACCCCGGCCTCTAAAAAGCTAAGGTCGGCTTTGATGACTAATCAAGTTGTTCATTAACATTTGTGAAATCAGATGGATTTGGTATGAGTCTCTGCATACATTTTCTACAAACTAGATTTAATCTCCAAATGAGTAAAGAAGTTGATCTCCCACTTTAAGTGAAGATTTAGATAGTATACGGCCGCATGCAAATCTTAATGCAATTGGAAGTCTCACTTATCATCAATCATTTTTCAAATTTCTTTGTAAGCCGGTCCATTTCCTCTTAAATTCATTGCTACTTGTCTTTTTGTCGCATCTATAACACCATAGATAAATCACATTGCTCATTCTTTCTCACTATCAACAAACTTCAACACATCCGTTAAAGACTTTGTGGTTTTAAGAGCATATGCAACACCTGGCCAAAAATATCTTTCATCCATGATATATTTCTTCACCTATTTACCGTGACTTTTATTTCCCCATCGACATAAATTCCATTGTCTCGACACAAACATCATTTGAACAGCTTCTTTCATACCACTCAAGTTTTCTAATGTCAAATAAGCGGTGGCAAATCTTATGGCGGTCGGTCGAACAATATCTATCTTAGCAAAATTTCTCATAAGTTCCAACACCCATCCATGGTTGTATATAAAATTGCTAACTTTTTTTTTCTTTTTTGTAAAGCACTTTTATGTTGTGGCAAGTCTCAAAGATTCTCAAGCATTAGATCAAGACAATGAGCGGCACAAGGAGTCCAATATATATGTTTTCTCTTCTCTATTAGTATTTTCCCAATAGCCTTGTATGCACTTATATTGTCAGTTACAACTTGAAAAAAACTAGTTTTTCTTCAATTTCTTCAATAACTCCATCAAGCAATGTGGACAAGTAGTGTGCATCTTTAATAGGATCGGGTGCATCAATAGATTTCCAACAAAAAAAAAACTCATCCATATGGATTGTTAACAAGAATGTTGATCAAACCTCTTTTTCTTGTGTCACTACAACCCTCTAACAACATAGATACTCTTGAATGTCCCCATGTTTCTTCAAATCATCAACAATTTTTGTATTTGTATTATATTTCTCGTTCAATATCCATGTTCAAATCTCATGCATAGTAGGAGTTTTTAGAAATTTATTACTTGTAGAAACCAAATTACAGAATCAGAGAAAGACAGCTTTTGGAACTTTGGAAACTAGCTATTACACTCCGTGCATGTTTGACACATTGTACTATATAGTATTGGATTGTATTTGATTAGAATGTATTGGATAGTATTGCATTAGACTGTATTATTATTATACAATCATGTGTTTGGTGATATTTCGCATTAGATTGTATTAAGTTATACAATGTTTGGATATGATTTTTGTTTCCAAATATTTTGTATACAAGTAAAATTAATATATTTTTTAAATAAAAAAATAATATTATAAAGTATATATTTGTCGTATTAAAATTTTTAAATAATATTTTTATTATAAAATTTAATTTTCAAAATTATATTTTAACTAATTTTAAATTTTTAATATTTTGTGTAATTTTAATATTTATTTAATTATTTTAATCATTTATATAATTTTATTTGAAAAAAAAATTCACCTACGAGTTTAATACAACATAAACTCACCATTTCACTATGTATTATTTAATACAATGATTGTTGTATTAGAAGCACTATTGACATTATTTAGTAGAATACAATTTGTTTTGCCAAACACATGTATTGTATTGTGTAATACATTTTAATTCTCTTATACAATACAATACAAACAAACAAGCCCTCCATGCATTAAATATTGGAACTGAACTCAACTGCACCATTAAAATACACAAGTCTATTTCAAAAAGATTTGATCAAATATAACATTTAATAAATTCTATAGTTTCTAAAAATTCAAATAAATTCCGATAGTTTCTAAAAATTCAACTACAAAACACAAAGGGAAGATTATCTAAGGTCCTGGATCCCGCTAGTTTGACAAAAATTTATGAATCTAATAAACCAAATTAATGTAAGGTTATAACCAATAAATTAATGGAACATTAAAACTATTGTAACCTATATATTGGATTAAATATTTTAAGAATATTTTTGTTCTATATAAATAATTATCATCAACCTCAATTCATTTTTATTCTAACTGCTTCAACCTCTTAGAGTCTTGTCTTGCTTATTTACAAATACTAAAAATTTGATTGATCATTCATTTTCACGATTGTTTTCTTCCAAATAATAATGAGCAACCACAAAAAAAAATGAACAACTCGAAGTAAGAAATTTGATAATTTTATTTTTATTGAACCCTCTTTTCTAGAATTATTGCATTAATCGTTAACATCCTCTGCCTTTTTACGTACACATGCAAACAGGTAGTTGCTGCAAAATTCTAAGTCTCAATGCACTGTAATGCATGTGAAAGAACAGTTGCTAGAGCCCTTGCTAGGTTCAGCGGTATTATTATTCTTCTCTTTTACTAACATGGACTACATATTTTTAAAATAATAAAATAAAAAAATTTCAGGTATTTGTTTTGATATATGTTTGAAGGGGTTGACAAATTTTCAACAGACATGAACCAACACAATGTTGTTGTAACAGGATTTGAATTTTAATCATTGTTAACAAGAATGTTGATCAAACCTCTGTTTCCTGTGTCACTCCAACCATCTAACAAAATAGATACTTTTGAATGTGCCCATGTTTTCTTCAAATCATCAACAATTTTTGTAGTTGTATTATATTTCTTTTTCAAAATCTATGTTCAAATCTCATGCATAGTAGAAGTTTTTTGGCCTCAACCATAGTTGCCACTGAACATAGCATGTTGAATTTTAGGTACGCATATTATTTCTTCAGATTTGTCACATCCGTTTGTACTCCATACTTCCAAACTGAATCTTTTTTTTATATGCAAACCCAGCTGACCCATACACAATTGTTGAGCAATACACAGATGCAATTGTTATGTTGTTATGATTTTATGCAGATGTCATGCATGCAACATGCAATTGTGCATGTTGCGTGCATGACATTTGCAACACAAATGCATAACAACACAACAAATGTATGCAACATGCAATTGTGCATGTTGCGTGCATGACATTTGCAACACAAATGCATAACAACACAACAAATGTGTTGTGTGTCGTGGCTGTATGTTGCATGTCTGATTATGCACATGCGCACAAAAGACATGAAACATTGATTATGCACATGCGCACAACAGACATGCACCATACAGCCACGACAGACTGCTACATTTTGTTGTGTTGTCATGCATTTGTGTTGCAAATGTCATGCACACAACATTTCTGGTATGCCTCATGAACATTTCGTGCTGCATTGGCAGCAGACTGTGGATGACACTTCTCTGTAAGCACATTCTCTTTAATCAATACTTATATTGTTTACCATTCTACAAATAAGAAGAAAAAAAACATATTACTACTTACTTGGTTGCTAAGTCATTAACATGACAAACAAAGAATGTAACAATTAACAAAAACAATAAACATATATATATATATATATATATTATATTATATTAAAAATAAAGAAATTGGTTACTCGCATACAATTATTCTAATTATCTAACATAATTGAGAAGTGAGAACTTAAAATAAAAGCATATTTTGTTTTTCTAAGCAAATATGTATTAATTAATGACCATTTTTTTTGAACAATAATTAATGACCACTTATTGTTAGAATCTGTTGCAATATTAATATCATAAAAAATTAGTAGCAATATGATTTCTTTAACTATATATATGCAATATTTTTACTGTCAGTTCGTCATGTTATTAAATATATCAGGACGAAGAATGTGGACCACAGATTATGGAGAAGTTTTGACAAGTGCATACACTTTGAGTCAAAGTATATCTAATGGTCCACATTCTTCATCCTGATATATTTTATATCAGGACGAATTGACAATAGAAAAATTGTATATATATGATATATTACATGCATCATTGTTACACTCACATTTCTGAAAAGAACCGAAAACCATAAAACACTCATGCTTTTATATTACTGGAACTTAGCATATTTTAGTTGCACATTGTACTTGTTTGATAAAAAAAGTAATAGAGAATAGAAGTAGTAGAAGTGTAAAAGTAAACTACAAACCTGTTGTTAAACTTGAAGTCTTGAAGATGAAGATGAAGATGAAGATGAGAAAGTTGTCGTGCTTTCTTTGGTGGATAAGAGGCCAGTTTTCCTTATACAGTTGTGCGTATTTCTTTGTTGGATAATTGCAGCTAGGGTTTTTTTGTTTTTTTTTTTTGTTTTAATCTTGTCTTTTAAAATTTTTACTAACTAAACCACAAACTTTAGCCCAAATGTTATTTGAAAAATAAAAATCCCAAACATCTACATAACAATTAAAAATATATGTTCTTTCTCTGAGGCTTAAGCCTTGAGGCATACGCCTCAGACCACTGAGATTTACGTTTCTCAGCAGCTGCTCGAGGCTTTTTTGAGTGCCTCATAGTCTTTACTCCTCAAAGGAGTAAGCTTTAACAGCCTTTTAAAACAACGATTCTATTTTTTATAAATTTTTGTTTTAGGAAAGTAACTTTCTTATTCTTTAGTTAAGATTTTTTTTTTCACATAACTGATTGTTGTTTCTATGTTCACAATAGAAAAGTATATTGCTTATAGACCAAAGATGAAGAAGCTAACCTTACGACAGCTTGCTGAAGAAGCTAACTCTACGATGATTTTGGTAGTGAGATTACTAGAGCAACAAAATAGGTTGCTTGCGAACATCAATCGTGGTGGAATAGTTCCTTGACGTGGGAGAAATGCTAAGGGTCACGATAATGCTGTAAATGGTGGAACCGTGGTTATATTTGAAAATACAACTCTTAGCGTGTGTCTAACAACCTAGAGGGGGGGGGGGTGAATGAGTTGTTAATCGATTATTACCAACTTATTAGTCAAAATTAATCACAATTAACCCAAACAATCAAACAATAAAAATCAAGTAAAATGCGGAAATATAAAGAACACTTGATTTTTACGTGGAAACCCTCCAAACGGGAAAAACCACGGGACTAGCCATGCTAGCCACTTGAGCCACATAAATCCACTATATGAAAAGAAAGTTACACCCTCAAGTGATACTCGGACTCTCACTCTCGATAACCTCAGGCTATAGACACTACCACTCACCACTCTTGGTTCAATCCCTAGTGATATCCCCTGATTCACTACTCTTGGCGTGAGCACCTCCTAATCTACCCCACGAGCCTTTTACAGTGGCTCTTGGCAACCAATGCTTGCCAACCAACCTTTGGTTGCAAGACTTCAATGCTTGTGCAACTTCACCTCGAAGCCACAAGACTTTGACTCAAGGAAGAGTATAAAAGTCTAAGTGAATGTGAGACAATATGCTCAAATGCAATAATGTGTAAGACCACACACAAAATGCTTAACTAGATGTTATAATGCAATTTAACAACCTAGTTATCAAACAATGCCTACATGCCCATACATAAGGACTCAATTAGATGCAAAGGGATTCTAGCAACCTAATTGTCAAACAAGTCCACCCAACACAAGTTGTCACAATAAATAACAAGGGCAATAAATGTGCAATCAAGGAATGCAATCAATGAGGCATAAACAACAATGTCTAAATGCAAAACATAAAAACTTAGCTAGAAGGGCAATGTGGTCCCAAATTCTAGCTATCAATAAGAAACTCAATTAGTTGTGTAGAGATTTTCCAACAACCTAATTGTCAATTAAATCCACATGAACATTCAATAAAGCTTGACTAGATAAATAAACATTAATCTATCAACCTAATCATCAACCAATATCACAAGAATGTTCTAGGGTTAGCTATTTAGGGAAAATCAACCTAATCATGTAAGCTATCACAAACAAACCCAATCATGCAATTTAGACTCATAAATATATGCAATAAAGTGAGTCAAGGTATTTAATTAAGCAATAAATACCTAATCTAGAGTAAGAAGAAAAATAAATGATATTCAAGAAAGTTCTTGCTTACCTAGTCATGAAACAATGAAGACTCATGCTCAAATGATGTGGAATGATGCAAGAATGAGATGGGTTTTGGGTTTGGAGAGTTTTAATGAAGCTCAATGAAGCTTTCTCTCTCAAGACTCTCTCTTTCTCTCTTTCTCTCTCTAGGGTTTTTGTAAATTTAGGAGAGTTTAGGAAGAAGAAGAGAAAGAGAGGTTTTTAAAGGTTGAAAAAACGGGCTAACTCGAAAAGACCAAAATGTCCCGTTTTTGGTGCTAGGCGACATGAGAGGCTACATGAAGTCGCCTATGAGAGGCTACATGGAAGTAGCCTAAGAGAGGCTACATGAAGTCGCCTAACGTTCTGGAGAAAAAAACATGTCTGAGGCTACATTGGAGGCGACATGCACAAGTGGCCTTGCATGTCGCCTAACACACTGGACAGCACACCGGCTCCAAAAACAAGCGACCCAAAACATGAGCAAACGACATCGAAACCTTTCGTATGATATACCGTTGGAAATGTATGGAAGTCTACTTTCTACTCCAATTTACAGAATGAGGTTTTGATGTTTGTAGAAAGAGTTATGGTCATTTAAGTGACCAAAGGTCAAAACCGGATAACAGCAGAGATGCTCTGTTTTAGTGGTCTCTTTGGAGACTTCAAAACCAAACCAAACGGTCATAAAATATTACGAATAATATACCGTTAGAAAGGTATGGAAGTCTACTTTCTACTCCAATTAACAAAACAAGATTTGAATAAACTTAGAAATAGTTATGCTCAAAAGAGTGACCAAAGGTCAGAATTGGTCAATAACAAAATTCCCACAATCATGGTATAAAACCATGTAACCAAATAACAATCTAAGAGAGGACAAATGGAACATCTCTATGGTCACAAATCGCGCTAAGACTCAAGCACACCAATGTGCAAGTGCGGACACAACACAAAGCACACCATCGTGCGAGTGAGGACGTTTCCAAACACACACGGAAAACGTAGAACAAAAACAACCACACGTAAGGACAAACAAAGACGTGCTCGTGTGAGTTGTATAACGGATGCACACATATAAATAATAAAGAACACAAATGCAAGATGAACAAAGCATGCATGAAGTGTGTGTGTACACCTAAACTCTTCAAGAGACAAAGTCAAGTGAGTATACCTTTTGCTCTTGAAGTCATGGAGATGCTTGGAAGCTAGCCAACACAGACCTAAGCTACCCATTACACAATCATCCCCAATGTGGTGTGGTTTGCCATGAAATAGGCCAATCATAAAATCGAGGTCTTTACAATATTAAGCAGTTCAAGAAGTTTGGACTATTATTTTTTAAAGGAATCTCAGATCCTATAGCTGCTAAAATGTGGTTAATGCAAATTGAAAAGGTTTTCACCGCCATTTAGTGCCCTGACGAACAAAAAGTTGTGTTCTCATCTTTTATGCTTGAGGATAAGATGGATCATTGGTGGGATGCCACTTATCGTATTTTGAAGACTACCTTACAAATAAATTATTCTACCACTTGGGAGATGTTCAAGAATGCCTTTGATTGAGAAATTTTTTCTAGATAGGGTTTGTTTCAAAATGTATAGAGGTTTTCTCAATTTGAAACAAGGTAGCAAGTATGTTGCAGAGTATGAAGAACAATTTACCTTCTTGGCTTGATTTGCAACCAAATTGATTCTTGCTGATGAAAGCAAGGGTAAATGGTTCCTTAATGAGTTGCATCCAGAAATTTAGATTAAAGTAGATGTTCTCAAGCTGGAGAGATATGCATTTATTGTTGATCGAGCAATGATTGGCGATGGGTCTTTAGTTGAGTCTAATAAGATAAGCGATACTCAAAACAAACATAATCGTGACTGAGGGTCATGATGGGAGTTCAAACAGACAAGTCGCCAACCTCAACAGCATATCATGACTAATCAAAGGGAATACAAGAGTATTTCATCTCAAAAGAATCTTTCTCCATGTGCACATCGTGGCAAATGCATTATGATGCATGTTATTTAGAGAAAGAAGCTTGTGTTCATTATGGACTAGTTGGGCATATAATTAAGGATTGTCCAAAGAAACATACTGCAACTACCAACATTATGGCAGATGAGAATCAGGGAAGAAACAGAAGGCACATAGACTATGGATAGGGGTGGGCGCCCATTGGGAAGGGGGAGGGTCCCCCCACCCCTACCCCTACCCCAAACCCAAACCCCAAACCCCATTTGGGGGAAGTGGGTATGGGGGTGTTTTTTTTGGGGGGGTCGGTTCTCTCATCCCCCATTTCCCCCATTACTAATCTTAATATTTTCCAATCTGAAATTTGGAATTCGACCATCTCAATCTTTCGATTCACCATGTTTCAATATTCAATTCAATAAATAATTAAAATATCCATTCTAAAATATTTAATTGGTTTAATTTAATCCAGAATTAATACAAATAATTATAGTAATATAGATAGGTTTAGTGGGTTAGAGACTTACTGGTGGTAGGTGGGTTAACGGGTGGCCATGGATTACCGTGGGGGTTAACGGGTGGCCATGAAGGAGTGGATCCCCTTTGGGAAAATACTCCTCCCTAACATGGACACATAGTTGCTACATTGAACATAATGTTGTGGCATATGACGACATGGTAATAGGTACACTATCATTATTCTCAGGAGAAGATAGAGTGTTATTTGGTTATGGTACTATGCATTCTCGTATGTCTTACGAAATTGTTGTTCATGCGAATAGACCTACCGAACTGTTACATTCACATGTGTCTATTGGTAGTCCTATGAGTGATGGTATGCTAGTATGTTGACACGCATCTGTCGTATATGCAATATCAAAACAAAATTTATAAAACCACAACAATGCCTCAAAGAATGTGTAAAAAAAAAGTATGTTGCAAGTCGGGTATCGTCTATAGGGATTAATCGATTAGCTATGATTAAATTAGACTCTAGTCCTAAAATGCAATAAAGGTATGTTGAGATTTTGAATTGTAATTAACAACTAAATGCAATCTACCTCTATACTAAAATAGCATGCAACTAAAATTAATGAGAATATGAAATGGAGAGATAAAATATGAGATGGTAATGGGAGGTGATGCAATCACAACATAAATGATGGGCACTCCATTTAACTTTTACGAGCCAATTCAATTATTAAGGGCTAATCTTCCTTTAGGGGTGAGTTAGAGTCAACAACACTCACTCGCGACTACTTGGTCGGATTTGGAGAATTGAAGACTTTTATCACATCAATTCTATACTACACAACTACTTGGTTGGTTTATAAGAGAATCCCTCTTTAAGCTTAGGTAGATTCTAATGGTTAGGGATGACTTGGATGGGCATATTCACAACCCACCCCTTTCCATTGAAGCCTAAAAAGCATAGGAAGGGCATATTCACTACACATTCATTTCATTCAATTTAACTAGTTTATGTTGGTTCCAATTCCCAATCTCATGGGTGTGGGCCCCGATTTTTAAAATTTTCAATAAAAACAAAACTAATTTAGCCGGATCGTTGTGATTATATTGATTCGAATATTTAATATAAATAGTAGGGAAATAAATCGTTACCCTTGTAGACTTTTCGTAATTCCCTTGAATCGATTTCTTCCAATGTAGGATCTTCGTGATTCCCTTGAACCAAGTTCTTCCATACCGAATCTCCATCGCAAAAGAACCGACGGATAGGTGTCTCGGTATTGTACAGAAAAATTCAAATCTTGAATTTATGTTCTTGTTTTGTACTCATCACATGAGACAATAAGAAAAATATTAAGAGACTCTCTCACAATATTCTCCGGAGGCTAGTATTTAGAAAACATTTTTCTTTTGTAAAAGCAAAGAACAAAAAACTCTTCATGTTCCTTTCTCTCCAGTAAAAGAAAACCAAGAACACTTCTTAGGGTTCTTTCTTTGTAAGAGAACAGGTTCCTCGATCTCTCTCAAGGAATCGTAAAAAAAAAAAGCAATCGGAAGCGCTTCTTAGGCAACGAGTTCAGGAGCTAGTTCAAGTAGGTCTTGGTCTTGTCTTGCGGCGGGCTACGAGACCAGCTAACTAAGGAAGGGGCCCCACATAAAGAGTTGGGTCCAACATAAATAGAGAAATAGGCGTTTTGACGTTGCCTAACTTCATTTGAACTTATCACAAAATTAGAGAGGTCTGGCAAGCGAGATTGAGAGAACCATTTCACTCTGAAGAAAACTCAAAGCTCTAAAAAAAATCTATGTACTCTCTCCGAGAGAGCTATATCTATACACTATATATAAAAAGAGTGAGTTGAACCATATTTTTAACCTTCCTATTTTGTTGTGATTTTTTAAATTGTGAAAAGACTTATATACCCTTACTCATTTCAGTAAATTAATTTCAAGGATTAATGTAGTTACATAAAATCTATAAAGAATAGATGGCATATATGGTATTTCATTATTTTAATTTGTTAACAATTATTAGTACAGTACAGTTATACTTATAAAATTACTTGAAGTTTTTTATTAAACAATGTATACATGAGGGTATAAATATCTTTCACATTGTATGATTAGGGACCATTGAAAATTTTTACATGTAATTAACCAAATGTATTTTTTTCTTAAAGGCTGTATCCTTTCTTTTTCCCTTTAATAAAATAATAGAATAGGCAAGTTGCCAGCAAAAGAAACAATGTGGCAGCAAAGGAAGCAAAGAGTGATATGTGGCTAAAGGGCGAGGGGGTGAGATGGAAAGAGATATGAGAGGTGGCAATAAAAGAAAAAAAAAGAGAAACAAATAGATTAGGATAGAATCATAGAAATAAGTAATAAAAATGAGACAGAATTCGTAAAACAGAAGGAAAGAAAGAAAGAAAAAGAAATAGAGAAATAGATTTTGTGAGGCTTCCGAAACAAAGAATATCAAAGTCCCTGATTTGATTGCTACATCAGGGTATCAGGTTTGTAGTTGTGATGATGATGGTTGAATATAATTGATTTTTTTTGTATACTGGGTTTGCTATCTATCTATCCATCTATCTAACTGCTATATCCAGACAAGAAGGCATGATTGTTAACATAATTCAAGATGAAAAGTATGTTTATTAGGATTAAAGTATTAAACACATCCAAAAACCAAATTTGATTTGAAAAAGAAAAGCTAACTAAACATGATCCGATTGGAACTATGATGGTTGGAAAAACTGAAGAATTTTTAGTTGCTTCAGTTTAGTCAGTATATGAAAGGAAGCACAATCTTGGAATTTAAAACACATTTTTTTAGATAAACAATATAAAGCAAATAATAACATGGATCTGAACATAAATAAATTACAGAATAAAAAATTATGTCGAAATAAAAATCAAACTTCAAAAAAGAAAAAATAATACTGAAAAACAAAAATAATTTAAATACGAAAAAAGTTAGGAAATAACAAGAAATCTGAACCATAAACAAAAATCAACTTTGAAATATAAAAGGAGAAAAAAAAAATTTAACCTTAAATCCAGCAATAATCACAAAAAAGAAAAAACAGAAACAATCTTGAATACAAATCTATGAACAAGAGAAGACAGATTGCCTATGAAACAAAACAAACTCTTGAAATCAAAAGCACAAGAAAATAATAAAATGCTAAAAAAATAAACATACAATCTTTCATATTTCGAAATCCAGATATAATTTTTTTTAAAATGAAAAAGATAAGGAGATTAGAAATCTGAAACAGAGAAGAGATCTGAAGGAGAATTAGTTCTGAAGGAGAGAAGAAGAGTTTGGTTTAGGATAACTTAGAAAGAGAAAGAGAGGTGTTTGGATTTATACGAAGGAGAGAAGAAGAGTGTTTGAATTTGTACGCTGGACATAGGGGTATAATCGTATATATATATATATACACATATATACTGCCCAAAATAGGTTTCTTTTTTTTTTCTTTTTTTTAAATATTATTATTATTATTATTTGGGGGGAATTACAGATTGATCCTTATGTTTTAAGGAGACATTGCTTTTTTACCCGACTTATGTGTTGGGATCATTAGTCCTCATCTTTTTGGAAATGCATCAAAAAAGTCCATTTGACCTTCATCAAGAATTGAACCATTGGCCTTGTGATTAAAAGTTACAAGCTCTAACCAGCTGAGATATTACAACTCATTGTTAGTAGTTTGTTGATTTAAATGCATATATAGTTATATAATTTGTTTAAAATAATATAAATCTGTTTATATAATTTAAAATAAAATCATATGTATATATAATTTGAAATAAAATCATAATCGGAGAAGTCGTTGCACCTAGACTTCAACAATAAGATGGTCCTTATACGTCCCAGTGATATAATTGTCGATATTAAAACAATGTATGACATCCAAATCATGTTCAGTAAGGCACATCAAGCCCTATATTATGCATTGTCATTAACATATGGAACATATGAAGAAACTTTCCAACTTCTGCCATCTTTTGGTTACGTTCTGGAACAGTAAAATCCTGGCACAATCATTGACTTACAATGGGCAGAAGATGGTAAATTTCTGTACTTTTTCATGTTGTTAGGGCCTTTAATTAGAGGTTTTCGAAGGTGCATGCGTCATGTGATTACAGTTGATGATACCCATTTGAAGGGAAGATTCGGGGGCACAATGTTTGTTGCAACTGCACAAGATGGAAACGAACAGGTGTATCCAATTTCTTGTTGGTACGGTGACTCAGAAAACAACCTTTCGTGGGAGTTGTTTATGGATTGCTTGAATGGTGCACTTGGTCATATAGATGATCTGGTCCCAATGATATAATTGTCGATATTAAATTAATAGAAGCACCTAAATCAAGTAAAGCCCTTTCAAACCTTTGGATTCCGATGATGCACGGGATTGTGAAGCTCCCCAGATCCTTGAGTTTTGGAGGTAGCTTGCGCAAGAGCACAGCAGAGACCTCCTCATTTAGAGCCATCGTCTCCTTCTCCTTGAATGTTCTCTTGTTTGTGCACAATTCCTTGAGAAACTTTGCATACCTTGGAATTTTTTGAATAGCATCAAGTAAAGGAATGTTGATTTGTACTTTTCGAAAGGTATCAAGGATGTCTTTTATGTTTTGCTCTCTCTTTTCCTTTACAAGTCTCCCAAGATATGGTACTTGTGCTAAGATTTCAGCACTTGTTTCTTTAACCATCGTATCCTTCTTCTTTTGTTGTTGGTTCATTTGAGAGACTTCTTCTTCTTTTTCTTTGCCCTCCATGTCTACTTCCATCTCTTCCTTTCCTTGTCCTACTTCCTTGCCACTTCGAAGAGTGATTGCCTTTGCGGATTCTTGATTTCCTTTCGGGTTTTGGATCACTTGGCTTGGAAGTCTACCTTGGTCTCTTTGACTCAACGAGGATGCTATATGCCCAATTTGGTTCTCTATGTTCTTGATAGATTGTCTCGTTTCCTGCACAAAAGATTGGGTACTTAGCGCTAAAGATTCTACGAGTTCATCGATGGACTTACCTTGTCTTGGAGGTTGTGGAGGTGCAAATTGATTTTGAACCGGTGGTGTCATTAATGCATTTTGAGTGTTCTTCCATCCAAAGCTTGGATGTTGTCGCCAACCCGGATTATATGTGTTGGAGAATGGATCATTCATTTGCCTTTGTTGTTGCACGTAATTTGCCATCTCCTCCCCATTGCCGCCTAGACACGAACATGACTCCGAAGAGTGTCCCGGATTCGTGCATATCGCGCACACTTGAGAATTCGGGATCAATTGTTAAACTAACTTTGTCAATTGGGCAATTTAGGGTCCATAATCATTTGTGCTCACCTCATAAACTCCAGCTTTCTTCGGAGGGGCTCTTCGGTAATTGAATTGTTGAGAATTCTCTTAAAGCCTCTCGATTATCTCCTGAGCCTCCAATGCATTCTTATTCATCAATCCCCCTCCACTTGTAGCATCAACCATGATCCTCTCATAGTCAAGTAACCCTTCATAGAAGTATTGCACGAGGTAATGCTGCTATATCCCATGATGTGGGCAAGAGTTGAGTAACCTTTGATAACGCTCCCCAATATTCGTGGAATGGTTCACCATCAAGTTGCTGCACCCCCATAATTTCTTTCCTAATTTTGTTTATGCGTTGAGCTGGAAAGAATTTTGAAAGGAGCTTTGCCGCTAGATCGACCCATGATGCGATGGATCCACTTGGTAGTGAGTAAAGCCACTCTTTGGCCTTGTCCTTGAGTGAGGAGGGAAAAAGTCTCAAACAAATTCCCTCATCATTCTCGCCTCCATTAGTGATAGTGGTGCACACCGCAAAGAATTCCTTGATGTGAATGTGAAGATCCTCTCTCGATTTTCCATAGAATGTTGGAAGAAGATGGATTGTACCACTTTTGATCTCGAAATTGATGTTGGGCGGAAGAATGATGCATGATGGTTAGTCCAAAGCCTTAGGGATTGTGAACTCCTTGAGAGGTCTAGTGAGATTGTTCAATTCCACTTGGACAACCGCTTGATTTGGTGGAATTTCTTCATCCATATTTTTTTCTTGGTTTCTTCTCAGTTGATGAAGAGTTCTCTCAATCTCAGGATCTTGTTCTATAGGATGAGTATCCACAGAACAACGACCATTCATAAACCTACAAAAAAAAAATGAAAAATTACCAAATAAACCTGAGAGAAAAATTAAAAACAAAAACAAACTCAAAACTAAAGTAAGCAATTTATTCCCCTGCAGCGGCGCCAAAAACTTGTTGGTTGCAAAATAGCAAACAAAAATATTATCAAACCTTGCAAGTGCACAAATCGTAAACAATAGTACAATAGGCAAGCAATGGCCGTTCCCACGAGGAATGAATTGCCTACGGAAGTTAAGAATTTAAAAACACTAAATTAAGACACTCTAAGACTCTAAGACAACTTAAATAAAACACAACTCACACACACGATTGGGGGTTTTTGAATTGATTATTAAAAACTAAGAATTTAAATTAAACTAAAATTAAGAAACGCAGCAGAAAAATTATTTGGAAAAATTCAATAAAGAAAAACTAGCTAGAACTTCCTATCCACCACTAAACATTCATCCAATCCATAGACAATAATGAAGTTAGTAAACAATTAAACATGATGAAGATATTCACAACAAGGCGGTGGGTATTCGACACAAGTTGTATTGATTCTCTCTTAGTTAATATATAGATTGCATGGTATTTGCATAAATACTTGTATCCCAAATTACAACCTAGTATGAGTATTTACCAGATTTAATAATTGAAATCCATTAAGAACGAAGATAATATGAATATCACATGAACCCTAAAACATGGTGTTTATTCTAGGTTATTCATGAATCAATTTCCCTTAATTGGGTCTTATTTCAATTAATTGTTGCATTCAAGAATATGCTCGTATGGTATTCAAACTCTATCCTACAACATAGATCCTAAAATCATGCTCCTAAGGTGATCAATCAAAGAAACACAATAATAGAAAAACAATTATTTTGGAGAAAATGAAATCATCATGTAAAAAAAAATAATACTTCATTAAAACACACTTGTCTATGGAATTAGAATCATGTCTAGGGCTTCAAGTTAGCCCTAGCTATGAGAAATTTAGTTACACATTATAACTATAAAAGTAAATAAAAACATTAAAATTAAAGAAAGGTAGAAGAAGAAATAAAATAAAAACTATGAAAGATCTTCGGTCTTCAATCTTGAATAATTAATCTCCAACTCTTTCTTTTGAAGAAACTCTTGGTATTTATAGGTGACTACTCCTTGTAGAATCTCAATTTGCTTTGTTGTAGGAAACACACCAAGTAGGAAAATAGAATTAATTAAGGAATGGAAATTCTTTCCTTATTGGATTTCCTCTTTGGAAATTAATTCCTAATTTGAGTTTAAGAAATTTTCTAAGCATGTCTTGATTTTTTATAGTCTTTTAGGATTTGATTTGGGAAATTTTGGGACAATTCTGGATCAATTCGGAACCAATTTAGAGTGGAAATCCGCCAAAAATAAGCAACGACCACTGTGGGACCGCTGCCATAATTTAGAGCGCAATTGACAGCGTAACAACACTAGAGAAACATCAATGTGCAAAAGTGCAGCGATCTCACAGCGTATGCACAACGTATCACATACTGATATTAGAGCGTTGTGTGTACCGCTGCCAAAATGCACAGCACAAGTGACAGCGGTCCACACAAATTTAGCGCTATGTGTATACGCCATGCAAGGCACTGTGAAAGTGCATAGAAATTGCACTTTTTTGCTTTTTGCTTTTTGATTTGGTCAATTATGTTTTGGCCCTTTTTTGTGACAATTACATTTTAATCCTTTTAATCTTTCAAAATCACCTTTTTATCTTCAAATTTACTCCAATAGCTATCTTTTACACAATCTCAATAAACACATTAAAATATTCAATTTCACTCAAGAACATAACATAAAACATGGGAATTAGGGGTCTCAAATATCAACATTTATCGACCAAACAACCATCTACCAATTCCTGGGGCCTAAATATATGTTCTGATGATGCTGGTAGTGTCATTGGCCTCTTCGGTCGACAGGAGTCAATGTATGGGTTCAGCAGCTGCCAACCTCTCTTGCGAATCCACTGTAGGGGCAAGTTGTGAGGAGGGACTCTGTCCCGGTGGATCGCCTGGAGGAGTGCACTATGACGATGGGTGCGCTACGACTGGAGGAGGTCCCTGCTGATCATGTCCGGTTTCTGGGTCTGTCCCCTCGTGATGACTATCTGTCCTGTCTCAGGGACTAAAGTCTCGGTCATCGTACGGTGGACAATCCCTATCCTTATACTATGGACCATCCATGTCCTGTGTCTGGGAGTGCAACGTCGAACCCTGAAGCCCTCGGATCATGTCCACCAACTCATTATGCTTTCGATCTCGGTCCTCATTACTCCTTCGGAGATCCTCACGTAAATCTCGAATGACATCCATCACTTCACCGATTTTAAGTTCCCAGGGCTCTTGAAAGGATTTCAAAATTGTCAGAACTAAAACCGTTCACTCGTTAGAAATTAAATAATGCAATACAAATGTTTTTATGTACCTCTAGATGTCATCCAATGCCTCCCCGTGAATCACCTCTAGTTCTATCTACGGGCGTCTCGAATCGAACCCGATTATGCCTCACGGGAGTCCCACCGCCAGCCTCCGGCTCAGAACCCTCGGTATCACTGGTTCCGGCAGTCATATGATCTACGAGATCCGGTACCCCAACGTTGACTCTATCGGTGACAGTATACAGACTGCCTCCCTCGTCTATGCCCTCATAGTACCGTTTAGCCCTCTTAGTTGCCGTCGACACCAATGCAGTCCTCACAAACATCTGAAATCATAGTTAAACCATTGTAATTGTATACGTACTAATAAGTATAAACATTAAGACAATAGATAATTACCCTTGATGTGAAAATCTTTGCCAGCTTGTCTGACCTTGGTCGCTTACTCAAATCCCATTTCAGAATACAGGGGGACAAGTCAATCTCCCTACGGGTCCCAAATTGGGTGCCAAGCTCGGGGATAACGTCAAAAGCAAATATCTGCGTAAAATAAAGTACGATGAGAATCCAATACATTTATATCATAGGTCATATAAAAAAAATACAAGTTTTAGTACATATTGAAATTCTAAATTCTCACCAATAGTGCGTGAGGTAGACCATATATGTTGTACATCTCCATGGTGTGTACGTCGGTGCCCTTTGCTTGTTGTCGTCTCTCCAACCGCTCACGTCGACCGTCCAATGCATGCTTGAACCCAAAAATGGATTGCCTATAATCATGTGCACCTCACGGGAACACATCAAAAGCGTCCAAGTCCTTGACAAACCAGATCTGCCAAACTGGAATTTTCTCTCTCTCGTCCAACCCCATCAATATCAAGTTCATCATATACAATAGGCACAGCTTCACCGCATCGTACTGTTACTCAAATATACCAATCCGTAGAACAACTCTCAGTTGTTCATATTCCACCTCATCTCGACCATCAAAATACCGCTGTTGTATCCCGTTCTCTACCATCTCATACCTCATCGTGTGGGGAATCACTCCGAACTTCAATCCGGCGATTAGACAGAACTCAACCTTAGAGAACCGGACCAAATGATAACCTAACATAAATCTCATCTCATCATCCGGCCCGTTGTGATGCAGCTCGCCCATAAGCAGACGATGGACTATGCCAGCCGAAAACTTCATCTCCCAAAGCATCTGAAGGAAATGACCAAAACAAGACTCTGTATACCGACATCGTTCTTCGATCAGGAGATGTTTATGTACCATATTCAGTGCATCGTCGATATCTCGAAGGTCATTGAAATGGTCATGCAGAGTTATTTTTCCCTCGTACCATTCCTCCACTAGAGTTTTAAGCAAATCCTTTAGCTGATTCCTCATCTGCATTTTCACATAAATAATGCATAAGTAAGCCGTAAAAGGCTCGGACAATATAGAAAAAGGCTCGGGCTTAATTTAAAAAGCTTGGGCCTTTCAACAAAAAGCTCGGAAACTAGTTACAAAGGCTCAGACACTATTTACAAAGGCTCGGACGTTGAAATTTTATCAAACCTATTATTCTTAACAAAAAGGCTCGGACGGTTATTCAAAAAGGCTCGGAAGGTGTTTCAAAAGGCTTGAATGGTGTTTCAAAAGGCTCGAAGATTCAAATTTTAAAAAACCTAATATTCCTAACGAAAAGGCTCGGACGTTGTTTCAAAAAGGCTCGGACGGTGTTTCAAAAGGCTCGAAGATTCAAAGTTTTAAAAACATAATATTCCTAATGAAATGGCTCGGACGTGTTTCAAAAAGGCTCGAAAGGTGTTTCAAAAGGCTCAGACGGTGTTTCAAAAGGCTCGGAAATTCAAAGCTTACAAATCCTAATATTCATGATGAAAAGGCTCGGACGTGTTTCGAAAAGGCTCGGACGGTGATTGAAAAAGCTCGGGAGGCGTTTCAAAATGCTTGGAAACCCAGATCTTCATCTTCCACGCATATTTTTCAACAGATTAAAAAACCCTAACCTAACCCACAACCATACTTAGATCGACAAATCAAATATAATCTACAAGTTTAATCAACACCTAATATCAAACATGCACATCAGCTTATCAACAACAAAAACGACGACAAAATATAACTCAACTTACCACTGTCAATTGTAGATGTTCGTCTGAACTGTCGAAAAAGCACTGTTGTCCCACCGTCGGTTACTTCGCCGTCTTTTTTCAGCCGATGTTTTCTCTCTCTCGTTTGTCTCTTTAAGTTTCAAAAAGACAAACAGTCACTTGGAAGGGGTATTTTTGTCTAGACACCAATATTTGTGTCTTTTAAACATGAAATAGTAATATGGTGCTATTTGCACAACACTCACCTCAAATAGTGTTATTTAATTTTTGAACCCTACTCACCCCAAAAGTTTCTGAATGAAATAATAGAAAAAGGGAGACCAATGAAATCTTAATTATAATTGAAGTTTCCATTCTAGATTGATTCCTTAATGAGCTAGGTTTTTGAATATTCTCATTAAATATATATATTGGAAATATATATTTGCACTGTGTACATAAGAATATGCAGCCTCCGAATAATATTAATTTTCTATCCATTCCATTAGCAACCAAATATTTGTAAGTAGAGCAAAAAGGAATAAACCACAGTTTTGAAGAGGTAGGTTGCTTCTAGTTTCTCTTGCATATCTCTTTTATGATTGAATTTCTAGGATATGTTAGGCTATTATTCATGTTATGCTTAGTTGTTGGAAGTAGAGACCCGTAAGAATCATTAATAGCATATCCAATTGATAGGGGTGGTTTGTGGAAATTTTATGTATTTTCGAATCAGACTAGAGACTTGCTGGAACCCCTATATTCTGGCAAACAGTCAGACCTCATAAATTAGTTTGAGTGGGTTCTTCTTTCTGGAAAATTATGCAAATTTATATGTAGGTAGATTTATAAGTCTATTATCATTTTGAAAACTTTTGTGATTTTTAAATGGATCTATAAATTGTAATAATTTTCGGAGTGGACAGAGGTCGGTATTTGATTATGATAGACAGATTTGGGAAATTCGAAAAGAACGATATTTTGAATATGCTAACAATCTTGTAATGATTTGAAACATTTGTTGTAGATTATTCCATATGTCTATGTTAGCTCTATTAAATTTTATAGAACATGGAGATGTATAGTATTAATTAAAATCTTGGAATAGAGAATGATCAGTTCTGAAAATTTAGTCCAAAGGAATAATGGAAGTCTTTTAATGCAATTAGACTGTTTTGGGGATTACATTATGATCTAATTTTAATTGTATTTGATATAGGTTGTGTGACTTTTTGATTTTAGAAGTAAGTTATTTTTTATGGATTCGAGGTAAGTAAATTCCATACACATCACATACATATTATGTTCTAAAAGGTTTTATTTCCTAAAACTATTTGTTCATGAATTTTGAGCTACTATATGACTGTAGTCTTTGAAAACATACTTATATACTACTTTGTTTACTCATAATAAGAGTTTATTTGGTTGGGCTTTTGAAAACCTATATTTGTAAAAGACCTACTTGTAATATAACTATTAGAAATAGAGTTTTTGAAGAAAAAAAATTATAGTTATTTGGTTGGTAGACTTTTTTTTTTAAATGTCTATTTTGAGAAGCTCCTCTCTATGAGTTTTTACCAAGTGGATGTTTAAACTCTACTAACCTCTACTGAATTGAAAATAGATAAGATCAAACGCACAATCAAACAACTTAAAAAAAACTCAAATAGAGGTGTGTAAAGCTTTTGAGGTAGTAGAAAACCCAACCAAACAAGTACTAAATGGTTTACAGCCTAAAAAGTTATGTTACTTTGTCTCATTGATGATACTAGACTTTTTTTTTTATTAGAAACGTTACTTTCACGTCTTTTATGAACAAAATGTTGGAACACATGATTTTCATATGATAAAGTTGTATTGATAATTAAAATGTTTTGGCTCCTCTGTTCGTAGTTTATTGAATTACTCTAAACGGTGTAGCTGAAACAATTGTTGTTGTGTTGTGCTAATGATATCAATGTCCGAGTTACCGGGAATACAAGTGTCATAAAAAAATATTATCAATAGTCGGGTTACCGGGAATACATGTGTCGTAATGAAATCTTATTAATGACAGAATCACCGGGAATACATGTGACACCACGTGACAAGAGCTAGTACCTTACTATTCTTATTGTTATTGAAAGGTTTTTATCAATCATTATGGGTGCGTTTGGTACGTGGTACAGGACAGGACAACGTGGGACAGTTTCCTCTTGTCCCACGTTTGGCACGACATTAGCATGGGACAGCACGGGTAGACATGACGCCGGTTCCGGTTCCTCCGGTTCCGGTCCGGTTCCACCGGTTCTGAACCGGAACCGGGCCTTTTTTTTTCTAATCATAAGAAAAATTAGTCATGTAAAAATGTAATTGGTAAATGTATTTTATTGGGTCACCCACAAAATAAAATTAAATAAATAAATGACAAATTAAAAAATAAAACAAAATAAAACACAAAAAAAAAAAAAAAAAATTGGCCTTGCACTTAATTTTTACCACAATTAAGTTGCCTACGTATCTTCTTAAGGGTTTAGAAGAATCAAAGGTCACGTAGTTCTCTTACCTTTTATTGTAGATTTGGACTTTGGAGTTTGGAGATGGGGATTTGGCGTGAAGTCGTAGACTAATCGTTGCCATGATCATCCGTTCGACTTTCAGTCGGTTGATCATCTTTAAAGAAATCGTATGATTCCTCTTGATCGATTTCTTGTTGTCTATATTGAGCCTTCGTCTAATCTTCAACACAAGCTTGTATCTGAAGTGATTTCGGACTCATAAGGGAACGTTTTGGGTCTAAAATATTCCCACCGGCACTGAACTGTTGTTCTACCGTCACCGTAGAAACTGGTGTTGAAAGGATTTGTTTGGCTATCATAGCCAAGATTGGAAAGTACCTTTCATGCTCTTTCCACCAGTATAGGATATCAAATTTTTTATCTTCGGTGTCTTCTATGAACCCAAAAGAGGTACTTAGATAAGATTCAAGCTCGGAATATGTGGTGGAGCTTGATGAAGAAGAACCTCGTAATTTTTTGGTTTTTTTCTTATAAAAGATTATACCCTAAATTAACAAATGCAGAGGATGATGATGATGAACGAGATATATTTTGAGTTTGTGGAACATCTATGTTCAGTGATGGACCGTAAACTTTAATATATTCATCATATAATTCATACAATAATGTCTTAACCCTAGCACAACACATATCAAGATCATAATCTATTTTTAAACCTTGTTCATAATAAGCAGAAAGATAATCAGGCAAACTTTCTAATCTACAACGTGGATCAAAACACAAGGCAATCAAATAAATATTTGGAAACTCCTTATAATATTCTAACCATTTATCCTTCATAGCAGTAACAGACTCATGTAATTCTGAGTCGGATTCACAATGAGCAAATGCACCAGCAATATTAAGACTCTCAATAATAAATAAATTAGTTGTAGGATAATAAACACTAGATAAATTGTTAGTAGCAGTATAAAAAACTTTTAACAAACCACAAACATTGCTACAAGCATCCCAATGAATTTGATAAAGATTAATGTGACTAACATGATATTGAATAAAAGTAACCAATAAATCCCTATATTCATAACTTCTAGCAAGCAATTTATAAGTAGAATTCCAACGTGTTGGAACATCACGAGGAAATCTAATGACACGCTTACCATTTTGTTTACAATATACTGCCCATAATTTCATTACAGAAGGATGTTTCCACAAAAAATATAGGGCATCTTTAATAGGTTGAATAAATTGTTCAAGAGTTTTTAATCCTTTTTGAACACATAAATTGAAAACATGGCATGCACATCTTTGATGAAAAAATTTACCACCAAGATAAGGTTTGCATAATTCAATTAAAGCAGGAATAGCAGCGGTATTGTTAGAAGCATTATCAAAACCAATTGCAAAAATTTTGTTCTCAATTTTATACTCTGTGAAAATAATTCTAAGATGTCTAAAAATATTAGCAGCAGTATGTTTTTCATCAAAAACTCTAAATGCAAGAATTCTTTTTTGGATAGTCCATGCATTATCCATATAATGGCAAGTGACACCTATATATGAATGCATTTGCCAATGATCACTCCATATGTCGGCACATACGGAAACACGGTCATTATATTTTTCTAAAAAATTTTCCAACATTTTCTTTTCTTCTTCATAAATGTTTTCAAGTGCTTCTGTGAGCGTGGTTCTAGGAACACGACATGCAGCAGGATTTAATGCTCGTTGACAATAATTATTAAAACCAACATTTTCACCAAAACTAAATGGTAAGTGTTCTACTGCAACCATTCTAGCTAATTCTTCTCTATTTTTTGCATCACTATATTTAAATAATTGTTGGTTAGGGGTAGCGTACCTGGGAATTTGAGATTGTGAACTCGATTTGGCATGTGCATCTGGATGTGAGTTCGTTATATGCTTCCGATATGACCCATATCCTCCAGATTTGTGCCATTTAAATATTTTTTTGCAGTAATTGCAAATCACTACTGTGCTTCCATCTTCATGCGTAACTTTCTTCATATGGAGTACGAATAGATCAGATTTGACCTGCTTCGGTAACTTTTCTTCCATCTGTGGATAAAAATCAAAATCTTGATGTGGGTTGGGATCAGGCTCATCACCATCACGGCCAAGATCAGGCATATTTTCTGATTGACTTGTCAAAATGGGGGTGACATTGAGATCGGGTTCAGAAATTCTAAAAGAGGGATGAGAATGAGATTGAGGAAAGTTTAGGCCTAAGTCTTCAGCATAGACTTGTTGTTGTAGATACTCGTGATAGGCACGGTCGTCATAACCCAGATTATCCGTCATACGACCCTTACCTTTCATCGAAATGGAGCGTCTAGGAGCGTCACCACTTCCACCTACCATTTTAAAAATTGAATTATAAAATTCCTTGAAAAAAAATGTTAAAAAATTGATTTAAAAAATGATTAAATGGTTGGAAATAAATTTGGAAGAAAATTAGAAACTTAGTAGTTAGTAATTGTAATTTGCAAATACAATATATTGTAAATAAAATAAATTTGATATAAAATAAATTGCAAATAAAATAAATTGGAATATATAGCAAATAAAATAAATTGTAAATAAATGAAATTGGAAACTTAGTAATTGACTAATTGCAAATTAAATAAATTGGAAATAAGAAATATTGCAAATAAAATAAAATTAGAAACTAAGTAATTGTAAATAAAATAAATTGGAAACTTACTAACTTAGTAATTGCAAATAATATAAATTGGAAACTTGGAGACTTGGAGTTTGAGAATTGAGACTTGGAGAATTGAAAGTTTAGAGAGAATTGAGAATTGAGAATTGAGAATTAGAGAGAATTAAGGAAATTGGGGTGAGGAAAAATGAATGGAGGGGTAGGGGTATTTATAGAAAAGAAAATGAAAAGAAAAATTAAAAAAAAAACAAGGGAACCGTTGGAGGCCAACGGCCTGCTGGCGTCAGCGGACCGTTGGCCTACAACGGTTCGTTTAAAAAAAAAAAAAATTAAAAGAAGAACCGAGCGGTTCGAACCGGAACCGAACCGCCGGTTCTGGTCTGGTTCGAACCGCCGGTTCTGGTCTGGTTCGAACCGCCTGGTTCTTCACTGAAGCGAAACGGAACCGGAACCGGTTTTTTCTGTTCCGGTTCCGATTTTCTGACGCCGGTTCCGGTTCGGTTCTCCGGTTCGAACCGAACCGGCGTCATGTCTAAGCACGGGACAACATGGGACAAGGTGGGACAAAAATTAGGAAAAACTGTCCCACCTCAGACCATGAGACTACTTGTCCCATGACATGGGACAGATGTGAAAAAGACCAATTTACCCTTGATATGTTTAAAAAATTACAATCATGTCCAATGTATTATATATATATCTATACACTTCAATAATATATATATATATATATATTATAATTACATATATAATATAATATTATATATATTATATAATAATATATTGTTATATATATAATATTATTTAATAATTTATATATATCCTATATGTAATAATATTTAATATATCATATATATATATATATATTATAATCTTTAATATATTATAATATATATACAATATATATAATATCAACATTATTCTTATATATATGATAAATATATATATATATATATATATATTATAATTACATATATATAATATAATATTATATATATTATATAATAATATATTGTTATATATATAATATTATTTAATAATATATATATCCTATATATAATCATATTTAATATATCATATATATTATAATCTTTAATATATTATATTATATATATAATATATATAATATATCAACATTATTCTTATATATATAATAAATATATATATATATTATAATAATATGTATATCAGTATATACATATATATAATAATAATAATATATATAATAATAATAATAATATATATTATATAAAATATATATGTAATATATATTTTATAATATTTTATTATTATATATAATAATATATAAAATATTAAATATTATTACCTATATATATTATTGTATATGTAATAATATGTAATATTATTAATATATATATATATATCTTATATATATAGTAACAATAATAATTAATATATCATATATATATATCATATTATATATATTTATATATTATATTATTATATATAGGATATATATATATAATTTATAATATATATTATTAATATATATATATATCTTATATATATAGTAACAATAATAATTAATATATCATATATATATATATTATATATTATATATGATATTATTATATATAGGATATATATATAATTTATAATATATATTATTAATATATATATATAAATATATAATATATATTAAAATATAATATATATATATATGTATATATATATTAATTATACTGTAATATATATATATATATATTATACATATACATTATATAATATATATATTATATTTTTTATATGTAGTAATATTTAATATTGTATCTATATCTATATATATAATATTATTGTATATTAAATAATAATATATATAATATATAATAACATGTTACATATTATATATAGTATTATTTAATATTATTATATATTAATATATAATATTATAATGTATATTATTATATATAAGGAGGGCACTCTGGTCATTTGAATCTCTTGTCCAGTCCTGTCACAGCCATACCAAACGCATAACGGTACAGTCCATAGTTCTGTCTCAGGCATTCCAAACACAATACGAAACAACTGTCCAGTCCAGTCCTGTCCAGTCCAGTCCCACGTTGTCCTGTCCCATCCCCGTACCAAACGCACCTTATATGCTATATCAATAAATGTTTATGTTTCCACTTTTTCAAAAATAAGTTTAAACTTGAGTGAAGAATCTTACCTCATTATTGTTACATAGTTACTACTTGTTGTGTGTGCTATTTACTTACCGAGTTGACGGCTCACTCCTCGTTATCGTCATTTTGCATAATAGAACAAATTTATGGGAAATGAGTCGTTAGTTTTTTAGAGTTGCTTCAGTGAAGAAGTTGAACGTTAGAGTTTTATTCCTATTTTATTGTTATCAAGGAGACAATCTAGTTCTACTTATTTGAGTCTTATTGTAAGGATTAGAATTATACTTTCGACAAGATTATTATTAAATTTTGGTCCATATAGCATTTTTGGAGTTTTATGCTTGATTTACTGAAATAAATTATTTTGTGAGGGTTTAATCATTTGAAGTATTGGTTTAAGGTTCTATGTTTTCTAACGGTTAAATGTCATCTTACTTCGATGTCTTTTGAATTTGGGGTGTTACAAATTGGTATAGTTTAAGGTTCTATGTTTTCTAACGGTTAAACGTCATCTTACTTCGATGTGTTTTGAATTTGGGGTGTTACAAATTGGTATCAGAATAGGCTCGCTACCCGATGTGGATGTGAATTTATGATTGCGTGTTGAACCCTTACGAGGACGTGAGTCCAAAGTCCGGGTGGGGGGAGAATTGTCACATTCCACATCACCGGGGGGGGGTGGGGGGATGGGATGTAAGCGTGTTTTGGGTTATGGGTGAAAGACGTTTGTGTAAAGCTCATAATCTAAAACAAATCGATGAGAGTGAATGACATGTGCGTGAAAACCAAAACGGAAAATATCAACTTGGTGAGCCAACTCATATGAGTGAACGAACACATATTTCTAATGATATTGTCTTCGTGTAGTTGTGTTCCATGCCCTGATATCGTGCCCCAAAATGAACATGACATGTCCCATACGACTGTCTCCGAGTTCCAAAACAAGTGGACACCCTTTCTATAGCAATCTTGCATATCAGGAATGTGTCTTGCAAGAAAAAAAAAAGTTTTTGCACCCCTTCAATGCCAATTATTGTCATAGACCCTAACATGAGTTTTTTTTTTTTTGGAATTACAGTTTGATCCTTATGTTTTAAGGAAACATTGCATGTTTACCTGAATTATGTTTTTTAGAAATACATCAAAAAAGTCCCTTTGACCAAAAAGTTGACGGTCAACGTTAAAAGAAGTGTAAAAAAGACGGTTTTACCTCTAAGCAATGTGAAAAGACTGAAATGCCCCTCCAACAATTACTCTTAAACCCTTTGACCATAAATTAGAAAATTAAAACACCTCCACCAAGGATTGAACTCTCACCCTTGCAGTAAAAAGCAACAAGATATAACCAATTAAGCTACTCCAATTCATTGTTGAAGGTTTGTCGATTTAAATGTATATATAGTTATATAATTTGTTTAAAATAATATAAATCTGTTATATATTTTAAAATAAACTCATATATATATAATTTGTTTTAAATACTTTAAATTCGTTCTTTCTTTTTCTTTTTTGAATTTTTTTCCCTCATTTTCAAAATAAATATTTTTTGAAAAGGAAAAAAATTTTAAAAAAAAGAAAGAAAAAGAAAATAAGGAAACCCAGAAAATCAAAGCCCGTAAATTTTTTTCTTTCTTTTTTTAAAATCTTTTTCCTTTTCAAAAAATATTTTATTTCAATTTGATAAAAAAAAACCCAAAAAATCAAAGTACATAAATTGAAAAGAAAAAAAATTCAAAAAAGAAAAAGAAAGAAAGAAAAACAAAATTCCCTTTTTTGAATTTTTTTCCTTTTGTTTTCTTATATATATATATATATATATTTTTTCATAAATCTTTTTTGATACATTAATATCAAATATGATTATATTTCAAATTATATATGTATATGAGTTTATTTTAAAATATACAATATATTTAAATTATTTTAAACAAATTATATAACTATATATAATTTAAATCGACAAACCTCTAACAATGAGTTGGTGTAGTTCAGTTGGTTAAAGCTTGCTGCTTTTAACTAAAAGGTTGAGGGTTCAATCATTGATAGAGGTGTTTTAATTTCTAATTTATGGTCAAAGGGTTTAAGAGTAATTATTCAAGGGGCATTTTAGCCTTTTTGTATTACTTAGGGGTAAAACTGTCTTTTTGACTTTTCTATTAACATTGACCGTCAACTTTTTGGTCAGATGGACTTTTTTGATACATTTCCAAAAAAATGAGGACTAAAGACCCTAATACACATAAATCAGGTAAAAAAATGTTTCCTTAAAACTCAAGGAACAAACTGTATTTCCCTTTTTTTAGAGTGGTGCTATTGACTCCTCCCTACTGACTTATTTACGACTCACTTTTTTAAAAATTTTTTTTATTATTTCCGAAACTATCCCAAAACTATATAAGCTTTGATCTTTCCTAACTAAGTAAGCGTGTTTTGGATTATGGGTGAAAGACGTTTGTGTGCGGCTCATAATCTAAAACAAATCGAAGAGAGTTAATGACGTGTGCGTGAAAACCAAAACGGAACATATCTACTTGGTGAACCAATTCATATGAGTGAACGAACACATATTTCTAATGATATTGTCCTCGTGTAGTCGTGTTCCATGCCCTGATATCGTGCCCTAAAATGAAGATGACATGTCCCATACGACTGTCTCCGAGTTCCAAAACAAGTGGACACCCTTTCAACAGCAATCTTGCATGTAAGGAATGTGTTTTGCAAGGAAAAAAAAAAGTTTTTGCACCCCTTCAATGCCAATTATTGTCACAGACCCTGGCATGAGTTTTTTTTTTTTTTCAGAGTGGTGCTATTGACACCTCTCTACTGACTTATTTATGTCTCACTTTTTAAAATTTTGATTTATTTATATAAATTAAATAGTTTTATTTTTTTGATTTATTTCCGAAACTATCCTTTTAGTTAATTCTCAAACTTAATACACCCCATCTCCTTTTCAAAAAATAAAAAATAAAAATACACCACATCAATGTTCTCTCTATACAGTTTCCCACCTCCATCGCATGACTTGTTTTTCTTCGTATTTCATAGTGAAAACATTTTTTTTGCTTTCATAGTCGATTGAATTGTTGGTGGTAGATTGAGAGTGTGGTATTGTTTCGTCAAATATTAGGTTTTCTTAGTGCGATTTTGTTGTTTTCGTTGTTGCTGTTGATGTGTGGTGTCGTTTTTGTCTGGTTGTTTCATATACTTGATATCATTATGAATGAAAAATTTTCAAGATGCTTGATATTATTCTCATACAATTCTTCCAGATACAATCAATTCCATAATAGATGCAAATTTTAGGATTTAAGAGTTAAGAAAAAAAGACTTCAAGAAAATAAACTACAGGTGAATGTGGGGTTAGGAAAAAAAAATACTAAATAATTTAAAAAGTAGAGCATAAATAGGTCCGTAGAGGGGTGCCAATAGGACCACTCTTTTTTACATAAGAGAAGTTTTTATTGAAGGGTATTTTGGTAAGATTAGGCTTTTATTGGTCACAAACGATCGTTTTAAAATTAGAGTGGTGCTATTGCCACCCCTACCGGTCTATTTACGCCTCACCTTTTAAAATTTTGATTTAATTAAATAAAATTAAATATATTTATTAATTTTTTTGATTTATTTCCAAAACTACCCATTTTACTTATTTTTCAAAACTAATACACATTATCTCTGATCTCCATCTATAATCTCTGTATACGTCTCTCTCTCATCTCCATTAAATGGTTTATTTTTCTTCTTATTTATTTATTTATTTTTCTTTTTATTTCATGGTGGAATGTGGAAAAGAAAAAAAAATTACATTTTGCATCAAGACTATGATAGCTTGATATCATTCTAAAAAAAAGAAGTAAACTTCAAATTTAGTTCCAGAGAATAATTGTTTCTAGATCTTGATATCATTCTCAAAAATTCTTGTAGATGCAATATATCATTCTTAAACAATTCTTCCATATCTTTCTCGGACTCTTCCATAATATTATATATGTTTATAAGAAGCAAATTGTAGGATTTAAGAGTTAAAAGAATTTGTTTTTTCAAGAAACAAATTACTGGGTTTTTTTTTTTAAAACGGAATGTGAAGATTTTAATAGATTTACTTTGTAGAATATTTGTTTTCCTTAAATTGTACACCTCTTTAAATAATTTCGATAAAGAAAAAGAAAAGAATACTACATAATTAAAAAAAATTGGACATAAATAGACCGATAAGAATGTACCAATAGCAGCACACTTAAAATTATTACTATTTATGATTTTTTTTTAAACTGAAATGGCTATATATAAATCTCCCCCCTAAAGTGGGACAATATTTCATAATTGTTTCTAATCAAAGCCTATTTACAATGTTTTTCCATAGTTAAATGCTGACACCGGATGTAATTTCACAACTTCCATTGTTAAGAAATTACTATCCTAAAATGATAACATACACAGATAAACTTCCTTAGATCTTGAAGATATTAAAATTCATCTTTTTTGTTGTTAATTTTTGAAGTATTACAAGAAATTCTGCCCAAATATGTATTCTTATAACGAAAGAAATCTACTCTCACAACCCCAGAAAGATAACTCCTCACAAATACTTATAAAATACATATAGTGAGACTCGAGCCCACCACCAGATCTCGAACCCACCAACCACTAACATGAAAGGGGAGGTATTACCATCTGTGCTAAAATGTGATATACAAATGTGCCGCTCGTTATGTAAAGAAAATTATCCCAATATTTTTATTTTTTTGCCTATTTCCTTCTCAACAACTGAACCCTTAAATTTGCTTTCTAACATAGAATGATGAATAGAATATACAAACTACTACATGCAACACTGTTGGGCAACATAATCGAACATACAATATCATCAGAATCCCAGTTGTTGCAACACATTAGCAATGATGTCCAATCTAATTTACAACACTTTGAAAAGGATCTGTATCATTTTTTTTCACAAGCTGATAATATCTAGTTTATCCTTATTGAAATTTGGTTAACACAATAAATATAAGCAAATAAAGTACGATCTATGTTTACCAATCTATTCCCAGTTCTCGTGAATGATAGAGTTTGTCAATGTACAAAATGACCGGAGCGGAGGTAGTAACGTAGCTCTGCATTTGGATCCTTGCCGATGTCTCTGCAAGAAACAAAGTGAATAATAATAATAATAATTTAACACAATCGTAAACAATAACACATGCACAAATACAAGTCCTTTCATTCCCTTTTTTCCATTTTCTTTCTTTGAAGGAGTATCAAGTAAAGCGAGTAAACTTGGTTAGCTTTGCATTAATCTACGGGTCACTCAAAGCCAGACTAATTTTTCACTCACCATCATGACCAACAACACCCCAATCCAACCTTCAATGTGGCAAGTTTAGCACAAAACTAGCTAAACACCAAAGATACTATCAACAGTTTAAGACATTACACCTAAAAGGACCTACGCTTTGTAAAGCTCAAACCAACCCAATCAAATTCAAATAGTTAGGCATTCTCCTCTAGGTTTTTCATTATTGCTGTTTTTCTTATTCAGGACCCTAAAAATAGAAAATTTCAACTGGATATGAATTGATATTCAGCTTCTAACTGAATTGAATTTAATATACCATCAGGACAAAATAGAATTTCATTTTTTTTTATATGTAATTTGAATAACAACTCTTCATTGAAGGAATCTTTAGAAGATTAATGTATTTAACAGTAATAACTCAAATGAAATTAAAGTAACAAATTACCCATATACAAAGAAATTAAAATAATTGGGGGAACAAAAGAAGAAAAAAAGTAGAAATTTCTCCAAGATTTTATTCCTTAAAATTTTAATTTTAAAATGGTTTTGCGGGATACATATTATAGATACAGGACATGGGAGATTTAACACCCTTGAAAGTCTCTAACTCTCACATGATTTTCTTTTTTAAAAAAGAAAAAAAAAAGTTAAAAAAAAAGGTTAATAAAAATCTTTGAAAATGAAAGATACAATTATCCAACAGTAAAAGAAAACCTAAGACGACAACAAATTATAAAATAGAAAGAAGGAAAGAAAGAGTAAAATGCCACTATATTAGATAGCAGAAACTAGTTAAAAAATGATAGCAGAAACAAGTGGATACATAGAGAAGCACTCACCATTTTCATTCAGCATACTTAACAATTGTGCCCTCGTTGGAAGGGCATACATCCCTGCCGCAACGGCTTTTCTAATAGCCCACCCATGATGGGGAGCAAATACTTGTGCATAAGCTTTGGAGGCTGGATCCTTTAAGGAATTACCCCTGCCATAAAGAGAGAAAAAGTAAATCAGTCTACATTTTTTAACCACATAGTACCAACTACCAATTTGCCAACAAGCGAAAATTTGTAACTAGTACTTGCTTAATTTGTAGCTTCAAAAGGGATATGAAGTAATTACACTCTGGTAGTTTGATGATATTATTTGTTCATCAGATAGATCATAGATCAACATAATAAACAAAAGGTTATGGAATCGTGCAGACTGGAATTAGTAGGTGAATCAGCTATTCATATCCTCTATCCCTCACAGAATACATCAAATACAAATATAAAAGACAGATAAGATTCCTTAAGGATAAAACATAAGGTCCCTTCATTTTCTACAACTACAGGAAATGCAATTATAATCTGCTTCTAGTTTCTCATGCGGCACAAATAAGTTCAGGTCAAAAGTGAAGTGGTTGTTCATCACCATTTTCAAAACTTATTAAACTCAACTCAGCTCTCAAATCGCTTCTCGTGTCCATTGAACCTCAGGCATCGAACAAGATCTCATATTATGCTATGCTCTAAACTCAACGTGTAAAAACCATTTCCCCAGTCAATATCAATGAGCAACATGAAGACTGAAAGTAACAAAGAGCAGCCACCCTGCCCAGATCAGGCCAATATCAAATAGTCCAAGCCAGGTTACTGGACCCATTGTGACTTCAAATAGAACAAAACATAAATCAAAGACGAGCTATTTGCTTCTAGAACTTACCAACCATTGTACAGTCATTAATTTTGACCAGTTAATGATGCACTAAATTTTAACTACAGAAATGCACTATTTATTCAGAACACATATATTCCATAATTTATAATAACTAATACGTTTTTGGATACCAATCCCCAACTTCAAATGTACCTTCCCTCTTAACCAAAGTCACATTGAAAAATGACAGAATAAATAATATTTGGAGGGACACCAATGGGCAAAGAGATATACTTCAATACCCCCAAAACAGAGCTACTATTAAAGGAAGGATTGTCATCCTTGTCAATTTGTCATACCTCAACACTATAAAAAGAGAGGACACATCTCGAACTTCTAGCTCCTTGAAAACCAACAGCCCATTATATAAAAGTAACACATTCTTGATCTTATAAAGCAACTCAAACACAGCATTTACAAATTCCCTTTCTTATAACTAGAACGCCTCTACCCCAGATCTGGAAACCTTCATAATATCATATATCTATTATCCATCATAACCTTCTATTAAAGCTCTTTAAATTTAAAGCACCTATTGGTGCTTGTTTTCTGTAAGAGGCACCTATTAATAATTTGAGTTTAAATATCACATAAAATGTGTTTGAGACAAAAATACCCTTAGACACAAAAAGAACGAGAAATAAGCAGTTGGAGAGAGAAAACAATAACAAAAAAAAGAAGAGAAGAGAGAGAAATCAGATCTTAAAACAAAAACAAAAATAAAATAGATTTGGAAATCAAAACAAAAAGAAGAGAGATTACACAGATATGAAAACAAAAAAGAAAAGCGAGGAAAACATAACTAAAAGGAGGGGGAGAAATCAGTATTGGCCAAAGGACGAGACTTAAGTCTTGGCAAGGCCGAGACTTAATATTTAATGAGTTTGTTATGTTTTTTGTTGTTGTTGCTATTTTGATTTGTTATATATAAAAGTTTAATTTTTAACCCCCAAAATGGCTACCAAAACACATAGAAACTACATTTAAAGCTTTCAATAATGAGTGTGATTCCCCAAGCTCTCGATATGAAAGCTTCTCCAATTCATCAACAATAAGATTTTTCAACTACCCAAGAAGTGGACCAAGTGTTTTGTTGAAATTTAAAGAAAACTGAGTTCTGTAGAGAGGGGAACATGAGAAAAAGTGAACAATAATGGTGAGAGAAAGAGAAATAAGCAAGAAGAGGGGAAGGTGAACTAGAGGGGCATTTTTATCAATTAACTTATTTTGTGCTTAAAAAACTCAAGCTATTAAGTTAGTGACAAGGACAAAAAACAAGGTCCAACTTGTACTAGTTAGGCCCATTTTCTCTTTCTAGTTTCTACAAACTTACTAATTACAATAGAAAAGCACTATTAAACAACACATAGAGAAGAGAGGCCTACTTGTACTAACATAATTTTCAACAATAATTCCTCACCAAAATTTTAACAATGTTTTATAATAATTATTACTTATGTGGCAGCACCAGCAAACTTCATAAAATCAATTTTTCCATCTAAGAATTTATAATCCAATTACCTCTTCCTTGAAAAGTTTAAGCAAGTACTACAGAAAGTTTGGTATCAGTGGCTATCAAATAATCCCAGAACCTTTTTTGATACCCAAAAATCTATTATCTCAAAACCTACTATCTCTAAATTGATCTCTCCTGTTTTCAAAATGAATCATCTCTTCCATTATACTGTCTTAGACTCTTAGTAACAATATATTTTATCTTTTAAGTCTACGATCAATTCGTTTCTTTTTACTGTCTTCTTTTTTTCCTTTTTCTCAAATAGTGGATGCAATCCTGAATTGGATATTAGCATGATTCGATACAGTTGATCTAAAATCAGATAAATATATTTAATGGAACCCATAATTTTGTCAATCCAAGCCCTACTCATGTTTTTCAGTTAATTTAGAGAAGAAGAGGAATTCGTGAATTTGAAAGCCTTAACGTGGATCAATTCGACACACTTATTTCAAATTTCTGGAAAATCGTATGAAAAGAAAAAGATGATGGACCGATGAAAAAAACTAACCCTGGTTTTGACAGCTAGCAATGAGCATTAAACGATCACAGTCCACTAAATAACCTAGCAATATATAGCTTAGAGGACAATTGGATAACAAGTCAAGTCAATTAGTCAATTACTGCCTCTGCCTCTGCCTCTGCCTCTGAAAATCACCCGTGGCCACTCAATTTAAAAACTAAAATCACTTGATGCATGAAATTATAAAGTGATGAAATTGAAGTCGGCAAAATTAACAAAGAGAAATCAAGAAAAGGATTTAGATATTGATATACGTACTCTGCAGCTATGATTTGTTCAAAGAGAACCTTAACCATGTCCAGTCCACGCTTCACTCTCAAAAGGTTTCTAGTGTGACTACCAGGTTTCCTCACACGGTTCTCTTCAATATCCCGATCAAGCATAATTTGTAAAGACCCAATCGATTTCGATGCCTCTGCAAGATCATGAACCTGTTATCATGGATCACTTGATCAATCAAAACACAAAAAACAGGAAGAAAAAACACAAACAAAATTGCATCAAATCATGAATTTTTTTTATTGACACAAACGCATTCACATCACAAGACATGACAAGCAATAAGAGCAATTATAACACGGGAACACAAGAGAATAAAATTAACAAAACTTGACATAAAGTTTTTATAATTGTCGCTCGAGCTCCAGAAAAACGAAAATCAATAATAAAAGTAAAAAATAATAATAAAAGAAGAAGAAATTGAAGTCTAGTGTTAGATTTACCTTGGCAACATAATCCATCTCGGCGAACTTGAAGGCGATACCTAGGCAACCAAACAGAGGCGAGACGAGAGAGCAGGCACGAGAGAACGGCGCCACCTCCACGTCGGCACCCGGCGTCTGCGAATTCACGGTTGCGGCGAGATCATTGAAAGCATCTGCAATTTTTTTAAGTGGTTTCTCGTTATTTTCTAAGTCCGCCATTGAATGTGATACCTCGCTCTATCTCTCTCCCCACTTTCTCTTCTCTACACGTCCACTGTCTTATTAGTTATTCTGTTTCTGTTAAAAAAAATGTTCTTTTCATTATGTTGTTTTGAATGTTCTTTGCTATAGATCGACGCATGTCACGTATCCACGCAACAAACATGCTTTACTTTAACAAAAGCCTTACTTTTCACTCTATTTACGGTTTCGTATCTAAATCTAATAAAATAACATTTTGGCCCCGCGAGAACTGTATGTTCGGATGTTCCATGTTTATACCTGCTCTACGGTCAAAAACATTTTTTTTAAATGCCATATTTTATGGGGCACTTGCAAATCCACCTTATAATAAAAAACAAAGCTAATCTAAAAAGACCTTACCCTTAAAAAAAAAAAAAACAATTACAGCCTATTGCCTTATCCATCCTAAATCCTCCTGCATATCCATCCCGAAACCAATCCCATCCCAAATCCCACCATTACAGCCATTGTCGCCGACTTCACCACAATTTCTAGCCACCTTCGTCTTCGCCGCAACTAGCAACATCAACATATTAGTCGTAGCACGTTCATCACAACAACAATGTATTCATCGGTGAGTTGCCCGAAAGCCACTTTAACGGGCATGTCGACGCTATCCCATCTTCTTTTGGCAACCTCCTCGTTCCGACGCAGCGGTACACCGCCGATTTGGGTACATTGTATTTGGTTGGAGGTATTTTGAGTTTTGAACCTTAGCTATTAGGTTTATGGTTTTTAGTTGAAATTGATTAATTGGTTTTTAATTTTTGAGTTAGATTGTTTGACTTACCGGAATCATTATATAAATTGTGTAAATTTTAAAGAAATTTGAAGATGACTCTTAAAAGAAAGATTTCGTGATGGGGTGACCCGATGTCCCAAAGTTTTTTAATCGTCGGGACAAGGTGACCCGGTATTGGGTCATCCTGTCCCGACTTTTTAAGTCTCAGGACAGGGTGACTTGATGTTGGGTCACCAAGACTTGAAGATCATTTTTCATGACTTTGGTTCGCAAAGCATGAAAATAACATTCGGGTCAAACCCGACACTTATTTTTCATGGCAGGTCAAGTTATGGGTAATTGAAAAAATAAAATTTACAAGGATATAGATATGATGTACTCAAGAACTCAAGAACAATAGTAGATCTCTTTGATTTTATTTGTCAGTCGTTTTTGATCTATACTTAGCTAATTTGGTTTCACTTTGACAGAGAATCAAAGATTCAGCATTCAAAGAACAACTAGGTGATTTGAACACACTCTCAGAGGAATTCATCGATAGGACTATATCTAGGGATGACAATTAGGGTTGCACATTTTACCCCGGAGCCCCAATTCCCCACAACCCCATCCCCATTTGGAGGAAATTTTTTGGGGGAAAATGGGGAAACGGGTGGGGATGGGGATGATTTTCATCCCCAAATTGAAATGGGGATGGGGATGGGGAGACCCTCCCCCAACCCCATTTCCCCATTTCCCCCACAAATTCCCCCCAAATGGAGATGGGGATGGGGTTTCCCCATTTCCCCAAAAATATTATAAATATAATTATATATATATATATATATTTAATTTTTTTATTATTTCAAAACCTAACTATACAAACATCATTTACTCTTTCAAAATCTAAATTCTTATTGAAATACTTTATTTTGTAATGAATTTTCTTTGTATTTGTAACGCACCGATGGATTTTTGATATTATATTTGTAATGTAATTTTTTTATTTGTAATTATTAGTAAAATGGGGAAACGGGGAAACGGGAAAACATGAAAAAATAGGGGAAACGGGGGAAATGGGGAACTGGGGTTGGGGATGGGGGTACCTCCCCCCAAAAATCCTCTAACCGGGGGAGGGTCTAGGAAGTGGGGATGGGGAGGGGGGGACCTATATCCACCCTCATTCCTCAAATGTGCATCCCTAATGACAATATTACCCGGATCCGTGAATACCGAACCTTATGGGTTGGGCATGGGTCCTCACATTCGGGTCATAGGTCGATCTGGATCTAAAATAAAGGACCCGCATCGAGTCCAGATCCGGATCAGAATCCGGGTCTGGTCAAAAACCCAAACCAGATCCAATGGACCCGACTAGTTAATTTTCATCTATGATTGGTCCCACCGCAAACCATACCAAATGTAAGGAACTGGATATCAAAAGATATACCGAAATATCCACCGATTTATCCGTATTTTGGAGGGACCGATATCGAAACATGAAAATATCCTATATCCTGCAGAATGTCTGGCCAATTACGAAATATCCTTAAAAATGTCCTGATATTCTTGAAATCTCCCCATATTCACGAAATTTCATGAATTTCACCCCAAAAGTCACTGGATATTTTGCATATTATTAAAATAATTTTTTTAATCTTAAACAATTAAATTATTGTTAAAATAATTAGATTGAAAATTATTTTAGAAGAAGCATTAACAAATTTATAAAAATTTCCAACATAAAAGTCAATAGTAAAATTATTGAAGACTTGGAGTAAAATTGGACAAATAACCAAAGAGTGAACGTGTAAAATATGTAAAATTTTGTGAAAGTAATATGAAAAAAAAATTATGACTAAGATGTGTAAAACTCATTCCAAATAATATTAAATATGTACCAATCAAATTACAAATATATAGAATTGGTTTTTTTTTTGTAACTTTGTACTGACATTCTAAATAAAGGAATCTCAAAATTGTTTGTGCAAAACGTGTAAAAACCCATAATTGTTTCTTTTGTATAGAGAATCTAAAGAAACTCAATTATTTGGTATGGGCAGTATGTCAGAGAATCATAATGATATAATTTTGAAAAATAGTATGGCAGAGATCATAATGATAAAATTTTGAAAAATAGAAACAAAATGAATGTCTATGCATCATGTCTTATTTATTCTTTGCAGCAAATATAAATGAATGCAACAATGAAAATCTCATTCAATTATTCACATATTTATTCACCGTTCTTACTTCATCTATAAAATAATCTTCACTCTTCTTTTTCAAGTTTTCATCATACACGACTACACTTTACATAGTAAATTTTACACTACAAGTTTATCTCAAATTCTCAATAGCTTCATCAAATAATCAGGTACGTAAATTTTTACTTTAATAATTTTTTTTATAAAAAATAAATATATTATAATTTTATGCAACTTTTAGATGTTGTGTGGTATTGTTTCTAAAACTCATTTGAATTTTCATATTTATAAATTGATTGGTACAAAATTTAATTTGTTTTGATAGGAAATTATATTACATAAGATGTGTAGTACTAAAATTGATCCAGCATGGGAGTATTGCAGACCAATACCGAATAATAAAAATGGTACTATATGCACATTTTACGGTCACACAATGCAAAGTGGGGGAATTACCCGATTTAAACTTCATTTAACCAGTAATGACTTGTATAAAAATGTAAAAGTATTCTCAAATGTGCCACCGGAAGTTAAATTTCAAATATCTCAATTGCAAAAAACTAAAGAACCAACAACAAAAAAGCTGCAAGGGAGATTGAACAAATTCGATAAGAATTGAGGGGAAATTTCCCTGATAGAGAAGAGGAATAAGATATCTATCATTATTCTGAAGGTATACTTCTTGATGAACGAATCTTTGTAGGGAGGTCAAAGAGAGAAGAGTTTTCAGGAGCCGATGGTAGTAGCCAACCACCATAACAAGTACGTCGCACTCAAAATGGACTAGAGCCGCGGTATAAACTTCCAGTTGCACCTTTATTGTACAAATCATCAGGTGCAAAGAAAATTAATATTAAAGATATGTTCAAGAGGGGTAGCACTAGAGAAAAAATGGGGAGGTTGGTATCAAAGTTTTTTATTTATAATAATGTACTCGTACTGGCTCTCATCATTTTAAGAACATGATTATTTGTGCACATGAATCATGTATTATTGTTTCATAAATAATAATATTTTTGAAATTTTTGATTTGTTTTTATTTTTTATTTCATAATTAATTTTAACATGCATGTGAATATAGGTGTCGGAGTTTAACCACCATCAACACATGAAATTAGGCATAAGTACTTAGACATCGAGTACAAGGAAATGAAAGAGTATATTGATAACTTCAAAAATAAATTGTAGAAATATGGTTGCACCATAATGTGTGATGGGTGGACGGGATCGACAAGATTGTCGATAATTAATTTGATAGTGTATTGTAAGGGTCACACAATTTTCCTAAAATATGTTGATGCATCCAACAAAATTAAAGATCATCAGTATATTTATGTATTGTTCAAAGATGTAGTGAAAGAGGTTAGTGAGAAGAACGTTGTGCAAATTGTCATAGACAATGGCTCTGCATTTGTGAAAGCATGTAAAAAATTGATGAAAAAATATTCCTTATTTTGGACTCCTTGTGCAACACATTATTTAGATTTGATTTTTGAGGATATTAGAAAGAAGGACATTGTTGCAAGTGTTATTGATGATGCTAGGGTTGTGACAAACTTTATATATAATCATGGATAATTACTATCGTAAATGAGGGAGGTTTGGAAAGGGGAGATAGTTCGGCCTAGTGCAACTCTATTTGCGACCAATCATATTACCCTTGATAGTCTTTTGAAAAAAAAGGACAAATTTGAAACAATTGTTTACCAGTGATGTATGGCTGCAAATCGATTGAGTTAAAGAAAAAATGGAAAAAGAATAGAACGACATAATTTAGATTTAGAGTTTTGGGATAATATAGCTTATGTAGTTAAAATACATGAGCCACTGTAGCAGGTTCTAAGATTGGTTGATACAGAAGTTGTACTCACTATACCTATTATGTATGAGTTAATACGTGTGATGAAAGATGCAGTAAAACAAAAAAGAGGGAGTAAATACTACATGCTTCAGGTACATTTTATTTTGGATTGTTTGTCATTCATAATTAAAATTTAGTGTAGTATTTATACTAAAATTATTCAATTTTTTCTTCCAGCTTACTATTTAAACCAAAATTACCAATATAGAGACAATATTAGGGTTAATTTAGATCTTCTGAAAGCTGTACATAATGTCTATACACAATTAGACACGGAAGCTGCAGGAATTGCTAAGTTTGGATATGAGGTAAAAAGTTACAATTTACAACCAATTTTATAATTCCAATATTATAAATTATTTGCATAGGAGTATTGTGTCATATTAATATATATTATTTACATATTGATCTCATGAATGTAGCTTACATACTTTAAAGATGGAAGGAAAATGTTTTGTGAACGAGCAGCCATTGCAGCTAGAAGCAAAATGCAACCGGATTTATAACTTTTATTACAAAAGTTTACATATTAATAATAAAAAATAATATCATTGAAATAATATTTATACTTATAGTACTTAATAATTTTTATTACAGCCGATTGGTGGGTAATGTATGGAAACTATGCTCCATAATTGCGTGCAATAGCAGTTCGCATATTGTCACAAACATCATCATCTTCTGCATGTGAAAGAAATTGGTCCATATTTGCTTTAATCCATACAAAACAAAGGAACCGTCTTGCCTATTCTAAGTTTGAACAACTTGTTTATTGTTAGTATAATATGAAGTTGAAACTTAAGGATATGGCAGCTGAAAAAAAAATAAAGTAAATGTTCCCATGCTCGAGACATTTGAACAAGTGATTAGAGAAGAAGTTGGTGTAGATCGTGGAGTTAGTGTTACTAGCTTTGTCGATGACCAACATACCTTTGATGGAAATAGTGGAGGAAAAGATGATATAGATGATGAGGATGGTGGGGATAAGGCAAAAGGTTGGGATTCTGGTGCTGGAGGTTGGAATACTGGTGCAACAAGTTGGGATTGTTCGTGCTGGAGGTTGGGATGATGGTGCAACAGGTAGAGATGCACATCTCCCCCCCCCCCCCCCCCCCCCCCCCCCCCCCCCCTCATTTCCCCATTTGGGGAAAATGAGGATGGGGAATTTTGGAGGGAGGTATATCCATCCCCAACCCCAGTTCTCCGTTTTCCCCGTTTTTCCCCATTTTTCGCCATTTCCCTATTCTCCTTTTTGATTAAAAATTACAGATTAAAAAAAAATTCATTACAAATACAAATTAAAATCCATTAGTGCATTACAAATATATAATAAAATCATAAAGTGTGCATTACAATACATAATAAAATCATAAAGTGTTATAATATATTTATTTATTTATTTATTTATTTATTTATATATGTTTTGGGGGAAATGGGGAAATGGGGATGGGGTGACCTTCCCCCCATCCCCATCCCCATCCTCATCCCCATTTCAATATATTTTTGGGGGAAATGGGGAAATGGGGATGGGGGGACCTCCCCTCATCCCCATCCCCATTTCAATTTGGGGATGAAAACCATCCCCATCCCCACCCCATTCCCCATTTTTCCCCAAAAAAATTTCCCCAAATGGGAATGGGGATCCGGGGAAAAATGTGCATCTCTAGCAACAGGTTGGAATGCTAGTGCGGTAAATTGGGATGCTTATGCAGGTAATTTTGATCAAAATCATGGTAGCCAACATGAATGAACAAGTCAAATTGATGAAGATTCTTTGAATATGACTCTCTCGTCAATATGTATAGACACAAAAAATAGTTCTTTGGGTGATTCACAAACAAGGCCGGGTTCTCATGTACCGTATTATTAAGGATGGCCATTGGGGAAATGGGGATGGATATAAGTCCCCCCCATCCCCATTTTCCAAACCCTCCCCTATCCTCCCCCCCCCCCCCCCCCCCCCCAATTTCCCCATTTGGGGAAAATGAGGATGGGGTAGTTTTGGGAGGAGGTCCCCCCATTCACATCCTTATTTCTCTGTTTTCTCCGTTTTTCCCGTTTTTTTCTGTTTCTCTGTTTTCCCTCGTTTCCCCAATCCACTTGTTTAAGTAAAAATTACATACTAAAAAAACACACAATCTATTACAAATTCAAATACAAAATAAAATCCAATACAAATTCAAATGAAAACTAATTTTGTTCTTTCATCATAATAATTCATATATATATATATATTAATATATTATTTATACTTAGGGTTAGACTTAAAGTTTTAAAGAAGTATTTATACTTAGTAAAATAGAAAGAATAAAAATATTAATATATATATATATATATATACACATATTAACATATTATATATAAGGTTTAGGGGAAATGGGGAAATGGGGATAAGGGCACCTACCCCGTCCTCATTTTCATAAATTTATGGGGGAAATGGGGATGGGGAGGGGTCCCCCTATCCCTCCTCATTTCCCCATTTTCCCCAAAAACAATTCCCTTAAATGGTGATGAGGGAGTGGGGATTTGGGTCCCCAAGGATAAATGGCCATCCCTACGTATTATGGTAATTATGGTGACTACAATATCTTTGATTATCTTTCTCCACAAATGTCATATGTTATATCTATGCATGCAGATCAACAATATCCACCAAGTTTGGGTAAATCCAAACTACCCAATTCATGGATCAGTTGAAAGAGATCAAGCAACATACGCATGCCATATTAATAACTACTTTGAAAACTATGCAAGCACATTTTCCTGGGAAAATTATTGTTCGAATCAAGATTGAAATGTATCTTATGTATTTGAACCAGCAAGGAATTCATTTTGGTTTTAAATTTTAGACATGCAATGTATTATTATTTATGAATTATGATTTATGATAGAATCTTAGAAATATGGAACTATATATATTTTTTAATGAGAATTTTGTTTATTAAATATTTAATCTCTTTATATTGTATATAATATTGTTAAAATGAAACAAAGTATTATGTACAAACTCTATCTGTTTTATAATTTATAATAAACTCATAACTTTATTAATTTATAGTTGAAATATGATTCGTTTGATGTATAATTACTTGTTTAAATAAAAGTTTTATAAAAAAAAATTATAACTTTAGATGTAAATATCCATCATTTTCTTAATTTTTGACAGAATATCCATCGATATTAATAATATCTCCAAAATATAAATAAATTTATAAGTCTGATACTGATATCGATACCGATACTGATATCGATACCAATACTGATATTTTATTCATCCATCAAATGTCAGTCATAATCGTATGCGCATCTCAAGTCAAGTCTCAACAATTAAAGGCAATTCATTATACTATATGTCAAGAAAAATAAAGACAAAAAAAATTAAAATTAAAATTAACTTAAATAGGGAACAAAAAAGTAAATCCACCGACATGATCATTTGTCAAGTAAAGATATTGATCTTTCAATGGGCCCCACAATTTTGTGAGCCACAAAAATTGTGGTCCAATCTCATTACACACGTCTCAAATGGGCAATTCACATCCATCACAATTAGGGGTGGGCGTTTAATGGATCGGTTCACTTTTGGAGTGAACCGATTAAAAACCGATAATGTTCGGTTTTTAAAAAAGTGAACCGATCCGATCAACTTAACAATTATGAACCGATCAAAAATCGATTAAATTTGACCGGTTCGGTTCGGTTCGGTTTTTTCGGTTTTAGGCTAATTGGACCAAATTCTTGGGCTTTAATTATTACACATATTTTTTATATTTTAATCCTTTTGGACCTTTGACCAAAATTAAATTATGGGTTTGAACAAATTGAAAATACTAGTTTAAAATAATATTCATAAAAAAAACTAATAAAAAATATGATGTGATACACTTTCATAGTCTTATAGTTTTATGGACTATTAAACATTAAACTAAGGTTTATATATATATATATATATATACATGTTGGATCTCGGTTCGGTTTTCCGGTTTGGGATAACGATCCGGAAAAAAAACCGATCCAATCGGTTTTCAAAAAAAATGAACCGAACCGAACCGGTCAACATAAGAAAACCGGAAAAAAAAAACGATTGGATCGGTTCGGTTCATCGGTTCGGTTCAGTTTATTGGTTTTTTGCCCACCCCTAATCACAATGAGAAAGAAAAAGAATGAATCAAAGTTTTTTTTTCTGTTAAATAAAAAACAGAGTAAAATAATAAAATATAGAGTTAATGGATGCATATGTAAAGAGAGAAGCAAGCCAGCAAAAAAGCTTCAATTCTAAGCTTAGGTTCTCCCACAAGATAATTACAATTTCATTTTTATTTTTCAATTTTTTTACAACCTAATATCAATTATTTTAAGAGACTATGGTTTACCAAAAACCAATAATTTAAAAAGAAGAAATGATTTTTATAGCGAAGAATGTCAGATAGAGGTCACAAAACAACTGTTCTCATTCACTTTGTTTGTCGGTCCGTGGGTCCATGGGTCCAAACTCAGATTCGTGAAAATTCATGGGTATTCAGGATGCGTCTAGATCTGCTTAAGACCCATGCGTCCAGATCTGAACTCGAACTCGAAATTTTTTATAGGTTTACGTCTGAGTTTAGGTCCAAATTTTTTTGACGGATTTAGGTCTGGGTTTGGATCTAATTTTTTTTGTAGGACCCGAACCTGAACCCAACTCATTACCATCCCTAACTATACCTATTTTCCTACAAGTTAAAGATGGCAATAAAAAATCTGGTGGGTGGCCTGAGAGGTTCACTAATTTAAGGACTTGGGATTTTAGGAATTTTGTCGAAGATCTACAACAGTCGTTGTGTGAATTTAAAGAGGGGAGCCACTCCTAAAACATTGTGTTTCAATTTAAGGTTTCAAGGGTGCGTTAGTGACCCACTCCGGAGTATTTATCTAAATTGAATATAAATGTGATCGTGTTAGTTGACACATGATCCTTTAAAATATATGAGCGTGTTTATTTATCCCGCAAATGCACGGATCGTTACATACTTACATGTAGTATAGCACTAAGTACGGGTTGTTTCCATAGGGAGGGTCATCGTTATTAAGTCATCTCTAGTTATAACATTATTTAAAGCAATGTAAATAGAACATGGAAGATGTGAGAATGGTGTGTGTGAAATGTAAGGATAATGTGGAAAGTGTGTGAGAATGCAAATAAAATGACCTAAAACTAAAGTATGAAAGTAACCGAGTGTCTGCCTTTCTAAATCACTACTCCTAAGCTAAATTAAACTACTCCTAAAGGCAAGACACTTGAGTTAAGAAAACAAAGGTGAATAGGAGAGATGCAAGATAATGGTCACACAAAGGAAATAAGTTTACCAAACAAATATGCACATCAAGTTGATTGCTAAACATCAAGCATATTTTATTCAAGTCAAGGGTTCGTTCTCTTGATTAAGGAAATTATTGAAATCAAATTATCAATCTCCAAATGTCATGGAAAAACAATTGTGTCTTCAACCATCACTCACCTATGACCATAGAATGAGCAATAGCCAAAGACTCATTTATGCACAAGAACATGGAACCAAAACCTATTCTAGCAAGGTTATGCATAAAACAAATTTCTCTCATTCTCTTGAGCTAATAGTCAAAATCATGCCAGGCAAGTCATGTAGGGAAAAATAACGGTTTTGAAAATAAATGTATTTGCGGAACTTAAAATAAAATCTGAAATTACACGAGGTGTGTGTCTAATACAACCTAGGGGGGAGGGGGGCGGGGCAAACATACAAATAACAAAAATCAAGTAAATTGCGGAAATATAAAGAACGCTTGATTTTTACGTGGAAACCTTCAACAAGAAAAAACCAAGGACTAGCCAAGCTAGCCACCTAAGTCACAACAATCCACTATATGAAAAGACGGTTACACCCTTAAGTGATACACGGACTCTCACTCTTGACAACCTCAGGCTATGGACACTACCACTCACCACTCTTGGTTCAATTCTAGTGATATTCTCTTATCCACTACTCTTGGCATGAGCACCTGCTATTCTACCCATAACGGATCTTGACAAAATGCTTTCCAACCACACATTGGTTACAAGGCTTCACTTGCTTGTGCGCCTACTAATCGGACTATTTTATACCTATTTGAGGTCCCCCATTTTCGATCGTTTGTCTCGTTTTCGAGCGTATTTTTGTATATAATATTTATTTTGAGACTTGTATAGGTACATATTCCCTACTATGGGTTTTTGAGCTTAAAGTTTAGATTGGGAGGCAAAAAGAGCCAAAAACGAGAATAAATGGAAGTATTCAGAGTGCTGCGCCTCACCGTTGATACGGACCGCGACGTGATCTAATGCCCAATCGTGGCCAAGAAAATCTAGATGTTTCCACGGTTGATCTGTCGTCAAGCAAGAACGGAACACCGAGACCGCATGCATGAACCCCTCTGATTTTCCGACAGCTTATGGGCTGAAATTATATGGGCCTGTGCAGAATGTCCAACTTGTGGGTGCCATAACTCCGTCCTCTGATTGATTCACGTTGAGATCATTATATATTTGGAAAGGAACGGAAGTCTAGTTTTCAGAAATATTTACGAATTGGGATTCCGACTTTTCTAGAGGAAGTTATGCCTGTTTGAGTAACTGGTGCGCATAGCAGAAATGGCATTCGGCGGGCAAAAACGGCGGGCAACCAAACCGCCGTTCTGACCGCTGAATTGGGACAGTAACTTTGAACAACAATTCGGCGGTCAATTCGGCTGGCACCATGGCCACCATTTTGACAGCCGAATGGCACCTGGAGGTCGCGTTTTTTCCCGAAATTGAGGGGCAGTTTCGTCCCTTCACTACCATTTCATACCTTAACCTCCCAACACTATAAAAACACATTTTCCTTTCTTCTCTTCAGAATTTTTCAGACCCAAACTTCATCTTCTTCATTCTTCTTCATCAATTAAGAGAGAGAGAAGCTCTCAAGCTTCCATGGAGGTTTTCCTCCATGGAAAGCTTACCACCACCATTTCTACCCAACTTTCCCCACGTTTGTGAGTAGATTTCATGGAGTTAGGAGAGGTCTTTGACCAATTTCGTACTAGGCAAAGGATGGAGCTCTTGGAGGGGTTCTTCAAGGGTTGTATCTTAACTCAATCTCTATGTATTTCTTGTTTTCCATTTGTGTAATCCCCCATTTGGGAATATTTGTAATCCTACATTTTGGCTATTTATATATGATATTTTTTATATTCATTTGGGTCTTGTTTCATTCTTGTTATTATTATTATGAATTAATCTCTTATTGTGAATTACATGTGTATGGATGATTTGAAATTAATATGTATTCAAGATTGAGATTAGGAGTAGATTAGTGTAATTTAGGAGTAGATTAATTAAACATCTCATGATTGTGTGTATGTTGATGGATAATTAGAAATGCTATGTTAGGATCAATTTGAGTGCATGAGAATTAGTTGGGGTTATGCTTTTGGAAGGGCCTTTCCGGGTATGATCTTGATTAATAGCTCACAAGAGTGGAAATAACTTGTTTTATGCATGGCTTGCTAGAATAGGTCTTGGTTATTTGTTTTGTGCTAAAATGGGTCATTGGCTATGTCTCACGCTAGGGGCTCTAGGTGAGTTATGGTTGGGGACGAATTTAGTATATCCACTTGTGGGATTTTTATCCAAGTCATTGGACCTAACGTTGCCATTTTACATTACCTAGTTAGTATTGGTGCTCAATCTAGCTTTGGTTTGTAGAATTGGTTCACAAATGTCGGTTGCGGTTTCGTGCTTAAGAGGATCTCGATACACTCTTCAACCTTTAGCTCAAATGAATGGATACCCTAAGTTGGATTTAGGCTTGAACAAACCCTTGATTTGAGTGAATGTGCTTAAGTGTTCAACCATCTAATAGATATGCCTTTGTGTTTGGTGAACTTATTACCCCTCGTGTGACCACTTTCATTCATCTCTTCAATCCACCATTTTATTATTTCTCACTTAATCACCATTCTCAGCCTTCTACATTCTCTTTGTTTGCATTATTTTCCTTTACATTTTCTACACACACACACACAACACCACTTCACACACCATTCTCACCTCTCCACATTCTATTTACATGCTTTCCCTAAACTCTAAAACTTGAAACGGTTAACAAACACATCCCTGCGGAACGATACCCTTGCTTGCACACTGTACTAGTTTTATTTATATATATGTCTTTTGACTCGTGCCTTATAGCAATGTTGATTTTATTATAAATATTTGACGATGCTTTCAACGACGCAAAAATCCACTAGTCACCTACCACAATGTAGCCACAAGACTTTGACTCATGAAGAGAATAAATGTCTAAGTGTGAACATGTGAATGATGCTCATATACAATCAAGTGCTAAACTAACACAAAATGCTCAACTAGGAATTTAATGACATAATCAATAAATCCAAGTTGTCAATGTCTAAATGTAAAACATAAAGACTTAGCTAGATGTTATCAAAGACAAACAATCCTAGCTATCAAATATTGTCAACATGTCCATACATGTGAACTCAATTAGTTGTATAGAGATTTTCCAATTAACTAATTGTTAACAAACAACCATGAATATTCAAGAGAGCTTAACTAGATTGACAAACACAAATCTATCAACCTAGTTGTCAATTAATGTCACAAGAATATTCAAAGCCTAGCTATTTAGGTAAAAACCACCTAATCAAATAAGCTATCACAAGATACAACATACATACCCACACATGTATTCACAATTAGTTGTGTAAAGATAAAGCATTTAGTTGCACAATAAATGCAAACCCTAGAATCACAACTATCATAAACAAACCCAATCAATCAATAAAATGATTTAGCTAGATAGTATATGAACTTAGAATACTAGCTATCACAATCAACCTCAATCAATTAAGAGACCTACGAAATTAATCAATACTTGTTTATCATATAATCAACAAAAATACTTCGCAAAGTATTTAACATACATTCAACATGTATTCAACAATAAATATCACAAGAGATGAACATTCAAGCATTTAATCATGAAATAAATGCTAAGCATAGGCCAAGAACATCAACATATCAAATGTAGATGAATGAGAGCTTACCTAGTCATGAGACCATGGAGAAACATGCCACAAAGATGTTTAATGAAGATGTGTAAGCATGGATTTGAGGTTTGGTGAGTCAAGAACACAAATGAGAAGCTTTCTCTCTCTAGTAAATGATTTCTCACACTTGGGTCTGATTTTCAGAGGTCTAGGTTGAAATAAGGAAGAAGATGATGTATATATAGAAGCTAAATGAAACGACGACGTTTTGGAAGAGAAGAAACACATTTCAGGGCACTTGTACGGTACGTATAGCGCACTAACAATGCACGTACCGCGCATACTTGTTGGAATGCAAGTTTTACGTAATTTGCGTGGTACCAACTGCGCATGGGCGAGACATCGCATCAACTCGATATTTGAGTACCTCAAAACATAACCAAACAACATCGAAAAATATTGTATAATATGCCGTTGGAAATGTATGGAAGTCTACTTTCTACTCCAATTTACATAATGATGTTTGGATATCTCTAGAAAGAGTTATGGTCATTTGAGTGACCAAATGTCAGAATCGGACAAAAACAAAGTTGCCATGTTTTAGTGGTCACTTTGGAGAATTCAAAACCAATTCAAACGGTCATAAAATATTACGAATAATATACCATTGGAGAGGAATGAGTGTCTAGTTTGTATAGAAATTTCAAAACTCATTTTGAAACTTTGTATAAAACGTTCTGGTCACCAGACCATACAAATGTCTGTTTTGAAAACATTTGAACCATTGAAAAACTATCTTTCAAAACTAGACACATTACTCTAAATAACCAAGTATCAAGTGCATGCACACAATCAAGGAAACACAAATGCAAGATAAACAAAACATGCATGAGTTATGTGTGTGTGTGTGTGTGTGTGTGTGTGTGTGTGCATCTAATCTCTTCAAGAGTCAAGTCAAGTGATATAACTTTCGCTCTTGCTCTTGAAGTCACGGAGATGCTTGGAAGCATGTCGAACGAGAACCTAAGCTACCCATTACAAAATCATCCCCAATGTGGTTTGTCATGAACTAAGCCAATCACAAAATAGAGGTTCTTATAAAATCAAAACATATTCGGATCGTATTCTAAACGTAATGCAAATTGAATTAATTTAGAGATTACCTTTGTAGTTTAGTCTCCGCAAATCTTCTGCACTTAGCACAAGATCGAATCACCTAAGAGTGTGGGCTCTTTTTTCTTTGAACCATAGTGTAAATTCACATACAATACTAGAAGAAAAAGATTAAAAGCTCAAATCGAATTTGAAACTTACAACTTACTTTCAAGCTTGTGTCAACGTCAATGAGAATGACAAGCTTGGTGTAAATATACTATTCACTTGATCCGTTCAATACATCATATTTATTAGGTATTTTGTTTAAAGTCTTTCACTTGGTGATTTTACACTCATCACTTTACAATTGAAAACAAAATACCCACAACTTTAATCAAAATAAGGTATCCATCATGTGTCTTAAGTTGTGAACATTTTTAAACTAAATAAAGAATTATGTCTACCACACATAAACTTCTTTAAATGAACAAATCTTTATGTGAATAATTCTTTATGTTTCTTTTAGCCTTGGATCCTGAGAATATTTTGTTTTTGACATATATAATAAACGATTTATACATGCTACATAATTTATTTGTAAATAAAAGACTTTTATTCATATCAAATGATTTGTTACAAAAAAACCCATGCTTTAGGGCATACTTCCTAACATTTTTTTAAGTTAGGTAGGTTAGGGCACGAATTTGGGTGGAAAAGACCAAGATGCCCCTGTGTTTTCGCGTGTTTTCATAACTGACGGGTGATGTGCGACTTGGCAGAGTGGATTGTTGCCCGCACATGCATTCTCTCAGTTAGTTAAAAGACATCGTTTTGTTTTTCAATTAAAATGTTGTTGCAAAGTGAGCTCACCTCAGAGGATTTCCTCTCAGTGGCCACTATTTCCTTTTGTCATTTCTATTATATTGTCTGTAATGAGTTTGTTTTGGAGGACAACCAAATTTGCAAAAATTCTGTTCTCTTTACAATTTCATTCTATCTAAATCTCTCAACTCTTCTTTCTCTCTTTCTCTCTCTCTCTCTTCAACAATTCTGGAAACATTCTAAAAAATTTACACCATTCAAATTACAAATTATTGATGGCATTACATTTGTTATCAAAGCCACCTTTTTTGAACAACTCTCATGGCAGAAGGGACGAGGTACCACCACTATGTTGAAGGACAATTTATAGAGATGGAGTCTAGATATGTTGTAGACTTGTAGTGGAAGGAGGATTGCAGAAGTTCGAGTGGAGTTTTGAGACCTTCAAGCTCGAGGTTGCAAATCAGCTTTCGAGAATGCACGATTTAATTTTTGTGAAGCTTAATCAAGTGGATTCAGATGATGGTTCCGGGAAAGGCAACTTGGGCTCTTCTCCATCTAACACTCTCATCGAAACCTGACTCCATGGACATGCCAACTCATCCACAAAGGTATCCACTGAATCCACATTCAAACCACCTAGATTAACCTTACCATAATTTGATGGTGATGACCTGAAAGCATGGATCTTAAATGTTCTTCATAATCCACCATGTAACACTAAAACAAAAAATCATAATTGCATCAATACATTTTGAAAAGAAAGTCGAAGCTTGGTTTCAGTCATACTATGCTTTAAGAGAAAATATAGGTTTGGAAAAGTTCACTACAGCACTGTTAATCGGGTTTTTAGATATATATCATGAGGATGTGGTGGGAGAATTTCACAAGTTGAGGCAAACAACCATAGTAACAAACTACCAAGATAGATTCGATGAGATCTAACCAAGGCTATTGGCCAAGAATCTAAGTCTTAGTGCAGAATTTTTCTTATCAGGTTTCATTAATGGACTTAAAGGGGAAATAAGGCATCAAGTAAGGATGTTCATGCCTCATGATTTACACACAACCACTGAACTTGCTAGGCTCCAAGAAGCTTCCCTAGAATCAAAGAAATTCAAACCTTGGCCACCTAACAAACCCAACATCACATTATTCCAAATGCTAACACTACAAAAACTAGCACGAACACCAACAAAAACACATCAGAACACCCGACCAAGAAGGGGCTAGAAAATTTTCCCATCAAAAGATTGACACCTACTAAAATTAAGGCAATGGGAGAGAAGCTTTGTTATAATTGTGACGAGGTTTACACATTTGGGCATCAATATGCTAAGAAGCAGTTTTATATGTTAGAATGAGAAGATGAAGTGGTAAAAGAATAGGAATATGAGCATGTTGTGGTTGAAGAACAAACATAAGGTGAACCAGAAGAATAAGAAGTTACAATCTCCTATCATGCCTTGACTGGTAGCATAGGAATTCAGACCATTAAGCTTAGGGATCTAATAAAGAATATAGAGGCAACCATCCAATTGGACAGCGATTCAACCCACAACTTCCCTTATCTAGAAATCGCTAAGTTCACTAGAGTAGAAATTGAAAACACCAATGTGTTGTGGGTAACTATAGGAGGATGAGGAAAGATTAGCAGCCAAGCGAAGTGCCCAACTTTCACCTGGACCTTACAAGTGGTCTGTTTTACTACAGATATGAGATTACTAACCTTAGGTGAATGTGATATTGTTCTTAGTATGCAGTGGCTTATGGAAATTGGGCCTATACTCTTGGATGCTAAACAGTTGAGAATGAGCTTTATGAAGTAAAACAAGTATATCACATTCCATGGGATTAAGGAAGAGAGAAAGTTGTTGCAACTAGCTGGAAAAAGGGTGGCTGATCAGTTAAAGAAAGCTCAAGTAAAAGCTAAACCCATGGTTCAACTTTACTCACTAGAAGTAGAAAAGGAACCCTTGGAAGTTCCAAAAGAGCCGGAACCAATCTTAGAGACCTACACTGAAATCTTTGAAAAACTTAAATCCTTAACACCTCCCCGAACCAAGGATCACCACATACCATTAGTCCCAAACAACAAAGCCATTGATGTATGAACTTATAGACATCTTACATCAAAAAGAATGAAATAGAAAAAAATTGTTAAGGAAATGTTGGAAAGTGGTATAATAAGGCCGAGCAATAGCCCGTTTGCATCACATATCTTGTTGGTAAAAAAAAAAGATGGAACATGGAGTTTGTTTTTAGATTATAGGGAGCTTAACTAAATCACAGTTAAGGATAGTTTTCCTCTACGTCGCTCACATCGACATTACATCCGTCTAAAGAAGATTTTGAATTGGAATCATGTTAGTTGTTGTTAATGACATAAATTAATCCATAAGCCTAAGTAGGCTCTCCACTAGGACAGCACCAAGAGATATAACCTCCAGAACAACCAGCTGTTAAAAAAAACAATCAAATGAAAAGATTTCTCCATTTTAATGATAAAAGAAGAGTGAATAAAGACAAAGAATAGAAGAAAGATCTGGAAATGGGGGCCACGTAAACATATGAAAGGATAATGACGAAATACGGTTATTTTGGGATAAGATCCCTTTTTTTCTTCCTTAACAAGAATTGTGTGAGCCAAAACATCTAAACCAAATGGAGTGGAGCCACCCCAAACTTTCTACAAAACAGAATGGGAAGAAACCTTCTAGAAGCCAGCTCACACATGATGACATGGGCCAATATCCAGCCGTGGGTTCTAGATTTTGGATTAGGCAACGGAATGGGGTCTTAAATTTTTTTTATGCAATTATCAAGTAAACCAATTGTACAGTAATAATCGAAAACAATAAGAAGGAGATGAAATTATTTCATACCAAAGTTTGTAGGCTCCTTCTTCTTTTCGATCTGCTTCCTGATTTGAACCAGTAGATCTTCCTAGCTATCTCTCAGAATTCAAATTTAAATATTCAATTTAATGAAAATAAAATAATCAAATTATCTTATCTTCATTCAAAATTAAATATCAATCAACACCCTCCATCTAATGATTAATTACACAAATTAAATAATCTAATTATTTAATTAAAATAATCATTAATATTCATTAATTAAATAATCTCATTATTCAATTAATTCCTGAATAGACATGTGTCACTTTCGTAACACAATTAATTGGACAATCCAATTAATTACCCGTGACCCTTGTTACCTTAATCAATCGGGCTAGCAGGGGACCCAATGAACCCACAGTATTTTGAGCTCCAATAATCCTTAGAAATAATTAATTAAACTCTTTAATTAATATTTCATGATTATTAACTTCGGTGTTATTCCACTAAAAACCTGAACCTGTATTCTCTCAATTGTAGATGTTTTTACACAAACCAATAACTTTCAGTGTCCATCGATATAGCTATTACATATGGTATGATCCTCCACAAGTAGTTCATAATTAGAGCTGGGTCATAATGACTGGGTCATAATGTCTGTTATAGCCCTCCAATTATATCTTTCCATTAAGTACCATTGATTCTCTAATGAACAATAAATCATACATTCTTTACGGAATTAGGAGAGCGCTCATATTGTTCAAGCCCCGAATCAACCCTTAAGGGAACTACTATCTACTTCTCGGAAGAATGAGTGGATTCCACTATTGTATACAAACCTTCCCAGCCACAAGTCAAACTGTGATTCCAACATACGAAGTATATTGACCGGGAATGTAACTCTGATCTCACCCATGGTATATCAAAATCCACGATCTAACCTAAAGGGGTCGATAAGACACTCAAGATTAAGATCACTCATATATAGCCATCATTTGTCGATATATATGAATCTCATCATGTAACGGATCTTATTGAGAGATTCATATAGATCGTGGCCAAGTCCTATATGATCACATCATACAAGGTGCCTCCATTCTAATATCACCATATGAATGATCCATGATAAGATCACTGTACATTACGAAATGGACCGCAGTTGTAGATTAACCACAAATAAAGTACCCAGTTTTATTTGCTATCTACGGACTCTTTAAATTGCTCGTTTCAAAATGAATCCATATGTATATGATAATCATATACTCAGTTTGAAATTACATCCGGCAATCTTGGATGTTAAGTACACATGTTATATATAAATGTATGAGACAGTTTGAATGAATAAAATACATCTTTTATTTATGTGCAATTTACATTTACAAATTACAAGCTTTAGGGCAAAAACCCCAACAATCTCCCACTTGCACCAAAGCATGTGAGACATGTCTTGTAAACCTAGACCTTCTAGGTGACCGTAAACACTTTAGCCTGTAAGGTCTTCGTAAATGGATCAACATGATTGTCCTGTGATGCTATCTTGGTCACGGTCACATCTCCTATCTGCATTATCTCTCTAATGAGATGATATTTTCTCTCTATATGCATCCCTCTCTTGTGGCTTCTTGGTTATTTGGAGTTAGCCATACCACCACTATTATCACAATAAAGTGTGATGGGCTTATCCAAATCTCGAATAACTTCCAGACCGCTTAAGAATTTTCGGAGCCAGACAGCCTCTTTAGCAGCTTCACAAGCAGTTACATATTCGGCTTCCATGGTGGAGTCAGCAATACAAGATTGCTTAATACTCCTCCACACAATGGCTCCACGACCAAGGGTGAATACTGATCTAGACATGGATTTTCTAGAATCCCTGTCTAACTAAAAATCAAAATCTATGTATCATAAGGAGATCAAATCTTGTCCAGAATACACTAGCATATAATTTATCGTCTTCCGAAGATACTTGAAAATAGTCTTGACCGCAACCCAATGATCTAATCCTGGGTTGGACTGGTATCTATTGGCTACTCCCACTGCGAAGCAGATGTCCTGTCTCATGCATAACATAGCATACATGAGACTACTTACTTCTGGCGCATAGGGAACACGTCTCATATCCTCAACTTCTTAAGGTGTCTTAGGACACCGTTCCTTAGACAAGTGAACTCCATGCCTAGAAGGTAAATTACTTTTCTTGGAGTTATGCATCGACAATTGCACAAGAATCTTTTCAATATACGATGCCTGAGACAATGCTAAGAGTTTGTTCTTACGATCCCTTAAGAGTTAGATCCCTAGAACATAACTCGACTCTCCCAAATCTTTCATTTGGAATTGGCTAGCCAGCCAGCCCTTTACTTTCGATAATACCCCTACATCATTCCTAATGAGTAAGATATCATCTACATATAGGACTAAGAAAACTACTTTCTTATCAACGATGCGCTTGTAGACACAAGGCTCATCAACATTTTGCTCGAAGCCATATGTTTTAAACACATCATCAAACCTTATGTTCTAAGATCTAGATTCTTGCTTCAGTCCATAAATGGACCTTTGCAACTTGCAAACCTTTTGCTCTTGATCTAGAGACACGAATCATTTTGATTGTACCATGTAGATGCTCTCATCAAAATTGCCATTCAAGAATGCATTGACGTCCATTTGCCAAATTTCATAATTGAAATGGGCAGTAATGGATAAGAGAATCGGAATAGACTTAAACATGGCTATTGACGAGAAAGTCTCTTTATAATCGACCCTCTCTTTCTGGGTATAACCCTTAGTCATTAGCATTGCCTTAAAGGTCTCAACCTTCCCGTCTACTCATCTCTTTCTCTTGTAGATCCACTTACACTTTATGGGTTGTATCCCATCCAGTAAGTCTACAAGTTCCCAGATTGAGTTAGAGTACATAGACTCCATATCGAGATTCATGGCTTAAGTAATTTCCCTTTGTCAGGATCTTCCATTGCATTCTTAAATGTCAATGGATCATCCACACTATTAGTGGAGACAACGATTTATCCCTCATCTATACCCAAATAGCGTTCAGGTTGTCGTACAACCCTCCCACTACGTCTAGGTTGTAGTGTGTCCTGACTAGGAATCATCTGACTCTCAAATGTCTATGGACCAACAACTCTTATCGATTGAGCACTAGTCGTACCAGGCTCTATTTCATTCAATACAATCTTATTACGAGGTTTATGATCACTAATATAGCTATCCTTAAGAAACGTTGCATTTGTCGATACAAACACTTTGTTCTTTTCAGGACTTTAGAAGTATCCTCCTCTGATCTCCTTGGAATATCCTACAAACAAGCAGACCATATACTTGAGGTCCAGCTTTCCACTTTCGTTCTTCAGCACATGTGCTGGACTACCCCCATATGTGAAAATGTCGCGAACTGGTTTTACGACAATTCCACAACTCTAAGGGAGTCTTAGGAACAGATTTGGATGGCACTACATTCAAAATGTATGCTGCAGTTTGTATTGTATATCCCCAAAAGGAATTTGGTAATTATGAGAAACTAATCATAGATCTCACCATTTCCACTAGGGTTCTATTTCTCCTCTCCGTGACATCATTCTGTAGTGGTGTACCAGGAGTTGTGAGTTAGGACATTATCCCATACTCGACCATAAAGTATTCAAACTCTTGGCCAAGGTATTCACCTCCACGATCCGATCGGAGAGACTTGATAGTCTTTCTTAACTGGTTCTTAACTTCAGATCAGAATTCTTTGAACTTTGTAAAAAATTTCGACTTCCGTTGCATTAGGTAGACATATCCATATCTAGAGTAGTCATCTATAAAAGTGACATAATACTCATAAACACCCTTTGCTTTAACACTCATCGGTCCACAAACGTCTCAATGTATAAACTATAATGGTTCTTTAGCTCTAAGCCTTTTTCTAGTAAAAGGTATCTTGGTCATTTTACCTTTCAGACATGATTCGCAGACAGGTAAAGTGCCAACCTTTAACTCACTTAAAGATCAGCTTTTAACTAGTCTATCTATCCTGACAAGGTTAATGTGGCCAAGTTTTAGATGTCCACCGATACGTTTCGTTTTCTAGAGAAATCTTTTGTCGTTTTGTTTTTGGTTTTTCAACTTTAAACATTTCAGGGTTGAGCAATGTTGTATATATTAACGGCCTTAAAACATATAAATTTTTTACGTTTAATCCTGAACATATATTCAAACCATTCTTTGCAATAATAACAGACTTATTATTAAAAGAAACATAATATAATTGTTCCAACAACTTTGAAACAGAAATCAAATTTCTTGTGAATCCAGGAATAAAAAATACATTATTCAAAACAATAAAACAATTTCCAAAATGTAGTCTAACTACACCCACTGCTCTTGCTGACACGACATCCCCCGACCAAACACGCATAGAGAAGGCTCCCTCCTTAAGTTGTGTCCAAGAATCAGTCCACTACATAGAAGAACAAACATGGTTAGTAGCCTCCGAATCAACTATCTAGGGTGAAGAATCATCTTCCACTAAACATGACTTAAGAACAAGTAAATCATATTTACCTTTCGTTTTCTTCTTCTTAGCAACCTCCTCTAGATACTGAGGACAATTCCTCTTCCAGTGTCCAACCTTGTCACAATGGAAACATTTTCCTTTGCCTCGGTCGGCGGAGGCGCCCTTCTTTTTGCCTTGGGCTTTCTTGGGCTTGGGCTTACCCTCTGCCCTCTCAGCAGACCTCTTCCTCTTTTAATTTCTAAAGGAAGATGGTTCGGTAACATTTGTCTCACCGATCTTACTTTTGCTGTCTTTAGTCAAGAACTCAAAAGTAATGAGCTCATTGAGCAATTGAGTGAGACTGAACTTTAGCTTGTTCATCTCATAGTTACTCTTAAACTGATCAAAACTCTTCGAAAGAGTCGTCAGTATGATGCTCACCTGATTGGGTTCATCAATAGCCCCACCATAGATCTCTGCCGTGTTGAAATATGACATCATGTTCAAGACATGTTCCCAAACAGATACGCCATTCATCCGAGCAAGCATTGCGGAATGAACAGTTTCATGCCGCTTTTGCTCAGAAGGCTGCCCGAACATAGCCTGCAATTACTCCATTATTTCAAATGCAGTACACATTGTTTCGTGCTTAGTGACAAGCATGTCTGTCATACTTGCTAACAGATATGTTCGGGCTTTCTCATCTGATGAGACCCATTTTTGATATGCCTCACGAACAGTTCATGCGGCATTAGCAGTAGGCGTTGGAGGACATTCCTCCGCAAGCACAAACTTTAGGTCCTTGGTGACTAAGATTACATTTATGTTATGTTTCCATTTAGTGTAGCTATCACCAATTAATTTTTCATTGGCAAGGATTTGTAAAAGTGTAGATGACATGGCTGAAAAAACATAAATTAAGAATTCATCCAATCATACATTCAAAACATATGCGAATGTTCGGTATAAAATTAAACATGATGCATGAAAATGTTTAATGAACAAGAAAAACCCTAAGAAAATAATGTTTCTATGCCACGACAATCCAACATACCATAAGTAAGTGCCGCCTTAGGGTCAGTCAAATTCTTGCATGTTGGATCAAGACTTTCTCAATCAAATGATATACCAGAATAACTCTTATTCCAATATCATTCAACCATCGTTTATTTAGTCAGGTTTTCAATTAACCAATTAATTAAAACCTTGTGAGTGTAACCTATCATTTCAGATCTCATGAGCTTAACTCGAGAATTGCCGCCTTAGGTCAGCCAATCCCGAAATCCCCTTAGAAATCCTATCCGTTAGAAAGTCAACCTTGGTATTGATTCTTATGGAAACCCTCCTTAGGAAAGACGAAAGCAAAGCCGTCACGAGGCCTCATTCAAATCTCACGGTGTTGAACTAATGATGAAGACTGCGAAATATAATGTCATATATCCCTCTCTCACTCACTATTTTATAATTAGGGTTTTCTATTAATATTAATGCATCTAGATTAAACGGCTAATTTTAATCTAAACGTCTAGTGCATTAATCACAAATTATTAGAATCCTATTCCAATAACTAATAAACTAATATGATTTTTAATTCTTAAAAATCTAGTTCATCAGTGATACTTATAATCTATGTAAACTATTTACTTAGACTATAATTATTAAATGTGTATTTACCAAGTTTTAACTATTAAAACTAAACACATTATTAGGTCCAATTATAATTAGAGGCTTAATCGAATTAAACCTAATATTTATAATGAACCCTACTAATCTAAGTAATTAATCACTTTAATAGATTAGTAATTAATGAGAATTACTAAGTTTTTACTCCTAAAAACTAATCCCATTAACTTATAGCCAATTATGTGAATTACCCATTTTAATCAAATTAAAAAATAAACACATAATATAGAAGGCTATAATGCATGTATGACATATCAACATATATATGTGTAGGCATACCTAATCTAAATGATATGCATATGCATGACAATGCTTTAATTATCTCATAATAAAAGTATACATGAGTTGATCGAGTATAATGGGTTATTTAACTTTAAAAAAAATATCTAATTACAAGAGTTATCCAAGGCAATCCTTGGTCTTCAAGTAATTCCAATATTCTTCAAGTTTTTGGGTTCTTCTTATTTTGAGCTTTTAACCAAGTCCAACTTGATTAAATAAAAAAAAATTATTTTATCATTGTGACCCATCTTATGAATCAAACATAAAGCTCAAATGTTACTTTAACACTGTACTTGAGGCCCAACGTAAGAAAAAATAAAATTCAGCCCAAACTTTTTTTGTAAATTCGGAAACCCTAACGTCGCGAATTTTCAGCCCATAACACTTTGGCGCATAGCCGTCATTCGTGCACGTAGGCTGCCCGCACCAGTACCGCATGAACAGTACTGCATGAACAGTACATCGTGAACAGTACCCATCGCTGGTGTTTCTACTTTCGCTCTTCGCCATTCGTCTTCTTCATTGGATTTCTTCATACATATTTTATAATAAAATACATAGCAGAAAAAATACAACAAAAAAATACAGCATAAAAAAATAAAATAATAAAAATACATTTCGGCATTAATATGACATTGAAAAAAAATATTACAACCTTTAATAAGAACCCTAAACCCATTGTACCATACAATTAACGATCAACCATGTTTTTTTAAAAAAATAAACATCATACAATCATTAGAAAGTGCCTACACATTCATACATGCAATCAGGAGAATTCGAATTCGATTATACTGTACAAATATGGCTCTGATACCATTTTACGGGTTCCAGATTTTGGATTGCGCAGCGGAATGGGGTTTTAAATATTTTATGCAATCAACGAATAAACCAATTGTACAGTTATAATCAAAAACAATAAGAAGGAGATGAAATTATTTCATACCAACGTTTATAGGCTCATTCTTCTTTTCGATCTGCTTCCTGATGTGAAGCACAAGATCTTCCTGGCTATCTTCCGGTGGTAAAGGCGTGTGGGTGCGTCACGGTACTCAGGAACAAGGAGCATGAAGAAAAGAAGAAGAAGAAAAATTCTTTGGCCGCAAATCCTAGAACTCTTTCTAGGGTTTTTTTTTTTTGTTCTATAAGCTCAAGAAATTGACTTTCAATTCTGAATGTATGTTGTGTTATTTGTTTCCAAAAAAACATATATCTTATATATATATATATATATATTTAATTAAACTAATTAATCAAATTTTTTAAGATATCTGATATCTTTAAAGATATTAATTAATATTAATTTATTTGATTTGATTTAAATTCAAACTCTTTTAAATTCAAATTTAAATATTCAATTTAATAAAAATAAATAATCAAATTATCTTATCTTCATTCAAAATTAAATATCAATCAACATCCTCCATCTAATGATTAATTACACAATTAAATAATCTAATTATTTAATTAACATAATCATTAATATTCATGAATTAAATAATCTCATTATTCAATTAATTCTCGAATAAATACGTGTCACTTTCGTAACACAATTAATTGGACAATCCAATTAATTAATCGGGCCAGCAAGGGGACCTAATGGATCCACAACATTTTGAGCTCCAATAATCCTTAGAAATAATTAATTAAACTCTTTAATTAATATTTCATGATTATTAACTTCGGTGTTATTCCACTAAAAATCTGAAGCTGTATTCTCTCAACTTTAGATGTTTTTACACAAACCAATAACTTTTGGTGTCCATCGATATAGCTGTTACATATGGTATGATCCTCCACAAGTAGTTCATAATTAGAGATGGGTCATAATGTCCGTTATACCCCTATAATTATATATTTCCATTAAGTACCATTGATTCTCTAATGAACAATAAATACTTCATTCCTTACGGAATTAGGATAGCGTTTATATTGTTCAAGCCCCAAATTATCCTTAAGGGAACTACTATCTACTTCTCGCAAGAAGGAGTGGATTCCACTATTGTGTACAAACCTTCTCAGCCACAAGCCAAACCGCGATTCCAACATACAAAGTATATTGACCAGGAATGTAACTCCAATCCTACCCATGGTATATCAAAATCCGCGATCTAACCTGAAGGGGTCGATAAGACACTCAGGATTAAGATCACCCATATATAGCCATCATTTGTCGATATATATGAATCTCATCATGTAACGGATCTTATTGAGAGATTCGTATAGATCGTGGCCCAGTCATATATGATCACATCATACAAGGTGTCTTCATTCTAATATCACCATATGAATAATCCAGGATAAGATCACTGTACATTACGGAATGGACCGCAGTTGTAGATTAACCACAAGTAAAGTATTCAGCTTTATTTGTTATATACGGACTCTTTAGATTGCTCGTTTCAAAATGAATCCATATGTATATGACAATCATATACTCGGTTTGAAATTACAACTGGCAATCTTGGATGTTAAGTACACATGTTATATATAAATGTATGAGACAATTTGAATGAATAAACTACTTCTTTTATTTATATTCAATTCACATTTACAAATTAAAAGTTTTAGGGTAAAAACCCCAACACCAGCATCCAGTCTTGGCAGCCTACATCAGCATTAGACTAAGGGATTTTACCCTATTGCTCAAAAAAGGACCAATAAGGAGCGCCAAAACCGAATTTTTTTCCCTCCCATCAGACAAAGAAAATTTTGAATATTATAAAGGCTGAAATAATATCACTCAATGGGGGAGGGACACATGTCCGCCCATTTGGTCTAAATTGTACTATAAATAGACCTTGAGTCCCAATAAAAATTCTCTCAAGCTTTTCTCCTACATTTTCGTATAGAGCATTTTACTTTGTTATTTTACTTACATTTTCTGAGTTTCGTCTCCAATCATCAGGAACGACCGTGACCCATCACCGGTATCGTTTTCCGACCCTCTTTTCTATCCTCGAAACTCTGCTCAATCTTTGAAGGATTTCCATCACATTTATTTTCTCTCCTGGAGAAATGAATCTCAACTAAAACTAACCAAAAAATTCTCTTAAGAAACTCTCTCCGGGAGATTTCTTCCAATTATGGTTAACACAATTTATGGTGTTAACACTTGTCGCCCATTTGTTCATATTTGTTAAAATTTAGCAACTCCTTTAATTATGGTAAAATATGAACCCTAGGGAAAAAAATGAAAAGCGTAACACATGTGAGAAAAACTTGAAACCTAAGGAAAAAAAAAATTAAAATGTGAAACCTTAGTGAAAATGTGAAACCTTAATGAAAAATAATATTAAAAACGTGAAACCTTTTTTTAAAAATAATAAAAATTTACTGAAACCTCCCTAGAAAAACCTTATTTTCAATTTTGTTACAGAAAATTTACCGAAACAACCTCCACGTTTAGGGTTAAAAAAAATTTATTTATCTCCTCCAAATCGATAGCACCATCAAGATGGACCGCTCCAGCAGTGATGTTGCAACACCTGGGAGTGTGCTACTCAAGCGCAAGCACAATGACGCTTGGGGTCATGCTTTCCAAGTGCAGCATCGCCCAGGCAGAGCGTGATGCACAAGAGACGCCGCACTTTAGCATTGCTTGCCCCAGTGGCGCCTTCGTTGGGCACCGTCACCGGTGAAGGCGCCACTGATATGGGATGAGAGAGGGAAGTGAGAGTTTAGGAAGTGTTTTTATATGGTATTTTGGTAATTGTTTGAAAATATGGTTATAAACGGTTAAATTTTTGTACAAGTTAAAAGAAAATCCCTAAATTTTTAGGGGCTAATTTTGATTTTCTCCCATAATTATGTTTAGAAGAAATAGGTTGGCAAAAAGGAGGAAATCCAAATCCAAAAAAAAAATCAGAGAATTTTCATAATTTTGTGAAATTAGAACCTGAAGTAGGAGAGAACCAGTTTGGTGTTGCTGTAACTTTTATAATAATCATTGTTAGTTGTGCTGAAGAAATAATCTGCTGTGAAGTTAATCATCAAATGTTTGGTTAATTTTATTTTTAAAACTACTGTATAGCTCAAAAGCAATATACATATGTTTGGTAATTTTATTGCAAAAGTGTTGAGATTATTTATAATCAAGGAACTGAATATCAAAAGATATACTGAAATATCCACTGATATATCCGTATTTTGGAGGGATCGATATCAAAACAAACAAATATCCTATATCCTGCAGAATATCCGGTCGATTACGAAATATCCATAAAAATTTCCTGATATTCCCGAAATTTCATGAATTTCACCCCGAAAGTCCATAGATATTTTGCATATTATTAAAATAATTTTTTTAATCCTAAACAATTAAACTATTGCTAAAATAATTTAGATTGAAAATTATTTTAGAAGAAGCATTAACAAATTTATAAAAATTTCCAACATAATAGTCAATAGTAAAATTATTGAAGGCTTGGAGTAAAATTGGAAAAAAAAAACAAAAAGTGAACGTGTAAAATGTGTAAAATTTTATGAAAGCAATATGAAAAAAATTGTTTGTGACTAAATTGTATAAAATACATTCCAAATAATATTAAATATGTACCAATTGATTTATAAATATATGTAGAATTGGTTTTTTTGTAACTTTGTACTGACATTCCAAATAAAGGAATCTCAAAATTGTTTATTCAAAACCTTTAAAAACCCATAATTGTTTCTTTTGTGTAGAGAATCTAAAAAAACTCAATTATTTTTATCAAAAAAATAAAAATAAAAAATAAAAAAAGAACTCAATTATTTGGCATGGGTCGTATGGCAGAGAATCATAATGATAGAATGTTGAAAAATAGTATGGTAGGGAATCATAATGATAGAATTTTGAAAAATAGAAATAAAATGAATGTATATGCATCATGTATTATTTATTCTTTGCAGCGAATATAATTGAATGTAACAATATTATTCAATTATTCACCTATTTGTTCACCATTTTCACTTCATTTATAAAATAATCTTCACTCTTCTCTTTCAAGTTTTCATCCTTCAATACTAAATTTTGCATAACAAATTTTACACCACAAGTTTATCTCAAATTCTCAATATCTTCATCAAATAATCAGGTACGTAAATGTTTACTTTGATAAAAAAAATTTATAAAAAATAATGATATTATAATTGTATGCAACTTTTAGATGTTGTGTGGTATTGTTTCTAAAACTCATTTGAATTTTCATATTTATAAATTGATTGGTACAAAAATTAATTTTGTTTTGATAGGGAATTATATTGCGTAAGATGTCTAATACTAAAAATGATCCAGCATTGGAGTATTGCAAACCAATATCGAATAATAAAAATGATACTATATGCACATTTTGTGGCCACACAATACAAAGTTAAGGAATTTCCCGATTTAAATTTCATTTAACCAGTAATGAGTTGTATAGAAATGTAAAAGTATTCTCAAATGTGCCACCGGAAGTTAAATTTCAAATATCTCAATTGCAAAAAAAAATGAAGAAACAACAAAAAAAAAGCTGCAAGGGAGATCGAACAAATTCAACAAGAACTGAGGGGAAATTTCCCTGATACAGAAGAGGAAGAAGATATCTATCATTATTTTGAAAGTATGCTTCCTGATGAACGAGATGATTATTGTTCTGTAATAGATCCATCCAAATCATCTAAATAGCAAAGAGAACAACAAGCAAGAATCTTTGAAGGGAGGTCAAAGAGAGGAGAGGGTTCAAGAACCGGTGGTAGTAGCCAACCACCACAACAAGTATGTCGCATTCAAAGTGGACGAAAGTCGCGTTATAATCTTCCAGTTGCACCTTCATTGTACAAATCATCAGGTGCAAAGAAAAATAATATTAAAGATAAGTTCAATGGGGTTAGCACAAGAGAAAAATGGGGAGGCTGGTTACGAAGTTTTTTATTTATGATAATGTACCCCTACATAAAGACGGCTCTCATCATTTTAAGAATATGATTATTTGTACTCATGAATCATGTATTATTGTTTCATAAATAATAATGTTTTTGAAATTTTTGATTTGTTTTTATTTTTTATTTCATAATTAATTTTAACATGCATGTGAATATAGGTGTCGGAGTTTAACCACCATCAACACATGAAATTAGGCACTTAGACATCGAGTACAAGGAAATGAAAGAGTATATTGATAACTTCAAAAATAAAGGGCAGAAATATGGTTGCACCATAATGTGTGATGGGTGGACGGGATTGACAAGATTGTCGATAATTAATTTGATAGTGTATTGTAAGGGTCACACAATTTTCCTAAAATATGTTGATGCATCCAACAAAATTAAAGATCATCAGTATATTTATGTATTGTTCAAAGATGTGGTGAAAGAGGTTAGTGAGAAGAACGTTATGCAAATTGTCATAGACAATGGCTCTGCATTTGTGAAAGCATGTAAAAAATTGATGAAAAAATATTCCTTATTTTGGACTCCTTGTGCAACACATTATTTAGATTTGATTTTTGAGGATATTGGAAAGAAGGACATTGTTGCAAGTGTTATTGATGATGCTAGGGTTGTGACAAACTTTATATATAATCATGGATAATTACTATAGTAAATGAGGGAGGTTTGGAAAGGGGAGATAGTTCGGCCTAGTGCAACTCTATTTGCGACCAATCATATTACCCTTGATAGTCTTTTGAAAAAAAAGGACAAATTTGAAACAATTACTTACCAGTGATGCATGGCTGCAAATCGATTGAATTGAAGAAAAAATGGAAAAAGAATAGAACGACATAATTTAGATTTAGAGTTTTGGGATAATGTGGCTTCTGTAGTTAAAATATTAGAGCCACTGTATGAGCCACTATAGCAGGTTCTGAGATTGGTTGATATATAAGTTGTACTCATTATACCTATCATGTATGAGTTAATGCGTGATATGAAAGATGCAGTAGAACAAAAAAAAATGAGTAAATGAGTTCTAAACATTATACAAGACCGGTGTGATAAAATGCTCAATCACCCACTACATGCTACAGGGAAATTTTATTTTTGATTGTTTGTCATTCATAATTATAATTTAGTGTAGTGTTTATACTAAAATTATTCTTTTTTTTCTTCTAACTTATTATTTGAACCCAAAGTATCAATATAGAGACAATATTGGGTATAATTCGGATCTTCTGAAAGCCGTACATAATGTCTAAGCACAATTAGGCACTGAAACTGCAGGAATTGCTAATTTTGGAAATGAGGTAAAAGTTACAATTTACAACCAATTTTATAATTCCAATATTATAAATTCTTTGTATGGGAGTATTGTGTCATATTAATATATATTATTTACATATTGATCTCATGAATGTAGCTCATATACTTTAAGGATGGAAGGAAAATGTTTGGTGAACGAGCATCTGTTACAGCTAGAAGCAAAATGCAACCGGTATATAACTTTTATTATAAAAGTTTACATATTAATAAAAACAATAATATCATTGAAATAATATTCATACTTATAGTACTTAATAATTTGTATTACAGCTGATTGGTGGGTAATGTATGGAAATTGTGCTCCATCATTGCGTGCAATAGCAGTTTGCATACTATTACAAACATCATCATCTTCTGCATGTGAAAGAAATGGGTCTACATTTGCTTTAATCCACACAAAACAAAGGAACTGTCTTGCCTATTATATGCTTGAATAACTTATTTATTATTATTATAATATGAAGTTGAAACTTAGGGATATGGCACTGAAAAAAATAAAGTAAATGAAACTGATTTTATGAATCTACTTCAAGTAGCTACTGAAGCAGGAGACGATAATGAGAATCTTATTTTTGACTTGGGTAAACATGCCTCATTGGATGGTGATGAAGGAAACCTTGATCCACATATTGCTTCTCATGCTCGAGACATGAGAATAAATGTTGAACAAGTGATTAGAGAAGAAGTTGGTGTAGATAGTAGAGTTATTGTTGCTAACTCTTTCGATGACCAACATACCTCTGATAGAAATAATAGAGGAAAAGATGATGGAGATGATGAGAATGGTGGGGATAAGGCAAGAGGTTGGGATTCTGGTGCTGGAGGTTAGAATGCTGGTGCAACAAGTTGGGATGTTTGAGCCTGTAGTTGGGATTCTGGTGTAACATATTGGAATGCTAATGTGGCTGGTTGGGATGCTTATGCAGGTAATTTTGATCAAAATCGCGGTAGACAACAAGAAGGAACAAGTCAAATTAATGAAGATTCTTTAAATATGACTCTCTCCTCAATACGTATAGACACAAAAAAATAGTTCTTTGGGTGATTTGCAATCAAGGATAGGTTCTCATGTATCGTATTATGGTAGTTATGGTGGCTGCAATATATTTGATTATCCTTCTCTACAAATGTCATATGCAATACCTATGCATGCAAATCAACAATATCCACCAAGTTAGGTAAATCCAAACTACACTGTTCATGGATCAGTTGGAAGAGATCAAGCAACATATGCGTGGCATATTAATAACTATCTTCAAAACTATGCAAGCACGTTTTATTAGGAAAATTATTGTTCGAATCAAGATAGAAATGTATATTATGTATTTGAATCAGCAAGGAATTCATTTTGGTTTTAAATTTTAAACATAGAATGTATTATTATGTATGAATTATGATTTATGACAGGATCTTGGAAGTATAAAACTATATTTTTTTTTAATGTGAATTTCTTTTATTAAATATTTAATCCCTTTATATTGTATATAGTATTGTAAAAGTGAAACAAAGTATTATTCTATTAAGTACTCCGTTTTAAAAATTATATACAGACTCTATCTGTGTTATAATTTATAATAAACTCATAACTATGTTAATTTATCGTTGAAATGTGATTCATTTGATGTATAATTACTTGTTTAAGCTTGTTCTAAAGTTTCATAAAAAAAATTCTAACTTAGATGTATCATTTTTTAATTTTTGACAGAATATCCACCGATATCGATAATATCTCCGAAATATGTCTAAATTTAGAAGCCCAATATCGATACCGATACTGATATTTTTTTTTTTCATTGGTTATAATGACAAAAATATACATGATTTTATGACCCTATTTTTTTCATTAATTATATATTAACTCAATATTTAAGTAGATATTTAAATTAGAAAAAAAATTCCATAAGAAGACTAAAATTATTTTTTAAAGATTTTATAAATCATATAAATATTTAAATAAGATATTTAATTTTTAGATGAAATAAGGTATATAAATTATTTTAACTAGTGTTGTAAAAGTCGCTAGGTGCTAGTCGGGCGGCAACCCACTGCCTAACGCCTAGCCCTTAGCTGGACTAGTCGGGGACTAGGCGGATGGTCGGAAGTCGGCCGTCAGCCGATCGACGGCAAGCCGACTAGCCCCAGTCGGAATTGTTTTTTAAATATATTTTTTTCTGTAATTGAATATATATCATAATATTTCATATATTTTCATATATTGAACCTAAAATAGAAAATTAAATTCCAAAAAACTCAATATTGATTATTGAGAATCAAGTTAAGTCAAAGTCAAGTTAGCTAATTAGTATTGTTGTGGTGAGCTCAATGTATGAGATTATTTCCTAGGCCTCCAGCTGTTTTCCAATTCCAGATATAGTGTGTGTTTGGTATGGCTTTTGTAAATGCCAAAAACGTTTTTTTTATGCTAAAAACTGTTTTGAAGTTTTTTTAAATTGTTTGGAAAAAATCAAAACAACTTTTTTAATATATGAATTGTCTAAATTACCATTTATAAAAGATATTTTATGTATACCAGGAGAAGCCCAAAATTTGGGCTTTCCCCAAAAGGTTTTTTTAGGTTTTTTAAATCTTATGAATTGTCTCAACTACCCTTTATAAATTTTAAATATTCCACCATTCAACTCTTTCATTATAAATACATTGTCAACACTTTTTTTGTAATTTACACAACCAAAAGCTATTTTTTAAAAATACATTGTCAACACAATTTTTGTAATTTATTCAACCAAAAGCTTTACTCAATAAAAGCTTTACTCAATAAAAGCTTCATTAGTAAAATATCTACTCTAGAAGCTCTACTTGAAAAGTCATACCAAACATACACATAATCGAATTCTATTGAAAACAAAAGTATTTTACAACAATCCCACTCACTTACAAATTCTCTCTTTCTCTCTCTCTCTCCCCCACTCAATTATGTTCTCATCTTCTCGATCTTCTTCTTCTTCTTCTTAGCTCTTCCACGGTACAGACTCCATTAAAATTCAACACAAAATACAGGGCATTACATCAAGAAAGGAGTCAAGGACTGTGGCGGAAGGCCAACGGCGGCAGCAAAGAGCGGCGTAACTGGACGGCAACAGAAGAAAGCTCGAGAAGACAAGAGTTGCATGATCTGTGAATGGTTCTCTATTGAATTTTTTGGGAATAAGTCAAGGATCGTCTTGGGGGTTTCAAATTTAACAAAAAAAATTGGCACAAATCGATCAACATCGGTTTGACCGACCATGCCACCTAACCTCCGACTTGCCGACTTTCTCCAACTAGCCGCCGACTTGCCTCATGCCACCTATTCACGCTGACTACCTTGAAATCGGGACATCAATCCTCCAACTAGCGATTAGGCACCGACTAGTCGGGGACTTTTACAACACAGATTTTAACTTGATTTCATAAGGATAATAATAATATTTTAAAAGATTCATTAAATGCAGAAATAGATTATTTCATAATCACTTTCAAAAAGTAACCTACCACATACTTTTCAAATCACAGTTAAAATTTGTCATATTATCAATTAATCACTTTTTGAAGTTTTACCAAACATCATTTTATGTCAAAATTATAAAATAATCTGATTTTAACTTTTCAAAAGCAATATCAAACCGGCTCTTAGCATACTTTCTATTTGTAAGGTAATTTCCCGAAATTCGAAACCCTAGTTTTTTTTCCCTTTTCTGTTTACTTACAACTCATAGATATTCCCATCTAATTAACGATTACCGTAATTTTGAATCCTTTCAATTTTACATCTTCTTGTTTGGTTCTCCAGTAAAATCTGCTTATTAACGTTTTTTTTTTACTGCATTGTCCCAGAAACATTCTCCTTTCGTGTTTTGGTTGATCCTCACCTGGAATTGAGAGAATCCGAAATTAGTGTGAAGCTTTTGTTGTTTCATATTTTCTATTGTGGCTTTTGTTGATTTATGTCGGTCAATTTGCGGGTTTAAATGAGCTGACTGGGCTGATTTTTATTTTTTGATGCGAATTGATTGATAATTTTGTCTCTGCATGAGTTAATAAGACTCATTTTTGTGTTTGTGTGAGTTTTTGAGTTTACCTTTTTCCTCTATGTCAACTAATTAAAGTATTGAACATTCTGGTGTGAAATTTGTAGTTGTTGCTGTGATAGCTCAGGCTTAAATGAGCTGATTGGTTGAGGTCTGTGGATTAATCAATTGAAACAGGAGAGGAAACATATATAAGAATGAATGATACTTGGGTACTGACCAGTCAGTACCTAAAATACTGACTTCACCAATTTAAGTATAGCATGTGGCCCAATTTGTGAGATAAATATAAAAAGTAAAAGAAAAAAGATCACGTGCTACACTCCTATTGGTGGGGTTAGTATTTTGGGTACTGACCGGTCAATACCCAAACATTATTCTATCAGAATTGTGTTGCTTGAGTTATTGAGAACTGACATTCAGAATAGCCAATCTCCCGTTGTGTAACTTAAATAGGGGGAATTGCACAAACATCACTCGAGATTTAATAAAATTAAACGTATATGGCAGTTTTGGCCATAAACATTTAAACTTCTCTTACTGTTTAAAAATTGTTGTACAAACATCTCCTACCATTAGATGAATCTGTTAGTCAATGGTCAAAAGTGTAAAACGTCTAAAATACTCTTTATTTTATTTTAAATAAACTTAAAAATAAAAATAAAAAAAATAATTAAAAAAAATTTAGAAAACATGAATGTATCTTAATTCTAAAACCTAGAAAAAAAATTCATCTTTACAAATTAAAAAAATAGTTTTTTTAAACAATTTAATAATAAAAATTTTTAAATTTTAAATTTACTTAAAATTAAGGGGGAATTGCACAAACTAATTTTTTTTTTGAAGATGAATCTTTTTTTCCAAGTTTCAGATTTAAGATACATTCATGTTTTCTAAAATATTTTTTAATATTTTGTTATCTTATTTTTAAATATTTTTAGTTTATTTAAATATAAATACGGGGTATTTTAGATATTTTACATATTTGACCATTGACTAACGGATCCATCTAACGGTAGGGGATGCTTGTACAATAATTTTCAAATGTTGAGGAAAGTTTGTGCATATATGGCCAAAACTGACATATCCATATAATTTTATCAAACCTCAGGGGTGTTTGTGTAATTCCCCCACTTAAATATAACTCTTTTAGGTCAATTTCACTTTGGTTAAATTAAGTGATTCCAATCTCAATTAATTAAAATATGCATTTAGGCACCCTATACTTCCAAATTTATGTACTAGTGTTAGGGGTAGTTTGTTTTTTTGTCTAAAGACTGAACAGTCCTGAATTTTTCTGAAGACTGAATAGAGACTGAAATCTGAACTTGAATGACATGTTTGTTTGTTTTTTTCCTCACATTTGAATATATTGTCAACACGTTTGTTTTTTAAAAGTAAAATTGTCTGAAAATAAGTAATTTTACATTTATACCCATATTAAACAATTATACATATAATGTGGAATAAAAACAATCCAAAAATCATAATTATATATGAACACATATGATCATGATCTTCTTCCTCGGTTACAAATAAACTTTATTTTTACTAAGAAAGGAAAAAAAAGTTTATTTTTTTCAAAAAATAAAAGGGGCAACGGGAAAACTCACACAAAATATTCTAAAAAAATAATATATAAATACATCACCCTAATATCATAATAAAGTATTGATATTATACACCAATACAAGAAGTGATTAGGGTTCTTTTTTTATTTTTAAAACTATTTAAAATAAGCAATATATTAAAATAAAGATTTATATACCATATATAATTATGATGAAATTGGAAATATGTTATATATAGGGAATATGTTATATATAGGGGATAGTATCGGAAGAAAAGATTTTGGATTGCATTTCATGCAATTCAATGATTTGCAATTAAATGAAAAGTCAAGATTTTTTACTTTTTATTTTAAGTTATTTTTTGGTATTTTTAAGTCGTTTGATCACTTATAAAAACAAACAAAACAACTTAATAATTATGATTCAGACCCATTAAGTTTTAAGTGGAAAAAACAAACGACCCCTTAGTCTTCTTTCCTTAAGATGCTCTTGATTGACAAAATGGATAATGTTTACTTTAATTTGATTGCATGGTAAAATTATTTATAAGTTTGGATGTATGGCGTATGCTATTAATTTTGTATATTATAAGGGGCCGTTTGTTATACCGTCATCTTTACATGGGAATGAGAATCTCATAACATTCTCATGTTTGGTAGGAGGTTAAGGTTTTTGGTTTTCCCGGGAAAGTGAATCTCATGGGAATCACATTACCCTCCAATGGGGTAATCTGAAACCCTTCCCAACAGGTGGGTTTCAGATTACCCTCCATCAGATTCCCACCGTGGGACCCATATTTAATTAAAAAAATAACAATTGGTAAATTTAAAAACAATTCGTGCATAAAATTTCCACATTTTCTTACACTTTCTCACTACCCAAACACTAAATTTCCAGATTTCGAAACTTAATTTCATCAACTAAACCATTGACAAATTCATCTTCATCAAAACAGCATCATCAAACAGCATCATCAACACCCAAAAAACAAATTTACAGCAAGTGAACACCAGAAAAAAAAAATTACAGACGACGATGAAGATCAAGAACCCAGCCTGACGACGACGACGACGATCTGCAATGAGCTGACGACGACGACGAGCTGAGGACGACGACGACGAGGAGGACGAGCTGAGGACAACGAAGACGATGACAAGCTGCGACGACAACAAAGAATAAGATCGGAGAGAAAGACAGAGAGAGATAGAGATGGAAAGAAAGAGATTAAAATGTTTCTGGAGAGAGAAAAAGAGCTTTGAATTTGGCCTTTTTAATTTTTTAGTTTTTAATACATAAATAAATAAATAAACAGATTCCTATATACAACCAAACACTTTTACTTGATATTCCCAGGAATCCAATATAATATTCCTATACCCAACCAAACACATGTATACAAGTTTTCCAAGAATCACATTCCAGTGTTTAACTTTCCCGGGAATCACATTATTTTGATTACCCCATACCAAACGGCCCCTAAGTAGTTTAAAATTAGTTGTGTTGAAATATGTCATATTACCGGTTATAAGACCATCTCCAACCCATTGCACCAATTTGTTGTAACTTTGTAGCAAAGTGCAGAAACTTTCACACCATCTTCAACTTATTGTACCAAATCTTACTGTAAAAAGAATATTCTCTAAATATTAACTTTTTTATTATTTCTCAACAATTAACATTTCACCCATTATTTAACATAATATTACGATAATTTAGGAAATTAAAAAAATAGTAAATTAAGAAATTACATTTCATTAATTAAAATATTACATTTATTATTAATTGAACTTTGATATTACATTTAATAAAAGAAATAAAAAAAACACAAAAAAAATACATATTGTCATTTAATTCCCTGAATTAGTATATTTATCCCCTAAATGATCAATTAATGTATTTCGGAGTGCAATGTGAGCTTCATTATCATTGATTTGTCAAAAAGAGCTCAAGAAGGCCAATGATCTCAAAATACCTCGGGTTCTTTTAGCTAATATTTCAATGATCTTGGAGGATCCGCAAATTATCTCCCGGATTAATAAATTGTTGTTGTAATTTCTATTGTATTTTTTCCTTGATGTTTTTAATGTTTTATTAATGTTGTGTATTACTTTAATTGTTTTGTTTCCAATTTAATGTTTTTTTTATTAATGTCATTCAGTAATTTGTGTATTATATACTTAGGGGCCGTTTGTTTTTTTGTCTGAAGACTGAACAGTTCTGAATTTTTCTGAAGACTGAATAGGGACTGAAATCTGAACCTAAATGACATGTCTGTTTTTTTTTTCTCACATCTGAATGTACTGTCAACATGCTTATTTTTTAAAAATAAAATTGTCTGAAAATACGTAATTTTACATTTATACCTATACTGATTAAAAGAAGTAATTTAACATGCACAATTCTTTATAACATTTTTTTTTTTTTTTTTTTGCAAACAAAGTTCAATTTAACAAAAGAAAAAAATTAATCAAAGAATATAATTTTAGCATATTTTGCAAACAAAGTTTAAGTTAAATTTATTGTCAAAAAAAAAGTTCAAGTTCAAGTTCAATTTTTATGTTGTCCACGTTTCCGGTGAATATAATTCATGAAACCATTTTTGTTTTTTTAGTTTCCTGGATCATATGCATCGGAAACCAAATAAAAAAAAGGTTCTTGAATTTTTCATATACAATAATTCTATAACATCTTCAAGCCACGAAATCTACTCAATATGATAGATAAATTTATTGAACACTATACGAATAGTTAGATAAAAAAAAAATAAAGAGTTCTTACCGGGATTTAGCAAGAGAGAAATTCAATTGTTCAATCTTTGAAAACTTTCATTATGAGAAATAATTAGGGTTTTTTTTTCTTTTCTAAAACCTGTTTAAATAAGAAATATGTTAAAAGAAATTTTTTTATACCATATCAAATTAAGATAAATTTGGAAATATATCTTTTTTTAAAGGACAGACTTGGAAGAGAATATTTTAATTGTAATCCAGTGATTTGGAATTAAGTTAAAAGTCAGGATTTCTTACTTTTTATTTTAAGTTGTTTTTTGATATTTTTAAGTTGTTTGACCACTTAAAAAAACAAACAAAAAAACTTAATGAGTTCAATTCAGACCCATTAAGTTTTAAGTGAAAAAAACAAACGACCCTTTACTTTTAGATAATTAAAAGAATACAATTGAAATACTTTTGATTTAATAGGGGATAAGACTGGGATTAAACAAAACTGGCGCAAGAATTCGGGTTGCTGCATTCTGGTGCAAGGAATGGCTGGTTGGAGTCCACAGCGGCATTCTGGTGCCATGATTCATTAATGGCACAAATTGTTTGCGAGTCTGTGACAGACATTAATTGATCCATCGCAAAGAACATCCTACCTTAAAGTTTTTCTCCCCAGTCCGACCTTACTTAATAACGCCTTGTTGTTGCAGTTGTGGATGAAGAAGGGCAAAGACTAGCTCTTTAAATTCTATTTCTCCTCTGAAATCATCATCAATATTCAATAACATGGCGAGCTTGAGAAGAGCAGTGATTAACGTTCAACAAATCCTCACTTCCTCAACCATATGCAATAGCTACTCAATTGCACCTTCTTCTCCATTGGGTGGAAGAGCACATCCATTCAATGGATAATAATGGAATTAAATCTCTTGTCAATGTCCTTGATCTGGTGAACTTTCTTCGTTTGCTTTTCCATGATTGAAGCTGATTTCTTCAAGATAGGCTAGCTTCTATATGTTTGTAAATTGAAACTAATATTTCGAACATTCAAGTAAATTAGGCAATTATGTTGGCAATGTTTTGTTTTCTAGCATTATTGATATTTTATATTTTTCTTCCATGGTTATCTAAGCATAACTATATAGGAAATCCCATGCTGTTTATCTATACAAAATAGGATTGTTCATGTTCCCACCTTACTGAGCAACATCATTTGTTTAGAGCATGTGAAGCTTGAAAATCATTAGATGAATTATTAATACTTAGTGTTGTAGTGGAGCAGTTGATTGTATTGAAATTCCTTCAAATGTTTCAATTAAAAATCCCCGAGTACTGTGGTCTTGTTAGTGTTGAAGTTCCAGCTATATTTAGATCTTGATAGCCTAGACTTCTTATTAATTTAATCTCTACAATAGGAATTTCAACCATTGATTGAGAATTAAGATATCAAACAAGTCATGAAGCTATAAATTTATATAATGCCAAATTTTTTAAAAAGTGTCCTAAATTTTCTAACATTTAAAGACAACGTACTTGCTTTGGCATTTTTGGGACTTCTTTGTTTCACACTTTTCCTCTCCTCCTATCTCTAGTACCTCTTCTTCCTCACGCCCTGCTCTCTTTCTCTCACTAGTTTCCCCCCTTTAGTACTTTACCATTTTTACGCCACAATGCTCGCAAACATTTTGCATTAAGCATGTAACATTGCTCAGTGTATAACAGCTTCTAAACAACGATCATGTAACATCTTGCATTGAGCGTGTAACATTTTGTGTGTAACGTTGCTCAATGTATAACAAATCCTAAACAATGAGCATGTAACATTTTAATTAGCGTGTAACATTTTGCATTAAACATACAACATTTTCTAGGTTTTAAAAAACGTTGAGAGCTTGTAAAATTCTGTGTTGAGCTTGTAACATTTGTATTATTGGAAAAGAAGTCAGTTTGAGGAGACAAAATAGCAAATCAAGTAGTACTTTGTTCTTGTTTTGAGTATGTTGTTGTTTGATCTGCAGGAAAATCCTGATCTGTGGAAGTGGCTGACTGGTCAAGAGCAACCCCCTGAGGCAGTGAAAAACAATCCTGTGAGAGATAATCTAACGAATTTACAAAATTTTCTTTGGCTAATCCCTTTTTTCTTAAAATAAATTGGGTTTTATTGAAAACTAACCCATTTTGGGGTATCAATTTAACAACTAACCTCTTTTTGAAAAACTTGCAAAACTAACTCATTTTTTATGCGTAAGTATCATTTTACTCCCACTTACTCACTTTCTCCTTTCTACTTTACCTACCCATTATATACCTATTATTCTCATGCATTTCCTCTTATTTCCACCTCTCTCCACCAAAACAAACAACAAATCTCGTTTCTCTCTCATTCTCCTCTCCAAAAAATCTTCTTTTGTTCCCTCCTCCTTCATTTGTCGAATTTGTATTGAGCAACACGAAATTATTCATCCACCACAAGGGTTCCTTCTATTCAAGGTTTGGGGTGAGTTTTTTAGAACTTTTATACTTTACACATCTTCAATCTCGGATTTTTTCGTTTTTGGGTATTTTTTGTGTGGAAATAGTTTACATTTACATAATAAAGCATGAGTCTTGTGTATATTTGATGTTGTTGTGATCAATTTAAAGTTTAAACATAAATTTAAAGTTTATTTCTATTTTGAATCTCTTATTTACTTTGATTTGTGTATTAGGGTTGTTAATTTTTGTCAAAATAGTTAATATGAATGTAATAGAGTATGGGTCTTGTGTGAATTTGATGTTGTTATGATCAATTTAAATTTTATACATAAATTTAAAGTTTATTTGTTGATTAAATCTCTTATTTAGTTTAATTTGTGCAATAGGGTTGGTTATTTTGGTGAAAATAGTTTTCATGAATATAAAAGAGCATGGGTCTTGTTTGAATTTGATGTTGGTGTGGTTAATTTTCCATTGTTATATTGAATCTAGACAATTATATGTTTATTTTAAAAATGTGTCCAGGTTCGAAATTTCAAACAGCGTTAGGATTTCCTAACGGGTATGGGAATTCCAAACACTGTTAGAATTTAAAATAGCGTTAGGATTTCCTAACGGAGATGGGAATTCCAAACACCGTTAGGAATTCCTAACTCCGTTGGGAATTCCTAACTCCGTTGGGAATTCCTAACTCCGTTGGAAATTCTTAACTGCGCTGGGAATTCCTAACTCAGTTGGGGATTCCCAACACGGTTGGAGATTAAGGAATTCCACACGGTTGGGGATATAAACAAAAAATTATATCAAATATATCCACATATCTATAGCTTCACCATTATCAGGACTCCACACACTGAGGAATCAAGTCACTGCCAGGAATATAAAAGCAACACAAGAGAGGATAGAATGTAGTTTTTATGCTGCCTCCTATTAAATGTAGTCTTACACATCAAAAATCACAGCTACATGTATGCATACAAAATTAACCACAACACAAACACTTAAAGAGTTGACAGCAAGAGAGTAATATACAACGAATTAACGATACTCGAGACAAAAGCTGGGCTTTGTCCACTCAACCAATTCTATCAACTTGAACAACCAATTTGACCAAGTTTTACTATTCACAGATGTTCTTCATCAAAGAAGTAACAAAACACAAAATAATTTTTTTAAAAAAAAAGCACAATCACGATTTGATAAAGAAAGCACAAATCACAAACACACAAAGCATAAAAATAGGTAAAGAACACAACACAGTATTGAAACTCAACAAATTGATGGAGAAGACCTCAACAGCATTTACAAAGCATAGAACAACAACCAGAAAAAAAAAACTCAAATTGAAAGGAGAATCACCTTCATTTTCTTGAACTTTCTCAGAACCCAAATAGAGTTGTCGTCGTTGTCGTGCGGTTGCCGCCGTCTGACTTCAGTCGAGCCGTCCTGCTGCTTCCACTAAGTAGTGGTCGTGCTTCCGTCGTTTTCGTCGCGTCTCTGTCGTTCTGACGCTTCAGTGGCATCATCGAGCTTCCCCTCCCACTTCGCTTCACTTACCCGGACTTCGTCGTTCTCCTTCTTCAAATACTTTGAGAGAGGTTGGGGTTTCAGTGTGTTTTGAGAGAGGTTAATGATCTTTGTTCGTTTGATAGAATAGATATTAGGGATTTGAGACACATTAAGGCTTTAGAGTGTTGAGATAGGATTGTAATTTAAAAAATTTATAAGGGTAATACCGTCTTAAATGAGTTAGTTTTGCAACTTTTTCAAAAATATGTTAGTTGTTAACTTGAGACTCCCAAATGAGTTAGTTTTCAATAAAACCCAAATAAATTCTCATGCCTTTTTATCTGTTGTCGCAGGTGTTTTGTGCTGTGCACGATAAGGTCATGAACAACCTCAACAGCCATGCTTCCCCTGAGACGCGGTCTACCCCGGGTCAAACCTGGGTAAGAGGGTGGGACGATTTCAAGAAATTAAAAGCCGTGACAGCCCTATAACTGGGAACCAATAATTTATATATCATCGTAAAGCAAAAAGGTTTTGAAGAACTATGTTGTTTTGTTACAAATGGCAATGGAAGAGCAATCAATATATGTATGTCAAATAATTATTAATGGTTTTTGCCATATAATTATCATAAATACAAATAAGAACCATCTGATGTCAGTTTATTAAGCAGCATAGTGAGAAAGCTTTTAGTTCAATGCTTGTTTGTTTCAGCATTGATTTTCTCTCTTCACTTCATAAAACATTTTCCTTGCCTGTGTTTGTTCGATTGGAATCTTGTGTAATGTACGAAATGAATGCATAATCGTTATTAAATTTAGGCAGTTTAGTGTTACTCTTCTAATAAATTATTTGTTTTAATATTTTACTGTGTTTCTAAAAGGGAAATTATTAAAATCCTCCTATAGTTTGTGTTATTATCCAAAATTCCCCTCTAGTTTCATTGGTCTAAATTCCCCCATAATTTGCCTTTTTTTTCTCCAAAATCTTTTGCCATTATAAAATCCCAAAACACCCAAGTCGTTAGGAATTAGAATTCCGCTAAAGTTATAAAATCTTGTAAGGGTAAATAGGTAAATTGTTATAAATGTAAATTTTAAACTATTTAACAAAATATTAAAAATTAGTATTTAAAAAATAGAAGTATCTTCGCCATACATCTAAAAAAAGTGGACAGTGGAGATCAAGAGAATTTAAAAAACAAATAAATAAATACATCCGTTGGAGATCCTACTAGATCTCAATTTCCTTTTTCTTTTAAATTTTCTTGAGTTCCACCTATTATTTTTATTTTTATTAAGGGCAATTATCAATTAGATCCTGAACTTTTTTTTAAATTTCAAATTGTTTACGAATTTTATAGAAATGACCAAATTGGTCATTACATTTTTCCTAAGTTTCAAATCTGTATCTCTAATTAAGTTCCATCAGTCAACTTTAACTGTGTAGGGGTAAAATTGTACTTTAATCCTAAATAATATGATAATGAAATATGCACAGTTTTTTTTAACACATGCATATTTTTGTTTATTTTATTTGTAGGTTTTGATTTTTAAATAATTTTGACATCGGTGCTTGTATAATATTAACAAAAAAAATAATTATATAAAAATTGTGACATATTAAATTTTAAATGAATGGTAACTTTGTTTATAAAATAATTGTATAATTGACATTGTCTTATTAAAATATTTTTAGATTTAATTTAGAAAATCTTAATTAAAAAAGGTACAAGTGATGTTTCATTAATAATATTTTTAGATTTTGTTGTAATTATAATAGTGAATTTAATGCACAAAAGACAAAACAACTTTGCTCTAATATGACAAATAAAGGGTATTTACGTACTTTAACTAAAATTATTAAAGTCAACTATTATATTTAACACTATTAAAACATTAAAGAGACCAATTTGCTCACTTCTAAAAAGAGAAGGACTAACTCGGTACTTGGAAAAAATGTGAGGATCAATTTGATCACTTTTATAAAAATCGCAAACAATTTAAAATTTAAAAAAAAAGTCCATGACCAAATTGGTAATTGCCCTTTTTGTAATATTATTTTGTAAATTCTTAATGGTAAAATAATAATTTCATTATATATGTAAAGGTAAATGAGTCTTTTCATATATATATATATATATATATATATAAATTTTCTATTGTCAATTCGAACTGATATAAGATATATCAATTCCTTACATATGAACCATTGGATTTAAATGTTTTGCTTATATCAGTTCTTTGCATGTGAACCATTGGATTTAAATGTTTTGACGTGGCTGCATGCACTTGTCAAAGCATCTTTTAAATCCAATGGCTCACATGCAAGGAACTGATATATCTATTATCAGTTCGAACTGATAATAGAAAGACTATATATATATATATGTGCGGAAATCTTCACATAAGTGCGTACTGATGGAAATATATGTGGACATTGATGTAAGTCACTCATTTTACATACTTTGACTTGGTGTGTATGCACTTATCAAAACTCTTTCATAAATGAATGGCTCACATTCAATGTTCTAATATATTTTCATCAGTGCGCACTGATCAGAACAGGACCATATATATAGGTACGACCTTGAACGGACCAATGGCACCTTCTATATTTACACTTTGGTCTCCAACAAAAAAAGCAGTCTTGCATTTCTCTTTATAATGTAAGGTCCAAAGTCGACTTCATTTTGTACTACGATACAGACATGTTCAATGGATCTCCTTCAACGGTAATAAATTTCAAGTTACAAATTGAGATTGTAGTGACTCTGTCTGTGTATTTGTTTAAAATTTGGAAATTGTTTGGATTGCAAGTGCTCATGTGATGACAATTGTGCTTGAAGATCCAACAGGCAGGCTCCAGTTTATTGTTTTGAGTCTCTGGTTACTGCTTCTTCTTCTCTTGGAAAATTGATTGTCATTGTAATTCGTCTTCTTTGTCTAATGCTATACTACTCTCCATTTAAATTTACTCATTTCAGCACTTTTTGTATTATGAGCATATTACACAAACGTCCTCGAGTTTAGATCTAATTGCACTCATATCACACTGCTCCTCAAAATTATTAATGTTTTTATTATTATAAGTCTCGCTCCAAATATTTTTATTTTGTAATAATAATTTCATTAACTTTATTTTAAATAAAAATATATCTAATTAATAATTGTTAAGGGTATTAGTGTCTTTTTATCAGTTTTCATGTATAAATATTCAAACCCCATAAATAAATAAAAACAAACATGTTACCCATATTTAGATTTCAGACTTCAATAAAGTTCAGATATATTCATATTCCATACGAAAAAACAAACACTCCCTTAGTATTTTAAAAGTTAAATTTTATCGTTTAAGATAATTAAAGTTGAATAATGAAAGTTATCAAGAGACCCCGATTTTGTACATTTTGGAGACTAATTTGGTCAACAACAAAAAAAAGTCACGACCTAATTGAAATTCAAGAAAAAAAATACGAAACTTAAGGAGGTGTATTCAATCTAGAGTTGGTTGGAATTTAAAATATTTTAAAAATCTAGAATCTAGATGTATTCAATCCAGATTTGTAAAGAGTTTATCAAAGTACAGATCTATTCAATCCAGATTTATAAATATTCCATTAAAATCCAAATAAATCTATGTATATTCAATTTAGGTTTTTAAAAAATCCAAATAAATATAAGTATATTCAAAAAGTCATTGACTTTATAGATTTGGGATAGGTGATGAAATTTGATGGATTTTGCTGGATTTTAAAATTAAATTTATAAACAAAAGGTCTATCACAAATCTTGCCAAACCTTTTGATAGATTTGACTTTTATAATGTATTGAAATTAACAAAAAAAAAAATTATCCAACAATCGACCTTAGTAATTAAAATTAATTAAAAAAAAAGTTTGGTAATGTTCCAACTTCGAGTCAGCACCATTGCAAGTAAAAAAATCATTGTTTTTTAATAATATAATTAAAAGCCTCATATTAATATATATTTTTTTAAATAGACATTTTATCTTTCGGTATGGAGGATTAAAGTGATGGATTTTGAAAAACACAAAAACTCAAAAGATGAAAATGGTAAAAACATTTTAAAATATGATAAATTGTGGAAAAGGTGGAACTTATATGGAATTTTCCTTCAAAAAAAAAATTCCTAACACATTTCATGTTGTGCCAACTGCTAACCTGAAATAAAAAATATTTTAAAAAAACGTGAATAAAAAAAATAAAAAACTTTTCCCACTATGTCAGTTGGGCCCGATGTGAAACATAGAACCTAATTGAAAAAAACAAGCGACATTTGCACCTCTTAACAAAAAAAAAAGGTATTTACAACACAAATATTATATTTTATAAAAAACCAATATTATCTTTAATCAAAATTATTAAAAGGATTAAATTATTTATAAATACATCCATCAATAATTATTAATCGGTATCATATTAATGGTTTGTCAAAAAAATTCATATTAATTGTTTGATATTCACATTATCACATTTATCATTAAAAAAACTTTTATATTTTCTCAAACCTAAACTTTTCTTTTAAATACTAATTTCAATTTAAATACTAAGGAATATAAATTGAGTACAAAGTGAATTTAGTAGATCTCCAACGGAAAAAGGAAAGAAAAAAAAAACCTCCAAGATGAGTGATTTATAGTTGATTTTGTGGAAGGCAAAAAATAGAAGGGGATTAAGGCGTTTGGTATTGATGTGTTGTGGAGGAAATTGCTTATGGGTCTACTGTGGGAGAATTGCTTTTTGATTTGTTATGGGAATAATCACCTGAGTGTTTGGTAAACTAATTTTTTAAAAGTGTTGTGAGAACAAAAGCAATTACAATGTGTTTGGTAAACTGTAAGTAAAAAGTGTTGTGACTGTGTAAAATTACTAGAAAGGACACAAATGAATATTGAAGATGTTTTGAAAATAATTTTTTATTTTATTTTTTGTTACCATAAACATGTTATAAAATAAATAATTTGTTTTATTTTTGTGTGATCATAAACATGTTATAAATTAAATAAATAATTTTTTTATTTTTGTGTGACCATAACACATTATTATTATTATTTTAAACTATTGCTATACACAGGGTATATATCTAGAAAACTCTTTTGATTTCTTCTATAATTTATTCTAAATACCAAGATATATTTCAATGAGTCATGAGATTACAGAATTGAAATGGACAACAAAAGATCCCAAATAAATGTCAGGTGATCCTCCTTTTCATTACTGTTTACTGTGAAGCAGTTTTCTAGAAGCTACAAAAAATAGCTTCTCAAAACTGCTGTCGGGGAAGCCAAAAGTGACCAAAAACACTTCCCTGAAATTTTACCAAACACCCTAAGCCCCAGTTCAAAATCACTTTTGGCCTCAAATGCAGTTCAGGAAGCATTCCCAAACTGGGCATAAGGGAGATAGAGGTGTGTTCATGTTAGGGAAAAGAAGGATCAGTGAGAGAGAAAGCTGGGTTTTCTAAGCATAAAGCAGATAGAGAAGAAAAACTGTTATATGTATATATATTTCAGACAAGTCTCAAGTTAATCTATATATATATATATATTTTTTTTTTTTAATTTCCGGAATCCCTTGGACCAAGCAATCACATATATATCCTTTTCTTTTTCTTTTTCGTTATTTTAATCTATAACAGATTAACAGGTAAACAAAATAAGTTCAGAACACAACTCATTGTGATATACTTTTTGTACTGTATTTAGGAGTGAGGAATTATTTATTTGAAAAAAACAATTAACAAAATAATAATAATAAAACCTTTTAGAACAAAATAGGTATAGGTCAGATGTACGTGCAAATATAAAATACAATATAAATAAAGAATGTACATTTTTGGTATTAAATGAGTTTTATTTATGAATCAAAAATTTTATAATTTTTTTTATGGGCGAAAGAGGTGTACAAACCGTTTTTTAGGGGTGTCAGTATCACCACTTGAAAAAAAATCCCTCTCTCTCTTCTCTGGCTGAGTTGGTTGTCTTTCAAATGATTAAGTATAAGTTTTACGGGAAGAGATGAGGTTGGTTCGGTGTTAAACCCCGCACACTTGCACCACAAGGTTGAGGGTTCGAGTCCTCCCTCTTTCCAAAAAATCCCGAATTAATGTAATAGTGTAATACTTTAAAAAAAAGTTTTTAAGTTTTATAACATAAGGACAATTTTACCCTTAAATCTGTTAAGATTGACTAAATATGCTAGTCGGAGGGACCAATTTAGTACTTATGAAAACACGATGACTTATTTGATCAAAAATAAAAATGTCGCAAATTATTTGAAATCAACAAAAAAAAAATCTATCATTTAATTTGGTAATGGCCGTAATTATCATTATTATTTTTGAACTATTATAATAAATTCAAGAATTGTGGGGACGATTTGAACTATTAACCTCGCGATCAGTGATGATTCATGAAGCCATATAGTGGCCCTTAAGCCCAATTTTTTTTTAAAAAAATTCTATTATCATTTTACCCTATTATTTTTTACTATTTATATTTTTATGTTATAATTTATCAAAATTTTAAATTGGTCCGCAAAAACCGTTCAAATTTGATAAAATCGATTTCACCCATGCTCCTGATATAGGTGTGAACAGCATACTCGTGGACTAAACCCATCTTGTCATAATATTATCCTATTTCTAAACTCACCTGTGAGAGATTACTCTTCCTAAAATTATATACTAGTATAATATTCTATATGACTATATCTAAATTGTTAGCCAGATATCATGTCCAATTTACATGTTACAGTATTATTATTATTATTTTTTAAATACTTTACAATATTATAACTTGAGCATCATTTCATAATTTATTATATAGATACAACTTACGTTACATATAAGTTGGATTTTTAAAATATATATATATATTACAATAATTCGAGGTTTTTTAGGGAGGGGGAGAGACTCGAACCCATAACCTCATAGTGTATGTGTGAGAAGCATACCACCAGTGACCAGACCAACTTCATATTGTCCTATAAATTGGATATTAATTTAATGCAAAGTTATATTACTCAAAATTTCAACATTTTTTATTGATTTTTTTTAATATATCAATTTAATATGAGACTGCACATCACCTATTAGACGTTTAGCATATGTGGTAGTACACATCTCTTTTCACGTTAGTGATGGGAGGTTCAAATCTTATTGTATGAGGAGTTTTCTTTTCGGTATTGTTAAATATATATCTAAACCATACGTTTAGCGTTTCGATTTGAACCTGAAAAATTGACTGACGGAATGGAATGAAAACTCTTTACCATTAAACGGTATTGGGTTGGGCGGTGGTAATATTATATTGATTTTGAAATTTGTAATGAATGATTGACGATCATTACCAAAAGAAATCAAATAAAGTTAGGGTTACTGTGATACATTGAATTCGATTCTGTTATCTTAAGTCTTAACTACCACTGAAGTATATAATGTCACATCCTACCGTAATCAACGCCCAAAGTTAAATTATTGCTATCTCTCTCCCATTTCATAAATCATAATTAACTTTTTCGACAATCATTATTGTAATGTTATTAATCTCGAGTACTATAGGCTTCTTTATTACTAATTACCATTTTCAATATACAGTAGTAAGACAAATGTTTCAAAATACACTTAGCAAATAGCAATCCATTAACATACTTTGAGGTGGTGGTGTGCACCTTGCATTCCATACTGTGTTTGGATAGAGCATTCTTTTGTTTGTAATCACCCTAATATATTGTTAGTGTATGATTGATATTAAAAGTGCATTTAAGATTATTTTACTGGTAAAAGTTTGAATAATGTTTATTTTGAAAATTTATTTAAAAGCGCTTTCAATTGATTTTCAAAATCCATTCAACTATTTTTATAATTCAAATAAGTGCTTTTAAAAGTGTTCTATTGAATGATATTTAAAATAAATAAAAAAGATCAAGTGCTTTTTATCAATTAAATACATGTTTTGTGGGAGGAGATTAACAAGTCCCTTGCAGTTGTAATGAAGGAATTGGTTCCGTGGATAGTGGAGAACCTACCGTAATACCATTTTCCTCCTCTGCCAAAATCCCATTTAACTCAATATAATATTACACCGTTAACTTTAACTCAATATAATTTTATATATATATATATATATATATATATATATATATCAATTTTTCTATTGTCAATTCAAACTGAAATGAGATATATCAGTTCCTTACTACATGCATTTGTCAAAGCATCTTTTAAATCCAATAGCTCACATGTAAGAAACTGATATATCTTATATCAGTTCGAACTGATATAAGATATCTTATATCAGTTGTAGAATATATATATATATATATATATATATATATATAATTATTCGTTTCAAAAACCAAAAGAAAAAATTGATTTCCAAAAAATATCTAAAATAAAATAATGTTATCCTTTTTTTTTATCAAAATGCCACTCATTGAAAAAATTGATTTCCAAAAAACACCTAAAATAAATTAATGACATCCCCTTATTCACAAAAATGTCATTCATTAGATAGAATTGAATGGAATTATATGGAATTGAATGGTATGACCACTTTCTGCCACTTTCTGCCAAAAATAGTCATTTTGAAATAAATTCTCAATCTAGTGGTCATTTTGATAATGTCATCAAATTGATGACCGCCGAGATAATTATCCCATCTTAAAACTTAAATATCAAAATATTCTAAACATACTTCATTTGTTTCAAAATTATCATTTTTATCTAATAACACTCTTAATTAAAAGATACCCCATTAAAAAAATTTAATTAAACTTTTCAACAAATTCGTTTTATTTTAAAATTATCCATTATTACTTTTGATGAATACTTGATACATAATACTCTCGCCAACAGGAGCGTAGCTTCGTTGGTAGATGGACGAGTTTGGGGCTTGGGCAAATGACTCTCAGGTTAGCGACTCGAATCATATCAATGACGAAAGCTTTCAAAAAAAATATCTAATTCCGAATTAATAGATATTATCAAAAAAAAAAAACATGATAATCTCATATTGTAACGAAATTGATGTTGCAATGAAATACAACCCTATAATTATTTATCCTTATTTTGTTAATAAATCCTAAATTGAAAACCTTGAATGATCAAAGAAGAAGTAAAAAAATAAAAATAAAAAATTGAGCGAAGCGAAGTTTCTTCATCCATTAATATCAGACCATATTTTGGTAAACACAAACTGATGTTGCTTGAGAAACCAAGAAACAAAAGTAGACAAATTGAGAAGAGTTTGTTTTCCCCGAAAGAAATGGAAAAGAGTTTTAAAATTGTCTTTTTATGTATCAAATTTAATCTTGCGGCATATTGTTCTCCATCAATATAGGATTTGCTTATGGTTGCATATTATCCTCTATCACTTCCCATTAAAAAAAACTTTAAAATACCGTGAAAAAAAAGAAGATATTTTAGGGTTTGTAAAACACTCAAGAAGAAAAAAAAAATAGAGTTAGATTCAAAAAATTTGGTTTGGATTGTCTTTAAAAAAAATTTCTGTCTTTGGTAATTTTTATTAATGTTAAAATTGTCATTAACAAATTATTAAAAATGGAGTGTAAAAAGATATTTGATGGATTGTTAATAGCATCACTCTTTTTTAAATTTATTTTTATTTTATTAAATTAATGGTAAAATGATGGTATTACCCTTCAAGGTTTTAAAGTTAACGGTCAACATTGATCAAACCCTAAGGGCAAAGGAGATCAATGTCAGTTTTCGATAAAATTGTTTGTGCATGTAAAAGGGCAAACATCAGAGAGATACGATGTTATGCTCTACTTTTTAATTTGTGCTTCATATGTGAATGTAAATACATGACCCCATAAGGGTGTTTGGAAGACTTTTCAACTAGAGTTTTTGGTGTAAGGGTGTGTTTGATATGACTTTTTGATTTACTGTCAGTATGGGTGATCAAACCCTGTTGATTCTGGGAATATCCAGGACTATGAACATATTGATAACTCGTCGATCTACTAGAATAACGAGAAAACAAACAAAAGAAATCTTATAACTACATTTTATTCATCAACTCAAGCCTCCATTAAATGGTTACAAAGCTCCCTTAAACAGGATTAGAACAATGAAAAGAAGGAAACAATTCAAAATTAAAATAAATCATAATCATCTCTCAATCAATATAAATCATCCTTAATTTGAGCATCCAAAATTAATCAAAATCACCAAGATTTTGTCAATCTTAATGATTTTAATTAAATTGAAAGATAATAGGAATCTTTAGAATATTGTGATCATTGTAATAATTTGAGTCCTATTTTTCCATAATTCGTAGAGCCATCTTAACCACACGTTCTTTATCACTTTTCAAGTAGAGCTTTTGGTGTAAGGGTATGTTTGATATGTCTTTTCATGTAGAGCTTCTGGAATAAATGGTGTGTTTAATATGACTTTTCATGTAGAGCTTCTGAAATAGAACTTTTAGGAGTAAAGCTATTAATTTGAGTAGAGCTTTTAACAAAAAGTTGTATGTTGTTTGGTATTCAATTAAAAAAGTGTTTTTAAGTTAGTAGGTTGTTTGGTAATAACTTCAGAAACGTTTTTGGTTGTGATAAATTAAAATTAAGGGCATATACAAAATATTTCTAAATTATGACTCGAAATAAAAAAAATTACCAATAAATAGACAAATTAATTCCATAAGAATTTCTTTGATATTCAAATAAAAAAAAATCAGAAGTTTACTAGAAAATTAAGAAAAATTAACTAAATATCTATAAATAATCAAAAGAAACAGTTTAAACAAAACACAGATACATAGCAAATCAAACAAGCATATTAAACAACATAACAATAAACATTAAACATAAGCAGCATTTTTTTTTGTTATTTTGTTTTAAAAGAAGCATATATAATATTGTTTATGAATATCAAAAAATATTATAAGTGATAATTTGAACTTACAGATGAAAAATGAAAACTTCAATAATTTGAATGCCAATGAAGATAGGAAGATAAAATGAATGTGTGATAAATATTAAAACAAGATAGGGCTATGTAATGGAAGGGGTATATGATGGAATATTTAAAATTCATAGAGTATAGTGTTAGGTTTAGGTTGTGTGTTGGTTTTGTAAGTTCCTTATTTGTGATGAGCTCATTTCTGTGACAAACTATTAATGGGATAAATGTTGTAAGGGTAGATCTAGGAGAATGGACTTGATCGTGATCAAAGCTCCCTCCGGCATCCTCAAAGCTTCAAGAGCGAAGAGCTACAAATGTAAAACGTTTGACTTGTACTCTTGAAGAGATTAGATGCACACACGTTCACGTGCACACACACACACACTCATGACATTCATTTGTGTTGTTTTATTGTCTTTTTGTGTGCATTTCACCATTCACACATTTGCACATGTTGCATATAGGTTAGTGTGTTTGACCGCATGAGAATGCCTCTTTCTTCTCATTGTTGCTGTCTTTGTGTCGTCGTGGTGAACCGCGAAAAACCTTCCAATGGTTTTAGCAATCCAAGTGTCGTCTTGTACCACTGCGATAAATGGGACATTCCTTCCAGAGGATTTCACGGTTTAAATGTCGTCTTTGAGCATGCAAAAATCGATCTTGAAAACCCTCCAGTGGTTTTTGTTGTCGTTGTGTCGTTTTTGAGAACCGCGACAATTGGCGCGAAGTTTTCTCCAGTGGTTTTCACAGTCCATGTGTCGTCATGGACCGCGGAGTTTTCTCCAGATGAGTCACCGAACATCAAACTCGCTGCCTATGGAAGTGTCCGTGCCGCAGCACAAGTAGCGGTCGTGCAAATATATTATAGGCTGTAATCCCTCTTTCACAACACACAACTCTCAATCATTAATCCCTCTTTCACAAGCACATCACACAATGGGTTTTATCAACTATTTATCTTCTCTTGTTATTTTCGTTACGTGTAACTAACTTCATACTAGGGAATCAACGTGAACCTCTATGAATGCTCTTTGTTAGAATTGATTATATTTTAATTAATTTAAGTTTTGATTCATTCAATTCATTCTATGGCTTAATTATTTATTTTTGTTAATGCATGATTATACGTTGGCATGATTTTAGGGTTTTGATAATTTAATAATTGAGTTTGGAGTGTTGATTTACACACAATCTTAATTATATTCAATTGAATGAGTAAAACTGATCTTAGCATTGATTTATGCAAGTAGGTTTTGGTTCATTAGTTCTCGTACTTAATGGGTTTTCGGTTGTAGTTTGCACAATTGATTTATGGGTAAATTATAATTGAGAACACTTGAGTCATCCTAGGATCATACGGTAACAATCAAAATTAAGATAAGAACGAACCCTTAACTTGATTAATATCTTTTTCACGAGCCAATTCGAAACATTAAGTATCATAGTTGGGGAGTATTGATGAACTAGTTCTTTCATCTCATGATTATAACACCAATTCTTTGTTAAATTGCTTTCTTAGATAATTTAATAGTTTAATTCAATTCACAACAAATCTCTTAGTTATTTTTAATCTAATTAGAATTAGAATTAGTTATAATTAATAAAGATAGGTCAGAAAAGTACTACAGCCATTTCCTGAAAGTAGACATAGTAGTTGTAGGGTTACATTTAGGGATCGATACCCTTTCTTTGTTGAATCAACCTACGTAATCATGTAGTCGTTCTCCTCTCTTTTGGGTAACGGTGTAAATATCATCCGACTGTTTTTTCAACTTCCTGCTGCTAGCGAATTGTTCGACAAATGTATCAGTTAACTGGGCGAATGAACTGATCGAGACATTGGGCATATTGGTATACCACTAGAGTGCAGATCCTATAAGACTTGAACCGAATCCCTTGCACATGCACACCTCCATCCGATCTCTAGGGATTGCTGCTGTAAACATCCGCTGTTTGTATTGGGAGATGTGCTTGTCTGGATCGGTCGTTCCGTCATATTGTTTCATGTTCAGGAAATTGAACTCCTTTGGCATCTCCATTAACGCGATCTCATCTACGAATAGAGAGTTAGAGAAACTGTTTGCTGCACTCCGCATGATATGAGCGAGCATTATTGGGATCCTTTGGATCATAGTTTCTATTTCTACAAACTTGCGTGCAACCTCAGGTTCAGAAAAAAAGGATTCGATTTTACCATTTCGTTGTTTGAGAGGTATTGCTGGTTTGAATCCCTTTGCATTCCAAACGGGGTCGATGGATTGGCTAGAGTGGCATTTGCATCCGTCGCCAGTATTGGTTCATTGAGATCGACTAGTGGATCTATTTGTACCCTTGCAGATTGATTCTTTTGTCATCGTGTGCTTTGTTCTGGATCCTCAGTCAATATTTGCTCACATGATCGATTGTTGTAGATTGACATTTGTTCTAGTGCAATTTGCGCATTGGATAGTAGATCAAGTTTTCCCTACAGCTCATGGGTCTTGGCTCGAACTTCTTTGTTCTTTTTTTCAAGGCTTTAAAATTGAGCTGCATTTTCTGTCATTTAAGCTGCGAGAACCTCGAGTTGTGCTTTGATATCTCTAGAGTAAGTCATCGTATTTGATTGGAACTAGGATATGTATTTGATTAGGAAAAGTACCAGGGCCTCACGGTGGGCGCCAAACTGTAGTCGATCAGATCTATAGTTAGATGTTTCGTCGAGCTAGGCACTTGCAACTTGCGAATTAAGAGAAATTATGGAGTGATGATCAAACCACATGAGGGGGAGGGGGGGGGGTTCCTTTTGGGGGACTCTCCGATGCTCAAGTCAGAATTTCGTTCGATGAGCAAAATTAAATTGAAAAAGTTAAGAGAATAACAAATTGTATCACTCGATGTATCGAATCGAGCTATTGATTGATATGGATAGGTCGACGTTGTGTATCGATGAATCTGACGAGTGGATGCCCAAGGGGTTCCTTGACTCGACTTGGGTCGATCGAGGATTGGGTCGATCAGTTTCTTAGAATGACTGGGTTGATCTCTGTTAGATTGTTGAACTGCAATAAATGAAAGGGGAAAATTGTGGAGCTCATCAATAAATGAAAGGAAATAATTGCAGAGCTCAGTTTAGAGAGCTTTCGTTTATTAGAGATGAGGAAATCATGACCCATTTCTTTGAGAATGGGTTTGATACTTATAGTGAAGTCCTGGAGCCTTCACTACTCTTCTTCTTTTTGCGAGAGCGTGGATCTCATGCCCTTTGTTAGGCTTTGAGATTTCTATAACGCTTTTCATGATTATGACTAATTAAGATGCCTTTGACATCGTGTTTATCTTGGTCTGATGCCCCAATGGACCGGACAAGGTTTTGGTGCCAGTTCTATATTAGGCCCATGTTAGCTTTAGTTATTCAGGCTCTTGTTTATGCCTTTTTATATTGTACGAATAAACTTGATTTTATTTTTATCCCCTATTTAGTTGTGGACTTTGAATATTGGGCAGTAGGCTAGTTTTTGACCACTACACCAAGTCAAATGGATCAAACCATTATGCTCCGACCAGTCTCGTTTGATCCGATATTTCTATAATTATTTTTAAAATATTAAAAATATAAAAGGATAAACAATACCCTAACATATCTATCGTTTTGTTTGATCATATTTTATATTTGAATTAAGGTTTATTAAATTTAGATGTTGTGTTATATTAAATATAAGTTTATATATGAATTTTATTTATATGTTAAACTTTAGGTTTAAATCTTCATTTATAGTTTATGTTTAAACTAAAAGTGTATGTTTGAATTTTAATATTTTTTGAATTTAAGTCCATCTCCTCACTGTTTTTCTTTTTTCCAAAAATCAAGAATGTTGGCGCCAAAATTTCGTACTTTGTACGCACAAGGCTTCTACCCATAAAGTATTGTTTGATTTGGGCCATTAGGTCTCACATTTTTATCTTAAAAAAAGGTCTTCATGGGTTAGGACCAACCTTTACTTGTTTAGTTATTTATACCACAAATTAATCTGATTTCAACTAATGTGTTAGAAAATCCTCTAACAACAACCCTAGTCAATGGCAACTTAAAAAAAAAAAACAACCCCAATCAAGAATAATTTGTGCTTTTTTTTACTTTGTATGCACAAGGCAACAATCCACGGGGCATTTTCCATTTTTATGTTTTACTGTTTTGTCTTTATAAAGGCCATCGTAGGGTTAATTTTATTTTTAATTAATTTGTTTATCTTAATTTTAATTTTTTTTAAAATATTAAAATATTTTGAGGTTTAGAAATGAGACAGACTCGAACCCACAACCTTATGGTATAGGTTTGAGAAACTTATCCAATCAATTTTACTCAAATAAGAAAAATTATACTTCAACAAATTCTATTCAGGAATTTATTTAATACTTATGAAAAATGTATGAATCAATTTGATCAAAAATATAAATCATGACGAGATGATGTTGATTCGGTTTATAAGGTCACAAGGAACCTTATAACAAAAAAAAAAAAAAAAAGCCAAGTTTATGTAATATTTAAAAGAAGAAGAAGAAAAAAGAAAATCACGACTATTTGGAATTTAAAAAAGCAGACTTATTTGGTATTATTTTTTCATAATTATTAAATCGAGTTTAATAATGCCGGGTTAGAAAAATTAATGAACTCGCTCCGAGTGAACTCAATAGTTTTTTGAAAACAGGAAGAAGAAGCTCTCTCTCTCTCTCTCTCTCTCTGCACTTTTTCTCCGCCAATTCAAAATTTCGTCGATATTCGCTTAAATTTATTGGAGGGCAACCCAATAATGCAATAATCAATAATCCTTCGTCGTCATCTAGAAGCTTTTCTCTTTTCACAAAAACAAAAACAAAAACACACACTCACTCTCTCTCCCTCTCTCTCTCTCTGTACTTTTACTACTTTTTTCTCACTCACTTGCCTCATCTTCTTCAACACCACCACCAGTCACCACCAACTCTCTCTCACTTTGCTTTTTGTTGCCACGCCACAAAAATCCAAAGCTGCAAGAAAAGCAAAATCTCTAGTCGAAATCTTCAAATTTACAGTCGTTTCAGTTGTTTCTTCACTAGATCTAAACTAGAACACTCTTCATTTTCAGGTAGTCATGTTTACTTTCTTGAAATTTGGTTCCACATTATGTTTTTTTTTAATATAAAAAAAAACCTTTTAAGCTACTCTCTCGCGTAGATCGAAGAGAATGCTTTTGAGTTTCAGCTAAACAACCTGCATTTTGTGTGTTTAGATTTAAGTCCAGAAATGGGCGTTCAAGTGTTGAGGGCTTCGGTTTCTCGTTGAAAAACTTGAACTTGTAAGTAGTTTTATTTATTTATTTATTTTATTTTATTTTGTTTGGTGGCTTTGTTCGCTTTTGGTTGCACTTGTGCTTTTTTGGTGGTTGAGAACAGAAGGATAAATCAACATTTAGATATAAGATTTATTATTTTATAATTTGGATTGTTATAGAGTGAAAATGACACTTGAACTTAAACAAAAGCTTGTAATGCAAATTATGCAAATGCTAATCATATATCTATTTTTTTCTCTCATATTGTCGGCAACAAAATGTGAAGAAGAAAATTTGCATCTCCTTTTTATTGGGTATGCTTAGTTATCAGACGTTTTGTTCAAGTTAGCGAATGGAGCCTTTTGTTTCTTGAGGTCCTGTGTTTTGATTTATGGCACCTTTTATTGAAAGACTGACAATGTACGAACAAAGATTCACTTCAAGTTGTTGATTTTCGTTTTCTTGTGGTTTTGGATAAGGGTTTGTGCTGTTGATATATTACAGCAAGTCCTAAAATGGAGGACCCAGTTGTGGAATTGAATGGAGATCCTGTGAAAAAGTCCCAAAATCCAGAGAAAAAGTCATCAGCAAGTTCAGTTGAGAATGTGAAAAAGGTTACAAAATCTGGGAAGCCTAGTGCTGCTGCAACGTCAAGGGTCTCAGCACCAACTAGTTCCAGTATCAGAAAGAAAATAGACCCTAAAAGTGGATCTGAATCAAGTTCAAGTCTGACCAGACCAACTGTTAGTGCTTCTTTGAAAACTTCAAATTCAGTTCCAGTGATTAGAAGAAACAGCACTGGTGGATTGCCTGAGAAGTCATCATCGACCTCTACAGTGAAGCGAACGACCACTGTTAGTTCAACTGTGGGGAAAAAGGCCACTCCTTCGCCTTCAGAACCACTTAGGCGGTCGCTCCCTGAACTTAGAAGAAGTTCATTGCCTTCAGTTGTTACTAAACCCACAAGCACACGAGCAAGTGTTTCAGAGACTAGGAAGTCAGTTCCAGTGTCACCATTGAGCCGGAGTTTGAACAAATCAACTGGGTCTGATGTCTCTAAGCAAGATACTGTCAAGAAAGCTTCAATTAAGCCGGCGTTGTCAGTTTCCTCTTCTTCAAGAAGGGTTTCTTCTACGTCATTGGATAGTAGCACTAGCAGTGTGAATAAGAAGACAATTTCCAAGGTTTCTTCTCCATCGGCTCGGTCACCTTCTATTTCTAGTGGGTTGAGAACTGGGTCCTTATCGTCATCTCTGGATAGGAGTTCAAATTTATCTGGACGGAGGAGAACAGGTACACCGGAAAGCAGGGATTCTCGGTTCATTGTTCTTCCTCAGGTGGAGATCAAAGCTGGAGATGATTTGGTAAGCACTAAGTTTGCAACGTTTTGAAATTTATATGATGGTATACAATAACTTCAATTGGAATTTATCTCTTTGGAAATCAGTATTCTACTTTCCAGTGAAATGTTTGTAAAACAATTTTTTTTTTCTTTTTAAACAAAACAAGAATTCTTCATTGGATAAAAAAGCATGTACAAAGAAGACGATGATAGCCAGCCTTAGCTTACGAAAATTGCCTAGGTCAACAGCAAAAGAATACACAAAACCAAAAGATGAGCCTTTCCAAAAAGTCCTCACAAAATGAAGAAAGAAACTCTCGATCAGTTTACAGTCGCCTCCCAATTATTGTTTATAAAGAGGAGATGTTTGTAAAACATACTTATATAACTGAATCTTACATTTTTTTGGCAATAAACATATCTGTAAAGTGTAATCCTTTTATCATGTGGTTTTAGTGTATTTTTTCATAGAATAAAACATTTGCCTTAAGCACGGTTTGACAGGTTTGTACATGGTTGCAAATTATTTGAGCCTCTTAATATTATGAGGCCTTTACCACATAACGAGCTATTGCTGGGCTACATCTTCCTAGGTTATAACTTTGACTCTTAAGTTCTGTTTATGACTTTGTTACTACTCTTTAGTTTCTTATATTTTCTTGAAACAGCTTTATTGGATACAAAGCAGAATTGCTTGACATGAGTGATGTAGTTTACCAATGTTTATGGTTTTTTTTACGACACACTGTGGTGGGTTTGGGCGTTGATTAACCAAACTTATAGTCTTAAGTGAATTGTATATAATCATTACTTGTTTATATGTAAATTCATAGTAATGGAGCTTTAAATTCAGTATGCAGAAAGACCTTCTGGACTCTGGACTAGTCGGTATCTTCATGAGATTAGATTTTTTTTTTGTAGTCATTTTTCTGCCTTTAATACAATGACATCACCTTAAAAGTCCTGGAAAGGTATTTTGTGATTTTGTTTTTCTTTTCCAGAAACCAGATAGTCATTAGGGTTTATTGTGATGTCACTAGAATACTTAAAGTGGTTTATGGATGACCAAGCGGAAACACCCCAACGCACCTGTGTAGCACGCACGCCTGCGTGTGTCTAAGTAAGGTGTCTTAGAGATGTCAAGGAAAACAAAACATAGAATAACGGTAATTTCAAGATGTCCTTTGTTTAAATGTTGGTTTAAATCTAATTTGTGGACATGCCAACTGGTATATCATGTTCCACATTATCTGCTATACTGTAAATGCCATAATTCTTTTCAGTTGAGTGTGAACTCTACTCCCTTTATCTTTTGATACTTTTTGTTTGCATGCGTTGGGGAAAAAGCCACTTGAGATCCCCTGGTATTTATGGATTACACTGTTTCTCCATGCCCCTCATTTCCTTGCGTCTCTCAGTCTTGTCCATGCTGAAGATATATGATAATTTATGATACTGTATTTTATTTTGTTTATCGTTTTAAATATTCAATTTTGTTAAATATGAGGTTTGTGTTTGCCATACTTTCTTTTATTCTTATGAGTGCTTCTTATCATCCTAGAGGTTGGATCTCAGAGGTCACAGAGTTCGCAGTCTCAATGCTAGTGGATTGAACTTGCAACCAAATCTAGAGGTAAATGAGCTTATTTTGGATTAGTTAGTGCCTAATTGTATATGTAAAAACTGTTCAAATAAGACCCTTTTCCATTATTTTGGGAAACACAAAATATATTTTAAATTTATGTTTTTGTTATATTTTGGCCATCTTGTTCACATATATGTATTTTTTTTTCCTCCATTGGCATAATTTCTTTTTCGTTTCTTAATAAAAAAGACACATATTAATATTTTAGATAATGAAAGATTATAATAGTAGTAAACCAACAGTCTAGTCTTCTCATATATTGTTAGACGCCTTTTATTGTCCTCGACTCCTTGTTGTTGTTACCATTCCCTGTGTAACAACTTTATTCTTTAAGGTTCGACCGGTTAACTAAATTCCATTGGTGTAGGCATCATGTTAAGATACTTTTGATAATGATGTCTATAGGCATTGCTGCTATGTCAGGGGAATTCATTGTGCAAGCACCACCTCATGTCGACGACATGGCTTCATAACATTTGAAAACCCTGTTTACAACATAAATTAGGGACTGTCAAGCACCTCATGTTGACAACATGGCTCCATAACATTTAAAAACCCTGTTTATGACATAAATTAGGGATGCATCAAGCACCTCATGTTGACAACATGGCTTCATAACACTTGAAAGCTTTGTTTACACATAAATTAGGGATGGAAACAAGGGAGGGTCTGGGATCATAACCCCCCATCACCGTCTCTATTTAAGGTACAGATCCCCATCTCATAACCATACCCATCCTCAAACAGGGTGGGGTGGGTACACGGATCCCTACTTTCATTGAAGAGTTTTTTTTAATACCTAAAGCTTTGGAATTAATGAAATAAATAAATCAAGATAGTTTGATTATTATGATAAATTATTTAGCTGATGACTGATTTTTAGATTAAATGTATGGGCTGCAAGTTTGTGTTTGACAATCTGTTACAATATGGAAACATGTGCTGTGTGCATTTCCAGATCATACGTTATACATCTTAGAATCATAGAGTAGGAAGGCTGGAATCATTTGAGGTTAGAATGACTAGGTGGTACTGGCAGTCTGGCATGTATTACTTTAGTAGACATGTCGTAGACAACTAGCCATTCAGCATGTCCTGTTGATGTCTCATGTTTTCATGTTTAGCCTTGTTTTTTTAACTTTATAGAAGTTATTATCATTCCTTGGCCTAATAATCCTCTTTTACAGTTTGTTTATCTCAGAGACAATCTCTTATCTACACTGGAAGGAATTGAGATACTGAAGCGGGTGAAGGTTTGTTGTTCCCCAATTTACACATTTGCATTCTTCATCATCTCTTAGGCTTCTTTTGCATACTCTTTCTCTCTGTTTCAGAAATTAAAAAATCTTTGAACTCCATCTGAAGCTAGACAGTTGGTGTGTTTTTTGCCATTATTTGCCAATATGAATGGTAACTGGTTGGTAGCACTGTTTTATTTTCAGGTACTTGATTTGAGTTTCAATGAATTTAAAGGGCCAGGATTTGAGCCTCTTGAGAATTGCAAAGCACTACAGGTTTGCTTTGTGTTTACCATCAGTGAGAGAATTGTGTTATTCATAATGTAAGTTCCTGAATTTTATTAATACCCGCAGCAACTGTATCTTGCGGGAAATCAAATCACATCACTTCAAAGCCTTCCACAGCTTCCTAACTTGGAGGTAGGCCTTGAAACATTTTTCAGCTTATTGATCATATATCACTATTCATATATTATTTTCGCCACCTTAGCTTCTTTGTGTCTAATGCAATTATTATTCATTAATTAACTATTTTTTCTCTCCTCTCTCTTTAGTTTCTCTCCGTTGCTCAGAATAAGTTAAAGTCTCTTTCAATGGCAAGTCAGCCTCGACTGCAGGTTTGTTAGGTGTTTTCATTCTATGCCACTTAATGTTTCTTCTTGAGGTCATAATTACATCAACTTAATTAATTGCTTGTTGTCTTCTTTTTTCCTCTTCCCCCTTTTCAGGTATTAGCTGCTAGCAAAAACAAAATATCAACCCTAAAGGGTTTTCCCCACCTACCGGTCCTTGAGGTTAGTGTTCTAATTTTTATTAATATGTCTCAGATGCTTATTTTATTAAAGGATTAAGTAATTGCTCAACAAAGAAAAACTGGTTTACCAGATAGTTTTACATCTCACATATTTTCTCATAATCTCATTTAGTAGTTGATGGTGTAGTACATATAGGGCCCGTTTGAGATAACTTTTACTTTTGGCATTTGGTAGTAGAAGAAGAGAAGTTAAAGCCTGAACTTTTCAGTTACTGTTTGGATGATATATTCCAAAAGAGCTTTTGTATCAGGAAGAATTTTTGAGACTGTTTGGTTGGAACATTTTAAAATCTTTTCTAATCCTAATATGACCTTTTTACCCTTGAAGAAGAGCTTTTGAGCCTGTTTGGTTGTAACTAATTAAAATCACTTCTAACTATGATATAACATTTTTTATCTTAATTGGAATAAATAATATATGTACATTTAAAAAAAATAAAAGTTTACTTCATATGGGATAATATAACATTCTTTCAATTATATCTCCTTAGAAAATATATATTAAAATAAATAAAGTAATAAAATTCATTTAACATTATAAATACATTCGTGCATAATAATTTACTACAAATTAAGTACAATAATTGTACTTAAATAAATCTTAATGATAAATTAAGAAAATCATTCCCTTTTCATGTTCAACTTTTTTTTTTTTTATAAAACACTGAGAAATATAAAACTTGTTTCAACGGCATATGAAAAATCATTCTCTTTTCATGTTCAACTTTTTTTTTTTGACCGGTTGAAATATCATTCTAGACCATGAAATATTAACAGTGAGCAAACAATGCAAGAGATAAAAATCATATTAGATAAAATATTATAGAATTGAGAATAAGTCATGTCTTCTCACCCATGTATTCAAACAACTTGAACAAGCAAAGAGAGTTTGCCTCCTTCATATCAAAATATACATCACCAGAAGACTCACTAAGACTAATAAGATAAACCAATCCACCAGCTAATATGTAAGGAACAAATCAATCCCATTCACTATTCTTTCTAGATGCTACCGGTCACTCTAAGCTTTAATTCTTTCCGGTCTCCTCCAGAGAAAAATAGAAAACAGAGCCATACTGAATTGGAGCAGGTGCCCTCCCAGGCTGGAAAGCTTCGAAATGCAAACAGAAGCTCGAGAGAAGCTGCCACCTACTCCAGTGCAAGACATTTGATGTTACCTAGTATGTGCCTGCAAGTGGGGTAGCGATTGTGCACCATGGGCTTGCATCCAGAACATATCATGTGTCCATTTGAACACTGCAACAAAACAGAACATTAATGGAAAGAATACAAGCAACCAATTACATCATATACGTTCTCCTAACATTTCTTTCTCAGCAATAGCGTAAGTATCAAAATAGCAATAAAAATTAGAGTCCAAAAACTAGCCAAATTGCAGAATACAGGATTTGATCAGTCTATAAAGTAACAGATTTCTAGCTTTTGGATGGAAGCACCCCTGCAGCTCACTTATATCCATGTTTTGTTATTCAACAACAAAGGTACCAATCGATTATGTATCAAATTTTGATCCACTAACAAGTCTATTGTTTCTCTTCATTAGCAAAACGAGATTGTAAGACTTGAGGTATCTATTAATATATAGGAAAAGTATAAAAAATTAAACCCAGCAAACAACTTGCAAATCAAATTTCAAAAACCCAACCCCATCTGTTCAATAGAAATCACAAATGGGTTTTTCTTTTAGAAAAAAAATTCATTAGATAGTTTCAGAGATTAAAATGCTTTATAGAGATTCACAAATGATCCTAATCATATTTAGTCCTTTGTAATAACGAGCCAAATTATATTAATCAAATCAAGTTAAACAATGCATTATATTATTCCAGAAAAATTGAAACCTCCAATCGAAAAAGAAAGTAAAACCCCCTATTCTTATCAATTTGTTTACTATTAGAATTCCAAATCATTATGCATACGCATTAGACTCAAATGCTATCCAAATATAAAAATTGGATCGTAATCCAAAAACCCAACTCAAAACAAACCAAAAAAATGGCACTAAAATAGAAACCCACTTCACATGTATAAACCAGATCCGACTCTTATCAATACAAAACCTCCAAATGCAAAATTAACTAAAACCCACTTGCATTTACAACAATAAAAACCCACACTGAAATGCCAAACCACCCAGAACACATTTGCAAACATCCATAAATAAACACATACACTGCATGTAAAAAGTAAAAGAAAAATTCAATAAGTTTCAGAGAAATTTGAGGTCAATTATTGCACTTTAAATCCAACAGTCAAACAAGATAAACTACAAAAACTAAAAGCAGTGATGATCATCGAATACTTACTTGGTTGAATGGATTTTGTCAGAGCAAAAGACAAGAGTTGATGCTTAGTTCTTCGAAATCGTATCAATTGTGGAGTTTACATGGTGAGAGTTGGTGGGTTTCCATGGAAATTTGGTTGATTGTTTTAAAAACTCAAAACATAGAAAGGATTTGAGGAGATTTTAGATAAAAATGACAGTTAGGGTTCATTTGAAAAGGGGGAAAATCGTGTTTGCATATGTTAGAGCAGTGAGATTGTGAGAAGGATACAATTGGAATTATTGATTTGTTATTTATACCTATAAGGGTAAATACATCATTTTAAAAGTTTCATTAAACCTCATTTCAGCTTCCCTGTTTTTTCTAGAAGCTCCTTTAGCCCAAGCCAGTTGGACCTGACTTTTGTTAAAAGAACTTCTAATCATGATAAGCACTTATTGAGCTCTCAATAAGCTTAGCCAAACAAGGCCATAATGCAGTATCAGTTGCCTGAGTAACTTTGATTCATGTATGCATGTATCTAAATATGTATGCTTCAATGGTTTAAATCTTCTAAATATTGTAATTTATGGAAGATGAAAAAAATGGAATAATGTAGTTATCTGGTGTCATTCAAAATTTTCAGGTGCAGGTATTTGAGGTTAAGCCAATTACCTGTTTTAAAATCTAATTGATTGCTTTCAGAGTTTCAGTGCTTACTAAAAGGCAAAGATTGTAATAAAATATTAAAATATGAACACAGGACATTTTGAAATCTGGTACAGAGATGTCGTACCTTGTACTTGAAACTAAAACCAAATATAACCTCTTTAATTTAATACTTGAAAAATTAATATTCTTTTATATAATAAATTTTGTTGGTCCCAAGTCCCAACTTGGGATAAGATAAATTAATAATTTCGATTAAATTATAAGATAATACATTTATGAAATTCCCTTGTTAGAATTTGTGGTCCCACTCATTCCATAAATTAATAATTTGTTAAAAAACACATATAGGGTGATGTTTTCTTGAAATATGAAATTATTGTTTGTTTTTCTTGAAGTCCAAGTTTAGTTGGATTTCATTTCTAATTTTTCCTAATGCACTTTAAAGTTCCGTGGATGTATTCACATATCACAATAAAAAAATATTTAGTGTCAAATGTCAATGACATTATGCTTTGAGTGCTTCATTGCATGTAAAATGTTCCAAATTTAATAAGAATCTTTAAACCTGAATTGATTATATGTGTAAAATGCATGTTTGCAATTAAAGAAAATAATACCCATTCAATATCTTCATAAATTAATAAGTATTAATTTATCAATTAATTAATATCTTGCTTAATTACTTGATTTAATATGGTCCCAATGTTATTAATTTTAGTGGTTATATTGCAAATGTTTTCTGGTAAATAATTTATCTATCCACTTACTGCAAGGGCACAATTTTATAGTTCTGTTTTTAATGCTGTGCTTCAGCATTTGCGAGTGGAGGAGAATCCTATACTTAAGATATCTCATTTAGAAGCTGCTTCCATTTTGCTTGTTGGTCCTACTTTGAAGAAGTTCAATGATAGAGGTATTTATAACATATGTAAATCTCAGTTGGAAACCTAATTATTTTTTTGGTTCTTCTGTAAAGCCTATAAAAATTATACTACTTAGCTGTGAATTCCTTTTCAGTAGCTCTTTAAACTATCCTCTTCCCCATCTCATTGTTTGCTATTTGGGAAATTCTTGTAGATCTTTCTCGAGATGAATTAGCAATAGCGAAGCGTTATCCAGCACAAACGGCTTTGTGCCTTAGAGATGGTTGGGAGTTTTGTCGTCCAGAGCAAGCAGCAGGTACATATTTGGAAAATTACTTTATATTATTATCTACTTTTGCAAATTGCCAATGGTTCACTTTCATAGTCTTTGAATAAAGTTTTCTCTTTCCTATCAAAGAAAATAATAACAATAATAAGAAGATCACAAATGGCAGGTTATGTTTGGTTTTCACCCTTTTTGGGACAAGTTACTATTGCACTTATCTGGTTTTCTAAGAAAGTAGGAATTAAATTAACTGATAATTAAGGAGTGCATGCCTGATTTAAATCTGTTCTTTCATTTCGTTATGGATATCAAATGGGAAAAAAATGTGCTTGCATTTAATTATTTATTTTCTTTAGATGCGAGTGTTTTGAAAAATTACCTTTTTGATTTGCTGGGTTTTTTTTTCCAACTTTTCATATATGTGAGCTGTCATGGTTATAATAGGATCAACATTCACAATCTTTAACTGATCTGCATTTGTCTCATTCCTGCACCTTTGCATGAATACCATATAAGCCACTAGTACCCCCACTTGTTGGCAAGTTGAATTTTGGATTGTCTTGTGGAGATTGCAAACCTATCGCTTCATTTATAATGGCATCATGTTGACAAAAATAACATGTTTCTAGTAACTGTATACTGACTTAAAACTTTAAGCTGTTTGGAAAATGTCCAACAGCAATCCCAAACACACATAAACACCACATTAACACAATTCGAATAAATCTTGCACCACTTCAAATACACTAACAAATGCACTACCCAGAATATTGCAATAACATAATAGGTCAATACTATCTTGCAAAAAATAATAGGCAGCACCAAAAAATCACCTTCTCTATACTGACATTAACATAAAATCCATCAAACACTCCCCTAAAAGACTAGAAATTCATCAACAAGTAAAGAGGCAGATTTTATTGGATGTGATGATCACAAGACGTCAAGACCCACGAACTGCAACTTAAAAAAATTGAGTGAGAGTGATCTGATTGAGTGACCTAAGTGGAAAAGACGGACTTTGAAAAGTTTAACACAATCTAGAAAGAAATTATGAAAGATGATGCTAACGAAGCTATTTCAGCAACTTCGCCTTGATTTGAGGATTTTCAGTGAGTTCCGAACTTCCAATGAGTTGCCACCAAGGTCTGAAGTTTTCTTGTGGGTCGCCAGCAAGGTCTAAAGCTTTCCGGTTGGTAGCCGGTGTTGGATGGGGCAGTGACTGAAGAAAGTGAGAGACTAGGGTAGCAGGCAAGCAGCTGTTGAAACTCTAGGATTTTATTTTCCTCTGCTATGCAAAGACAGGTGGGGGTGCATTGGGAATCTGGGACAGGGTGTGCTGCGCAACATTGGATTGTTTTTTGGAAGCAAAATTAAGAAGAGGTCTAAGGATCTTTCCACACTGCACACTGTCACGCATTTTTTTTAATAATTAATTTTTTGAAAAGTATAATTTTAATAATTGGTTTTGATTCTTTTGAATCATTGGTAGCTGGGTAATCCCATCCAATTTATTATCGTTATTTTTTCTTTTATAATAAAAAATATATTATGCTTAAAAATACGTTTTATTTTTAAAATTTTAAATTAATTAGGTATTGTGTAGTGAATAAAACTTATTCAAAATTAATTGATCAAATTCGTAACATATCTTAATAAAGTAATGAAACATTAGTTTTAAATTTATCTTCATAATTTATATCATGTAGCAGAATGTAGTGGAATGCAATCGTTTTTTTTTTTAATTGGCACCTTAATATTTAAGAGAAATTTTTTAAAAAGATTAATTTTTTTTTAATAAATCTTGACTCCGGTGCGAATCCTATCCAAAATACTATCCGAATCCAATTCAAAAAATTATCCAAATCCGGTCCGAAAAATTATACGAATCTGGTGTGATTATAATCAAATCTGAATCCAAAATCGTTATACAAAAATTCCAAATTCGAAAATATTGGATTCGGTTTACCCGAATTCGAACAGACTACATCTCTACTGCAAAGATTGCAGCTTACGATAGTGAAACACAGTTGGCAACTGAATGAATATGTATTAGAATGTGTTTTTCGTTTGTGAGTTCAGTTGATGCAAGAATGTTTTTTTGAAAAAAATACATAAAGAAAACACAGTTGCAGTTTTTCAAATTATTTTTTACCCTTTGAATGTAAATGTATTAGAATGTGTTTTTAGTTTGTGAGTTCAGTGCAACTTGATGCAAGAATAAATGAATAATTATGCATTGCAATCATAAACCTTTCATCTATGGAAAGTTTTGTAACTTAAATGTTTGGTTTTATGAACAGACTCAACTTTTCGCTTTCTTTTTGAGCAATGGAGGGATCATTTGCCTTCTGGCCATCTTCTTAAGGAAGCCTATATTGATCAACCATTTGAAGAAGATGCTTGTCGCTGCCACTTTGTCTTTATCCAAGACAGCACCCTGAGCATTGACCCACAACTAGTATTGAAATATCAATGGTTTTTGGGAGAGAGAAAACTTTCAAACTTTGTTGCTATTCCTGATGCCATAGGCGAGGTAACTGATTCTTTGTATATTATAATAACTTTTTGATGAAAGTAAATGAATTCCCATTTTTATGCTAATGGCTTCATATGATATGTAGGTTTACTGGCCAAAGCATGAAGACATCAATAAAATTCTAAAAGTGGAATGTACGCCTGTAGTGGGAGAAACTGAGTTTCCTCCTATTTTTGCCATATCTTCTCCAGTTTCACGAGGTATGTCTTTCATTTTTTATGAATAAATTGCTAATATTTACTACGTGAGGGTGCAACAGAAAAGGTTTTGGGGAACTCATGCCAAGCTCAGGGAACAAGATCTGAGAGAAAGAAACCCTGAATCCCTCTTGATCTAAAATTGAGTTTAGATTAGATATGCGACTTTGGAAGAGTGGTTTTTCTTCGTAGGCGTTAAACTTGAGCAGTATTGACAAAAAAATTGGTCATATTTATAGAAGAAAAGTTCTCCTTAGATTTAAATTTCACTCTCTTTAAATAGAGTTTATTGTGAATTAATATTACTGAAATTTGCTCAAATAGCTGAAACCTGTGCCTGCCCAATTGATTTGTTAGGCTCTTCCTCAGTTTCTCGTACATTTTAGTCACACTATTTTTCTATTTTGTTACAAGCTTCTTTCTGGTTATTTCACACTGGAACTCATATAAGGGTGCAGCATAGCATAAGTCATAGCTGCTGTCCTCTTTTTATTTTTTATTTTTCTGAGAGAAATCAAAGATAAAATTTCATTAAAGAAAGAAGATATAATCAAACAAGCTGTCCATAGACCAGGGATTTCCGGGTAAACTAAGTTCAAAGCTGCTGCTTCATATCTATCTTTAGTTTCTGGTAGTATGTCATAAATCATTTGTACTGAGTACATTGCTCATGGGGACTGCTTATTGATTGTCTTAATTTATATGTGACTTGCATTATGGTTCTCTTCTGATCTTTCTTTTCTGGCATGTATAGGAAGTGGAATACCAAAGGTTTATAGCCTTGAAGTACGTGGGGAACTAGTAGAAGGAAATATTATCAAGGGCTTTCCTGAGGTTGCATGGTGTGGTGGAACTCCAGGAAAAGGTGTTGCTAGGTATGATTACTTGTTTAATAATTATAGTACATGCATATACGTCTGCCAAAAAAATTGTAAAAAGAGAAAATAGATAACAGTACCTTGCAACTCTGTTTACATTTTTAGCTGGTTGCGGAGAAAGTGGAATAGCAGTCCTGTGGTGATTGCTGGAGCAGAAGATGAGGAATATCAGTTGACCATAGATGACATTGATTCAAGTTTGGTTTTTATGTACACACCGGTCACAGATGAAGGTGCCAAAGGGGAACCCCAATATAAGTATACAGATTTTGTAAAAGCAGGTCTGTGGGAATAAAGCTTCCATGCTTATCTGTCCTTCATAATTTTTCATTTTATTTTTTGTTTTGTTAAACTTAATCTAATTTATTTTTACATTGCTATGCACATACTAACATCTATATAGTTTACAACATGAGATTTATTCCTCTAATGTCGTCCTTTTTGGATTTAATAGTTAGGCGACTTATCGAAAGAAAAATTAAAGTTGGACTACTTCCGTTATTTGAATCAATGATTACATAGAAATTTGAGTGGAAAGCATATTTATGCTTTTTAGATAATAATCTATAGAGAGTCTCGTCGGAGTCATTTGATTAAATTGGAATGAACAGACAAGATTTTCTTGTCCCCCATGCAAGAATGACACATAAATTGAGATAATAGTCTATGGAGAGATTTTGGCATAAAGCTCACTAATAGAGGGAGTACACCGAAAGTATGCTACCTGATAGCAGTTAATAATGAAACTAATCTATGGATATATAATGATTATGATATGTAAAGGCTGCAAGGATAATGATTTGAAGTCTATTATTTTGTTGAGATTTCGCTACTAGTTTGGGGTTTTATGCTCTTAAAACTTGTTGGTGTTGCGGTGGATAAAAAATGACTTATGTTTCCTGGTAGCAGCTCCTCCATCTGTCAGTAATGTCCATATTACTGGAGATGCTGTTGAAGGAACTACTATCAAAGGAGTTGGGGAATACTTTGGAGGAAGAGAGGGTCCCAGCAGGTTTGAATGGTTGCGTGAAAATAAGGACACCGGGTCAGTATTCTTTTCCATGATCATGCACATAACGAAATGCGGATGAATTTCTTCTGCTGTGGATTTCCTTGACATTTTTGGGGTTTTGCATAATTTTTATTTTGTCAGAGATCATTGTGTATATTGGATTTTTGTTCTTTATCCTATATCTTCCTATCTGCTTTTCAGTTGTCATTCTGTTGAGTGGGTTATACTTCATATAATATGAAACTTGTAGGTTGTGGAATATTTCCATAAAATATACCGTGAACTTGTTCTTTCAATGATAATTTTCAATTTCTTACATGTTGCCTGTGTTATATTTTCTTTAATAAATTATCTCCATTTTAATGGCTTTTCCTTTTCCTCTTTTGTTGGCAGAGAATTTGTATTGGTATCAACTGGTACATCTGAGTATACTTTGACCAAAGAAGATGTTGGGCATCAATTGGCTTTTGTATATATACCTATTAATTTTGAGGGTTTGTTCATTGCCATTTTGTTTTGGAAAAATGTTTAAAAGCCTGTTTATATAGCTCATGTATGGATTATCTAGTAACACATTGATTGACTTATTTTCAGGACAGGAAGGGGAATCTGTATCAACAGTATCTACTAGGGTGAAGCAAGGTAAATATATTAATGCTTCCATTTAACTGTTGTATTTTATCCTTTGAAGGGTATTTTGAAAAAAATGACTGTTCTGATTTTACTTTAGTTGGCTATTTTCTGACGGCTTCTTGAAGTAAAATTCTTGGCTTGACATTTATGGTTTTTCTAGGCTTGACATTCATGGTTATTGGTACTATGTGCCTATGTCCATTCTTAATTTGAAGACCCTTCACATTCTTTTTCCTCTATTATTCAGATAATCAGTAAATTGAAGTGCCAAATGTTTATCTTCCTTGTAGCTGTCCTGGTATATGGCCTTTGTTATGCGTTGTTCAGCTCATTCACCTCTGTTTATTCTTGTTCTGTTTCTAATACAATTTAAGGGTCTGTTTGGTAATGATTTTTATGTTTAAATTTTTTGTTTTATCGATTTCCATTTGAAAACAAGAAATTGATTTTCATATTTTTAGGATCCGAAAACAGTCTAATAACAATAATTGAAACCAATATTTTGAAAAAAAAAAATTAATAATATTGTAATATGTATTCAGTGCAATTGTTTTCAAAATATATTTTTAACATATTGCAAGAGTAAAATATTGTGTGTAGTTAAATTAATTTAAATTGATTTTATTAATTAAAAAATATAAGGGGATAAATATATATATATTCTTATATTTTTAATTAATATAATAAATTTAAAATTTATTGGTGCTGTTTCATATATATATATATATATATATATTTTAAAATTATTGTAAAAAATATTTTCTTTTAATCTTAGGAAAAGTAATAAAAAAGAATAAATATAAATTATATAATCCATATATATATATTCATTTTATAGGTTACATATTCATTTTATAGGTTCCATATGCCACTCAAATGGTAAAAATAAAAAAAACAAAAGTACAAAACAGGAAAACGTCAAAATGATGTTTCCAGCTTCTGTTCAATAAAAATGAAAAATGCGTTTTTTTTTTCCGGTTTTCTTTCAAAAACATGGTTGACGAATCAATTTCATCGTTTTTAGTTTTCGAAAAACAGGAAACACATTTGTAAAACAATAACGAAAAAGCCCTTAGTTTCTTACTGGCAAGAAACGCAATTTTTTTTACTCCAGATGCTATCATTTTGGTATGCTGCATAGCATTACTATTGTCCCATACTGTCTCACTTTTGATGCTTTTGTATTTACCAAAATTCCAGCTCCCCCAAAAGTTACAAATGTCAAGATAATTGGTGATTTAAGGGAGAACAGTAAGGTCACTGTAACCGGTATAGTTACTGGAGGAACTGAAGGTTCAAGCAGAGTACAGTGGTTTAAGAAAAGTTCATCAACATTGGATGGTGAGAATGGTCTTGAAGCCGTGAGCACATCCAAGATTGCCAAGGTAAGTGATCTCTTATTTCCTGGTAGTCATTTTTTAACTTTAGTACTTTACAGCAATTATCTTTTCGCTTGAATGTTTACCCCAAAATCTTAATTGAGCAGTCACCTTTCTTTAGGCATTCCGCATACCTTTAGGAGCTGTTGGCTATTATATTGTGGCAAAATATACTCCTATGACTGCAGATGGTGAATCTGGTGAACCAGCATATGTTATATCAGAAAGAGCAGTTGAGAGTAAGTAATTTTGTTTTGTCAAAAAAAAAGAAAAAACTGAATTTGAATTAAAGAAAATGTGAAAGGTACTGTGAGAAAATTAGATTTAGTTGACAATTGTGTTACTATGGGAGACATCATTGAAAGGAGACTTCTCTTCTCCTTTTCATTTCATTGAGGGGATCTGTTTGTTTGATATTTGCTTTAGCAACTCTGGGCCCTGAGCTATGAATGAGAGACTATTTCTTTTTGTTTTTTGTTTTTCTCTCCCAATCCCCCTGCCAATAACACTAGAAAAGCCTCCTGGTCTTCATTATTTACCAAGAAGGTGGTTGAGAATATAATTGCTTAGATTGACGGTTGGTCATACGTAAGATAATTTTCCAGTGACTACTGATGAAATGTTTTCCCTTATTTTGTTTATTGTTATATCATTTTATCACATATGTAGCTTATTTGTTACAATGGACCCTTAATCCGGTAAATTTACCCTTGTCAACAGATTGATTTACATCCTCTCTTTCATGGTTTCACAGCCATATTGAGTGCGCCGTGGATTACCTGGAATATATTTTTCAAAATTTGGGTGTTTCTTCTCTATTAGGTTTTGAGTTGCTAGAGGGATATTATGGATATTGATCATATAAACGAATTTATATACTTACATGTTAAGACCACCATCTTTGATTTTTTATTTGTACAAATGAACATTTTTTAGTTCCAAAAGATATCATGAAGTAATATCAACTTCAACAAATATGAGTATGCTGCTTAATAAAAGTAAAAAGGACAAAGAAGACCGTAGTCCATCTCACGTTTAAAAGACTAGGAAAAAAAGGAATCTATAACTCATCAAGCAAAGAAGAATACATAGTCTAAATTGATTTTCCAATCCCTATAAGGAGAAATCCTAGAACATCCCTAAAAACTGTTGAAGTCAAAGCCCATAATGTAACATCTGTTAAAAATGTACCCTTTTTTGAAACATAGTTTTTTCCTTTTGTCTCTGGATTTATCTTTATATATTACTGATCCTTTTCAATTTGAGTTAGTGATTCTTTACACTCCTCTTTCTTTTGGACGTATATAGTTTGGTCAAATAATCTACCTTTATGTGGTTAAAATCTAAATTGGAGCACTTCCTTGTCTCACATGTTTACTCACGTGGTGGGAACCCAAAACACTCTTGGTAAAACTTGGTTGTGATACCATGTTGATGACCACTAGATCCAAATTTAGCTTCTTCTCTCTTTTTTTTTTTCAATATATAGTGGCGGTTTTTAAGACAATTCGCTTCAATAATTCATAATACTTTATTGTTGCAGCTCTTCCCCCAAGCCTAAATTTCTTATCAATTACGGGTGATTGTACTGAAGGTGGAATATTGACAGCATCATATGGCTACATAGGTGGTCATGAAGGGAAAAGTATATACAACTGGTATCTTCATGAGGTATAATGCTTGTCTATGCACTGCATATCATGATGATATGCCACATTGTTTAAGATTAAATTTTCACCACAAGTTGATTGTCCTAAACAGTTCTATCTGCTCAGAAAATGTTTTATATGAATATTTATCTCACCTGCTTGAACCTGAATCCTTCAGTTGGCTTCAAAATGCGGCAAAATGAATGTTAACATGTTCCCATCTGTAGATCCTAGTTGTGATGGTTGTTAGATGGGCTGATGGGGTACTAATTTTCGTTTGGTTGACTTGTTTTCTTTGTCTGAACTTGTTGTCTGTTGCAAATCTTTTGTTTTACAATGCTAGTTTGCTAGAAGCACATTGATCTGCCCAGAAAATGTTGTTTATGAATATGTATCTCACCTGCTGGAACCTGAATCCATCAGTTGGCTTGAAAATGTGGCTAAATGACTGTTAACAAGATCCCTTTTGTAGATCTTAGTTGTGATGGTTGTTAGATGGGGTACTAATTTTCGTTCGATTGACTTGTTTTCTTTGTCTGAACTTGTTGGCCGTTGCAAATCTTTTGTTTTACAAATTACAATACTAGTTTGCTAGAAGCACATTGTGGAAAATTACTATAAGGGAAAAATCAATATTTTGTATAAAATTGCTATAAGAAAACCATGCATCTAAACTACTCCCATATTAGATGACTTTATTGATATAGTACAAAACATATCTGTAATGAAGCCCTACAAAAGTCCTAATAAAAAGCCTATTAGATTTTTTGGTGGTTTTGTTTAGGATTTTTGTCATTTGGGAGCCTGTTTCCTTCCTTTCTGTTAAGGACAGCTTTCTCTCTCCTTTTGTAAACCTCTTGTTCAGTACTATCATTTTTATTCATTTTTTTTAAAAAAATAAGATAATTCATCTTGTGGGGGGTTGATTACATAATTCTACTTGCTGCTGTCTTGACAATCAAGTGGCACTACTTTCAGTACTGTCTCCATACCATTTATTTTCAAAATTAAAAGGAAAACCATGAGTCTTGTGCTTTATTCCTTGATGCTAGCACCTTGCTTGTACGATACGGTTCAAATTGCCTCACCTTTCAAAATGAATATCAACACAAGTTGTTAAATTTCCATGCTTTGTTATATCTTTTGTGTTTAGGAGAAATGGTTTATATATTTATATTGGTGGATAGCCTTGTAATCCATAAGACTAGCCTATTGGGTTGCGGCCTCCATTGATATATATACCTTCATCTAGCATATTATGTTTACAAAGTGGGATCATTCCCATCGTCTCTAGCTTTACATGTGATTTCTCTAACATAAGTACTCTGGAGATATCTAAATTACTTCAAATCATACATCTGCAGTAGAAACAAAAAACTTATTCTCATATTAACTTGTAACTTTTTGGGAATCTGCAGGTTGAAACTGACTCTGGTACACTGATACCTGAGGTCTCAGGACTTCTTCAGTATCGCATTAACAAAGATGCAATTGGTAAATTCATCTCCTTCCAGTGCATCCCAGTGCGTGATGATGGAATTGTAGGGGAGCCAAGAACTTGCATGGGGCAGGAGCGTGTTCGTCCTGGTAATTATAATTTTATGTCTTGAATCTGTTTGCAGATATTAAATAAATTCGAACATTCTTATTTCTTTTTCCTCAAAATTATGATGCATGAAAGAATTTGGTGGAATGAATTTTTCAAGATGTGGAAAGTAATTAGTTAAATGTCCACAATGCACTGTATGAAACCAAAGGACAATGATATTTCTTAGTGCAGACATCGATTTTGAAAGAAACAGTTGATAGAAGTTTGTGCCTTAGCATTGAAGTGTGATTATATCCCAATTCAGTCAAAATACTTGAAGTATTCATTACCCTATTGTAGTTCCAGCAGTTCTGGCATTTTAAGAGCATATTACTTCAGCTGAGATAGGCATTTTTAGTTTTAAGAATTTGATCCCATGGAGCTGGATAATTGCTTAATGCTGATACCTAAGTTATATTTATATTTACCTTATATTTAAAGGGAGTATGTGTTGTACACTGGTTAGATGCTTATCTGGAAATATCTATGATAATAGAAAAATCAGACTAGGTCTTTACGAACTTTGCTTTCTTCCTTATAATGTCTGTGTGCATGTCCTTGTCTGTGGGTTATTATGTATTTTTCTCGTTTTGTTATATATATCTTTTGCTGAGTGCTGGCTGGTGATTAGGGAGCCCGAGATTGCTCTATTTGCAAATAGTTGGAACATCAGTTGAAGGGACTATTTTAAGTATTGACAAGAAGTATTGGGGTGGTGAAGAGGGAGATTCAATTTTTCGCTGGTTCCGGGTACTTTATTTTAACTTTACCTTGTAGCTTTTCTTGTGGAGCCATGATTAAATCGACTGCAGTTCGTATTTTACAGTGTAACTAAAGGATTGCAGCTTCAATTGCTGTCATAGTTGGCATTTCAAATATAAGGAAATGACAAATGTTTAGAATCTGTTCGTTAAAAAAATTAATTCACTTCTTGTTTTTTGAAGTGTTGGCTACTACTATGTTTTAATTAATTGAAGAATTGCATATGCAGACAAGTTCAGATGGAACACACAGTGAAATTAGAGGTGCCACTGCCTCATCATATCTGCTCTCCTTGGAGGACATTGGCTTCTTTCTTTCAGTGTCATGTGAGCCGGTAAGAAGTGATTGGGCTCGAGGCTCTATAGTTCTTTCTGAACAAATCGGACCTATCATACCTGGTAAAGTATTTTTTTTGTTTAATTTATCGTATAATTGAGGTTTTGTTTTTCTCGTATTTTGGTGCTTTAGGAAATATGTTCTTAATCTTTTTTTTAATTCTTTTTTTGGGGTGGGTGTTCTTCGTTGGTACAATGTCTTGGTTTGAGAAATGATAATTCCAGAACGATATATTTTTCTTTCCAGGAGCGTGCTTTATGTAAAATAGATGTTGCATTTGACTTGGAAGTTTGTTTCATGATGCAGGTCCTCCAACTTGCCAGTCCTTGGAGTTTCTTGGATCGATGATTGAAGGACAACGTTTAAGCTTTGTTGCAACATACAGTGGAGGGTGAGAGTTTTCATGAATTTCTATAATGTTTGATTAGGATTTACGTTTCTGGCCTTCTTCTCGCAACTGTTATCATGACATTAAAGTATCCTTTGCGTTTTAGGGAAAGAGGAAATTGCTCCTATGAATGGTTTAGAGTGAAAAGTAATGGCATCAAGGAGAGACTCAGTACTGAGGGTGAGTTTCATTCTGTTATATTTGATTAATAATTCCTATCCATTTGCAATTAGATGATGACTTGTTTAAAACCTTCCCTTATCAGAGTTCTTGGATTTGAATTTTGGGGATGTGGGGAGACAAATTGAACTCGTTTATTCTCCTGTGCGCAAAGATGGAATGAAAGGGAGTACTAAAACCATTGTTTCCTATATGATTGCTCCTGGTGAGTTGTACGTTAATAATAAATTTAAACATACTCTTGATTCTGTTGGAACACTTAGAGAGAGGTGGATTTATTGGGATGGAATTTTGAAGGGTGTAAATGGGACTGTTAAGTAATTGTAGTTGCTTTAAGGGTCGTGTCAATAGTAGTCTTTTTATTTCTTATGGCAATAGTGCACCATGAGAAGGAAACTTTTGTGGCGTTTTTGCGAAAGAAAAGCATCTTGTTAGATTGCTTAAAATAAATACTACTGTTGGACCCTTTTCTATCAATTTAAACTTTTGGGTCAGTTGGTCACTAACATGGTATCAGAACCTTTTTATACCGGGGAGTCTTGAGTTCGAGTCCTCCCACGTGATTAAATTTTGTTTGTTTTTCTGAATTTGAATATGTGTTTGTGCTTGAGCCATGTGGCAAATTGGTCTTGCATGTGAGAGTGTGTTACAATACTTAAATATTATTGTTAGGCCCTTTCCTATCATCTAATTTTATAAATTCTTTATTTTACAAATTCAAGAGTTGAGGTTGCTGAAACTGTTGGACAATCTGGTTTTCTTTCTTTCAGAGGTTACCATTGCTTGTATTAGTAACCAACAAACTCAAAAGCTTAAATTTTTAGGAAATGACTTACAATAGTAATAAGCACTTTAACAGCTTGGATGGTAGTTTTGGTTGCACATTTTTGGCATAGAGGGTGTTGTCGTCTTGATGGATAAAACTTTGTTAAAATAATGTTTGTGCACAGTGAAATGTTACTATTTTCTCTGAAAAGGTTCTCCATCTGATGAGCAGTTTCTCAGATGATGAATTTAGCAACCATCTAATGCTATGTAAATTCTAAACTGGATGCTTGCGGCAGCTCATGCATGTTTGGTAACTAAAATAAATAATGTACATGGATTAGATTTTTGTCTGATAAGTATCCTTTTGGAATCCCATCTTCCTTGATGACATTCTGGAGTAATTGGGGAACACTGAATTAAATGTTAAATCTTATTACTCTTCTGAGTTACTTTTTAAACGGATAATCATTGGCTTGTCCGCCTTGTATTATTATTATTTTTTTTTCCAAGAGTTAATGGCGTCATTCATATTTAACTGTGTTTACATTTGGGTTACTATGTTAATATCTTGTTCTATGACACCTAAGTTATGTGCTTGTAAGCAATTCTAATTCTGTGTATGTTTCAACAGCGGATCCGGTTGGTTTGGACCTTGTAATTCCTGCTTGCTGTGAGGATGAGGAAGTTATCCCACAGAAGAAGTATTTTGGTGGACAGGAAGGTGATGGAGAGTTTATTTGGTACAGAACAAAGAATAAGCTACAAGAATCTGCATTGATGGATATATGTAATGCTGGTGAAGATGTTCTTATTTGTGGTAAAACATTGTAAGTTCTGATATATTTTGCTGATTCCAGGATCTCTAAATTTGTCTTGATCTATAAAATATGAATCTATGAATATTGTCTCTGGCAGAACATATACTTCGTCACTTGAAGATGTGGGGGGTTATTTGGCCTTGTATTGGCTGCCTACTCGTGCAGACGGCAGATGTGGAAGGCCATTAGTTGCAATTTCTGACTCTCCAGTTACCCCAGGTACAGATATGGTTGTAGTTGTTTTTTTGACAGATGTACAGATATGGTTGTTAGTCTTGCATAATAGTTGAAAATTTGTCTTTGTTCAATATTGGACAACCTATGGACCTATCTTTCTAACACTTTTAAATACATATTTAGTCTGTATAACGATAGTCAAGCAATGGTAAACCTTGTGTTGTAGTTTCCATCTGGGCATGTGTAAATTTGATGTTTAGAGGCTATAATGGTAGCCTGTGTGCTTCTTTAATTTAATTTGAGCAATGCCACTGTGAGGTGGTAGCATTTGTTATACTTCAGTTTTGTTCACCTTTTTAGTTCTGTTGAATCTTGTTCCTTAACAATGGATAAAAAATGTGACAGCTCTTCCGGTAGTTTCTCATGTTCGCGTGAAGGAACTTTCATTGGGTATATATTCCGGAGAAGGTGAATATTTTGGTGGATACGAGGGAACAAGCCTCTTTAGCTGGTACAGAGAAACCAATGATGGAACTATTTCTCTTATTAACGGTGCTAACTCTAGAACTTATGAAGTTACAGATGAAGATTACAATTGCCGTTTATTGTTTGGGTAATATTCCTGTCTTTATCTCTTGTACTTTTACAATATAATGTTCTTCAAAAGTATGCTCTCAAGCACCTTCAATATTTTTTGTGTGATTTTAATTTTGAAAGAGGTTTTCATTGTTAAGACTAGAATTCTTTTGTTCTTAAGCATACACTCTCTCATATAAAGTGACAATGCACCTCGATATGCTTAGTTCGCTTATGAAAAATTGGATTGTGAGCAATGTATATTGCAGTTTGGTTATCACAATACATGGTCAGCTTTGAACTTCCACATTTAACTCTTTTAGCAAATGTTTTAACCATCACAATTTACAAGCAGTATGGGCCATTGCATGGTACTCTGCCTCTGTACTAGATCTTGCTGCCACATTTTGCTCTCTGCTTCTCCAAGTCACTAGATTACCCTTAGATTGCTAGAAAGGTACAATAGCCATCTTTGGATTTCTTGTCTGCTTTGGAATCAACCAAGTCAGCATCAGAGTAGCTCACAATGTTCAAGTTGACACCTTTGTTGTAGAGAACTCCCATTTCATCTGTTTGCTTAAGATATGTGAGGATCCTGCACACAGCTTCCCTATGGATATTCCTTGAATTTTGCATGTACTTACTAACTGCACTCGCTGCAAAAGTGATATCTGGTCTTGTTATTGTTTGGTAAATTAGTTTACCCACAATTGCTTAAAATTATTGATGACAAGACCTACTCATCTTTTGAAGCAAACAGCTTGAAATTTCCTCCTGCTTCCAATGACTTATTTTTCATTTTCCTTATGGACTAGTTAATTTTTTTTTTCCAACTTCATTTTAAGCATGAGAAATTTTAGTGCTAAATCTCTATTGGGGTATCCATTCTAATGAACATGCTCATATGTCTTAGGTACACACCCGTCCGTTCAGATTCTGTTGTAGGAGAACTCAGATTGTCTGAGCCTACTCACATTATTCTCCCGGGTAAGTTATCCAATTGAAAGAAGTAGAGCTTTAACTATTTGAGCTACATTGTTTGATAATTTTATTGAGCTACATTGTCTGAGCCTCCTACGCGCTGGATTTGTATCCTCTAGACTTTTCTATTTATCAGTATTACTTCATCTAGCTGGTCTGGGTTATTGCTTGCATATCTTCTGCTAACTGAAAATGCTCAACTTTTATTTCATAGTGATGTTTATTATGGAATGCAAAAGAAATAGAGTTTTTAGTAAAGGGAGGATGACATCAGTGCACAATTAGCTTGATTGATTTATGTCATACATACACCTGTGACCTGCCTCCACTCCCCTCTGCCTCCCCCGTCTCTCCCAACTAATTAGAAATAGGATGATAAGAAAATACCTTTTGTAATCGTTTTTAAAGATTGCGTAGCTAGTCCTAGTCTTTAAATTAGTAAAAAAGTTTGTACCGGTATTTGTGACGTTTTGTGTCATTAAAATGACGGTAGAACCCCTTTTTTTTTGTCTCGTGAATTATTCACACTTTACCTTTAGATTGCTGATGTTATTATTTTTTGCAGTGAATTAATGTTGATACAGGTTGAAAATTTATATGTTGAGTATTGCTTATACCTTTGTCAATAACAGCCCGCCAAATTTGTTAAAAAGTCATTATTTATGTGTTGAACCTTGACAAATTTTTTGTGTTTGCTTACTTGGAAGACTGACAAATGAATGGCTGCAATGCTTGCTTGGAGCACTCTTAGTGAATTATGTATTTTTGAAACATTTTCTAACTTTTTTCCTTGATTATTTTGATTTTCTGGTGCTTATTACCCATACCCTCACCTATTGTATCCTCAGCTTATATGTTTGTATTCTGGAAGCTGCATGTTAAAGCTTGAACTGGAGAAAGTCACCCTACTAGAACTTCTTGTATCTAGTTTATTGGCATCAATTAATCATTTAACAACATACAGTATTTATATTTTGTCTTGTATATAGAAGCCTGATGAAGTTTTATTTTATCTGAACTGGATATTGTACTGTTCTACAGAGCTTCCGAAAGTGGAGATGCTTGCTCTCACTGGAAAGGCAATGGAAGGAGATGTGCTCACTGCTGTTGAAGTTATACCAAAGAGTGAAATTCAACAATGTGTTTGGAGCAAATACAAGAAAGATGTGCGATACCAGTGGTATAGTGCTGCATCCTTTCATTTTACAGCATGGTCTCAGTCAGTTGGTGTTTCAAACACCTGTTAGTCTCATCTCCATACATTGCAGTAAAGTTTCAAAAATTTGAAGTTTATGTTTACAAGGGGAGTTAATTTTCAGACATTGCTAACCTGTAAAGGTTGCAATTGGCGTAAGAAGCTAATTATTTTGAATTTTAAAATTCTTTGCTGTGGAAACCTGTCCTGTTAATGCTGCATCTATTAGGAATTTGTTAAAATCATACAAAACTGTTTTCCTAGTGATACATACAATTATTATGAAGATAATTTGAATGCCAGTTTCTATTATTGTGCCCATTTCTCATATTATTATTATTATTATTGTCTTTTTCTAGGATAAAACTCTGAGACAATTTTTTAATGCTTTGAAAATATCCCCGTAAAGTTATCATGGGGTATCCTGAATCTTGCATTGTAACTGTGACATGTTCTTTCAGTAATTTCTTCTCTTGGATCCTAATATGTGATACAATGGATGCTGCAGGTTCTGCTTATCAGAAGGGGGTGATGAGAAGTCTTTTGAAGTTTTACCTGCACAGCGTTCCTGCTCATACAAAGTGCGGTTTGAGGATATTGGTCGTTGCCTTAGATGTGAATGTATTGTGAATGATGTTTTTGGAAGGTCCAGCGAACCGGCATATGCTGAGACTGCTCCTGTATTGCCAGGTTATTTGCATTTCAATTGCGATCACTTGAACCAAGAACTCTCTTACTTAATTTTCCGACATGGTTTACCTCTCCTTCCCATTGGACTAATTTCCAAAATCAAATTGTCTTGATTATGTTTCAGTAAATTGGTTTTATTTTAGTGTTGAATGGGTGTTTCTGCTTGAGGTGAACACAGTTAATTATACAGATGCACAAATGTTCTTGTTTTGGTCATTCCTGATGCAGCTCAAGCAATTTGGCCAAGTAGATCATGTTCCTATCCAATCATTTTCTAATATGTTCCTGTTTTGCTAATTGTCGGAATAATTTGACTTCTAAAGTTTTTCAGTTCTTGTATTAGAAACTTGCTTTTACTTTTATTTCTGTGATCATAACCTGTTTTGATTAATATTCTTAGTGACTTTCATGAGGCTTCAGGCCCTACTTTTGGTTGATGTAGGTTTGAACTTTTCTTTATTTTCATTATTATATGGGTTGATGCTAGAATCTTCTGAATATGTTGTTTCTCAATGAACAAATGTTTAATAACATGATATTTCATTAATCTCCAGGGATTCCTAGAATTGATAAGCTGGAGATTGAGGGGAGGGGATTTCACACCAACCTATATGCTGTCCGTGGAATTTATAGTGGGGGAAAGGAAGGAAAAAGTAGAATTCAATGGCTTAGATCAATGGTTGGAAGTCCCGATCTTATCTCCATACAAGGTAGTTCAAATGCTCAAAATTCTTCCTTTTCAACTAAGTTTATAATCTTAAGTCCATCTTGATCTATAACTGTTTTCTTTAATCTCTTTACTACAGCTCTGTATTAATTAGATCATCTTTGTGAAATTAACAAGGGATTGTAAATTGTTGTGTACTGTATAAATAAAATAAGCCTATAATGAACTTAACAACTATTGGGCCTAAGATTCTCCTTTCCTCTCTGCTCCCCCACCCTTTTTTATGCTATCAACTATAATTTAAAGTTTATTCCTTAATTAAATAGGATTATATTAATGTGTACCCAGAACTTGTTAAGGTGTTTCTTGCAGATAAAAAACTTATTACAACTGTATTTGTCCTTTTAACAAGAGCTGATTAAATATCCTCCTTGTCAATTATATGTTTTTGTATCTAATTGAGCCTGTAAATGTATGTATCATGTTAATTAGTTGCATCTTGAAGGACATCATGAGAATGCTTGTACATTTCACACCAGAATCATCTATGCAAACTTCTAAATATTCTTTCGTGAGCCTTGTTGGACTTTGGGATCTGTTGGTTCATCTATAATCACAAAGAAAAGGAAAACTGCAATTTTTCCCACAGCCTTGGACTATGGCATAAACAGCAACTTTGTTAATTTGCATTTACTAATTTCTAAATACCGGATTGGTTCTGGAAATAGAGCATTTGTTTTCAGTCTAATTCATGATAGTAAGGGTGCCTCAACCATAATTTAAAAGCTTTGCTGTTAATGTGCAGTGCAGACAGTTGTTTTTCTTAATACTCTCTCTCTCTCTCACTCTGTCTGTCTCTTCCCATTAGAGATATCTTCTTTAGCAAATATGAATACGAAAACGGCAAAATCCTTTTTCTTCTATTATGTGAAAGGTTTTCTTACTGAATATAATGTTGCTGTTGAAATGGTTCACATTTTTTAAGATTGCCAGATTTATTATATATTAGATACCAACAGGTTAATTTTGATGTGGCAGGAGAGACAGGGAGGATGTATGAAGCTTATGTTGATGATGTGGGATACAGGCTGGTGGCTATTTATACTCCCATAAGAGAGGATGGTGTTGAGGGACACCCTGTTTCAGCATCCACAGATCCAGTAGCAGTTGGTAATTTGGAATACTGTCTCCTTACAATTCTATTGTTTTCCATTCTAATCTATTTTTGATTACTTGGGAGAATTATTATCCATTCCAATCTCTATAATATTCCTTGATGAGCATACATATAGTTTCTTTTGAGTAAATATTGCTTAGCTAGATTTATTCTTCAAATGATAATTATATCTATAATATTCTTAAATGAGCATGACATTTTAGTTTCCAGTAATCTTGTAAAAAAGGAATTATCAATTTCTGATAAAATAAGTAATCATGTAAAATATATTTTTTTTGGACAGTGCATAAAATGTGAGTCATTGTTGTAATTGTGCTTTTCATTTTTCTTCACAAAGTTTTGTTATTATATTTCCAGTAAAATATATTATACTAAAAAGGCATCATTAAAAAAGGAAAGGTAGTAAAATGTCTAGGAATTGTGAGAATTTGGCCAAATGTGAACAGCAATCAATTTGTAGAATTCACTACTTTGTATTGAATTGAGTTAATTAAAAATAAACCGGATCAACCCTTATATAGGTTGGAATCCTGACAACTATTAAGTGTGAACATTATTTAAAGATTTGTATGCTGCCTAACTAAACAGCCTAACTAAACAGCCTAACATTATCAGCCACTTTGTTTGATTACAGACAAGCACACAATGGCTGACTAGCAGACAATACTGATTCTACTAACTTAACAACTTGGTTTAGATTAAATCCTACATATCTCCCCTTAAACCAAGTTTTCCATAACTTATCATGCTTAAAGTTTTCTTCAGTTTTAGGAATGAATCGACTTTGAGCGGCTTCGTGAATATGTCTGCAATCTACTCCTCAGAACGGCAGTATTCTATCATGATTTCATTATCCTTTACTTAGTCTCGAATGAAATGAAACTTGATGTCAATGTGCTTACTCCTACCATGAAAAACTGGATTCTTTATCAGTGAAATGGTGGACTTGTTATCGCAGTAGATCACTGCAGGAGCATTATGTTGATGCTTTAAGTCACAAAGCATACGACGCGGCCACACAGCCTGTGTAGTGCCACTAGCAACTGCAATATACTCGGCTTCCGTAGTCGATAAAGCAACCACCTGCTGCATTTTCGATGACCAAGAAAATACTCCGGAACCCAGATGGAATGCATATCCGGAAGTACTTTTCCTCTCTTCCATATCACCTACCCAGTCACTATCTGTGTATCCTACAAGCTCAATCTTATCAGCAGAAGAGTAAAGTATACCGTCATCTAATGTACCTTTCACATATCGCAAAATACGCTTGCTAGCTTGCAAGTGAGATTGCCTCGGAGAATCCATAAACCTGCTGATAAGCCCAACTCCATATGCAATATCAGGTCTAGTAGAAGTTAAGTATCTTAAACTTCTTACTAGTCTCCGAAAGATGGTAGCATCAATCAGCTCACCAGACCCATCTTTCACTAACTTCAATCTCTCTTCAACAGGAGTGAGAATCGGCTTACATCCCTCCATCTTGAACTTCTTTAATACATCATCGGCATACTTCTTCTGACATAAGAATATGCCGTTATCCGTCTGACTGACCTCAATGCCGAGGAAGTAAGACATCAACCCCAAATCTGTCATCTCAAAATGACCAATCATTGCTTTCTCGAACTCTATAATCATATCAGGGTTATTGCCGGTAATAATCAAATTATGAACATACAAACACACAATGAGAATATCTCCCTGTGGATTCGTCTTGATGTAAAGAGTGTGCTCGTAGGGACATCTCTGAAACTCATGTTGAATAAAGTATGTGTCAATGCGTGTATACCAAGCCCTGGGTCCCTGCTTCAACCTATATAAAGCCTTCTTTAACTTGTAGACCTTCTTTTCTTGCCCCATTTTCACAAAACCTATCGGCTGATGAATGTAGACTTCTTCCTCTATCTGACCATTTAAGAATGCCGATTTTACATCTATATGGAAGATTCTCTAGCGATTCTGTGCGGCAAGAGACACAATTAAGCGAACGGTGTCAAGTCTGGCAACTGGTGCAAAAACCTCAAAATAATCAATCCTTGGTTTCTGGTTGTAGTCTTTTGCAACTAGACGTGCTTTATACCGCTCAACCTCACCGTTTGGCTTGTATTTTGTCTTGTACACCCATTTAACACCAATGGACTGTTTACCACGAGGCAAATCAGTATGCTCCCATGTGTTATTCTTCTCAATTGCACCAATCTCCTTATCCATTGCTTTAGCAATCATCTCGAACAACATCTTCGTATGTGATAGGATCACAATCTGCAAACAGTGCAAAATTCACCAACTCTTCATCAGTTGGGTAGTCGTCATTACTGAGAACATAATCCTGAAAACGAGCTGGCAAAACCTGTTGGCGTTGTGGACGACTGGAGGATTCTACTGGATGTGGAGTCATACCAGGTGATGGTGTCATAGGGGTAGGTTTTTCCTGAACAATCTGTTCCAGATCAACATTAACATCTGAAGAGCTCCCTTTACCACTGGACCAATCCCAACAACCCTGCTTATCAAAGGTAACGTCTCGACTGACAATTATCTTCCCGGATACTGGATTGTACAGCTTGTATCCTTTTGTCATCTGATCGTAACCGAGGAAAATGCATTTCTCTGCTTTATCATCAAGCTTCTTCCTCAAAACATTAGGTACATGAGCATAGCAAATACAACCGAACACTCGTAGATGTCCAATACTGGGTTTGCATGGAGTCTAAGCTTCCTGTGAAGTCTTTCCGAGAACACTTCTAGTAGGGAACCTGCTCAACAAATAGAACGTACAAGCAACTGCATCACCCAAAAACCTTTGGGTAAATTCTTCAAGTGCAACATACACCTGACTATATCCATGACTGTTCTATTCTTCCTCTTAACTACTCCATTTTGCTGAGGAGTGTATCTGGCTGTCATCTGATGATTAATGCCATGTTTCTGCAAGAAACCATCTCAGACAATATATTCTGTGCCTTTGTCTGTTCTCACTTCTTGATAGATCTTCCACACTGCTTCTCAACATTTGCCTTAAATCTTTTAAAGGCATCACAAGCATCTGACTTCTGCTGCAAGAAATACACCCAAGCTTTCCTGCTAAAGTCATCAATAAAGGTAATAAAATACCTGGAATTCTCATTTGATGGAACCTCCACTGAGCTTAAATCTGAATGCACCAGCTCCAAGGGCTTACTGGCTCTCCATGCCTTTCCTATGGGAAATGGGTCTCTGTGCTTTTTTCCCAAGACACAGGTCTCGCAAACTTTATCTGGGGAATTAATGGAAGGTAATCCTGAATCCATCTTTCTAGATGCTAGCTGTTTCAGACTTTCAAAATTCACATGGTCAAACCGCATGTGCCACAACCAATTCTCATCACAAATCACTGAACTAAAGCAAGGTAAACTATCACTATTAATAAGCAGCGGAAACAAACGGTTTTGTGACATTTTTACCTTTGCTATTAGCCTTTTCTGTGCACTATTGATGGTGCAAATTCATTTGTGGATCCGTATGTCATATCCTTTCTCTGAAAGTTGTCCCACACTCAATAAGTTCTTCTGCAGGTTTGGAATAAACAATACATCTGAGATGGCATTCTGGGACCCATCCTTCAAAGTGAGAGAGATTCTGCCCTTCTCCATCGCTTGCATCGTTGTGTCATTCCCAAACTTCACCGATGAAGTAAAGGATTCATCTAACTGAGTGAACATCTTTTTCTCACCACACATATTGTTGCTGCAGCCCGAATCCAGAAACCATTTGTTCTTGGCTCTATGCCATGTTGCATGCTAGCAACAGTGTTTCTGAACGATCACCATCTTCTGCAACATTTGCTTGGAAATCTTACTTTCTAGATTTGTACTCAGACCTGTAGTGACCAAATTTTTTACAATTAAAACACGAAACCTGAGATTTATTCCTCTGATTAGTGTTGTTGTTGTTGTTGCTCCCTCTGCCTGTTCCCTGGCTAGAACTGGAAGCACCTCCTCTTCTGTTTTGCGAGTTCTGACCCCATTGTCTAGACTAAGAATTCCTCCGAGTCTCATCTCTGTCTTTCTTCAGCCTTAACTGGCTTTGTAAAGCCTCATTCACCTCAATTTCTGACTTCTCATCCAGACGTTGTTCATGGGCTTAGAGTGAGCTCATCAACTCATCTAACGTCATCGTCTCGAGATCTTTAGACTCCTCAATGGCAGTCACCTTGTACTCAAACTTTGAATTTAGTGTTCGGAGAATCTTCTCCATAATCTGAACATCTGAAATCGTCTCACCATTGGATTTCATTTGATTAACAAGTACCAATATCCGTGAGAAATAATCTGCCATCTTCTTTGTTTTCGTCATTTGAAGAAGCTCCAACTGCCTCCGCATAGTCTGCAGGCGAACTTTCTTCACCTTTTCAGCTTCTCTGTATGTGTTCATCTTAATATCCCATGCTCCTTTTGTTGAAGTGGCATGTGTGATTTTCTCAAAAATTATTGGATCTAGCGATTGGTTGATGAAAAACCTCGCCTTCAAATCCTTCCGAGTTGTTGTAGCATTTGTTGGATTAACAATACCCTCGGAAACAACAGTCCACAACTCTTGGTATTCGAACAAAAGTTGCATCTGTACCCTCCAATACTCAAAATTTGCTTTTCCATCAAATTTGGGTATTTGAGGCTGAATTGTATTATTTCCAAAATTGGAGATAGCTATTTATAATTTACCAAATAAGATGGACTATTTGTAAATTTACCAGAGAGGGGTGCTATTTGTAATTTATCACACTAGGTGTGAACCAAAGACAAAAGTCAAAGAAAGCTCTGCTTTCAATGTTGTCTGCACAAAACACTAAGTTTAAAAACAACTATGCTCTCTTTTTCTTACGCAAATCACGCCCATTTTTTTTTAATGTTGTTTTTACTTTATTTCCTCTTTTTATAATCACACCTGCTTTCAATTTTTTATAAAAAAAACAGACCCCTCTCTCTCTCTCTGCTCCCACTCTCTCCTCTGATCAAAACGGATTAGAAACCAAAAAAAAAAGTGGGTGTGATTTGCATAAGAAAAAGAGAGCATAGTTGTTTTTAAACTTAGTGTTTTGTGCCGACAACATTGAAAGCAGAGCTTTCTTTGACTTTTGTCTTTGGTTCACACCCAGTGTGGTAAACTATGAATAGAACCTATCTTTGGTAAATTTACAAATAGTCCCTCTTATTTTGGTAAATTACAAATGACTACCTCCAATTTTGGAAATAATACAATTCAGCCCCAAATACCTAAATTTGATGGAAAGTCAAATTTTGAGTATTGGAGGGTCCAGATGCAACTTTTGTTCAAATACCTAGAGTTGTGGACTGTTGTTTCCGAGGTTATTGTTAGTCCAACAGATACTGCAACTAGTCGCTGAATCCAATGATTTTTAAGAAAATCGCACATGCCACTTCAGCAAAATGAGCATGGGATATTCTGATGAACACGTACAGTGGAGTTGAAAAGGTGAAGAAAGTTAGCATGCAGACTATGCGGAGGCAGTTGGAGCTTTTTCAAATGACGAAAACAGAGAAGGTGGCAAATTGTTTCTCACGGATATTGGTACTTGTTAATCAAATGAAGTCCAATGGTGAGATGATTTCAGATTGTTCAGATTATGGAGAAGATTCTTCGAACACTAAATTCAAAGTTTGAGTACAAGGTGACTGCCATTGAGGAGTCTAAAGATCTCGAGATGATAACGTTAGATGAGTTGATGGGCTCACTCCAAGCCCATGAACAACGTCTGGATAAGAAGTCAAATTGAGGTGGATGAGGCTTTACAAAGCCAGTTAAGTCTGAAGAAAGACAGAGATGAGACTCGGAGGAATCCTAAGTCTAGACAGTAAGGTCAGAACTCGCAAAATAGAAGAGGAGGTGCTTCCAGTGCTAGCCAGGGAACAGACAGATGGAGCAACAACACTAATCAGAGGAATAAATCTCAGGTTCAGTGTTTTAATTGTAAAAATTTGGTCACTACAGGTCTGTGTATAGATCTAGAAAGCAAGATTTCCAAGCAAATGTTGCAGAAGATGGTGATCGTTCAGAAACAGTGTTGCTAGCATGCAACATGGTAGACGATAGAGCCAAAAACAAATGTTTTTTGGATTCGGGCTGCAACAACCATATGTGTGGTGAGAAGAAGATGTTCACTCAGTTAGATGAATCCTTTACTTCATCGGTGAAGTTTGGGAATAACAATATGCGCGTTACCGTTGGCCATCAAGACTTGAAATGCTTAGAACACTATTCTGGAGTCTGAATTTGCAGAAACCTAGTGCACGGTTGCGTCCGGAATGGTCCAAAACGGTCCAAAACATTGGAAAGCCAGTCTGAGTTTGTCGAAAACGAGTTCAAAAGCGTCCGGAAGGGGAGGTCAAACTTATGGCGAAAGTCAACCGAGATAACAGAATATTCTGTTTTGGTGGACGGAATATTCTAGGCGATTAACGCCGTTAGTGACGTCAGCAGGTGCGGATCCGGGTCGGAGCAGGTGACCGGGTGTTGGGTCGGATCTTGTAGGTCTGGCGAAGAAGACGATCGGCGAGTGGCGGTGACTCGCCGGAGGGTGCGGCTGCGCGTGGACTCACGCTCCAACTTCAGTGGGCACGTGCGGTGTCTTCTGAGCTCCGATTTGGGTGAATATTTCACCGTTGCACTCCTATCGATGATTAGAACACTCTGGTGCGATCAAAAATCAATTTTAAGCTCTTTGATTTCTGGGCCCATTCGGTTTTGACCTCTGTTTTTGAATTTCTGGCTCTCCTGGGCTCTGTTACCACTGTTGGTGGGATGGTGTGGTTGAGATCACTTGTGGTGCACCTTTGAGAGAGATTACGAGCACTCAATAGAAGGAGAAACTTCAAACTCTTTTATTTCTCTCTATATTTCCTTACACCACTCCACACTTTTACAATACAATCTTTATCCCTTTATATAGGGAAATGATATGAGAAAAACACAAACAAAATAATTTCAAACAATGAAACAAAGTCAAAGTTACGCTTCAAATAAATTGTTTGGTGGTGGTAGTTGGGGGTTGGTAAGAGGTGGCGGCTGGACAGTGGCAGCGGGAAGCCAGCATTTGTTGGCATCTAGAATGATGGTGGTCAAGTTTAATTTTCAACATCCCCCCTTAAACTTGACTCTCCATTTTTGTCATACTAAGCATTGTCTTTAGTCTTGAAAACACATCGTGTTTGAGAGGCTTGGTGAAAATATCAGCAGTTTGATCATATGTCCTGCAAGAGACTAGTTCCACCTCATTATCCTTCACATGCTCTCTGATGAAATGATACCTTGTATCAATATGTTTGCTTCTTTCATGGAATACTGGATTCTTTGCTAGCGCAATCGCTGACCGATTGTGGATGTAGACCTCTGTGGGATTTACTTGTGGAAATCCTAAGTACTGTAACACATTCCTGATCTAGATACCATAACAAACAGCTGAACAGGCAGCAACGTACTCAACTTCACATGATGACAGTGTCACAATGGCTTGCTTTTTGGATGATCATATGAACGCTGCATCTCCCATAAAAAACGTAAAACCTGTCGTGCTTTTACATTCATCCAGATCTCTTCCCCAATCACTATCTGAATAGCCAATCAACCTGCAATCTTCACTTTTGGTATACAATAAACCATCATCAACAGTACCTTTTATGTACCGAAGTATCCTCTTTGCTGCATTCAGGTGAGACTAGTGTGTATTTTGGAATCTTAGATTTGACCTTTATGGCAACAATTGTTTTTGGTGTTCCAATAAATTTAGGACAGTGTCAAAAACTTTCCCATTGTGCACCTCGTACTAATACATTTGAAACTATTTTCGTACTTCAATCCGGTGGATAATTAGCACCGTGTAAAGCAAATCCCAAATAAATATATATATATATATATACAGAAATTTTCAAGTCTTCGTCAGTGCGTTGGGTGTGGACCATTAGATTTACATACTTTGATTCAAAATGTATGCACTTGTCAAAGCTTCTCCATAATCAATGGTCCACATGCAACGCACTGATATAATTATATCAGTAAGCACCGATAGGAAAACCACTATATATATATGTGTTATCCAATAATAGGATTTTATTTTAGTACAAGAAAGTAATCACTATTTTTCTTTCAACCATTAGAATTAAATATTCATTCCAAGTTAAATAAAATCCTATAATGATGCTAAGGCTGTGCCTCACATTTATATGTCACTGAAATATGGGAAGTTAAGGAACAATTCACATCTGTAAAGTAATTACTAAGTTGATGAAGTCAACTAGCTGATATGGGTAATGTGTTTAGAAATGAGATTGAGGTGGAATCAACTTGTGACCGGACCCGAGAGTCAGGTTGAATTGTTTTATCCTGTAATAAAGATGAATTACTAAGATGTTGTTGTACTTATCTTCTGTCAGACCACCTTTTTTGTTTATTTTTGGATATTCTTCACTTGCAGAGCCTGATGTTCTGAAGGAAGTAAAGCAGAAGCTTGATCTTGGAGCTGTGAAATTTGAGGTCTGGTTATATCCCAAGTTATATGTTGATTTTTATAGCCTAATTTCCCGAGTTACCTTAAAAGCAGAAATAATCTCCATCTTCCCTTAACAAGTGTATGCAAAAACACGCTTTGCAAAAGATGGGTCCTCAGGTATATAAAACATCAATTAATACTTGTAGCAGGGGCAGTCAATGGGGTTCATGTAATTAGGATTTTGTAAGGCTTGGTAAAAATAATGCTGTCGGTCCTCTGGTATTTATCACATGTAAACAAATATTTTAATGTCTTAAAGAAAATTTTTAAGTGTTAGAGATCACACCCACATGTGAAGCTTGAGAAAAAAAGATGGGGATGAATCCTACATTGAAAAATATAAGAGGAAGGTGTATATATCAGAATGCCAAAACCCATAGGCTAGTCTTTTGGGTTGTAGGGCTGATCATAACCCAAAGGATGTTGAATAGGAGACTTAAACCGCTAAAATGTTAAATTAGGTATACAGGACATAGACATTTATTCATATATTACTTGAAGATAGCTCTATTTTATATGATTGTTCTCCTGAGATTCACTCCTTTGTTAATTTGATATAGGTATTGTGTGACAAGGACCGGTCTCCAAAAAAGGTCTGTATTGCTTATTCTCTCCTGTTGTAAATATAAACTTAGTGTTGAAATGACCTCAAAGGTTATACTTTCACACTTATTTATCTCAACACTAACTAATTTTGCAGGTTCCTGGAGAGGGCAGTCTTGAGAGAAGAATTCTGGAAATTAATAGAAAAAGAGTAAAGGTTATAAAGCCAGGTTCCAAGACTTCTTTTCCAACTACAGAAGTTCGCGGAACTTTTGCTCCTCCATTTCATGTAGGTTCCTTTCAAACATCCTAGATTTTTGGTTATATTTAAAAAGTCTCTTCTATTGGTTATTTTGTAAAATTTGTTTGTCCCTGTTCCAACAACCGACACACAGAAGCAAAGTTAAAAGAAAAAAGAAAAGGAACAAAGAGATATCAAAACTAAACATAATTAAGTGTTACCTTCAGGCTTAAGTCATGTTTGGTGAATAATGCTATGATATGTGTGATCAAATATAGGCCAAGTGTTGTTTCTTTGAAGGAATGATGTTTCCCTAATTTGATTGTGATTTGACAGGTGGAGCTATTTCGAAATGACCAACGTCGGTTCAGGATTGTAGTGGACAGTGAGAATGAAGTAGACTTGATGGTCCACTCCCGGCATCAGCGTGATGTTATAGTCCTTGTGATCCGAGGCCTTGCTCAGCGATTCAATAGTACATCCCTAAATTCTCTCCTCAAAATAGAAACATAACTTAGGCTAAGAAAAGTAAAGGTTTAGTTTTGATGCGTGGCATCCTCTCTCCTAGCCCCCATTTTCGTTCGGCTATATTTATTTTCATCTTGCCAATTTGGGTGTTATTGCCATGTTGATTTATTATTATTTTTAGATAGAAGTATTGTGGTGTGCAGTGTTCTGTACAAAAGGGTTTGTTTTACACAATTATTATTGTACATCATAACATCAATGATAATGTTATACTTATTCGTGTAATTTTCTTTTTATTCTATTTGCTTGTGAGGGTGTGGCTTCATTTGTTGTATTTAGATGGAGCTTTAACCTCCTTAAATTATGTAGGGTTTTTATATTCTCTCTAGAATGAAAATTATCCTTTGATATATTGTTGGGGCAGAGAAATAGTGAAGAATTTCATGTCTAATCCACAAAAAAAGTAAGAAGATTTGTCATCACTATTGTAGTTACCCAAAAAGAAAATGTCCGAATGATCTTCAGGTTACAATCATCTAATTAAAAAACATAAATAGAAAAGATGCAGGACATTTTACTTTAATTACGGACTTTTAAACTTATTGCAAATTGCGTTATTGAGCAACGTTAGCCCCAATGTTTGAAGCATGAGTGAGATGCATTTGCTGTTCTTTCGGTCTCACAAGCTGCATCATACGAAGCATGAAGCGGGACAAACACGTATAGGAGCAGCACAAGTGTCCACAAAATAAATCTGATAAACGAGGGTTTGTCAATCGAACCCATGATGAAAACAGTAGCAGCAATGCAAGCTGATAGCAACCATGGAAGTAATGGTACTCCCCACATTTTAGGCTTCCTTGCTTGCTTCACACTAAGTTGTAGCCCTGGTGTAGCCAAGAACCAAATCGAAACTGTCACTACATGTCCAACCCACCCATTTCCCTCAACAACCGCCCAGTAAACTGCAGTAGCTATGGAGGATCCGATGATCGCTGCCAAAACACAAATGAGCTTGTTCCGGTCAGAATTGGAAGTCTCGCTGGTGACATAGTATCTCTTTACTAGAAGTGCAAGAGCAACGAGTGAAATGATAAACAGAATTGGAAGTCTCGCTGGTGACATAGTATCTCTTTACTAGAAGTGCAAGAGCAACGAGTGAAATGATAAACGAGGTTGATATTGAAAGGAGGTTAGAGAGAACATCTAGACTGGTGAAGAATGCTACATCGGCGTTTGCTATGGTCATTATAACAGTGGCATTCATTGGGGGTGGAAATGGTGAGAAATGTCACCTTTTTGTCTCGCTGTTGCACCAACGTCACCGGTTTAATAACTTATGTTTAAAAGGCACCTATTTTGGTGAACTACCAAAATTGCCCTTAAATAATCAATTTATAATTGTGTCTGTACTTCCATCTCCACACTTGAAACGCTGAAGGCAGGAACTCCTCTCTTTCTCTGTCTACAATAAATTTCAAAACTACTCTACTCAACGTTCTTCAGTAAGCACAACAAGGTAATATGTTTGACTGAAATACTGTTTTTGATCCTTCATTTTTTTAAAACGTTCCTTTTGTAAACATGAAACTGGTTTTGTGAATATTGAATCTGTGAAATTTGAATCTCCGAACCTGTTAATAAAAAGCTCGGAGCCTGTTTGAAAATGCTCGGACCCTGTTTTAAAAAGCTCGGACACTGTTTGAAAAAGCTCGAGCCTTTGGACAAAAGGCTCGAGCCTTTAGAAAACAAGCTCGGAGACATGAAAAAAGCTCGAGACTTTGTAAAAAAGCTCGGGACTTTGTGAAAAAGCTCGGGACTTTTGTAAAAAAGCTCGGGACTTTGTGAAAAAGCTCGGGACTTTTGTGAAAAAGCTCGGGACTTTTGTAAAAAAGCTCGGGACTTTCTGAAAAAGCTCGGGACTTTGTGAAAAAGCTCGGGACTTTTGTAAAAAAGCTCGGGACTTTGTGAAAAAGCTCGGGACTTTGTGAAAAAGCTCTGGACTTTTGTAAAAAAGCTCTGGACTTTTGTAAAAAAGCTCTGGACTTTTGTAAAAAATCTCTGGAATTTGTAAAAAAGCTCGGACTTTGTAAAAAAGCTCTGTACTTTGTAAAAAAGCTCGTAAAAACCTCGGAAACTATTTTAAAAGGCTCTGAGCCTTTTCCATAGCTTTTATGTTTGTCATAATGGTTTGTGGTGATGAATGTTACAGGATAATGAATCGGGTGAGAATAGTAATATCTTACAACGGTCGATGGGAGCAGTTACCCGACGGAAGTCAGAGGTTTGTTGGATCCGACAACCAAGGAATGTATGTGTCAAAGAATATGAGTTACGAAGAATTGGTGTCGATCGTGCATACCTGTTGTGAAGTATGATGTAAACAAATACAATGTTGATCTACAGTCAATATCAATCGTTCCTGGCGCTACATGTCGCACATTTGTAAGAAATGACGATGATGTTCAGTTTATGCTAGGGGAAGATCGGGTGATCCCTCAAGTATGTGTTAGTCTAATTGAGAGGGCAACTGGAGATGTGATACGGAATGATATTCCTGCTCCTGAAAATACCCAACCATTTGGATCCGCTAGCGGTAGCAACCAAGTGTTCACACAAAGGAGTGCCACTGAAGGTGGGGAAAACATATGTGCTGTCCAACCGGTAGTGGTCGACCATGCAGATGTTTGTGAACCTCAATTCGACGATGTGTTTGGTTGTCGATTTGAGATGAATGATGAGCGGTACAATGAGCAATACAATGAGATGTACAATGAGGAGAACACTGAACCGAACCTTGGGCCTAACCAGGAGGTGGATAATGAGGCAAATATTGATCTGGTAGATCCTGTAGAGAACACTGATGAAGATCATGTCCAAATTCAAAGACGTGGAAGACGTGTAGAAGGAGTTAGTTGCACCGGAGCAGATATGCCTGGTACTTCCGAGGTCCGGCATAATGTATCTACAGATGATTCTGATAATACCACAACGTGGGTTATTCCCGGAGCAGATTCATACTCGTTTGGGATTGGTAGAAGCACAACCTTGGTAGCAGAAGAACCTACATGCATGATTTATAAAGGTCAGTTCTTTCCGACAAAAAAGGATCTGAAGAGACTAGTTGGCCTTTTCGCAATGCGGCGAAACTTCGAATGGAAGGTGAAAAGGTCCAATAAGACAACGTTACATCTTGTTTGTTTGATTGACAACTGTACATGGAAATTAAGAGCGGTGAGAAGAGATGAAGGGATGTACTTCCAAGTAAGAAGTTTTGTCAATGAACACAGTTGTCCATTGGAGGAGATTCACCGTCGCCACCGACAAGCTAGTGCAGTTATAATTGGAGAAGTGGTTGCACCTAGACTTCAACAACAAGATGGTCGTCTCATGCGTCCCAAGGATATAATCGCCGATATGAAAACAATGTATGGCATCCAAATCATGTACAGTAAGGCATATCAAGCCTTGCATTATGCATTGTCACTGACCTATGGGACACATGAAGAAACCTTCCAACTACTGCCGTCTTTTGGTTACGTGCTGGAACAACAAAATCCCGGCACAATCACTGACTTACAGTGCGCTGACGACGGTAAATTCCTTTACTTTTTCATGTCATTAGGGGCCTCAGTTAGAGGTTTTCAGAGGTGCATGCGTCCGGTTATTGCAGTTGATGGTACCCATTTGAAGGGAAGATTCGGGGGTACAATGTTTGTTGCAACTGCCCAAGATGGAAACGAACAGGTGTATCCAATTGCTTTTGGGTACGGCGACTCCGAAAACAACCTTTCATGGGAATGGTTTTTGGATTGCTTGAAGGGTGCCCTTGGTCATATAGTCATATAGATGATCTGGTTTTTATTTCCGATCGACATGCAAGCATTGAAGCAGGGATTTCTAAAGTGTTCCCTTATGCAACCCATACCATATGTTGTTGGCACTTTGGTGAAAATGTGAAGAAGCGATTTCACAGAAAAGATGTTGCCAGCTTAATGGGCAAAGCCGCTAGAGCGTACACTGAATTCAAATATAACCGGTACATGGGTGAGTTACGTAACCTGCACAAGAATGCGTTCGATTATGTTGAATCTGCCGGTCCACACAAATGGTCTCGTGTACACTGTCCCCAACGAAGGTTCAGGGTGATGACAACAAATGTTGCAGAGTGCATAAACTCATGCCTTAAATTCGCACGACAACTCCCTATGTTGACATTGGCAGAGTTCATTAGGAATATGTTACAGCGTTGGTTTCACGATCGACATCGAGCTGCACAGTCCATGCGTCATCAGTTGACCGACGCATCACATCTTGTGATGCTACAACGGGTCGAGAAGTGCGGTTATATGACCGTCAATCCAATGGACTGGAACATTTTCTCTGTCAAACGGTCCGGAAAACAGTGGACTGTTGACTTAGCCCGGAAGACATGCACATGCAACAAATTCCAAATGGATCAGTTTCCGTGTTCTCACGCACTCGCAGCGGCAAGGTACATTAACAGTATAAAATTATACCCTATATTAAGCAAGCGTGATTGTCACTTTTTTCATTGGTTTTGCAGGGAGCGGAATTTGGATTTCACATCGCTGTGTTCGGACTACTACAAGAGACAGACACTTATTGATGCATACTCAGTTCCTATTATGCCTGTTGGCCATCCTTCTTCATGGGTAGTGCCGTCCGACATCGCTGAGCGGGTGGTTTTAAATCCAAAGACCAAGAGACAATCAGGTCGCCCGATGGAGGGTCGACATGCATCGTCTTCCGAGAGGACAACCACCCAATCGTGTAGAAGATGTGGACAATCAGGTCATAATAGCAGGAGGTGTTCTAATCCGCCCTTGATTATTGAAGGTCCGAGCAGAATTGTTCCCGAGGAATACCGTCGTAAGTGTAGCGTATGTCATCAAGTTGGACATAACAAACAGACGTGCCCACACAAGGAATCTGCCGAGGAGTGAACCGAGCCGTTCATACTTATTGTTTAATTGAGTTGGGGTGTTAATTATTACTTGTTTTATTGTATGATATGAAATGCGTGTGTTGTACTTGTAAATGAAAACACTTTAAATTTTAAACAAAAAATTTATAATTTGAAAGTTCATTACTATAATTGTTTGTACATCGACAACTACAACATCTAATGTGGCTTGGAGTTACAAAAAATCTCCACAGCCATCTTCTCCCGTATGGTGCACATATCTTCTTCTGACCAGTCGAACGTCATCCTGTTCGCCAGTACGTACTCCAACAATCTCAAGGTATGAGCACCACAGTTACCCCTGCGACTCAGCACATGAACAACCGTTACAATAGAAGTTGAATAAAACAAACTTAAAGTTTAAATGATGTTCGTACAGTCATACCCTATAGTCTGTTGGGGCACATGTGTTGTAGACACCATGCTTACCCCAAAGGGCCTATTCCGCTTCTGATACTTCGCCTCACCCGTTGGTCTGGCATCGTGAAACCCCACCTGATGCAACATCGAGGGTATAAACCACCGTAATGGAGCGACCTGCTCTTTCCTGATCTGTAGGGGGACTTCCTGTCTGAACGGGTCTAGCAGGTGGATCTTCCCGACAGTAAGGTCAACGCTGGCCACGAGCCAATGCTGGCCACCAACGTTGCACGGAATAAGGACCTGTACCAAGTGTTCAAGATATTGTTATGGTCAAAATAAGAATTTTTAATTAAACACATTGAAACCATAACTGTATTTTGCTCACCGCGTCAACCTCGTGCCATGGTCGGTTCCCTACCGGGAGCAATCCACGTACCGTCATCAGATCTTCAGGGGACCACTTGTACTTCAACACAGACCAGTTTTTTGGGGCTTTGCCCACAGCATCGCGAGGCATGATTCTCCGCCACTGAAACTCCAGCATTGACTGAAAATAGACAACGAACTGAAACGTTAGAGGAGAGCGGTGTCGGATGGACCGCAGGGGTGCTCCCTATGGATCGCCTGGTCAGGTCAGGAGTGTGGACTGTACGGGAGGAGGGACTCTGACCCAGTGGACTGAACGGGTCCGCTGTGTGGTCCTGGATATAAACAGGAGGATCCACATCCTGTACCTCCATAAGCAGCGGATACTCTAATATCGCCTGGGTAACTGTCTCCCCAAATACTCCTGTATCCGTGCCACCAGGGACTTGCATCTGCTGGTCTCGTACTGTATCTCCAGCTGTTGGACCCTGTGTCTGAGGTCCATCAGCCTCCGTCGTAGGTCCGGTGGCTGGGTCTGTCCCTCCGTCTCTGTCTGTACGGGGAGAGTCTTGATCATGGGAGGGTGGACCATCCCTGCCAGACTGTGATGTCGAACCCCACCGCGCCCGGAGAAAGTCCATCACCTCTCTATGCTGCCTATCCCGTTCCCGATCACTCTTCCGGATATCCTCCCGTAACGCAGCGACTGCATCCATCACATCTTGGATTTTTTGTTCCAAACGATCCTGAAACAAAATCATTATTATCAGTACTAAAACCCAACACTTGTTTCAACATAAATAATGCATTACACCATTTTTTACATACCTGGCGATGCCCTCCAACGTCTTCTCGTGAATGTACTCCACTGGGCATCGCAAAGCGAATCTGTCTGCGCCTAAGAGGACTCCCAGCGACAAACTCCGGGACCGAACCCTCCGTATCCGGCCTGTGCCTGAGGGGACTCCCACCGCCAAACTCATGGTCGGAACCCTCCGTATGACTGGGTCCGGCAGTCGTATGATGTAAGGGATCCGGTACCGAGCCGTCGTGTCCATCGGCAGCCATATATAGACTGCCTCCCTCATTTATGCCCTCGTAGTACCGTGCAACCCTCTCAGCTGCTGTCGGCACCAGTGCAGTCCTCGCAAACATCTGAAATCGTGGTTAGACCATTCTATTTGTATAATCGTAATATGTAAACACTTTAACACAATAGATCCTTACCCTGGCTAAGAAAATTTTTCTGTCCAGCTTGTCCGACCTTGGTTGAGTTTGCAACTGCCATTTCAGAATACGGGGGGACAACTCAATCTCCCTACGTGTCCCAAATCGGGTCCCAAGCTCGGGGATAACCTCATACGCAAATACCTATGTAAAAGAACAAGTTATTCAGAATCCAATCATTTATTCCGTAACTCATGGAAAAAAAATTTCAGGTTTTTAAACGATACAAATTCTAAATTCTCACCAACAGTGCGTGACCTAGACCGTAAATGTTGTACGTCTCCACTGTGTGAACGTCAACGCCCTTTTCATGCTGTCGTCTCTCATACCGCACACGTCGACCGTTTAAGGCATTCTTGAATCCAATAATGGACTGCCTATACACGTGGGCACCCCACGGGAATGCATCAAAAGCGTCCAAGTCCTCGACTAGCCGGATCTGCCATAATGGAACTTTCTGTCTCTCGTCCAACCCCATCAATATCCAGTTTAGCATATAAAGGAGGCATAGCTTCACAGCATCGTACTGCTCCTCAAATACACCGATCCGTAGAACAGCTTTCAGCTGTTCATAATCCACATCAGCTGCACCATTGAAATACCGTTGTTGTATCCCGTTCTGAACCATCTCATACCTCGTCGTGTCGGGAATCACTCCAAACTTCAATCCGGTGATCAGACAGAATTCAACCTTGGAGAACCGAACCGAACGAGTACCTAACAAAAATCTCATCTCATCTCATCCTGCGGCCCATCGTGATGTAGCTCGCGCAATAGCAGTCGATGGACTACGCTACCCGAAAACTTCATCCCCCGATCCATCCTCAGGAAATGACCAAAACAAGACTCTGTATACCGACGTCGGTCTTCGACCTTGAATTGTTCTGGTACACTGTCTAGTGCGACGTCGATATCTTTAAGGTCGCTGAAATGGTCATGCCGAGTTATTTTTCCATCGTACCATTCATCCTCTGGAGTTTTAAGCAAATCCTTTAGTTCACTACTCATCTGCATTTTCATAGAAAGAATGCATCAGTAAACTGTAAAAGGCTAGGACATAATAATATAAAATAGCAGAGAAGCAGTTTCAAAAAGCTCGGACTCATATTGAAAACGCTCGGACAGTGTGAAAAAAGCTCGGACACAGTTGGAAAATGCTCGGACTCATATAAAAAAAGCTCGGGCACAGTTTGAAAAAGCTCGGGCACAGTTTGAAAAAGCTCGGGACCAGTTTGAAAACGCTCGGACTGTTGAAAAAGCTCGGACACTGTTTCAAAAAGCTCGGACACGTGTTGAAAATGCTCGGACTGTTTAAAAAGCTCGGACTCGGTTTTAACAAGCTCGGACTCAGTTTAAAAAAGCTCGAAAAATCTTTCAAAAAGCTCGGAAACTGTTTCAAAAACCTCGGACACGTGTTGAAAATGCTCGGACTGTTCAAAAAGCTGGGACTCAGTTTTAACAAGCTCGGACTCAGTTTAAAAAAGCTCGAACTTTTTTCAAAAAGCTCGGAAACTGTTTCAAAAAGCTCGAACACGTGTTGAAAATGCTCGGACTGTTGAAAAAGCTCGGACTCGGTTTTAACAAGCTCGGACTCAGTTTAAAAAAGCTCGAAAAATCTTTCAAAAAGCTCGGAAACTGTTTCAAAAACCTCGGACACATGTTGAAAATGCTCGGACTGTTCAAAAAGCTGGGACTCAGTTTTAACAAGCTCGGACTCAGTTTAAAAAAGCTCGAACTTTTTTCAAAAAGCTCGGAAACTGTTTCAAAAAGCTCGAACACGTGTTGAAAATGCTCGGACTGTTGAAAAAGCTCGGACTCGGTTTTAACAAGCTCGGACTCAGTTTAAAAAAGCTCGGAAAATTTTTCAAAAAGCTCGGACACGTGTTGAAAATGCTCGGACTGTTCAAAAAGCTCGGACTCAGTTTTAACAAGCTCGGACTCAGTTTAAAAAAGCTCGAAATTTTTTCAAAAAGCTCGAACACGTGTTGAAAATGTTCGGACTGTTCAAAAAGCTCGGACTCAGTTTTAACAAGCTCGAACTGTCTAAAAAAGCTTGGCAACTGTTTGAAAAAGCTCGGACTCAGTTTCAAAAAGCTCGGACACTGTTTAAAAAAGCTCGGGCTTTTTAAAAAATCTCGGGCACTGTTTCAAAAAGCTTGGAAATTGTTTTAAAAAGCTCGGCCACATTTTAAAATAGCTCGACAATAGTTTCAAAAAGCTCGGCCGTTTTCAAAAAGCTCGGAACCAGTTTGAAAAAGCTCGAAAACCCAGAAAAAGCTCGAAAACCCTGAAAAAGCTCGGAAAACGTTTTAAAAAGCTCGGAAAAAACTCTTAAAAAGCTCGAATAAGCTTGAAAAAAGCTCGGAATCACCTTGAAAAAGCTCGGGAACCCAGATCTTCAACGGATTTACAAACCCTAACCTAACCCACAACCATTCTCAGATGAACAAACAAACATAATCTACAAGTTTAATCAACAACCAACCAACATCAAACATGAACTTATTACAAACAAAATCAACAACATAATCTGACTCAACTTACCGTCGATTGAAGATGCTCTCGTCTGAACACCCGATAAACACTGTTGTCCTACCGCCGGTTACTTCGACGTCTTTTTCAGACGGAAAACCACTGATCTTCCAACGCCGGTTCTTTTTCCAAGAGATGTTTTCTCTCTCTGGTTTTTCTCACTAGGTTTGAAAACGACAAAAACTCACTTGGAAGGGGTATTTTTGTCTGGACACCTATATTGGTGCCTTTTAAACATGAATTAGTAATGTGGTGATATTTGCACAACACCCACCACAAATAGTGCTATTTATTTTTTGAGCCCGGCATTGGGGTCCCTGTTCTCTCATTGATGGCTGCAAGAATAGGCGGAGCCATGTGGGTTTGACCGATGTGGGTAAAATAGCGAGCCTGGCCTATGATGTTAGCCAGCAAGACTGTACTCATGCCCTTCAATGCACCCAATGCACCCAATTCATGCCAGCAGCCTGAAATGCCTTAGTGAATGGTGCATCAACATCAATTTCAGAGTAAGGTTGCATCAAACACAATGTTCCTGATAGAATACAGTAGACTGTGATTGTGATCAACATAGAACCAACTATCCCAATTGGGATATCTCTTCCAGGGTTTTTGATCTCCTCACCCAAAGTTGCCACCCCATCAAACCCTACATAAGCAAAGAACAGCACTGCCAAAGCTTTCAGAATTCCACGAATCCCGTTTGGAGCGAAGTTCTCATAATTGGCAGGATTGGCCTTGGTAAGTCCCGTGACAAGGATGAAAAGCGAGATCACAAGATGGATTATGGTGGCAACAGAATTGAATCGTGATGAACCCTTCATACTTATGCTAGCACCAACACAAATAGCAATCGAAACTGCAACAGCAATTGGGTCTAAATGGCCGTATTCTGCAGGAAAGGACGACATATTTATCCGAAAATCGTTGGGATCATGATTGCATAAGGTAGCAAAATAAGAAGTCCAAGACCTAGCCACACTTGCACCAGCCACTAAATACTCAAAAAGAATGTTGCCAGCTGCAATATAAGCTATAAAATCACCAAGCTCCACTCTAAGATATGGAAATGAGCCACCAGCCACTGGTAACTCTACTGATAACTGTGTGTAACACAACACTGATAGCAATGCAGATGTAGCTGAAATTAGATACGAAATTACCACGGCTGGGCCCGCATCGTTCCGGGCAGCTTCTCCGGTGAGAACAAAGATTCCACTTTCCAGCACCCATTACGGCCCCGATTCCAAACCAAATAAGATCAAACCAATTGAGGGTCTTTTTCATCTCATGCTCGCTACTAGCAAGCATTGCGTGCAACTCAAGATTGTCATCGGAGCGTGCCAGGGGGCGATCTTTGAGCCTGGTTTTCGTGCTGGAGAGGACCTTGGCATAGTTTCCCCAGCTCTGGAATGACTCCTCTGGCAAGAAATCTGGTTTGTTTAATGCACACCCTCTCTTCTTCATGCTGTTGTTGCTGCCACTATTCACCATTGTTGCCTAGTCACTGCAAAATAACAATTCAAGCTCTTATTTTTTTATTAAGTGGTTTATAGTAAAATAGATTTGTCAAATACAAGGACACAGATGAAAATTAAGTGGGATTTTTTTTTTGGGTAACATAAGTACTTTTTAAATAATCACTTTTATCGGTTTTTTCGACCATCATATTAACAAGTGTTTTTGACGATTTACAAAGCGCTTTTGAGTAACTCAAAAGTACTCCCAAATGAGCAGCAGCTTCACAAACAGATCAATTGACAAATTAGGTTTGAATATCATTATCATCCAAAAATCCTTGATATCCTAATTTAATTCATTTTATTCAAATTTCAAAATCTCAAAATAATATTATTTTTATTGGAAAATTTCATAAATAGTTCTCTAGAAATAATGAAAATTATTTTTATTCACATGCATAAGGTGATTGTTTTTAACCAAATGAGAATTGAAATGTCCCAAATGCCTCACTTTGGCTTTCCCCATTTCCCAAAAGATTTCACATCGTATAGCAATTAAAATGGGGCCCTATTTAGGAATGTAAGATAAACATCTCACTGTATCAAATAATAATAATAATAATAACAATAATAAACATCTCATATATAATAGAAATAAATTCTTTCCTTTTTAAAAAAAGAAATAAATTCTTTCCTTAAAAATAAATTGTTTCCTTTCTTAAAAAAAAAAGAAATAAATTCTTTTGTTGTGAGTAGACGTAAAAATTGGGTCGGGTCAGCTCAAAGACGGCCAGACATAATACAACTTCGTACAAGCATAACACAACGCTATCCGACAATTATTAGGTCTTGCCGAAGCATGACCCATTTTATATAGTATGCTGGGCTGAGTTGTGTGGCCGGTGTAATTGTCAGCATATTTCGAAAATCATATTTGAAAGCCTAATTAATAAACCAGAAATTTAGCTCTTGGGAAATGCTTAAAAAAAATTCTCTTGGGAAGAAACAAATTACTAAAGGAAACAAAAAGAAAAAAAAAATGAAAACACTTTCATTTTGCATGGCATGAATAAGGTAATTCTGCCATGCAAACCATTTTGGTAGAAATTATTTTTAAAGAATATAAATAAAATTAAGATTAATTCTTAATTAAGCAATATATATATAAATCGTCTTAAAAAGGCATTGACATCCATACATCATGAGAAAATGTGCAAAAATGATAAGAAGCAATAAAAGTAATTTAATTGGGTCCGGCTACTATGCATTGATTTTTGAAATCATTGCATGATGTAGTGATAAATAGTAAAGTATGTTGTCCGTTGGATCCATTTAAAATTGATCGAACAGCTTGTATTACTTGTGAGATAAAAAACCTAATTGAAAAAAAAAGGAAAAATGAAAAACCTATTATCCTATTTACCGGTCACTCTCTATACAAAATATCTTCTCCTCTTTCGTCTCTCTTTGACCTCCATTTATGTTCAGATTTCTCATCTTCCTCGTCTCTCTGTTTGACTTCCATTTATGCTTAGATTTTTCATTACACTTTAACTTCTATTTCTGTGATTTTCATCACTAACAATCACCGCTTTTCATCTCACTTTGCTTATACTATTTGCTACTGATTTTGGTTTCGGTTTTGGTTACCAAAGATACGTTTTTGGGTCTGGTAGGGAAGAGGGTGTTGGTGTGCGGATTATAAGGTGATGGCAAAGGCGGCGACTTTGTAAGGAAACGGTGAGGTGAATATTTCAATTTGATTGGAAAAGCTACGGTGGCCTATTTAGTTAATTTGACTAATTTCTTGGTCACGAAGCATACAAGTGCTCTGACTTTACTGGTGCTAGGCAATGCAAAGGCAGCGGTTGTTTCTGTCTTGATTTTCAGGAATCCGGTAACTGTAATGGGAATTACCGGATTCGTGGTTGTGGTGCTTCACAGTGTAGCAAGGAAGAGATCTAAATGATGATGATAAGATTGAATTATGATTCATTTTCCTTGTCATCAAACACTAGTGAGGCTCCTTTTCTTTATTCACTTTACTTTATTCCTTGCTTTTAAGTTTTTAATTTTGATTTTTAAGGCAAGAACAGAATTGGGTCCAAGACAATGGGATTGGATGGATTGTATAGGATGATGAGAAAGGAAAAAGGGTGGGGTTGTTTAAGAGAATCGAATTTGAATTCTCTCTTTCACTTTCTCCCTGTGTGTAATCTCATATAATTTCTTGATGCATTTTGAATATAGACAAGACTGTTTCAGATATTATTATTATTATTATTATTATTATTATTATTATTATTATTATTATTATTATTATTGTGTTTTATTGGGGGAGAAAGTTCTCTCATTTCATTTTATTAAAGATATCATCTGTTATATTTAATTTGTTAATTTTTTTTATGCAATTCCATTCCATTTGCAGCATAATATGTTTATGATTGCCATTCTCTGAATACATTTTTTGGCTTTGTTTATTTGGTTACAGTGTTGGCTGATAAGTTTTTTAGGTGCCATATTTTTGATCATTGAAGATAGTAAAAAAATGAAATTGTTGGTGCTTTTAAATTTTTTGAGAAAGTTTTGTAGCTTTAAATTGTGTTACAGATAATTGAAGGTTGACCGTTTGGTTGGACTAAAATCTTTTTTACATTTCAATTTGTTTCCCATGATGGTTGTCCTTTTCTTTACCGCTTGAAACAAAACCATCTTTTTAAATTATTAGCAAAGTGAGAGAGAGAAATTGGTTTTTTGATGGAGATTTGGATTAGCTTGTATCATTTCTTGATAAGCATTGAAGTCATTATTGATCCATTTGGTCACCATCAAATTAGAGGTACTTTTCAATATTTTTTATTTTCAAAGATTCTAAACTACTTTTTTCCTGGAAGTCAAGCTGATTGTGAACAGAAAAATTAGGTCTTATATATTTTCTGCCCAATCCATCTTGTATTTTTTAGTTCTTCCTTTTGTTCTCAAAGTGTCTTCTTTGCTTAATTGGGGATATACATAATACATCAATGGAAAAGGTGTATTTTTGATATGTGAAATTGAATGTCTACCATACTGCACAAATCAGACACCTAATAGTTTGGTCTTAAGATTATGTTTGTACCTACTTGTGTGAATTCATGAAAGGCATCGGGTTTGCACTGCTTTTGTGTCATTGAAGCTGTGAAAGTTTAGTTTCAGTTAAGAAGTACTTAAGATCTAAATTTTAAGAATTTTAATAACTTTGGAGGTGAAATCAACTTGGTTAGGTAGATTGAAGAAAAAAAGCCTAACAAGACTTGGTTAGGTCTCAAGTAGTAAACTCACATAGAAGTTTTTTAATTTAACATCTCAATTATATTTCTTATATTGCTTCTAAATGATTCTCAAGATTAAATAATGCAGTGGTTTTCCTTTCTATTATAATTTGACTATGTGTCTTCCTTATTTTTTATATATGTAGGTGGGTTTACACTTTACAGTGATTTGTGTTAATTTATTGCTCGTTATTGATGTCTTTGCAATCTGTTATTTTCTCTAGTTATGTGTTACTTTGCTTTTTGTTTTTTGTTGTAAACCTATTGTTGTGTTCTTCAATGTAGGGCGAGTCATCTTTGGTTGCTTGTCGAAGGCTTTCGTCTACCATTCTGACTCCTAACTTAAGTGACGGTACTTTCCCCGCTGATTTACTATCGAGGAAAGATGTGCAAACAGCAGAGCGAAGTATATGTATGGAGAAGGGTTGAAAGATCATTGTATAATTTATTGTTTTTGCGTTATTTGGGGAAAATTGTGATAGATGTGATACTTAGTTACGTTAACTCTCTCTCTCTCTCTCTCTCTCTCTCTCTCTATCTCTCTCGCAACAATACTTACTTGGAGTAACTTCTGAGAAATTCTCCTTCGATTAAAAGATTTGAGCTTTGAAAGAAAATAGGTTCAACAATTCCTTACAATTTCAAAATTTAAAATATAGTTTAACAGTTTGGATTGTCGATACTCATGCCCAAATTTGTGGAACCCCCATGTGAGCCCAATCAACACCTCAATCAACTTGGAGTTGATATTATTTGCTTAAGTGAAATCAGTGAATATTGAAATCTGACCCAACTGCCTATATATCTGAAGGTATCTCTGACTAAGAAACACATAGGCCGGTGATTTACAGACTCCTTTTATTTATATGGTAGCTTCATTGAAACCATGTTAGCACAAATGTTGACCCCAAAATAACCTTAGTTTATTTGAAAAGCAAGAAGTTATGATATTCTCATACCTTTGCTTATTTCAAGTAAGGGTATAGTGGCAGGTCAGAAACGCTTTGCTGCTCTTTGATATTTGAGATAACTAATCTAATATCTTTTGTTTCTTGCCAATGTATATCATCTTATCATCATACCCAGAGTTGGAAATATACAGTATTTGCTTAGCTGACTTGTGAACCGGCTACTTAGCTATCTTTAATTTGGTCTTCTAACTACACTACTGATAATTCAAAAAATTCAGAAACCTAGTGACTAGTGTTGTGGTTTACACTAGGTGTATTTTGTGTAGCCTGAAGAGACTCGTGACCCGTGACATGGACTGATTGTTTACATTTTTATGGGGATCTAAACATTGATTCTCAAATTATTGAATAGTGTTACTCACTGCCAGTCTATTGTGGTTGATAGTGGTATATGATACTAGTATACTACTAATGTCTTGACTTGCTTCCAGTTTTTCTATTCATTTGCTTCCAGTTTTCTATCCATCTTGTCAATCTTAGCAAATCCTAGTTGTTTAGTTAATTGGTTTGGGATCAGCAAAGTTGATGAAAAGTTGCTTTTTATTTATTTATTGTTTCAAGTTTTATGCTATGCTGCCACAACAAGTGGAAAGCTTGTGCTGAGCTTTCCTCTATCCAATTATAATTCATGGGTTATGAGTTTTATAAGAGTTTAAAATTGACATAGTGGAGTTCTTCCTTGAATATGTACATTATTCATATGTTTTATGTTCTGATATCGTAAATGTGGTAATTTATGTAGATGTTCTTATGTTCAATTTCTTTTTTCATTGTTACATTTTTTATGCTTGTCAAATCACAATTGTATTTTTTTCCGCTTGTATGTGGATGTTTTATCATTCATTATTTCTTGGCCATAACTTTCGATAATGTCTGTTTTTTTTTTATACATATTATGGTTAGAAGTCGTTGATTTGATATATAGATGTTAGTAAGTATCTTTTGCTCATGTTTTAATTGGTACTTGGATTTCATTTGTGAATTTTAGAAATGATTCCTTTTTTCCTCAAATTGTTGTGAATAACTAAAGTATGAGACTCGGGACATTAATAGAATGACTGCTTTTGCACGGCAACTCAAGTCACTTATTTATCAAAATTCTCTTTATCTACATTATTATGGCAGTTGCTTCCATCCCAAAGCTTATTTTCATATCATGCTTTTTGCAGAGTTTGAATGTCTATAGCATCTTGCTACGCGACACATTGGTGATGTTCCGTGATGCTGTGAACAAGATTGTTGAGAGAATGCACACCCAAGTAAATCGTTGAATCAATATCGACAATTTTTTACATGTTACATAATTAATTGTCTATTTCAATAAAAAAATAGTTGTTGTATTATGTGTTTTTTAAAGATAGCTGTATTAAATGTTTAATTCATTTAAATAGAAAAATGAGGAAAAATGAAGAAAAATGAATTCTAGTTTGATAAATATCTATACATATAATATATTAAAGCTGACCCTTAAGGTGTCATATGTCGCCGTGAGAATGCTTTTGTATTAAATAATATATTTATATATAACTTTAAAATATTTAATCAAATAATTAAAATGAATTTGTTTTTAATTAATCCAAGTAATCAAATCACCATTAATGATTGTTATTACCTCTCGGAAACTCTCGATATCCAATGTCATTAAAAAGAAACTCTTAGGTGATACCATTAATAAAAAAGACTATTCGTTTCCCCCACTACCAAGAAATGACTAATTGGTTCTTTATATTCTTACATTGTTGGTAAAAAATATCATGTGCACTATTCAAGGAATTTGTATCTTCGATGAACGAGTGGGCTCTCAAGAACTGATATGTTAATCCAGTTTTTGGTTTTGTTCTTCTGCAAATCAATTTCTACTTACTAGCATAATCTAAACTATGTCATTATGTGGAAGTAGAGTAGAGGGTGAATTGAAAAGCAGATTTTTTCTTTTGATCCTTTCACAACATCACAGTTTACAACATATATTGGAAGCCAAATGATCAAAAATTGTTATATTTAAGATTGAAAAAGTTGATATAAGAGACATTAAGAAATTAGAGTATTAAAAGCAAAAATAGAAGAATACGAAAAAAAATTTAAAACACAAATTCGATGATGATTACGTTATGATGTGTGGGCAGTAAACTAGTTTAGACTATATTTGAAGTAAAAACACTTTTGAAATTAATAATATAAACAATATATACGTACGAACGTAACCGAAAATGCTGTCATGATGATTGAGTAATTAGAGTATCCAAACGTTTCAAAATTACCATCACACTTGATTACGATAGAAATGATATTCGACTAGTTGAGCTTCAACATTTATTTACGATAGAAAGAGCTCTTTAATTTTTTTTAAAGGAGCTCCTTAAATCTTTTTTCTAAAAATATTACAACACTGTACTTTTTTTTACAAGTAATATTAGTTTTCAGAAATTAAATTTCATTCAATTAAATTTCTTACATAATACAAAATTAATGGTCTACTTCAATAAAAAAAATAGTAGTTGTATTATATTTGTATTGTTTTTGAAGACAGTTGTATTAAATGTTTAATTTATTTAAATAGAAAAATGAGGAAAAATGAATTCTAGTTTGATAAATATTTAGACTATTTTTGAAGTAAAAACACTTTTGAAATTAATAATCCAAACAATGTAAAAGAACGGACTTAACTACGATAGAAATGATATTGGACTAGTTGAGCTTCAGCATTCAATTATATATCTCAAAAAATATTTTTTGAGTCAACTCAATTATTATTATTATGATTATTATTATTCATCCGTGAAAATGGTTAAAACTCAAAATTTCAAAAATCATAAAATGGTAACAAAAATCATAAAATGGTTACCACAAAAATCATAACATTAAAAGTCAAATTTTTTTAGAAAATGTAAAATGGTTACCAAATCCGTTAATATGGTTACCGGAGTCGTGAAGGTGGTTACCATATCCGTGAAAATGGTTACAAGTCAAAATTTTAAAAATTTCATAATGGTTACCAAAACCGTAAAACTGGTTACCGGATCCGTGAAAATGGTTACAAGTTAAAATTTTAAAATTTTAAAATGGTTACCAAAGTCGTAAACCTGATTACGGGAGCCGTGACAATGGTTACAAAAGCCGTGACAATGGTTACAAAAGCCGTGAAAATGGTTACAAGTCAAAATATCAAAAATTTAAAAATGTAAAAATGGTTACCAAAGCCGTAAATGTAGTTACCAGAGCCGTGAATGTGGTTACAAAATCTGTGAAAATGGTTACAAGTCAAAATTTTAAAAATTGTAAATGGTTACCAAAGCCGTAATCATGGTTACCGAAGCCCTGAGGATGGTTACCGAAGCCATGAAAATGGTTACAAGTCAAAATTTCAAAATTTTAAAAATGGTTATCAAAGTCATAAACATGGTTACGAGACCCGTGAATGTGGTTACTAAAGCCATAAAAATGGTTACAAGTCAAATTTCAAAAATTTAAAATTGGTTACCAAAGCCTTGAAAATGGTTACAAGTCAAAATTTCAAAATTTTAAAAATGGTTACCAAAGTCGTAAACATGGTTACGAGACCCGTGAATGTGGTTACTAAAGCCGTGAAAATGGTTACAAGTCAAATTTCAAAAATTTAAAATTGGTTACCAAAGCCGTAAAAGTGGTTACCGGAGCCGTGAAGGTGGTTACCGAATCCGTGAAAATAGTTACAAGTCAAAATCTCAAAAATTGTAAATGGTTACCAAAGCCGTAAACATGGTTACCGGAGTCGTGAATGTGGTTGCCAAAGCCGTGAAAATGGTTACAAGTCAAAATTTCAAAATTTTAAAAATGGTTACCAAAGCCGTAAAAATGTTACCGGAACCGTGAAGGCGGTTACTATATCCGTGAAAATGGTTACAAGTCAAAATATCATAAATTGTAAAACGGTTACCAAAGCAATAAAAGTGGTTACCAAATCCGTGGAGGTGGTTGCCAAATCAGTGAAGATGGTTACAAGTCAAAATTACAAAATTTTAAAAATGGTTACCAAAGGCGTACAAATGGTTACCGGAGCCGTGAAAGTGATTACCAAATTCATGAAAATGGTTACAAATCAAAATTTTAAAAATTTTAAATGGTTACCAAAGCCGTAATCATGGTTACCGGAGCCGTGAAGATGGTTACTAAAGCCGTGAAAATGGTTACAAGTCAAAATTTCAAAATTTCAAAATTATAAAAATGATTACCAAAGTCGTAAACATGGTTACGAGACCCGTGAAGGTGGTTACTAAAGCAGTGAAAATTGTTACAAGTCAAAATTTCAAAAATTTAAAAATTTAAAATTGGTTACCAAATCCGTAAAAGTGGTTACCAGAGCCGTGAAGGTGGTTACCGAATCCGTGAAAATAGTTACAAGTCAAAATCTAAAAAATTGTAAATGGTTACCAAAGTCATAAACTCGATTACCGGAGTCGTGAAGTGTTGGAACCTAGGGTTACAGATTGCGCAGCGGAAGGTTTTAAAATTTTTATGCAATCATTAAACTAACCCATTTGTACAGTAATAATCAAATGCAATAATAAAGTGATGAACATTTTCATACCTACGTAAGAGGCTCCTTCACTTTAATACGAACTGCTCCTGATTTGAACCACGTGATCTTCCTCGCTATCTCCCGGAACTGGTAACAGCGTGTGGGCGCGTCATGATATTCAGGACCTGTATGGAGGAAGAAGAGAAGAACACACACACCAAAAAACAAACTCTAAGAGTGCAACATTTGAGCTCGCCACACCCTATTTTTTTTTCTTTCTTTTTGTTTGCTTTTCGTTGCTATGCACGATGACTTTTTTCTCTTCTCTCAAGCAATCCAATTGCTTTTTTATTCACTGTGTCTTGTATCTCATTTGGTTTTTATTTGCTTTTTAGTTAAAATATATCTCATATATTTCAAAAACAAAATTGACATTCGGTTTCAATTTAAAAAAAAAATATATCTAATATATATTAAAAACAAACCAAAAATCTTATATTTGATTTTTAAAATTTTATAAAGATATCTCATATCTTTTTTAAAAATAATTAAATATTTATTTTTGAATTCAAACATTTCAAATTCAATTTCAAATATTTAATTTAATAAAATAAAATAATCATATTATCTTATTTTATTCAAAATCAAATATCAACTAACACCCTCCATTTAGTGATTAACAACATAATTAAATAATCTTATTATTTAACTTATTTAATCACCATTATTCATTAATTAAATAATCTCATTATTCAATTAACTCCCGAATAAATACGTGTCACTTTCGTAACACAATTAATTGGACAATCCAATTAATTAACCGTGACCCTTGTTACCTAAATCGATCGGGCTAGCAAGGGGACCTAATGGACCCACAGTATTTTGAGCTCCAATAATCCTTAGAAATTATTAATTAAACTCTTTAATTAATATTTCATGATTATTAACTTCGGTGTTATTCCACTAAAAACCCGAAGCTGCACTCTCTCAACTGTAGACGTTTTTACACAAACCAATAACTCTCGGTGTCCATCAATATAGCTATTACATATGGTATAATCCTCCACAAGTAGTTCATAATTAGAGCTGGGTCATAATGTCCGTTATACCCCTCTAAACATATCTTTCCATTAAGTACCATTGATTCTCTAATGAATAATAAATCCTACATTCCTTACGGAATTAGGAGAGTGCTCATATTGTTCAAGCCCTGAATCAACCCTTAAGGGAACTACCATCTACTTCTCACAAGAAGGAGTGGATTCCACTATTGTGTACAAACCTTCCCAGCCACAAGCCAAACCGTGATCCCAACATATGGAGTATATTGATCGGGAATACAACTCCGACCTCACCCATGGTATATCAAAGACCACGATCTAACCTGAAGGAGTCGATAAGACACTCAGGATTAAGATCACCCACATATAGCCATCATTAGTTGATATATATGAATCTCATCGTTAAACGGATCTTAGTGAGAGATTCATATAGATCATGGCCCAGTCCTATATGATCACATCATACAAGGTGCCTCCATTCTCATATCTACATATGAATGATCCAAGATAGAATAACCGTACACTACGAAATGGACCGCAACTGTAGATTAACCACAAATAAAGTACCCAGCTTTATTTGCTATCTACGGACTCTTTAGATTGCTCGTTTCAAACTGAATCCATCTATATATGACACTCATATACTCAGTTCGAAATTACATCCGGCAATCTTGGATGTTAAGTGCACATGTTATATAAAGTATGACACAAAATGAATGAATATACTACTTCTTTTATTTATGTTCAAATTACATTTACATATTACAAGCTTTAGGGCAAAAACCCCAACATGAAGGTGGTTACCAAAGCCGTGAAAATGGTTACAAGTCAAAATTTCAAAATTTTAAAAATAGTTACCAAAACAGTAAAAATGTTACCGGAACCATGAATGTTGTTATTATATCCGTGAAAATGGTTAGAAGTCGAAATATCATAAATTGTAAAATGGTTACCAAAGCCGTAAAAGTGGTTACCGGAGCTGTGAATGTGGTTACCAAATCCGTGAAGATGGTTACAAGTCAAACTATCAAAAATTTAAAAATGGTTACCAAAGCCGTTAATGTAGTTACCAGAGCCGTGGAGGTGGTTACCAAATCCGTGAAAATGGTTACAAGTCAAAATTTTAAAAATTGTAAATGGTTACCAAAGCCGTAATCATGGTTACTGGAGCCGTGAAGATGATTACCAAAGCCATGAAGATGGTTACAAATCAAAATTTCAAAATTTTAAAAATGGTTACCAAAGTCGTAAACATGGTTACGAGACCCGTGAAAGTGGTTACTAAAGCCGTGAAAATGGTTACAAGTCAAATTTCAAAAATTAAAAATTGGTTACCAAAGCCGTAAAAGTGGTTACCGGAGCCGTGAAGGTGGTTACCGAATCCGTGAAAATAGTTACAAGTCAAAATCTCAAAAATTGTAAATGGTTACCAAAGCCGTAAACATGGTTACCGGAGTCGTGAATGTGGTTGCCAAAGCCGTGAAAATGGTTACAAGTCAAAATTTCAAAATTTTAAAAATGGTTACCAAAGCCGTAAAAATGTTACCGAAACCGTGAAGGCGGTTACTATATCCGTGAAAATGGTTACAAGTCAAAATATCATAAATTGTAAAACGGTTACCAATGCCGTGAAGGTGGTTACCAAATCCGTGAAAATAGTTACAAGTCAAAATCCCAAAAATTGTAAATGGTTACCAAAGCCGTAAACATGGTTACCGGAGTCGTGAAGGTGGTTACCAAAGCCGTGAAAATAGTTACAAGTTAAAATTCCAAAATTTTAAAAATGGTGACCAAAGGCGTACAAATAGTTACTGGAGCCGTGAAGGTGGTTACCATATCCGTGAAAATGGTTACAAGTCAAAATATTAGAAATTGTAAAATAGTTACCAATGCCGTGAAAATGGTTACCGGAGCCGTGAAGGTGGTTACCAAAGCCGTGAAAATGGTTATAGGTCAAAATTACAAAATTTTAAAAATGGTTACCAAATGTGTACAAATGGTTATCGGAGTCGTGAAAGTGGTTACCATATCCGTGAAAATGGTTACAAGTCAAAATATCAGAAATTGTAAAATGGTTACCGGAGCCGTGAAGGTGGTTACCAAAGCTGTGATAATGGTTATAAGTCAAAATTTCAAATACTAAAAAATGGTTACCAAACCCGTAAAAATGGTTACCGGAGCCGTGAAGGTGGTTACCGGAGCCGTGAATGTGGTTACCAACATCGTAAAAATAGTTACAAGTCAAAATTTCATTAAAATATGGTTACCAAAGCCGTGAAAATGGTTACCGGAGCCGTGAAGACGGTTACCATAGGTGTGAAAATGGTTAAAAGTCAAAATTTCAAAATTTCAAAAATTGAAAATGGTTACCAAATCCATAAAAATTGTTACCGGATCCGTGATGGTGGTTACCAAAACCGTGAAAATGGTTACATGTCAAAATTTTAAAATTTTTTTTAATTTATATTTAATTTATCTTAATTATATATAATTTTTCAAATTTTTAATATAATTTTTAATGTTGAACTAATTTTTTTTGTGTTTGATTTTTATTTTATAAAATTTATAATGTTATATTATCAAATACAAAAAAATAAAAATAAAAAAGGGTGACAGCCGGTTTCCAACCCGGCTGTGGTCATTAACTTTCCACCGTTCATCACTGCATGATGCAGTGATTTTACAAACCCCAGCGCAGCAGCTAGAGATGGCAATGAGGCGGGTTCGGGGCGGGGTAGCCTTTCCCGCACCCCACCCCATTTATTTTTTAAAAACTCATCCCCTTATAAAACCCACCATAGATGGAGCGGGTTGGGGCGGGGCGGGGTACAACGGGGAGTGCTTTCCCCATCCTCACCCATTAACCCCATTTATAATTTTTTTTATAATTAAAATAAAAAATATATAACCATTGAATATTATAAAAAATACAAATTAATAAATAATTCCAAGAAACAATTAAAAAACATCACATAAAATTCAATCATTTTCAAACATAAACATAAATTATGAGGTCAAAATGTTCGAAATTCATAACGCTAATCATCTAATAGTTGCATTTATTTCTCTAGTTCTCTCTTCGTACGATCAACTACATTTAGAGATGGCGATTCGAGTTGTTTGAGGATTAGAGACTTAGGGGTCGTTTGTTTTTTTCACTTAAGACTTAATGGGTCTGAATCGAACTCATTAAGTTGTTTTGTTTGTTTTTTTAAGTGGTCAAACAACTTAAAAATATCAAAAAACAACTTAAAATAAAAAGTAAGAAATCATGACCTTTAACTTAATTCCAAATCACTGGATTACAATTAAAATATTCTCTTCCAAGTCTATCCTCCAAAAAAAGATATATTTCCAAATTTATATTAATTTAATATGGTATAAAAAAATTTCTTTTAACATATTTCTTATTTTAAACATGTTTTAGAAAAGAAATAAAAAAAACCTAAATACTTTTCATAATGAAATTTTTCAGAGATCGAACAATTGAATTTCTCTCCTGCCAAATCTCGGTAAGAACTCTTTATTTATTTATTTTTATCTAACTATTCGTATAGTGCTCAATAAAGTTGTCTATCATATTAAGTAGATTTCATGGCTCGAATATGTTATAGAATTATTGTATATAAAAATTCAAGAACCTTGTTTTTTATTTGGTTTCCGGTGCATATGATCCAGGAAAAAAAAAGGGTTTCATGAATTATACTCATCGGAAACGTGGACAACGTATAAAATTGAACTTGAATTTGAACTTTTTTTTGACAATAAATTTAACTTAAACTTTGTTTGCAGAACATGCAAAATTATATTCTTTGTTTAACTTTTTATTTTGTTAAATTAAACTTTGTTTGTAAAAAAAAACAAAAAAAAACAAAAAAAAAAACAAAACCCATACAAAATGTTATAAAGAATAGTGCATGTTAAATTACTTCTTTTAATTAGTATGGGTATAAATGTACAGTTACTTATTTTCGGACAGTTTTATTTTTAAAAAAACAAACATGTTAACAACACATTCAGATGTGAGGAAAAAAAAACTAAACATGTCATTCAGATTCAGATTTCAGTCCCTATTCAGTCTTCAGAAAAATTCAGGACTAGTTCAGTATTCAGACAAAAAAACAAACGACCCCTTAGAGTTACAGTTAGCGACTAGGGTTTTTTTAATAGTATTTTGTTTTGTCACTTTATGTTAAATAACGATGAAGAGATGTAAAGTTAGGGTTAATGTATTTACATATTTCCTTTTTTAGATATATATATTTTTGAAACTACGTAGTTTAACTAAATATTATTTTAAACGGAACGGGGTGAAGCGGGGCGGAGCGGGGAGTATAAAACTCATCCTCGCCCCATACTCATTGCGGATTAGACTATACATCCCCACCCCCACCCCCACCCCCCCCACCCCAAAAGTGCGGGTCCCCGCAGGGCTCCGTCCCCGTGGGTAATTTTGCCATCCCTAGCAGCAGCCAGGTCCCAATTTAATTACATTCGTAGTCAACAGTCAACTAACAATTTCAATATTAAAAAAAACCAATCAACTAACATGATTTCTCTTCACAGTACAAGCTCACGTCCCTATCGTCATCTGTAATTTTGTCAAATAATAATAATAATAATAATAATAATAACGGTAAATATCTAACAATTTTATCTATCATTTATGTATAACCTAATCTTACGGTTGATATGACACTTCCTTATCAACCATCAGATCATTGCCACATCATAACACCTCCTAGGCTCCTAATATTTTATTATCTCTAATTTTTAATTTCATTCAATTTATAAATAATTTTTTATATAACAAAAAATAAAAATAAAATTTAAAAAATATTGTTTTTCTTCGATCTAGAACTTTAAACACTGATTTAATCTAAACCCAAAAACTCCATTCTTCATCTTAAATCAAACTCCAACATAAAAGCTTTTCAAAAAAATTCCAACATAAAAGAAAAAAAAAATCAATTTTCTTCTTTTTCATCAGAATATTTTGTTCTTCACACCGGAAATCGAAGCACGGATCATCATTTCAGATCTAAACACTCTCCCTTCTTCATCTTCAATCAAAATTCAAGACAAAAAAAAAAAAATCCAATTTTTTCATCAGAATCGTTTTTTTTCTTTCAATTTGGAGATTGAAACAAAGATCATCAATCAAGATCCAAATACTCTCTTCTCATCTTCAACCAAAACTAAAAAAAAAAAAACATACCTACTCCTTCATTCTAATTGGAGTTCTCTGTTCTCCATATCAGAACCCATCTGCGATGGAGATTGGAGTTCTCAATCGCAGATGGTCTGCGATGGTTCCCATCTGTCTTGGGACTCCATTGCTGATGTGTGCCCACTCTAATGGTTCCCACGGTTCGGTTTTTGGGCGGTTTTGGTTTCGAAACAGCTGGTTTCGGTTCCATGGCACCCCAAACCGTAATCAAAACCGAGAAAACCAGTTTGGTTTCGGTTTCAAACCGCCTGTTAAGCTGTTCGGGTTCGGTTTTTTTTGGTTTGGGATTCGTTTTTTTGTTTTTTTTTTTTTTTTACAAATTTGGTGTACACGTGGTAGTGTACTATTGGTCCATTTTTTTTAATATCTAAACTGCCCAAAAATTGTCCAAAACCGGCAGCCAAACCGCCAGTTTTGGACGGTGTTTGGCCAACCTTAACCGTAACCGAATCTACTCGAAACCGGTTTCCAACCTGTTTCATAACCGACGGTTTCAGTTTCTATTTTTGGGAGCTGGTTTCGGTTTGATACCCACGATTTAACCGAACCGTGGGCACCTCTAGCCCACTCCAACCCTAGAACCCAGCTCTTCAAGCTTTTCAAATAATTTTCAAAGCTTGCAGATATTATTATAAAAACTTGTTAAAAGTTTGATGGAGATGCTTGCAATTATTATTATTATTTGAAAATACAGATCTCTTCACAGATTCAATGTTTTTTTAAAAGTGATTCAATGTTTTTTTTAAAATTGTAATTATATTTTAACGATTAAGTTAAAAAAAATTAAATATTATATAAATATTTAATTATAATTTTATATATAAAACAAGGATTTGGAAAAGATTAAGAGGTGTGATGATGTGATAGCTGACAAAGAAATGTCATGTCAGCTGCCACGTCAAATTAGATGTAAATGATGGACAAAAGTGTTGGATGTGTATCATTATAAAAAAAAATAAAAAAACACACTAAGATTTAAATACTTTAATATTTGTCCCATTTACGTCTCTGTTGCAGATATTTTCGAGACGATTCCAACGATATATTATAGGCCCTAATCAAACATCATTTGCCTTTTCTACTGGCCTCAAGAAATATCATATATAAATTTGACACACAAAAGTGGAATTTGACCTAGTGAGCTACCGTTTTAACACGTTAACTTGAAATTTTAAAATTTTATACAGTTGCTTAAAATTTCCCTTGAGGAAGTGTTTTTGTATATGGTATATTGTAAATTTGATTGAGTACCAATATTTCCCAAAATTTTATAAAATTGACGTAAAATATAATATTCTTGAAATTTGACACACTAAGCTATATTTGACACTAGGTTTTAAATGCGGCGAGGCAACGTAAAATTTGACCCATTTTACATCTTGATTGTAGGTATTTTCGAGGCAATTCCAACAAAATTTTTCATCGAAAAATTTCACACGGGGATGTTTGATTTGGGCATATAATATATCGTTTGAATCGTCTAAAAAATACCTACAATCGAGAAATACATGGGTCAAATTTTACCTTAATGAGCCGGATTTAAAACATAGTGTGTCAAATATATAGCTAACTGTGTGAAATTTCAAGAAAATTATATTTTGCGTCAATTTTATAGATTATTAGGTCAAATATTGGTACTCAATCAAATTTGCAAAATATCATATACAAAATCAATTCCCCGTGTGAAATTTTAAGTAACTATATAAAATTTCAAGTTACTGTGTTAAAACGGTAACGCACCGAGTTAAATTCCACATTTTTTATGTCAAATTTATGTATTATATTTCTTAAGGCCTATAGAAGGGGGTAAATGATGTTTGCTTTTGGATTATAATATATCGTTGGAATTATCTCGAAAATACCTACAACCGACACTTAAAAGGGTCAAATTTTACCACATTTAAATCTTAGTGTGTCAAATATATATAGATTAGTGTGTCAAATTTAAAGAGATTATATTTTGCGTCAATTTTTTATATTGTTGGGTCAAATTTTAGTTCTCAATTGAATATACAAAATACCATATACTAAATCACTTCCCCGTATGAAATTTTAAGTAATTGTACAAAATTTCAAGTTAGTATGTTAAAAAGGTAGCTCACCGAGTCAAATTCAACTGGTGTCAAATTTGTATGATATTTCTTATGGTCCATAGTAAGGTCAAAGGATGTTTGATTTAGTCCTATAATTTATCGTTGGAATTGTCTTGAAAATACTTATAATTCAAATTTGATTTAGTGTGTCAAATATGAAGCTTAGTGTGTCAATTATAACGAATATTATGTTGTGTCAATTTTATTGATGATTAGGTCAAATTTTGGTACCGAATAAAATTTGTAAAATACCGTATACAAAATCACTTCCGTGTGAAAAGTTTTTGTAACTACATAAAATTTCAAGTTATCGTGTTAAAACAATAGCATGCCGAGTGAAATTCCACCTTTGTGTATCAAATTTACATATGATTTATCGATGTATGATTTGGACCTATAATATATTATTGGAATAGTGTTGAAGATACCTACAACCGAGACGTCAATGGGTAATATTTTAAAGTAATTATTATTATTATTATTATTATTATTGATACATACATGTCATCCACCATCCAAGGCTCGATGCCTAACAGGGAGTATAAAGATTTACATACATTTATTTTATATAAAATAAATATTGATGCTGATATCTAGTTGATCAAAAAGCAGCAAAACAAAGTCCCTCAGTTCCCAAATACATCACAGGAACCAGTTGGACTTGGTGGACAAACTCTCTTTCGTATCAACATTTCTACAGTTGGGCATTTCCTCTTCCGCCCACCTCTCGGCCGTGATCTGAATTGCTCATCTGATTCAATAAAATCCCCCTGATTCCATACAAATAACAACACTAAGTATGTGCGTTTTTCTAACATTGCTATTTCATGTAATTTACAAAATCTGCTGACACTTACAGTGGCATAAACATGGCACCCAGACTTTTCATGTTTATCTCTAACATGCTTGTAGGCAAATCTCATGCCACAGCCGACATGTCCACAAGCAAAAGGCTTAATTTCATGGTGCACAGCCTTCACATGCTGCTGGAGGTTTGATTTCTGTTGGGAACCAAATCAATAAATAGGTAATACATATAATTCAAGAAATTCAGTTTTGATATGAAATCAAAGTAGAAGCTTCTTACAGCTGAGAATGAGAGCAGACAACCCTTAAACTCGCACTTAAATCTTTCAGATGGACCTCTTTCCTCATGCGTAAGCACATGCCGCTTTATGTTCTTTTTCAGCTGCATTGATCCACAAATCTCACATGTGATGTGCTGGTGGCAAGACCTGATATGCGCCTCAAGGCATTGCTTATTTGTAAAATATTTCATACATCCTTGTTCAGAACAAAATGCCTCCACAGAGTCTAGCTTGACTGAATAAACAAAGGAATTCATCAGAGTTTGCAACAAATAATCGAAACCAATGACTTTATTTTCAATTACAGGAAAAGCAGAAACTTATTCACTAGAAATAAACATTTCGATGACAGAAAAAAAATGAATTTTCTGAAGCAACTTGCCATGAGACTCTTCATGCTTTCTCAGCTTAGATGCATATTTGAATACTTTTGCACACCCAGTTTCCTGACATACATACTGCTTTGGAATGGTGATTGAGGAATCCTCATCATGGATTTCTTTCAAATGTCTTTTGATGTTGCCTTGAAAGGAAAATTCACAGTTGCATTTCTCAATTGGACACTTAAATAGTGTCCCTTGGTGCTGAAGAAGGTGCCGGGTCAAGTGATCTTTTCTTCTATAGCTGGAATGACAATCATTTACCGGACAACGAAATGCTCTCTGCAACAAAATCAAATACATAAGAAGCAATATTTTCATAATTAGTAACCAAAAGCTGAACATACAGTTTCGAACCTCAGATTAGAATAGTGCGTGTTTGAGGCTTCCTTGATGGAGCTTCTCAGGAGGTCTCCCAACCTGATACTGGTCCATTCAAGTTCAAATCTGCAGCCTCTCGCATTTTGGAGTTCATTGTATGGGATCCAATGCTTCACGCTATACATCCCTGGTTTTTATGTTTTTTTTCTCTCTCAAAAAAGCAATAATTCCTGCAAAGTCATTTATCTTTCAATGTGCACAAACAATAAGATAAGTATCCTACTAAAAAGGAATCAAAAGTTGTAGACATGACAAGTAATTGGCCTTTGTAAGTATTCCATAGTATAAAGTATATATAAATTTGAATTCACACAACATTGACAATCTAAAGTAAAGTTGAAGTAACTAATACATAAAGTGAGAAAAGAAGTCTGTAAAGAATACCTCAAGTGAATGACTCTGCATGTGTTGCTTTAAGTAGGCAGGTTTTTTGAAAGTAGCACCACATTCTTCGCAAGTATTAGATTTTACTCCTACTGCTGGATCTCCATCGACTCTTTCCTCATTCTTCTCTTCCTAAACAAAGTAATTAAACCAAGAATATGAATAAATTTTGCCATCATCCTAATTAAGAAATCCATATAAGCAAAGCAAAACCTTGTGATGAGAGAGGATGTGAGAAGCAATAAGAGACTTCTTGGATCTGCAAATCCCACAATAATCACAGTAATAACGCCTTATGTCTCTAAATATTGCCCTTTCTTCCATTTTAACAACCACTGGCACTGCACAAAGTAACTACAGCATAAATATGCTTTTAAGATTAAAACAAAGTACATGACTTTAAAAAAACATTAACCAATTAATTATTTCATGAATAGACATCAGGAAAGCATGATTAGTAAGTTCAGGGTTACATTTATCATCCACTGAATTGAAATCCAACTGCATTACATTTTAATTTGTATAATTGATGATAAAGCTGCAAACTATCTAGGTTCAGCTTATCCCTTCAACATTCAAATTAAAATGGAATAAATTGAGCAGTGTAAAAAAAAAAATCTAAATATGAGCAGGAGAGTTTACAAAGTAATTATATATCAATAATTCGTCATGTGAGAGTGAGACCACATGATGATGTCCTCATATAAACGAAGCAAACAAATCGATCGAGAGAGAGAAACTGACCGTGACAGTATGAAGAACGACGGCGACAAGAGGCGCGACGCGGCGACGAGTAGTGGCGGGTGTAAGACAGAGAGTGAGAGAGAGAGGATTTGGGATTTTGGTGGCTGATGTCGTCTGGATGGATGGCGTTAAAATGAGATTTAGGGTTTGATTATCTATTTATATGGTAGGTTAAAATTACACAAATAGCCTTAATAGTGAAAATTACATATTTGCTCCTATTTTTGTACTCTTTTTCTTATCGGCTCCTTCATATAACCGTCATAACGGTCTTTAACAAAAAAATAAAAAATAAAAAAATACCTCCTCTGGTTTGTGTGTCTCTGCCTCCTTCTCTCTATCTTTGTCTTCCTGAAACCCCAATCTGTCCATTATTGTTAATGATAATTGGAGAACCAAATCCGAAAAATTACCATTGTAAGTTCTTTCTTCTTTTTCTAATTCTATTTTCATGTGAATTTCAATATGTTTTTCACATTTTGTATATATGTTCATGTCATGCCTGGATTAATGATTTTTTTTTTGGTTGTTTTGGATAAATTTTAAATTTGCTGTTGATACCAACAACATTGTCACTACAAAAAATTGGCCATTGAAAAAGAAGAACTAGGACAATACATCAAGAAACCAATGATTTTAAAAATATTGGCAACATTAATATGACAGTTTTCCTAGAAGAAGTTAATGAAATTACATTGATTAAATATAGTATTAGAATGTTGATTTTAGTTGTTATTATATCAACAGATAAAGAGAAGAACATCATTAGTCATTGCTTTGGAAATGCGTTTTTTCCGTTTTCAATAACTACATGGGGTATCTCATATATTGTGATGAAATCATGAGTAGTCCTTGATCCAGGAATTGTAAGTAGATGTTAGGGCATGATTATCTCCATTAGTAGATAGGTGTAAAGATTTGTTTTGAAGATGCGAAAAACATAAATAAATAGCTTCTTCGATTACATTAAATGCATCCTAATATTAAGACCTTAAGATTGCATCAAGTATGCATTTTGTCTCAGGGTTCCTTGGACATATTTGGTGTAACAAGTGGCCAAAACATGTAAGTTTGGAAGCTTAGAAATTTCTGGAATTTCAACAAGTTTCCTTAATCAAGAAACTTCTTAAGCTGGACGTTGATATGACCAGTGATTTAAGGTTCTAATGCATGAGTTTAATAAACCTGTACTGTTTTTTTTTTTTTATATGGCTCATCTTGTGTGTGTGTGCAGGAATTTTGACCAACTTGTGGTGTTTTTCCATATTTCTAGATAGGGCTATGATAGAAGCTTTCACTTGATTCCTGAGATTTAATGCTGGAATCTATGTAGTATCAATTCTACAAAATGTTTGATTCCAGTTACAAGTCACAGTACATTGGTGGGCAGAAGGAGAAGTTTGTACGGTATGGAACGCATATGATATAAATTGTTATTAGTGTAGATGATATTTGCTTTTGATATTTGGCACCTGCATGTAGGTTGGATGATTTGGATTCAACATTATCAATGCCTTCGAACAAAGGGGTAATGAAGAAATGCGGATTTAACTTAGAGGGGTTGGCCTTTACTGGTCGTGCAAAGAAAAATCCTTCAAAATCATTTAGGATTGGAATGCAAAGAGGGTCAGAAGGGCTGGCAACAATTGGTAGATCATTGAAATCTGGAGTTACCAGGGCAGTATTCCCAGAGGATCTTAAAGTTTCTGAGAAAAAAGTTTTTGACCCTCAAGACAGATCCCTCATACTATGGAATAGGCTTTTTGTCTTATCATGTATTATTGCAGTATCTTTTGATCCTTTGTTCTTTTATCTTCCTGTCTTCAATCATGAACCGCATTGCATTGGCATGGATACCAAGTTAGCCGTGACAATTACAACTCTACGCACAGTAAATGATGTCTTTTACTTACTTCGCATGGCTTTACAGTTCCGCACAGCTTATATTGCACCCTCTTCAAGGGTTTTCGGAAGAGGTGAACTTGTGATAGATCCTGCACAAATAGCCAAGCGATATTTACGCCATCATTTCATTGTTGATTTTCTTTCTGTGCTGCCCCTACCACAGGTCAGATTTGAACAATTTAGTTAATGCCTAGCCTGTATTACACATAATCTTATTTGATCTTATTTCTTTTGGGTTATCTGCAGATTGTGGTTTGGATATTTCTTCAGAGAGAAGGTGCAGAGGTATTGTCCACAAAGGAGGCACTGCAAAATATTGTGTTTTTTCAATATATTCCTAGGTTTATTCGCTTTTTTCCTATAACTTCGGACTTGAAAAAGTCTGCGGGTGTTTTTGCTGAAAGTGCTTTGGCTGGTGCTGCATACTATCTGCTTTGGTACTTGCTTGCTAGTCATGTAAGTCTTACTCTCTGATAAAATTGAAATCACCATTCACCACTTAATTTTACTTTTCATCATCCTCTCATAGTCTGGAAATGAACAGGTAGCAGGGGCTTTGTGGTACTTGCTAGCTGTTGAACGTAACGCAACATGCTGGCAAAGAGCTTGTAGAGATAGTGAGAAATGCATTATAAATTTCTTATACTGTGGAAGCCGGAATACTAATGGTTATGATGAGTGGCAAAGCATCAGTACGGACATCCTTAGCAAAAACTGTTCTGCTGATGATGATGATAATAAAGGATTCAATTACGGAATCTTCACACAGGCTATTTCCTCTGGCATTGTTACATCCAGGAACTTTGTCTCTAAATTCTTTTACTGCTTGTGGTGGGGTCTTCAAAATTTGAGTACACTTGGTCAGGGGCTCCATACTAGTACTTATCCTGGAGAAAATCTCTTTTCAATATCTATAGGCATTGCCGGCCTTATCCTTTTTGCCCTTCTCATTGGAAACATGCAGGTAAGTTGGTCGAAACTGATTGATTGCTGTTTCTTTGTTGTATTTTCACATTATTAATTATCATGTCTTGGTATTTTGTGATTGTTACAGACCTACCTTCAGTCTCTCACCGTTCGTCTTGAAGAGATGAGGATCAAAAGGCGTGACTCTGAGCAGTGGATGCATCATCGTTGGCTTCCACAAGAACTCAGGGAACGAGTTAGACGCTATGACCAATACAAGTGGTTGGAAACTAGAGGAGTAGATGAAGAGAGCTTGGTCCAAAGTCTACCCAAAGATCTTCGAAGGGATATCAAGCGGCACCTTTGTCTTAATTTAGTGAGAAGGGTAAGTATTCCAAGTTTTCTTTGTTCATTTAAAATCATTATGTGTATACAATATGACAGTCTTGAATTTGACAACCTTCTCTTGTATAATGCATGGTATACTATGCAGGTCCCACTGTTTGCGAATATGGATGAGCGGTTGCTTGATGCCATATGTGAGAGACTGAAGCCAAGTTTATGCACAGAGAGGACGTGCATTGTCCGAGAAGGGGATCCGGTTGATGAAATGCTTTTCATAATTCGTGGCCGCTTAGAGAGTGTGACTACAGACGGTGGAAGGAGTGGTTTTTTCAACAGAGGTTTACTCAAAGAAGGGGACTTTTGTGGAGAGGAGCTTCTTACCTGGGCACTGGACCCTAAAGCTGCTTCTAACTTACCGTCATCTACAAGGACAGTGAAGGCTCTAACCGAGGTTGAGGGTTTTGCTTTAGAAGCTGAAGAGTTGAAGTTTGTTGCTAGTCAGTTTAGACGGCTTCATAGTAGGCAGGTTCAACACACATTCCGTTTCTACTCACAACAATGGAGGACCTGGGCTGCTTGCTTTATTCAAGCTACATGGCGCCGATATTCTAGGAGGAAAGCAGCTGAACTGCGTAGTAAAGAAGAGGAGGAGGAATTAGGAGGCTATAGCGAAGAAGATGATGATGAAAAGGCATTAGTTGAGGAAAGTGATGCTCCGTCAAGGCTTCGTGCTACAATGTTTGCATCACGCTTTGCAGCTAATGCTCTTCGTGGACATAAGCATCGAAACTCAACTTCAACTTCCACAGGCTTGATTAAAATCCAGAAGCCTTCAGAGCCAGACTTTGAATCGTATGATACAGATTAATTAGTGTATTTATTTTAGACGAAGATAATCAGTGAGAAATTTGGGCAGATAACCTTTTAGAAGTGTTTGTGGAAAAAATAACAACTCTTCTTCTAAATCTTTTGAAATTTAGTAGGGAATTGAAGTACTCACCAACTGACCAACAACTGCAAACCTTACACCCCTCAAGACATCTTGCTAGAGAAACCTAAACAAGGTCCTCTCATCACTTGACGAACTAGGCTAGTCATCATGTCAAGGCCTTGAAATGGGCATTGGTTTAAACTTAACATGAACACTCAGTAAGCTTTGATGCCTAGTGAAAAGGCAAAGCAGAGGCTATGCAGGATCTCGCGAGAAACGAAAACAAACCAAAATAGGATAACTGACATTAGAATCCTGTATTTAATGCTGATTTGCTTCTAGAAAATGTACAGCCAAACAAGTAAGCCCAATAACAGGAACACACGATAAGAACCTCCGTAAAGGCATTCGATTCATTTGGCTTCTAAATTTCTTTCTTTTCTTGTCTTATTTTCTCTCAGCAATTAAGTATACCTGAAACTAGATTTTCTTCATTTACTACAAGGGTTGCATCACTTTTCACCGAAAAAAAAAATACAAGGTTACATTTGGAAATGAATAAAACTGGGAAGCTAATAATGAAAAAGAATATAAACGACAGTCCTTGCATATCAGCCAAAGTGAAGCATTCTTCAATTCGCAAATTTGTAACACCATCGTCTATACCTTTCAGTAATTTTTCATCAGTATTGGTGCTGCAGCTTAACTACGCCATGCAGAAGATACTTCCAGTTCAACGTCTTCTTCCCACCAAGTGGCACTCTGCATATTGTATAACTAGCTTAGTTTTGTCATAAATTAGAATAAATTTCTAATCATTGGATTGGAAAAACAATAACTTTAATAACAACATTGCTAATCTTTGAATTCCAACCAAACAACAAACAGGAAGATGTCATAACTTAGGTATAAAGTGTTTTGACAAATAAATACTGCTTTGTTCTGTTTCATTGAATCTTATATATATCGCTTTGTTCTATTTCATTGAATCTTATAGCTGATAGTTTTATTCTGATAGAAATCGGGGCAACCTACCTTGTAGCCTCTGCGAAGAAATTCTAAAGAACTTCCTTGTTCTTCTTCCAGTCCCAAGACCCTCAATAGTTCTTCTTTGGTCTAAAGCACATAAATATTTAGTTTTGAAACATGTCAAATGATTTATATCGAAAGAAGTTAATGGGGATTTGAAAGTAAGACATACTTCACCAAGTGTAAAGCGTGTTTCACTCTCTGCTATGCAGGCAAAAGAACCATCTGCCTGTTTAAGCATCACCTGCCAAGGCCCTGCACAATTATAGTCGGGTAAAAGTAGTTTAATGCACAAAGTTTAATATAAAGCCAAATTATCAAGCACTGACTAATATTGAAGGAAAGAGAGGATACAATTTTTAACAGGGAGAGTGTCAAAATAAAGGAAGATAATCACCCATAAGTTGACAAAATATAGTACGGATTCATTGGATCATCGATATTGGCATATTGCCATGACTTTTCCTTCCTTTTAAGATTCTATCTTGAGATAAATACATCTGCAATATCTAATTAAATTGAGGTTATTCATTAGTATACATCGGGTAGCTAATATCATTATTGTGGTCATCATCACTTCCACAGGCACATTAATTAGCAAGGGCTAGATTATTTGTTAGATATTATCTAAGCCTAACCACTACTCACTAAAGAGATTTTCTTTAGACCCAGTATACATCATTTTACATTCAATTAACAGAATTTATTTTTCCCTCTTGTTTTCCTTACATTTTCACATTGCACATACATTATTCAATAGAATATTTTTTCCGCAACCAAGACTTTATAGACTCTAGTATTTGCTTCCAATCATTGTACTTATCAATAAGAATCCTTGGGAGTTCTGAGATAGTCTCATGAAACCCTGGAATGCTATCCTTATATAAATGAAGGAAAGGACTAGTTGACTCATGATTAAAATTATATGCATGCCTCTTCATTGCACAAACATCAACATGGTCATTTAAATCACCTCCACCACTACCGTTGCCATCACTAATGTCCCTTCATGAACTACTGTAACCAATATGGGTATAATATCCCAACAATAACAATACTTTCACCAATGTTTTTGTCGTTAGTCGCAAGTGCCAATGGAAATTATCATTGTCATCACTCTCACTGCATGCATATTCCATATTTTGGTATTGTTAACATGTGTCCTATGGGCATATGATAAGGACTAAAAACTTGAATAAAGAATTCATATTTATTTTTGAATACATCAATGCACAACTTTCTATGTCTTTTATTCACTTTATGATCTTTATCAATCATTAACATGTGTCCTAAGGGACTTTCAAAAAAAATAAAAAAAACACGCATCCTAAGGGCACATGTTAACAGTTTCCTTCATAAACAAGCTATAATTGTTAAACATTATGAAAGTCCATATTTGATTACACAGTGAACGGATTTAATTAACAAATTCTAAAACGTTTAATTTTTCCGGACTACAGGCTCACAACTCCAAATTGTAACCATTTCTTAATGTAACGTGTCTATTTTTCAATTGACAAAAAACAAAAAATAAAAAAAACAAAAGCGCATGAGAGATCAAACCTGTCTTCAAAAATTATCAATACGCTGATACTTTTTCAGATAAAATCTTGACAAAATAATTCTTGATGTAAGGCTAACTCAGCATTGATTTTGAGAAAATAACATCATGGCAAATAACAAAATGAAAATGCAACTTCGTAATCTGTCTTAGAAGATTTGTTTCATACCAGGGTATTGGCGAAATAATGCTCCACTGTAATTAAGAACATACGGTGCCACTGCTACTGTCTAACATTATAAACCATACGTGTCACTCAAAAACTAAAGTTCAAAAACGAGTCATTCCAAAAAGCAAGTAAATAAATAATAGAGGGCTGCAAAAGAGGCAATACCTTGGAGTAATCTCTGATTCGGATATAAAATATGGGGATAAATTGAGAAAGAAACCGGTAATGCAAATCTTTGGGTGGAAATCCCAGAATGCCCAAGTCAGCACTGCAAAGGAAAGCATGTTTTATCTTGACAATAAAATGTTAATTTCATAATAAGGGAATCAAAAATGAATTAATGGCCAGGCAAAGAAGAATGTATACCGTAATGTGTCTAGTTCAAGATTGAACAGAAGTGTTGGGGTTGATACAGCAAAATTTTCCTGTGAATCCCATGAACAAAGTTACAATAGGGAAAGCTTTTCCATCAAGCAACTTTCCAGAAGACATAAAATAAGAACGTTCTTTGAAAATCAGAGTCATCTTATTTGGAGAAAATTCCTTACTACTACATTGAAGGCCTTAAAAAAGCAATGATGGATTTCATAGAGCTCCAAATGCTGGAATGCTAACAATATCAATCACCATTTTCCTAGACAGCTCTTGAAAAGGCAAGAAAAATCTGTCTGTTGTCTAATAACTACTGTTACTCAGAAGGTAATGAAGATATCCCTAATAAAACCTGCAAGCAACTATGACGCTGAATGGAAGCATTTCAGATGCCAAACGAAGGGAATAATTTTGAAACTCCATGAATTTTTCAACACAGAATTCTTATCTTTCTATACGAGAGGTAGTTATGCTCTAGCTTGCTATATATTCAAAAATTAACTGAATAGTGAATACACCTATTTGATCATGTACCCTATTAATCATATCCTTAAGATCAGATTGAGGTATGAGAATTTGAAGAATAGTCATCCTTCATCTCCTTCAAGTAGTCCATGAATTCTAACTTTCACGTTGATCAGAAACAGTAATGAGATCCTGACCATTATTGGCCATTTATTAGACTCAAGCTTTGAACAACCTTGAAAATTCAGTAGCAAGGAACTCATGGATGATATCATTTGCTTTACTTGGAATTTGGGAATGGAAACATATCTTTTTGTGATGTTAATACTGATTTATTTCGGTGGAAATCATAAACACTACATTCCATCCCCAAATTCCTCATATTAATTGTCATCAATTCTCAGGCAAACCATACTATAAGAGAGGATTCAAATATGTGACAACATCATTGATTCATATGTTAAACAGCATACCAATCACAATATCTAAACTCAAAATCTCAGTTCATGATCAAATTTAGATGTCAAGTGCATAAATAAGGTGAGTTAACTTCTTAAAAAGCAAAAACACCATACCACATACTTCTCTATAGCAGAAAGTTCACGGGTGCTGCAATTAATAAACACATATAGTGTTGGTGGCTCATTGGACTGCCAGCAACCTGCATTTGTAAAAGAAATAGAGAATCGTGAGCTGAAACAAATTGGTTAAATTACAGAAACCTCACATGTGATTCCTGGAAGAAGTGGAAGGATAAAATGAAGAAGAAGATATACCTAAATTTTTTAAATATAACAGACCTTTTAAATGAGAATGCTCTTGGTTAACAAGTTTAAAATCTATGATGCTAAAGTGAGATTTACGGGAACTAAGAGAAAACATCATTTTCATATTCAAAATGAACAAATCAATGAAATTATAGAATATTTTATATCATTTTTTTAATTTAAAAAATAATAGCAGTGCTTAAATAACATTAAATCACCCTCATCTTACCTTAAAATAAATAAGTATAAAACAATTGTGAGCATGTCTCAGTCACTAAAACCATTATATTGTGATAACAAGTCCTGTTTCCAGGATCTTCTAGAAGATTATTCATTGGTATTGAATTTCAATAATCATAAAATTCTTCCACATAACCAATTATATACCGGTATGTCACTATTTCTGCTACTCATATACGGACCTAGTTTAGCAGGAATAAACAGTAGAAGACAAATTCACCTCCTCCATGGCTAAATGGAACTCACTGCTTGAAGCATTGAATTCAGGAGACAGTAAAAGGCATACACATTTCTGTAAAGCCTAAACAAGAATGGTTGAAGACCAAATTCTAATAATAATCTAAATTCTACAGAGCATTTGCTGAACCAACCTTCATTGTCATCTTCAAAATCAAAATCCAGGGTGTTCCTTATAGACCGGAAGAAATTATTGACAGAGCCGCCAGGGATATCATCCAAGCAACCTATGGTTATACCATCAATCTGAAAGAAATGAATCAAAGACTGAAATCCAACTAAGAATTCAAGGTCTTCAACCCTAGAAGCATAAGTTTTTCACAAGTTGTATTGTTACCGAGTCAAGAGCTGTTTTGAAAAGCCGAGAGGCCCTGCGTTTTTCTGGCTTATCAGGAAATACCTGAGAATGATGAATACACTGCATCAAAATACATATCTTGAAAGGGAAGAATCAAATGTTGATATGAAAAAAAGGGTGAGTTCTTACAATGCAAGCACGGGTTTCCATTTTTTCTTGGAGCTGTTTGACAACAGTCAAGACAAGTTGAATGTTGGCGTCTATGAACTCATCTGAAGACCCCTTCACAATTTTAAAATATCAGAACAGTATGTGGTGTTTTTGTCTTGTTTAATTATAAAACAAAAATATTTTCCAGGGACAAACAGATGCAGTCAACAATAGGATTAACATGAGAGAAAGGAGGTACCTTATAAGAGGAAATGTTGCTAGGCAAGGGCCTGACGAAGAAACAAAGTGTTAGAAGAGAAGATTAGAAGTAACATGCCAAAAATGAAAAGAAAGTATAGGCATTGTTTACGGGAAATCAATCTCCAAGCGGGTATTGCCGGCTTGAAGAGCGAAAGAGAGAGAATTGGCAGCATCAGTGGCGAGTACTTGATAGGACTTGGGCTTGTAAACAGACACTCCTGCTTTTGGGTCGAAACGGGACTGCTGCTTTTTGACGTTGTTGTCGCTTTTTGTGCAACTGATTTTGATGCCGTGACTGAGAGTGGAAACGCGAGCAGAGAAGGGGGAGAGAGGAGACAGACAAGGTTGGAGCAAAGAGAGAGGAGAGAAGAGAGAAAAGGAGACGGCCATCAGAGACATGGCCACCTGTGTGCTCTGCTCTCTGTCAACCAAATTGGATTGGATATATGATAAGTGATAACCAACTTCAACTCTACGATTTTACACGTGTTCACTTTCGTGGTTGGGCCACTCACCACTGGCCCAGAAGTGTTGAATTGGGCCGAGAATTGGCCCATGACGTAAAAGAGTGTGACGCTAGCATATCATATTCGCTGACTCGACTCTTTAAGTCAGTGCATGGAGATTTGAGAATTGAGATTGACACTCTCACTTCTGCAACTCCAACCATAAAAATGTTTATGGATCTCATTTGCCCAAATTCTTCCCCTGTAAGTTCTCTCTTTTCTTCCTCTTCTTCTCTGCTGACAATTTAGAGCAAAAATTAATTTATGCTGAATCTTTTTAAATGTTGTTCTATTAAGCTCCCTTACAAGTTTAAAAATTAGACTTTGCTTTCGCAGAATTCCCTGTTTGGTTGATCAGAAAATGTATTTCAATCTTCAAAATAGTTTAGTGTTTTAGAATCTGGGACTTTTTGGCAATTGAGACTTGAACATGTAATCATCGCTTGGATTAAACCATCATCAAATTATAAAGTTAATTTATTTGAGCTTTTTTTATATGATATTTTTGGTGTTTGATTTAAAAGTTATGCCGTTAAGTTATTGTCAGTAATTCAGTATTTTGTTTTCTGACTTGTCAGGTATGGGATGGAAATAGATTCTCCAAGTGTTTCGACGACATATATCCTTTTTTTTTTTTTTTTTTTTGTATGTTGATGGTTTGGTTCTATATGGTTGTTGGTGATAATTGTAAGTTGATTTCCCTTAACAATGCTTACGGTTTTAGGCTTTGCACCAAATGTGGCAACTGTTCTTTTGATTTCTGTACTTGGAATTACTCAAAGGAATGGCAGACAGAACCAGAGGGTGGGTTCTTTATTAATTTATTTATGGTCTATTTGGGTGCTGATTTTTCTCAATGTAGGAAAGTCAATTTGGAAGCCTAAAATTGATTGTGGTTAATTTTTCATATTTATATCATATTTTGTTTGTATATCTGGAATTGCTTTCCTGAAGTTGACCTGCAAGTGTTTCTGAATATATGTGTAGCAGACAACTTACCTTAATGTACATCTTACTTGTAATATAAACTGCTTTATCCTTCCTAGATTACTTATTTTTTCATAAATTTTGGATAATATTATCTCTTTACCTGTAAAAGTTCTACATGTCTTTTAGTGTGTGATTCTTAGTAGTTGTAGTATACTATGATTACAGCCTCTGGAATATCTGTTTGCAATGAGAAACTGGACTGCGAGCACGGACTAATAGTGTTATGCATCCATCATCACTTTTCCAGAACTAAATCTCAGCTTGAATTTGACCTGTCAGTTTGCTTACATGTAGCTGATGCCAATGATCTCAACGTAACCTCAATATAAGCAATGAAATAAACTCACACATTTTAGTTATCCAGATGCAGTGAAGTTGGTTGTGTTGAACATTTTATTCTGATGCTGATTATATTGATCTATGCACTTTTGTGGACAATTTGACCCCAATATCTTTGGTATAGAGTTAGACCCAGCTATTGTATTTGTTGCCTTTTTAGTTTTAACTTCATATTCAGCATCTGATGCAATATTATCTTTTTCAATAGGCAGTTGGCAACAGCTCTGGCTTGATATTTTCTTTGATGTCTTTTGACTATTCAGATATGTCAAAAAATGAATGAGTTCAATTTTTCTTTCTTTGTTTCCTCCCTTTGTCCCTCTCTGCTTCAATTGATTTATCTGTTATTAATTTGCCGATGTTTGCTTCTATTGATTTATCTGTTATTAGTTTGCCGATGTTTTGCTATAGGCTTTTCTAACTTTCTTTTAAGGTTTGCAGCGGATTAATAAACTCTCCTTTGACTGTTAGTTTTATTTATTATTTTCTGAATTAGGCAACAAGGTTCATAATCATCCTTTGATTTGTTTTTCCTTATTTAGTTGAGTTTAATATAATGTAGTCAAACAAGGGAACTGTATCAAAATTGGTTTTTGAAGCTATCGTTCATATACTATTGACTTTTCTAACTTTCTTTTCAGGATTGCAGCGGATTAACAAACTCTCATTTGATTGTTAATTTTATTTATTATTTTCTGAATTAGGCAGCATGGTTCAATCTTCCTTTGATTTGATTTTCCTTGTTTAGTTGAGTTTAATATAAAGTAGTCAAACAAGGGAACTGTATCAAAATTGGTTTTTGAAGCTATCGTTCGTATACTAATTATTTTACATAAATCATACAGATAAACTTTATGGAAAAAGTTTTCATGCATTTGCTACCTCTCCTTGGAGCATGTTTGTCTTCTGTGGATATAATTTTGTTTCTGAAGAAAAAGCTTCACGGAGAATTCATTTCATATCATGACTGGCTTTTCAGATGTTCTCAGTTTGCAGTTTGGGTAAGTTTAATTGTATGTTTATTGTGATAGCGTAATGATTGCACTCTCACCCTTGGCTTTGACAAAAAATGTAGATAATTACCATACTCTTATCAAGGTGTGCCTTTTTCCACCACATGTTTAGCAACCGAATTCTATGTTTCTGGTGGATTGTAAAGCCATTAGTGGGAATCCTACATCTGCAAACAGCTTTTTCTTCATTAGAGGTACTATTTTTTGTTTTTTGTTTTTTGTTTTTTTAAGCCTCTTCTTTCCATGTTGTTCAATGAGAGCTTTATGTTTTAAAATTCCATTTCATGATAGGTTATAACATGCGTTTTTGTGTAAAAGAATTCATAAATTCGCATTTGTATTTTTTTCTTAGTAGTAAAATTTATTATATCTATTGTCAAAAGAATATGATACGTGTTAATGATAGCATTTCATGTAGTTTGTGCCCTGGTAGACAATAGTCTGTCTGAAAACTGTCTTGTACAATATACAACTTTAATTCCTAATGCATTGCATTTTCCCTGTCTAATTCATCAACTCCTTGAGATGCCAACTCAAGATTAAACATTATCAATTGTAATGTGTGGCATATGTTACTTTGGCTAGGTTAGGTATTTCTTGAATCAAGCAAAAAATATTTTATATAACTCAATTAATGTTCCTTATAGTTCTCTTTAACTCGATTATCTAGTATTTGAATATATCCATGCGATGGAATCATAATTCATTTTAAGTTTTGTGGGGCAGGTGTTGAGAAGTCTGAAAGAGAGCTGTATTCTTTTGTTGGATTTCATTTTTGGAATTTCCATTAACATCATCAGGATAAAGCGATCGTCGTTAAAGAATAGGTATTGCATTGTCAATTGCTTATTTAGTTCCCTTCTTTTTGGATCTTAGTCATACCAAGGACATCATTATTGGCAATCAGAGTTTATTACTCTCTGGTCATATTGCAATAGTGATGTTGTCCACAGGAATAAGCATATAAATGTCAAAAGACATGTGAAGTGCACTACTATATATGCAAGCAAGAATTTGTTAGTATGAGCTTTGGATCATTTAGGTGTTTGTTTATAATCTACTGAAATTATTATTCTGGAACACAGATTGAAATTGTAGTGGAAATTTCTTATAGAAATACCTCAACCCCCCTACACCCCATAATGTGATCTCTCACCTCGTCAGTATTATTACTGATCCAAATACATTGTATGAGAACAGCAGCATGCATCTTGTTTAATTATTCTGATTTTCTTGTTTGACACTGACTCCTGTACATTCCTATTGACTGCCACCTTTTAACTACTATTTGAGAACTACTTTGGCACTATAAAATACCCTCACATCTCTATTTTTACTGCTTTCAATTCAACAACTGAAGATCTCTCTCTCTCTCTCTCTCTCTCTCTCTCTCTCTCTCTCTCTCTCTTTCTATATATATTGGTTTCACATCCATCGTTTGTGTGTTTAAATCTTTTCTTGTTAGAATAGCATGCTTCATCAACTTGGATTGTCTGGTTAAATATTTCATATATACAAAAGTATTTTTCTCTTTAGCATTTCCATTCTAAAAGGGAGTCATTAAATGTGATATCTGTTAATGCAAATTGCAGTTCAATAGAGGAACCGTTTCTTTCTAGTGATGTGGACATTGAGGAAGCTTGTCATAGAAACTCTGTAAGTAATTACATGCTTCTTTTTCTTATTTATTTTCTTTCACATTGTTTGTAATATATTTTGTGAACTTTATCTGCAAAGGTAGTAATTTATTTTGTTATTCATTTTGAATTGTTGCCATGGCATTATTTTGATGAGATTATTAGACGAAGGAGACACTACGGGGTGGGAGGGAAGGACTTTTTTCATTGTTTTCTCTTGCATAATAAGTACCCTCCACCACAATTTTTTTATTCCCCTTCTGCTCCTTAACAGAATTTAGGTTTCATTTAGTCTCTCACAAAACCTGGTCTTCTTTTTAACATTAGATTTTGAAGACCTTCAGATCACTTTGGTTTGATTTAGGACAATAAATTTAAAGAAAAATGTAAAATGATATTTTGAACTTTACGAGGTCAGATGAGATGGAACAATGTTATCCAATTCCTCAGGGTTATCACGGTTTATTTATTATGTATATATATATATATATATATATATATATATATATTGCTGAACTCAAATATTATCTCTTGCAATCGGTAACTAGTTAGGTATCATCATTATTGATTTTTCCAAAAGAGATTGCATCAAAAATGACAAATAAAAACATTGAGATCACTATAGAGTCATCTAACAACACCTTTTCAACTATAAAAGGAGGAATATCTTGAGGAAAATTATCAAGTGCGGGTTTCCACGTGCAGAATCACTAACCACTGGTGGGAATTAGTGATCCCGCTTGAAATATTCGTGCGGGATCCCGCATTAGAAAGTTACTCATATCTTGAAATTCTTTAGATACCAAAGTCAACATAGAAGCTAAATAGTAAGCCTTCTCCGACAGAAAACGGCAGTCCTCTTTAACAACTTCAAAAACTCTTTTATTCTTCTGCAACCAATCACCCATATCTTCAATCGCACTAAACTGTAATCTCCGCCTTCAAACCCCCTCCAAAAGCACAAACATTCTCCAAAATAATTGATACACATAACTCAAACCTACAAGCTTAATCAATTTGTTCTAATGGAATAAAGCAATCAAACAATGAAGAAACAATTGATTAATGTCCTCATAATAATCCGTACACATCACTCACAAATAAAGTGCACATCAGGATTATTTTTTAGGTTCACATTGTAAGTGTTAATTTTTTCATGTTCTGACAACCACACCATACATAATCTTACTAGGCTACTAGGCGTCATGGACTTCCAGACAGCTTTATAAGACTCTGTTTTGTTGACTATTTAATCCTATGATGTCATGCTCTATGCCTAGCTTGTTCATTAGAAGTGGCCTATGAGCATTACATAAAATATATCTGTAATTTATAAGTCTACAATTTATTAACTCATTTATTGATATCTTATGCTAAATTCTTTGTTTACAATTTTTGACTGTTTTAAATTACTTTATTTTAACGCTTGTTTGAAAATATAATTTATAGCATTTTATGATTGTATTATCTGCAGTTTGGTATGACTGTATTATCTGTAATTAAGTCCATGGCATTCCCTTGTTCTCTTCTTGAAGGGTACAATATCAATTGACTAATTGTTGCACGTACAAATTGTAATATTGTTAATTGTTGAGCTTGAGATGTCTCTTCTTTTTGAGCTGTTTATTAATATTTTACTTTTCTGGAAGTCACTGAATTATTATCGATTCTTTGTTTATCACTTGGCTGTCAAAGGGACACACTCAGAGCTATTGGGATCATATGACATTCATGTCTATCATTTCTGTGATGAATCGTGGTGTGATAAAGCAACTTGACTTCGAAGATTTGCTTTCGCTGCCTACTGATATGGATACTTCTACCTGTCATTACAAATTGTTAACCTGTTGGCAAACTCAGCAGAGTAGCAATTGCACTGATCCTTCATTGTTCAGAGCAATTTGTTGTGCATATGGAGGCCAATATCTTTGCCTGGGTTTCTTGAAGGTATTATAGAAGACACTATAAAATGGAACCTTACAAATTTATTTTATAACTTTAAAATTAACTAAACTATGTTTCAAGTTTCTGGTTTATTATTCATTAATTTGTTAGGGGAGAACACTGCAGGTTGTTTTTTTCCATTCTTTTGTGTCACTTATATTATTTATATATTGTTTCCCCTTCTTTTTTTTATGTATTTTTGGATTGTGTATGAGCGACTGCTCACACCCATGTATAATCATCAATTTGCTGTAATGCATTAGTTGGTAGACCTTGAGATCAAAAAATCCTAGGTCAATACAATTACCATGGAGTTAGTCATGAATCTTATTGTCATAGCTGAATACCAATTCTTTATAATGGAGGAAGAATAAATGTCTGAATCAAAATTAAAAAGATATATCATACAACTTTGGTGCTATATGACTAACAATAATTTTTTTCAGGCGTTCAATGATTGCATTGGTTTTGCTGGACCGTTGCTGCTTAATAAGCTAATTAAGTTTCTTCAACAAGGTTTGCAGCATTTGTGAAGCACTTGTGAAGCACTTGATTATAATTTTCAAGTGTTGAAACGGATTTCATAATTCCATAGCATTTACAAATTTTCAAAATTATGATACTAACTAGTTTAACTAGTAAGATATCTTTTGTTTTACATAAGGTCAGAAGATATAATTATACTCACATCAGGGTTTAAAGGTTGTAATAAAAAAATAAGAAAAAAGTGTTGAAATGGTTTTCATAATTTGGAGTTGAGGTTTAACTTTTCTGTTATTTGTATCAGTTTACAAATGTTTCTTTGTAATATAGGGTGGATCACTTTGAGATCATATGTTAGAGAACAACCAAATCACAACTAAATGTATATTCCCAGAATTTGTGAGACTGTATCTCTACAGAGCCTCCCATATAAAAGAATTTCAAGATACTTTCTTTTCTTTATACAATTAAATTGGGAGGCGTTTTAGGTTGATCTTGTAATCTGAGAGAACTTTCTTTAACTCTTATGTGTAGGTCAAAACAAAAATTAGTTTTGATGCTATCAATATAATTTGAATAATGTTAGAGATCTCATCTCGAATCTTAATTTGTATCCTAACCTATGATGTCGTATTTTCATTTAATTGACAAGTAAAATACCAACATCACAAGTCTGGATCTCTAGCATTTCTCGTATAATTTTGTTTGGTTGACAAAACAAGTTTGCCTGTTGTCCTCAACTACACTTTCAAATTTACACAAATTCTGTTTCATATATATATATATAAATCCTAGATCACTGTTTAGAAGTTATGTGTTAAGAGAAACAAATAAGAGAAAAAGAGTCTGTGAAACAAAGTGATTGTGTAGGTCTCCCTAAGAGTTTGAGAGTTAATTCTCTTTGAAAGTGAATGTCAAATTTATGTTGCGGATGTTATGGTGAAGAACTATGTTGTTGAATGCAAGTTTGATAATCAAAGTTTGGGATGTATTTTGTTGATGTTACGGTGAAGAACTCTGTTTATTACTATATTAATGTAAGCAACCACAAAATGAAAGATAACTTGTTGGTAATCAAAGTAGGCAGCTAAAGTTATTCAAAAAGCCAAGTTAGTAGATCCCTTACAGCTTTGAAACTTCATGGAACTTAACCTGTGTTACAATTCCATGTGCTTAACATGTATTATTTTTTCCTCTTCTTTGTTTCCTTTTTTGTTTGTTAGTTGTTTTAGCATTTATTTACTTCATCTGAGTAGTTTTGAAATTCCCATTGATTTAGGTCATTGTTGTGTTGGATCATTGGTCAGGGCACTCTGTCATTGCATGTTTTAGCTAGCCGTAGAACACTTGACTTTTTTACATGAATGGTGGTGTATTATTTTTTCTGTTTTTTGCTCACTGATGACAGATCTCATCATGATGAAGTTACAATTGTGATAAGTTTGTATTGATCAATGTTGTCCCTTCTGTCTTTTCTCTCAGGTTCTGGGCATTGGCATGGTTATGTTCTTGCAATAGCCTTGGGCCTCACATCTATTTCTAAGTAAACCTTTTTCTTAGTATGGAATGATCGTTTTTATTTTTTATTTTTTACTTTCGATTTGTTTCTACTTGTGCTTTGCATTTCCAGTGATGCTTTTGTTAATAGGTTCTAATTATGGTAGTTTTTAGCGAAATAGGACTATTACGTGACCTAAAATAAAAATTATGGGGAACACTTTGTATTTTTTTTTTCATAATTCAGAATTGAGAAGGTGTAATTAGATTTATTTATTTTTTATAGATTTTAAGCATTGTATTTGTGAGTTTAAAGTCGTAATTTTTAGGTGTACTGCTTGTCCACTTCTTGTACTTATTTTTGCTTCTAAAACATTGTGTTGTTTCTTGTCAAGAAATGCTTATCATACTTTTGGTTTAAATAACATTCTAAAGTCTGTTTCAAGTAAAATAATACGTCTTACAACTGTAATTTCTTCAATGCTGCAGATCCTTTTTTGATACACAATATACTTTCCATCTCTCAAAGCTGAAGCTAAAGTTACGATCAAGTATTATGACAGTTATCTATCGGAAGGTATATCTAAATTATATTTATGTCTAAGTTTTCAAATATGAATTTATATAAATTAATGAACATGAGAATATTATTTTATTATATTCTGAACAATATGTTCTCCTTTATCTTGTTAAATATTTAATGGAGAGCTTTCATTGAAGTGCATCAACATAAATCTTTGAAGGTTTTGGTTCGGGTGATCTTAATGATTAAACTAAAACTGTTAAAAAGAAGAAAAGGGAAAGTCAATAACTTTAAAATTGTTAAACCATCTGTTGCTATTAGTTGCTGCCACAAAAAAAGTGCATGTCATTGTCAAACATGTTTCCATACGTCTATGTGGAAGAGAAAGGTTAACTACAAACATTATGTGCGCTATCAAGCTATCAGCTGTATGTCTTAAAATGCACTAGGAATTAATGTGAGCTTATATTGAGAATTGGGTGACAAGAAATAACTAAAATTTTTCCTTTTGTAATTTGTTGGGGAGAACATTATGGATAAAATTAAAATAGGATAAATAAAGTAGCGAAGTTCATCCGGGCTATTGTATGCTAGTATAATACCTAATCTGTTGAGTCAAATGGACAATTAATACAGTTCTTATGGGGTTTACTATGATTTATGGGAAGAATGTGTGGAAGTTAAGAAACATTTTGAAATACAAGTAAAGAGAAAAACATGGTAAAAATAAAAATTGATGGCAATGAGAATGGCATTAGGAAACACGTTCAAGTTGGCTTGCCCACGTGAAGCCAAAAACTTACAAGTGCATCAGTGTGAGGAACAATTGCTTCAAGCTGACTTCAAAAGTTAATTTTAGTTTTTCATTTTGTATGTAAAATGTTTTAAGACTCCTTCAACATATTACCTATAGTTCAGTTCTGGTTTTGTAAACCTCATCTTTAAAAAGTATGTCACCTAGATAATTCTTTTTTTTTTTATATATATATAGGAAACTAGGGTTCATTAAAAAATGCGGATACAAAGGTGAACAAGATGTCACCTAGATAATTCTAAATTTGATTTTTTTTTTCTTTTATCTCTTCTTCTGATTTATTTCTTCAGTTCAGTTGGCAGATTATATCTTTCTCTATTTAACATCAGTTTTACAGTTCTTCACACTTTGATCTCAGTGTTTGTATGTTAGGTTAGCAGAACGGTCGAAATTTTCTGAGGGAGAGATTCAGACATTCATGTCTGTAGATGCTGATCGAATTGTCAATTTGTCCAACAGTTTCCATGATATGTGGAGGTAATGTTTATGTGATAGATGTACAGCACATATGCAGCATGGTTGGTAGTACAAACTATTGTATTAAATTTGTTCTCTCTCTTCTTATTCTTCTTTTTCCCTTTTAAGTTTGAGGATACCCTTAACTACCATGCATTACGAAAATCGACTTCATCATTAGTTTTATTATATTTATTGTTGTATGCATCAATTAGTTATCTTGCTGTCCAAGCTTAAAACTTAATCAAACAGTAAAAATGAAAGCATAGAGAGAAAAGAGAGACAATCAATACGCAAAAGTGTATTTCACTATTGTTGAAATTAGCTATCAATTATCTAATTTATTGGGCTGTCAATTAGCCTAGATTGATTCCATTAGTTGTAGATTGATTGAGGAATTGATCGTAGATTAATTCTATTACCATACGCTTCTCTAGGTCTAGCACTATATATACTTGTACTATTGGCTGGATAAGATACAACTCAATTTTCTCTTCCTCCATTCTCTTTAGTGTATATGGTTCTTATGCTCTTTGTTAACAACTATGTTAGACATGTACAAGAGGTGGGGTTTATATAAGTTAATAACACAACTCTTTCTCATGTATTTTGACTTGACTCTTTGACTATTCAAAATTCTTTTCCACTACTTAATTAGTGCCTGCGTCACAATTTTTTGGACTTATCATATCTTTTTTGCATCCAAAGCATACTTGATAAAAATTGTTTTAGGTAGAGGGCCACCATATGCGGTAAGAAAATTGACCCATATTGCATCAGAGTGATGTCCCTGCATGCCTGCAGTTCTCTTTGTTTTCTTTTATTTTTTGTATTCGGTGAATCTTCCTGCAGAAATGGTTGAGATCCTAACCAGTCATCTGTTTAAAAATGTAAAATGAGACAAATGACCTCAATAAAGATTCAAATAATGCCAAAGGCTGACAGGTGCTCGTAAAGATAAAACCGTTCCATGACAGCACAACTCCTTTTAAAGCTTTACTTTGATTCGTCTTTACCCTTCTGACCTGGCATCTAAATGAGTATGTAACAGATTGGTCTATTGCTCAATTTTATTTCATTTTACTTAGTTCATTGGATGGTTAGTTTGCTATTAATATGGAGCTGTAGTCTAGATGTTTCATTTGGAGATAGTTTCTTTCCTCAGATCGGATGGCCTGGCCATAGTTAATTGTGTTCCTATTCTTTTCTTCTCTTAATAAGATCTCACCATAGATACTATATTGGTACCTTTCATTTATTAGTAAAAAATTAATCATTCTACAAGTATGTGCAAGTAAAACTTATTTCTAAATTTCTGTTTCTATGCCATTACTATTTTATTTAATTTTTTCCAAACCAGAGGCTACTGCTTTTACTATATAATCATTTTTTTTAAATAAAATAAAAATTGCCTTCAAATTTGGTATACAACATATTTGACCAGTTTACTTCTCATGAATATTCAGCTTGCCTTTACAAATTGGAGTTGCACTGTTTCTCCTGTATACGCAAGTCAAATTTGCTTTTCTTTCGGGACTTGCGATAACTATTTTATTGATACCAGGTATCTCCTGAGTACTATCCGCAATAAGCAGTTCTATGATTTCCTTACATACTTATTAGTTATTACTCTTGTTTCATCAAATAATGTGGAAACTGGCTAATGAATGTACTTGATTCAATTACGAAGAATTTTATTTTGTCTATATTTAACCTGCTGAAGTTAAATCATGAGTTGTCAATATTATGTTGATTGCAATCTTCTACTAGGCTGACCAGCATACTAATAATATCGTCAATATGTTGTTAGTGTACAGTCATTTCTTTTTTATCTTTTTTTGACTAAAGTATAAACTCTTTTTGATAATATCTTTTTTGGTTTCCTGATACATTAAAAGAAATCACGATGTCATGGTGTTGATCCTAAAATCTTAATTATATTTCAACATACTGAAGATCTTACACTATTACACATAATGCACTTAGGAATTTGGACTATTTTTAAAGTTGAATTGTTCTTTTTTATTTTGGTAACTATACAAAAATATTCTAATTTTAAGTTTTAATAATGTGCTTACAGAATTTTATGAGAAATTTATAGCCTATGGTTCCGTTTTAGAATCTCTTAATTTAAATCCAATTTAAGGAGCAGTTTAGGCTTAGTGATGTAGGATTTGCAGAATTTAAACTGTAGTTGTTTATGGGTTACCTTATCACCTTGAAAATATCCAAACTCTTATATGGGATTAATATGCTGATTTTTATTCCACAACAGTAATACATGCATTTCTATTGAACTGTGAATGGTTTTTCAGTCATGCATTCATGTTGATACACCATACTTAAGCTTTTAGAGCTTTATCTTACATTGGATTCTCCATATCTGCAGTAAACAAATGGATTTCTACATTGATTGCAACTGCTACTGAGAAAATGATGAAGCAAAAGGATGAGAGGTACAAAGATTTTTTTCCTTATCATTGTTTATATTCTACAGTAATTAAGAAGTGGGCAAAATCGATAGAGATAGTATTTCTTTTTTCTTGAAGAAACAATACATGATTGTTATTAGCAAAATCAATAGCAATATTAAATCAGTTACATCATCAAGAACTTTGACAACTCTAATTGTTATGGAGGTGAAGAACACTATGCATCAATTTTAAGAATTGCAGTTACATTATCCTAAAGTGATGTCATGGTGATATATTTATGATTGAAAATGTTTTAATTCATTGTTGTTTCCTAAAAAAGGAAAAAAAAAAATAGAAAATGCAATTCTAATATTTTCATTTTTGACAGGATTAGAAGGACTGGAGAACTTTTGACACATATTCGTACTTTAAAGATGTATAGCTGGGAGCAGATTTTTTCTAGTTGGTTGATGGAGACAAGATCCTCAGAAGTGAAGCACCTATCTGTATGATTAGCTATATGAAACTACTAAGAATATAGTTGATGGGATATACCTTTTCTTTTCTTTAATGCTTAAATTATTCTCAACCATTATGTTTGACTCTTTTTAGACGCGGAAGTATTTGGATGCGTGGTGTGTATTCTTTTGGGCTACAACACCAACTCTTTTCTCTTTCTCCACATTTGGACTCTTTGCATTGATGGGACATCAACTTGATGCTGCAATGGTATACTGTCTCAATTATATGTGATAAATGAATGACAAAGTTCTGTTTTGTATTAGTTTTTATTTTCTGTTCCTATTATTTGTTTCTGAAGATTTTGAGAATATGAAATATTATTCACTTTTACTACCAAATGAGAGAGCAGCATACATAATCTATACATCAGATACACTGCCTTAAGTCTAGGAGCCACACTTATCTTATCTAGGCAAAGATAAGTATCAGTTCAAACTAACAGACCTATCCTAGAGAGATTGAGTAACAAATCACTCATATCTCTTTATTTTAAATAAGCTAATAACCATAAAGAAACAGAATGCTGATAAAAGTATATCCAAATCCAACAGTATCTCATGTCTCTCTGAAAATGTTTGTTGCAGGTCTTTACTTGTGTTGCTCTGTTTAATAGTTTGATCGCTCCTCTCAATTCATTTCCATGGGTCATTAATGGACTGATTGATGTGAGTTGTCAATTTTCCATGAGTATTCAACTACTAACTGTTCATAATTACTAGTAACCATCAGAGAAGGCTAAAGTTTCTCTTTACAACTCAGGCCTTTATATCGATCAGACGGTTGAGCAGGTTCCTCTCTTGTTCTGAGTGCGAACTTGAAATGGAACAGACAGCTAATTCATCATCACATTTCTCAAATATCCAGCCTAATTTTACTTCTGAAGAAATGACAGTTATCATGCATGATGCATCTTGTACTTGGTCTAGCAATGAACAAGAGGAACGAAATTTAGTGTTGGATCGTGTCTCTCTCAGCCTACCAAAGGGTTCGCTTATTGCCGTCATTGGAGAGGTCAAATCTCTGACTGAGAGTTTTCAATATTCTATTTATTCATTATTGTTTTATACATAATACCCAAAAGTGGTTGTTTAAAAGTCGGTTAACATCTACATTGCTATTGGTTAGATCACTACTCAAAATATTGTAGGATTTTTTGAGTTTACTAGCAAGGTTGTCACAAAGGAAGCAAATACTTCTAAAACAACTATATTATGGCAGCAACTATATAATGTCTTCCTTGCTGCTGACAATAGAAAAGAGGAAATCAGACATGACTAGTGACTACAGACCTAGATAAATGAATGAGTAGATATAAAATTCATTAGATTTTTGATATTATACATCTTGTCCCTTGTGAAGGATTTTATTCCAAAGTTCCTGTATTCACTAATTAATCTCAACTAAATGCATGAATCCAGGTTGGTTCAGGTAAATCATCTCTTTTAAATTCAATATTGGGAGAAACATTACTCATCTATGGATCAATACATTCAACTGGATCCGTAGCATATGTGCCACAGGTTAATGATATTTTTATTTTATTTTTTGGTAATGAGCTAGCAATATTTAAGCATTTTGAGTACATAATCTTCATATTCTAACATTTCTGAAAACCACAGGTCCCCTGGATTTTATCTGGAACAATTCGTGATAATATATTGTTGGGGAGGAATTACGATCCGCAAAGGTGTATATAAAAAAGAAAAGCTTTCTGTTTCCTTATTTCTATTACATTGCTTCTTGATTCTTTTTCTTTCCATTACATTTTATTTGTTACTATATCTATTGCATATGCATTGCAAATCCTGGAAAGAAAATTTCCCACTTCTCTTAATTGTGGAAAAGTTTTCTATATGGAGCAGATACTTGGAAACTCTAAGGGCATGCGCATTGGATTTGGATATCTCGCTAATGGTAGGAGGTGACAAAGCTTATATTGGAGAAAAAGGAACCAACCTATCTGGTGGACAGAGAGCTCGTCTTGCTTTGGCTAGGTTCTATGAGCATTATGAGTTGTTATCAGCCTTTATTTTAAGTATAATTATGTTGACTCTAATTGTAGCCATCTTTGTATAATCCCCTTATTCTAGACTAATTATGTATTATAATCCCCTTTTATAGGCCAATTAGGGGTATCATCTATAAATCAAAGCTAATAATAACTCATAATACTCTAAACTATCATCTCTCTGCTTTCATTGTCTCTAGCTTCTTTAGCCATACTTTTCTCATTCTTAATGCTTGGTTTATTGATCCATAACTATCAGGGCAATCTATCAAGGGTCGGACATATATATGCTTGATGATGTCCTCAGTGCAGTTGATGCACAAGTTGCTAGGTGGATTTTAGCTAATGGTATTATGGGTCATCTTATGGTTCAGAAGACTCGTATTCTTTGTACTCATAATGTTCAGGTTATTCCTCAGAACTCCATATGCTTTTCTTGGATATTTACTCTTAATGTTCAGGTTATTCCTCAGAACTCCATTTGCTGTTCTTGGATATTTACTCATAATGTTCAGGTTATTCCCCAAATGTACTAGAGAACATTTTTGTACTCAAGTGTCAAGGAAAATTTTGTTTTAGCTAAGATGTTACTTTAGATATGAATTAGCCGAGTAATTTCTGCGCTAGCCATAAGATCAAAGATCATTAAATGTTGATAGTATTATTTTATAATTACTACTCATATTGAAACTTACATGGTATTTGTCCAAATGACTGTAGGTAACTTTTTAAATGATTGCTACAAGAGAGAGAGAGAGAGAGAGAGAGAGAGAGAATCTAGCCTATATAAAAATCTTAGCGGTTCATAACTCAAGATTCCTTAATTTGAGAATTAAATGTGGAAAAGCCCCTGCCCCCAATGGGTTTACTGCTAATTTGAGTAGCTTCTAAATGAATATTAATATGCCTTTTCAACCTCACAGGCAATATCCTCTGCCGATATGATAGTTGTGATGGACAAAGGACGAGTGAAGTGGGTGGGAAGTTCATCTGACTTGGCAGTTTCTTCTTATTCGGGTTTCTCCTCACAAAACCAATTTGATGCATCCTTAACCATGGAAAGACAAGAATACAGCACAAATACTTTCACAGAAGCCAAACAGAGTCTCCCCCTGGAGAAAGATGTGTCTGTGTCGGATGGAGTAGAAGAGATGTCAGATGGAGTAGAAGAGATCACTAGAACTGAACATAGGAAAGAAGGGAGAGTAGAACTAACTGTATACAAGTAAGATATTACATTTATGAACTATTAATTGTGTACATGATATACTGATATTTAGAAAGCAGAAAAGTTCATGCCTTTTCCATTTTATAATGTCACTGGATTGATTTTGTTGTTCACTTTATAGTTTGTTGACTGTAATCTTCCGCAGAAATTATGCAACATTTTGTGGTTGGTTTATTACACTTGTAATTTGCCTCTCTGCTATATTAATGCAAGCTTCTCGTAATGGGAATGATCTGTGGCTGTCGTATTGGGTTGATACAACAGGGAGCAGTCAGTCAGAATACTCCACGTCCTTTTATTTGGTAACTTATTTCCCTTGTTTCTACATAATACTAATCTGTTTTCATGTATTTAGACCTTTTCCGTACCTATCCTCAGTTAATAAGGTTTTGTTTTTTCGTTGAACTTTTGGTTGATTTAGAGAAAAGTTGGATTAGCTTAAATGATGGGATTTCTGCTTCTTTTTCTGATTATGCAACACCCCCACTGTCATGTATTATTCCAAGGAACACATTGTTTATAGGTTGCCAGTAACTTATTGAACCTTTTGTTATTATTTTTTTTTATAAAAAAATTAAAAAAGCAAAGCCTAGAACCCAAAATGGAACTGGGGAGAAAAATTATTCAAGGAAAACACAAATTATCCTCTGACTGAAAGAGTGCCATAAACATCCAAATTCTGACTGAAAGAGTGCCATCTCTAAATCAATCGAATCAAAATAAAGTGCTATACAACCAAATTCTGACTGAAAGAGTGCCATAAACATCCATCGATCCCCCCGCCAGCATTACACCACTTGTGCAACACAAGTACCGTCCATACGAGTGAATTATCGACTGGAAAATTAATCCATACTACAACCCATGACTCAGCCCGCATAAAAATTACTCACTAACAAGCAATCAGAATAGCCTTCTAACCCAGTCATAAAGTAAAAGCGTTCAATCTCTGTAGGAGTTAAGCTCCACCTAAACAAGTAATTATATGCCAAATAGAGATTTTTTAAAGCATCGGCCACAAAGTTGTTTCACAGCTTTATGTTTTAAGATACATCTGTTGGGGCTTAGATAATATTGTCAGAGTCCTATGCAAGCTTAAGCTTATGGGTTTAGTCAAAATCATGGTTTGGCATCTAGATTGTATTCAACTTGACTCAACAATGACATAATACTCAGGCACTTAGCCATCTAGCACCTGGATGTGTTGTTATGTGGTTACATATCGTTAACTTTCCACTAGCTTCATGTTTAAGGGGAAGTGGATATGCTGCAATTGAAAGGTTTGTTCCATTATGTGTACTTACTCATTGTGGTGCAGGTCGTACTTTTCATCTTTTGCATCTCAAATTCCTTTCTAACGTTGGTGAGGGCATTCTCATTTGCATTTGGTGGCTTACAAGCTGCAACTCAGGTGCACAATACACTGCTTAATAAGCTCATTAATGCACCTGTCCAATTCTTTGATCAGACACCAGGTGGAAGAATACTTAACAGGTTAGAATGCATGCCTTTGAGTTTCCACCAGTAGTATCAGCCTATTGTTTCTCTCATTTATTGAAGAGTTCTATTCTTTGTTAGTACCTTATTCTGTATTTCTGTTTCTCATTCTTGGATTTCTTCTTTTTTTTTAAAGAAAAAAGAATCAATATATTTATTCAACATATTTATTTTAATTTGTAGGTTCTCTTCAGATCTCTATACAATTGATGATTCTCTTCCATTCATTCTCAACATTCTGCTAGCCAACTTTGTTGGTCTATTGGGGATTGCAGTAGTTTTGTCATATGTGCAGGTACTTGGGGAAAAAAAGAAAGAAAAAGATTTCATATGTATTTTATGCTCTTGTGGATTTCTAATCTTTTAATTGTCTCGCGAAACAAGATGTTGCGTTACAACGTGTATATTTATGTGTAGGTCTTCTTCTTGCTTCTACTGTTACCATTCTGGTACATCTATAGCAGGCTGCAGGTACTTGTTTTAGTTAGCATGGCCAGGCTTATAAGTTTGACCTTTATCAACTCTGATAAATGAAATATAGAATTACGTATTTTTTTATATGTGCATGTGAACATGCCTTCATACATTCACATTTGTTTGTGCATGTGGATGTCTTCGAGCCCTAACATGTATGTGTATGTTAACGGGTTGGACAGAAAGGATGAGAAAGAGATCGTTACATCTGAAGTGGATGCAAACCCTCCCAAAACTTTGTCAAAGGCTAAATAAATTTTACATCTGACAATAATCTCTCTCGTTCACAATTGAATGGGTGCAAGCATAGTAGCCTATCAAGTTCAAGAATCCTGTTAATAGACATAAGAGCCTGAGTTTAAACAACTAGAATTTATTTCTTCTCATTTTACAACATTTAGAGAAATAGCAGATATTTCAAAAAAAAAATTTGCTTTTGCATGAGGAATATATGAATTACTTGCTTGATTGTGAATTGTACAGCAGTGGCATTGATTTTAGTATATTTACACTAACTCCTGATTTTGGAATTTGCTTTTACATCAACTTTCCTTCATACAATATTATGATATTGGCGGAAGCATTAGAAAATTCGCTTTTATATTTTTTTATCTCATTAGTTATTGATTCAATGATTAAGAAATTGTGAGTTTATAAATTACTTCTAGAACATTTAAAACAAAGAATCAAAACTAGCAGTTAATATTATGGTTTCAATGAATTGTTTGACATAGTACTATAACCATAGACATTTAGACAATAATGTTAAAACATCGTGTAAGATTTTTGTCGTCTTAAATTAAGTTACAGTGCTAGGAAATCGTATTGAATGTGCAACTCCATCCATTTATCAGAATTCTTCAGTTCTTCTATAGGTCAACTTCAAGGGAGCTGCGAAGGCTGGACAGTGTTTCTCGTTCTCCTATCTATGCAACATTTACAGAGACGCTCGATGGCTCATCAACCATAAGGGCTTTCAAGACTGAGGTAGACTTTTGCATTATTATTACTTTTTGCTTGGACTTTTCACGTAGACAACTAGTATAGTTTATCTTTTCTGGTGGACAAGAAAGAAATAGAAAAGGAAAGAACCATTTCTGTAAGAGTTCATTTCCATTTTATGTAATGTGCCTCTTCAGAAGTTTCATACATTCCAAGTCAACTTTGCTGAATAAATCATGTTTTAAGTAAACCCTGGGAAATTTAATCTTTCAATCCAATTTGTGGAAGTACGCTGCAAGCCAGATTGTTAATATTGGACTCTGAGATGTGAAGTTTGATTGAAACCACTTTCTTGTGTTTCAATACTGTAAAATCATGGAGAATATTTCAATGAAGTGAAAAATCTCATAATAACTTAGCTGTGCACAGCAAGAAGTGTAGGCAAGTTTAATTATTGTTGTGATACTTCTAAGGTATCTTTCTCTTGCCTCTCTCCAGGGATTGTCTAGATATTAAAGTTTACATGATTTTGTTAGTATTCCTAGACTCAAAAGCTTTAAATGTTAGGTAAGGGCCAAACAATAGTACTCACACTCTTAACAGACACCCTCACGTGCAATGCTGGATTTTTGGGCTTGTCACATGGATTAATACATAGGCCCATTATGCTTTGTGCTATGATTATATATTTAAGTAATAGAATGGGGCTTCCTAGGATTTTAACTTGAGACCATTGGGTCAATTATGCTCTAATACCATGTCAGTAACAATTAAACCCAAAATATTAAGCTATTAGGTAAGGGCCCAACAATAGTATTTATAATCTAACAATTTTATTTTGATTGTGGCCTTAGTGGCTGAATTTATACTACCTGGTTTAAGAATTAGTGCAAAGATGATGGGCTGAAATCATTAACTAACTTATTTTAAAACTATATATAGCTAAATGAACTATATAAATAGAGCATTCAGCACTAATAAATATTAAGTATATATTATGGACAGGAGTATTTCTTGGCCAAATTCAAGGGACATGTAGCATTGTATCAAAGAACTTCTTACTCAGAGTCAATTGCAAGTTTATGGCTTTCCTTGCGTCTTCAGGTATATGTCAGATTTGAAATGATTACAGAACTGTAATAATTTGTTAATATCTTCTTAATGAAGTACAGGACGATTAAATTTGTGTACTAACATCTGATGTTGATACACTTAGTTATGCTTACGCTCTTGAACTTGAAGTGTTTTCCGTAATGTGACAGTGACACTTTTTAATTATATATGCACTTGGCAGTGTATGATATATTTTTAACCTGCTGTAACTGTTCTGATGACTAATGGTCTTCTTTCAGTTGTTAGCATCATTTATCATCACATTTGTTGCGATAATGGCTGTTATCGGCTCTCGTGGCAATATACCAATTAGTTTTAGTACCCCAGGGCTGGTAATTTCTTCAAACTATTTTATTAGTCTTCATCTGTTCACATGCAATGATTATGGAACTGTTTAAATGGTATATGCTTTCACAGGTAGGATTGGGTCTCTCATATGCGTCTCCAACTGTTTCTTTGTTGGGGAATTTCTTGACAAGCTTTACTGAAACAGAGAAGGAAATGGTTTCAGTTGAGAGAGCTTTTGAGGTAAGATGGCCTCTTCTCCTTTATTTTCTTTCCATTCGATTACTCATTGTTAGATTTAAATGCTATCGTTAGGCTCTTTCCTAATAACCTAAGCTTTTGGATTGAGTGGTTCCTAACATGGTATCCAAGGTAGTTTTAACCAGGATTGCTTGGGTTCAAGTCCCCCCACGTAATTGAATTTGTATTGTTGTTTGTGTTTGTATTTGGGCTTGGGCCATGTGGCAAACTTATTGTTCTTGCACATAAGGGGTTTATTAGAATGCTTAAATACTATTATTTGACTATTTTCTAATAGCTTAAGCTTTGGGGTTCAATGCTTACTAATACTCATGTTGACTCTATTTCCAGTACATGGACGTGCCTCAAGAAGAACTTCGTGGACATCAATCTTTGAATCCAAATTGGCCATTTCAGGGATTGATTGAATTTCAGAATGTTACCTTGAGATATAAGCCTTCTTTGCCTGCTGCACTGCGTGATATTACCTTTACAATTGTAGGAGGGACTCAGGTCAGAGCACATATGAAACCCAAGACTGACCGCTGCACAGTTCGGATTCAGTAATTATAACTTTTTGTTTGACATAATGCTCCCAGTAGTAAGACAATTTTGATTGCAGGTTGGAATCATTGGAAGAACAGGTGCTGGAAAATCTAGCGTCTTGAACGCCCTTTTTCGCCTTACCCCAATGTGCGGGGGACAGATTTTGGTGGATGGGCTTAACATAACTGATGTTCCTGTGAGAGATCTCCGTGCACGGTTTACTGTTGTTCCCCAGAGTCCCTTCTTATTTGAGGGATCTTTAAGGTACAGCTCTGTTGTAATTGTTGATCATTTGTTCATCTGATGTTATTCAGAGATTTTGCTTTCTTTTGGATTTAAGGTGAACATTTTATATGTAATTTAGGATTGTTTGATAGCAACTTCATTCTTTCCAATATCCCGCAGGGACAACCTAGATCCACTGCAGATTTACAGTGACTTGAAAATCTGGGATATTTTGGAGAAATGTCACGTCAAGGAAGAAGTAGAAGCAGCAGGAGGTCTGGATACTTATGTAAAGAACTCTGGGATATCATTTTCTGTTGGGCAAAGGCAGCTTCTTTGCCTTGCACGTGCTCTTCTCAAGTCTTCTAAGGTAAAAGAGGAACATCTTTATAGTATTGATGTGAAATAATCTGAACACTTGCAAAGAAATAATTAAACATTCATTTAATGGATTTCCGTTCCTGTGTAAAAGAAATTTATGTGAGCATTGCTTATATATCAATTTTTTCAACAAGAAATCAAGAGAGATTTTATTAGCGAATGAAAGTTCAGTGCAAAGCCAAAAAGCTATCCTTCTGTGAGATGTCAAAAATCAATTATTGTATTGCCTACTAAAGACCCAAATATTGCATTGCTAACTTACTACCATCAATTGGTGAAAACTTTAAATTTGTCAACCAAAGAATTAAATGTCACTGTAAAATGGAAATTTGTTGGATTTTTGCTGCTCTGACCTTGTAGATGATATTTGTAGATGAAATTTATAGCGGGAAATGCGTGTCTTTGCACTTGAGATTTGGGAGAAAGAGAATGAGAGTTACTTACAATAATGAAATTTCAGGTACTTTGCCTGGATGAATGCACAGCCAATGTTGATACTCAATCAGCTTTAACATTACAAAATGCATTATCTGGTGAATGTAAGGGCATGACAGTGATCACGATTGCTCACCGCATTTCTACAGTGCTGAATATGGATAAAATCCTCATTCTCGATCATGGTAACCTGGTATGTTTATCTCTTATTGCCTTTTGTTTTACTCAAATAGTCAAATGTAGGTGAAAAGAAGAAAAATAATTTTTAGAAGAATTTGGACATGTTGGTGTTTACAATTTAGTTTGATGAAATTGTCAAACCTTACTCTCAGAATATGGTTATGTAAGTTGCTTGAAACCTATCATTTCTCTTTGGTCAATCAGTAAAGTGAATTAGCCTGGAACTTTAAAATTGAGGAGAATCCTTGGTTAAGAGGTCTTTGAATATATTAGATTGCTAGGACAATAGTGCTTAGCTTTCTTTTTTTCCCTGTTTGATTTTCCATAGTCTTCAACAGCATGCTCTGGGAGCTGATCTCATTTTAAACCTGCTGTGATATGGAAAACATACATGCCTATAGAAATAGAGATGAAACCATATCTTTCTAGAATTGTTTTGTCCTAGGTTTGATTTGGATTATTTGGCAAGAGAAAAATAGTAGAATTTGTTAACCAAAAAAAAAAAGTAGGATTCCAGCTGGGTATAAATACGTATTTTAGCTTCATTGTCAGCCTCCATGGCAAAAAAAATTAAAATAGTTATTTTTTATTTATCTATCTTAATTAGAAAGTGTTGATTTCTATAGGAAAAAATTATTTCATATTGTTATTAAAAAACAATGTACAATGGGTTCCTTATATACTACACAAACCTCTCCTAAAGTCATACAAGATCTTTAATTGTCAAATACAATCACACAGAGTCATATTACACCTAATTCTGCCAACCTACTAAATTAGTATTTCCACCTAATTCTGCTGCCAACAACCTAATTCTGCTGCCAACAATCTAATTCTGTTGACACTCCCCCTCAAGTTGGTAAATGGATATCATCTATTCCCAATTTGCTAGAGATGTCTCGAAAGATGTTTCCTGCCAATCATTTTGTAAGGATATTGCTAGTTGTCTTTTAGAGGATACATATGGAGTACAAATTAATCCACTTTCCAACTTCTCTTTAATAAAGTGACGATCCACTTCCACATGTTTAGTGCGATCATGTTGAACTGGATTATGAGCAATATTGATTGCCGACTTGTTGTCGCAGTACAGCTTCATGCTACCTTCCCATTGAACTCCTAAGTCACTTAAGATGATTTTAATCCATAGTAACTCACAAATCCCTTGGGCCATGGCTCTAAATTCTGCTTCAGCACTGGACCTTGCTACCACCTGTTGCTTCTTACTTCTCCATGTCACCAAGTTTCCTCCTAGAAATGTGCAATACCCTGAAGTAGAGCGTCTGTCTATCACTGACCTTGTCCAATCTGCATCCATGTATGCTTCTAATGTTAAGTTCCCATTTCTTTTGAAAAGAACTCCTCTACCTGGTGTAGACTTCAAGTATCTCAGGATCCTGTAGACTGTTTCTAGGTGACTTTCTTTAGGAGCGTGCATAAATTGGCTCACCACACTCACAGCATATGCTATGTCTGGTCTTGTGTGTGATAAATAGATCAGTTTTCCCACCAACCTTTGATATTGTCCGCTATCAACTTCTGGCTCCTCCTTGATTTCTCCAAGCTTGTGGTTCTGTTCAATCGAAGTGTCTGCGGGTTTACAGCCAAGCATCCCTGTATCTTTCAAAAGATCACAAATATATTTTGTTGTGAGATAAATATACCTTCTCTTGAGTGAGCCACCTCAATTCCGAAGAAGTATTTTAGCCTCCCTAATTCCTTTATCTCAAACTCATTTGCCAAATACTTCTTGAGCAAGGTCATCTCTTCGATATCATCTCCTGTCATTATAATATCATCAACGTAAACTATCAAGACAGTAATCTTGCCATGAGCCGACTTCTTAATGAACAAAGTGTGGTCTCCTTGGCTTTGATTGTATTTCATCCCTTTCATGACTTTAGTGAACCTGCCAAACCAAGCTCTTGGAGATTGCTTCAAACCATACAAGGCCATTTTCAACCTGCATACTTTATTTTTCCCAAGGTCCCCATCATATCCTGGCGGAGCCTTCATAAACACCTCTTCTTCCAAATCACCATGAAGAAAGGCATTTTTGACATCAAACTGTTGTAGGGACCATCCCAAAATCGCTGCAAGGGAAATTAGAATTCTTACAGTGTTCATCTTGGCAACCGGAGCAAAGGTTTCTTGATAGTGCACACCATACGTCTGCGTGTACCCCTTGACAACCAACCTTGCCTTATACCTTTCTAGTGACCCATCTGCCTTGCATTTCACTGTGAACACCCATTTACATCCCACTAGTTGTTTCCCTTTTGGTAACTCTACAACCTCCCATGTTTTGTTCTTTTCGAGTGCCAACATCGCTTCATCCATAGCTTTTCTCCAATTCTCATCTTTTAATGCTTCTTGAACTATTTGTGGAACTGGAATTTGGTTCATTAACTCGGATACAAATCCTCTGTGTGAAGGAGACAGTCTTTCTAGAAAATGTTCTGTACATTTTCTCACTCCTTTCCTCACAGCAATTGACAAGTCTTGGTCAGGAATTATTGGTTGTATGTGTATGTTGGTTTCGGAGTCTATGTTTGGACTGACTGAAGGGTTAGACGTTTGAGTAGGCCGTAAAGACATGATGGATTTGTTCCGTCTTGTATACACTTGTAATGGTTGAGTAGTAGTTTCATTCTCATTTCCTGCACTGACAGACTTAGGTTCAACCAACTCGACCACTGGGTCAATAGTTGAATTTGGTTCAGACTCAAGATCCAAAGATTCAAAGATATACTCGTCACTATCTTTACTACTACACTCCCCTTGAAGATTGTGGCCATTAAATTAAGATTGTGTCTCATAGAAAGTAGCATCCATAGACACAAAAAAAATTCAGGACTGGGGATGATAACACTTATACCCTTTCTTTGTTGGGGAGTACCTAATAAAGACACATTTCAAGGCTCGAGCATCGAGTTTGCTGCGTTGATGGGTTAAAATATGAACATATGTAGGACACCCAAAAAATTTCGGTGGAATCGAATTTGGTTGGGGAATTTGTGGAAAAAACCTAATAGACTGAAATCGGGTCTTTGTGGCCCAAGACCGTAGAAGGTATCCTATTGATGAGATGGGCCGCAGTCAAAACCGCCTCTCTCCAATATGACTTAGGAACTTTATTTTGGAACAATAATGTCCGAGTTATATCTAAGAAATGGCGATTATTCCTTTCGGCGACTCCATTCTGTTGAAGGGTATCAACACAAGAGGACTGATGTATAATTCCTTCGTTTTGGAAAAATGACTCCAAGGTTTGGTTAAAAAATTCTGTTCCATTGTTAGTACGAATGATTTTAACTTTTTCTCCAAACTGGGTGTTAATCATTTTTAAAAAGGTAGGAAATATGTGGCATACATCAGACTTATTTTTCATTAGAAATAACCACGTAACACGGGAGCAATCATTGATTAAAAGACACAAACCAACGAGTCTCTGATATATTTGGGACTCTAGACGGACCCCATACTTCTGTGTGAATTAATTGAAATGGAAAACATGTTTTATTATTGCCTAAAGGATATGATACACGATGATGTTTGGCCAATTGGCAAACTTCGCAGTGCAACATTTCGGATTTTAAATTATCAAGCAAAGATGGAAACAGGACCTTTAAAACAGAAAAAGATGGATGTCATAAACGACAATGAAGAAGCCACAACTTAGCTTTATTAGACGACACACTTGCAGAAAAATTTGTAAGTGAAACTCCACCACCACAACTACTACGTGTGTCAAGGTAGTACAATCCATCGTGCTCCTTAGCATGCCCAATCGTCTTCCCCATAATTTGGTCCTGAAACATACAGTATAAAGGAAAAAATATTACGTGACACTTAAGGTGTGGTAATTTTGTGTATGGATAATAAACTCACTGAAAGTTTAAGGACATGTAACACATTTTTCAGGATTAAAGATGGGGTTAAATATATGGTGCCATAACCGGCCACAGTAGCAAGAATACCATCAGCTACTTTAATTTTTCTATTTCCTGAACTAGGTGTATAGGTTTTGAATTGGCTATCATTATTAGTCATGTGATCTGTGGCTCTCGAGTCAATGATCCAAATTTCAAAAGTTAAAGGATAGCTTTCAGAAACATTAAGAGCTGAGGATTTAGGAAACTTACCTGAGCAAGCTAGAGAGCAAGAACCATTGGGAGTTTCAAGAGACCCTAGGAAGTGCCTTAGCTTTTCGATATCTTCCTTGTTGAGCATGGTGTTCTTTTCCTCAGACTGAACCGTATGCGCCTTACTAGGTTGCTGATTTCCATATGCACCCTTATTGCCAATGTTGGCAGGCTTTCCATGTAACTTCCAACAAGTTTCCTTGGTATGGCGGGGTTTCTTGCAATAATTGCACCATACTCCTTTTTTGCTAGTTCTGCCCATTTCTGCTCCATTTCTACCACCCATCTGTGGCAGCCGCGTCATCCCTTTAGCTGCCAGAGCAGAAGCTTCTCCACTTTATTTTTGAGCATCACTAATCTCCTTCCTGACTCTGTCGTGATAATGGAAAAAACTTCGTTTAGTGAAGGTAAGGGTTCCTTTCCCAAGACCTGCACCCGAACTTGATCGAACTCTGCATTTAGTCCAGCAAGGAATTCAAAGATTCGTTCACGCTCTACATATTCCTAGAGGGTTGTGATGTCATCTCCACACTTCATCTTGAGATTCTGATAATGGTCTAATTCCAACCACAGGCTTTTCAACAGATTGTAGTACTCAATCATAGACAAGGATCTCTGTTTTGTAGATGAGATCTTTGTCTTAAGTTCATATATCTGTGCAGCATCTTGAACCTTAGAATAAGATTGTTTCACAGCCTCCCAGATGTCCTTAGCTGTTGTAAGAAACATATATGTACTGCTGATTTCTGGTTGCATAAAGTTCCAAAGCCACGACATAATCATCGAATCTTTTTCATCCCATTCAGAAAATTTTGGGTCATTTTTTTCTGGTATAGGACCTTCTAAATGACTTGATTTCCCTTTGCCCTTCAAGAAGGTTTTCACCAGCCGTGACCAAACCAGGTAGTTTCTCCCATTTAATCTGAAAGATTGCTGGAGTTGTTGATATTCATTGTTCTGAAGTGAATTTCCAGAGTTGTTGAACTGGTTTGTGATAGTTGAAGAAGAGGGTGACTCAGATGCCATAATTAATTAGAATAAGTGGCAAAGTCAACAGAGAGTCAAAAGAAAAAATAGGCTGAATTGATTGTGATGATGATTTCGGCTATGAAGGCCGCAACAAGAACGAAATCGACAATGAAGGTCGACGAAGAAGACAATTCCGGCTATGAAGGCCGTAGGGAAAAACAAAAAATTCTGCAACGAAGGCCAATTGCGGAAGCAATTTCAGCGATGAAGGCTGAAAAAAAATGGTAAACCCTATAATTGATTTAGAGCTCTGATACCATGTTGATTTTTATAGGAAAGAATTATTTCATACTGTTATTAAAAAACAATGTACAACGGGTTCCTTATATACTACACAAACCTCTCCTAAAGTCATACAAGATCTTTAATTGTCAAATACAATCACACAAAGTCATATTACACCTAATTCTGCCAACCTACTTAATTATGTATTTCCACCTAATTCTGCTGCCAACAACCTAATTCTGCCACCCCAACTAATTCTGTTGACAGAAAGGAGTGTTATGTTAGCTATATAGATTTTGTGGACATCTCTTTCTGATTTCCACTAATTTTCTGTTTTGTGACAGCATTTTGGCTTGGGAGGCTGAATTAGGAGCAGAATGTTGCCTTGTCTTGGTCTTATCTCATATAGAATCTCTTGATATTTCACAAAAGAATATTTTTTGGTAGTTTTGCTAAACATCTTATTCATTCTTGTAATTTCATTTTCGTTAAAAAAAATTATCATTTTTCCCTTAAAAAAATAAACAAAAAATCAGTGATGATTGTTGTTTATGTTCTTGTATAGTTTTAAACAAAACAATAAAACAGTTGTATTGTTGTTTTATCGGTTTATGTTCTTATACAGTCATAAAATGTCGGTTACTGATACGGATCTTATGACAATCCTTTAAAGAGCTCTAGATGATTCAAATTGTAGTTTCTTCATGGCTGTTGTTGGTCTGAAGAGAGAAATAGAAAATTCAACATTTTAATCTGACTTGATCATTTTTGTAATAGCTAAGAGTGTCTAATGCTGAAATTGTTCAAAACTGGATAAGCATGTTACTTGATGTATCATATTTATATATTTATGGACATAAATTGTTTATATATTTATGGATCCATAATTCTTAATTTTGATATAGTCTAAGAGCTTATTCTGTGACCTGTGTAGGTTGAAGAAGGAAACCCACAAACTCTTCTGCAAGATGAATCTTCCATATTTTCAAATTTTGCTAGAGCTTCTACCATGTAATTCTGGTCAGTAGTGTAATTGATCACTTAATTGTAACTTATTTTCCTTTTATCATTAGTACTAGAAAATGTACAAGACATGATTATTTGTATGAAATTGGATGTATTAAAGACCAATTATCCAAATATAAAACAATTTGAGGCAGTAAAGTTGAGAAAAGCAATTAGCCTGTATAAGTGACACGATTAATGAAAAGCTGTTTTGTATTTGCAACTGTGGTCCCAGAATCTCCGGCTGAAAGTTGAAACAAGTATGTTAGGCTAGGCAATGGTATGGAGCGTAAAGTTGACAACACATGGGTGGCAGAATTCTTAATTTTTTGATAGGGAAGGTTCAATTTAATCATAATTGGACCGATAGGATTTGCCACTTTCTACAAGGTTGGGACCAGACATAGGCTAATGAATGGTGACACGATAAATTAAATGTTTGATTGAGATATTATACGATTCTGTTGCTTTAATCAATAGACATTATAATTCTCTAATGCCAATGTATGTTTAATGTTTTAGGAGAGTAGAGAAGTCTTCGAAACTCTAATGAATTTTTGCTTTTATCTTAGTTAAAAAGGTTATTTTTTTTTGTTTTTTGACAATTGGAAGATGTGATGTGACTACATTGTTACAAACTTGTAGTTGATCAAGCAATAACATCAAAAGTCACGTGGGTCAACAAAAATGACCGGTGAAGATGATGGTGATTTAATCCAATCGGACGGTACTGGTGCACATTTATCATTTCCATGTACAAGCTTCTTGATGCACCATAAATCAGCCCATGAAAATCTTCTCCAATGAGGAATGGCCTCCCTTACTGGGTCCCTTGGACCCACTTCAGCAACCACTGCCCCACACTGACCATCATCTCTAGCCATATTATGTGCCAATGCACATAGAGACTTGATGAGCCACGTTGCATTTTTGCCTTCCATATGCAACCCATATAAAAAATACAAGCCAAATTGTCTAAAAACATCAGGAAATGAAGGTATTCTCAACCACGGCATCCATGCATCCAAAACCCTAGACCCTACACAGCAAGCGTAGGTTAGAGAAGAGACACCCTTTAATTGCAATTTGAACACCTCTTTAGTATTCCAAATACTCAATATGGCAAAGCTTGGAGGAAGCTCGAAACTGCCTGATTTTGGCTCCCATTTAAGAAATGACTTGTACTTTTTGGGTAGAGCCATGAAGGTACCCAAATTCAGCTTGCTTGACAAAATAAGATCAATGTCTTTAGGGAAGAATTCAGAATTGGCATATAATTTCCGATAAACGGATTCTGCAACTCTTTTGGGAAGTCGAACGATGGAAATGCCAGGGCCTAATGACTTGTAGTGAGCATGTACCGGTTGCACCAACATGGTGGGTGTACGAAATTTGATGTATTCAAATTTTTGGGTGAATAAGTTGATAGAAGGCTCATTGCTACAGTCTGTGGCCATGTATGAGTATTCTACACCATTTTGTTTGCACCATTCTTCTAGGTTTTGGACAAGTTTTGTGCCAATATTAAGCCTCCTGCAAATATAAAATAAAAATATATATATATAATTACAAATAGAAAAGATTGATAGTGATAGTGATAGTGATGGTAATGGATGGACCACTAGATGATGGACGATGAAACAAAGAAGAAAAGAAAGAGACATGTTGTCTGAGTATATTTGAAAGGAAAGTGAAGTTAGTGGGAACAAGTGTCAAGGGAAGACAAGCTGGCCATTGCTGCTTTCCATGATACGAGGAACAATGTGTTTTCTTTTTTGTGGAATCTAATCGCTCCTTTTTGTGGGGGGTAGTGGAAATTCGGATATATTAGTGTTTAACAAAAAGCATACATATATACAAAGAAAATCTATATATGCATTATTCATACAATCATACTATACATATCTATATATATATATATATGTCTGTTCAAATTCAAAGGGAGAGGGAGAGCTTGAAATATATTGAGTACACCAATAATATAGATGAGCAAGGTGATGAAAGCTCAAAAGACAGCTTGTGATTAATTACTTGCATGCATAGAGAAATTAAATTAACATATGTAATGAAACCGAAGAGGCGATTAATTTGATAGTAAGAATTAAACCTGTAGAATGGAGAGACTCTTAATCCCAACAAATAAGCCACCTTAACATAAGCAGATGATGAACCTCCTCTTGTCACAGTTTTGATACACCCTCTTATAACTCCAACAATTTCATTCTCTTCTCCATATTCTGCAACCTGTGTGTATTTGATCATTTTAATTATTTATATGCCAAAGGAAAATCAGAAATAGAATACTCTCACAGTCTCACATGAATTATAATTATACATACCAGGACGATATGAGATGGGAAATGGCGAACGCGACAAACAGGGTCACCCATAAGATCAGTGACAAGCGTAGGTTTTCCTCGTTCCCCGATTTCACACTTGCTTTCTAGCTCCTCCACTGCCTCCTTATCACTCTCTTCATTATATTCTCTCACCACCACAACTATATTCTCCTTAGCTTTCTCTACCAATTCTGGAAAATAATTCTCAGCTGCTATCTTGAGTGACATGGTGGTATTAGCTAGCTAGTACTATAGACTAAAATGAAAGATGGTTTGGTTTTATATAGAGAGAGAGTGAGAGTGATATGTGTAGCTACACTCCCTTGTATAATGTGATCTTTTGGTTGTGATTGGCTATCCCCTATTTATAGGTAGTAGCCAGTAGGGAAAGCTATAATGATTTTGTAATTAAGAGATAAGATAATGGGGTTACAATTATTGCTTCATAAACCATACATAATTAATCTCTTTATCATATTTGGTATTCCATCAGGTGATATATTATGTTCATGATGAGTACATAATGATGAGGCCAATTAATGTATGCATATATATACTATATATATGTAGTGGCCTCTTCATTATCTCATTATACCACACTTTATTGTTAACTTTTCATTTTGTAGGATCAGGATATTATTCTCTCTTCATTTTAATCTTTTTAAGACTTGAATTATCCGACTAAAAATGAGGTTAGCTCAGTGGGTTCGAGTCATATATACCTCTTTCCCCAATTCCGAAATATTATAATAGTTCAAAAAAAAAAACTTGAATTTTCCCTCATATATCTACATATATATTAACTGATTACTAGTAAACCATAGACAATATTGATCATATGAGTATTCAGAAGGAATGATTTTCATACCAAAAATTATCTAGAGCCGGCATATTTGTAAGGATCATCTATTCATCAAAGCTTCACTTTTTAAAGCTTTTAAGATTCTAGTGACATGTTATCATTTATGAATAGCGATTATGATTTAATGTATTCTTTTACTAACAACCAATAATAAATTTTGACAAAGCTTAATTATCTAGCTACGTTAAGCTTAGATATATGAAGATAATATATATCAATTTGTCCTAATTCTACAAAATTCAAGAAAGGAAAATCATATAGCATTTAATTTATATCATGATGATGAGAATAAAGGTGCATATAGAAGTGATTATTATATATTAATATAAATTATAAAACCCTAGAAATTTGTATGTATCCTCTGTCTAGTTAAAAAGGTGGTGGCGTTGCCGTATAATATTACTTTCTGTGTACACCAATAATTGGTGAAGGTGGTGACTAGTGAGAAGGAGGCCTAATACCATGCACGTTTTGGGTGATGAGCATGTAGATGATGTAGTGAGTGTGATGATCATGATCACCATCATCATCATCATCATCAGCACCATAATAATAATTTTTTATTTTTTAATATATGTCTTGTCTTCTTCTTAACCAAAATTAAAGAAGATGAAATAAAATAAAGCATGAGGATGCAAGATTCTCTGTATGACAAGAATGCCTGGACATACCAGTTTTGGGAAAAGTCGATCTAACATTGTTTGAGTTGGCTTCTTGGTACCAAAATTGTGACAACAAATTCTTCATAGGACTGAAGCAAGTATTATCACATTCAGAAATCTGAAAGTTACAAATCGAAATGTGGAATGAACAATAATTTGAAACATGATGAATGGTCAAATCTATAATGGGAGAGAGAGATGTGTGTCCTCTGCAGTGTGCATGCAAAAAGATAAGAATGAATATATCACTCTTAGATTGTGTCTCCTCCTGTCTCCTGTCTCCTTCCTTGCTACCTACATAAGCCCAGTGCCAGGCACCCAACAATATATTCTCTCTAATTCAAACTACTTTTATAATACAATTTAGATAGAAATATATATATATAGCTATTATTGATGATGTATAACAAGTTTTCATCCACAGCATAACGTGGTCTCATGCCGGCAGTGTTTCAGGTTTAAGTCGTCATCATTACATGTGGTATATATATATAGTCCTTTTCCTGTCAGTGCGTACTGATAGAATTATATAAGGACATTGAATGTGAGCCACTCATTTATAAAAGAGTTTTGACAAGTGCATACATACCAAGTCAAAATATGTAAAATGAGTGGTTCACATTCAATGTCCTTATATAATTCTATCAGTGCGCACTTATTTGAAAATTATTGTATATATATATATAGTCTTTTTTCCTGTCAGTGTGCACTGATAGAATTATATAGGGACATTGAATGTAAACCACTCATTTATAAAAGAGTTTTGACAAGTGCATATATACCAAGTCAAAATATGTAAAATGAGTGGTTCACATTCAATGTCCTTATATAATTCTATCGGTACGCACTTATGTGAAAATTATTGTATATATATATAACAAATACTTAATTTGATATCCAAATTTACTAGTATATATCGGGTCTACCTTCTCCGATTTGGTTTATATTTAAGTTGTATTATGATCAAATAAATTAATTAAAAAATTCAAATCCTCTTGATGCGTTGTAAATTTGTAATTAATTTGATATAAAGGTGCACTGACTGGTCCATCAAATTATGCATTACTATATAGAATGTTAAGAAGAGATATAATAAGAAATTGAAGAATGTTCGTGTTCAACACCACTAGTATTGTAACACTGATATATCTTTGATCATATATATATATATATATATATATATATATATATATGCATCATTCCATTAAACCTTTTGAGATATCTTCTTCTTCTTCATCATCTTTTAAGTTTATTCTCTCTTGGTGATATAAGCAAGATATTGACCACCTCTTAAGCCCAAAATTTTCCACAAAATACTATGCTAAAGCGCAACTCTATAATGTGAAAGTGCTTTTAATCTGTCTTATAGAAATTGCTTTTATTTGTGTTATAAAGAAATGAACCATCATATTCATGATATAGATCATATGCATTTAAACTTTTAATTTGTGCAACCAATGAAAACAATGGACTGTGGACAGTGAGAAGAATAACACAGACACAGACACAAATACATGACGTATGCAATGACTTTATAAATGGCGTTGATTAATTAGTGTATTTAATGGGAAAGCTAGGTATATTATTAGCTTTATAAATCTATATAATTAGTGGGAAAGCAAGCAACAATTCTTGGGCACTTGGCATCATATCACATGGGGTCTGGTGGTCCCATTATGTTCACATATTTCTTAATGCCAATATTTATTCTCTCTTCTCTTAAAGCAATCTCTCTTTACTAGAATATTAATTTTCCAAAGCTACAAGTGAATTAAAGAAAGATGTTGGATCATAATTAATTAAAATAATAAGAGTTTGATGGCAAAATATACAAATATCTCCGATGCAAAAGTGGGTTGTATATCGATAATCATTTAGATGGAAATGATATCAAGAGTGGCATAAAAAATAGATTTGATAGCCAATTAATTTAAAATTTGATCTCTGATACTTCTATCTAAAACACAATATTTGTTAATGACTTGTCCATTTTTTTTAATTTTTTTTTATTAAAATAAATAAAAAATTAATATCAGATTTTATTTATAAAAAAAAAAAACCTTTTGACAACATGTACATACATAGTTTACAAGTGAAATGGATTTATTTGGAAGAATTTCTCACGGTCAAATGACACCAATATTTTTCAAATTCAAATCAATTCAATTTTTGCACGAAAAAGATTTTATCAGAGTTATCAAAGAGTTCAAAACACTGTCTACTCAAAAATGGATTGATTTTCTTTCCAAAAAAAATGGATTGATTCAAAAATGTGTCAGTTTTCGATTGGGGAATCAAAATTGGGAAAAATATAGTTTGTTTTAATAAAATTAAGAACATTACTCCATTTTTATTCTCTAAGAATTTTAATTGTGCCTATTACAAAAAAAAAAATTAATTGTGCCATGTTTTATGAGTTTTTTGTTTCAAATTAAATTAAATTTTGAAAAATTATGTTTTATACCACATAAATTTACAAGTGGAAATAGATGAAAATGACCACTCTCAAGTTTTAAAAACCAAATATAGCCCCTGATGGAAATAATTGTAAAAATAGTCATTCTTAAATGAGTGGTGCTATTGGCACACCCCCTACTGATCTATTCATACCCCACTTTTTAAATTATAGAATATTCTTTTTTTTCCTTTATCAAAATTACTTAAAGAGACATACAATTTAAGAAAGAAATCTTTTACAACGTTAATCTATTAAAATTTCATATTCCTTTTCCAAAAAAAAAAACCCAATAATCTGTTTCTTCTTCAAAAAAAAAAATTTAATTCTTAAACCCGTAATCTGTTTCTTCTTCTTAAAAAAAAAATATAATTCTTAAACCCTAAAATATGCTTCTTACATACATCTAAAATATTATGAAAGAGTTTGAGAACGATATCAAGAATATAGAAAAATTATTTAAGAACGATATCAAATATCTTGAAGAATTGTCTGAGAATGATATAAAACAAGAATTGTCTGACAATGATAGTAAGCATCTGGAAACAATTCATTCTCTGGAAATAAGTTTGAAATTTATTTTTTCTTTAGAATGATATCAAGCCGTGGTTGTGTTGAAGTACCCTGTTATTTTTTATTTTTTCGTTTCCATCATGAAATAAGAAGAAAAAAATAAATCAATCAATGAAGGTGAGAGAGATGTATACAGATACTGAGATAAGAGATAGATAGATCATATATAGTATGTATAAAGTTTGAAAAATAAATAAAATGGGTAGTTTTGGAAATAAATTAAAAAATTTAATAAAAAAAATTAATTTAATTTAATTAAATCAAAATTTTAAAAAGTGGAGAATGAATAGATCCGTAGGGGGTGTGACAATAGCACCACTCTTCTTAAATTTCACTTTCTCCCAAATAACCCATCAAAGACTAAAATGCCCTTTCCATTTAAAACAAGCGAAATGACCAAATTACCCATTAAATTTTTTTAAGGGACCAATACACCCTTCCTCTCCCTCACGCACAATCAAATTAATTTCCAGCAGAAAGGGGATTTGTAAATTAATATAGATACGGAGAATCAATGATCGGATTTTAAAATCATCCCGCGTAGCTTGAATTCTCAGCGAACTTCGCAGCGGTGTCATGGTCCGGTGAGATGAAGAAAAGCTCCACGAAATCTGGTTTGGCGAGAGGTTGAAGATGAAGTTGAGTCATGGGGTGCATTAAGAAATCCACTTGAATACATTTAAAACCTAATTTTTGTCCTTATTATTTGGGTGCATTTAAAAGTAGGCTACGATGCTTTTAAAAGCCCAACTAACCAGCCACCCCAAAACTCACCGTTTCACTTCATCAAGTGTCGTGCAAAGCTGGCCATTTACATATAGACCCCTATACTCTTCTAAGATATCAAATTATTCAATATGTTCTCAGCATTTACAATGTTGTCCCTTCTATTTAAATTTTGAGTATTTGTAACATGATTCAACAATGTAAAAAGTGAAAACATTGTAAATTAACAATGTAAAGCCCGGAATCAATCTATTTAAACCCCGGGCTCAAAAGATTAAACCCCGAAAAAATAATTAAAAATATAGTAAAAGTAAAAATTAATCGAAAACATTAGTTTCGGGCTAAAAATATTAAGAACCGGGCTCAAAATACTGCTAACCGGGCTCAAAATATTTAGAACCAAAGCTCATTCACAACTCCCTTACTTTACTCCATACGCTTAATGTCCTTAAGAGTTATGCATTTTGTTGCTTGGGCATGATTTCGGATACGGACTCAAAATATTAAGAACTGGGCCCAAAAAACTACAAACCGGGCTCAAAATGTTTATAACCGGGCTCAAAAAGTTGATAACCGGACTCAAAATATTTAGAACCGAAGCTCATTCATAACTCTCTCAGTTTACTCCATATGCTTAATGTCCTTACGAGTTATGCACTTTGTTCGGAGTGGTGAATGAGCTTCGGTTCTAAATATTTTGAGCCCGGTTATCAGTTTTTTGAGCCCGGGTTTTAATATTTTGAGCCCGGTTCTTAATATTTTGAGTCTGGTACATATGTTTTCGATCAAATAATACGTTTTTTATATTTTTAATTATTTTTCCGGGTCCGCGGGATAGTTCCCACATGAGCTAACTATCGTCTGGTTTGAAAACCAGCAGGCGAAATCGTGCCTGAGAGACAATGCGTAACTCCAAAGGACATTATGCGTGTGTAGTAAACTAAGAGTTGTAAATTAGATTCGGCTGCAGGTTTTCAAACCAGATGATAGTTAGCTCATGTGGGAACTATCCCGTAAGCTCGGAAAAATAATTAAAAATATAGTAAAAGTAAAATTTAATCGAAAACATAAGTTCCGGGCTCAAAATATTAAGAACCGGGCTCAAAATACTGATAACCGGGCTCAAAATATAAATAACCGGGCTTAAAATATTTAGAACCGAAGCTCATTCACAACTCCCTTTGTTTACTCCATACGCTTAATGTCCTTAAGAGTTATGTATTTTGTTGCTTGGGCATGATTTCAGATACGGACTCAAAGTATTAAGAACCGGGCCCAAAAAACTACAAACCGGGCTCAAAATGTTTATAACCGGGCTCACAAAGCTGATAACCGGGCTCAAAATATTTAGAACCGAAGCTCATTCACAACTCTCTTAGTTTACTCCATACGCTTAATGTCCTTACGAGTTAAAAACGTCTTGCAATTAAAATTTAATCGAAAACACAAGTACCGGGCTCAAAAGATTAAAACCCGGGCTTAAAATAATAAGAACCGGGCTCAAAAATTAAACACCGGGTTTAAAATTCTGGTAACCGGGCTCACAATATTAAGAACCGGGCTCAAAGGATTAATACTCGGGCTTCACATAGTAGTTCCCTATCTGTTCCATCCATTTAAGTTTAGGGTTCGGCAGGACCCCTCCTGTGATGTTTAGGGAGTGTCGTGCCAAACGGATCCCTTCCAGTTAGTCATCCGAAACTAATTTACAACTCAAAGTTTACTCCATACACTTAATATCCTTAGAAGTTATGCACTTGGTCTCCCGGACTCGCTTTTGGATGCGGGTTCTAAAACCAAATGATAGTCACCTCATGTGAAAACTCTCCCGTGGTGCCTGAAATATAATTAAAAACAATTTTAAAGTAAAATTTAATCGAAAGCACAAGTACCGGGCTCAAAAGATTAAAATTCGGACTCAAAATATTAAGAATTAGGCTCAAAATATTAAACACCGGGCTCAAAGTACTGATAACCGGACTCAAAATATTAAGAACCGGGCTCAAAATATTGATAACCGGGCTCATTCTACTGTTGAATTAGAAGAGAACGGCGAACCTTAGAGTCTTCTTTGACCTCATTCTTCAGTTTCGATAGTGTTTCGTAATTTATTTAATTAATTAAACTCTCGTTTTTGGGCCCGGGTATTCATCTTTTGAGCCCCGTTCTTCAAATTTTGGGCCCGGTTATCAGTGTTTTGAGCCCGGTTCTTAATATTTTTAGCTCGGTTACCTATCTTTTTGGCCCGGATTTTAATTTTTTGGGCCCAGATCTTTTGTTTTAAATTGTTTTTATTGTTGTAGTGGATCATGATGTTTTATATGTTTGTATGTCATGCCCTTATCTTGGATAATCTCTCATAATAAATTAAACTCTCAATAGTGTATTTGATTTTAGTCGCGGGTATTAATCTTTTCCGCCTCGGGTATCCTCTTTTGAGCCCGGTTCTTGTGTTTTTGATTAAATTTACTTTTCTGACCTTTTTAATTATTTTACTGTTGAATTAGAAGAGAATGACGAACCTTAGAGGCCGGGTAATAATCTTTTGAGCCCGTTTCTTAATATTTTGAGGCCGGTTATCAGTATTTTCAGTATTTTGAAATAACTACACCCTGAATAAGAAAAGAAAAAAGTGAATTAAAAATTTAAATAGATTGATTCCGGACTTCACATTGTAAATTTACAATGTTGTCACTTTTTACATTGTTGAATCATGTTACCTGCAATCATGTTACAAATACTCAAAATTTAAATAGAAGGGACAACATTGTAAATTCTGAGAACATATTGAATAATTTGATATCTTAGAAGAGTACAGGGGTCTAACTATAAATGGCCAGCTTTGCACGACACTTGATTAAGTGAAACGGTGAGTTTTGGAGTGGCTGGTTAGTTGGGCTTTTAAAAGCATCCTAGCCTACTTCTAAATGCACCCCAATAATAATGACAAAAATTAGGTGCTAAATGTATTCAAGTGGATTTCTTAGTGCACCCCATGACTCAACTTCATCTTCAACCTCTCGCCAAACCAGATTTCGTGGAGCTTTTCTTCCTCTCACCGGACCATGACACCGCTGCGAAGTTCGCTGAGAATTCAAGCTGCGCGGGATGATTTTAAAATCCGATCATCGATTCTCCGAATCTATATTAATTTCTCAACATTACATTGGTCTTTTGCTTATACCAAATAAAAAAAAAACAGAAAATCATATAGTATCAAACAATTATCGAGTAGAATCTGACCACAAATTGAAGAAGGAAGTCGAAGATCCACTTCCTGTGGAGACGACCACGAAGTTCGCAATTAACCTTTTGTCTTTTCTTTTTTTGAAATATTTTTGTCTGTTAATTTTGGGAAAGTTGAGAGAAGGGTAATTTAGTAGTATTGCATTGAATGAAGTAAATTATTGAAATTTTTTTTGAAGGGTAATTTGGTAAAATCAACTGTAAAAAGAACAAAAACACAAGATTTTCAATCAAAGGTTATTTTTGGTTTTTGAAAACTAAGAATGACCATTTATGCAAGTCCCCCAATTTACAATTATTGTTTTATTTATTAATTTGATATGATTAGTACCAATAATTAAAATGAATTCAATTATTAGTTCATAGCATTACAAATTTTTATTTTTAATTGATGATTCAATTATTTCTTTTCCTTATTCTACCTCAATTGTTTCATAAACCTAAGGGTAGGAATGACAAAAATCTCTGTCCCGTCCCAAACCTGGTAGGGATCTAATTCCGTTTGAGGTGGATTTGGAACACTTCAAATGGGTAACAGGTGGGTCTGGATCAAACGTTGTTGACCCAGTTTGTAACTGGGTCAGGTTTAGGTCTAACCACTATGCATTGATCCAGTATTTATATAATTTTTAAATAAATATATATATATATATATATAAAAGAAAAAATATTGTAATTTTTTATCTCTCCGGCTAATCATATCGTACTTTATATGAAAATTTAAGGTTTATATAATAATGTTATATTATATTAAATTTAAACTTATATATGAATTTTAAAGTAGGTTAAACTTTAAATTTGAAAATTTATTTATAGTTTAAGTTTAAATTTAAGTGTATATTTAAATTTAAATATATTCTTTCAATTGTATGATAAACTTTATACATTTAATGGTTGGAACATTTTTTTTATTTATTAAATGAAATGGATCAGTTCGGGTCAGGTATGGGTCACCCTATCTCAAACGGGTTTAGATATGAGACGAAAGTCGAAAACTCGTTCGGGGCATGGGTCAGGTATGGGGCATTTTGGCCTAACCGGGTTTCAGGTATTGGAAATGTAGATCCAACCCCGATTCGACCCATTGTCGTCCCTAAATTTATGGGTGGGCACCAAAACTTGAAATGACCCAAACTGAATCGACCTTAACCTGTTTGGTTAGGGTCGCTTTTATCATCAAAAATTACCATGTTCTGTTAACATGCATGCAAACCAAAAATTTGTCGAGTCATGTTCGGTTTTGGTCTTGACTTGACCCGACCCTTGAAATGTCCACCCTTATTTATAATAGATGATGTAAGGACCTCTATTTTATGATTAGCTCGTTTCATAAAAAAACCATATTATGGATGATTTTGTAATTGATATATGAGGTTCTCGATGGCAAGCTTCCAAGCATCTCCGTGACTTCAAGAGCGAAAGGTATATTCACTTGACTTTTTCTCTTGAAGAGTTTAGGTGCACACACACACACACACACACACACACACACGCACACACACACACACACACACTTCACACACTTCATGCATGCTTTGTTCATCTTGAATTAGTGTTTCAATTGTTCATATGTGTGCATCCATTACACATTTCACACTTGCACTTCATTGTTAGATCTAAGTGTGGTTTTGTGCGGTGTAATTCATTTCCGGTTGTGTGATCGGAAGCATCCGCGATTGCATGATGGTGCGCGTGTCTTAGCGCGATATGTGACCACTAGAGAGGTTCTATTTTCCTCTCTTGGATTGGTATTGGGTCACATGGTCTTATACCATGAGTTTGGGTAATCTTGTTGTTGTCCAAATCTGACATTTGGTCGTTCAAATTACTATATCTCTTTCTACAGACATCAAAACCTTATTTTGTAAAATCTATTAGAAAGTAGACATCTATACCTTTTCAACGGTATATTATTCGTAATATTTCATGACATTTGGAACTGGTTTTGAAATCTCAAAAGTGACCACTAAAACAGGGAACCTCTACTTTTGTCCTAATCTGACATTTGGTCACTCAAATGATCATACCTCTTTCTACAGACATCAAAATCTTGTTTTGTAAAAAGTAATAGAAGGTAGACATCCATACCTTTCCAACGGTATATTATTTGATATATTTCGGTGTCTTTTGGTCATGTTTATAAGCCACTTGAATATCAGGCTGGGGTGCTGATTTCCCAGTGCGGGGGTCCCTACTAGCGCAGTCACCAATGAAGTCTTTTCTAAGGTTTTTTAGGGTCCTAGTGCATGGGTAATTGTGCGCGTTCCTACTAGCGCTGTAAACCCACGCACTGTGTTGTTTTTACCCAGAAATTGTGTTTTAAACTTTCTCAAAACGACGTAGTTTCACTTGGACCTTATATATACTTCATATTCTTCCCCATTTCGACCTAAAGCTCACAAGATCTTATCTTAGCGAGAGAAAGAGCTCCCCTAATTAGAGAAAGCACAAAGATTGCTTTTTAACTCTCCAAACCCAAAACTCATACATCTATGACATCCTTCATGCATCAATCTTTTTTGGGTCTTCTTGGTTTCATGACTAGATAAGTTACAACTACATTAATTCTCATTTATTGTTGTACTGACTCTAGATTAGGTATTTATTGCTTGATTAAATACCTTAACTCTATTTATTGCATATATTTATGAGTTTTGACTAACATGATTGAGTTTGTTTGTGATAACTTGCATGATTAGGTTGATTATTCCCTAAATAGTTAACCCTTGAACATTTTTGTGTGATTGGTTGATGATTTGGTTAATAGATTAATGTTTATTTATCTAGTCAAGCTTTTATTGAATGTTCATGTGGATTTAATTGACAATTTGGTTGTTAGAATTCTCTACAAATCTAATTGAGACCTCAAGTATAGGCATGTATGTATTGTTTGATAACTAAGTTGTTAAATTGTATTATAACATCTAGTTAGGCAATTTTATTTGTGGTCTTACACATCATTGCATTTTGAATATAGTCACATATTCACTTAGACCTTTAATTCTCTTCAATGAGTCAAAGTCTTGTGGCTTCTAGGTGAAGTTGCACAAGTAAGTAAAGTCTTGCAACCAAAGGTTGGTTGGCAAGCATCGGTTGCCAAGAGCCACTATAAATATCGGCGGGTTAGATTAGGAGGTGCCCACGCCAATAGTAGTGGATCGGGGGATATCACTAGGGAATTGAACCAAGAGTGGCGAGTGGTAGTGTCCATAACCTGAGGTTATCGAGAGTGAGAGTCCGTTTATCACTTGAGGGTGTAATCTTCTTTTCATATAGTGGATTTATATGGCTCAAGTGGCTAGTGTAACTAGTCTCGTGGTTTTTCCCAGTTGAAGGATTTCCATGTAAAAATCAAGTGTTCTTTAATTTTCGCACTTTACTTGATTTTTATTATTTGCTTGTTTGGGTTAATTGTGATTAATATTGACTAATCGAACAAACCCCACCCCCCCCCCCCCCCCCCCCCCTCTAGTTTGATCAACATTTTACTACTATTTTTGTTTAATTCTATCTCGTTTCATATAATCTCAACTACCTTAAAAGTTAGAGTCCATTTAGTTGGCTACCACTCTGGTAACCCGAGTGCCCGCCAATCACTACTTCGGTTTTGCAAGTTATCGGTGCCCACTCAAAAATTTAATTGTAGATCCGACCATTTACCGATGTAATTTTCATGTTCAAACAAATTTGTTAAACATTATGATACATTAATGATAAGGTTTTTTTTATGTTGAGCATCATATTGCTTCACACGCCAATTTTCTATAAGTGCACTAATTTCAATATATAAACTTATTTGGATTCATATACATTTTAATGTCATGTTATATTAAAAAAATTTAATACCACGAATGATATTGATAATTAAGTAGTCTATCACAAAAAATATAATTTATTTTTTTAGTGTTATGATATGTCATTGAATGAACAAATATAAAAGTGATTAATATGAATAATTGTAATTTAATTTTATATTTTTTTCAAGTATCATTATAAATTAAACATTATAAAATATGCAAACCAAATATATATATATATATAATCAATTAAACATTATAAAACATAACAAACACATAAAAATGATAAAATAAAATTTAAATTCAGCAACATAACATAAAAGTGATGTAAAAATGGTTATATCTAATGAAAACTTGCAATTACAGTAAAGTTGCAACATGATATAAAGCAATCTCATATAATGTCAATTTGGTTATTTAAAATGAAAACTTGCAATATATATCCAAAGAATGTTCAGTAAAACATGAGTACAAGTGGTTACATATATGTATTATCAACATATATTTACAACCCAATGTCAAAAAAAAAAACATAGTTACATATAATGTCAAATTAGTTACATCAGTTTAGAACTTGCAACACATACTTTAAAAAGTGTAACATCCAACAAATATTTTGTAACACACAAACAAGTAGTTATATATAACTTAAATATTGTAACTAATACAAAGTGGCAACTTAATATAAGTAAAATGTTATCAATTTTATTAAATCTAATTAAAAATAACTTACAACATAACGTACAATTTACTTTTATTTATGTAATGTTTAAATTTTAAATGAACATTTTTTATTCAATTTATAAATTTTAAATTAAATAAATAATATTTTCAATATAATGATTAACTTTATAACTAATCACTTTTATTTGCTTTAATTTTTTTAAATAAGTAATTATTCTTTTCTTTATATTTTAAAAATTTATGCAAGTAATAATTATTTATTTAATGTTTTTTTATATAAATAACTAATAATATTTTTTTCAAATTCATTGTTTCAACTTTATAGCTAAATTCTCAGTTTTCGAATTTATTATTTTTTACTCTTATAACATCACGATGTAGTATAATTTTTAATGAATTAGTTACATCATATATTGAATAATACATATTTATGAAGTTAAATGAATGTTCGATAAATTAATAACCTTATTTAAATGTATGTATGTATATTATTTATTTATTTTTAATAATATTTATATTAAAAATGAAAAACAATTAAGGATAATACATTGTTATTCTAAAATATATATATTTAAATATTAAATATATGAAGACTTAATTTAACTTTTTTGTGTAAGGCTTCAAATCTATTGCAAAGTCGTGTCTCCTCCTTATCGATTGAGTTGAAAAGGTAGGGATTGTAAAATTACCTGTGGAGACGGGACCCACGAGGACCAACACTTTTAGGGTAGGGATAGGTTTCGATTTGGTGGAGATGGGGTGGGGATGTGGTTAGATAATAAAACAACAATGGGTATAGGGGCGGGGATGGGTTTTATGCTTCCCGCTCCGTCCCGCCCCGCTTAAATTATAGTCTTTATTGTTTTTTTTTATTTTTCAAAAACGTAGTTAAACTTATTTTAAAAAAAGAATTAGTTAAATTGTTAGATGATTAGCGTCTTGAGGAGATGCTAGATGTATATGAATAACAAATTAGAGAAATAAATGCAATTATTTGATGTTTAGCGTTAACAATTTCGAATATTTTGATAAGTAATTAGTACAGATGCCCCATCGACTTTAAACGAATTCGTATGTTGCCCCATAAACCTTTTTTTAGGCATTAAACCCTCCGAACTTTCATAAATTGACAATATGTGATGGAATAGTAAAGTCATCCATTTTTCTGTCATGGCAAATTGCAGTAAGGTCCCATTATTATATACATAATTGCATAAAACCGGAAAAAAATATAATAATATGATATAAATACCCATCTGACCAAATTTAAAAATCAAATTTGAAAAAAAAAATTATGTTTTTAACAATTATTTAAATTATAGTTTTTATTTAAATATCCCTAAATATAAAACCCAGACGAATATTTAAATTATTTAATGGGAATTATCATTTAAATTATATTTTTTATTTAAATATCCCTAAATATCACTTATTCATTTACAATAACAAGGGTATTAATAATGTCAAAAATAAAAATAAAAAATTAAATAAAATAATAATCAAATAATAATAATAATAATTATTATTATTATTATTATTATTATTTATTATATATAATAAGAATTTAAATGATAATTCCCCTTAAATAATTTAAATATCCCTTGTTATGAAAGTTCAGGGGATTTAATGGTGAAAAAAAAAAGCATAAGGGGTAAGGTGCAAGGATATTTAGAGATATTTAAATAAAAAAGATAATTCAAATGATAATGACTAAACAAAGTATATGGCATTTAAATTATTATTATTATTATCATTACTATTATTATTATTTAATTTTTAATTTTGTTTTTGACATTATTAATACCTTTATTATTGTAAATGAACAATTGATATTTATGGATATTTAAATTAAAAAGATAATTTAAATGATAATTCCCATTAAATAATTTAAATATTCATCTGGGTTTTATATTTAGGGATATTTAAATAAAAAAAGATAATTTAAATGATAATTCGTATTAAATATTTTAAATATCCACCTAGGTTTTATATTTAGGGATATTTAAATATAAAAAAATAATTTAAATAATTTTTAAATCTATTGTTAAAAAATAATTTTTATTTTTAAAATTTGGTCAAATGGGTATTTATGTCATATTATTATATTTTTCTGGTTTTATACAATTATGTATGTAATAAGGGGACCTTAGTGCAATTTGTCATGACAGAAAAATTGACGGCTTTACTATTCCGTCTCATATTGCCAATTTATGAAAGTTTTGGAGGTTTGTGCATATGGCAACATACGAATTCGCTTATAGTTGAAGGGGCAACATGCCAATTCACTTATAGTCGAGGGAGCATCTGTGCTAATTACTTTATTCTTTTTTTCTTTTTTCTTTAAAGAGCCAATTACTCTATTTTGATTTCTAACTTTATGTTTAAAATGATTGAATTAATTTTTGAAATTTATGTTTATGAGATAATTTTTAACAGTTTATTGGAATTATTTTATATTATATATCATATTTATTGGGTTATGCACTTATACCATATATTTTTTATTTAATAAATAATTTTGATAAAATGGGTAAATGGATGGAGTTAGGGAAAGCATTACATGTTCTACTCCGCCCTGCCCTAACCCGCTCCATATAATATAATCGAAATAGCTGATAACTACTCGACCATGTTCATGCAATTGAATGCATTCTAATATCCATGGCTTGGAAATGGAATGTTGTTCTTCCGATTCAAAATCTTAAGCTTCAATATCAAAGTATTATAATCATTTGTAAAAAATTATTATGAAAAGTAAATGAACTTTTATAACATAATGGCCATGATGTTGGGTTGTTCTTAATCTTCTCAAACAACAACTAAAAACTAATATAGAAGATGTCAAATCATATTCTCTAGCAACAAACTGAAAGTTCTTACTCTTCTCGAACAACAACTAAAAACTAACATATTCTCTAGCAACAAACAGAAAGTACATCAAGGCATATGTTAACCCAATCCACATACATAAAATTATCAACAAAAATTCCAGTTGAAATCAATAGAAGGTTAAAAGATTCGCAACTCACGTTGTCAGAGATAAATGACTAAAGAACATCCTAATCTATTATATTACTTTCGAGACTCTTTAAACAACGAAACTTCTAACAGCAAGTCCTATGTCCTAATTAGCTCAAACACATAGATGTCTCCCTCCTTTAACTTCATATCATTCAAAATTCAATTCACTCCTGCAGTGTATTACACCCACCAATCCTCCAACAGATTTGCATTGGCCACTCTCTTCCATTGGAAGCTCGTAATTTGATATTTTATATATCGCGAATCAAGTATTTATTAGAAAATTTGGCTGGCAAACACTGCATAAGCAACAACAATTGCAACAAATCATGTATTGCAAAGGCTATATGAAAAATCTGTTGGTCACATAATTTATTTAAAAAAACTTACCTTATATAACACGACTCTGTAGATGACTTGGCCGTAACATGATTATGAATGAAGTATTTTCAGGCTTCAATGATCTGGCAAGATTGAAAAGTCTCTCTCTTTCTTTTGCAGATGAAAATTTATAATTTATGTTGAGAAAAATTCTCTTATTTTCAAGTGAAGCCCTCAACTTATGTACATATGCAAATTGTAGAATTGGATTAGAAAAATATTAATTTTCAGCTACCATACACGCACAAAAAAAGATTTATGAGTACAAAGATTCTGATGCATAGATTTTTTAAGCTCACTCTCATTACTTTTGATTCAAGTTGGATGTTCGTCTTCACCATTGGGTGAGAGGTGTTCTTATTCACCTCTACCTGCCCTTCCATTTTACATTTAGTTCTTGAGTTTCATGTTCATGCTTAGATCTTGATCTGCCAAGATTAGCAGCACCTTTCTGATTCCTATAATCTTTATCTTTCTCAATTTCACCATGGTGAATCACCTCATTTTTAGGCTCGTCAAAGTTATCAGGATAGCTAATCTCGAAAGTACTTGTATCAAGGATAATAACGTGGAATTTTGACATTTTTTCATACCTAAAGACCAAGAAGTATCTGAAAATACACATAAGTGTGTCTAACCTAACTTAGAGAGGGGGAGGGGGGAATAGGTTTTAATCAAGTTAATTACCAACTTTTTTAATTAGTCAATATTAAAAATTACCCCACAAGCACTCAATCAACTAAATTAAAGTGCAGAAAACAATAAATAACACGTTGATTGGTTTACGTGAGAAACCCTCCAACGTGGCAAAACTCACGGGATATCCTTCTAGACACACACGGTCCTCAAATACACTATATGTAATGATGTTTACGACCTATGTTGACCTCTAGTCATACAATTCTCGGTCACTAACCCACCACTACTACCCACAGACCTTTTATAGTGATTCTATACCAAAGCTTGTGCACTACACCACCGTAGTCACAAGACTTAACTCTCAATGAAGAGATAAACAACCTATGTGAATATATGACAATATTATAAATGCAATTAATGCTAGGCAACACTAAATGCTTATCTATGAATTTAAGATGGGAATTAAGACAATCCTAGATATCAATGTGTCTATATGAATATTCATAGAAACCTAACTAGATAAAAATATGCAAATCTAAACCTAATCATCAAACAAGGCACAATCAACACAAGTTGTCAAAATAAGGCAAGGACAATAAATGCAATCATTAAATGCAATCATGAAATGCAATCAATGAGTCACAATCAACAATGTCTAAATGCAAGACATATAGACTTAATTAGAGGGCAAAACGGTCATAAATGCTAGCTATCACAATACAAACTCAATCATACAAAGGAATTTATAAATAGATGCAATAAATAGACTCCTAGCATTTAATCAACTGATAAAAACAAAAAAAAAACACATTATCTTGGAAAGTATGAACAAATAACAAAGATGAGATTTTTGTTCAACTTACCAAGTCAACTAAATGATGAAGACTCATATCTAAAGATGCTCAATGATGTATGAAAGATGATGGATTTTGGGTTTGAAGAGTTAAAGAACAAGTCTTGGAGCTCTCTTTCTAGGGGTTAATCTCTCTCACTAAAAATGGGTTCTTAAAGCTCTAAAAACGAAGTGAGGAAGAAATGAACAATTTATATGAATCCCTAAATGAAATGACGACATTTTTCCCAAGAAGCTACAAAAATGAGTCATACCGCGGTATGTACCACGGTTCAGGCAAGTGTCCAGACTGCGGTATACATCGCGTCACACACTCTGGACAGCTTCGCGGTAGAGACCGCATCAGAGACATAATGCGCCAACTGCATAAGAAATCGCGGTACAACACAGAAATTACACTAGAAAAAACCACGGTGTAGGTGTGATGCACAGTCAACGGCACATGCCGCGGTAGTGAGAAAAAAAACTCTCTCTTTCAAGGCAACACACAAAATAAAGACCAACTTGGAGAAGAAGAGGCCGTCTCTAAGGATCAACCACACTTAGACTATGTGTTCGTGTGAAATGTAATGAAACCACAACAAGAAAACACAAATATCATGCAAGACATGCAATCAAATGAAAGTCAATGCAAGACAAGAAAATATGCATGCAAGTGTATGTGTACAACTAAATCTCTTCAAGAGGTTAAGAGCAAGTGAACTACCTCTCTGGAAGCTTTTTGGGATCTTGGAAGCTTATTGATGAAGAATCACAATTGGAAACCTAAGTTACCCATTACAAATAATCCCAATGTGGTTTGTTCATGAAATAAGCCAATCATAAATAGAGGTCCTTACAATCTCCCATTTTGGCTATTTCATGACAAAACAACACTCACAAAATTAATCATCACAAAACACAAATAAGTTATTGGTCAACAAATGTATATTCTATGTTACACAAAGAGAACCCTAAGATACTAAGTCTTCAAGGTCTTCAATCTCTTCGTAGATCATCATACCTTCACACAATAACTAAGAAGCACTTTTCTGAGAACAAGTGCATGTGAGGTGTTCAAAACAAAATAAGCTTTTGCATTAAAAAGTTAATACAATCAATATAATGTAGTGCAATGCAATGCTCCCCTTAAATAGTTACTCTCTCCCAAGACTTCTCCCCAAAGCATAAAAATATGTTCCCCATATATCTCTAAAGACTTCTCCCCCTTTTGTCATGAGATAGGCAAATGAGCTCCCCCTATAGGGTTGCTTTAACAAAGAGAGATATTTGCACAAAAGATAATTGTATAATCATATACATAAACTTTATGCAACTTAATTAATTGAGAGAGATTCAAGGAGTTTTATTTTAAAGAGAATGTGTGAAATTGTTGTTTTACATGCAAGACATATAACATCAAAGTTCAAGCAATGGAATTTGGCAAAGCAGACAGTAAAAGGTTTCCATAAGAATTCAAACCAATTTATACCATTTTGTCATAAGCAAACATGATATAGTTTTGTTTAAAAACATTTGTAACACACAAGTAACTATATCGGTCATTAATGACCAAACAAGACATGGATATGACATCCTTATTGATTGTCGTCTTGTTCAAATCATTAAGAAGAGAGAGAAGATTAAATTGGATGAATGTTCCTTATTGATTGAATGGATACAAGATCATTATTGAGTTTAGTCTTCTCATTTGTTTTCACACACATTTTGCATATCAAGCAATCAAACATGTTTCATGCATATCATTTTAAGTATGTCATAATCAAGTTCACATGTCATGGAGATAAATTATAAGTCATTCAAGTATACTTCAAAATCAATTCTTCTACTCCAAAAATGCATGTTTGAACATAAATATGACATGGATTACAAACAAGGCAATGTTACACACTTATTGAATAAAATACCATATAAGCATATATGTGCAACCAAGATTCTCAAGCAATTAATGAAAAGCATAAAGTTAATCAAATTTTTGTTAATATCAACAATGCAAGTTTGCTCTCTTTTCTTGAGCTCCCCATATGGGGTCAATTCCAACCAAGTCAATGAGAGGCATGAGCTCCTATAGACCTATCAAGTCTATTAGACCTAGTTGAATTCATGGGAGACATGTTGGCACAATAGCATACGGGTTCATCTTTTCTAATCCACCTAGGTGATATATTTTCATTCCTAGTGGCCATAGTTAACATGTTACTCGAATTCCTATGATTGTTGACTCTAGATTTCCTAGGCACATGCATATAGGCTCTTCTAAGCCTATTTCTTTCCATCATGCTTTTAACCCTACATTTCTTAATGTACCTAAAGTAATTTGGCCTAATATGCTCATTAACACCACGAAAATGACAAGTTGGTATAAAATGAGGAGTCATACCATATCCTTGTGAGGTTATTGGAGACTTGTCATGCACTTGATGTCGCCTTTGGTATTGAACCGGTTCTCTCATTCTTTGTTGTTGAACCAGGTTAGGTTGCTTCCTTGGTTAAACCGGGTTGGCTTGCCTTCTTGGTTGGTTAAACCTTGGTTGATGAATGCTTGGATGTGGAGCTCTTGGATGTTAAGGATGAGTTTCACTCCTTGTTGGCATCTTCACTTGGTCATTTTGGATGATCTTCCAAGTTCAAGCTTCCTCATATGATATTATGGATGTCAAGCTTCCTCGATGCACTTTCCCTTGACAAACACCGTTTTGTCCGTGGAAGGGGTTTGCTTGTCATCAATGTATCCAAGACCCCTCTTGTCATTCGGGTTCTTTCCATGCCCCAACATTTGGTCAAGCTTCTTCGAACCCGAAGTTAACTTATCAAGGGTGTTTCTTGCCTCTTCAACCTCCTTCTCCAACCTAACTTCATTTACTTTGATAAGTGTCACTTCTTCATCTAAGTGAGTCACTTTAGTTCTTAGTTGGAGATTATCTTCCATCAATCTAATTATCTCATATTTCTTCTTCTTCAAGCATTTTTAAAGATAATCAATAAAATCTTGATAGTTTATTACACTAGCATTAAAGTTTTCGAAGCATGTACTCTATTGATCGAAGCTTTTTTCACTTGTACTTTCGTTGCTCATATCTTCAATGATAGCTTCTCTCAATCTAGCTCATATTTGGTCTACATTCTTCAAGTCACCATTCTAGGGTCCTTTAAGAATTTTGGTGAAGGCTTGAGTATCTTCATGGTAGGAGACCAAAAAGGCAAAGTAGTTCGTCTCATAATCATTCAAGCTTAAGGGACTTTCTTCAGCAACTTCCACTTTGTTGTCCCACTTGTGAGAGGTAGCAAACGCTACAAATATGGCCACATTATCTTCATCACTCGATGAGTCATCATTATCTTCAGTGCCATCACTATCACTCCTTATGGCGGCCATTTCCTTTCCTTCTTCTTATCTTTCAAGTTACCACAATCCGATGAGATGTGCCCTATTACACCACATTCGTAGCACTGAACATCCTTTCTAGAATGCTTGTCATAGCTATCTTCACCGGTCTTGAATCTGGTCTTCTTCTTGAATTTGGTCTTCTCTTCTTGAAGTCATTTCCTCTTGAGTTGAGGCATTTCTTCTCAAGCTTCAAGAATTGCTTGAATCGCCTCACAGAGAGGGCCATCTCCTCATCAGAGTTACTATACCTCTTCTCATCCATGTTAGTCCTCAAGGCAATCCCATTTTGCCTTTTTGGTTGAGAAGTTAGCTTCATCGCCTCATAGGCGAACACCTTCCCAATAACCTCACTTGGCTTCATTTTCTTATACTCGTTATTCTCCTCTATAGCGGTTACCTTTAATTCAAACCTTTTGGGAAGAGATCTCATGATCTTTTGCTTGATCCTCATGTCGGAGTAATGATCCCCAAGTTGATGGATTTGGTTGACAATGTCCATCAACTTGATTTGGAATTCATTGAAGCACTCATATTCTTCCATCTTGATAACCTCGAACCTGGCTTGCAACATTGCTTCCATCTTCAAGAGTTTTGGTGGGTGGAGTATGCCCATCTTCAATTATCATCAAGACCTTGTCATCAATTGCCGAAAGATATGACTCTATACTCCCCTTCCATGAGGAGTAATTGTCACTATGGAGCAATAGAGGTCTTATGCTAGAAGCTCCCTCTCTACTCATCTCAAAACTACTCATGGTGTTTGGGTAAATGTATGCAAATGAATGCAGCAAAAGAAATTCCACGCAAGACAAGAAAATATGCTGCAAGTGTGTGTGTGTGTGTGTTGTGTGTGTGTGTACAACTAAATCTCTTCAAGAGGTTAAGAGCAAGTGAACTACCTCTCTTGAAGCTCTTTGGGATCTTGGAAGCTTGTTGATGAAGAATCACAATGAGACCTCAGCTATCCATTACAAATAATCTCAATGTGGTTTGTCATGAAATAAGACAATCATAAATAGAGTTCCTTACAGTATCCAACACAAATCGAATAATATTTTATGAAATTCTACCAACCGTGGCGAAACTAAATATTTCCGCCATCTTTTGACAACCCCACTTTCCAAACTAGATCATCGGGAACAGTGATTGTAGCAAAAACTGAAAGTTCATCCCTAAATTCCTTTACAAACTTCTTTGGAATCCTCTGCAGTTATACAAATGATGTTAGATAATGTACTTTTAAAAAAATTAAAATCAACAAATAATTGCTTCCATGATATTACAGACATATGTTTCATCAAAATAGCCTCACTAGCTGAGTAGCTGATGTTGTTTCACTTATAACAATTATACTAAATAGAATCCAAACATCATGATAAGCTATCAAATATCATCTCTAACATATCATCAAAGTTACTTTCGTTTCACACAAATTCATCACAAGGAGCTGAAAGTCTCAAACACACTGAACTTCAACTCTTTGAGAATTGAAGTGTTAGACTACAATCAAACATGTAGCTTGTAATAAAAAAATCTTATAGAATAATCAAATTTTAATGTTTTAATGGCAATGCCATAAACCTTCTAAGTAGTGAATCAATAGAAACCTGTTCAATAGATCAAAGAGAAACTTTTGCTACATCTACATTACATTCAAGAGTCCTATGAACCATGTTGTCTTTAGACTATGATCTCTCTAAGGCCATAAAAAATAATGATAACAAGACCAACTTCAGGCACCGGTCATGGTCTTCCAAACAATCAACTCCGCACCACAACCCAGTCCACACAATTTAACTATAAATTAACTATTAAATTTATATAACAAATCTATCCAACAATGACTTAACAAGTTTACAATCAAGTAAACATATATACAAATACTGATCGATCTCATATACATATTGAACAAAAAAAAACAGGGGACATTGTTCTGGTTTCAAAGGACCAGAAAGTGAATTAACATCAAAATAACTTAACCAAGTTTAACAAGTTCTCTGCAAAGTAACAAAAAAAATATAATTTCCATGTAATTTATTGATAAACAAGAACAACACTAACATGTAGCATTTTCATTTGATAGCATATCATGGACAATATTAAGCTCTACAAACAAAGTAAACAAAAATAATGCTTTCGATAATGAAATGGAACTCATAAAAATTGCTACAATTAAAAGGGGCTGTTTGTGAAGAAAAGACATGCAAAACCATATGTACATTTATCAAAAACCTTTCTAGCTTATGTAACTCATCACAACACAATATTTACATGAAAAGCATATTGAAGTGATTACCTTCTAACATAAATTCATATAGAAGTGAACTTCTGCATATGATAAATTGAGTTCAAAGGTAAATTTTTATGCTTAGCAGTTTAGGTAAAATAATTTCCAGAGTCAAGAAACTATAAACATGCAGATATGCAATTAAAATTTAAGTACAAAGAATCACTTCTTCGTGTTTTAAAGAAATCGAAAAAAACATTCTCAGTGACAAAAACTTGTTCAACATATCAAAAAGCATATTTTTCTGTTTCTTTAACCAATAACATCTTCAAAACAAGAAACTGAATAAAAGACTAGAAAGTACATTAACATCAAGCAAACTTAACCAAACTAAACCAGCTTAACAAGTTTTGCTACTATCAAAGAAACTAATTCATGTAAGAAAAAAACCTTACTTTTCTAATTTTTTCAATAAATAATCTCTGTACAATTAGAACAAAGTTTTGAACTGTTAACTGTACTAATTTCTCAGTCTAGAAGAATAGACGTAAGAATAACCTTGAAAAATATTGGGGTGTCACCTCTATGTCCATGAACTTTTGCAAAGTGTGTTATGCTTCTAACACCGAAAGTTGCTGATGAGTTTTCAAAGTGAAAACACTTTCTATACTCTTGTTTTGATGTCTTAAAAGAAAGGTTTCATTCAAAAAAATGAATTTGATATGTTCACTACTTACATGCAAAGATGATAGTTGCTTATGTACTTGAAAGTTTGTGTCTTGATAATTTTTAGTAGTTTTTATTTGACTCTATTTTGTTGAATTAAAGATTTGTACTGCCATTTTTGATATACAAATGCACGTTGACATTATGAACCTGACGTGTCTCGATTCCCAGCATAAATTCAAATTGAGAATAAATTTTGAAAATGATAATAGAAACAATAAAAGATAAAATAATGGACACAAGATTTACATGGTAAAACCTTTAATGTGAGGGAAACAATCACGGACAAAGACAAGAAGGATTTTATTAGACCAAAACGATTACAACCTCTCTCTCTAATATTTTAGGAGAGAACTATAATCTTTCTCTCAAACAAGAGGAAAGAACGTTTAGGGAGAAGAGAAGAGCTATTTGCTTGAGATAATACTCAGAGAAACTTAGGTTGGTATTTATGTAGGGAAAAATACGAAAACGCAGCGGAAGCGTGACTAAAAACGAATTTAGTATAGTTTAAAAATTTCCAATAATTGAACCTTAACCCTTTAATTAATTAAACACACATATATTCAAAAGATATCATACCTCTTGTCGCGTGATCCGGTTGACTTAGCGTCGATGGTAATCCGAAAGATCTTCTAATCCGATCACGAAAGTGAATCACCTAGGAGCGTGGTCTCCCTATTCTTTGAATTGCGTACCTGAGAATGGAAAAACGAAATCTTCTTTCCTAATCGTTAATCACAAAAATTTCAAGAGCCTAGAAAGATCGCTCCGATCACTTTTGAATTCACAATCGTTATGATTGAAACTCGCGTGAACCTAAATCGAAAGTGTGCACAAAACCTTTTTATGTAAAGGCTTGTAAGTGCACTATCGAATTTAGAACTATCTTTCTCTCTTCCTCTTGGCCGAATTTTCACTATGTTCTAGAGTTGTAAATTTTTTTTATTCCAAAGCAAGAGAATAAAAAATTATTTCTCTAAAAAAAAACTTTTTTTTCTTCCTCTTACTATTAATTCTGAAATTAATAATATATATAGGTATATAAATCATTTTCCTAAAGAGGATTTACTTGGTGGGCAAGAATCCTATCTCTAGGTGGATTTACTTGGATGACAAATAATCATTTTTTCAAAAAAGATTTTTTTTCCACACCAAGACTTCTAATCCAACTCAAATAGTGTATTTGTGATTGTATTAAAGACTTCCTTATTTGATTAGATAAATAAATTCTTTATTTATCTACTTACCAAATTAAGTCTTTTATATTTATTATACTACTATAATAGTATACTACTAGGAAACATAATTCCTAGTCAGAAAAAGATTTTGATTTTTAATTAAATAATTAATTAATCAATCAATTAATTTCCATTTAATCAAACAATAAAATAAAATAATATTTTAGGCTATTATTATAGCCTTGCCGCACACACACAAAAATTATGTGCCAAATATTATTTTCTTATTTTATTTAATCCATTCAGGCTTTAAATAAAAGCCCACATGTGAACCAGACCCATTCTTACTAAAAGAAACAAGCCTACATGCCTCTCATTAATATATTAATATAATTTGAGCAGCCCATTAAATAGATAATGTGCAAATTATATTCTTAATATATTAAATAAAATTCTAGATGGACCTATAAATTAGTCCTGTAGAATATATCAAGTGGTCCTATGCAAGTCTGTGTGGATTGGGAATCTTGGCGGGCTATCTAAATTTAAGCTTCAATAGACATAACCTAATCACAATCAACAAATGATTCACTTAGGTCCGATCTATTAATTTTAGCTCATTCCACTAAAGAGCTAAAATTGAACTCTTAAATAAAGATAGAATAAGAAGATGTTTCTCATTCATACCCTAGACAATCTTATTGGAGATAATGTATCCTCGTGAATAATATCAGTAATCGCCAAGAGCTCATAGACCATCTATAGCTCTCATAGTTACCATATTTACTCATATGACCACGTTTTGAACTTGGATATTTTGACTTGTCCAGAAGCCATGTTTTCAATAGACATTATCGAAAACTCAACGTTGAGATTTAATATCCAATACCTCAAAATATCCATATGATAATATTATACTCTCATTCAATAAATTGAGCCACGATGTCCATATCTATAAATGAAGTTCTCTATCGAGAATACCACCAAACTATCGAGGATAGACTATGCTATATAATCGTACTTATTGATAGCTCAAATGATAACACTTGCAATCGTAAATCCATCATTTATCTCAGGTTTAAGATAGACTCTCTGATTGTCCTCATAATGAAAAGACTTGTATCTACTGAACGGTTTTAGATAAAATATTTCATTGTGGTCCTGTTCAATGCACCCAGTGCACTAGATTCTTTTACTCGAAGACCCTTTCGATGATTTTAGACTTATCATAACTCATTTGATCTCACTCAAATGCCAGCAAAAGAATTCTACAATTTTATCAAGATAAAGGTGCCCAACCTTTAACTTAAGTTGTGAACGTTTATTCAAGACTAACTAAAGAATTGTGTCTACCTCATACATATCCAGATGTACGAACAATTCTTCTTTTCTCATAGTCTTTTGATCTTATGATTATTTACTTTGACAATTATCATTATAAATGCTATAAGATTTTGTAAAACCAGAAATCACTTTATTAATATGAAAAGATTGTCAATTACAATATTACACTCTTGTTATTGAGCATAATCCTAACAATTTATAGGCAAAATCTAACTCCAAAAGTCTCCATGCACAACCAATCCAACTCCAAAAGTCTCATGCCAACCAATCCAACTCCAAAAGTCTTCAACAAGGTTGCTCTTGTCAAATCTTGAAAAGTGGACTTTAACTCCTTCATTCTCCCACTTGAAGTCATCTTTTCACGGTCTGTTTATTCTTCTGATCTTTGTTCAAATTCCTTCATGCTACTTACGTTTCTACTAGACCATATGAGAATCTACACCATATGAACTTGTCAATATTTATAGGCTTGGTCATTACATTTGCTAAATTCTTCTGGGTGTGTATCTTTTGCATATCCACACTACCTTCTTCCACAACTTCACGAGCGAAATGATATTGCACTCTTATTTGCTTGGCTCTGGAATGAAAAGCTAGATTCTTTTGGACGAAACAAAATTTATTCTGATAAACAGTCTATTGGGACGAATAATTTATTTCGCCTCAATAGACGTTATATTAGGACAAAAATATTTCGTCTCTAAAGGTCTTACCACTTTGGACGAAATTTGTTGCGATAGACAGTCTATTAAGACGAATAATTTATTTCGTTCCAATAGACGTTCTATTGGGACAAAAATGTTTCGTCTTTAAAAGTATTACCACTTTGTAAGAAATTTATCCCGATAGACAGTCTATTGGGACGAATAATTTATTTCTTCCCGATTCTCAATAGACGTTCTTTTGGGACAAAAATGTTTTGTCCCTAAAAGTCTTACCACTACTAGAAAAAAGTTGTTTTATGATGGTTAAAAACCGTCATAAACGTTATTATATGAGGATTTTAAAACATCAACAAATCCGGTGTCAATAACCATTTCATGATGGTTTATATTTATGACATTTTTAATATCATTACTTCTTGACGATTTTTAACCATCATACAATAAATTATAACGGTTAAAAACCATCATAAATCTTGAAAAGTTTTTTTTTAAAAAATTAATTTTCAGTAGGATATATATCCTACTGAAAATTAATTTTTAAAATTTGAATAAATCACCAAATATATAAATATAATTCAAAGATCTTTATTAATTACATAAAATCAATAAATTTGAATATAAACACATTCTATTAATAAAACAAAACAATTATATTATCAAATACAATGAATTATATACTCCATTTATAAGAATTCAAAATAATTACACTATCAAATACAATGAAGTATATACTCCATTTACAAGAATATATAATCCCAAAATTTAACTATATATATCCTCTCTAAAAAAATAAAAAGAAAAGAGAAAATAATCCCAAGAACTTCTTCACTTCAAATGTCATGCAAAACAATCATAAAAGTAAAAAGAAAAAAAAATTAAATGTTCATAATGTCATTGAAAGAAAACATCTACATACTTCAAACTTAAAATTTAATTTACTACAAACAAGAACAACACCAATTGGAAATAATGAGATTGAACAAACCTTTAGTAAGAATGTTTTTTTTTTAAAAAAAATTCTCTTATTTTTATACCTCACCTAGGACAATCAAACAAAAAAAAACAAAAATTATTACATAACTCAAATTTTTAAACCAAAATTAATATCACACGGAATAAAATTTAACACAATAATATAAAATTAGATTAGTGAAAAGAGAAAATAAAATGATAATATAAAAAATGATTAAATATAACTAAAATATTAAAGAAAAAAAGGAAAAAAAAACAAACCTAGACTAAAGAATTAGGAAAAAGACGAAAAATGGGACAAAGGATTAAGAAGAAGATGAAGAAGAAAGTGAAAGAATAAAAATAAAATTGATTTGAGATGGGAATGATGGGTTAAACAGGTCACACCAACTTCAAGAGCAAGAGAAGTTGAAAAATTATAAGTTATGGTTGTAATTTAGGAGACTTTTAGAAACCTAATAGTAATTGTGGGATTCATTTTGTGTCCCTCTTTCACTTTTTAACTTTTTATTTTCTATCTATTAGTTTTAAATTTCTTTTTAACATTTTAGTTTCCCTCCTTCAATTTTAAATTGTTTTTTAATATTTTGTTTTCCATCTTTCAATTTTAGGATACTCTTTAACTTTTAATATAACAATTTTTTTTAAACTTATTACAACATTCTTTAATTTAATTCTACATAATCAATTTCTAATGCTAATTTGTATTTTTCTGTTTTATTATAGTTTTGAAAATAGATTCAATAATATAATTATAAAATGAGGTTTATAACCATGGTATAATATAGCATATCTAAAATGCTATGACTTCAAATTTGAATAAAAAATTTAATAATATCTTATAAAATTCACAAAATTTAAAAAAGAGTAGAATTCACTCTTGACATTTTATGTTATCTTTATTTAAAAGCCAACATCACATCATGATGGTTTTTAAAAATGTCATAACGTTACGATGATTTTTAAAAACCATCATAACATTATGATGGTTTTTAAAAAGTGTTATAAGTTATGACGCTTTTTAAAGACCATCATTATTTTGTGTCATAAATTATCATTTTTGTAGTATTGGATGAATAATTTATTTCGTCTCAATGAACGTTCTATTGGGACAACAACATTTCGTCCTGAAAGGTCTTGTTAGATTTTCACTTTTTAGGGACGAATAATTTATATCGTCATAATCGACATTCTATTAGGAAAAAAAAATTCGTCCCTAAAAGTTTTATCAGGTTTACATTTTCTAAGAACGAATAATTTATTTCGTCCTCAATAGATATCCTATTGGGATGAAAAAAATTTATCTCTAAAAATCTCGTCCCTAAAACTTAAAACTCAAATTTGTTGTAGTGATATATGGTGTTGTATTATGAGGAGATGGGTTTTCAAAAATTAAATTGTGGGGGATGCGGGAAGGGCTACCCCGCCCGTTGACATCCCTATAAGGCCACTCAACTTCAATAATAGTGTTAATATAGATGTGAGAAATTTATTGATGTTACACCTCAACTTTCATTTTTTTTTTCGTTAAATATAATCATTTCACAGTGGCAAGAAATATTAAGTTCATTTTTCGTGCAAACAAATTTATTATATATTATAATATACTAATTAATGACATATTACAACTTTCTAGTTATATTGAATTTTATATTGGTACTAACTTTCTTATTTTTCGTACTAATTTCAAAATATAACAATTTTTTTTAATTGATATACACAAATGTACAGAAAATATTTTATGGAATTAATAAAAGTATATTTTTATGTTAACTAATTAAAATAAATTTAATTATATAATTTCAAGATATGCATATATCAATTTAAATTAGATATTCATGCAACCTTAATTGTATAAAATTTTATATATATATATATATATATCGGACTATTGACTCAATTGTCAAATTCTACTAAATAAATATTATCATTGTTTGATATTTTGTTATGTTAAAAACTTTCATATAAGTATATACTTGTTTGTGGGTTGGGTTGCAACGCCAACCTGAACACAAGCTTGAGCCCAATTTCGAACAAGCAAGCCCAGGCCTACTTAACAACTTACTGATCACTTGGATAGTCATAGTCATACTCCCGAAACAGCAAAGTTTCCTGGGTGAAATTTTCCCGAGAAAATCGGAGTGAAAGAGAAAGAAAAAATGGGGTTGTTGGCGTCAGTTGGGGTGTTACTTCCATTTCCGTTCTACTACTGGCTGTGGAAATATCCTCAGAGATGGGTGGATATGTGTGGAAAAGAGAGGGAGCCATCAAAAGAGATGGCAAAAGTGTCTCATTTGTTGAAGCTGTTGCAGTTTCTGTCTCTCTACTCTGTTTCAACTCTCTCCTGGCCTCCTCTCTACTTCTACCCACTTTTCGCTTTTGGACAGTTCCTCAACTTCAGGTCTGCTTTTTTTCTTCTTTTCTCGATCAAAGATGCAACCTTTTTACATATTATTACCATCATTGCATTGCTTTGCTCCTCTTTCTACCAAGTATATACTAAGTAGCATATGTAAATATGTAATTAGCTCAAACTATTATTATTATAGAATGTGTGCCATTTGTTAGGATTTGACTGTTATTATCAATTGAGTGATTTGCAATTGTAACAACTTGATTGTAAGAGATTTAAGATGAGGCCTAATTTGTAGAAGTAAATGCATTTTTAGACACATAATACCTGTCCAACCTTTCTCTGGTTACCTAAAAGTAGAAACTAGGATTGAGATATCTATAACAATCTTTGGTGTTCCTTATATTATGACATCCAGTTAAAGTGTGAAGAAAAATAAATTGTTCTTATGATTCCTGCATCGAAATGAATATTCATGGAGTCTTATGCAGCATTATTGCTGGACATTTCCATAGACAAGGAGTTATTTCACCTTATGTTAGTTTGCGTAGTTTGATACTTCTTTGAAGTTCATACTTAAGTTTGCTTCATCACCAAACATGAGGAAAGTTTAAAATTTTATGCTATAGCAAGTTAACAACATTACAGTAATGAAACGATCGTTCTTGTTAACAAAGTTTTGTAGACATTACTTAATGAATTTATCGTAACCTCTGCAAAATAATCAATAAGATCAGAAACTGCACTGATGGAGCTCATGCTTCTTTAACAGCACAATATGGCACTTTTATTAGTGCATCTTTTCCTACCGGATAATTTTTTTTTACTTAGATGGTTAATATCTACACATGAACATGCTTTTCAGCACTAACAAAAGCGTTCTGTTCTTTTCATGCATATATGTTGTGTGTGTGTGTGTGTGTGTGTGTGTGTGTGTATGTCTCGATGACCTCTACTTCTTTCATGTCTTTCAACATGTTTACTTTTTTCTTAGTGAAAGGTACTGAGGTAGAAGCTGTAGAGATCCTATAGGATTTGGGAATTTCTCTTTCATGTGTTATAAGGAGGAAAAATGGAAAAGGATAAGAAAATTAAGGAAGAATTTTCCGGTACACTATTAAAAGTACCTTATTGTGGAATAATGTAACTTGAATTTGGGATCAACCATAGAAAGCAATCTGATTAATGGAAGCATTATATTTCATTATTTTGAGGAATCATATGAAGAATTTGTTGTGACAATTTTGGTATCACTCTCCCAACAAGCCAACTAAAACATGTTAGATCTACTTTTCCCAAAATTGGTATGTCCAGACACTCTTGTCATAGAGAGAATCTTGCATCCTCAAGCTTCAGTTACAAAACAACAAAGACACATGATATATCTTCAGCTAAAACTACTTCAATCTAATTATAAGGAAGCATCCAACTCTTCACCACAATTGTCTTCTTCTTTACCAAAGAAGATCAAATAAAATAAAGGATCTATGAAGAATATTATATATAGGACAATTGTGGTGAAGAGACTGGATGTTTCCTTAGAATTAGATTGAAGTAATTATAGCTGAAGATAAAAGATGCAACCTTTTTAGATATTATTAAAATGATTGCATTGCTTTGCTTGTCTTTCTACTAAGTATATACAAAGTAGCATATATTAGCTCAAACTATTAATATGGTGGATTGCTTGCCCATTTTTAGATGATATACAAAGTATTAAACACAAGTATGGACCTTGGCCAATGTGTGCCATTTGATAGTATTTGATTCTCTTTTTTTATTTTATTTTATGATAATGTTAGTATTTGACTGTTATTATCAATTATTGAGTGATTTACAATTGTAACAGCTTGATTATTAGAGATTTAAGATGAGGCCTAATTTGGAGAATCAAATGCATTTTAAGGCACATAATACATGTCCATTCTTTCTCTGGGTACCTTAAAGTAGAAAGTAGAATTTTAAACTATCTATAACAATCTTTGGTGTTCCTTATATTAAGACTTCCAGTTAAAGTGAGAAGAAAATAATTTTTTTTTACAACATAAGTTGCGAAAACCCCTTTATCAAAATGAATATTCACGAAGTCTTATGCAGGAGTATTGCTAGACATTTCAATAGACAAGGAGTTATTTCACCTTATGTTAGTTTGCATAGTTTGATATTTCTTTGAAGTTCATACTTAAGTTTGCTTCATCACCAAACATGGGGAAAGTTTAAAATTCTATGTTATAGACTTATAGCAACATTACAGACTTTCAGTAATGAAAATGAATTTATTGTAGCCCCTGCAAAATAATCAACAAGATCAGAAACTGCATTGAAGGAGCTCAAGCTTCTTTCACAGCAGAATAGGGCACTTTTATTGGAGTATCTTTTCCTATTGGATAATTTATTGTTTTTCACTTGGATGGTTAAAATATCTACACATGAACATGCTTTTCAGACAAAAGCGTTCTGTTCTTTTCATGCATAAATGTTGTATATATATGTGTCTGTGTGTGTGTCTCAATGACCTCTACTTCTGTCATGTCTACTTATTTCTTAATGTAAGGTACTGAGGTAGAAGCTGTAGAGATCCTATAGGATTTGGGAATTTCTCTTTCGTATGTTAAAAGGAGGAAAAGGATGAGAAATTAAGGAAGAATTTTTCGCTACACTATTAAACGTACCTTATTGTGGAATAATGTAGCTTGAATTTGGGATCAACCATAGAAAGCCATCTGATTAATGGAAGCATTATATTTTGAGGAATCATATATTAAAAGGTGGTTAGGGAGAGGGTATTTCATAGAGGAATTGATGGGAGAGAAACAAAAAGCAAAGGGAAAGAGGTCCTAAAATGGAAGAACATGCTGTTCAAGTTTGTAATTCTGCAACTAGACAAACAGATGATTTCCTTGTCTACGAATTCCAAAATTGTTGTTCTCATGAACTGGATTGAAGTTGTTCTTGGTAGTAAGGAGTTCAGTCTGCTGCAGTGTTAGGTATGATAGGTTCAAGCTCCTTGTTTCTCTTTCACTTGAGAGATGCAATATAGGAATGGTGATGAATTGTATAGGTGTGACTTGTGAGCCCTCCAGGTGAAATCTGTTAGGTTCATTTGTGATATCCAAATAGTAGCAAGTTTGAAAACTCAAGTTAGTTTAGATTTTTCTTCATTGATACAACTTTCGTTTGTTGATTTGGTTGTTGAAATAATGCTTGAAATGGAATGAGCCGAGCACATGGAAGCCAAGTTTCAGGAATTATTTTTTTTTTTAAAATAAAAAATAAAACAATGAAAGTTTTCTGCTTTCTGATTTTGCAACTGTGGCAAAGCACGTATAGATGAGATATATTATGTGGGTTGGCTGCTTTCTATTTATTACTTTTTAATCTAATGTTGCATTTAAGCTTTTTGTGAAAAAAAATACCAATTGAAGTTATCTATAATTTCTCTATTTGCTTGTCATGCTAAATCAGTTTACATTACAGGGTATATCAGTTACTTGGTGAATCTGGCACTTACTATGGTGTACGCTTTGGAAAGAACATTCCCTGGGTAACAGAATTTCCATTTGGGTACATACAAGATCCGCAGTATATAGGGAGCATTATGAGTCTTCTTGCATGTCTATCCTGGGTCCCCTTACAGTACATTAGCTTGTGGATTATGGGCTATTTGTTCATGATGCGCATTGAATCAAAGGAAGAACCAGCTACTCGTGCTAAGCCACTCTCTTGATTGCAAAGTTGCATAAAATGAATAGCGATCTTGGAAGAATTAAATGGGCATGAAGTTGGCTAAGAATGCACTTTTGGTATCTTTGCTTCAGGTAGGATACTCTTTGATTTTTTAGTCTTCTCTCTCTTTCCAGTCTGTTTTTGAGTTGACTTTCAATTTATTTGTAATGACATTAAACTCATTCATTTTTAACACTAATCAACTTTATAATGATTTTTCCTTTTGTTATTAATTTAAAGACTATCAAAGTGGTAAGGCTGCACATTTAATATGAATAGTTTTTTCAGTCTGAGAGTTATTTAACTATTATCAAAGTCTTGTAGATAATAGCTTATAAGGAAAAACAAAAATGAAAAAGCATGGTTCTGGACTGTGCAAATAGAACACGTCTGTTGATCCTCTATTATATCACTGATTTCCAATATACAATTGACATTTGACAGTAATCAATAGAAAAATGAGAGATAGGGAAAAGACAAACAAAGGAGATAAAAACAACCCTCTTTGTTTAAGCTAGAGCTAGAGACGGCACATCAAAAATCGGCATGGCTTGTTTTACAGCCTCAACCTCAATATCTATTAATTTTCCTGTCTTAGATGAAACAACAATGCATTTCTTCTCTTCTGCATTAGGAACAAACAGTCTCCCTTTCAGCTCTGAGCAAAACATTGCAATGCTGCAAACAAAGACATAAAAGATCCATGTAAGAGGAAACTTAAATCACGATCCATCATATATATCTGCATGCATGTGTGTAGGATTAATTGAACTAGTGAGTTCCAAGTACCAAATAAGATTATCTTGTTTCCTTGAAAATGAAAATTAATTACCTGGGCTTTCCGCGTGCATTTGCAAGCTGGACAGCTGCTGTATTTGTAGCTATCACCCCCGCTGAATCATTGATGAGAGCAGCAAGCTAAAGCAAATAAAATCATAGAATCAAACTGCCTATATTAGAACATTCATTAACATTTCATATATTTTTCTTGTTTGCAATTGTGGTACACTCATGTTGTTTTTCGGGTTGAAATGACGACAAAACTAGCATATTCTCCTACTTTAAAAAAACTGGGAAGAAAACATGAATACCTGCCCAGGAGTAGTGATGAAAACAATACTGGCATCTTCTCCTACTATTTCCTCCACATTTTCCCTTTCTTTCTCATGTGGAATAACAAAAACTGGCTTCATTCCCCTGTTTGCATGATATACATCTATCAACAATTTTAATGCATTTGAGTTTTGTGTTTGAAAGCTTAACTGTTTGATTGCGTTTATATTTTATACCTTATAGAATGGGCGATATCCGCCCACACTTGAATTGGTAACAAGCTATCAGTATCCCCTCTAGACTGCATTGAGGCCTTTGAATCTGACTCTATCCCATGAATGACGATATATTTTCCTCTCTCCACACCAGCTTTTATATATTTTTCTGCAACAACCGCTTTCAGTTTCCTTGAAATTGAAACTTTTAGGGGAGGCAGAGGCTGCCTGGGCACATTGCGGGATGGTCTTCCTAACCAGTCAACCATCTGCTGGTACCTAAATGAAACAAACACATTACGGAAGGTAAGATCAGTATAGTATAGGATTCCTTTTGATGATATATAGCATTGTATAACTTACATATTGTATCCTCCTTCTGAAAGATTCACACTCTCTGCAGTAAAAGTTTCGGATAGAAGTAATCCAGCTCCTGCTGCATTTACATTTGGGTAAATGTAACAGACTCTATCTCGAGCTGTTGTCAAAAACAGGAATGCTGCATGTCCAAACCCCCCCACTTTGGTTGATAACACCATGTCATAGTACCTACTCTGCAACCAAAGTGAGTTTATCATATAACCACTTACATAGGAAATACATTCTAGTTAGCATTCTGAGATCAATTACAGATCAAATGTGGCTGATTATGTCCCCCAACCTTAAGTAGTCCTGTCATGTCAGTATAGTCTCCTGGATCCGGCCAATCATCGTCAATATCATAAACATCAGCCCACCTCACGTTCTTGTTTAACTCATGAGTCTGCTTCCCTCTTGCTGATGCAACTACATCTATCTGAACACCAGGGTACCTTATTTGCAAACAGAGGGAAATAGCATAACAATGGTGACAATAAGATTGACAAATCATTTTCTTCTCTTAATTCCCCATCTTAATCTTTATGTTTAGTTATAGTTTAATTACAAATCTTCTCAGTAGCAACGGTTGATTGACGCAAAGATCATAGACCACTAGGGTCGTCATGTAATTTATCTTATCATTGGGATAGTTTTTGAGCATAGGGTGATATAAGAGTTTGAAGTAAATATATATGATTTGTTTGTTTATGAAATATACCTGTCCTTGATCAACTGAATAGCAGGAAAAAAGAGCAAGTTCTCATAGACACCACCAGAGATCATACAGCAACACCTTCTAACATCACCTCTGATTTTCAAAGGCAAAGAAGCGAGTTCGACGGTGAATCCCTTTGGGAACTTCAAGAAGCCATAAGGGTTGTCAGGATTATCAGGTGGCCTGGGATCTTCATCTTGTTTGCCATCAGTAAACAATGAGCCATACTCCAAATTAGGATCCTCACCATCATCAAAAGGGTCAAGCCATGGGTTCTTCTTCTTTAGATGGACTTGAACACTTGGTCTTTTGGTGCATGGAGAGTTGTCAAGTGGGTTCAAAAATGATGGCTTGATGAAATGAGTGTGTGCTGAGGGAAGTGAAAGAAATGGAGAGGTGCTTTTGGGTAGAAGAGGTGTTGTTGCCATGGAGTTTTTTGTTTATTTATTTTTGTTCAAGTTTGTTATAGTTTTTTATGGCTTGAAATGTGAGCATGGCATGGTGATGTTTGGATTTGAATGTGTGGAAGGAGCTCGGATAAGTGGGTCCCTTGCTTGCTCATGCCGTGCACTTTTCTTCTCTTCATAGACACAAAGAAATTAAAGTTTTCTTCTACCTTACAATTTCTTTATAAAATAAATTGTAATGCTAATCATGAAAATAGTAACTTTCTCATCTACTCTTATAATCAAACTTTAGAGAAGATTGATACGATTTATCCTAAATCAAAATTGTATGCACTTGTATAGACATTTTTGTCTACTTGTATAGTAAAATTTTACTTCTATAAGTTCTTGTTATTTTTTTTTTCTTCTTAATTGTTAGGTTGAAATTTAGTAAGTATTGACGACTTTGTAACCTTTCATATTTTGTTTATGGCACGATGAAAGTAAATTATGGCTTTGAATTGCCTAGAATTTGTTGAAAACTTCACTTATAATAGAGGAGCTTAGCAATAAAAAATAGACGATGATAGACATTCAATCCGTATATCCAACATTTACATCCAACTTGACATGTGGGTCATTGGATGTATTGACAAGTGCATACTGACAAGTGAAAGCATTTAAATCCAAAGATCTGTACATCAAGTTGGATACCAAAATTGGATAAAAGGGTCGGATGTCAATCATTATCCATAAAAAATAAGTTTAGTCATGCCTTAATCAAGAGAGATTAATAAATTTTACACAAATTATAGAACAAAAATAGTGTCATAGAGTCAACATTAATTAATGGTTTCAAAAGAGGGAAGGAAAAACAAAATTGATTAAGAAGTTTTCTTTCACATAAATCAGTCTAGCTACTTGTCAAATCCAACTTGACTACGAAATGCTGTTGTGATTATTTGACCCATAAACACCTCTAGAGTCCAAGTTGGCTGCTGATTTTTTGTTTTTATAGAGACATTGTGAGGCTAAACGAGCATTCTGACCCATTACTACAGAGATAGTGGTTGGTTGCCGATTGAACGTTAGTTTTCCGACCAAATCCAACAATTAATGCTAATCGAATACTTCTTTTTCCTTTCCAATGTTTGTATCTACAAGTACATTGCAAGTCTCTAACTAAAAAAAAAAAAAAACTCTAATAAACCTCAAAATGCATAGAAACCTTTCTTCTACAAAAACAAACTTCACCATTTATTAGTTTGATTAGGTTGCAACATTCTGCCAGAGATGGCCGCGGCCAACGCCGCCGTGAACTTGGGATCTTTAGTCAATGAAGAAGCCATTTGATCCACCAAAAACTTTCTTACTTCAGGTGTATCCATACTCCTTGGTTTTGAAACTTTGTGTTGATCATTATGATCATGATCTAATTCCTTAGTAGTAGTGGCCTTATCGGACTTTGTCAAGTCAAGTGTGATGGTTGGTCCGGTGGAGCCAAGAGAGGCTGCGCAGGGGACTGAACCCTGCAGAGTCGACGCTGCACCGCGGCTAGACCCCGAATTCGCTTCCATTTGAGAAGGGTGTGGATGGTTGTGCTCCCCTTCGTAGGTTGCAACCAACACTGATTGGTCTTCGATACTTCTTTGCACCTAAAGAACCATCGGTAAATTATGTGTTAAGAACATACGTTAAGAAAACTCGTAAACGTTAATAAGTTAATTAACAGAAGATTTAGCTCACCTTCTTCTTAACGGGGCAGGTCGGAGCAAACGAGCATTTGAAGTAAGCTCTAGGAGAAGGGTTGTCCCTAGTAACCTTTTGTCCATATTTCCTCCATTGATATCCATCCTTCACCACCTATACAATTACATCATCATAACACATTTAATAATTAGAAACTATATAATATTAGATTAATCAGTAACTTTCAAATACGGGAACACTGATTATCGGATGTGATATTTTTTTAATCTCCTCCGATAATCAGTGATCTGGGCACGTGCAGGTCGATAATTTTGCATAGATTAATAAAAGTATTGTGTTGTGTAGTGGACTTACAAGGCTTGTATCTGATGCTTCGGTTTTGTAATGAACTCTAGAAATCTTAGCTTTGATGGTGTCTTCTCTTGCTGGTTTCTTGCATGATTGATCTTCATCAGTGGAACTGCTCTCGGAGACATTATTTACAATCATTCCGATGTTGTTGCTGCTTTCGGATTTCCTCTTCTTGGATTCCTTGTTATTATTTTCAGAATTATTATTCTTGTTCATGTAATCCATCAACTGGATTCTCAAAGAATTGTAATTCTCACACATCACTGTTAGCATCTCAGTTAGCTTCTTGTTTTCCTCACTAACCCTCTTCAATTCCTCCACCAAAGCTCCATTCTGTATGTATGTGTACACATCATTAAATTAAGTTAATCAAAGAAGCTAGCTAGCACTCAAACATAAAATCACCATCATGATGAGTTTAATTACCTCTTGTTTGACTGAGAAAGTCTTGGTCCTGATCAGCTCAGAAAAGTTACCAGTTGGAAGCTCTTTCTTCTGAAAACAAGAACAAGAACAAGAAGATGAGAATTGATGATGATATAATTAAGTAGTTGAAGAATGAACCAACCCCAGAAGAGTAATATTATTTCAAGGTGGATCAAACGTACCGGAAGAAGATGATCATTCAATCGAAGGAGAGGCTTGGTGTTAAGATCCAAAGAAGTATCAACATTATTCCATGAAAAATTACAAGAATCCATAATGGATGATGATATTGATAATATATTCCTTTCTTCAAGCTATCTAACAAAAGTTGTCTGGAATTGACTCCAATATTGTACAAGTTTGTGAAATGTGAAGCAAATCACAAGAATTGTATATATAGAGAGAATAAGAGTGCAAAAAGGTTGAACAAGTTGTGTTGTTGTATAGGAAAGTCGGAGGAAATAGTGCAGTCAAGAAAAGATAAGATAATAATTGTCAGCCTGGCACTCCCACATGTGCTTGTAATATTTTCCTTTACTATATGGTAGCAGATAATGCAAGTGGATTTGTCGGTTCAGAATTTTTTAGTCAAAGTCAAGCACATAATTTTAAAGTTTTAAAAGAAACATGCCCCTATCAATTTAATTAATTGTTTTTGATTGATTTGAAGGAAGAAAATTAAAGAATTGGAAGTTTTATGTTGACCGATTGCTATCTTTGTCCAGGACCTTAGCTTTTTCATCACGTACGTTTTCAACCCTTTTTTCCACGTTCTATGTTTTTATTTTTTTTAATTCTTTTGGGAATATTTTATTTTTATATACAAAAAAGTACATTATTTTAAATAAATTATTGCCAGTACAACCACACTTCTCTGCATCTTTGGATTATTAACTAACTATAATCTCCGTCGCACTATGAAGAGTTTAATTTTGATTTGTTACTTTGTAAACTAACATTTTAATTTTTTTTAAGTATTATTTAAAATTTATAATATATATATTTATATATTTAAAAACTCTTAACCCCTCTTTATTCTAGTGTCAACGAAATTTGAATTTAAAAACTCTTATTTAATGGTAGTTAGTATTTACGACGTATAAATATATCATAAATATAAATATACATAACAAATAACAAAATAAAATTATAAGCACGAAAGATAATGATCTTGTATAAACTATTGTCAATAAAATCGTTTAAAACGCAATTGTTTTATATATATAATCCATCTAAAGTATTTAGTTTCAACTTTCAATTCAATAAGCATATATATCTAGTCAACATGAATTACGGTCTGACTTTAATCTAGAAAAGTAACGAACGAAGTTGGGGCATGAACCATTTTTTATGGTGTGAAACACACCTGATCTGTGGTCTACATAAGCTCCACATAAGCTCTTTCTAAATTTGTAGGTCTAGAAAAATGACTAAACGAACCTATAAGTTGTTTTGGTGTCACAATATATGATTGATCCTATTTTAAATAGAATAATCCAATTAATTAGAGTGACTAAACCTCTGGTATATGGAGCTTTTTAATTTGATTAAACTTATAACTATATATGTATACAATTTAAAGAAACCTGTAAGTGACTTATATAGCTAGACTCCAACATATGAGTTCCACATGCTGATAGACAACATATAATAATTAATTTATTTTACGTTTATAAATTTGGAAAACCTTAATTTGTTCATATCACTTTTAACTTTGTTTACACAAAAATAACAATGAAATTGATGTAACAAAACCTATACGTATTAGCAACAAATTAAATGTATGTAAATTATTTTTGTTTGTTTAAAAAATAAATCATTGTTAAACTAAATATATTATTTGATGTTAGCATAGAAAAATTTAATTTTCCACATCGATCTCATAAAGAAACTATATTTTAAATTTGGAATGATATGTATGGCTCAATTGTCAAAAATCTTTTTCTAAAATTCATCGTAATTTTTGTTCAAGGAAATATAAACATATAACTTAAAGACTAAAGTGATGATTTATCATGAAAGAGATAAAATTTCTATAGATATTCAATAAAAAATCGAAAACATTCAATTATGCTAAGTACTCTTTAATAACTTATTTTGAATTTAAAATACTCATTAATTGATTATTATTCAATCACTTAATTTGGAACTAGAGTTTTAACTTTCAATTGTATGTCTTAAACAGTAATGATACATATCTCACCTACAATCTCATTATTTTTATCACAACACACTTGGTAGTTGATGTGTTACTTGATTAGTGGATATACATTAATTGGCCGGTGAGTGAATACATGAGTAAGAGATAAGTACCAATTAGTATGTATTCACTCACCAAGTGACACCTCAACTGCTATACGTTGGGAAGGAAATAGTGGGATATTTAGCATTATTGATGGTGAAAATGAATAAAAACATAGGTAGGTATGAGTTTGCTTGTCAAACACAAGAAAAATGAATTGTAAATTAATAATTTATAAAATATTTTTGAGAAACAAAAACAAATGGTCCATTTGACTGTTTTGAAAACAAGTGTCAAGGTGTGGGGAGAAAATCTTATATGCTTCCAGTGAAATACACCATAATCGATTGGTGCATGTCACAGATTGGTGCATGATATGTGACATAGAGAACTTATTTAATTAATTTTCCTTACCATATATCATGCACCCATTAAATGGATGCATGTAAGATTTTCTCCAAGGTGGGTTATATTCTTGAAATACCAGCCGACACTATAATAATAATTGAGACTATATAACAAAATCTTAGAAAGGATATATTGTAACATACATCTTTGTCATAACATTATAAATTCATTGGTCAAGACAAAGAAAAATAAAAAACGCAAGTCACGCACGGGGATTGAAAAAGAAGATTCACTCTCTCATATTTGATTAGTGTTATGGTACTGCATTCCACATGCTAAACACACTAATTGAAACGTCTTCAAAATGGCTTTTGAGACCATTAAAAATGTCTTAAAATAGTCAATTCCTTTTTCATGTTTATTGTGCGGTATTTAATTTTAAATAATCGATATAGTAAAAGTTGATCTAATTATGGAAAAGTAGTTATATGAAATTATGAGATCTAACATTAATACACCTCCTCATATATATGTGCAACGTGGTCAGGTTTCGATAAAATTGGCAAGTAACAAATCGATGAAAAAACTTACCTTAAGATATGAGATTTGATATAACTTTAATGATTTGATTGATTAAAAGGAGGGTTTATATAATTAGATATTTATGGACGGTGGAGTGGGGTGAGGTAACATTAATGACTTCGTCAATTGTTTGATACAGTAAATTAGAAAAAAAGTCTTCCCAAAACCCTAAAAAAAAAGTCAATGAATCACCTACTCACCATCTCATATATATTCTGGTCTTCGTGTCCATTGAACCTGTAAACAAAATTCATTTGATCTGGTTCATGAATCCTTCTTCAATATTCATGTATGAATACCCATGACCAATCCAATATGGACTTTTCCAATTCAATTAATAAGTATATATGAATATTCTCCTATTCATACTCGTGTAATTCAATTGGGTCGATATTCTCAATGATTCTTAATTTAGCAGTATTTTTATGAAAGATTCCAATTAAAAAAGAAAAAGAACAGTATTAATAGAATTTCATGATATAGTCAAATAATCAGACAAAAAAAATAACACGAGGTTTTGACTTCAAGAAGACCCTCCACATATTCTTTATCTTGTGGTCTTTCCTTTTTGTCTTATTGGATTTCAATGCCAGATTGTAAGACCAGCTTTATCTTGTTTTGAAAAAGTTGTTGTTGAATTAACTTTATATAATGCTATTTCTAATACGATCGAGCTACGAGTACAACATTAATTAAAGTATTATATTACAACTAGCATCATATGAAATATTAATAATTAATTAATTGTGTATATTGACAAGATGAAGTTGTCTCGGTGGTTTGTCCATTACACATACACTATGAGGTTGCGTGTTTAAGTTTGTCTTCATTTTAAATTATTAAAATATTTTTTTAAATTAACAATAATTTAATTGTATATATTAATAACATTTCAATAAAAATCGTGTATATTAATAAGAGTAATGATAGGCTTCCTAAATTTTTTCTCAAATTCCTTCCCAAATGGTGTTAGCACGTGATGTATCAACATCACATCACTTATCATATAATCTCATGATTTATAAAATGTTGACACCTCACGTGCCAACATCATTTGAAGAGAAACTTAAGAAAATATTTAGGAATCCTAGCATTACTCTATTAATAATCATCAACGTAAATTTTGTAAATCACGTATATATATATTATTTGTTTGAAAAAAAAATGTTAGGGATTCAACTTTGTATCACTAACTTTTGAAATCTTAAGTAACGTTATATCTGATAGAGCATAATTCTAGGGATTTAGTCTTAATTCCTTGATCGCCTTTGATAGAGAATAATTCTAGGGATTTAATCTTAATTTCCTGATTGTATTTCCCTGTAATATTCTCCTTATTATTCTCAATCTCGTTTCTTTTTTCATGTCCATAATCATAGGGAATTGATTGCCGTTTGGGATATATATTACCTATTCTTGATTAATGAAAATACTGAAACATTTACACAAAACCTAGAAACTCTTTATGGTATATGAGCCTTCATGTCTTTGAATAGAGTTGTCCTCCATCTTTTCTCTCCTTGTTGTGATGACAACACCTCATTCATCTCCTCTATCTCCTTCATCTCTTGTGACTGGTTCAGCCACCACTATTGGAAATCCTACCGTCGTTACACCAACTTCCAATCCCATGGCTCAAGGTAACATTTTTATCTCAATGGTAATATGATATCTCGCAATACTCCATCACAGATTACCATTAGGGTTGAATGATCCAAAGAAGACAACCATGTCACTTTTGTTGGCGGATGGTTGAGTCAGATACCCGAGAGGATATGTTGTGTACTGGTCCAGGTAGACAATCTCATTATTCCTGTTGATTTTGTGGTACTTGACATGGATAAAGGAGCAAAGGAACGAGGTAGCAAACAAATACTATTGGGAAGACCTTTCATGGTAACTACAAAGACCTTTATCGATGTATATAATGGGAAACTAACAATGACTGTGTTGGATGAGACTGTGGAATTCAAGGTCTTTGATTCATTAAAATTACCTGAGTCGGCTGATAACTGCTATTCGGTCGATTGTTGCTCGGTTGAAGTGGTTAATTCGGCAGTCCAAGAGGAGTTATCAAATTAAAGCCTCGACGAATTACTTGATTGGGTAAAGGATGTCTTTGAGGATGATGAAGAAGTTCAACAAGATAAAGATATAGAAGAAGAGTCTAAAATTGAAGAGTTAGGTACAGAAATTGAAGAAGGAATCAACAAGTCTTTAATCCCTTTTACGAGCTCCCCCCATGTATTAGAGCTCAAACAACTACCTTCTAACCTCAAGTATGCTTTCTTAGGGGAGAATAATACACTCCCAATGATTATAGCTTCTGACCTGGATGAAGAAAAAGAAGAGAAGCTAATAAAGGTGCTCAAGGAACATAAAGACACCATTGGATGGTCCATAGCGGATATTAAGGGAATAAGCCATTCTATTTGTATGCACAAAATCCTGTTAGAAGAAGATGCTAAGCTTTCCAAAGAGACTCAACGAAGGCTCAATCCAAACTTGAAGGAAGTTGTACGGGAAATGGTCCTGAAATTACTCAATATGGGTATTATATACCCGATATCTGACAGTAAGTGGGTGAGTCTGGTCCACGCTGTGCCAAAGAAGTCAGGGATCACTGTAGTAGCTAATGAGAATAATGAGTTGATTCCAACAAGGAAGACAACGGGGTGGAGAGTGTGCATAGATTACTGCAAGCTCAACATGGCAACCAAAAAGGATTACTTTCCTTTGTAGTTCATTGACCAGATGCTTGAGCGTTTGGCGGAGCATGCCTATTATTGCTTCCTGGATGGATTTTCAGGATACAATCAGATTGTTATTGCTCCAGAGGACTAAGAGAAGACGATGTTCACATGCCCTTTCGTCACCTTTGCATACAGAAGAATGTCTTTCGGGTTGTGCAATGCTCCTGCCATCTTCTAGAGATGCATGATGTCAATTTTCTCTGACATGTTAGAGAAATTTATTGTGGTATTTATGGATGATTTTTCTATTTTTGGTAATTCTTTTGACCATTGCCGTAATAATTTAACTCTTGTTTTAAAAAGATACACGGAGACCAATCTGACACTTAGTTAGGAGAAAAGTCATTTTATGGTTAAATTTGAAATAGTTCTAGGGGATGTTATGTCTGATAAAGGCATAGAAGTAGATAGGGCGAAAATTGAAGTAATTGCAAAGCTTCCACCTCCCACTTCGATGAAGGGTGTGAGGAGTTTCCTTGGTCATGCAGGTTTTTATAGGCGTTTTATTAAAGATTTTTTAAAAATTAGTCGTCCCCTATGCAATCTCTTGACCAAGGATACTGCAATTGTGTTTGATGATGATTGCTTTCATGCTTTTGAATCTCTAAAAAATAAATTGACATCGACTCCGATAATCATACCTTCTGATTGGTCTCTTCCTTTTGAATTAATGTGTGGTGCATCTGATTATGATGTAGGCGCTGTTTTAGGACAACAGGTAGATAAATTACCACATGTTATTTACTACACTATTCGTACTCTGAATGATGCACAATTGAATTACTCCACCATAGAAAAGAATTTCTTGTTGTTGTTAGTGCTTTAGAATAATTTAGTTTTAATGAGTGCAATAAGTCAATTAGATTGCAAAGTTGTATTAACTCAAGAGGAGTTTGACAAGAAGGAGAATGGTGATTTTTGAATATTTGGACAAAAATAAGTGGCAATATTCCACTTATAATGAAGTTAATGAAAACCAAGAGGTTTGTGCGAAGCCGTAAAGGTAATCGAAGACTCTCATGGTATGGTCTTAGGTTTTTGAATTCCAATTTTCCCGCTCTTTCTTAACCTTCACCTAATGGCCCAATTACAACCATGATTATGTCTAACTGATCTGCTGGTTATTTCTTGCTATGAAAGTAGAAGTAAATCATGTGATTATCTTGTTCATAATGCTTGATTCTTTTTGTGAGATCTTTTGCATACAAATCAAGCGTCTTTCAATTATAACATTCATATGCGATCAGGACTAGAAAATTTCTTGTGTATAACTTCTTTCGCATATGCTAGATGAGTGCATTTGCCTAGGTTCTGTGTGAATTAATAAGTGACATCTTGTGAGAATTAGAGTCAATGCGAATTACATCTATGACATTTAGCGAATGTGACTTTGAAACTGAAATGTTTTGAGCATGGACTTTTCATTTAAAATTGAGCAATGCATTCAGTTTTGGGGCTGAACGTTAGTCTTTACTTATTGGCTTTTGCATGCATTGTTTCAATATGTGCACATTTTGATGGTATCTTGGATGACTGATATTTGTAAGATACGTTTGTGGGTATCGTAGATGTAAGCCCTCAGGAGACAAAACTCCTCCTACTTGGGCCGTCTAGAGGTTCAAAGGCTTGTAGCATGCGCTCAATGTTATCGTGTTCCATACGAAAGTGGCTTAGTTAGGATTTTTATTTCTAAGTTTAGTTTTAATTTTTGCTTTCTTAGTTTTGCTTGAGGACCGGCAAAATTTAGGTTTGAGGGTATTTGATCGGTCTTAGTTTATATATGTTTTCCACCCTTATTTCCTATGTAATAAGCTCGTCTCTTGAGCATTTTAGGTTGTTTAATGTGTTTGTTAAGCATGTGTAGATCATATTCCATTAGATGAGGTGTTCAACTATTCTTTAAGGAAAAGAGCTTAAACGTGAAGAAAAATGGCAAAAATGTCAACAACCGCTGCGTAGGTTGCTCTCCATGCATGACATAAACCGCGGCACATCTAGCGGTACAATGATACCATATTATTTGTGCACCAAACTTGGACTCTAAATTTGGACAAAGTAGCAGTATTTATATATATATATATATAAATTAACTTAAATTTGTGATTCAAAATTATGACTTTAACATCTCAACCACTTATGTGTTCTTAATCTAATAGTTGTGATTTGAATGTATGTACAACTCATAGATTAAGAGTACATGGGTGATCGAGACTTTGAAGTCAAAAATTTTAATCATTAATTTAAGTTGATTTAGCTTAACCATATACATATATATATATATATATATATGTGAAACTTTTCTCCTTAGTACGTACTGAAAAATATATATCACTGTCTTGTATGTGGAGACAGTGTTTATCCATAATTTATGGCTCATATACTACTGATGTTCAGTAATTTATATTGCATCGAGAAGAAAAGGAAAAAAATAATATATATATATATATATATATATATATATATATATAAAATGAAAGTTTGAAAGAATTGTGAAGACGAAGTTGTTAATAATTGGTACACAAAAGTCAGAAACTGTGATGGTCTAAATCTAAACAACTTGACATCCAAAAAAAAAATTCTAAACAACTTGAAACACCAAAGAAAGAATCTCAAGAGCAAAAGTTTGACACGCTTCTTTTGATTTCTAATCCACATGATCATGGGTAGGCCGGCCCGTGGTGGATCCTCCCATTGCACCTCATGATAATTTCTAAATTAATTAATTTCCCCACCTAATTAATGATCTTGTTTCCTTTTCTGTTCACTCTTAGCTAATTCCATATGTCATAGATGAAAAAAAGAATCAAGTTTTCTAATTAGATTTTGTGTACTTGACTTCAAATCCGAATTATATACAAGGGGGGATTGCATCTATAATAAATTATGCGAGAATGGTAAGAAAAGAAAAAGGTAAAATCGAAGAAGAAGAATAAGATAAAATATAAAATAAAAAATAAAAAAATTTGAAAACAGAAGAATGTGTTGACTTGGCAAAGACTTGAAGAAAGTGTTGTTGTACTTATCTCAAGTCGGTCCAATCAAAAATTTCATTCAATTCTAACCTTTGTTCCTTCTCGATCTGTCACCCTTTTTCTTCTGTTACAGTGTTACTGCAAGTCTCAAAACCTACTTTTAGCTACACAATGACTAATTGATGTTTAAAATGGAATTAAATTAAAATTAGGATATTTTCTATCATCATCATTAGATGTATTTGAATAAACAAAATATTCTCATATTTGATATTAAATTTATGGAATTATTTGTTCAATATTAGAGCTAAAATATATAGGTCATTTTCAATAACGTTAGAATGATATGATAGGTGCCTAACCTATAATTAAAAGTTATCTATTTGTGGTTTATTTCACCAACCATTAGATTGACTTTACAAAATTAATCACAATCGAGTTAATTAGATTCATACCATCAAATATTCAAAACATTGAATCAAATCATATTGTTTTATGCTTTAGAGATAAAAAGAATAATACAAGATAGGGTTGATTTGTTACGTAGTAAGTAAATATTGAACCATTAAATTAATTATGGACATGTGCGAGTCATGTATCTTTCCTCCAATTTTGAAAAACCGCAACAATAATTAATAATATACAAAAGATTTGATTAACAGAAAAGGTTTGTCTTTTTTAATGTTTGGAATGATGTCATGCATGAGATCATCAATCTTGATAATTCATGCACATTGACTAAATATACACATCAACGTACTTAATTTGTCAACTTCCACTCTTGAACTTGAATTATTTTTGCAAGAAAATAAAAAATACAATATATATATATATATATATGGGTCCCCTTATATTTCTTTCGTTAAAATAATAAATCATGAACGGTATATAAATATTAGAATTATAGCAAATTGCACTCAGCCTCCTTGATATTTGTCCTCTTACACTTAGAAACAATTTTATCATTAATTGATACTCACACCCCTTGTTGACTAATTCTTATCTTTAATAGACTAAATTACCCCTGATATTTCATAAATGGGTAATTTCATTAAAATCCTTATTTTTTGGCCAAATATCACTTATTTAAATATCTTTATCATATTAGCAATTTAAGTTCATTATTTTTCCAAAATACTAACGGTCAACTCTAATTGTATGTATAAAAGTACAAGTTTACCCTTGTCAAATGATTTATTGAGTTTCAATAATAAATAATATTAAAATGGTTTATAAATATAAATTAACAATAAAATTTTATTTTCTAAAAAAGATTTAAAACTGAAAAAAAAAACTAATGGATGGATAATTAAAAATATAAAGTTAAAATAAATAATAAATTGAAAGTGTGATTATGAATACTTTTTATAAAAAAACTAACTTTTATACCCAATTTTTTTGGTGAAATTATTTTTTATAATAATTTTTTTAACTTCATATTTTCCATTATCTATCTATTAGGTTTTTTTTTTTTTTCTGTTTTTAACTTTTTTTGAGAAAAAATTGGATGGATAATGAAAAAAACTAATAGATGGATAATGAAAAATATAAAGTTAAAATAAATAATAAATTGAAAGTACTGTTATGAATACTTTTTATAAAAAAACTAATTTTTTTATATCCAATTATTTTGACGAAAAAAATTATTTGTTTTATAAAAAAATAATTTTTTTATATTTTCCAATATCCATCCGTTAGTTTTTTTTTCTGTTTTTAATTTTTTTTAAGAAAAACTGGATGGATAATGAAAAACACTAATGGATGGATAATGAAAAATATAAAAAACAAATTGTTTATTATAAAGAATAAATTTTTTCGCCAAAGCAATGGATATAAACAAATTAGTTTGTTATAAAAAATATTCATAATCGTACTTTCAATTTATTATTTATTTTAACTTTGTTTATTATAAAGAATAAATTTTTTCGCCAAAACAATGGATATAAAAAAAATTAGTTTTTTATAAAAAATATTCATAATCGTACTTTCAATTTATTATTTATTTTAACTTTATATTTTCCATTATCCATCCCTTAGTTTTTTCTTTTTCTATTTTTAATTTTTTTTTAGAAAATAAAATTTTGTTGTTAATTTATATTTATAAATCATTTTAATATTATTTATTTTTGAAACTCAATAAATCATTTGATAATGGTAAAATTGAACTTTTATATATATAATTAGAGTTGACCGTTAGTATTTTTGTCAAATAGACTAAAGTGATGTATTTTGGAAAAACAATGGACTTAAGTTGCTAATATGATTAATACGTTTAAATAAGTGACATTTCGTCAAAAAATAAGGACTTTAGTGAAATTACCCATTTATTAAATATCAGGAGTAGTTTAGTCTTTTAAAGATAAGAATAGGGATGGCAAAATTCCCTGCCGGGTTAGGGCTCCGTGGGGACCCGCACTTTTGGGATGTGGATGAGTTTCAATTTTGGGAGGGGGGGGGGGGTGGAGGGGATGGATGATGAGGATGTATAGTCTAACCCGCAATGGGTATGGGGCGGGGATGGGTCTTATACTCCCCGCCCCGCCCAGCCTCGCTCCTCTTAAAATAATACTTAGTTAAACTAAGTAGTTTCAAAAAAAATATCTAAAAAGGGAAATATGTAAATACATTAACCCTAACTTTACATCTCTTCATCTTATTTAACATAAAGTGACAAAACAGAAATACTATTAAAAAAACCCTAGCCGCTAACTGTAACTCTAAGTCTCTAATCCTCAAACAACTCGAATCGCTATCCCTAAATGTAGTTGATCGTACGAAGAGAGAACTAGAGAAATAAATGCAACTATTAGATGATTAGTGTTATGAATTTCGAACATTTTGACCTCATGCTTTATGTTTATGTTTGAAAATGATTAAATTTTATGAGATGTTTTTCAATAGTTTCTTGAAATTATTTATTACTTTATATTTTTTTATCATATTCAATGATTATATATTTGTTATTTTAATAAAAAAAAATTATAAATAGGGTTAATGGGTGGGGATGGAGAAAGCACTCACCGTTGTACCCCGCCCCGCCCCAACCCAACCCGCTCCATCTATGGTGGGGTTTTATGAGGGGATGAGTTTTTAAAAAATAAATGGGGTGGGGTGCGGGGAAGACCACCCCGCCCCGAACCCGCCCCATTGCCATCCCTAAATAAGAATTAGTCAATAGGGGGTGTGAATGTCAATTAATAATAAAGCTGTTTTTAGGTGTAATAGGACAAATCTCAGAGAGGTTGAGTGCAATTTGCTCTTATAATTATTGGGTATATATAATAATATGGGTCAAAATCATGAAATGGAAATTAATACAGTATGAGTAGTGTTTGAAATGTGTGAACACGAAACACACTCTACAACTGTCTACATGACTACATAATTGTCTATTGAAGCCGAAATATGAACAGTGAAGAGAGTAACTTGTAGACTGTAGTTGCAACTTAATTGCACGTTTTTGTCTCTATAGAGAAGAGATGAGAAGAGATCAACTTATTATATAATTGACACACGTTATACACGTGCTCTAGTTAGTAGTTCTTTGTCTATACATAACTGCCCTAATCCATCACGTGCGTTTTTATTGTGGGTATCAACAATCAACATGATTTTATTGATTAATGATTATAATTTATAACTAACATAACATTTGCTTGAATTAATGTATATAAATAAATAAATAAATGTACTTTTAACTTTTAAATGTATGTATGAATTTGTTTGTGACGTGAATGTCAATCATTGATTTAAGTATACGTATGTGAGAATTTGTTATTATTGTTTTATGTATATAAAAATGAGGGTTATAAGTTTACTTATTTAAATCAAATGAATGAGATTTGTGGAAATTGGAAAACCTTTTGATTTCTTTTTTAATTATTTGTATTTAGTCAATGTTTAAAAAGAGTTATTTTAAGTATATATATATATATACAATTTTTCTATTGTCAGGACGTCCTGACAATAGATATATCAGGACATTGAATATGAGTTACTCATTTTACATGCTTTGACTTGGTGTGTATGCACTTGTCAAATCTCCTCCATAAATGAGTAGTGATATATATATATAAGTTCTTTAATGTACATTATGTAGCGAATAAATGAAGGATAAAATGGGGCCGGGTATGTTATTGGGCCTATGATATGGAAAATGGATTGGGCCGTGGATTCCCTTCCATGAAAACAAAAGAATATGATTTTGCTCTTGGTTCAATAGAGATGGGTGGTATCAAAGAAATTACAGCCACCATCTTCAGTGCATGAGTACGTACAAGTTTTGTGAAGATGACTAGAGCTTAATTTTGAATGCAAATGAAGAGCAGCTGCTTCACCTAAAACATTCAAAGAAACAAACCATAAAGCTCATAGTCCTGACAAAGAAGAAATATATATGAGTGATTAACAAAATAACACAACAGCAAGAGAAACTAAAACTACCAGCATAACACAACAGATTATTACTTGAATAAAATACTGCTTATTAAGCTCTATACTATTCAAAATCTCCTGTAACAAATCATTCTCTGCTATCGACGCTTAAAATAAAACAACTCTGATGTTGAATTAATTGCTCCAACTAATTGGTCGTCTTTGACCATATTTAAGCAGTAAAAAGTTAAGTCTTACATGATCAAGCCCCCCCATGACATCCCATTCCCATCCTGAGGCTGCAACTTGTTAATCCTACAACATTTTTGTAACAGAATGTAATGATCTGTTGTATCATTAATTTTGCTGCTAAAGAATTATAGTTTAATTGGGTGAAAAAAGATTGGATCAAATTGTCTTTACAACATCAAACACTAAATATGCAATGGTTATGGTTGTAGTCTTGTAGATGCTGGAAAGCAATAAAGAAACTGATTTGTCTCTTCTTAATTTGCAGCTTCTCCTGGACTTGTGATGTGTGTGCTTGTGACTTGTGAGTAACATATATAAGTATTGGAATCTTACAAGTATTAATCTCCTACAGAGTACAGAGAAGCTTCACTCAAGCCTCAAGGATATATCCAAGTGCCTCTCCTCCAATTAATGGCTCCAGCACTGCTTCCCTCCATCCATTTTTATCATACATGATACATAGATGAAAAACTTGCTGAGTTGTTGCATGAATACATGGTGAACAAAGACAAAACTGAGTTCATCAGATGGATGGAAACTGTTAAATCTTACATTGAGAAGAAGTATAGATTGTTTTTACAATGATATTGGTTGTTTTGATATGTGAATTTGGTTATATAGTCAAGGGTTATTTTCATTTTCTTATTCATAATTCATGTGTGTATTTATTAGAATGTCGAATTAGAAGATAAGATTTTGAGTTTTATTTTATCATAAGAAAATAATCTGCTCTGTCATTAAAAAAAATAAACTTATTCTAATGCACATGCATACCATAAGTTTTTTATAAATTGTGAGCAACATATAACATTATATTTTGAGTTTATAAAAACCGAATTGATTGGAATGTTTAAGTAAGAGAGAGTTGACCAGATAAAGCCAATTTGGTTGTGATCAATATTTGTTGGGCTTGGTGCATCTTAGCTACATTAAATATATATAGGATATGATATGGACTATTGTATATGTGTGGGTTTAGTATTCCTTTTGGGACTAGCAATCCTATTTAGGTTGAGAATCATCTATGGGTTATGATTCTATTAAGATATACTATTTATAGGGGGTCCCTACTCTCGCTTATGTGTGTTATAGAACTGTTTTCCTATTGGGCAACCTCAGTAAGGTGAGAAAAGAATAGATGACTTCCTATTGTTTTCTTTTCGGGTTATTGTGCTTGTGCTATCATGGATTCTGGAAATTCAGATATGCTTTCATGTTTATGTATTTAATACGAGTTGTATATATTTATTTGCATAATGCTTACGATGGTATCAGAGCCACCCGAATTTTTACAAAGAGTGGTGCTATTGGCACACTCCCTACTGATCTATTCATGCTCCACTTTTTAAAATTTTGATTTAATTAAATTAAATTAAATTTTTTTATTAAATTTTTTGGTTTATTTCCAAAACTACCCATTTTACTTATTTTTCAAACTTAATACATACTATATATGATCTCTCTATCTCTGATCTCTGTATCTGTATACATCTCTCTCACCTCTATTGATTGATTTAATTTTTTTCTTCTTATTTCTTTTTTCTTAGTTTTTTTTTTCTTCTTATTTCATGATGGAAAAGAAAAATAAATAAAAAATAACAGGGTACTTCAACACAACAACAGCTTGATATCATTCTAAAGAAAAAATAAACTTCAAACTTATATTCAGAGAATGAATTGTTTCCAGATGCTTACTATCATTGTCAGACAATTCTTGCTTTATGTCATTCTCAGACAATTCTTGCTTTATGTCATTCTCAGACAATTCTTTAAGATATTTGATATTGTTCTTAGACAATTCTTCCATATTTTTGATATCGTTCTCAAACTATTCTATAATATTTTATATGTATGTAATATGCAGATTTTAGGGTTTAAGAGTTTTTTTTTTTTAAAGAAACAGATTATTGAGTTTTTTTTTAAATGAATGTGAGATTTTAATAGATTCACTTTATAGAAAATTTATTTTCTAAATTGTACGTCTGTTTAAGTAATTTTAATAAAAAAAAATAAAAATATTATATAATTAAAAAAAGTGAGGCATAAATAGTGTGCCAATATAACCGCTCTTATACAAAAGCTGAACGTTTTTCGTTGATTCACTGCTCTCTTCTTTTAACATGTTGATATATTGAATCCGTATGAACTTCTAATAAAATAGAATAAAACTTGTTTGTTGTTTTATTTTTTAAGAAATTAGTTGTTGGGGATTCAATTTGTAGATGAAAAGAATTTAGGTTTTAGATCGTAGTTGTGTAAAAACCGATGTTGAAGATCTTATGTAGGTTTGGGATCAGATGGACCCTGATCTGGGTTTTCTCTTGGGTCGATGGGTTTTCAAACCTAGAACCGTTGTCGATCTTAGGTCAATGATCCCCCTCCATACCTGGTTCTTACCCTGGGCGATGAACTGTGATGGGTTTTTCGCAGAAGATCCGTGTGATTTACGGTAAGGATCTAGATCGACGGTCACCGAACCCGACCAAACGAAGGTCAGTCGTCTAGGCGAAGACTGATCGTCCAAGACTCGCGCTTGGGAGCAGATCGATCGTCGTTCTTCTTCTTTTCGCTCGAGATCTTGCGGGCCGAGGGTTGCGCTGCCGTGCGTCGTTGGCTTCAGGTGACGGCGTGGTGGCTAAGGCGGCGACTTACGCATAAGGTCTTGGGTTTCCATGGATTGATTTTACTTTGGGCCATGTTTTGAAAATTTGATATAATATAAGGGTCTGATTTGTAATTATTTTGGACCATTATGTGATTTTTATAAATTTTAGGGTTAATTTATAATTACCAAAATTACGAGGCCAGTCTGCAATTTCAAAATAGATTTAGAGCCGATTTATAATTAATGAAAAGTTAAGTGGTCACTTTGTGATTTTAAAAGGTTTTGGGGCCAATTTTTTATTATTGAAACTTACTAGGCCAGTTTGCAATTTTGTCAAAGTTTATTTATAATTACTGAAACTTCAAGGGCCCTTTTATAACTTAGCAAAATCATGGGGCTGTTCTATAATTTCCAACAAAAAAGGGAAGAATTTTTGGAAAATTGTAGTTCATAATCTTTGTGATTTTGGATGATTATGTTTCTACGTAGTAGACTAGTCATTAAGTTTTCATAATGATTATTTTGTTTGAAATTAATAATATGTTTAGCATATTCTCATGAATCAGGTGATTATGCTTTCACGTAGTAACTAATCATTTTGATTTTGAGAATTTATTTGGCTGATGGTTATTGATTTGATAGTTTTAATAATTGATAGAATATTCTCATGAATTGGATGATTATGTTTTCACGTAGTGACTAATCATTAAGATTTTGAAATGTTCGTTGGTTATCAATTATTAAATTTGAACTGTAAAGATGGAAATGCATGTGTTAATCATCTCCGTAGGAGATTCATCATCTTGAGGCATACATCTATGGAACTGCAATAATGGAAACTGTATGCATGTTTTAATCATCTCCGTAGGAGGGTTATCACATGTGATAGGTGATGTTCTTCTCCATATGAGGTTCATCATCTTGAGGAATTCATTTATAGAATGTTGTGATCTTTGCCCAATCACATGTTGAATTATGTTTCTATAAATGTTTTTACTGTTATTTTATAAGCAAGAAATCCTGAAATCCTGAAATCCTTTGTTTTGAAATTCAGTTTTCAATGTCAACAACTTTGCTTCCCAATTGTTTGCTATCAAATCTTTGGATGAGACTGATATTGAGGGTATGAAGAAGTTCAGTGGGGGTAAGAAGTTTAAACATCACAGAAAGAAAACTGACAAGACTGATGGGTTCCTTAAGGCAAATAAATGGTGACACGAAAGATAAATGTTTTTGGTTTCATAAAAAAGGTCATTTTAAGAAGGATTACTTCAAATTTAAGAATCACATAGAAAAGTGAGGTACCCCTTTATCTCTCGTATGTTTTGAATCAAATTTGGTTGATATCCCTTCGAATTCTTTGTGGGTTGATTCTGGAGCTACTATTCACATTTCGAATTTCATGCAAGGCTTTAGAAGCAAAAGGAAATCAATGGATAAAGAAGTCGTCGTTTTCATGGGAAATGGAGATAAGGTTTTAGTTAAGTTTATGGGAGTTGTGAGATTATCTTTAGCTTCAAGGGAAGTTTTTAGATTTGGCTAATGTTGCTTTTGTTCCTTCTCTCAGACGTAATTTGATTTCCATTTCTAGGTTGGATATTAGTGGCTATTGTTTTGAATTCATTAATAAAGGATTTGTTCTTTATCATGGTTCTCTTCTCATTGGTTCTGGTAGTATGTGTGATGGTTTGTATGAATTGGATTTACACTCTGATTTTGTTGGTGAAAGTTCTCGTTCCACTGTTATGGTAAATTCTACCATTGGATCTAAACGTTAGAGGGGAGGTTGTTCGTCCAAGCTATGGCATAGACATTTAGGCCATATATCTAAAGATCAGATTGAAAGATTATTCAGAAATAGTATCTTTGATTCACTTGACTTTTCAGATTTTGAGTCTTGTGTTAATTGTTTGAAGGGTAAAATGATAAGAGCTAAAAAGAAAGGGGCTACCGGAAGTCAAAATCTATTGGAAATTATTCATACCAATATATGTAGGCCATTTTCACCCGCCACACTTGGTGGATATAAATATTTCATTTCTTTCATTGATGATTTCTCGTGTTATGGTTACATCTATCTCATTCACGAGAAATTCGAAGCCTTAGATATCTTACAAAATATATAAGGCTGAGGTTGAAGATATCTAAGGCTGAGGTTGAACTAAAATTAGAAAGAAAGACAAATATGTCAGATCTGATCGTATGGGTGAATATTATGGTAGGTATGGTGAATCTGGTCAGAATTTTGGTCTGTGTGCAAGGTTTTCTCAAGAATGTGGGATTGGTGCTCAATACACTATACATGGTGAACCTGAACAAAATGGAGTTGCTGAGAGGCGGAATCGTATATTAATGGACATGGTAAGAAGTATGATCAGTACGAGTTCTTTGTCTAAATTTTTATTAGGTGATGCATTAAAGACGGCAACTTATATTCTTAATAAAGTTCCCAGTAAATCAGTGCCTAAAACTCCATTTGAGATGTGGTTTGGTTCGAAGCCAAAATTGAATCACATGAGAGTATGAGGATGTCCTGCGGATGTGATACCTTATGATCCTAATTTGAAAAAATTGGATTTTAAGTGCGTTAGTGCATTTTTTGTGGGATATGCAGATAAATCAAAATGATATAGATTTTATTGTCCTACATACTATATGAAGATCGTTGAATCTAAATGTGTTGTATTCTTGGAAGAAGGTAATTACGTTGAAAAGAATTTGCAAACTCCAGATTTTGCGTTTGAGGAAGACAGATCAGGTATCCGACATCTTCTACTTCATTGGATATTGTCATACCGCCTCTCTTTGAGCATCATGCTGAGTCTCTATCTGAACAAGATGATGAGCCCTTACCAGTTATTGATAAACCTCAACTGGCTATTTGTAAGCTCGAGCTAGCTATTGATGAACCCCAGCCAGTCATTGATGAGCCACAACCAATTGTTGATGTTCTTTTAAGGTGATCTCAGAGGGTTCATAGATCTGCCATTCCCAATGATCATATTGTTTATTTACAATAGCATGATTTTGACTTAGGAGTGGATGACGATCCTTGGACTTATGGTCAAGTTGTTTGAAGCCCTCAATCATCAAAATGGATGGATGCTATGATCAATGAACAGAGATCCATAGATATAAATCATGTTTGGGATATGGTTGAACTACCTGATGCTTGCAAGCGTATCAGTTGCAAATGGGATTTTAAGACTAAACGGGACTCTAAAGGCAATGTTGAGAGACATAAAGCTAGACTTGTGGCAAAAAGGTTCAGCCAAAAGGAAGGTATTGATTATACCTAGACATTTTCGTATGTCTCTTCGAAAGATGCCTTTAGGATTATTATGACCTTAGAAGCTCATTTTGATTTAGAGCTGCGTCAAATGGATGTGAAGACTGCTTTCCTAAATGGAGATCTCGCAAATGATGTATACATGGTGCAACCTGATGGTTTTTAGGTAGTTAGAAAGGAACATATGGTTTGCAAGCTCAGGAAATCCATTTATGGTCTGAAACAAGATTCAAAGCAATGGTATTTGAAATTTGATGATGTCATTACATCGTATGGTTTTGTTGAAAATTCGATTGATCATTGCATATACCTTAAGGTCAGTTGAAGCAATTTTATTTTTCTTATACTTTATATTGATGATATTTTGCTCGTCAACAATAATTTGGGGTTGTTGCATGATACCAAGAATTTTATATCTTATAGCTTTGAAATAAAGGATCTTAGGGGAAGCATATTTTGTCCTTGGTATTGAGATACAACGTTATAGGTCACGTGGTTTGTTTGGATTATCTCAAAAGGCTTACATCAATAGAGTACTAGAGAGGTTTAACATTAGCACTTGTTCCCCTGGTGAGGTACTTATTGTGAAGAGAGATAAACTACAAAGCTACAATGTCCCCAAAATGAGCTAGAACGTTCTCAAATGAAAGATGTCCCATATTCATATGTGGTTGGTAGTTTGATGTATGCACAGGTTTGTACACGTCTATATATTGTTTTTGCAATTAGCATACTTGGACACATTTTTGAGTAATCCTGGTATGCATCATTGGACAGCAGCAAAGAAACTTATGAGTTATCTGCAGCGAACAAAGGATTTCATGCTCACTTATAGGCGTTCAGAACTATTAAAAGTTGTTGGCTATGCAGATGCGGATTTTGCTGGTTGTACAGATGGTCTAAAATCCATATCAGGTTTTGTGTTTATGTTGGCTGGTGGAGCCATATCGTGGAAGAGTGTTAAGTAGACACTTACAGCTTCATCTACTATGCAAGCTGATTTTATGGCATGTTATGAGGCAACAATCCAAGCAATTTGGTTGTGGAATTTCATTTCAGGGTTACAGATTGTGGATTCAGTTTCTAAGCCATTGACAATCTATTGTGAAAAGTCCGCAGTAATTTTTTTTTTCTAAGAACAATAAAAGGTCTTCGGGATCTAAATATATGGAGATAAAGTATCTTGTGGTTAGAGAGAAAGTTCAGGAGTTGTAAACTTCTATTATTCATATTGTCACAGAAGAAATGATAGATGATCCCCTAACCAAGGGACTATCTCCGAAGGTTTTTACAGGGCATGTTACCCGTATGGAGTCGGTAGATAGTTATGATATGCTTGGTTAGTGAAAGTTATGTTTTGTTTTTAAATTAACTGTAGTTTTCTGTTTAATAAAATTTTGTTTATTTGTTCTCGAGAATATATTTGTACATTGTATATGTATGTTATTTGCCATGATATGCGTGCATGTATATTTTTGATTGTGGTGGGATATCTCAAAGCTTTTGGCTTTGAGGGGGCAGTTCACTCATATGGTATAAAGTTTCCACCAATGAGTGAATATTACTTAAGATATAAGGACTTGCCCGTATTAAGGGAGCTTTTAACTCATGGTCAAAGTGTTTGGCCAGTGAGTGTAAGAAGCTTAAGACATTAAGTTTGCTCGTCTTAAGTTGCTTCGCATTATGCGAAGTTAGACCTACATGAAATAGGCATGATGATCACATTTGCATGTAATTTCCATACCACACATACATATCATTTTACCCAGATAGGTAGAGCTAAGGGTATTTTGATTACATATGTTCTTATGTCGACTAAAGATGTAATGATCTTTGTAGTTGGATACTTAAGGTTCTATTGGACTAAGGGGAAGGAAAGTTTTACTCTCTTAAACATTCTTTGTGGCCACATATAATTGTTTGTCAATTCGGATAGTCGTTTTCTAAAATGAATTTATAAATATAAAATGATAATGTCTATGTAGCTCAAGTGGGAGAATGTAAGTTTTTTATAAAATTGTGTGAACATAAGACATTATATTTTGGGTTTATGATAATCGAATTGGTTGGAATGTTTATGTAAGAGAGAGTTGACCGGATAGAGCCCGTTTGGTTGTGATCAATATTTGTTGGGTGTGGTGCACCTTAGCTACATTAAATATATGTAGGATACGGTATGGACTATTGTATATGTGTGAGTCTAGTATTCCTTTTAGGACTAGTCATCCTATTAGGGTTGAGTTAGGATTCTATTAAGTTATACTATTTATAGGGGGTATTGCTATCATGTGTTCTGGAAATTCAGGTTACGCTTTTATGCTTATATATTTAATACGAGTTGCATATATTTATTACATACTACATCTTAAAACTTGACAATTGGATGGTTTGAGATGAGAGCAATATTAAAAGCAAGAATACAAACCGATTATGAATTTATATTCCCCTGAAAATATTAAAAGCAATATCACCTAGAGGTGCCCAAGGTTCGGTTTCGGGGTGGTTTAGGGACAGTTTCGGTTTGAAGCAGCCGGTTTTGGTTCTGTGGGCACCTCAAACCAAAACCGTAACCGGCATAACCGGTTTGGTTTTCGGTTTTGAACCGCTGGTTAGGCGATTCGGTTTCAGTTTCGATTTTGTACGGTTCCGGTTTTGATTTTTGATGGTTTCGGTTTCGGTTTTGCGTTCACGTGGCAGTCTCCTATTAGTCCAATTATATATATATATATATATATATATAAACCGCCGGTTTTGGGACATCCCTAATCGTAACCGAACCGGTTTGAAACTGGTTTTCAACCAGTTTCGGTTATGGTTTCGGTTTTGGTTTTAGGTGACCGATTTCGGTTTAGAATCCACTGTTTAACCGAACCGTGAGCACCTCTCATATCACCAATATATAAAATTCATTGTCACACATAAATAAAATATTGCAGGTTTGTTTTATTTCATGTAATGGTCTCAACAACAATGAAAAAGAATCGAGCAAAAATATACAAAGGCTGCTATAACTTGATTTATTGTTTTAAGAGTGAACCATTGATTTAACATTTTACCACCGTTAACTAATAGTGAGGGGAAATGACATTTTTGCTATTTTAACCTTTTTTGTACAATTATTAAATTACAACAACACAAATATTCTACCAAATCAAATTATAATAAATTAACTGTACATAATTAACAAATTGTTTTAAACAAACTCTCTAATATGGATCGATGATAAATGGCGTTCAGACTAACAATGTCCTAGATTGAGTCGCCGATAAAAAAATGATTGTTTAAACAAGCAAACAATTACGGTTGCATTTGATTTTTCGTCTGAAGACTAAACAGTGTTGGATTATATTGAAGACTGAATAGGGACTGAAAACTGAAACTGAAAAACATGTTTGTTTTTGTTTCACTGAAAACCGAATATAAATGATAAGTTACAAATATCTTAAAATAAATACTTTTACATTTATGCCCTTTCAACTATTATTTGTTATATATTTATATTTTAATATATTAAAGACATCTAAAAAATTAATTTAATAATATAATAACACATTTATAAAAAAAAATTACCATATAAAATATAACCCTTAGAGTATAAAATCGAACAAATTAATTGAAGTTCAGTTTAAGAAATAACAATAGATTAGAGTCGGCCGTTAATAATCCGCGCAATATTTATACTATATATGCGGAATAATAATATAATAACAAATTTATAATGAAATCTATATCTCTATCATTTTTTTTTAAAGTGGCTGCTAAAGTTTTTTAAATAGTGAGAAGAAAAAAAATTAATATAGTTAAGGGGTGTAAGAGATGAGTAAATTAGAAATAAATAAGATTTATAAGGATAAATTTGGAAGTAATAAATTAATATTTATTTCAGTCATTTTTTATTAAGTGAAAAGTGAAAAAATTTCACTTTTTTATAAAATGTAGTTTTAGGATCTCATTCAGTAGTTTTGTAACTTAAAAAATCCAACGAAACAACTTAATGACACACATTAAGTGTCATTATCATAGAATATTAAGCGAAAAGATTCTATGATAATTGCATTCTTCTAACTAGCATAGCATAAACTAGTCAAATTAAGAAAAATAGACAACGACCTAATTATTAATTATATTAAGGGATATAATTATTTTCCCCCTATAGTTTGTTATGTTAGATACTTTGCCCCATCTAGTTTCAGTAATGGTTATTCTCCCTCCTGAAAATCAAAATATTAGACATTTTACCCCTTAATAGTTTGGAATTCTGTTAGTCAAATACTTTGACCGTCAAAAAATCAATTAAATAACCTTATTACCCTTGAACACATGAGTTATGCCACTCATGATACCATTAATTGTTTTTAAATAAAAAAATCAAAAATAAAAATTTAACTAATAAAAATATTTAAAAAAAAAACAGAATTGAAAATAAAAATTTTAAAAAATTATTTAAACAAAAATTAATATAAGAATTAAATGTAAAAATAAAAAAAATTATTTAAAAAACATTAATGTAAGAATGAAATGTAAAAATAAAAAATTCATTTAAAAACATTCATATAGAGAATAATAAAATAATAAAATAATATAACTGTAAAAAAACTAAAACAATATTAAAATTTATTTCAGAATATTGAATTGTTTTTTTAAAATAATGAATTTTTTTGTTACTAATTATTATTTTTTATTTTCAATTCTGTTTTTTTAAATACTTTTATTAGTTTTTATTTTTTTATTTCCGATTTTTTTCTTTAAAAACAATTAGTAATATCATTATGGGCATAACTCATGTATTCAAGGGTAATAAGGTCATTTAATTGATTTTTTGTCGGTCAAAGTACTTGACTAATAGAATTCCTAACGGTTATGGGGCAAAATGTCTAATTTTTGGATTTTAGGGGGGAGAATGACCATTATAAAACTATAGGGGGTAAAGTGTCTAATATTTTGGTTTTCAGAGGGGGAAATGGTCATTACTGAAACTAGAGGGGACAAAGTGTCTAATATGGCAAACTACATGGAGGAAAATGATTATATCCCTTATATTAATGTATGATCTTCCATTCTCCCTTAACTTCCTTATATTCTTATCTTCCTTATATTCTCTTAATTCATTCCAATAACTTGGAAGGTTTCTATCAACATCATCTCCATCTAAAAACCACAAGCGATGTTCCTTGCCTTCCTGTAAAACCAAATTAACATAGGGTTAGATAAACAAGACGAAACATGAACTTTTCTTTTTAATTCATATATGTACCGGACCAATTATTAGTTCGATGCATTTTAAATGATTGAGATTAGATACCTGAATGGGTTCGCCCTTACGAAATTGTAATAGATTTCCAGCTACGCAACAAGATATGAATTTTTCCTGACGAGATATAAATTTCTATTTCTATGAAACCTCCCTTTCAAAGGGTTTGAGATATAGTATGGAGGCACAGTTTTTAGAATTATCCTCATACGTTTTTTTTTTTTTTAACAACGTACCTTAAACATGACAGTGAAAAAAAATAGAGTAATTACCGTACAAAAATTCAATGATATTGCTAGTAGCCAAGTGTACTCTACTCTATAAATACTCGTAATTTCCAAAATGTACCCTTGATTTGGATAATTTGTTTCTCTCCAAGCAATCTCTGGAGGGACTTTAATATTCATCTTTTCCAGCATCACACAATTCTCAAATTTAATCAACTCCACATCAAAAAACCGAGTCGAAGTCAAACTTTGGAGCCGACATCACAAGCACTATTATATCTCCACCCCCATTCTGATATAGTTAAATTAACCAGAATAGATATATTGTGTTAATGGAGATGGACAGACTTAGCAATTTACCGGATCCTTGAAATTTTGTTGCTTTTGTCCACGAAGACCACGGTGAAGACTTGTGTTTTGTCTAAAAGATGGAAGCACCAGTGGAGGCAGACGGACAGTCTCAGTTTCAATTGCAACGATTTTCATGAAAACAATGTCTTCCACAATTTCATCCTTCACGTATTGCAACACCACGAACACTCAATCAATCTCAATCGGTTCAGTTTCTTCATTATCAATGACTTATACATCTTATTATTTTTTATGCATTTGATTCAGTTTACATATTTCTATGCACTCTCACAGAGACTAGAAGAGCTCAAAACCAATATCTTTCCTCCTATGTCTTTTGAGTTTGCATCATTGAAAACTCTGGTAATTTACGGAGTTGAGATATTGGATTACTACCAATTTGATTGTATTTTCTCCGAGTTAAAAAACCTGGAGAATTTAGAATTAATTGATCGGAGAGTGGGAATCTTGGAGACTCCTCTCAACATCAAAAGTTGAAGCCTGGTTTATGATATGGTTAAATTAACAGGGCTTCGACTTTTGATGTTGAGAGGAGTCTCCAAGATTCCCACTCTCCAATCAATTAATTCTAGATTCTCTAGGTTTTTTAACTTGGAGAAAATACAATCAAATTGGTATTAATCCAATATCTCAACCCCACAAATTTCTAGAGTTTTCAAAGATGCAAACTCAAAAGACATAGGAGGAAAGATATTGGTTTTGAGCTCTTCTAGTCTCTGTGAGAGTGCATAGAAATATGTAAACTGAATCAAATGCATAAAAAATAATAAGATGTATAAGTCATTGATAATGAAGAAATTGAACCGATTGAAATTGATCGAGTGTTCGTGGTGTTGCAATACGTGAAGGATGAAATTGTAGAAGGCATTGGTTTTAAGAAAATCGTTGCAATTGAAGCCGAGGCTGTCCGTCTGCCTCCACTGGTGCTTCCATCTTTTAGACAAAATACAAGTCTCACCGCGGTATTCGTGGGCAAACGCGACAAAATTTCATGGATCTGGTAAATTGCTAAGTATGTCCATCTCCATTAACACAATATATCTATTCTGAACCCTATATGGTTGAACAATTAGGCTGTGCTTTGCTTCCATTAGATTCAACTTATAAGTAGGATTCAACCGTGAACCTTGATTCAATAGGAAAATCACAAGTTTGTTTGATGAATTAGGAAAGTCAATAATTAAATTATTTCTTTTAATCGAGTATGATCATTGATCAACTACTATATTTATTTATTTCCAAGTAAGGAGATTTGATATTATCGTAATTTTGTGGTCACAAGCTGGATGATGACCTGTAATATTATCAATCTAATAAGGTATAGCAAGATTTTCATACAATGATATATTTACATTCCTTAAAAAGAAAATTGAGTTAATTTGTTATTTTCTCGAAACTGTATTCAAATTCAAATATATATTAGTGGCATGTTTACTAATCAGGAATCTCATTGTGTTTTGAGGAATTAAGTTCCGTGGACCACATACACAAATCAGGAATTAAACTACCGAAAGAAAGGGAACTTAATTCTCTTCACCCAATTAGGAAAGAATGTCGGTGATATTTCCTTCTCCATCACTTTCTCTAAGCCCCAAACAGACATTCAAAAAGTCTTTTCTTTGCTGATTTCTAAGCTGCTTCAGACACCGTAAAAATGGCAAAACTGATGTGGGGGGAGTGTAAGAAGAAGCCATGAAAGAAAGCCTCTCCAACTCCAACTTGTTCATGACGCAACAAAACAAAACCCTTCTTGTTTTAATTTGTAAAGAGAGTCAGGCGAAAATGTGCAAAGACTACTAGGACTAGTCCAATCTCTTCGACATCAACAAAAGTCATCAATACTACAAACCAATTGTGAGTCCTGTATTATCAAATGAAGCAGTTAACAACATGACAATGGACATGCTGTCATTTGATTTCCAGTGCATAAGTTAAAACTCTGTAAACAGCAGCACAAGAAATTAAAATTAAAATTGTATTGCAAATATGCCTACAAATATACAACAATCAAAACACGTTTTGGGAGAGAGATGCAAGTTCGATACACATTACACAGAAATGCCATCAGCAACATAAAAATCAAAACTTGAAGTAAAATTTATCAAAATTAGCAGCTATATAGTTGATTATATTTCATCTACAAATACAAAAAATAAAAAATAAAAAATGTCTCAGTATAGCATAAAAAGACAAACAATTTACAAGTGTGCCCAACAAAACTCACTCGAATAGCTTGTGTTATTGAATGTGGGAAGTCTTCAAATATGAGTAGGATCAATCTGGGTCTACTTTTATAGCCATTGTTAGGGTCTTTGAAGGTTTCGTTGCCTCTTAGGCCATCACCAATCAATCTTCATTTCTTTAAAATAAAGACTCCAAAATGAAGATTGGTTTTGGTTTTTCAAAATTGAAGATCCAATTTTGGATCTTCATTTCACTATTCCACTAAAATAATATTATTTTTCTTTACTTCTTCTTTTTCACATTTTTAATTAAATTCAATTAATTATATATAATTTTTAATTTATAAATGTAAATAGTATAAAAAGTATATCATTAGAAACATTTTGTTAAGTTCTTTCAATCGAGTATAATATTGACTATATTTTAATTACTTTTTAATTGTAATTTTTTTATTAATGAAACTAATAGATATTTTAATTCAAAACAAATGCTTTCAAATCATCAATTTTTATATGTAATTAACATATATCAAAATAATTAACTAAAAATCATTCGGTAAAACCAAATAATAACATTAACATTAACATTCTTAAATTAAAATACTATAATGGAAAAAATTGTCATCGATAGGATAATGTTAGTAGATGATCTTTTTTTATCAAGATCATTATATATAAAAATAGATAGGTGTGACAAATTATAAAAAAGATTATAAAATTTTAGATCTAATAAAAGTGCATTAAATTATTATCCAATTATAAGATAATGTAGAGAAAACAATTTTATTAAAGAAAATTTGAAATACTATTTATAAAGTAAAATAATAATATTTTATTATTTAGAGATTATAAAATAAAGAATAGGTTAAACAGTAAAATTATAAAGGATAGAATATTTCATTTTGAGTTATTTGACATATGTTGAGGTGTTTAGCCACATCATCACACTTCAATGGCGTGCTGTTACCTGATTGGTTAACCATATGATGAGGAGCCCAAGCCATACAAATGGCCATGTGTTCGATCACGTGCCCGCACGTGAATATTTATTCCGTTACTATGCGATGACGTACCCAGACACATCAACATTTCCCTCATTTTCTTCCCTTTTCATCACTTTCCCGCGTACCCAAACAGGTCTCACTCCCAAATCTCAAAACCCCAGAAACCATTCAGCCCCAAAAGTGCCAGAACCCGTCGGGCATGACCGAACAAGCAAAAGGTCAGGTATAATAATCTTATATATTAAACTTGAAAAGTTAATTAATTTCTCTTTTAACTTGATAATAATCAATGGGATTTGAGTAGTATTGCATTCTTGACATGTCTATATATTTTCTATATGATTCCAGTAGCCAGCATCTAATTATTAATAATATTATGTCAATCTTAGCAAATTGGATTGAATTAGAATCAATACATACACCTATACAACATGCATTATGTTTGTTGCTTTTACTTAATTTAGTCTTTTAATTGATTCAAATTCATTTCACCTCTGTTTGAAACTCAGAGGCAAGTAGTATTTCTCCAGGCTAATCATGATTCATGATTTCATTATATCATAGCATTTGTTTAATCAACTTTAATTTCAAGTCGACACTAGTATTAATTCAACTTACAATTTCAAATTTCTTACCATCTATTGATCTACTGTCTTTTATTGTTTTCTTGTTAAGAAAAAGCTCTATACTATTCAAAATCTTCCAAAACAACCATCATTGATCTGCTATCGAAGCTTAAAATAGAACTCCGATGTTTACTTTGTTGCTCCAACTAATTAGCCGTCTTCGGCCATATTTAAACTGTAAAAAGTTATAAGTATTGGTGCTTCCACATCAACTTCTCTCATAATGTCTTTATTTTTGTTAACAGAATTTTTTGGTCTGTTTCATGCATTAGTTTTGCTAGCTGCTAAAAAATTATAGTTTAATGGGGTTGATTATGAGCAAATATTCTTGAAGAAAGATTGAATTAAATTCTCTTTACATTTACAACATCAAACACTCAAATCTTCTGCAATTGTTATATATGGTTGTAGATGCTGGAAAGCAAAGAAACTTATTTGTCTCTTCTTTGCAGCTTCTCCTGGACTTGTGAAACACTCAAATCTTCCAACTTTCCTCCCATTCCTCTCAATTTTCCCAGAAAATATCAATTTCTCTAGCAAGTAGCAACCCACCTGAAATATTGAGTCAAGTTTTGGTACGGACACTCTCTGTAGTTGATTATGGAGGAAGAAATAGAGAATTTGGTAGACATGAAGAAAGGAGCAAGAAATACTGTGTTTGGCAAGTACGAAATGGGGGGGATTACGGGAAAAATCTTGCAACCCAAGAAAGTGTAGCAATTAAAGTCATGAAAAAAGAATCAAGCGAGAAATCTCAGTCATGCATGCGGTTGGTCAGGCACCCCAACATCGTTGAACTCAAAGAAGTAATGGGCACCATGTTGTTGAGAATAAATCCCACACATACAAATCTAATTACAGATAAATAATATGAAAGCAATAAGAAGAAAAAGAAGACACCAAAGATTTTACGTAGTTTAGCAATTTGTCTACGTCCACGGAGCGCACCGCACTCAATCTACTATTTTTAGAGTTGATTACAATCTCTCTGTCTCTTTTTCGGTCTCTTTACAATTGATCTCTCTCTCTCTAGCAATTTTTCTCACACATTATGCACTAATTTTGAGTATACATAATGGTGGTATTTATATGGGAACACTAGGATTGGCTAAATCCTAATTGGAGTCTTTTTCCTTTTTCAATTTCTTCTCTGTGCAAGATTCATTATTTTACACAGATTTATATTTGACTGCTGTATGTGCCACAGCACACCTCACAGCGTGTACCTACTGAATTTGAGACGCTATCCCACCGCTGTCATAATTCTCCGCACTTATCACAGCGCTCTTCAATTTGGCATAACCGATGTGCCACCGCTGTCAAAGATGCTGTGTATTGTACAGCGCTCTCCCTTCACATCGCTGTGTAATACACAGCGTGAATCAATTCTCATGTTTTTGCTTCTTTTGTTGACTTGGCCTGCACATTTCAATAAAGCAATTTAAATTTGCTTTTAATTTTACAAAAGACAAAAAAACTTGTCTTTACTTTTAAATTATTTATTTGACCACTCTTATTGACTTTGAGATCAACCTTTATATAACTCCAACACACCAAGAGAAAGATCTTCTTTGTAATGGAGTACGTTAAAGGAGGAGGACTCAAGGAAGATTTGGCCAGAAACTACTTTCAACAGTTTATTTGGTCTTGTTTTGCTTTAAGGGTACTTGCCGCCGGAGACAGTACGTGTTCAGTATAGAAAGTTGTGTGAGGCCGGCCTGCTCTCAATATCATAGTTTGGAGTTGGCAGGCTGAAAGCATCAACTAATTATTAACTACCAAAACATAAAAACACTTTAGTTAGAATCTTGCAGGTTGTTGTATGGAGCCAGGAGCCCTATAGACTATAGTATTAATGTGTATGTATTTCGATGTTCAAATGAATAATTAGTTAAAGCATATAGATAAGTTAATAATTAAAGTCTATTGTTTTGTGGGTTGTTGTTTCATGTACTACTGCATCTGCATGCAACTATCTAACAAGACAATTTAACTTAGCATGAGTTACATGACATTCATAAATCATAACCCAAGCTGCCAAATACCTACTTAATTCTTTCCTTGGTCTAACTTCAAATCAAGATTAATTAGAAGCAACTTCTTTATCATAAATATACCTCATATATTCACATGGATGCATGATATCAAATATCAACTATATTTTTACTATAACACATTGATATGATACATGTAACCTTTATAAACTTCGTAATCGACTCCAAACCAACTTGTAACGTGTTCCTCTGGACAAAGATTATATAGCTAATTAATGCTTGGAATAGGTTAGGTCACTTTGAATGTGATTTTAGTGATAGTACGTAATTGAAGCTTCAATTCAGGGAATTCATGAAGCTATTAGCTATAGGGCCGGTGTTGCCTTTGGAAGAATATTGAACAGATAACGATCGACCACTTTGTTAATAGTACAAAATTCTGCACCATCCATTAATTCTTTGAATTCTTAATTTCCATACCCACCCATCAGTCATCACTCCAGTTTTAGACAAGTTTGATACAACGGTCCAAATTAAATGTCAAAGTCAAAAGCATGCACATATTGATGTGGTTCTCTTACTCCCATCTCCAATTCTCCATCCAATAATGAATAGCAACATGTACACTAGTCTTAGTTTTGCTATTTGTCGATAGATGTGATTTAAATACTGTGGCGTGCAACTAACGACAGTACAAATTCTAGCATATAATCTCTGTGATCAAAAAGGTTTGTTTTTGTTTATTAAGTCACTTCGTATTAAAGTTTATTCCATTTGGTTGGGAATATTTTGTTATTACTTATTAGTATATCATTATCAATCATCATCATCTCTTATTCCATTTTATCTTTTTTTAAGACAACAATAAGTTGTTGGGCATCTTCTTCTTTTGTATTAGTGATTGAGATTGAATATCAAAAAGTAAACATGGGATAAATTGAATTATGAAATTAAAATTAAAGACTCTTTTAACATTTTGTTTTTCAAAATAGTGCCATCAATCTTATCTTTTATCTATCTAATCATGCCTTAATCTTTTCAAAGTAAAGACTTGTTGCTCCCAATGAAATACTAGTTTAACATAAAGTTGGTTCCACTTAGGGGGACTTAATTATCACACCCAACAAAGCTATACATTTCCCTTGTACACCAACCAAATCTAGTCTTAGTGGTATAGCATCTCAGCCGTCCATTATAACCAAATCTGATCACTTTACCAAAAATCTAAGCCATCCATCGAAGTACATTGAAAAAAAGGAGTGCGTATCGAAAAAGTTGTCGTTTTCCAAAAAGAAGTTTGTCGTTTCGTTAGACTATTTATTTATTTTTCAAACTTAAAACACTCCACAACGATTGTTTCCAGATGTTTAATATTATTTTCAGACAATTCTTTCAGAATATCGTTCTCATATAATTCTTCAATATATTTGATATCTTTCTCAGACTCTTTCATAATATTTTATATGTGTTAAGAAGTAAATTTTAGGGTTTAAAAGTTAATAAATTTTGCTTTTTCAAGAAACGGATTACAAGAACGTGGTTTTTTTTTTAAAAATGAATATGGGGTTTTCATAAATTTACTTTGTAAAAGATTTTTTTCTTTGAGTTATATATCTTTTTAAGTAATTTTGATAAAACAAAAAAAATATTATATAATTAAAAAAGTAAGATATAAATAGACCAAAAGGAGTATGGGAATAACACCACTCTTAATGTAAATATCTCAAAAAACTATTAAAAAAAAAAAAACTTTTCCTGTAGCACGATGGTGGGGGCCTGTTTTTTTTATTTATTATTATTATTATTATTATTATTATTTTATACAGTTCTTACCCTCTACATTGCTATACCATCTCATATCTATACATACTTATTACATGATTTTGTAATCCTTAGATAAAAAAATAATAATAATAATAATAACCCATGGGGTGCTGATGTTAACACCCATAAAATTTATTAGTACACCCATATTGTATTAAAAAATGTAATTACAAAAATATCTCAAAAAAATTTACCAATAAGAACAAATTACTTTAATTAAAAATAAATCAAATACTATATACGGTCATTAAATACCCATATATCTTCAACTATATTTATTTCTTAAAAAAAAAAACTTATGATAAATCCTAATTTTTATTATAAACCATAATGAAACTATAATTTTATTTCAAATATCAAACTTTCTCGTCTTCACATGATTATCATATAGTTTTTGTCTTTCTTTTATGCATAGTTAGGGGTGGGCACGGTTCGGTTCGGTTCGGTTTTGGACAAAACTGAACTACACCGAAAATATTTCGGTTCATCCAAAATTAAACCGGTTTAAACCGAATAAGAAATGGGAACCGAACTGAACTGAACTGATTTTAATCGGTTCAGTTCGGTTTGGTTCAATTTGGTTTTGGACCTAATGGGCCGGATAGCTTAATAAGTCTTTTTAATCTGTTTTAAAATTAATAAATAGTTTAATGGGCCTAATTTTGGCCATTTGAATAGCCCAAAGCCAAAACAACATATTACATAATATAAAAAACATATTAATACATTCCAAAACATATTAATACATAATAATAAGTTAATAACAAATCCATTCCAAAATATAAAAAACATATTAATACATTCCAAAATCCAAGCTCGTAAATAAAAGTTCACAATCAGTTAATAATAGTACACTACATAATAATACCTTTCCAAAAATAAATAGAATTGAGATGTTGCGTGGTTGTGTAAGAGAAAGAACACTAGAAATGTTAGGGTTTTTATTATTATTATTATTATTATTATTTATAGTTTTATATGGAGTTTAATCGGTTCAAACCGGTTTAAACCTAAAACTTTTTCGGTTTTCAATTTTTAAACCGGTTTAAACCGAATTAATTATACGAACCGAACCGAACACCCTTTTTTCGGTTCGGCGTGGTTCGGTGCGGTTCGGATCCGAACTTAGTGCCCACCCCTATGCATAGTTATGAACTTTATCAATAAACAAAATATTTTTTAAAAATGTATATATCAACAATTTTTTTTTAAGATAGTCGTAGATATTAATATTTTTTTAAGTCAGATTGAAAATCTCTTAATCCCATATACGGTTCCAAATATTCCCTTTTATAAGGCTCATACATTCAAGATATTTCCAAAAGTAAATTGGACCATCATTAAAAGAGAATTTGATTTTTAAAAAAAATATGATTTTTTTAAAAAAATTGGGTGTGATAATAATTTAAGAGCGTTTATAAATAAAATGTATTAAAATGAATATATTTATTTTAATGAGGGTACTATTGGCATTAGGATTGGGTCTTATAGTAATATTTATTTTTTAAATTTTAGATTTGAATGTATTTATAAAAATAGGTGTATTAATAAGTTTTATGGGTATCAATATCTATATCTAAGCTACGATGAGTTTTTTATTGTGAGATTACTAATAAGGAATGTAAATTTAAAGAATCAAATTCTATTGAAAATGAACGCCTGGTTTGTGCATTGGAGTAAACTTCTTATTTAAGAAATGCTATTTAATGTAATACAATCACGTGGCAGTGTAAGTGCGAAATGTATTTAATGTTAACACATTATTTAAATGATATTTAGGAGGTATATTCAATTAAGATTTCAAATGACTTTTAATGACTTTTATGAAATTAAAAAGTTTGGGTATATTCAATGTAGACTTTTAAATACTCTATAAAAGTTATGGGGTATTCAATACAGACTTTTATAGACTTTAAAAAAGTCTTTAAAAGTTATGTGGTATTCAATCAAGACTTTTTAACAGTCTATGAAAGTTATGAGGTATTCAAAATCTCAATGACTTTTAATGACTTTTAAATATCAATGACTTTTAATGACTTTTAGTTATAACAAATCTCACAATTTGTCTTTCATTCCTACCAAAGACTTTGAATGACTTTATAAAAAAAAAAATTCACTTTAGAAGAAAAACATAAAACTCTTTAAAAAACATTAATCATCAAACATATATTATATTTTCAAATAAAAGAACACACATTCTATACAAATTTTACAAATAAAATAAAATGAATAACTTTTAAAATGAATAAACATTATAAAAAAAATACAAACATTAACGATCTATACCAAAAAAAAATTAACTAAAAAATAATATAAAACAACTCTCCATAAGCTATGCAATTAAGGACGAAATTTTTTTTGTTTACCTATATTTTCAAAGCAACTAAACAACAACGAAACAAATCAAACGAACTTCATTTATGTTAATTAAAAGTAATAAAAGATAAAAACCACTACTCAATCATGCCAATATGCTATAATCAAAGTCATGTATGAACGTGACTCTATGTAATTATGATCAATATCAAACCACCCACTTTTAGGCGTGAATCTTGTTCAACAACTATGTGCGGTTTTTATGTTTTATCTTCAGTAACTTGAATTAATTTTGGGTAAATTTTTTATACTCATTGACATACTTTCATAGAGACTTGTAAACGTTAATATTATTGTCGATTTACTACATTTATTCTAAAAGAAAATTTATAATATTTTGGCTAATTATAAATAAAATAAAATTTTGACTAATTATTAAAAAAATTAGGTGTATAATATCTTTATGATGCAAAATATAATAAAACTACAAATAAAAAATTTAAAATCACATATATAGGCAAGAATGTTTTTGTCAAGTTTAATTAACAATGATTTTTTTATTCTTTTAAAAAATATATTTTTATTGATATGAGAAATCTATATAATTTTACTAAAACAAAGTATATATCATTTTTAAAAATCAATAAATGTATATAAATGTTTATGAAAGTCTCTGAAAGTCATTTGAAATGATAGTCTATGAAAGTCATTTAAAATGAAAGTCTATGAAAGTTTTTCATAATTATGTAAAGTCTATAAAAGTTCATAAAAGTCCATAAAAGTCTATGAAATCTGTAAAAGTCATCCACTTAAAAAAGTCATTAAAAATCTTTTGAAATCCTAATTGAATACACCCTCCTTAATGTTAGAGTAGTGCTATTGACACACCCATATCAGTCAATTTATATCTCATTTTTTTTAAAATTTTGATTTAATTAAATACAATTAAATATTTTTTTTTTTATTTATTTCCAAAACTACCCTCTTTATTTATTTTTCAAACTTAAAACACTTCATCTCTGATCTCTCTATCTTTGATCTCTGTGTACGTCTCTCTTTCACCTCTATCGAATGATTATTTCAACACAACGATTGTTTCTAGATGCTTGATATCATTCTCAAACAATTCTTGCAAATGCTTGATATCATTCTTATACAATTCTTCAATATGTTTGATATCTTTATCAGAATCTTCCATAATATTTTGTATGTGTTAAGAAGCAAATTTTAGAGTTTAAAAGTTAAGAAATTTTGTTTTTTCAAGAAACGGATTACAAGAATTTTGATAAAGGAAAAAAAATACTATATAATTCAAAAAGTGAGACATAAATTACAAATAGACTGGTAGGAGTGTGCGAATTGCACCACTCTTAATGTTAATATCTCAAAAAACTATAAATTAAAAAAAAAACCCTTTTTATCAATAAAGACACAATCCGGGAGGATAGACTTGAAAGTTAAAAGAAATAATTTTACATCATATTAAATTAGAATTAAGTTAAAAGTCAGGATATTTTACTTTTTATTTTAAGTTATTTTTTGATATTTTTAAGCTGTTTGACCACTTAAAAAAAACAAAACAATTTGAAGAGTTCAATTCAGACCCATTAAGTTTTAAGTAAAAAAAACAAATGACCCCCAAAACTATATATATTTATATATATATATATATATATATATATATATATATATATATATATATAACCTTTAATCAATAAAGACACAATCTCAAAGAAATTGGAATGAGATGGTTTGCACACTAATGTGTAGTTAGTACCAACCACTAGGGGGTGGGCATCCAAACCGCCAAACCAATCAACCCACTCAAATCAAACATATTTAAGGGGTTGGTTTGGTGTTGTTACAGGAAAAAAAAAATCGATTGGGTTATTTTTTAGTAACCCAATTGGTTCGGGTTGGTTTGTGGGTTGTGTTCTATCAATCCGTATAACCCAACCCAAACCATTACATACTTATATATAGACATGACCGCGGTTCGGTTCAAATCGTGGAACCGAACCATAACCTTGGGAAAAAAACCGAAACCGGACTGGAATCGCGAGCCTTAAGGTTCCGGTTCCGGTTCCGGTTTCGGTTTCTTAAAAAAAACGGACTGAAACCCGCGGTTCTGTTTCGGTTTATGAACCGTTGGTTCCAGACATTTTTTATTTTTTTACTTTTTTTTTCACTATTTTTTTATGATCTCTCTCTATCTCTCTTCTCTCTTCTCTCTTCTCTCTTCCTTTCTTTCATTCTTCTTTCCAGAATTCCAGAATCCCATTCCCCAGATCCATCTTCCATAGTTCCATTCTTACATCCTCGATCCACAGATCAGTTGTCAGTCAACCGATTCCATCCACATCCAAAATCCACAGATCAATTCGATCTCTCTCTCTTCCATAGATCTACATCGATTCCATCGATGATCGATCCACAAACGAAGAAGATGAGACGAAGATGAAAGAAGAAAGAAGAAAGAAGAAAGAAGAAAGAAGAAGAATGACGCAGCGGTGTATGGCGAAAATAAGAATGATCACTTCGTCGAACCCTGAGGCACACTCAGACGAACCTTAACGTAGCGACCGGTAGTTACCCAAGCATGGACCGCCATGCAGGGGCCATCATTCCCTAATCTTCGTTAGAAAATGGTGCTCTCGAATCCTCAAAGAGCATGTCGAATCCACGATAGATAAATGTTCCAAAGGAACGATTTTATTAAAATCAATCAAAAGTTTAAAAGTTACAATAATTGGAATTAATAATACTATTTATAATAAACTAATCCTAATACGACCCGAATACGATATTCCTAAATAAAGACTAAAACAGGAAAATATCAAAACTAATCAGAATCTGTTACAATTCATGACTCCTAACTTGACCGGAAAACAAAGATCAAATCTTACCCAAAAGGTAAGTTTGATTTATTTCCAAAACATAAATTTAATTCCTAATCAAACTAAAATAAATAAACTTGCTAAATAAGAAAAAACCCAAATTAAAGAAATTGTCCTACATCAAAGAAGAAGAAGAAAGAAGAAATAATAAGATGGTGGCCGGAAGAAAAAGATGGTGATGGTGGACCATGGTGGTGATTTGTGATTTGGGGTTGAGATGGTGGACGATGGTGGGTGATTTGTGATTTGGGGTTGAGATGGTGATGGTGGACTATGGTGGGTGATTTGTTATTTGGGGTTGATTTGTGTGTGTGTACTCTGTGTGTGTGAGAGAGAAAGAGATGAAATGATTTGAGAAGATCTGGGTTTGGGGAGATTTGGGTTTGATGTATATAATTAGAGATTTTGTGATTTGGGTAGACATGTGGAATATGGGTTGTGGAGATTGAAGATTTGAGTTCACTGATAATCTGATATTTCATATTAGGTAAAAAAAAACAGAGAGGACCGAACCGTCGGAACCGGTTGAACAGGAATCGGAACCAGAATCCCCTTCAGACTGTTCCGGTTTCGGTTCCAGTTTCTGTTCCAGGAGGATTTGGAATCGAACCGAAACCGGAATCGAACCGCGGTCATGTCTACTTATATATATATATATATATTAATTAATTAAATTATCATATAAAAAATTAAAGTTAATCAAATTTTATATTATATTTATTTTCAAGGTTACGGCTTCCCCATTCTAAGTTCTAACCCCCTTTATTTATTCTTAAAATTATTTCATATTATCCGAAGTAGTTGGCACTGAACAAATTTATAGAAGATAAGTAAATTTTTTTATTGTTTCGTACAAAAAAGCATTAAGCAATACAATTTTTTTTTATAAGTTTTATACGTTTTACACTTGAATTTTTTTTTTAACTATTATTGTTAATCAGTTATGCACCTGGGTTAAATTTAGTATTATTGTTTATTATATTGATAATGAGCTTATTATATTTGTTTAAAAAAATAATAATATAACTATTTTCTTAAACCGTCAAATCAAACTGATTTTTATTGGTTTGGATTGGTTTGTAAAAAAGTAAACCGATTAAATAATGGTTTGGTGTGGATGTTGTCTAACCCAACCCAACCCAATCCAACCCATCCCACTCTCAGAGATTTCCAAAAGCGATCGACTAAAGTGGAGTGCAACGTGATTAAATAATGTTCACTGATGACAACATCACACAAAATACTATATATATAGTATATATATATATATTGTATGTATAAACAAACTCTCAAAAAAAAGACATTAGTAACAAGTTCTGTCAGTGAGATTGATTGAAAATTTGTTACACAGAAAGGGGACTTCCACATATTCCAGCTCTGCTTTTATTTTTCTCGGGGAAGACCTCTTCTTTCTTCGCATTTTCAGGTTTGTGTGTGAACTGTGAAGTGTGATTTCATCTCCAATGCTTCTTTTTTATTGTTTCTGTTTGTTTCCCCAGAAAATGTAACACCCCATATTACGATTGCTTCTTCTGGTGCAGACCCTTGTTGGGTTGAGCCTCTTTTGTTACATTTTTTATTGTTTTAGGATTCGTTTCCTAGTGCTCTGTTTTTTTTTTTTGATGGAGTACATGACATGGGGTTTCATTTTCTTGCATGCACCAACTCAACTTTAACTCAACTTTAACTTTTCTGATCAATCAGAATTAGTGGCTATGGCGACGTCCTCAACCGGGCAACCACAGTTCATTGCTAGCACTGGTGGAAACCGGAGCTCTTCGAATGCACCACTGATTGAAAACACAGAAAATGACCAAATTGTTGTGCCTGATGTGAGTTTTTTTATTCTATATCTTATCATAACTTGTTGTATCTTATGTGTTTGTTTGTATATTGAATACATACTGTTAAATGACAATGGTTTCGTTGAACTTTATATTGCGTGTTTTCTAAGGCCTATGATCATTTGAGAAACATGGCCGTGTTGCCTCTGTGTTTGATGGAATGGGGCAATGAGAGAGATGAGTTAGAAAAGTCAGTTTCATGATAAATACATGCTGTGAATTAATATCAACCTTATTCGTGTTTTTTAGTAATCGAATATTGTTTACATTAGAACAATTGGCTTTGAAATCGGCTGTAACAATCAAATCTGCTGAATGTTCTTTTCCAAAGTTTGGATCGTTTTCAACTTTATGATTAATACTTTCTGAAACCATCTTGATGTGGTTTAGAGAGACTGTATATTGGATTGCTTTGTGGCTATATATTTTCAAGCCACGATGTTTTCTAGTGGTGGAGTTTTTGAAATTTCAAGTATGCATCCAAAGAATTGTATCCGCATGTTTAGTCGTTGTAGATAATTTTTTGGCTATACAACTGGACCATTACCAAGTTTCTTGTTTCGTTTCAAAGGAAATGCTATGGCTGGAACCCTTCAAAGTCTTTCAAGTATTGTAGGCTTGTGGAAATTAAAACCTCTATGTGGTCCCTCGATCTTAAAAGATTATGTAGACAAAATAAATCAAGTTCCTTACGAGAGAGAGATGTTTTTAAAGATTATTGAATTAGTAAAACAGGCGGAAGAAGGCTGTTTGGTCAAAAGAGGTGGCTATTAGATAAGTGTGCATCATTAGAGGAAGTAATTATCATATTTTAATGTTGTTACATTCAAAACTTCTTTGGATGGAAAGACTATATTTTTTGTACGAAAGACTATAATATTTTTACAAAGAGAAATAAGATAGAAAGTGAAGAAACTCTTGCAATTGGTTTAAATAGCTTGTTATAACTTATAAGCAACATAGCTAAATTTGGTTGTCTTTGAATCCGATATTGATTTTTTTTCTGGTCGTTTATTCACCATTCAAGCTAAGATGGTTTTCACAAATAAGAATGATAAGTATTATACAATGATCAAAAGCAAGTTTTATACATTTCTAATATGTTGTTTTCCTATGTATTAATTTTACTCTACTGTTGTAACCTCCATGCATCCTTGTAATTATTATGACGTCTGGTTTGTCCTAGATAGAGGAAAAGAAGTAAATAGCAGAGAAATGATACGAAAAGAATTGAAGGACTGGGAAATTTAATGGCGGGTTGATTCGTAGGAGTTTGGCTGACTAATTGATTGACTAGTTGCTTAAACTTTGACCTTCATTGAAAAATATTGATGTTCTTTATAAATGAGATCATTTTAGGTGACATGGGCCTCAATTTGGAAATTTCACCCTTAGCATTCTTCAATGAGTTTCTTAAGACTATCAGTATGAAAATTTTGCTTTATTGATTGATAGTGGATTTACTGCATTAAGTCTTTGTGATTGAATTGGGTATTGAATTGAGCTTGATATCTGATCTTTTGCATCGTATTTTTGCAGAAGAAAAGCTGGAAAAATTTATTTGCTTACATGGGTCCTGGATTTCTTGTTTCCATTGCATACATAGATCCTGGAAATTGTAAGAGCAGTGATTTTCTTTTCCCTTCTTTGCAATCCAGATTACAAAGTTCCTAATCATATATACCTTCTTTATATTTTGTGGCTAATTTACAGTTGAAACGGATCTGCAGTCAGGAGCACAGTACAAGTATGGGGTGAGTATGTTAGTTATATTTGAACAGAACTACTCGTTTGCCTTCAAAACTTTCTTATGTGATGCTTCAAAAGAAATAAAAGTCTATAACTTGTTAAAATTAGCATATATAGAGATATTGTTCCAATAGAATCTCACAAAAGAAATAAAAGTCTATAACTTGTTAAAATTAGCATATATAGAGATATTGTTCCCATAAAATCTCACATTCAGTAAATAGTTTTATGAATCTTCAACATTAACAATCACTAGATTAGTTATTGGTTTATTGGATCGTTTTTTTCCCCCAATATCTTTTCACCAAAGAAAAAATTGATATGGTGTAAATGGTTATATTATGAGGTCTACTTTGTTCCATATGTTCTGGTTTCATTTATATCTTAGTGGAACTACTAAATGAAAATATTTTCTTGAGTTGTACAATGTCCAATCACCGACAGAGATTAAGGTATGTTTGGAAAAGTTACATTAATTCCCTCACATGGATATACTTGGAGTTTGCTTTTTTATCTTTCACATCATTTATTATTTTTTGAGGGACTTTCTTCTTTTATTTCAGTTACTTTGGATCATATTAGTGGCTTCATGTGCTGCACTAGTTATCCAGTCTCTAGCAGCTAATCTCGGGGTTGTCACGGGTATGTGAGGTTTAAATGTAGCTGTATTTGCTATAAATATTTCTGTCATTATATTATTATTCATACAACTCGTTACTCAAAATTCTTTTTGTTGCTTGTAGGAAAACATTTAGCAGAGCACTGTAGGAATGAATATCCTAAAGGGCCCAACTTTGTCTTATGGGTTCTTGCCGAAATTGCTATAGTCGCATGCGACATACCTGAAGGTAAGAGTGTCTCTGGTTTGCTTGGAATCAAATAATTTGATGTGAATCAAATAATTTGATGTTTTCATTTCCATTGCAAGGGAATCTATAAAGGTACTCTTGCAATTCAGCCCACATCACAATGTGATTTATTCCTTGCTGAGTCAGGTGCTCGACTCTTGAATACTTCTTGTAGTTGTGGACTGGGATTGCCAAGCTCTAAGATTACTATTGAAGATTTATCTTCTTTATTTTTATGCTTTTCTTTTTGTCTTAATTTTTTTCTGATTTCATGCTGGAGATACTTGCCATTATAGAAATCACTGACCTCAAACGAAACAAGCTTACTTTGATGCTTAGACAAAAAATGAAACTGTTGTTATTGGCCATAATAGCATATATAAACTTATTTTGCATATATGCATATATCCGCATTTGTGTATGCATATGACAGAATGAATCTGATGCTTACTTTCTTGTGGCATTTTTCTTTAAAAATATTCCTGATACCTGCTGTTCATAATATACTTATGATTGATTCTTCTAATTCCAGTGATTGGAACGGCCTTTGCATTGAATATGCTCTTCCAAATTCCAATTTGGATTGGTGTTCTTCTAACTGGGTTCAGTACATTGGTTCTTCTAGCGTTGCAGCAATATGGGGTATCTAAACATCTTTTCTACATGCTATACATCTTTAGGCAACTACCATTGAATGTTTTATTGAATCTATATCTGTAAAATGAAATTAATTTATTGGCTTTTACATGCACCCAAAAGAGATATGTGGTTCCATTTGATTAAGACTGCAAATAATTGAAATCAACTTGATCTTTCATGTCTTTGTCTTACAGGTTAGGAAGCTTGAATTTTTTATTGCTTTTCTTGTCCTTACAATTGCCGCATGCTTTTTTGCGGAGCTTGGCTATGCAAAGCCCGATGCCAAAGAAGTTTTGTATGGACTTTTTGTTCCCCAACTCAAAGGAAATGGAGCTACTGGTCTTGCAATTTCACTTCTTGGTGCTATGGTCATGCCGTAGGTTTCTTTCTCTCTTCCAACTATTGAATGGTTCATCCTATTTGATATTTCTCACCTTTTGTTGTCCTTCATGTCTTGTTGGCTGCTGCAGACACAATCTCTTTCTCCACTCAGCTTTGGTGCTTTCTAGGAAGATTCCGAGATCCGTTCAAGGCATCAGGGTGAAATTTCACTTTTAGTTTACTAGTGATGAAAGATTTACCTTTAGTGCTTCATATGTCATTGATGTTAAATAAATCACTTCTGTAAGAAGAAAAATGCCATTAATCTCTAGTCACTCTTCTAGTCCAGTTACTTTTAAAAACTTCATTACTAAATTAGTAAAGCTCATTGATAATCAAATGATAATATCAATTAACATGGTAATGATGTTCGTGTACTGCACTAATGAGCACTGCTGATGAGTACTAATGAGCATTGCTGATGCTATTCTTTGTTCACAGGAGGCTTGCAGATTTTATATGATCGAAAGTGGCTTTGCTTTAATGGTGGCTTTTCTCATTAATGTGTCAATTATTTCTGTAAGTGGTGCAGTTTGCAATTCCTCAAATACAACTCCAGAAGATGAGGCCAGCTGCAAGGACTTGGACTTAAACAAAGCTTCCTTTTTGCTAAGAGTATGTGATCTGACTACACTTCTTCAATATTTCAATTGTCCTTTCGATCCTGGCTTTGCAGATAATACTTCTATTCTGAGTAGTGATTTTCTATCTATTTGTCTACAGAATGTTTTAGGCAGTTGGAGTTCGAAACTTTTTGCAATTGCTTTGTTGGCATCAGGCCAGAGTTCCACTATAACAGGAACTTATGCTGGGCAATATGTTATGCAGGTAATCTGTTAACTGATTCAGGTTATAGTATCTTGAAAATCTTCTTGTCTTTCCAAGGATAATATTACCATCACTCCCTTACAAATCCTTTCTATAGATTCTTGGAACAGAACTATCTTAAAGTCAAATATAGTCTTGTTTCTAGACGTTTCAGGATTTGAACGTACTGAGCATAAGTGTTGTCTCTTATTTATTCTGAAATGGATAATAATCTGGTAATTGAATCACATGTTTAGTCGTCCTTCTTATGCTTCTGTAACTTTGTGGTTTTTTTGTTGGTGACCTAACTGTAATTGGAGAATTTAAATGTTTCTTAATCAACTTAGCATTCTGATAAGAGTTAAAGTTCAAACCATGTAGATATTTTAATTGATGTGCTTGCCTATGGCTCGTGTAAAGATGTGAGTTTGTTGCTTTACATTAGATTCCCTTAACACATCTTGGTTCCTGATTTACTTGATAATTCTTAAATTGTAGGGCTTCCTAGACTTACGATTGAAACCATGGCTTCGGAACTTCTTAACTCGATCCTTGGCAATAGTCCCTAGTTTAATTGTTGCATTGATTGGTGGCTCTGCTGGGGCTGGAAGACTGATTATTATTGCATCGGTAAGTGATACAGATCTTAGCAACAATCTTGATTTTTCAAAAGGAAAACACGATATATTGGAAATATAAGGCAGTTACAAATCGTCTATTATATCATATATAATTATAAAGCATAATTAAATAGGTGCCATTTAGCTATTACAGCAAACTTACCTTTGATATTTGCTTTGACAGATGATTCTATCATTTGAGCTTCCTTTTGCTCTCATTCCGCTTCTCAAGTTTACTAGCAGCAAGGTCAAGATGGGGGCATATGCCAATTCACCCATGGTAAATCTTTATTTCGTTTGATGGTATATTGTTGTCGTATGATTATCTTATTCTGACAATCACATGACTAACCATTTATGTCATATTGATATGATAATATATCCCATTGAACTTTAAAAATTTTAGATAACTTACCGCATATCAAACTTTCTTGTTAATGTGTGAATCAATATCTAGAATATAATCGCTAGAGGGCTGATATTTTTCGGATTTATATCTCTCTCTTCATAGATTACAGCTATCACATGGATCATCGGTACCCTGATAATGGTGATCAACATATACTATCTAGCAACCAGCTTCATCAAATTTCTTTTCCAAGGCCGTTTAGAAGTGGTGGAAGCTGTGTTCTTAGGGATATTGGGAATTTCGGGGATGGCAGTGTATTTGGCTGGAATAGTTTACTTGGTCTTGCGAAAAAACAAGGAGGCTACACATCTTTTGGCGCTAACTACACTGGAAAGTCAGATGGCAAACGAGCCCGGTAATGCATCAATGTACAGTCTCCCTAGAGAAGACATAGTAAGCATGCAGTTACCTCAGACAAGAGGAACCAGTAGATGTCGACTAGTTGATGGTAGGAGATGCTAGGGTTAGAATAAATTTTAGGAAGCTAACTCTGAGGAAGATGTTAATTTCGATAGTTTCCAACTATATTACAATGAAAATCTATATTCCCTAGGTTTTTTTTTTTTTTTTTTGGCTTGAATCTGTGTTCTGCTTCAAAGTTCTTTTGCAATTTTAGCTAGTTTGAAACAATGAAGTCGGATCAGGCAAGCTATAGACATGTAAATTGGGTCGGACCTAGGCCAACATGATTTTGTACAAACACGGCACGGTACAAACCCGATATAATACACAAAATGATGTAATATGCTCGTTCCAATGAAACATTGTTCCTTAATTTTTGGTTCAAGTGTTATCTAACATGTTTTAGAGCCGGTTTTCAGTTCTTTCAACTAATTACATAGAAAAAAAAAAGTAAAATTGAACTTATTAAAATTTAAAATGCAATTAATTAAGTTGAATTGTAGAAAGAAACAGTATAAATAAGAAATTAACCCCAATAAACATATATATATATATCCAAATAGTAATTAAACAATAACCATAAAACTTTTCGAAATAAGAAATTAACCCCAAAACCACCACCAAATCCCTTCATCTCTCTCTCACTCGTTCAACACCACCACCAACACCAAAAACCAAACGACCGAACCACCGCCACCACCACTTAACCCTCTCTCGAGATCTCATATCTCTTTCTCTCTATTGATCCCGATCTCTCTCTCTCTCTCGATCAACCAAACCCACGGATTCAACGGGTTTTTGTTTTTTTTGTCCGGTGGCCAATTCAATTGGTTCTTGGTTTGGTGATGGTGGATGGGTGATTTGCGATTCACTGGGTGTGGTGGTTGATTTTAGTGGTAGGATGGGCTTATGTGTTGGATTTTTGTGGTATGAGGGTTTGGTGATTCTATGGAAATTTTGAAGGATTTGATGGAGAGGTTAACGTGCGCGTGAGAGGCTGGAATGGGTGGAAAACAGACCGGTCGACCTTCTGGGTAGAAAAATGTCGAAAACGAGGCCAAAAACGGTGTAGAACAGTTGAGTTGCATGTCGGGTCAACAATCGGGTCCGAGTCGAGCACTCGTAGGTCGACGGGTCGCTGGCTGAAGAAGACGACTTGACGTCACGCTGATGTCATGATGATGCTGTATGGTATGCTCAGTAATGTTTAGGATGCGCTCAGTGGCCCAAGTTGGCTTGTTTCAGGGTGCGATTGGATTTGGGTTGAGGTGGGCTCAGTGGCCTAAGTTGGCTTGTTTCAGGGTGCACTTGGATCTGGGCTGGGATGAGCTTAGTAGGCCCAACAACCCACTTAATGAAGGGCATAAAAGTCTTTTCACAGGTGCCAAGGGCAGCAGAGGTCATTTTGCCCTCTGACTTTGTCATTTAACGGAAACCGTTACAGAAGGATTAAACTTAATAATTCTTAAAACTAGTAGATCCAAACTCAGATAAACGTAAATTAGAGGGACTAAAATCTTAATATCCCCATATTTTAAGTCAACCAATTGTAACAATTTTCCAAAAAAGCAGCGGGGACTAAAGTCTAAAGCTAGGTCAGCTATTGCTTTCTACACTTGTACTTGTATTTTTTCTGATTTTTGTCTGCTACTATGACATTATATGACTTTATAACACCAAGTTGGTACTTGGTAGGAGATAATGGTTTTTTATTTTTGTCTTGTACGAAGGAAGAAAACAAGATTATCAATTAAATAATTTTGGGTAAATTATACCGATCCTTTAAGGTTTGGACAAGTTTCTTTATTATACACTAACATCATCAAAACTTAAATTTGATTTTAAAAATATCTAAAATGCCTCTAGGTATATTATTTTATACTTTATTTTTTTATTTTTTAGTCCAAAAACTTTATAAACTTTAATAAAAATAAAAAAATTAAATAAAAAATATGATTAATTAAATAAATATATAGTTTTAAAAATTAAATAAATAAATAGTTAAAAAAATTAATTAAATAAATAATTAAAAAAATCAAATAAAAATAGTTTTAAAAAATCAAATAAATAAACAGTTTTAAAAAATTAAATAAATAAATAGATTTTAAAAATAAATAAATAAATGAAAAAATTAAAAACATTAATTTTTTTAAGGATATCCATTAATAGAGACAAGAAAAGCTCTAAATATCCAAACTTATTTATTTTTATTTTTTAAACTATTTTTTAGAATATTTAATTTATTTTTATTTTTTAAACTATTTATTTATTTATTTATTTAATTTTTTTAAACTATTTATTTATTTTAAACTATTTATTTTTATATTTTATTAAATTTTTTGGTTAAAAGGTAAAAAAAAAAGTATAAAATAATATAACCAGATGCATTTTAGGTATTTTAAAATTAAATTTAAGTCGAAACTTTTCCATCTAAGTGTAACTTGCTCAAACCTCAAGAGGTTCAGTACAATTTTCTCAATAATTTTTGTATTCCTACATTATGCAGCAGTCTCTAGAAATTACACAATTCCACCAAATATGACTTTAATTTTGTGAACATTGATAATTCTTTCCTATTTCGCAAATCACAACCACAACTTGCAACTAAACAACACCAATATTTTGAAATTTTTCAAAAGGTTTACTTTGATGGAATGGGTCAGCTTTTGAGTCAACCTTTTATCAAAAAATAATCTAAAAACAACACCAATAATGTTCTTGCGTACTCAACTTTTATGCTTACTCGATTCTTATTTTTTTTGTTATGAATTGGATTATGAAATTATAATAAAATTTCTTTGGTTGTTGTTGAATTTTTTACTTGCATAGAATTAATGCTCTCGCCGTCCAAAGGATTTCTTTGAATTTTATATTCTCCATACACCATATTTGTCTATGTTTGGTTTACTAATTAGTTTGATGTGGAAATTATGATATCAGTTGTGACTTGTGAATGGAATAAGTTCAATGATGAATTGATGATACCCTCGCAAGATCAGTACCGATTATCTAGTTTGTGATACAAAGTTTTATATTTTAACTAAAAATTTATATCTCCAATAATGTAGTTAAAACTAATTTAATACAGATCGACTCTTGTAGATTTAATTGAAATGTTCAAGTGCAGGCAGTTTATATGATTTTACAATCTGAACAATTGATTGCACAACCTTGCTTAGAACAAGTAATCATTTAACCTAGAGAGCCAATCTAGCTTGCAACCTAGACAAACATGTTGCGTTGTACATTCCATACATAAATAAAATAATGACTTTTTCACTTGAGTAGTTTCTGATTAACTTTTGATATATAATTAACATCATGAAAATAATTATAGAATTAATTTGTGTACAATAATCCCAACCACTCACATTTATACTCATTTTGGTGCTTTTTTACTTGTAAGGCATTAATTTTCAAAGTAGAGGTTATTAAGTTGGAATTTCTGACTTATTTTGTTTTTCGTAAATATTTAAGTGGATCGTAATCTTCAAAATGGTAGTAGGTTGCAACTTTGTTCCTAAGGTCACAATAATAAAGTGTTTTACTTAAATCAATGTTTTTATAATTCTTTATGACATTATTTACAGTTTTTCTTTCTAAAAATGATATTATTTCTTCTATTGTATTTATCTCTGATCCTGAATTTGTACTACTGCTTAACAAAATGTTAGAAGTAGGATTTAAGAAAGTTCAGAAGAAAAACTTATATAACGAAGGAATTTTAGATAGTCTTAGAAGTAGCTTATATGTTTACAAAGACGAATTTACAATTGCTTGTAGTAAACAATAGAGAAGAAGTTACATTAATTAGCCTGTAAAGTGCTAAAGAGCTAAAAAATAATGGATATTCAGCAATACATTTAAGCTAGTAGTATACAACAATTAAAAAATAATAATATCATAGATTCAAAATACCAGCTCTATCTATACTATTAATATTAACCGTATTCATATATCAAAGATACGTAAAACAAGAAGTCTTAAAAACCTTAATCCTGCTAATCTTAGCTTTTCGAGAAGTAAGCTTTCTCTAATTAATTGTCGATTTCTAATTACTAATAAACAAAAAATTCTTTCCGTTTATTAAAATTCTAATTGATCTAGGAATATAACAAATTCTTCTATTGGTCTGACAAAACAAATATTAAGTAAGCGGTTGTAAAGATTATAATTACTCATTTCTTTTTCTTTTTCTACTTAAAGCTTTCAAACATTTTATAATACCATCTATAAAACTTAAAATTGTTATATTAGTTTCAAATTCATCTAACTCTAGCTTTCTAGTTTCATCATTTTTCATATATTCTCTCCATCCTAAATATACTTACTTTTCATTGTATCCTAACGTACTTTCAAGGTATACTAACTTATATTTGTAATCTACTATTTTACTTAATGCTTCTATAGAATGTCTAATCAAATTTCATTTCCATTTATTAAATATGGATTTTCCATTCACTGTGTCTATGGCCCTGTAAACTCAAAATTAATGTATCTTTAGCCTCTGGCTCTTTTCTCCAATTTTTTAATTTTGTTTTAACTTTGTAAATTCTTTCTTTATCTTTATAATCTTTATAACTTTCTTTCGAATCATGTATTCCTCTTTTTGCTAAATAATTATCTATTCTAGATTTTGGTAGAACCTCTACATCAGGGATCCTACCACTTTTACTTTTGGGCCTAAGATGTCTTTTATATCTACTTTTGGTTTTGATAAACTTTCTTTACTTTCAACAACTACTAAATGATAATACACTAAGAAATAGCTATAAACTCCCTAATAAAGACGAATTAGTAAATTGTATACAAAAAATATTTATAATCTCAAAGCCATATTAAGTGGTGTTAAATTAGCAGAAAAACATTGAAATGAAACTTTGAAAGCTATAAGTAGAAAAAGAAAAAGAAAAAGAAATGAGTAATTATAATCTTTACAACTGCTTACTTAATATTTGATTTGCCAGACCAAGACCAATAGAAGAATTTGTTATATTCCTAGACCAATTAGAATTTTACGAAACCGAAAGAATTTTTTGTTTATTAGTAATTAGAAATCGACAATTAATTAGAGAAAGCTTAGTTCCCGGTATTTCTACGCTTTGAGCTAAAAACTTTTGTATTTTTAGAAAACACTTCAAACTATCATTTTTAGCATAGCCAAAATGGTTTGCTTTAGTTCATTATGTAGATTTTTTACCACTTTATATATATTTTTTGCTTGATCCCTAATTATGGTAATATTTATAATATCAATAAGCCTTTTAGAAATAACCACCTTGTCTTTATTACTATATATTCTTTTGCTTTTCATGCTTTTGAATGTCTTTTTGCTTTTCATCTATCATATCAAGCTTCTGGATCTGATCAGTTAACTGTTCAGCTTCATCTAACTTTTGCTTTAAGACTTCATTTTTTACTTGTAGCTTTTTTAAAAGCTCACTCATTGTTGCTTTGCAACTTTCTAATTCTTCAGAATTTTTATTTTTTACTTCATTGATTCTTTTAAAATGATTCATATAGACAATCTTTAAAAGGTTTATTAATTAACCTTAGATTGAAGTCCATTTTTACTCAAACATATAAAAGCTTTTGGATAATAATACCCACATTAGACTCATGTCATTTATGGAAGAGGGGTAATGCGTAAGCAAAAAATCTTCCCCTTAATAAAGCTAAATTTATTTATTCAAGTCGTCATGAACAAGTGTGTGTTTTTTATTTATTAATGAAGCACTTTTCAGCCACAAGGCAAATGTGGTAATGCAAATGATTACTTTTGATTTTGTTTTGTCAAATTATAACATTATTAATTTCATGTGATTTAAATGATCTTTTGACTTGTAGACCTCCCACACTGACCCGATCATGACTCTAAGAGAAAAGATGGAACAACTAATTAATTAACCAACAACAATATTTTTGATGATCACAATTCACAAGGACATGTTGTGATAAAAATACTAGTAATTAAATAGAAAGCACTTCCATGGAAGAAGCTTCTCAACACCTTTTGACTTCATATATATATATATATATATATATATATATATATATGACATATACACTACTTCTTACCTTACAAACTAAAGTTAGATAAAATTGTGTGAAAATATTGATTGTTGACAGAGACATATCCAACCTAAGTACCTTACACAACCAAGGACATACATGGACACCTATGGCCCGTTTGTTTGACAAAATGGGATAGGATAGGCTTATTTTTAAGCCATTTCCCACTTTTGGCTCACCGTCGGGATAGGATAAAAATAATCTATCTTCTCATATTATCCCATTACGGTGGGGGATAAATTTCTTTCCCATCTTCTTTATTACACACAGATCCTAAATAAAAATACACCCCTCTAACTCAGATCATCGTCATAAAACATATCTTCACTCTTCGATCTGCTACAAAAAACGACCAATAATCATCATATATAAAACATTTAATTATCATATTCAAATATGCCAAAGTAATACAGATCATGATAGAGCATTTTTGTATTGAACAAAAGAGAACTGAGAAAAACTCAAAAACACCGGTATAACAAACAAGACAACAACAAAGCAAAGAAACAAAAATGACGCTCAGCTGGGCAAAGCCTTGGCGTCCCTGAAACAAACATCACAAACAAATCAAAGTCAAAATCAAAAGTTACCAACATATGCTCACAAAAAAAAATAATAAGAGAGCAGATCTTGGATTTTGAGAGAAAAATAAAGTTCAAATCTTTTAAGAAATTCGAAGAAGAATGGATATTGTGCTCTCTATATGAATTCATGGGTACTGCAACACAAATCATAAGTGCGTGTATTTCACTTTCTTGAGAAAAAAAAAAGTGATAACGGTTATGTAATTTTCTAAGAAGAAGAAGTTGAGAGAGAGGAGACTAAAATCTGGGTCTCCACATAAGAACAGATACATCTCTTTTTTAATTTCCTTTTCAATTCCTTTTTTTTTAATAAAATATTAACAACTTGAATGAAAATAACGAAACAACCCTTCATTTTGTTAAATTTAACTAAATTTGACTTACATAGGGAGGTGTATGTAATATTCTTTTCTATTTTTAATCATATCTTATGTTAAACCAAATACGGAAAACACTATAATTAATCTCATCCAATCCAATCCCACATCTTAAAAATAATCCAATCATATCCCACGTACCAAATGCACCCCTAAAATCATCTCTTCATGAACTTTCTTGGACAAAACTTACCCTACTGGGTGCCCCTCACCTTTGCTTTTAAATGAAAGGCTAAAATTCTCTTTACATATTTGCATGATAAAATCCAGACAGATTCATATAATTAAATGGATACAAATGCAGCTATTTAAAGAGTGAGTCACCAATTTAATAACTTGAGTTTTGATAGCACATAAAATGTGGATATGATAAAAAAAAACCCTTAAACACGTTCACAAAAATAAATTTTGTATTTTTTTTTTCTGAGACTTAATTTTATGTTCCCGAGACTTATTTTTGTATGGGTAATTACCAATTGGGTCCTGGACTTTTTTTTTTAAATTCCAAGTTGTTTGCGACTTTTACAAAAGTGACCAAATTGGTCCTTACATTTTTCCCAAGTGCCAAATCAGTCTCTCTAACTAAGTTCTATCCATCAACTTTAACTGTGTAGGGGTAAAATTGTATTTTATTCCTAAACAATATAATATTGACACATGCATCGTTTTTTTAACACATGCATCGTTTTTTAATTTCCTTTTCAATTCCTTTTTTTTAATAAAATATTAACAACTTGAATGAAAATAACTAAACAGCCCTTCATTTTGTTAAATTTAACTAAATTTGACTTACATAGGGTGGTGTATGTAATTTTCTCTTCTATTTTTAATCTTATCCCATGTTAAACCAAACACGGGAAACACTATAATTAATCTCATCAAATCCAATCTCACATCTTAAAAATAGTCCAACCATATCCCACATACCAAACGCACCCCTAAAATCATCTCTTCATGAACTTTCTTGTACAACACTTACCCTACTGGGTGCCTCTCACCATTGCTTTTAAATGAAAGGCTAAAATTCTCTTTCCATATTTGCATGGTAAAATCCAGACAGATTCATATAATTAATGGATACAAATGCCGCTCTTTAATGAGTGAGTCACCAATTTAATAACTTGAGTTTTAATAGCACATAAAGTGTAGATATGATAAAAAAACCCTTAAACACATGTTCACAAAAATAAATTTTGTGTTTTTTTTCTGAGACTTAATTTTGTGTTTCCGAGACTTATTTTTGTGTTTTTGAAACTTATTTTATAATTTTTAAGACTTATTAGGTATATTTACAATTGTCGAGACTTATTTGGTAAAAATGAATTTTTTTTTCTTAAAAAGATTGTTTATCTTCTTCATCGAGACCTCCATTGGAAGTCGATTTCAACCTCTAATGGAGGCCGATTTCGACATCCAATGGAGCTATGTTCTATCTTGATTGATGGAGGACATCCATTAGTCCTCTATCATTAGTCCTCCATCAATGGAGGTTTTTGAAAAAAAAAAACTAAAAATAGCAGAAACGTAATAAAGGAAGGATATGAGAGTATTTTAATCTATTGATGTCATTTTGTGTCATTTAAACTTAACTTAGAGTACGTTTGGGAGAGCTTCTCAAGTAGATCTTTTAGAAATAGATCTTTTAGAGGTAGAGCTTTTAAATGAAAGACGTTGGTCGTTTGATTGTCAATTAAAAAAGAGCTTTTTTAATAATAGAATTACCAAAATACTCTAGCAAATATTAAATTATAGGGTTATATTGGAGATTTTAGTGTTATTAAAAAAACTTCAAAAGATCTACTTGGAAAAACTTTAAATTTGGGTTTCTTCAAGTAGACGTAAAACAATTTTTTTAATCATCCTAAAAGCTCTACTGAGTGACAACCAAACGACACAAAAAAAATTGAAAAGAGTTTTTTTAATTAAAAAGCTCTTTTAGCCGGTAGACAAGCTCTTTCAAACGGGCCCTTATTAAACTAGTGATATTCTTAAAAATCATAACATTCGTAAAAAAATTTCTCCTGATTAAATATTTAAAATCTAAATTCATTATATGTGCATGTCCCTTAATATAATTAATTCATTAGAATAACTCTTCTAAAATTTGTCAAAAACCTTGTTAAAATTTTGATTTGAATTGTCTTTGGGGACCATATATATACATATCGTTGTTTATGATACGTACTTGTAACTTGTAAGAGCATCTCCCACCCATCTCTATATTCATCTCTCCAAGACCATTTAGAGATGGAGTTACTTCCACCCATCTCTAAATTGTTGTCTTCAACATAATTTTTTAGAGTTTCTACTCCATCTCTAAATTCTATCTCTAAATTTAGAGAAGCACTATTCCATCTCTAAATTCACTTTTCAATATTTTTTATTCAATTTATATCCTTTTACATTTTTCATTAAATTCAATTAATGTATAATAAATTTTAATTTATACATTATATTAACATAAAAATTATACCATTAGAAAAGTCTCATCTAGATCTTTAAAATGAGTCAAATATTGAATAATTTTTTATTTACCATACTTTATCATTTGTTCTTCATATTATTATTTTGTTATAATTTTCTCTAAAAAATTGATTTATGTTATAAAAATAAATATATTATTATATATCAATAATTATAAGTTAGTAATACAATAAAAACCGAAACATAGTATTGAAATAATAAATATTAATATTAAAAATTACAATAACATAAAAATATTAAAAAAGGATAAAAAAAAACTTAAATAATAACAACATAACATATGATAATGTCCAAGGACATTAATATTTTGGAAAGCCATCCAAATGACTTTCATATCCACCCGAATTGTGATTGTTTTTTTTATATCAACTAAATTTTTATAAAAGGTGAAGTAGACGGTGAAGTGGATGTTGAAGTAACCAGAGTAGCTATTTATAAAAATAAATAAATTGATGGGTGGTGTATTTAATTGGTTGAGAAAGTTTGATACGATAAATTAGTAACAAATGCTCCAAATAAATTAATTGATGGGTGGTGTATTTATTTATTAGTAAGATATTTATAAATTCATACACTAATAAAACATTATAATTTAAAAAAAATTAAAAAAAATACAAATGTTATTATAAATAATATTTATTAAAATTTAGTTGAACAATAATTTATTAAAGAAACTAAAAAAATAATAATAAAAATATAAGTTATTTGAGGATATAAATAGAAATAGGAATAAAAATAGAGATAAGAATAGACAGTATAGCGGAAGTGAAAATTTGTTAGAGATGGAATCTGAAAGAAATATTCATTTTCAAATCTATTTTATTGATAGAGATAGAGACGAGTGGAAGATACTCTAGGTTTCAATTAAGCTGTATTGAAGTTCAGTTCTCAACTACCATATTCTGTCTCTTCTATTGGAGAAAAACTTGGGTGCAACCGATGCACCACGCTAGAATCTGATGGTGGTGTATCGGTTCCACTCAGTAAGTGACACGTGTCATTAATTTAATTTTTTTTTTTCTCTATGCCTCCTCTTCTCTCGTTTCTCTCGTTCTCTCAATCTTCTCTCCATCTCCAATCTCAATCTCCCATCTCCACCTAAAAAATTTGAAAATTCAAAAGAGTTTGATTCGTCGTACTCGTTAATTTTTTTTTTTTCATTTTCAGTTTAAGCGAAGAATTAAGAGGAGGCAAATGATCTGTATAATTTTTGTATCAGAAGTTTCATTTTTGAGGCAATTAATTTGCTTCAGCTCTTGTATAAGATGTTTCAAATTGATCTGCCAAGATGTTTCATTTTGCCTGGTTGAATTAATTTTGAGGCAATTAATCAAGTATCAGATGTTTCATTTGTCAATTGCATATGTATATTTTTCATGTCAGAATCCCAAAGTGGGATGGCGAGAACCGACGATGGTGACCGAAAACGACGGGGTTTCATTTGTCAATCGCTAAGAACGCCGAACCCAGCAACCTCACCGCCGCCCGAAACCACCAACCCCTCCTACCACCAAAATCAAACCAAAAATCCCAGTTACAAACACCAAAAATCCCAACCGAAATCGACCCCAACCCCATCGAAATCCAAACAAACATTCAAATGCAAAAAATCAACAAAATCAATCACCATTACCACTACCACTACCAAACCGCCATCCATTCAAACCCAAAAGCCAAACCACCCACCACAAAACACCTTCAATCACAAACTTGGTCGGCGGCCAAACAAAACCCAAACCTAAACACAGCCGCCACCCCCCTCCTCTAAACAACCACAACCACAACCACAACCACAACCAAACTCTTTTGATTTTTCGAGAAAGAAAGAGAAACGAAAGAAGAGGAAGGGTAGAGGAAAAATTTAACAAAATAATAGTTAATTGAAGTTAGTGCCACGTGTCAATTATTGAGTGGAACCAATGCACCACCATTGGATTCTAGCGTGGTGCATCGGTTGCACCCAAGTTTTTTCCTTTTTTCCTTCTATTGCATTATCTAATTGGAATCTCTAATAAGTGATTCTAATTCATTGCCATATCCACGGAACCATATTAATCTATATAATTATATATATATATATATATATATATATATATATATATATAGTGAGTCTCTCATAAGGGATCATTTATTTTAATTTCGGTAAGGACCACCATGAAATCATATCGATTTGAATGAATTTTGATTTGAAATTTTTTTTTGTGGATGATAAGTTCATTGAAATCTACCTATGAATAAAATCTGAATTTTTTTCAAGTACTTAAACAATTTTTACCGATTTTTTTAAATACGAAGGCATCAGAAAAATAAACGAAATTCAAGAAAAATAGTTTGAGTACGTAATCTAATATTTTATTCATAGGTAGATTTCAATGAACTTATCATCTATAAAAAAAATTCAAATCAAAATTCATTCATATCGAAGTGATTTCATAGTAATCATTACCGAAATTAAAATAAGAGACCCCTTATGAGAGACCTACTCATATATATATATATATATAATTTGTTTTTTTAAGAAGAAAAATAATTATAAATAGATTAATATATATTAAAAACTGCTTCTCAAAATAAGAGTGAACATACTAATGTAGTTGATCACGTATTTTTTAAGGTACAACCGATTAATTATCTAGCCTGCAATTTGTATTTATATCATTACTATATATATATATATATATATATATATATATATATAATACTTCACTGGTCGTCTTGACTTGATAATTTCAGGACGTCCAACCACAGCCACACATCTACAGTGGGCCCACATCCCTACATGAAGGCCGGCTTTAGACAAAGTGAGGCCCTAGGCTCAATTGCACTATGATACTTTTTGTTTTTCAAATAAATTAATTTTATTCAAATGACAAGATTACAAAATACAAGTTAAAAGAAAAATTAAAATAAAAATAAAAACCAAAGTGAAATAGATCTAAAAATATAATTACAAAAATCAAAGTATTATGCTCTTCGGAAGGAAAAATCTTAAGATGAAGTTGGGTGTCTCATCGAAACTTGATATCCTCGCCTTCACTCCATCTTTTTGTTGACATGCTTGCAATGCATTCAAATACTCACTTAAAATTCACTTTTCTTGCTTTTTGAGATGCAAAATCATTTATCAAATTTTTGTATTCAAGTTTTGACACTAAATCTTTCTCAATAGAAATGATGGCCAATCCATTTAATCTTTCATGTGACATAGTTGACCGTAAAAATGATTTTATTAATTTCAATTTCGAAAAACTTCTCTCTACTGAAGCAACCGTAACAAGTATAGTTAACAATATTCTATAAGCAATCCAAACATTGGGAAATGAGTTAAATTTTTGTATAAAATTAAGAACTTTTAATGGTGTTTTTTTTTATCTTGGAAAACTTCCTTCAAAACTGTCAACTAACCATCAAGATCAAAAGATGTGTCTTGTTTCAAAAAACTTTCAAGCTTAAGACAATATGTTTTCAAACAATTATCATCTAAAGACTTCAATTTTTCCAAATCATGTAAAATTCCAAAGATATCTTCATATATTTTGAATTGCTCAAATCTACTCTCAAAAGAAGAAATAGCTTGATCAACCACATAAGTAAAATAATTAATTAGAAAATCTTCTTCTGGTAAATGTGTTACCTCATCATTATTACTTTCATCAAACTGTTTCTTTTTACGAATTATTCTTTTTTCACGAAATACAGGTTCTATATTCATCTGAATAGTTATTTCCTTATCTGAAATCAATGCTGTTGCAAATCCATTTTCTCTGTATTTCTTAAGAAATGCAAGAAGATTTTTCAATTGATAAATAGCAATATCAATTGCATGTCTTTGGCTTGTAAGGTTTTACTGACAATGTTAATAGCAAATAACAAATCATGCCAAATTATCATGCCCACCAAAATTCAAAGTTTTCAAGCTCATATATAGCCAAACTATTAGCTTCACTAACTGTTTTAGGATCATCAATGGTTTGTGCTAACTTAAGTAAAGCATCTCTTATTTTAGGAACTTGAAACCTAATTGCTTTAGCACTTTTAATGCGACTTTCCCAAAGAGTTTGTGACAATGGCTTAACAGTCAAACTAGGAATATGATCTTTTAAAATTTTCCATCTTTTTTGTAGAAGAGGAAAACACTGAATATATATGTTGTACCACTCCAAAAAATGTAATAGCTTTATGACAACAGCTAGCCATATCAGAAAGCAACAAATTAAGATTATCGCAATCACATGGAGTATAAAAGGCTCTAGAATTTATATGTTTTCATTTTATGTTAGACTCATTATCATATCATTGTCCCCTCACATCATCAATATTAAGCTCAAGATTTTTCAATACATTCATAAGCTCCTCAAAAATTCTTTTTCCTGATGTATCATCCACTTTCAAAAATTGTACAAAATATTCTTCTATTTTAATTGGAACCGATGAAACACCTACACATCTTAATATGAGAGACATTTGTTATTGATGACTTACATCAGGAGTACAATCAAGTATGACAAAAATATTTTGCTTGTTTAATTTTTGTCACAATTGTTCTTTTTATTTCACTTGATAACAAATCAATCAATTCATTTTGTATTTTATGACCAAGATAATGATCATGTATTTCCCTAGCTAGAATACGTCAAAAATGCTCTTGCATCACTGGATCAAATTTTGCAATCAATTCAATAAGACTTAAAAAATTCCCATTGCTATCTTCATAAATTTTTTCATTTGACTCTCGAAATGCCAAATTATTTTTTGTAAGAGTTTTCACAACAACAATAGTTCTCAACAATACATTTCTCCAATGTTCATTTTCTTTATTGATTTGATCCTGCAATTTTTTATCAATTGTTTTCTCTCTTTTTAATCGCATCTCTAATTCAATCCAAGCATTCATATTAATGATGTGCTCATTGGATGTTTCATGAATCTTGAGCTTAGCACTAAGATTTTTTTCAATCTCTACACCCGTCATTAACCAATTGAGAATTTAAATGCGATTTTGAAAACAACTTGCAACAAAAGCAAAAAACTTTATCTAATTCCTTCAAATAAACTAGCCATCTTCTATCATGTTTTTCTCCATTTGGTAATTTTCTAGTGCAATGCGTAGTCGAAAAATGTCTAGAGTTCTTATCTTTTGGAAAATCTTGATTGCTAATGGTATCTCTAATAGGTCCCTTTTCAACAATTAAATCTCACAAGTTAGAATTATTATTTTTCCATTTTCCTGGATCATATAAATATAAATTTACTTGATTAGATATTTCATTTTGACATTTCATATTTTCCATATGGACCGCATCATATTCTTTATTCTCTTCACTAGGATTCAAAGTATTGTCAATATTGTCATTATCAAGAGGATTTTGTTCTTTATGTATTTCATCTTCATTAGACACAGTACAATAAATTGGTTAACTAGCTAAATTTCTATCACTTGTATTTTTTAAAATACTTTGCTTACTACTACTAGTGATAAATTTATCAAGTGCACATTTTTGAGATTGAACTAAATCTTCCACTCTTTCCTTTTTCTTTCGTTTGTCATAACTAGATTCGAATTTTCTAGTAGACATTTTTACCAAAATAAAATGATGAAAGACAATAAAAACATAATTTTAATTAAATAAAATGAAAAATTAGCATCTGATTTTTAGAAGAAGCAAGTTCTGACAATATTGAAGATTTGAAGTAACACTCAATCTTCCACAATAGCTACAAGAAAACATACTCAATCAATTACTTGATATAGTTAAAACCCTAAAAAAAATGAAACTACTAAAATATAAATAAACATTAAATTAAAAAAAAAAAACTCATCTTCTGTTTTTTTCCTTAATGAAACACAAAAGATTGATTGCAATTGAAGATGAATATTGATTGAGATTGATGAAAGAGAAATCTTGATGTAGTGGGAGGTTTTGCAATGTAAAAAAAAATGATGTTGTAATTATAAAATGAAAATGGAGTTCATATATATATATACAATAATTTTCACATAAGTGCGCACTGATAGAATTATATAAGGACATTGAATGTGAGCCACTCATTTTACATATTTTGACTTGGTATGTATGCACTTGTCAAAACTCTTTTATAAATGAGTGACTCACATTCAATGTCCTTATATAATTCTATCAGTGCGCACTGACAGGAAAAATACTGTATACATATATATATATATATATATATATAAATTAACTCCAAACTACCTAATTAATGACAAATAATGAAATAGTTCTGTTAGGTGAAGCTTTCAAAAGAAATTAATGTTTTTGAAAATTAAATTATTTTCATTTTCAAAAACTTTTTTTGGAGACCCTTTAAAAAGATGAGGACTCAAATTAATGCTTTGAAAATAAATTTCTTTTTTCAAAATAATTTTTCAAATAATTTTTTGAGCCCCTACCCCCCTAAAGAGAGAGGAGGCCCTAGGCAAAGGCCTTGATTGCCTTGCCTAAAGGTCGGCACGGCCCCACATTAATAAATACCAACATCCAAATGAGTGTGTGGTTGTGGTTTAACGTCTTTAACTTATAATCTCAGGACATCCATACTAGAGAACCACCCTATATATAGTGAGTCTCTCATAATGGATCCCTTATTTTAGTTTCGGCAAGGACCTTAATAAAATCACATCGATTTTTATGAATTTTTATCTGATTTTTTTTATGAATTATAAGTTCAATCAAATGTACCTATGAATAAAGTTTGAAATTTTTTCAAACACTAAAACTATTTTTTCCAATTTTGTTAAATATGAAGGCATCGGAAAATGGGCAAAATATAGAAAAATTCAAGAAAAATATTTTTAGTACTTGAAAAATTCTCAAATTTTATTCATAGGTAGATTTCAATGAACTTATCATCCATAAAAAAATTCAAATTAAAATTCATAAAAATCGATGTGATTTCCCAAGGTACTTATCAAAATTAAAATAAGGGATCCCTCATGAGAGACTCACTCATATATATATATATATATATATATATATATAAATATAACAAGATGAGGTTTGTCTGATATTATACCCTCTCATACATATACCACGAGGTTGTGGGTTCGAGTCCTTTCCATCCAAAAAAACTCCAAATTTATATAATACTTCAATAAAATAAAAAAAAAATCATTCATGCGGACAATTTACATATTTCCAACTGCCAACCAAACAAATATTAATAGTGCGAGACATTTGCTGCGTTTAATTAAAAATTAATGTGGAAACATATATGTCAATTCCAAAATGTCTTCAAATTACTATACTAGCTGATCGACTCCAATTTTGTTTTTCTTTTTTGAAAGGAAAATAAACTCTATTAAAGAGAATGAAAAAGACAACCGGAATCTACATCCATCCAGCCAACGCTGCTCCCTCAAAGTCGAGGGTCTGGCCAAAGAGGCAATATCAATTCATGTGAGAATATATAGTTACATTTTATCTAATTTTTATCCCAAATTTCTTTTATAATTACATTTTTTTAAAAAGTTATTTATCATTAAAAGAAAAAAAAAATTTGCTGTGAATTTTTCCAATAATTTTTCTTTAGTTGCGGATGAATTTTTGTAAACGATTATATATAATTCGAGACGTAAATAGAAATATATGGAATTGTACGTGTAATATGAATGTTGTGTACTTGTGTTAATACATGCTAGATTAAATTAAAGTATAGGGGATCTTTCTAGAAAAAATTAATGTTGATATATAGGCATATAGCACGTGGTATGTGAAAACTGAGCAACCCCAATTACATTTCAAATAAATTTATTCAAGATCAAACAACATATACAGTATCGATAAATAGGGATGTTTTGATAAACTCAAAACTCAAAAGATATGTACAGACAAGTCATACGGATATATGATTAATATAACCTAATATAATCATGGTAATCACTTTTCCGGGAATCGAAAAACGCAAATCTGTTACCAAACATGAGAATGCTATCAGATTCTCATTCTCATACAAAGATTACCCCATACCAAACGGTCCCTAAGATGCAAAATGAAATGGTCTGTCTCAGTTTGAATTAATTAGTTTTAATTTAATTTAAGCATACCCTATATGATTAGGCTGCTCATCAACACCTGTTAAGTGCCTAATGGGTGAGTGCTACCGTTTAGTATATTTAAGACAAAATTTATACTAATTTTCATAATTTTGATGGAGGGTTAGATCTAAAAACAAATGGTATCTATCTATCTGTGATCTGTCTGTAATCTGTATTTGTTGAGTGGCATCTAAAAGAGGAAAAATGAACATTTCCCCTAATATTTAAAATAAGTTCTAGATATATTAATTCATATAATTATCATCAATCATTGTCGGGATTTTTTAACCCAATATTGCCTACTGATCACTAACCCAAAGTATCCTCACGTTTATATAAATAGTTAATAAACAAAACAAAATTCTGTCATATCATATCACAGGCTCACAACCATCCACCATTTTGTACACAACGTATTAATTTTTCCCAAAATCTATAAAACAGTATTCTTTCGCTTTCGGTGACCTACAACGACTCCCCTGTAAATTTTATATAAACTAAACTTTTTTTAATTTCTTTATTTTCATTCTCTTCAACTTTGTGTTTATTACGTGATGGAATGCCTAAGCAAAATTCTAAAAAGAGTGAGACATGCATGAGTGGAACTCAGTGGTCCGTAAAGTTGTGGTTCAAAAATTTCATGTGGTCCTTTTTGAATATTGATGAATAAAAAAAAAATAAATCTGTTGTATGTATCTGATTACATTTTTGAATTGTGACTTGTGAGAAGGAAATAAATCCTTTTATTAGAGAAAATATGACATTCCATCTCTAGGTTCCAAAGGCATTAACTCACTTGCCTTCACCATATAGTGTGATTTCATCTCCAATGCTTCTTTTTATTATTTCTGTTTGTTTCCTCAGAAAATGTAACACCCCATATTACGATTGCTTCTTCTGGTGCAGACCCTTGTTGGGTTGAGCCTCTTTTGTTACATTTTTTATTGTTTTAGGATTCGTTTCCTAGTGCTCTGTTTTTTTTTTGGAGAAAATGCGGGAAAATCAATAACTTCTTTTCTTTTTTTTTTGATAGAGTACATGACATGGGGTTTCATTTTCTTGCATGCACCAATTCAACTTTATGATATTTTTATTTTTTGACTTTGAGTTTCTCTGCAACCAAACAGAGATTAGTTTTCACTTATCAGTTCAAAAATTTAGTCTTTGATTGGTGATATGCAAATTAACACTCGGTTTTTACTTGGTCCATTTGCTTGATAATTGAAAGTTGAAACCTTTCTTTTCTGATAAATCAGAACTAGTGGCTATGGCGACATCCTCAACCGGGCAACCACAGTTCATTGCTAGCACTGGTGGAAACCGGGGCTCTTCGAATGCACCACTGATTGAAAATACAGAAAATGACCAAATTGTTGTGCCTGATGTGAGTTTTTTATTCTATATCTTATCATAACTACTTGTATCTTATGTGTTTGTTTGTATATTGAATACATACTATGAAATGACAATGGTTTCATTTAACTTTATATTGTGCGTTTTCTAAGGCCTATGATCATTTGAGAAACTTGGCCGTGTTCAGGGGCGAATGGTCATGGGGGCTGCAGTGCAGCCCCGTCTGCCCTTTTTTTTTTATAAAAAAAAAAAAATTTAATTAGGCTGTGGGCCATAATTTTATTATCAAATATCCAAACTCAATATTCATTCCATTGGTGAATAAATATTATATGATCCACCCATTTCCTTGGTTAATACAAGCTCACCCATGACCCACCTTTTAAATCTTGAATTATATGCCCCATTGCCCCTTTGTTGCCAGATCCCACCACTCTATAAGTATCAAACTTCGTTTTTTTTTCCTCTCTATATTTTCTTTGTTCTTTAATCTCTTACGATCACGATTTTTTTTTAACGATTTTGAAACCTTATTTGCAAAATCTGTATGTTTCTTTTTTGACTTTATTTATTTTATTGGAATATACATTTTGAGGGGTTATATTTATTATGTCTTATGACTCGTTGCGTATTTACTTTTATTATTGAAATTCATCTTCCTACTAAGATCGTTTAAAATTTTTTATAATTAGTATTTAGTTCAACCCCGTAGGATAGAAAATCCTGGAGCCGCCCCTGACCATGTTGCCTATGTGTTTGATGGAATCGGGCAATGAGAGAGATGAGTCAGAAAAGTCAGTTTCATGATAAGTACATGCCGTGAATTAATATCAACCTTATTCATGTTTTTTAGTAATCGAATATTGTTTACATTAGAAGAATTGGCATTGAAATCGGCTATAACCATCAAATCTGCTGAATGTTCTTTTCCAAAGTTTGGATCGTTTTCAACTTTATGATTAATACTTTCTGAAACCATCTTGATGTGGTTTAGAGAGACTGTATATTGGATTGCTTTGTGGCTATATATTTTCAAGCCACGATGTTTTCTAGTGGTGGAGCTTTTGAAATTTCAAGTATGCATCCAAAGAATTGTATCCACAAGTTTAGTCGTTGTAGATAATTTTTGGGTTTTACTGAGAACTAACCCATTTGGGAGTCTCAAGTTAACAACTAGCCTCTTTTTGAAAAACTTATAAAACTAACTCTTTTTTGAAAAACGGAGTTGATAATGTGTTCAAGCTTCCGTCGCGTCATCGATTTCAAGCTTCCGTCGCTCCATCGTCGTCTTTAAGGGTGAGCGTTTAATGGATCAGTTCATTTTTCAATAAAACCGATAAAGTTCGGTTTTTTAAAATATGAACCGATCCAATAAAATTTACAAATGTCAACCGATCAAAAACCGACCGAATTGGACCTGTTCGGTTCGGTTCGGTTTTTTTTCGGTTTTGGGCCTACTGGGACAAATTTTTGGACTTTAATTATTGCACATATTTTCATATTTTAATCCTTTTGGGTCATCGACCAAATTAAATTATGGGCTTGAATAAATTGACAATACTAGTTTAAAATAATATTCATTAAAAAAAACAAAGAAAAAAAATATAATGTGACACACTTTCATAGTTTTACAGTTTCATGGACTATTAAACATTAAACTAAGGTTTTATTTTTTATATGTGTTGGATCTCGGTTCGGTTTTCCGGTTTGGGATAACGAACCGGAAAAAAAACCGATCCAATCGGTTTTCAAAAAAATGAACCGAACTGAACCGGTCAGTATAAGAAAACCGGAAAAAACCGATTGGATTGGTTCAATTCACCGGTTCGGTTTGGTTTGGTTTATTGGTTTTTTGCCCACCCCTAGTTATCTTCAAGCTTCCGACTACTGTCCTTGAATTGAAGTCAAAGACAGAGGGAAAGAAGGCCTACGTTTTCTGAGAGAGATTTTGCAATTTGAGAGATGTTTGGTCGGTTTGAGAGAGATTAGGGATTTTGCAATGTGAGAGAGTTTTGGTCGATTTCAGAGAGATTAGGGATTTTGGAATTTCAGATAGGTTTGCTAGGTTTGAAAGAGAATGGGGATTTGAAGTGTTTCGATTGGAATGTAATTTTTAAATTTTAAAAGGGCAATATTGTCTTTCAACAATCCCAGTTGAGCTAGTTTTGCAAGTTTTTTCAAAAAGAAGTTATTGTTAACTTGAGACTTCTAAATGAGTGGGTTCTTAATTTTTTGGCTATACAACTTGCCCATTACTAAATTTCTTGTTTCTTTTCAAAGGAAATGCTATGGCTGGAACCCTCCAAAGTCTTTCAAGTATTGTAGGCTTGTGGAAATTAAAACCTCTATGTGGTCCCTCGATCTTAAAAGATTATCTAGACAAAATAATCAAGTTCCTTACGAGTGATGTTGTTAAAGATTATTGAAGTAGTAAAACAGGCGGAAGAAAGCTGTTTGGTCAAAAGAGGTGGCTATTAGATAAGTGTGCATCATTATAGGAAGTAATTGTCATATTTTAATGTTGTTACATTCAAAACTTTTTTGGATGGAAAGATTATATTTTTTGTACGAAAGACTATAATATTTGTACAAAGAGGAATAAGATAGAATGTGAAGAAACTCTTGCAATTGTTTTAAATAGCTTGTTATAACTTATAAGCAAAATATTGTTGAAAAATATTGTTGTTCTTTATAAATGAGATCATTTTAGGTGACATGGACCTCAATTTGGAAATTTCAGCCCTAGCATTCTTCAATGATTTTCTTAAGGCTATCAGTAGGAAAATTTTGCTTTATTGATTGATAGTGGATTTACTGCATTAAGTCTTTGTGATTGAATTGGGTATTTGACTGAGAACAGCTTGATATCTGATCTTTAGCACCGTATTATTGCAGAAGAAAAGCTGGAAAAATGTATTTGCTTACATGGGTCCTGGATTTCTTGTTTCCATTGCATACATAGATCCTGGAAATTGTAAGAGCAGTGATTTTCTCTTCCCTTCTTTGCAATCCAGATTACAAAGTTCCTAATCATATATACCTTCTTTATATTTTGTGGCTGATTTATAGTTCAAACGGATCTACAGTCAGGAGCACAGTACAAGTATGGGGTGAGTATGTTAGTTATATTTGAATAGAACTACTAGTTTACCTTCAAAACTTTCTTATGTGATGCTTCAAAAGAAATAAAAGCCTATAACTTGTTAAAATTAGCATATATAGAGATATTGTGCCCATAAAATCTCACATTCAGTAAATAGTTTTATGAATCTTCAACATTAACAATCACTAAATTAGTTATTGGTTTATTGGATCGTTGTTTTTCCCCCAATATCTTTTCACCGAAGAAAAAATTGATATAGTGTAAATGGTTATATTATGAGGTCTACTTTGTTCCATATGTTCTGGTTTCATTTATATCTCAATGGAACTACTAAATGAAAATATTTTCTTGAGTTGTACAATGTCCAATCACGGACAGAGATTAAGGTCTGTTTGGAAAAGTTACATTAATTCCCGCACATGGATATACTTGGAGTTTGCTTTTTGTATCTTTCACATCATTTATTCTTTTTTGAGGGACTTTCTTCTTTTATTTCAGTTACTTTGGATCATATTAGTGGCTGCATGTGCTGCACTAGTTATCCAGTCTCTAGCAGCTAATCTCGGGGTTGTCTCGGGTATGTGAGGTTTAAATGTAGCTTTATTTGCTATAAATATTTCTGTCATTATATTATTATTCATACAACTCGTTACTCAAAATTCTTTTTGTTGCTTGTAGGAAAACATTTAGCAGAGCACTGTAGGAATGAATATCCTAAAGGGCCCAACTTTGTCTTATGGGTTCTTGCCGAAATTGCTATAGTCGCATGCGACATACCTGAAGGTAAGAGTGTCTCTGGTTTGCTTGGAATCAAATAATTTGATGTTTTCATTTCCATTGCAAGGGAATCTATAAAGGTACTCTTGCAATTCAGCCCACATCACAATGTGATTTATTCCTTGCTGAGTCAGGTGCTCGACTCTTGAATACTTCTTGTAGTTGTGGACTGGGATTGCCAAGCTCTAAGATTACTATTGAAGATTTATCTTCTTTATTTTTATGCTTTTCTTTTTGTCTTAATTTTTTTCTGATTTCATGCTGGAGATACTTGCCATTATAGAAATCACTGACCTCAAACGAAACAAGCTTACTTTGATGCTTAGACAAAAAATGAAACTGTTGTTATTGGCCATAATAGCATATATAAACTTATTTTGCATATATGCATATATCCGCATTTGTGTATGCATATGACAGAATGAATCTGATGCTTACTTTCTTGTGGCATTTTTCTTTAAAAATATTCCTGATACCTGCTGTTCATAATATACTTATGATTGATTCTTCTAATTCCAGTGATTGGAACGGCCTTTGCATTGAATATGCTCTTCCAAATTCCAATTTGGATTGGTGTTCTTCTAACTGGGTTCAGTACATTGGTTCTTCTAGCGTTGCAGCAATATGGGGTATCTAAACATCTTTTCTACATGCTATACATCTTTAGGCAACTACCATTGAATGTTTTATTGAATCTATATCTGTAAAATGAAATTAATTTATTGGCTTTTACATGCACCCAAAAGAGATATGTGGTTCCATTTGATTAAGACTGCAAATAATTGAAATCAACTTGATCTTTCATGTCTTTGTCTTACAGGTCAGGAAGCTTGAATTTTTTATTGCTTTTCTTGTCCTTACAATTGCCGCATGCTTTTTTGCGGAGCTTGGCTATGCAAAGCCCGATGCCAAAGAAGTTTTGTATGGACTTTTTATTCCCCAACTCAAAGGAAATGGAGCTTCTGGTCTTGCAATTTCACTTCTTGGTGCTATGGTCATGCCGTAGGTTTCTTTCTCTCTTCCAACTATTGAATGGTTCATCCTATTTGATATTTCTCACCTTTTGTTGTCCTTCATGTCTTGTTGGCTGCTGCAGACACAATCTCTTTCTCCACTCAGCTTTGGTGCTTTCTAGGAAGATTCCGAGATCCGTTCAAGGCATCAGGGTGAAATTTCACTTTTAGTTTACTAGTGATGAAAGATTTACCTTTAGTGCTTCATATGTCATTGATGTTAAATAAATCACTTCTGTAAGAAGAAAAATGCCATTAATCTCTAGTCACTCTTCTAGTCCAGTTACTTTTAAAAACTTCATTACTAAATTAGTAAAGCTCATTGATAATCAAATGATAATATCAATTAACATGGTAATGATGTTCGTGTACTGCACTAATGAGCACTGCTGATGAGTACTAATGAGCATTGCTGATGCTATTCTTTGTTCACAGGAGGCTTGCAGATTTTATATGATCGAAAGTGGCTTTGCTTTAATGGTGGCTTTTCTCATTAATGTGTCAATTATTTCCGTAAGTGGTGCAGTTTGCAATTCCTCAAATACAACTCCAGAAGATGAGGCCAGCTGCAAGGACTTGGACTTAAACAAAGCTTCCTTTTTGCTAAGAGTATGTGATCTGACTACACTTCTTCAATATTTCAATTGTCCTTTCGATCCTGGCTTTGCAGATAATACTTCTATTCTGAGTAGTGATTTTCTATCTATTTGTCTACAGAATGTTTTAGGCAGTTGGAGTTCGAAACTTTTTGCAATTGCTTTGTTGGCATCAGGCCAGAGTTCCACTATAACAGGAACTTATGCTGGGCAATATGTTATGCAGGTAATCTGTTAACTGATTCAGGTTATAGTATCTTGAAAATCTTCTTGTCTTTCCAAGGATAATATTACCATCACTCCCTTACAAATCCTTTCTATAGATTCTTGGAACAGAACTATCTTAAAGTCAAATATAGTCTTGTTTCTAGACGTTTCAGGATTTGAACGTACTGAGCATAAGTGTTGTCTCTTATTTATTCTGAAATGGATAATAATCTGGTAATTGAATCACATGTTTAGTCGTCCTTCTTATGCTTCTGTAACTTTGTGGTTTTTTTGTTGGTGACCTAACTGTAATTGGAGAATTTAAATGTTTCTTAATCAACTTAGCATTCTGATAAGAGTTAAAGTTCAAACCATGTAGATATTTTAATTGATGTGCTTGCCTATGGCTCGTGTAAAGATGTGAGTTTGTTGCTTTACATTAGATTCCCTTAACACATCTTGGTTCCTGATTTACTTGATATTTCTTAAATTCTGTTTTGTAGGGCTTCCTGGACTTACGATTGAAACCATGGCTTCGGAACTTCTTAACTCGATCCTTGGCAATAGTCCCTAGTTTAATTGTTGCATTGATTGGTGACTCTGCTGGGGCTGGAAGACTGATTATTATTGCATCGGTAAGTGATACAGATCTTAGCAACAATCTTGATTTTTCAATATATTGGAAATATAAGGCAGTTACAAATCGTCTATTATATCATATATAATTATAAAACATAATTAAATAGGTGCCTTTTAGCTATTACAGCAAACTTACCTTTGATATTTGCTTTACAGATGATTCTATCATTTGAGCTTCCTTTTGCTCTCATTCCGCTTCTCAAGTTTACTAGCAGCAAGGTCAAGATGGGGGCATATGCCAATTCACCCATGGTAAATCTTTATTTTGTTTGATGGTATATTGTTGTCGTATGATTATCTTATTCTGACAATCACATGACTAACCATTTATGTCATATTGATATGATAATATATCCCATGAACTTTAAAAATTTTAGATAATTTACCGCATATCAAACTTTCTTGTTAATGTGTGAATCAATATCTTGAATATAATCGCTAGAGGGCTGATATTTTTCGGATTTATATCTCTCTCTTCATAGATTACAGCTATCACATGGATCATCGGTACCCTGATAATGGTGATCAACATATACTATCTAGCAACCAGCTTCATCAAATTTCTTTTCCAAGGCCGTTTAGAAGTGGTGGAAGCTGTGTTCTTAGGGATATTGGGAATTTCGGGGATGGCAGTGTATTTGGCTGGAATAGTTTACTTGGTCTTGCGAAAAAACAAGGAGGCTACACATCTTTTGTCGCTAACTACACCTGAAAGTCGGATGGCAAACGAGCCCGGTAATGCATCAATGTACAGTCTCCCTAGAGAAGACATAGTAAGCATGCAGTTACCTCAGACAAGAGGAACCGTAGATGTCGGCTAGTTGATGGTAGGAGATGCTAGGGTTAAAATAAATTTTAGGAAGCTAACTTTGATGAAGATGTTAATTTCGATAGTTTCCAACTATATTACAAAAAAAAATCTATATTCCCTAGTTTTTTTTTTTTTTTTTTGTCTTGAATCTGTGTTCTGCTTCAAAGTTCTTTTGCAGTTTTACACTTTTACCTAGTTTGAAACAAGGGTTTTATTGATAACTAACTCTTTTGGGAGCCAAAAGTTAACAACTAACCTCATTTTGAAAAACTTGCAAAACTAACTCATTTAAGACGGTTTTACCCTTAAAAATTTTTAAAATTACAAAACTATATCAATTTGAAATCCCTACCATTTATGCTGTCAAACTCTCAAATCCCTAAAATCATTTTTTTCAAAACACAATCAAAGCCAAACCTCTCTGAAATCTGAAGAAGGAGAACGACAGAAGGGAAGGAGAACTGACGGACCACGGCGACGAGACGGAACCACGGTGACGAGACGAAACCACGGCGACGAGACGGAACCACGACGACGAGACGGAACCACGGCGACGAGTCGGAACCACGGCGACGAGACGAAGTACGAGGACGAGACGAAGTACGGAGAGGAAGCAAGGCGACGAGCCACCACAACGTCGACTGTTGAGAAGGAACCACGGCAGTGTAGGAGACGCGACGAAGCACGGCGTCGGAGACGCGACGAAGCGTCAGGAGAAGGAACCAAGAAGGAACCACAGCAGCGTCGGAGACTCGACGAAGCACAGCGTCGACTGTTGGGAAGCAACAGGACGGGTCGGCTGAACCCAGACCGCACGACAACGACGACTTCGCACTCATGAAGGTGATTGTTCTTGCTGCGTTAAGTTTTTTGTTTATTTTGTTGTTTTTTGCTTTGAGATTGCTAAGAAATTGAAGAGTTTGAGTTTTTTGTTGTTGTTGTTTTTTGCTTTGTTTGTTTTGAGGGTTTTGTCTGTTTTGTGGTCAGAAAGTAAGAAATTGAAAATTGAAGAAACCCAACCCTAAATTGACGATTGCAGAAATTGTCTGTCTGTTTTGCTTTGACAGTTGTTTGAAATTGAAGATTGCTTTGACAGTCAGTTCTGTGAAGGCACCTGAGGGCCCTGTTTTTCTCTTTTTTGTGTAATTGTTCAACTGTGTGGACCAGTGTTGTTCTGTTTTGATTGTTGTTTTCTGGGGTTGTTCTGTTTTGATTGTTGTTTTCTGGGGTTGTTCTGTTTTGATTGTTGTTTTCGTGGCCTATTGGGTGGGGTTTCTTGTTGCTTTGTTATGGTTATGTGCTCGTGGCTTTGGTTCTGGGCATTGTACTAGGTTTGCTTGTGGTGTTGTTGTGTGTTGATATGTAATTTGACAAGTATTTCGAGTTTATGCAATACTTGTTAGAATCAGGACTGCAACCATCTCATTTAGAAAGTAAACGTTGTCTGGTCAGGAACTACAATTATAGCATCCCACATTCGAAACATTTATAACTAGTTTTTGGATTAGGTCTACTACAATTATGCAATGCTTGTGTTGTTATTGTTATTGTTGTAATGAATGCTGTTATTGTAATGGAATGCAATCTGATTTTAAATGTGTGGTGTTTGGTGATGAAAATGCTTGGGTCTTGAGTAGGTTATGTGTAGTTTTAGTGTGAATGCCTGATTCCGAACAGAGTTTGGAATTTCCTAGCTCTCTGTTTGGAATTCCTAACAGAGTTTGGAATTACCTAACACTGTTTGGAATTTCCTAACTCTGTTTGGAATTTCCTAACTCTGTTTGGAATTTCCTAACTCTGTTTGGAATTACCTAACCCTATTTGGAATTACCTAACCCTGTTTGGAATTCCTAACAGAGTTTGGAATTACCTAACCCTGTTTGGAATTTCCTAACTATGTTTGGCATTTCGTAACTCTGTTTGGCATTTCCTAACTATGTTTGGCATTTCGTAACTCTGTTTGACATTTCCTAACTCTGTTTAGAATTTCCTAACTATGTTTATTTAATGGTTGTATGTTATATTTCAGGATAATAGAATGAGAGAAGATGTTGATTTTTTAGTAAAGGTTGCGGAACATTTCCCTGCGAAGATAAATAGCACCTCGTCAATCGTTGCCATAAAGCAGATTAAGGAAAAGTTGACGGAGGCGCAATTGGCTTTATTCCGCACGACATGCTTCGGGAAACTTTTAGAGATGCATGAGTTGAAGTTTTCCGGGCAGCTGGTACACCATCTACTCCTTAGACAAATACGGTCAAGTAGTAAATCTGAGATGTGGTTTGCCGTAGGTGGGAATACATTCCGTTTTTCTATTCAAGAATTTTGTCTCATCACGGGTTTAGCTTGTGGCCCTGACCCACCAGTGCTGGAAAAAAAAGGGGATGGTAGTGGCAGTTTTCGGTCGTCCATGTTGAATGGTGAAGTGCGTTACAACAACAAAACTTTGGAGGCAATATTCAAAGCTGCATCTTCAGATAGTGATGAAGACATGGTGAAGCTAGCTTTACTTTATTTTTTGGAGACGATTTTGTTTGGCAAGGATCAGAAAGTTTATATCAGTGCCCTTCATGTTGAACTGTTGGAAAATTTAGAAACATTCAACAAGTACCCGTGGGGCCGAAAGTGTTATGAGACAACATTGAATAGTCTTCAGAGGGATTTGAGGAGAATGTCTCAAGAATACCATACAACCTCAAAGAAGATGGTATCAAACAAGAAAAGGAAGCGTCATGACAACAAGGAAAAGGATGGTATCAGACAATATGCGTTGCATGGGTTTCCTTATGCATTTCAGGTTATTGCTTCTAAACTTTAAACTATGCAATTATTTGATTTGTAATGTACCTTTATTTATTTATTCACAGATTTCTTTTTTAATAATTAGATTTGGGCATGTGAGGCAATTCCCGCTATTGGAGTTGAGATTGCTAATAAATTTGGTACGTTGCTTCAAAGGATTGTTAATTGGATTACCCCTGGAACGCCAGATGCAACAAATGTTATTAAGTTGTTGGATCGAAAGAATGTAAGTTCAAAAATGAATTGAATTTCACAACTAATTTCAAACACTGAATTTCATGCACACTAACCCATACAACTATTCATTTATTCATTTATTGTAGACTCAAGTTTTTAAGAAGCTGCAACCCACTCCTTGAGAGAGGGGAGAGGAGTATGTAAAATTTTTATTCAGCCCACAAGACGAGTTAGATCCCCCCGAGGTCGGCGGTGAAGATGAAGAGGACATGTTGGCCTCTAATGGGTCTGAAAATGATGCACGTGGAGGGGCTGCTGAAAATTGTCCAGAAAATGCATCTGTATTGCAGCAGTTTAAGTCAAAACGTGTTTGTGTGGTGAGCCCAAATTTCATGACCCTTTGTCTATTGTTTAACTTAACACATATTATTTCATCTAATATTCAAGTGTATCACAGGATTGTAAAGCCAACAATGAGGAGAACACGAGGAAATTAGATGCTCTTGGAAAGCGTATGGATCAAATGGACAAGAAGCTGGATTTGATAATCAATTTATTAGGAGGTGAAGGAAAGGCACCCACAGAATATCAATATAATTCTAAGGAAAAATTGTATGATGCTATGGAAGTGGATGGTGAAAAAATGGATGCGAAAGTTGGCGTGGATCTAGAGGAAGATGTACCTGATGCGGTTGTTAATAAGGGTGAAGACAAAATTGTCCACAAACACGTTGAAGCACAAGTGAATGTGGATGTTTGGAAGGGTGAAGAGATAGGTGTCCGGGAACACTATGAAGCACAAGTGCATGTGGATGATAGAAGTGATGATGAAGCAAACATACCTGCTGAGAAGGTGAATACCCTGTTTCTTCTTCTTCTTCTTCTTCTTTTTCTTTCTTTTTTCTGGGAATATTGTCTTTCATCAAAATAAATATTGCATTTCAAAATAATTAATGCTACCTGTTATAAATTAATTTAATATAAGTGGCTTGGCTTGGCGCAGTAGATATATGTATATATGTTGATACAGTACTTTGCATGAAAGCTTGTAGTGAGTTGTTTGAGTTCTTGTGTATTATTATTATTAGTATTGTTTTTATTTATTAGCTTGATACCTGTTGTTTTTAGTTATTCTGTCAGTGGTGTTTTCATCTTTTCTGTTGGATGATGGTATTTTACCTGCAATGCTACCTGTTGCGGCATTGTATTTGTGACAGGTTGAGGACAAATGCAACACAAACCTTGAGGACACCAGCCCCATGGTTGATATGCATAACAAAGGGGTTTCTCCATCAAATAACACAGATAAGAGTATCATTGTTTACGAAAAACCTCCACCAAATGTGCCCAAGAGACGCCCCAAAAAAGCTGCTGCGTTGAAATCCCCTTATACAGACACACAGGTCATTAAGCCCAAAAAACTAACCCAATTCAAACCATTTCCTAACCTGCCGCCATCCTTGTTGAAAAAATTCGAGTCATGGCTAGAAGAAGACGATTCTGAAGATGAAAGGTATATTGTCTTATTTATGTTCTAACAACCCAATACATATTTTCTACCAACTGCCACTGTGTGCACCTAACAATGATTTCAAAAATATTTCAGCAAAAATGTTGTACACCTACCACTGTGTCCGGCTAATCGGGCTTGGTTCAAAACCCTTTATACTCCTGACAAATGGTTGACAGACGAGGTTTGTATTACATTACAGTATAACATACTGATATATATTATATTTATTATATATATATAGATTGCTGCTGTACCCTAAGTTAGAACCTTCACTTTCTGTATCAGCACATAGATTCTGCATTGTACTGGATTCGTAAGGTGAAATTTGAATCTCCACTGCTTAAATGGAGAATTGCACAACGACGGATGTACTATTCCAGGTAAAAATGAGTTGTTCATTTTATTACTCAAATAATAAATTACTGATGTCATTGTTTACTGTTTGCAAATAAACAGCAACACTTGGACGCAAGGTTTCATCGGTTTATTAAAGCAGAAGGACTTTTTTTCGAAAATGACAAATTGTTAGAGTACTGTGTTAGTGCATCACCACGCTTAGCAAATCCATGGATAGGAGTTGATAAAGTATGTTTATTGTTGTTTAAATGCTTTTAATAAACACTAAGTTTTAATGATTCTCACAAATGTTTTGTTGTTATAGATGTATCTCCCTTTGAATTATGAGAGCAAACATTGGGTCCTGGCTGAAATAGACTTCATTGCTCGGAAGATTACTGTGTACGACTCTGAAACATACTGCATAGGACCGAGGAAATTCGAAAGGTTCATGGAACTGTTATCTACTTTGCTCCCTCTGTTGCTTCAGAAGATTGGTTTTTTCTCTAAAAGGCCGGAGATTGAGCACGGTGAAGATATGACACCTTGGAGTGTGGAGCGTCGTGAGCTTGTGCCTCAACAGGAAAAAAGTGATTGCGTAGTTTTTGTCATCAAGTTTGTGGAGCATTTGATACATGGTGAATCTATTGACTCGGTCCAAGCCGATAAAGTCAAGTACTTCAGAACATACTTGTGTTTAAATCTTTGGCGATCTAAAATTGCCTTGTGGTAAATGTCATGTGGTGAATGTATGAGAAATTGGGTTACAGTGTTACCAATTTAGGCACAAAAAACTGGCAATTTTTGTATGCATATGCCAAAGTGTTTAATTTATGTTACCAATATATAACAAACTGTACTTCAGAACTATTTTTGTATGCATATGCTGAAGTGTTACCAATGTAATTGGCAATTCGTGGTGCAAAACAGTATAATTTCTTATCTAGAATGTCATTTTTAAACATGTAATTATAGATTCCAGGTTCCAAATGTTCAAATGTTTGCTGTGTTTCAAACATTTAGAAGACTTATGGCTGTGAAGCGATTGTGAATGGTATTGTATAATAACACTATGCAAAACCAGATGTCATCATTGCATATTTGTATAATATAGGAGATTCAGTACTTGTTTCAAATGCACTTGTTATTGCCAACTAAAATTGTTGGAATTACAACAATTGCACATACTGTCAAGATTGTTACTGTCTTGTCTTCAACAATTGCACATACTGTCAACAATTGCATATTTATATCAGACTTGTGGAAATAAATAAGTTGCAATAAATAAGCTCCCTATCAAGATTGTTACTGTCTTGTCTTCAAACCCCAAAAGGGATTTTATTGCTGCACTGCCTACATCCAAAACTGGAGTTCCATGTCCAAAAACTTGAATTGCAATTCTGTCCCACTGGTAATGTATGCTAATGAATGCTAGATTGCACATCTAGATCATTGCACAACTAGGAAATCTCTCACTAGCAACCAGCCAAGAGATTTGGCTGCTACTAATAGTATCAGCTCTTTCGATCAAGCCCATTGCATTTACTACAGCAATGCACAAAATCCAGCCACTATCTCTAATACATGTCAGCTCTGCATATTCATGAAACACTTTCAATGAATTCTCATTCAAAGCCTCATTAAATTAAACATATATATAATCTTCTAAGAACCACAATTAACAACAATTTAGCACAAATCAACAATCTTCATATAATCCTCTAAGAGCCACAATTAACAACAATTTAGCACAAATCATTTTCACAATTTAGCACAATTTAGCACAAAAAACTTCCAATCACTCATAGAAGTTGAACATATTCCAAATCTACACAAACATGATCCAGCTACCTACAAATAAAAAAAATAGAACATTAAAATAAGTAGTCAACATAGATACGCATTTAACAAAATTAAATAGCAACACTCAACAATATACTTAATCACTTAACAAAATTAAACATGTATATTATACCTCATGGGTTTCCATTCTGATCGGCCAACGGAATTGGTGCCTTACATATCTGCCTATTGTGTCCTAATCCTCTGCATCTACCACACTTCCGGTGTACAATTTCTTCACCTTGAGAGGGTCTACGTTTTATTGGCGGACGTCCGCTAGGTTTGCGGCCTTTTGGTGGTTGAACAACACGATTTTGTACATCATCGGGCACGTCCCACTCTTGCATAGGACCAACAGGATAAATGGAACCAGCATAAGCTGTAGCCTAATGTTTCCTTGTGGTAATAACGGGAGCAATAGTCATAACATGAGGAACGTCGTAGGTTACATGCAGCAAGTGCATGTCTACAAGGGAATCGGTCCAACTGAAATTTCCTGCAAGTACAAGTGTGCTCCATTAGGTTAACAAACCCATTTAAGTATCCATCGACCACATGGTGTTTGTATAGATTGACAGGATGCACACAGTAACAACGTGATTTATTACTCCTAACACGTAGCTTTTTTTCAGCCCACTTCGTCAATGCAGTACTCATTTTTGCAGCAGCTTCACGCCTTTCCCAAAACCACTTTTGTAGTAAACCACGTATATGGTCAACTAATTTTGTGACCGGTGAAAATACACAAAGTGTGTCTAATACAACCTAGAGGGGGGGGGGGGGGGGTGAATAGGTTTTAGTTGATTTATTACCAACTTTTCGACTTAATCAATTTTAATAATCCTACTCCATATTAGCAATCAATCAATCCAATATAAATAAGCGGAAAACAATGAAAACACAAGGATTGATTTACGTGAGAAACCCTCCAACTGGGCAAAACTCACGGGCTATCCTTCTAGCCACATACGGTCCTCAAATCCACTATTTGAACGAAATTTTCCAACCTAGGTTGACCTCAAGTCACACCTACTTGGTCACTAATCCTTTCACTCTACCCAACGGGCCTTTAATAGTGATTCTTGACCACAAGCTTGTGCACTAACTCACTTAGTCATAAAGCTTAACAATCAATGAAGAGGTTAAACAACCTATGTGAATATGTAAAAGATATTCAAACATGCAATTAATGCTAGGCAACAATAAATGCTTATCTAAGGATTTAAAGATGTCAATGAATGCAAATCCTAGATATCAATATCTAAATGCAAATGCATGAAGATTTAGCTAGAAGGGTAAAATCGTCCTAAATGCTAGCTATTAATGAACAAAGCTCTCAACCAACAAACAACAACTTAATCATGTAATAAATGCCAATGAACATAAATATATGCAATAAAATCACATAAAAGAGCTAACCCTAGGCAAACAAGAACATAAATAAATACAATGAGATTTAGGGCATGTTCAAGTTACCTAGTTAATGAAAGCAAGAAGAATCCATGATGAGATGATGCTTGAGGAGGTTAAATGCACATGGATTTGTGTTTGGTTGAGTAAAGATGAGTTCTTGGGAGTTTCTCTCTCTAAGGGAAGCTTGACCTCTCAATAATGGCTTCTTGAACTCTTCAAAAACGAGCAAGGAAGAAGATAGAGTATATATAAGGGAGCCCTAGTTAAAACAGCGTCGTTTTGAACTTAGGGCACAAAATCCCGTCAATACCGCTAGATGGACCGCGTCGCAGGCAAGTGTCCAGACCGCGGTACACACAGCAGTGCACCGTCTGGACAATAACGCGGTGCAGGGCGCTGTGCATGCAGGTGCACAGGCCGCGGTATGGGCAACAGAGGCCTACTGGACAACACCGCGACTTGGATCGCTTTGCGTGCAAGTGTACAGGAAGCGGTACAGGGACCATGACCCTGCTGAGGTATACCGCTCTGTATGCCGTGGTGCAATCATGTCTTGCCAAGCGGTCTAGGCCGCGCTAAGAGAAGAAATTCTCTTTTCTAGGCAAACTCAACACACTAAGTGATATGCAAAATGTGCAAGTGTGGAGTGTGAAAAGAGGCATACAATACATCATTCAATAACATGAAGATAAGAACAATAATGCATGCAAGTGAGTGTGTGCAACCAGATCTCTTCAAAGAAAGTTAAACTAGTGAGATACCTTTGAAGTGCTCTTTGAGAGAGATGATGTCCTTGAAGCTTGATCACACTCAAGAGGCCTAAATTACCCTTACAAAGAATAATCCCCAATGTGGTTTGTCAACGAAATAAGCCAATCAAAATATGAGGAACTTACAACCGGCAGCTCTCGTGTGTCCTTCAAAATGCCATTCAAACACTCTGCAATGTTCGTTGTCATTATGCAATATCTTATTCCGTCAAAGTGACTTCTAGCCCACTTTTTAGGATCGGGCTCAATCAAATATTGTGCAACTCTCGCATCTGTACCCCTGATTTGAGTCATAATCTGATTAAAATCAACCACCCAATAAGCCTTTGAACACTTGTAAAATATATCATGAACTTCAACACCTCTAAATTTTGCCTTCATGTTTTGACCAAGGTGATACATACATATGCCATGCAATGAATTAGGAAACACACGTGCTGCTGCCTTGGCAATACTTGGGTTTCGGTCCGAGATAAATACAAGATCAATCATTTCACCAATCAACCCATGTAACTTTGTGAAAAACCAATGCCATGATTGGTCGTTTTCTGAATCACCAATTCCAAAGGCTAATGGGTATACTTGGTTATTTCCATCCAAACTTGTTGCAATAAACAAGGTACCTTGATGCTTGCATTTCAAAAAAGTTCCATCAATAGCTACCACCGGACGAATACAAGATTTAAAACCTTCAATGGAAGGTCCTAATACCATGAAAAAATAGTTGAACCGATTTACAGAGTCGGTGTCAAGGAATGTGACTGTCCCTGGATTTTTCCTTTCAAGCATGTGACAATATAAAGGAAGAATGCTAAATAAGTCCTCTGGTGAACCCCTGGCTAAACCCAATGCAACCTCTCTAGCCCTCCATGCTTTGTTATAACTAAAAGTCATCCCACACTGCTTTTTCATATCTTCAATGATTTCGTTCGGTCTGTAAGACTGTGAAGCTCCCTCAAACTTTGATTTTATACAATGTCCAATCAATTTGCTACTTGCTTGTCGATGATCAAAGTGGAGGGTGTTAAGAGAGCATGTGTGCTCAGGCTGGTATTTTCGAACACAAAATGATTCACAATCCTTAAGCTTTGTTGCACGAACACGCCATTTGCAATCTTCGACAGTACATGTCAAAACCAACAAAGCTTTGGTGGACTTGTTCACTTTGAACTGAAAATGATTAGCAATTGCCAACAAACTAATCTTCATATGTAACTCTTCCTTACTAGGAAATAAATCACTAACCCCCACTTCCTTAACATTGTTGACTACACTCTCTAACGATGTATAACTTCCATGTATTGTTGATGATTTTATCCCAAGTCCCTTGGAACTCGACACCCTTGATCTTGTTGAGGGTACCTCTAAGTTTGATGGCCGACTACCTTCAGTTTCATCTTTGTTGTCCACCCCAATAGTAAATACATCAGCATTTTCAAAGTCATTTGGACTGAGAACACTTTCATGTATATTATCAAGACCAACTCCATTGGCATTATCCGATTCAAAAACATTAGCAATGTTTTCGTTGACATGTTCATTGTCAGGACCTTGTGTGTTTGGATTTATTCCTGTTTTCCGTTCCGTTGTGACTCATAATGAGGTTCTCGTATTCACAACGGAATTTCCACACAAGAATATTTGGACGTCATCATCATTCACAACTTCAAACGGTGCTAAAACCTCCGGTGAATTAAACAAGAACTTCATCTTGATGGAGGACTCATTCGGATTGACATTAACAAGACAAGATATGATGTCATGTAATGATTCATACGAGATTTCCCTTGAAACTGAAATTACTTTTGACTTTCCAGAGTGATACTTGTACTTCCCACCACTATTACTCCATTCCCCGTCGTATAAAACAGCAAACCGAACTTTATCCATGCAACCTGCATTTCAAATGAATAAGAAATTAATGATTAAATTCCTAAACAAATATTCTAAACTCATGTACAGTGAATTTACAAGATATTCTAAATCCAAACAATGTTTAATATAGATGTCGATGGGAATTAACAACGTTGTTAGGGATTCCCAACGCAGTTAGGAACTGTCAACATAGTTAGGAATTCCCATTACAGTTATGAATTCCCAACACAGTTAGGAATTCCCAACACAGTTAGGAATTCCCAACACAGTTAAAAATTTCCAACACAGTTAGGAAATCTCAACATAGTTGAGAAATCTTAACGGTGTTTGGAATTCCAACCTCCGTTATGAAAATCCTAACCCTGTTTGGAATTCGCATCTGGGCACATTTTTACAAAAAATAAACTAACAATTGTCTATATTCAATACAATAATGGAAAATTAACCACACCAACATCAAATTCAAACAAGACCCATACTCTATTATATTCATGAAAACTATTTGCACAAAAATTACCAACCCTATTACACAAAATAAACTAAATAAGAGATTTAATTCACAAATAAAATTTAAATTTAAGTGTAAAATTTAAATTGATCATAATAACACCAAATTCACACAAGACCTATACTCTATTACATTAATGTCTACTATTTTGACCAAAATAAACAACCCTAATGCAAGTTTTGAAGATTGAAGATAAGAAAAGTTTTAAAAAACTCACCTCAAAGCTTCAATGAACCCTTGTAGTGGATGACCTTGTGGTGGATGGATAATTTTTAGTTGCCTAATGGGAGAGGAGAAAGAGAGCCACCGAAAGAGAACAAAAGAAAAATATATGGAGAGGAGAAAGAGAGCCACCGAATTTGGTGTTGTGGTGGAGGGAGGTGAAAATGAGAGGAAAAGAAGTGAATATATGGAGAGGAGAATATGAGCCACCAAAAGAGTATATAAAGTGTAAAGAAAAAAAAAGAGTAAGTAAGGGTATAATAGTATTTTTGCATGAAAAAAGAGTTATTTTTGCAAGTTTTTCAAAATGAGGTTAGTTGTTAACTTTTGGCTCCCAAAAGGGTTAGTTATCAATAAAACCCTTGAAACAATGAAGTCAGATCTGGCAAGTTATAGACATGTAAATTGGGTCGACCGTGCCAATAAGATTCCGTACAAACACGGCACAAACCGGATATAATACACAAAATGATCCAATGTGCTCGTTCCAATGAAACATTGCTCCTTAATATTTGGTTCAAGTGATATCTAACATGTTTTAGAGCCGGTTACACATCTTTTAACTAATTAAGTAGAAAAAGAAAAAAAAAAGTAAAATTAAACTTACCCAATATAAAAATTTAAAATGCAATTAATTAAGTTGAATTGTTGAAAGAAACATTTAAATAAAGGTAGGAGAAAGAGATAAATTAAATGGATATCTCACACGGTCATACTTACAAAAGGTGAGTGTAGAATTATATATTTTAAGACCATCTCTAACCATGCGCCTTCCCATGTGCCATCTCCCTTTTCCAACAAAAATCCCCTCCAACCCAGCTGCATCCCCTGCGCCATGTTTGTCGGGATGAACAGTGTCACGCCATATATTGCCTGCCATTGTTCACCTTGTGCAAAAATGCCGACCAACTTTTTTTTTTATCTCTATATTTTTATAAAATCACAGTTTAACCATATTTATTAAAATATAATCTGATTAGATCCTTTATTTAAAGGTTTTATTACATTTGTACCATAATCAATTAAATTTATTCCAATTTGGTCCTTTTTATTATTTAATGATTTTGTTTTGATGTAATTATTATTGATATTAATATTTATAATAAATTAAAATGAAGTGTATAATTAAAAATTTTGATTGCAATTTTTTTAAATAAATCACTTAATTCAAGACAGTGGAAATTAAAGTAAAATACATTAATTAATTAAAACATTAAAAACGAAATACAAACTTCATAGTGATGAAATAAATCACCATTAATTGGAAGACACTAAAATTAAGGCAAAATACAATATAAATTACAACAACGACTTAATAGTCCGGAAGACCATTTCCAGATCCTCCGAGACTATTGAAAAAATCACCAAAAGACCCAGATGTATTTTGGGATCCCTGGCCTCGTTGCTGAGCTCGTTTTTCCATAATTCTTAACTGTTCATGATGTATAAACTCGCGTCGGTTTGGATCAGTTAAGGTATTCAAATCTATAATTACAATTTTGGCATCCTCCACGTCCAATTTTCTCTCCATAATATCGTAATTTCTTTGCCTCTGCTGACTGTTTTTTTTTAACTTCTATGAGTTGTTGTTGTCATTCTTGCATAGTGTCAAAAAAAATTGAGCTTTCTTCCTCAGCCTTCCTTTTCAATTTTGCTTTTTTCACCCAAATGGGCAGTTGAGATGAACTACCGCCAACGTCGTCACTAGTTATATTCAGAGAAAATGAAGATAGTCCAAGAGATGCCGTTGTGGGAGACTTTGGAGTTGGAGAGTCTTCTTGTGATGATACAAAATGACCAATTTGCCTTCGAAAGGCCGATGTTGCAGTATCGTTATCTACAAATTTTTGCATATCTTTGAGGATAGGCCACACATAGTCAAATTTGAATCCTTTTTTGTATTTATTATCTTGTGTTAATAAGATTTTGGCCTGAGTTATCTGCAAAATGATACAAATTGTAAGGACCTCTATTTATGATCGGTTTATTTCATGACAAACCACGTTGGGTTTGTTATGTAACGTGTACCTTAGGTGATTGTGATTGACATGCTTCCAGACATCCCAAAGTGTTTCAAGAAGGTATATCACTTGACTTAACTTTCTTGAAGAGATTTAGTTGCACACACACACACTCACTTCTCATGCATGCTTTGTTCACCGTACTTTTGTGAGGATTACTGCTTATACGTGTGCATCATTTACACATTGCACACACACTTACATGCATTTGTATTGACATGCATTTATTCCTTGTTGCTCATGTGGGCATTCCTTTAATCACACCTGCACTTCACTTCTAGATTTAAGTGTGGTTGTTGCGTCCGCGCTCGCAAGTCTTGATGTGCTTGTTTTTATGCGCTGAGAGGCCATGTGCGTGGGTGGCCACCAGCGCAGTTGGCCCTGGTGCACTGGTCGTCATGCGCCACACCATCACATTTTGAGCAGTAGGTCAGCGCTGGTGGTGCGCTAGTTGTCAAGCGCTACACCAGCACACAGTGCAATTTCTGGGCACGTTTTTTTTTTCAAAACGACGCAGTTTTATTCAGCCCTATTATATATGTTCTCTCTTCTTCCTTGCTCATTTTTGTGAGTTCAAAAACTGATCTAAGTGAGAGAAAGTCAATCTTGAAGAGAGAGAGAGAGACTGTAAGAACTCACCTTTACTCAACCAAACACACTTCAATGAACATCTAGCATCATTCAAGCATCAAATCTTTATGGGTCTTTGTTGGTTTCATAACTAGGTAACTTGAACATGCTTTACAACTCTTTGCTTCATCTATATGATCATATTAGCCTAGGATTAGCATTTATTTACTTGATTAAACGCATGAATCTTTGTCTAATATTGTTTTCAATATGGTTGAGTCTTCTTGTGATGGTTGCGTTTAGTTTTTAGTTTTTATTGATAGCTAGAATTATGACCATTTTACCCTTTAGCTAAATATCTAAGTTTTGCATTTAGATATTGTTGATTAGGAATCCTTGATTGCACTTGTTAATTGCATTTATTGTCTTTGCCAATTTGTGTGACAACATGTGTTGATATGGCCTTATGTGGTGATGATAACATCGCAAAATACACCTTTTAAGGTCCCTATTTCCTATCGTTTGCTTTCATTTTCGAGCATATTTTGGTATGTAATATGTTTTGTGAGCATTGTGTAGGTTATATCTTTTAAAATAAGGTGTTGAGCTAAATTGAAGAGTTTTGGAGTTAGAAGGGCTGAAATTGGAAATCTTCGTGCAGTACACTCAACTTTAGAGGGCCATATCTCCCTCCTCCGATCAAACTATGTTTCCCTTTACCTGTTTTCGAAAAGCCCCAGATGTATTCTTTCAAACGCTTTTTATAGATCGCAATTTCGAGGCTTCTAGAGGAAGTTATGACCGTTTTCGTAACTGTGCGTGAAGTTGGAGCTGCTCTCCGCGGGACCAACCCGAGGAAATTCTAGACAGAGTATCTATCGGAATTTTTGGCAGCCTTTTCCACGGGAAAAGCCTCCGCGAGACGACCAGACCGACCATCCGGCGGAAAGGCCTGTTTTCAGCCAATTTTCAGCAACTTTTGAGGGGCATTCTTGTCTTTTCACACCTCATTTCATACCCTAACTTCCAAGCACTATATATACCCCCATTTTCTCTCATTCTTTAGACTTCTTCTCTCTCTCTTTCACACCCCATCTCACCCTTCTCTCCATCTCTTTCCTCTCCATCTTCCTCATACAAATAAGAGAGAGACTAGCTTCCATGGAGGATTTTCCTCCATGGGAGCTCACCATACACCTCCATCACCTCATTTTAGACATCTTCCACCATCTTAGAGTATTTTACAAGAAGAAAAGAGTGATCTTAGGACCAAAAACGAGCTAGGAAATGAAGGAGGGCTTTGAGAAGTTTTCTTCAAGGGTTGTCTCCTTTAAACTCATTTCTTTTTGTATGACTTATTTTCTTTGATGTAATCAACAATTTTGGAATATTGTAAACCTACACTTATTGCAATATATGTATGATTATTCTTAAATTTGTTTGGGTTTTGTTTTACTCTTTGTTAATTTCATGATTTATACTCTTATTGTGAAATCCATGTGTGTAGAGGGTCAAAATTGATATGTATGCATGATTGAGATTAGGAGTAAAGTAATTTAGCTGCCCATGAGTGTTTGTATGTTCATGAATGGCCAAAATACCATGTATTGAGTAATTTGAGTGTTAGGGATTTTAGCCTCAAATAGTGGGAAATGTTTCAGTTCATGCATTTAGTTGCTAAATTGGTCTTGGTTCACATCCTTGTGCTTAATGGGTCTTTTGAAAACACATTTGCCTATCCTTGGCTGGATTGGGTGATGAATTGATTTTGGAAAAAAATCCAAATCAAGAGGATGAACCCTTAACTTAAATTGAATGGTTTTAATGTATAACAATCAATTTATTGCACATTGTTGTTAGGTGAGCTTGTTTCCATTTTTAGCCATCCTAGGGAGATTGATAAAACTGAATCCTTGACTTAGTAGTAAAGACCACTGAATTCCTCTTGTGCTTGTGTAGTAATATGGATATTTAGTGTGCTTAATGCTTTCACTCGGTTAGCAACCTTATGAATGACATTTAGGTTGTGTGTTATATATCACGTGGTTCGCATTAACATGTTCAGCGTGATATCCTCTACATTTGACCAGAAAGTTGAGAGATCACTAGGCTAGCGTGTAGAGCTCGTGTGTGCGTCCCACCGTTCATAATGGATTCATGCTTTTGCATAGATGCAATCTCTATGCACTCGAGAGAGGGTAGAGATTAATTAAGGGGACACGAGCATATAACATACGTGTTGTATGGGTATATCGTATTCTTAATGCTTTCACTTGGTTGCCATCCCGTATTTGGTTAGCCGAGTGGATGAGTTATTAGTTGTAGTATGGCCCACGCGGTTGCAAAATAACCTGTGTATATTACCAGAAATTGAGAGTATCACTAGGCTGGCATACATGGCTCTTTTGTGTGTTCCACGGTACTTAATGAATTCATGCATATGTATGGATGTGATATCTAAGACTTCGAGAGAGATTAGAGAACAATTAAAGGGACACGAGCCTATAACATATACTTGCACATTCGAGGGACTAGGTGAGTCTAGCACTTAATTATGAGGATTGTCACAGTTGAGTCATTTCCCTAGCGTATCCACATTTCATGCATCTCTCCATTTCATCCTATCCATGTATATATTATTTATGTAATTTATTTAGTTATATTATTATTTACTTTTCCGTACACGCAACACAATAGTTCGCTCGGCGTGTTGCATAGCTAGAACTAGAGACAGTTGATAAATCCCACCTCCCTATGGAACAATACCCTCGCTTGCCGCTTTCCTAGTTTTCATAACTATAGAGCACATTGCGTAGGAACTTCTTATAAATATCTTTTTGGGATCCTTAATTCCCTAACGAGAGAATAGCGGGTATCAGGTGACTAGATTTTAGAATTGCATATCTATATCTAGTTAGGTCTTTATGATCACTCATATAGACATTGATATCTAGGATTGCTTTTATTGCCATCATATAATCTCTAGATAAGCATTTAGTGATGCCTGGCATTAATTGCATTTTGAATATTCATATATTCACATAGGTTGTTAATATCTTTTTTGAGAGTTAAGTCTTGTGACTATTAGGTGTAGCGCACAAGCAAGTGAAGTCTTGCAACCGTGGTGTGGTTGGCAAGCAAAATGATCAAGAATTCACTATAAAGTATAAGTGGTGGGTTAGTGACCGAGAATGGTGTGATTAGAGGTCAAACTAGGTTGTAAACATCATTACAATAATGGATTTGAGGATCGGTGTGGCTAAGTGGTTAGACCGTGGTTTTTCCCTAGTTGAAGGGTTTCCATGTAAAAAATCGAGTGTGTTTTTAATTTCTGCATTTTACACTTGATTTTGTATGTTTGTTTATAGGGTAAATTTTTAATATTGACTAATCAAGAAAATTTGGTAATTAGCTTGATTAAAACATATTCACCCCCTCTAGGTTATTAGACACACCCTTGAGTTGTATTTTCAATTGGTATCAGAGCAGGTTCCTAGACATACTTAGGTGATCATTGCTCTCGATTGTGTGTCTTGAATTTATGTGCATTTCGTTTGTTGCATTCATTAACCCAAACACTATGAGTGATCTTGGGGTAAGTAAAGAGGGAGTGTCGGGTGTAAGACCACCGCTGCTCAAGGGGGATAATTACTTATCATAGAAGGGGAAGATGGAGTCCTTCCTATCAGCAATAGATGATAGAGTTTGAATGGTGATTGAAGATGGATACACACCATCAACCATGACCGCCGAAGATGGAAGTAGTGTGCTCAAGCCAAAGTCTCAATGGAGTTCCCAAGAGTTTGAAGCCTCGAAGTGGAACAACAAGGCGATGCATGCCTTGTTCAGTGCAATGGATGAGAACCAATACAAACTCATCAAAATCACCAAAAATGCACATGAAGCATGGACGATCCTAAAGACGGCGCATGAGGGAACGGAAGTGGTTAAGGATTCCAAGCTCCAAGTTCTCTAAGAACAATTTGAGACAAGTAGGATGGATGAGGATGAGTGCTTTAGTGACTTCCAAGTGAAGTTGATGGATATTGTGAATCAAAGCCATCAACTAGGTGACCCATACTCAGATAGGAGGATCAAGCAAAAGATAATGAGGTCACTTACCGCTAGATTCGAATCCAAGGTGGCGGCTCTTGAAAAAAAATAAGGACTAAAAGAAGATGAAGTCGAATGAAGTGATTGAAAGACTACTAGCTTATGGATCTAGATGGGCTCTTACATCTACAACATCAAAGAAGAAAAAATGGCATAGCATAGAAGACCTCTAAAATTGAGAAGGAGGATGATGACTCGAATGATGACATGACTCTAATGGTGAAGAGATTCAAGAAGTTTATGAAACTTTACAAGAATGACTTGAAGAAGAAGATCAACTTCAAGATGATTGAGCCAAGTCAAAAGAAGCCTATAAGAAAATGCATTCAATGCTTAGAATGTGGAGAATTTAGACATATCTCCACGGATTATGGTAACTTGAAGGTTAGGAGAAAAGGAAAGGCGATGGTCCTCAAGTGATATTGAGAGTGTAGAAGATTCTTTGGGTGATAAAAAACTTGCAATTAACTACACGGTCTTTGGAGCCTCCTTTGTGGAAGTCAAAAAAGAAGGCAAGAGTGCCTTGATTTGTGACCTTGAAGAAGGAATATATGAAGTGGTAGCTAGAGATGTGATTGATGTAGCTACACATGGAGATGTTGTTGATGTGACAATAAGTGACATTAGTAATAACTCTAGTGATGAGAAGTCTTCACCCAAATCAAATGAAGGGTTTTGTGAAGGTATGGATCTTGAAGACTTCATCAACTACTTTGAAGACTCTAGGTTGAAGAAGAAAAAAGAGATTCAAAAGTTGAAGGTGGAGAATCTTAAGCTTTCAACCAAAGTGACTCACTTAAATGAAGAAGTGAGGAGAGTCAAGGAAAGTGATGACTTGTTGAAGAAAGAAAACCTTCAACTAAGGATCAAGCTAGATGAGTCTTTGAAGATAGACATGATCAACGTGTCCAAGTACGAAAAGGAGATTGAAGATTGCCACCAAAGGATGAAGGCAATGAAGAATGAACTTGCCAACAAAGAGAATTCCTTGAAGATTGTCAAGGATAAAGAGATGAGGCACCTTTAAGATCTGAAGAAGGATAAGATCAAGCAACCTTAAGCTCAAGGCAAAAGCAAGGCTTCACCTCTCCAACTTCCTAGGAGGAAGATTGATCTTAGAGAGTCATCCAAGAATGGCCAAGTGAATATGCAAACAAAAGGTGAAGCTCAACCTCAACATCCAAGAGATTCACACCCATGCCTTTCTCAACCAAGATTTACTCAACCAAGGAAGCATGGCAATCGGGTTCAACAACAAAGAATGAGAGAACCGGCTTATCACCAAAGGCGACATCAAATGCATTACAAGTCTCCAATGACCTCACAAGGATATGGTATGACTCCTCACTTTATACCTACTTTTCATTGTTTTGGTGTTTATGGGCATATTAGGCCAAATTGCCATAAGAACATTTAGATATATAGGGTTGAGAGCATGATGGAGAGGAATAAACTTAAAAGGACCAATATGCATGTGCCTAGGAAATCTAGAGCAAATGATCCTAGGAAATCTAGTAACATGATAACCATGACCACTAGGAATGAAAATGTGTCACCTAAGTGGATTAGAAAAAATGAACCTGTATGCTATTGTGTTAAGTTGTCACCCATAGACTCAACTAGGTCTAATGGACTTGGTATGTCTATATGGCTCATGCCTCCCATTGACTTGGTTGGATTTGACCCCATTTGGGGAGCTTAAGCAAAGAAAGCGAACTTGCATTTTTGAAATATACAAAAATTTGATATACTTTACGCCTCTTTATTAATTGTTTGAGATAATAGATTGTACATATATGATTATATGGTAGTTTTGTTCAATAAGTGTGTAACCTTGCTTTGCTTGTAATCCATGTCACATTTATGTTCAAACATGCCTTTTTGGATTAGGAGAATTAATTGGGAAGTACTTTTGAATGACATATAATTTATCTTCATGACATGTGAACTTGATTATGACATGCTTAAAATGATATGCATGAAATGTTTTTGATTGCTCATATGCAAAAGTATGTGTAAAAGCAAATGAGAAGACTAAACTCAATAAAGACCTTGTGTCCATTCAATAAATAAGGATGTCTCATCCAATTTAGTCTTCTTTCTCTTCATAATGATTTGAACAAGACAACAACCAATAAGGATTTCATATCCACTCAATCAATAAGGATTTTATATCTATGTCTTGTTTGGTCTTTAAGGATTGATATAGTTGTTGTGTGTTGAAAATCTTTTCGAAAAAAACTATATCATGTTTGCTTATGACAAAAGGGTACAAATTTGTTTGAATTCTTATGGAAACCCTTTTGATGTTTACTTTGCCAAATATCATTGCTTGAACTTTGATGTTATATGTCTTGCATGCTTAACAACACATTTACACATTCTCTTTAAAATAAAACTCGTTGAATCTCTCTCAATTATTCAAGTTGCATAAAGTTTATGTATATGATTATGCAATAGTCTTTTGTGCGAATATCTCTCTTTGCTAAAGCAACCCGATAGGAGGAGCTTCTTTGCCTATCTCATGACTAAAATGGGGAGAAGTCTTGAGAGATATATGGGGAGATTTTTTATGCTTTAGGGAGAAGTCTTGGGAAAGAGTAACCTATTTAGGGAGAGCATTGTATTGCACTACATTATACTGATTGTCTTATTTTTCTTAATGCAAATGCTTGTTTTGGTTCACCTCACATGCACTTATTCTTGGAAAGTGCTTTTTTGCTATTGTGTGTAGGTATGATGATATACGAAGAGATTGAAGACCTTGAAGACTTATCATCATAGGTATCTCATTTTTTGTAACGTAGAACTACTTGATGACCAATTGTTATGTTTTCTTTTTGTGAGGATTACTTTGTAAGTGGTTGTTTTGTCATGAAATAGTCAAAGAGGGAGATTGTAAGGACCTCTATTTATGATTGCCTTATTTCATGACAAATCACGTTGGGATTGTTATGTAACGAGTAGCTTAGATGATTGTGATTGACATGCTTTCGGACATCCCAAAGTGCTTCAAGAAAGTATATCACTTGACTTAACTTCCTTGAAGAGATTTAGTTGCACACACACACACACATACACTCACTTCTCATGCATGCTTTGTTCAACTTGCTTTAGTGAGGATTATTGCTTATATGTGTGCATTATTTACACATTGCACACACACTTATATGCATTTGTATTGACATGCATTTATTCCTTGCTGCTCATGTGTGCATTACTTCAATCACAATTGAACTTCACTTCTAGATTTAAGTGTGTTTGTTGCGTCTGTGCATGCACGTCTTGATGTGCTCGTTTTAACGCGTTGAGCGGCCTTGTGCGCGGGTAGCTACCATTGCAGCCACCAGCGCAGTTGGCCTTGGTGCGCTGGTTGTTTAGCACCACACCAGCGCATTTCGAGCAGTAGGTCAACGCTAGTGGTGCGCTGGTCATTGGTTGTGCGTTGGTCGTCAAGCGCTACACCAGTGCACAGTGCAATTTCTGGGCACGTTTTTTTTCCAAAACGACCCAGTTTTATTCAGCCCTATGATATATGTTCTCTCTTCTTCCTTGCGCATTTTTGTGAGTTCAAAAACTGACCTAAGTGAGAGAAAGCCATTCTTAAAGAGAGAGAGAGAGAGAGAGAGAGAGAGAGAGAGAGAGAGAGAGAGACTCCAAGAACTCACTTTTACTCAACCAAACACACTTCCATGAACATCTAGCATCATTCAAGCATCAAATCTTCATGGGTCTTTATTGGTTTCATAACTAGGTAACTTGAACATGCTCTACAACTCTTTGCTTCGTCTATATGTTCATATTAGCCTAGGATTAGCATTTATTTAGTTAATTAAATGCATGACTCTTTGCTTAATATTGTTTTCAATATGGTTGAGTCTTCTTGTGTTGGTTGAGTTTAGTTTTTATTGATAGCTGGAATTAGGACTAGTTTTCCCTCTAGCTAAATATCTAAGCTTTACATTTAGATATTGTTGATTAGGACTCCTTGATTGCACTTGTTAATTTCATTTACTGTCCTTGCCATTTTGTGTGACAACATATGTTGATATGGCTTTGCGTGACGACTAGATTTTAGAATTGCATATCTATATCTAGTTAGGTCTTTATTAGCACTCATATAGACATTGATATCTAGGATTGCTTTTATTTCCATCATATAATCTCTAAATAAGCGTTTAGTGTTGCCTAACATTAATTACAATTTGAATATTCATATATTCACATAGGTTGTTAATCTCTTCTTTGAGAGTTAAGTCTTGTGACTATGAGGTATAGTGCACAAGCAAGTGAAGTCTTGCAACCGTGGTGTAGTTGGCAAGCAAAGTGATCAAGAATTCACTATAAACTCCTGCGGGTAGTAGTGACCGTGAATGATGTGAGGTTTTTCTCTTGTTGAAGGGTTTCCACGTAAAAAATCAAGTGTGTTTTTAATTTCTGCATTTTATACTTGATTTTGTATGTTTGTTTATGGGATAAATTTTTAATATTGACTAATAAAGAAAAGTTGGTAATTAACTTGATTAAAACCTATTCCTCCCCCCCCCCCCCCCCCCCCCCCCCCCCCCAAGTTATTAGACACACGTTTGAGTTGTATTTTCACAAATATATATTGTTAAAATTCAATATTAAACATAATTTTTCTACAATTTTAATTTTAACAAATACTCACAATATCCGCTTCTTAAGCACCACTAGGACTAAGACTTCTGATCTGTCGTATGCATCCCCATAATTTTCCAACTACACTAAGGATAGTTTGCATTCGACACTACAAACTCCTCTTGCCACGAGGTTCACTGATATTCTCTGATTTGGTGTTGTTGTAATTGGTCTCAACTCGAGACCAGAACATATCCTTCGATTGGTTTGTACCTATGATCGGGTTTTGCGAAGTATCGGGATATACATGACAAAGGTGTGTATCGTCTGAATGTGTGTATGAAGAAGTTTGGGAAGACATTTTTTGGAAAAAATGATTTGAAGAAATAAGTGATTCGAAGGGATAAGAGATTTGAAGGGATATGTTTAATTTAGTGTGGGTTGATATTTATAGAAACTATGAGGTACTATTCAGATTCAATCCTACGGTTCAGATGGTAAGGGAATCCATTCATTGGTTGGCATTTGAAATCAGATTTCTTATCTTCAAATTTTGGGAAAGATGAAGATAAGAATTTTGGAGAAGTTTAGATATTATTTTGGAGAGGTGTCATACGGTTCAGATGGTGATGCAATCCATTCAATAGCTAGATTTTAAGAGCTCAGATATCTTATCTTGATATTTTGGGAAAAGTGAAGATCATATTTTATCCTTCTTTCATAGTGGGTGGGCCCCACACACGTATTGGATGTCTAGGTTCAATGAATCTGGTTCACGGGTTGGATTTTTTGAATTAAAGTGTCTTCGTTTGTTTTCCATGTGGGCTTACTGATAACATCGTAAAATACACCTTTTGAAGTCCCCATTTCCTATCGTTTGCTTTTGTTTTCTAGCATATTTTGGTATATAATATGTTTTGTGAGCATTGTGTAGGTTATAACCCTTAAAATAAGGTGTTGAGCTAAATTGAAGAGATTTAGAGTTAGAAGGGCTGAAATTGGAAATCTTTGTGCAGTACACTCAACTTTCGGGGGCCATATCTCTCTCCTCCAATCGAAATACGTTACCCATTACATATTTTTGGAAAGTCTCGGATGTCTTCTTTCCAACGGTTTTTACAGATCGCGATTCCGAGGCTTCTGGAGGAAGTTATGACAGTTTCGTAACAATGCACGAAGCTGAACTGTCCTCCGCGGGAGGCTCTGCCGGAGCCACCAACCAAATTTTGGACAGCCTTTTCCACGGGAAATGTCTCCACGGGAGGACTAGACGGACCCACCCGCGGACGGACCTGTTTTCAGCCACTATTTGAAGGGCAAACTTGTCCTTTCACCCCAATTTCATACCCTAACTTCCAAGCACTATATAAACCCCAATTTTCTCTCCTCTCACCAGAATCCCCTCAAACCCATCTCACCCTTCTCTCTATCTCTTTCCTCTCCATCTTCTTCATAAATAAATGAGAGAAACTAGCTTCCATTTTACCTCTATGGGAGCTCACCATACATCTCCACCACCATTTTACACTACATCCATTCATCTTAGAGTAGATTACAAGAAAAATGGTGTGGTCTTTGTACCAAAAACGAGCTAGGAAATCAAGGAGAGCTTGGAGGAGTTTTCTTCAAGGCTTGTCTCCTTTAAACTCATTTCTTTTTGTATTTCTTGTTTCTTTGATGTTTAACCCCGATTTGGGATTATTGTAAACCTTCACATGTGCAATATATGTATGTTTGTTCTTAAATCCGGTTGGGTTTTGTTTTACTCTTTGTTAATTTTATGATTTAAACTCTTATTGTGAAATCCATATGTGTGGAGGGTCAAAATTGATATGTATGCATGATTGGGATTAGGAGTATATTAATTTAATGTAGGAGTAGAGTAATTTATCTTCCCATGAGTGTTTGTACATTAATGAATGGCCAAAATACCATGTGTTGAGTAATTTGAGTATTAGAGATTTTAGCCTAAAGAGTGGAAAATGTTTCAGTTCAGGCATTTAGTTGCTAAATTGGCCTTAGTTCACATTCTTGTGCTTAATGGGTCTTTTTAAGACACATTTGTCTATCCTTAGCCGGATTGGGTGATGAATTGATTTCGGAAAAATTCCCAAATCAAGAGGATGAACCCCTAACTAAATTCAATCGTCTTAATGTATAATAATCAACTTATTTGCACATTAGTGTTGAGTGAACTTGTTTTTGTTTTTAGCCATCCTAGGGAGATTGATGAAAACCAAATCCTTGACTTAATAGTAAAGACAAACCGAATTCCTCTTGTGCTCGTGTAGTTATAGGGGTATTTAATTGCTTAATGCTTTCACTCGGTTAGCCACCTTGTGAATGATATTTAGGATATTTGTTATATATCGCGTGGTTCGCATTAACATGCTCATCGTGGTATCCTCTACATTTGACAAAAAAGTTGAGAGATCACTAGGCTGGCGTGTAGAGCTCGTGTGTGTGTCCCACCGTCCTTAATTGATTCATGCTTATGCATAGATACAATCTCTATGCGCTCGAGAGAGGGTAGAGATCAATTAAGGGGACACGAGCATATAACATACGTGTTGTATGGATATATCATATTCTTAATGCTTTCACTTGGTTGTCATCCCGTATTTAGTTTGCCTTATGGATGAATTATTGGCTGTAGTATGGCCCACACGGTTGAACATTACATGCCCAACAAAATTTCTTATGTATATGACCAGAAAGTGAGAGTATCACTAGGCTTGCGTACATAGCTCTTTTGTGTGTTCCATGACACTTAATGAATCCATACTTTGTGTGGATGTGATCTCTAAGATATCGAGAGAGGGTAGAGATCAATTTAGGGGACACGAGCCTATAACATATACTTGCACATTTGAGGGACTAGGTGAGTCTTGTGCTTAATTAGGAGGATTGTCACGGTTGAGTCATTTCCCTAGCGTATCTACATTTCATGCATCTCTCTATTACATCCTATCCATGTATATATTATTTATGTAATTTATTTAGTTATATTATTATTTACTTTTCCGCAAATGCAACACACGAGTTCGCTCGGCGTGTTGTATAGCTAGAACTAGAGACAGTCGACGAATCCCACCTCCCTGTGGAACAATACTCTCGCTTGCCGCTTTGCTAGTTTTCATAACTATAGAGCACATTGCATAGGACTTTTTATAAATATCTTTTTGGGATCCACAATTTCCTAACCACAGAATAGTCGGTATCACTTGCAGCGGTTGTCGCCCACGTGCTGAGCTGTAACCAGCTTGATACAGCTGTCATCCACCCATCCTTCTAGAAGCGCATGTATTGCAATAACTATTTTAAATTTAATATTAAATTCTTGATATTATGATTTACTGCTCATCTTGTTCGATCGAATTGGGGATTCGTATGAGATGGAGCTACTCGATCTAGTTAAGTGTTGAAATATGCAACTGAGCATATGAATTAGACGATTCATTGGTCAATTTTGTGTAATTAACTTTTATTAATCTTAATTTTGAATTTGTTTATATTTGTCACTGTTCATCTTGTTCGATCAAATTGGGGATTCGTATGCGATGGAGCTACTCGATCGAGGTAAGTGATGGACACTACAAGAAAAATGGTTTTTTCCGACAGCTAAATGTCGTCGGTAAAGACGATTTCCCGTCGGAAATATGCTTTTCCAACATGAAAAAACAGTCGGAGGCCGTCACAAATACGCTCGTCGTAAATAACCATTTACAGACGAGCCGTCACAAATACTATCATTTCCGACGGTCAAGGCCGTCGGAAAAAAATAAAAATGATGTCGGCAACAGTAATGGAAGGTGGTCAAAATTACTTGTATTTTCGACGGCTTACCTTTATTTCCGACGGGCATGGCCGTCGGAAAAAGTTTAATGATAAAAAAAGATGACACGCTGTCAACTTAACAACGCCACATCACCCCATCACCCATGCAAATTCCATGCATTTTATGTGGCTCGAACCCGTGACCTGGATGATTGATAGTACAGGTTACTCTTACCATTTTGCTATAACTTTATAACTGATATCTTTTGCATACTATTTATATATACGCTATTGATATGTTTGCATAATATCTAATTAAATATATTTTTTGTATAATATTTAAATATAACTATTGATATTGTTTTTTAAAATAATATTTTTATTAAAATATTTCCGTCATCTGATAGTAAATTACATTTTACTACTTTATCTTGAAATAGGATACAGATAATATATCCTTGTTGATTTTATTTTTTTAATCAACATTTTGTAGTGTCATTAAACATAATTTTGAATAACTAAATATTCTTGTAATTACTAATAATTTTGCTATATTTTATATTTATTTAATTTAGTTAGATGTACACATAAAGTAGACTTTTTATTAGTATCATTGTTTTGTCCCTAAAGTTTGGCCCCTATTGTCTAATTTTCTTGTAGTGATTGCTATAAATTTTATTAAATTTTATTTTGTATTATCTATGACATATTATTTAAAAAATTCAAAACTAAATCAAAATATTTGGCGAAAAATTTGACAAAGTGATTTCGCTAAAAAAATAGTGATAAATAAATAATAACACATATAGTGATACATTTAAAATATTGACCTACAAGTCACATTTTTTTGTAATGTATAAATTATCACATACATTCCATTATAATTTATTAATTAATATTATAATAATAAATTAATTATTTTTTCCATGACAATGCCATAACAAATGATGTAGAAAATAGTTTTACATTTTCAATAGAGTAATTGCCTTTAAAATTGAATCGAATTAAATTTTATCATTTCCGATGACAATTTTTATGCCGTCAGAAACGTGGGTAATATTGATTGCTTTTTTCATTATTTCCGACAGCACAAAAAATACCGTCGGAAATGTGGACTATTTTAGACGGCCATTAGGCCGTCAGAATTGTATTATTTCTTCCTCATTTCCGACGGCATAAAGACTATTTCCGACGGTTGTTCGGCCGTCGAAAATGTAGTATTACATTTTTACTCATTTCTGACGGCATGTTTTGAGCCATCGGAAATGAGAACAGCAGTGACGGTGTATTCGATTATTTCCGATGGTTATTGGGCCGTCGAAAATGTGGTATTACATTTGACTCATTTTCGATGGCTCTAATATGGCCGTCGGAATAGGTATCATTACCGACAGCAATTAGTGCCGTCGGAAATAATTTGTCACTAATAGGCAATTTTTTTGTAGTGCGAAATATGCAATTGAGCATGTGAATTAGACAATCCATTGGTCAATTTTGTGTAATTAACTCTTATTAATCTTAATTTTGAACTTGTTTATATTTGTCACTGCTCATGTTCTTCGATCGAATTGGTCTGTATCGAAAAGTTAAGATATTATAATCGAGAGGTGACAAATGGTTCAGATGGTGATACAATCCATCCAATGGTTGGCAATTATCCATGCTCAGATTTCTTATCTTCAGATTTTGGGGAAAATGAAGATAAGATTTCTGAAGAAAAAAAGAAGAAGAAGTTATAATTAAACCTACGGTTCTGATGGTGCTGAAATCCATCCAATGGTAATGATTTAATAGTACAGATTTATTTGGTTGATCTATAATAGTAGATTTCACAATGATAAATAGCCTACACCAAAGTTTGATAAAACTCATTCAATTCAACTCCAAGCAAAAATGAATTTCAATATCGGAGGTCCATTTAATTTCGCATTTTCATCTTCCGACGATGATGAAGCGTAACTTATGGCAGATCTTGAAGCGATTGATGTAGAAGAAGAAGTGATAATTACCTAACATGGTAACATCCAACGGACCATCGCTCAGTATCTCACTCAACAAAACAACCCTGTGACCCTTGGAGGCTTAATTCCTGGTCATATAGTGATCAATCAAGACCGAGAAAATGCTGATCGTAGGTTTTTCAACGTCTATTTTATCGAGAACCCATGACATAACGATCAAATGTTCCATCGAAGCTTTCGAATGGGTAGAAGTTTATTTCTTCGTATTGTTAATGTTGTGGAAGCTCGTGACAAATTCTTTGTGCAACGAAGAGATAGTGTGGGTAGACTGGGTTTGTCCGCTCTTCAAAAAATAACAGCAGTATTTCTCATATTGGCATATGGTCTACCAGCGGATACTACTAACGAGTATATTAAAATAGGAGAGTCTAAAGCAATTGAAAGTTTGAGGAGATTTTGTCTTGCAGTTGTGGAGGAATTTACAGATGAGTATCTAAGATCAACTAATGCTACTGACGTTGCCAGACTACTCCTCAGTGGTAAAGATCATGGTTTTTCAGGAATGTTGGGTAGTCTAGATTGTATGCACTGGAAGTGGAAAAATTGTCCAACGGCTTTAGCAGGACAATATGCAGGTCGTAGTGGATCTCCAACTATTATTCTAGAGGCTGTAGCTGATTATGACCAGTGAATATGGCATGCTTATTTTGGTTTGCCGGGTACGAATAATGATATTAATGTGTTGGAGGCATCCTATCTTTTTGCCAACCTCGCTCAAGGTATTGCTCCTCCAGCTCATTATGTCATTCAAGGATAAGAATATAATATTAGTTATTATTTAGCTGATGGTATATACCAAAAATCGTCTATGCTTGTACAAACTATTCACGATCCACGTGGTCAGAAAAAAAAAACTTTTTGCAATGAAACAAGAAGGATGTAAAAAAGAAGTAGAACGTGCATTTGGATTTCTCCAATCACAGTTTGCAATTGTGGCAGGATCGGCACGTTTTTGGCATAAACATGTTTTACATGATATAATGAATATGTGCATTATTATGCACAACATGATAATCGAGGATGGCGTGATGTTGATGCAGCACTTGAGGATCATATGGAAGCACCAACTCCAGAAGTTGAGATGATGGTAGATGAAAATACCCGATTTCAAGAATTTCTAGTTCAACAAAGAAAAATCAGGGATAAAAAGACTCACGTTACACTCCAAAATGTATTAATAGATCATTTGTGGGATGAACATACTAATTCAGATAATTAGATGATGAACAATATGTACTTTTATTTTTATGCTTATTCTTTTTTATTTTATGAAATGTAATATTTAAATTATTTTAATAATAAATGCAATATTTTACCTAATTGAATTAAATTTCTTTTAATGTATTAAATATCATAATTTCTTATCATATTGCAATATTATGTTAATTGTGGGATGAAATGTTAATTGTGGAGAAATATAAAAAAAAGGAAAGAAAGAGAATATTTAAGAGAATATTATTTTTAGCGTAAAATTTGGTACAGTGAGTTAGAAATGAAATAGTAAAATAGTATGAAAATTACACTATTTTAATGTAAAAATTGCACCAAATGAACTATTCCGGTCGGAAATGCCCTAAGTCAAACAACAAATTTGATCAAAAAAAATTGTAACTGTTGTGAAAGTGGCTTTCCCACTTGTACAGTGTCTATACATCACCGCCTCCCCATTCGCTTCATCATGTCTTTGCAACTTGCTTTACCCACTTTTTTTTTGCCATCATCATCACAGATCAACTCTGCTTTGCCTATATATATATATGGCTTTCATTGTAAAGTGGGTTGATGAGCTAATACTCTGAACATTAATAGAAAAGCTATCTCTCTCTCTCTCTCTCGTCTATATTTCTCTCAAGTCTCTCTCTATCTCACACTCTGTTCTTCATTTGTTTTCATTTATTCTTTATTATTTATAACACGTTATCAGCACGAATATAGATTAGGACTTCCAGAGAAAGTTCTTGAGTGTTTTTAGCTTTGTTTTCTGAATTTTCAATCGAGTACAGAAATTTTGAAGTGCTTGAATCACTTTTTGGAGGATACCGTTGTGTTCCTCTCGAAAATACGATTTTGACGCCTCTAACCGCGTCTTAAACGGAGCTCTAACGAACTGCCTAACACCGGTCAAAGGTTGGTCAAACCTGGAAAATTTTCTAGAAATTTCTACAGGTTTCCAAGGTTGAAGATGACACTGTAGCGATTGCCACGTCAACCGCCATGTCACCACCAAGTCTCTACCACGTCAGCATCAGGCGTACCACGTCAGCGGTAAGCGCACCACGTCAGCGTTATGCATGCCACGTCTAAGCCACGTTAGTGACAGGCATGCCACATCAGCGCCACGTCAGTCAGAAATGTTTTTGTCTGTTTCAGTGTAATTTGCACCCGTTTTCAACCGAATCGGACTTGTTTTCAGCTATTTCGACCGTTCCAGAAGCAACTGTGCCATTCGTTTCAACTAATTCCGCTTGTAAGTATTGTTTTGACTTATTCAAGATTTATTAACTCTTTTTTCGAGTACGATGGAATATACAGAATCTGGAGATCTGAATCCAGTATAATATGCATGCTTGATACTCATGAAGAGCAATATTCAGAGGAATATACACATCCAGTCGGATGTTGTAAGCATCATAATTTAAGATCCTAACGTATAATGAAATTGGAATAATATTTTATCTATTTCATACACATCCAACAGGATGCTCTGAATATCATAAAAAGGATTTAAAATCCTAATGTACAAGATGGCTTATGCCGTCAAACGGAAATTATATGTAATAGTTCTGGATTTATTTTTATGTACATCGCTGTTGATCTCATGGCCCTGTAAGGTGATCTTATGACCCTGAAACCATTTATTTTTATGCACATTACATGTGATCTCATGGCCCTGTAAGGTGATCTTATGACCTTGAAATTGTTATTTTTATGTAATATATGAGACTGACTTATGTTGTGTCTCGGAACTGGCTTATGCTGTGTCTAAGGTGATCTTATGACCCTGAAATTGTTTATTTTTTTACAACATATCAAACTGGGTTATACCCCTGACAGAACCTAGAGATCTAGATCCAGTGTTATATACATGCCATACGGCACGGTTTTGAAAACCGATGAGAACCTGGAGTTCTGGATCCAGTGTTATATAAATGAATGTCATACTTCATTATTTGGAACCTTGGGTTTCAAACACGTTCGGAATATGATGTTATCTCATATATATGATGTGATACGTTTACATGTCATTTATTTGAGAGAATGATCTACACATCCAATAGGGTGTAGTAAGTATCATAAAAAAGATTTAAGATCTTAATGAATTATGAAATTGGAAATAATATTTTATTCATTTCATATACACCAGCAAGATGATGTGATTATCATAAAAAAAGGATTTAAGATCCTAACGAATAATAAAATTGGAAATAATATTTTATCCATTTCACACACATCCAGCAAGATGTTGTGATTATCATAAAAGAAATTTAAAGATCTTAACGTATCATTCAGTTGAGAAAAAAAAGAGGGGGATCTACACATCCAGAAGGATGTTGTGAGTATCATAAAAGGATTTAATATCCTAATATCATGAATAATAAGATTGTAAAATATCACGTATAATGAGATTATAAATTATATTTTATCCATTTTATACTTGCTCCTGAAGGAGCAATATCAAGAGAATACATTTGGATATATTTATATTCATGAGATATCAAAACATACCCCAGATGTGGATGTTTGTAAATGACAAGAGAAAAAAGGGTTTACAGAATAAACCTATTAAAAGAAAAAAAAAAAGGGAGAGATTATTATCATTTCAGATAAGATATAAAATGACATTACACATAATGTCCATAAAATTCTCAGAAGGGAAACATATGTCTTGCCGAGAGTGCAACGACTCATACAGTTCTGCGGAGTCAGATATATTTTATGAATTTGACTTTACTCAGAGCAAATGTTAATACTGTATCAAGTCCAACAGGATCTGATAGAAAGCTCTGGAAGAGCCATGATAGAAAACTCTGGAAGAGTCATGATAGTGTTATCAAACAATACTAAATCATGTATCAGTGATACTTGATATTATTCAAGTAGAACATAAAAGAATATGCTAAGTTCAAAAGCATATAAAGTTAATACTAGATCAGATCTAGCGAATCTGATCAAAGGCTCTAAAAGAGCCACAGAATTATTACCATATGGTATTCAATTGTGTATCGATGATACTTTATATCGTTCAAACAAAATATAAGGGAATCTGCTTAGTTTCAAAGATATACGGGGGAATGAATATTTATTCATTACTTCTCATGATTCAGGTCAGAAACTTATTATAGAAAAGCTACTTGCTTTATCATCTGGATTATATTACACTATTATAAAGAGTGTAGATGTGTATGCAGATATGAATTAAAAGTTCCTAGATCCAAAAATGTTTGTATTTTGGGCGTGACCGTATCAGTCACCCAGGATCTACAATGATACTTATAATTATTGAAAATTCTCATGGATATCTATTAAAGAACCAGAAGATTCTTTATCCAATGGGAACTTATGTACTGCATGTTCACATGGGAAACTAACAGTAAAACCATCTTATTCTAAAAGTTGGTTTTTGTTAACTGAAAATTTGCTCGAGGTGAGAAATCTCAATTAACACCCTTGAGACCACTACCACGGAGGTGGTGGACAGGGTCGAATGTATTTTGTACAGTGCTTGTTCAAATGATAAAAAATACTAGTATTAGTGTTATCAAAAAAGAATGAAAATCCTTTTATTATCAGTGATATATCATTTACAAATGTCTCTCAAATGCTCTCCATTTTTTTGGGGTGTAGTAAGGTTGTTGTCGTGTACTTGTCGAAAAAGTAGTATCTCTCTTTTCTTTCTCTCTTCCTCCTATTTATACATAGTTTTGTTAGGTTAAACCAACTGATTCTCCCCTTGATTTTCTCAATCCCTTCCCTCCTTATCGGACGGGATTTCTCATTTAAACGTCATTGACTTTGTGTTAATAGCCGAGTTGAGAATATCTTGGTGGAGATCAGTTTGTTTCCTCTTTGGACTCTATTACTTGTTCTACACGCACGTAATGTTTCCATATATGATCCAGTGTATCTTCGTGTCTTCACAGCGTGATCCCTCATAGAGGTCGTTGAATATGGTATGCTTTGTCTCGTATAGCGAGGTAGATCAAATAGCGAGGTAGATCAGTGTCTTGGCTCCGGTATTCAGAAGCTTAGTCTAGCCAGAAGCTCGGTCTGACCTCCCTTGATCTCTTGGAGCTTGATGCGGGCCCCTACGGACTCTCTTTTGTGACAGCGGAGTTTTGGCGAGCTTCCGGAGAGGTTACGAGGTAGTCTCGACCTCAGGGAGCTTCCCGATTCCTGGTTTGGTGGTGCGGGCTCGATCTGATCGCGTTGGGTTCTATTCCGAGTGTTTCGGGAGCTCGCCTTTTATTTCTGTGGGGTGGTACTGTAGCTCGACTTTGGGAACCGTAGTCCCCTGGTGGATACCCTCAGGCCTGGGGTCAAACTAGGAGGGTGGACAATTTCCCTTTGGTCCCTAGCCAAATTTGGCTATTAACAGAAGTCCCCTCTGACTTGAACTCCAGTGATTGAGTTTGGGGTTGGAGTCAGACTTCCTATTTTATTTGGGGAATTTTTTTTTTCTTTACTGTTACAAGAATCTTGGGGGAAATCTTCCCATTAATTGCATGAGTGATGTGGCGAGAGCTGACCGGTTTATTCCCAAGTTAATCCGGTTGCGTTACGGCAGTTCCCTTGATTCGAGGCGATCTTAACCGAAAATTTCGACGGCCAATGCTGCTGCTTTATTGCCTATTTATACTTGGTTATTCCAACGCCTTCCTCATACCTTTCAAATTTCAAATTTTCCAAAGAAAAGCCTTCTCTCAAGCAACATCTCTTTTCTAGTTCTTCATCCTCACAGACTTCATTCCACCATGTCGAAAGCCAGTCGTGACTCCGTTGACTCCATTGTCGACGGTGAAAAGGTCATCAGCCTTACCCACGGAAAACGGGCACGAAGGAGCCTAGATAGCGACGATTCTTCACCAAATCCGTAACGTCGGCGGTCGAACAGGAACGTGTCCATTGGGACCGGGTTTTCTAATCATCCCGACCATTCTCTGGATTTAGTCGACGAAGATTATGATAGAGAGGTTGGTGGCGACGCCGCGGGGGAACGTCAAGTCTCGGCTACTGGTCCCCCTTTGGAGAGGCTTCCTCCCTATGACTTCAGGGTTGTCCTTGACTCTATCGTTGATCCGAACTCGATTGACCGCTCAAGGTCCAAGTACGGCATTCCTGACAGTGTTTCTATCTCAGTACCTCCCAAAGGTTACGAAATCTTCAATCCTTTTGATGACGTGCTTCCAATTCATGTGGCGGCTCTCGAGAATGGGGTCCAGGCTCACCATTCATCCTACCATTCGACGTGCTCTCAACGCCATCCAGCTTGCTTCTCTCCAGTTGAAGCCCGGCTTCTAGAGGCATTTGATTGGCTTTCTCGTGTTGTGCAGGGAACAATGCCAGCTGAGCAAGGTGGCGAGAGAGCCCGGAGTAAAGGAGCTGGCCAACCTTTTTCAAATCGGGAGTCTCTCCGGCGCTCCCCGAGGTCAGTTCTATGCAAAAGCCAAGAATAAGCTCAACTTTGTCATTCCTGGTGCTTCGAAGAAGAATCCAGCCTGGAAGGAAGAGTGGATCCTGGCAGGGGGTGACTGGGGAAGCTCAATTTTTATCGGAGGGCATGAGTTCGAGGTCCCTACAGCTTTCAGTGACAAACCGTCGTGGTACCGGGATTCCCTGCCACCTGAGTGTGAAGTCGTTCTGAAGGCTATTCTGGCCAAAAACGACTTGAACATGAGGTTTCCAACCGCTGAAGCCTTCGATCCTCGCAGGGTGAATCAATACCTGCGGATCTCTGATGCTATTCCCCGTAAGTATCACTGAATCATCTTACTTTATCTCGTTGACCAACTCAGTTCTGACGTTTCCCTTTTTGTTTCATTCACTTATAGTTTTTGTTGTTGAGCCAGCTTCTCGCGAAGCTCAGCAGCTCCGAAAAGCTCGCACTCCTGCTCCATCCATCAGATTGACGAGGGGGGGCTTCCCCTGCCACTTCGGAAAAGGAAGGGCTGATTGTCTCGGCCGGGATTACGCCTGCTCATACTCCATCGCCTTCCCAGGCGAGATCCAAGATGGCTACCTTTGCGTCGTGGGCTTACAAAGTGATAAACAAAGGGGCTTCCGTTCCCTGGGTAGCTGGCATTACTACTCATGCCTCTTCTGCTTCTTCTGCTGCTACTGTTGCGCCACCTGCTCATTTACCTGATGCCGTTGCGCTTCCAACTCCCCAAGCTTTGGAGGACTTTGAAGCGGGTGTCGCAGGGATTCCTCCTAACCGCTCTCGCCCTCAGTCGAGCTCGGTGGGGCAGGACGAGGTCTTGGAACAATTCATCACATCCTGCCCGAGTGGTGGGCTCTTTGGGATGGCCTAGATGCCCGTCGATGTCTTGCTCACTAAGGGGTCTGCTGTCTTAGTTGAGGTAATTGTTGTTTTTTCTGTGCTGCTCTTGAAACTGCCAACTTGCTCAGGTTCCTAACCCTGGCTTTATATCTTGTAGGCCTTCAAGTTAAACGTGGCTATGGGCCACAAGGTAGCCCTCCTTCGTGATCGGGCTGCTAAGTCTGAAGCCGAAGCTGAGAGAGCCATGTGATTGCTCAAGCGGGCTCAGACATTAGTAGAATAGATGACCTCCAACCAAGGGAAAATGGAGACCGGGCTGGCTGAGCTTCGTTGTGATTATGAGAGGACGAAGTTGTCCTTTGATCAAGAAATTCTCCAATCTACCCGAAGGGCCAAGCTGAGGGATTCTTGGAAAACCGAGGCTAAGAAGTTGGACCTCAAGAATTAGGATTTGATTGCTCAGGTGGCCAAGCTGCAGGCTGATGCCGAGACTTCCTTTAGTGATGGATATTTCTATGCTTCTTTTCAGGTTGCAGAGGCTCTCCTATTTCCCTTTGATCTATCATCCATCGCCGGTTGGGATAGAGATGAGATAATGACCAGGGTTGTTGAGTTGTCTCGCCCTGACGATGACAGAACGGTTCCCTCTAACCAGGCAAGAGATGGAAAGCAGCCCGTCCAGACAGGAGCTGGAAAGCAGCCCGTCCAGGCAGATCCTCATCTTCCTCCTTCCATCTTTACTACTTCAGGTCCTCAGAAATCTTCAAGTAAGGTTCTGCCCGCGCAGTGTGAAGGAGATCAACCAGGAGCTAGGGGAAGGAGCAAGAAGCCCCTCTGAGGGATCCTCTAGAGTTGAAATGAAGGTTGATAGGAGCCAGACGGGGTCCATGGCTGCCCTTTTTGATACGGCTATCCTTCTTGAGGTCATGGTAGTGATCAACGAAGTCTTGGAGGAGGATCCTACTAATCAGTAGGAGGAACCTCTAGAAAGAGAGATGGTTGGCGAGGGTAACCAAGACGGGCAACCACCTGAAGGAGGAGTTGATGGCGAGGATCAGCATGAAGGAGGGGGAGCAGCAGGGGGAAATTAAGAAGGCTCCAAAGCTTGACGCTACCTGTTCATGACTGGCTTTGATTGCCCGAAAAAGGGGGTGGGCACCCTGCTTTACTCATGATTAGTTTAGTCGGTCTTTTTTTTGTAGCCCGGATTCGGGGGTTGGGCTCCCCGTTTGATGGATGTAGCCTTACTATGGGATAGGCTCCTTCGTTATTAATGAGAAACTGATATAAATTCCTTCATATTTGTTTTGATTGACCTTGATTACTAGTTTCCACCTCTATTGAGAACTTCTTGCTTTATTCATGATCCCGACCATGAATCAAACCTGCATCTTTGATGATGATTTGTTCATACTTTAATCTGGCTTCGTATGGAACTTTTATCATGATGATCTTAATCCTGTAAACGAAACAAATATTTATGTTTAAATCTGTTTCAGGAGAGGTAGCCCTATCGAGACATTAGGAGGGCTGTCTAGCTATTTTTTCATCTCGAGATCTGGATGGAAACTAAGCTCTTACACTCAGACCCTTCTTTGGGGTGGTAGCCCGACCAAGGCATCAGAAGGGCTGTCTAGCTATTTCCTGATCTCGAGATCTGGATGGCAACTATGCTCTTACACCCAGACCCTTCTTGTGGGTGGTATCCCGACCAAGGCATCAGGAGGGATGTCTAGCTATTTCCTAGTCTCGAGGTCTGGATGGAAACTATGCTCTTACACTCAGACCCTTCTTGGGGGTGGTAGCCCGACCAAGGCATCATGGGTAACGAGGGGGCTTCCTCGGCTAGTCCCTAGTCTCGAGATCCTGCTGTCAACTATGCTCTTACGCTTGGACCTTTCTTGGCGGGGGTGGTGCCCGGCCAAGGCATTAGGGGCAGCGAGAGGGTTTCCCCGGCTCACCCCTGGTCTTGAGGTGATTATGTCAAATTTTCCAGTCGAACATATGGATATTAATGTAGAACATAATCGGAGATAAAGAAAAAACACAGACTTTATTGATGATCGGGATGTAGTACATCGTTATTAGGGATTTTATTGAAACCTAAATAGAGGTAATATGCTCAAGAGTCCCCTACTTGGGGGTAGAACTTCCTCAAGTGATCTGCGTTCTAGGTGTGTTGGATGGGTCGTCCATCCATGTCTTCAAGTTTGTAGGCTCTATTGCGAGCAACTACCTTTATCAAGTATGGCCCTTCCCAATTGGGGCAAAGGACTCCATCCGACCTTTTCTGAGTATTCGAGGTCACCTTCCTGAGCATCAGATCCCCTTTTTTGAAATTCTAGGCTCTGACCTTTCGGTTGAAATACCTATCGATCTTGCTCTGGTAGATCGCTACGTTCTCAGCTACTCGGTCTTGTTTCTCTTCTAGGAGGTCTAGATTAGCTCGGAGCTTGACCTCGTTGCTTTCGGGTTCAAAGTGTTGCACGCTGAATGAGGTCAATTTATGCTCGATGGGGAGCACCGCTTCAACTCCGAAAGCTAGAGAGTAAGGTGTCACCCCGGTAGCTGTCCTCTTTGTAGTCCGGTATGCCCAGAGGACCTCGGGCAGCTCCTCGGCCCATTAGCCTTTCTTCTGCTGCAATTTCTTCTTCAACAGCGTCTTGATAGTTTTGTTAGTGGATTCCACCAGCTCGTTGGTCTGAGGATGGGCTACTGAAGCGAACCTGAGGTCGATTCCCAAACCTTCACAGAAGTCTTTGAATCGGGCGTTGTCGAACTGCTTGCCCAGATCGGCTACAATGATGAGAGGGGTCTCGAATCTACAGACCACATTGATTTTGATGATCTTGGTCGTATTCTTTTCTGATATTTGGGAGAGAGGCCCTGCCTCGACCCATCTTGTGAAATAATCGATAGCCACAATAGCATATTTAGCTTGCCCAGGGGCGGTGGGAAGCGGTCCAATTAGATCGATTCCCCACATGGCAAATGGATAGGGTGAACTGAGAGATGACAGTTGCTCTGGTGGTAGGTGGTTCAAGTTCGAAGTCTTTTGACATGGTTCGTAAAATCGTACAAAGCTTCTTACGTCCTGGTGGATGGTCGGCCAGTAGCACCTCATACAAAGCACTTGATACACTAAAGCTTCTCCACCGATATGGTTCCCGTAGTCCCTAGAATGAACCTCTCTTAATGCCCATTTAGCATCATTAGGATGTGAACAACGAAGTAAGGGGATGGATCTACCCCCCATGTCCGTCTACCAGGCAATATCGGACAGAGAGCCTTTTAATTCTTCGGGCTTGATCGGGCTCCTCGGGAAGCTTTCCCTCTTGGAAGTAGGCAATGATCGAATCCATCCAGCAAGGCTGACGATCCAGAGAGCAGATTTCTTTACTCGCGATTATGCTTGGTTGGGAGATCACTTGGAGGGGAACTCCCCGTGGTAAGGCTTGGCCTCCATTTACGGCTATCTTAGCTAGAACATCCGCGCGGTGGTTTTAGAGTTGAGGCACCTGATCGATCTTGAACCCCTTAAACTTATTTTTAAGCGACTGAACTAGCCTTAGGTGGCAGCCATGTTATCTCCTTTCTCCTGGTATATCCCAAACACCTGATTGACTACAAGTAATGAGCCGCTCTTGATTTGTAAGTAATCGGCCTTCAGTTCGACGGCTGCCTTCATCCCGGCTAGGAGGGCTTCGTATTCTGCTTCATTATTTGTGGCTTTAAACTAGAATCTAAAGCAGTGACAGAATTCAGTCCCCTATGGGTCTATTAGGACCACACCAGCTCCTCCCCCAGCTTGCCCAGATGCTCCATCTGTATAGAGGGTCTAAGATTTGTAACCTTCCGGCCAATTATTGATCTCGGAAATCTTCTCAAGGACCATATTCGATGCAGCGGGATTCACTTGGCCTGTGAGCGCTAAAAATTCTACAACGAAGTCTGCCAAAGCCTGCGCTTTAATCGTGGTCCTAGGCTTATATTTTAAGTCTAACTGAGTGAGCTCTAGGGCCCATAAGACTAACCTCCTGGACACGTCCGGTCTTTGTAAGAATTGGTGGAGAGGTTGGTCCGTCACCACTGCTATTGAATGAGCTTGAAAATAGGGACGGAGCTTCCTCACTGAGGTCACCAGAGCATAAGTGAGCTTCTCCAGGAGAATATAATTTTTTTCTGACTTGGTTAAAGCATGACTCACGTAGTAAATGGGCCTTTGAATCCCGTCGCCACACTCATTGGCCAAAGCTCCGCTTACTGCAGTTTCTGAGACGGCCAAGTAGATTTGCAGCTCCTCTCCGGGAACCGGCTTGACTAACCATGGTGGGCTTGTTAGGTATTTCTTCAAGGCTTGAAAAGCTTGCTCGCTCTCCGAGCTCCCTTTCATGTTTTTCCCTTGCTTGATGGCTTTGAAGAACGGGAGGAATTTATCGGTGGAGCGAGAGATGAACCTGTTGAGCGCTGCTACACGCCCAGTCATAATTTGTACATGTTTGAGTGATGTGGGGGACTCCAGGTCCAAGATAGCTTTGATTTTTTCTGGGTTGGCCTCTATGCCTCTCTCATGAACCATGAAACCTAGAAACTTCCCCGTTGTTACCCCGAAAGCGCATTTGGAGGGGTTCAACCACATCTGGTTTTCTCTGAGGATTAGAAAGGTCTTGTGAAGTTCTTCCTGATGTTCTTCTGCGGTTTGTGATTTTTTGATAATGTCGTCGATGTATAGCTCCATCGTCCTTCCAATCTCGGGCTTGAACAGCTTGTTAACCAGCCGCTGGTATGTAGCCCCCGTATTCTTCAAGCCAAACGGCATCACCTTGTAGCAGTACATGCCCTGCCCAGTAATGAAACTGGTCTTATCTTGGTCAGCTGGGTGCATCTTAATTTGGTTATACCCTGAGAAAGCGTCCATGAAACTAAGAAGTTTATTTCCGGACGTGGAGTCGACCAGCTGATCGATCTTTGGTAGAGGAAAACTATCTTTTAGACATGCCTGGTTGAGGTCGGTGTAGTCGACACACATATGCCATTTCCCATTCGCCTTCATAACCATGACCACATTGGCGATCCACTCTGGGTAGCGCACTTCTCTGATAAAACCTGCCTTGATCAATTTGTCTACTTCTTCCTGCACCGCAGCGTTCCTCTCAGCGTTAAAGTGACGCCTTTTCTATTTGACGGGCTTGAGTGTTGGATCTACCGCTAATCGATGGGCTGCCAATGATACCGGGATCCCGGGCATCTCATCATGGCTCCAAGTGAAGATGTCGCTGAATTCTCTGAGAAGCCCAATCAAGCCTGCTTTCACTTCCGGTTCGAGGGTAGCTCCGACCTTGATGACCTTGGAGGGTTCGTCATTTCTGATGGGTATCTCCTCTAGTCATTCTACTGGTTGCCCGCTGGCCCATTCCTTGCTCTGTTCTTCCTTATACGGCATTATGGGTTCACTCTCTGGATGCTCCGCGGGCTCCATATCTTCTTGGATTATCCGGGATGCCTCCATATCTTCCTGGATTATCCTAGATGCCTCCATGTTCTGGATCGTTGCAACCTGTACGAACTGTTTTGCTAAAGCTGTGGGATTGGAGGACACTGCGTAGCACTTCCTAGCTGCTTGCTGGTCTCCGCGTACCTCTCCCACTTTGGTTCCTACTGGGAACTTCAGAACATTGTGGTATATAGACAAGACTCCCTTCAAGGAGGACAGAAATGGTCTCCCCACAGACGGCGCCAGAAAGTGTTAACTGAAAATTTACTTGAGGTGAGAAATCTCAATTAACACCCTCGAGACAACTACCATGGAGGTGGTGGACAGGGTCGAATGTATTTTGTACAGTGCTTGTTCAAATGATACAAAATACTAGTATTATTGTTATCAAAAAAGAATGAAAATCATTTTATTATCAGTGATATATCATGTACAAATGTCTCTCAAATGCTGTCCATTTTTCTGGGGTGTAGTAGGGTTGTTGTCGTGTACTTGTCGAAAAGTAGTTCTCTCTTTTCTTTCTCTCTTCCTCATATTTATACATAGTTTTGTTAGGTTAAACCAACTGATTCTCCCCTTGATTTTCTCAATCCCTTCATTCCTTATCGGACGAGATTTCTCATTTAAACGTCATTGACTTTGTGTTAATAGCCGAGTTGAGAATATCTTGGTGGAGATCAATTTGTTTCCTCTTTGGACTCTATTACTTGTTCTACACGCACGTAATATTTCCAGATATGATCCGGTGTATCTTCATGTCTTCACAGCATGATCCCTCATAGAGGTCGTTGAATATGGTATGTTTTGTCTCATATAGCGAGGTAGATCAGTGTCTTGGCTCCGGTATTCAGAAGCTTAGTCTAGCCAGAAGCTCGGTCTGACCTCCCTTGATCTCTTGGAGCTTGATGCGGCCCCCTGCGGACTCTCCTCTAGGACAACGGGGTTTTGGCGAGCTTCCGGAGAGGTTGCGAGGTAGTCTCGACCTCGGGGAGCTTCCCAATTCCTGGTTTGGTGGTATGGGCTCGATCTGATCGCGTCGGGTTCTATTCCTGGTGTTTTGGGAGCTTGCCTTTTATTTCTGTGGGGTGGTACCGTAGCTCGACTTTGGGAACCGTGGTCCCCCGGTGGATAACCTCGGGCCTGGGGTGGTGGAAAATTTCCCTTTGGTCCCTAGCCAAATTTGGCTATTAACAGTTTTGAATTCTCATCATTCTTACAAAGAATTCAAGGAGATATATGTGGACATATTCATCCACTAAGTGATCCCTTTCATTATTATATGGTTCTAATTGATGTAGCTACGAGATGATCATGTGTTTGTTTATTATCAAACATATCCATATTACTTGCACTGATTATTAGTTTTTCTGATATACTCATAATCAAAATGGATCAGGGGAATCACTTATCAAACGTTTCCAGTTTCTCTAGAAGAGAAAAGTAAATGATAAATTACTTATATACAAAATAGAGATACCAATTCGGTTGTCTATATATATGTGTGTCTCATTTCAATCTTCGTATCTCTCAAATACGAAAGATAATTGATCATCAGATAATTATTAATCTGTTACCTGATATATTAAAAGTAACAAGATTTTATAAGTTGTCATTTCATAAACCCCGGCCGGGTGATTGTTCTTGAAGAGCGATCAGAAAAAAATGCACAAATAAATAAACTGATGTATATCATAAACTTATGAACCTTTTGAAAGGTATTGTTATTGGGATCCCAAGAGTAAACAAAACTCGAATTATAAATAAATCCACTTTCTCTAAATCAACTCTATAAGAGTCTGATATATCTAAAGAGACACAAGTCTATGAAATGACTAAATCCATCGAAATGGAAGAAATCTCAACAGAGATACAAGAATACAGAAATTGAGAGAAATTCTATAAATCATACAGTGTCTATGAAATAACTAATCCATTGGAGTGGAAGAAATCTCAACAGAGATACAAGAATATAGAAATTGAGAAAAATTCTAAATCATACGGAGTCTATGAAATGACTAAATTCATTGAAATTGAGATAATCTCAATAGAGATACAAAAGTATAGAAATTGAGAAAATTTCTATAAGTCATATAAGAGAAATGTGGAATTATAAGGAAACAATCATTAATAATATATTTTTATACACAGTAGCGCTACTAAAATTATAAATGATAATTATGATATTCATAATATCAATGATTGTAGACAAAAGACATTATTGGTCTAGATGAAAGAAGCAATTCAAGAAGAATTGACTTCATAAGCCAAAAATAAAGTGTTTAGATTAATAGTACTCCAGACACCTGGAGATGTCAAACTAGTTGGATACTAATGGATCTTTATAAGGAAAAGTAATGAGAAAAACGAGATTGTGAGATATGAGGCACGACTCGTAGTGTGATGTTTCTTACAGAAACTTGGTATTCACTACTGATAAATACGGCTATGTTGTTGATAAATTTGGCTACCTTTAAAAGGCTTAAAATACGTCTTCTAGACGTAGTAATCATTTATATATATAATTCACTCAATGTAACACCCTAAATCCGGGACTCATCGGACCGGGATATTACGTGATACGGACCTTACAAAAAAAAAACCTTAATTCACATATAATCAGAATTACAATCTTCAACAATATATCCTCACAATATAATACCCAAACCTAATAACACACATTTCAATTAAATCTCCAAGACAAACGTAATTACAACAATAAAATAAATTGAATCCTTACAACACCTACACACATGGAATTTAATCCTCTCGCGATACGAATCTTCAATATTGCTAACACAAACTCCATCACTTCCATATCTAAGAACTTAATCTGTAAAATGTTGATGACGATGGGTGAGCCGTCAACTCGGTAAGTAAATTCATGCAAAACATGTAACATAAAATAGTTTTCGTAAATTCATTACGTTCAAAACCTTGCTCATAAACTTTTCATAAAACGGTATAAATAATATGAAATCAAAAGATCATTTAATAGCCATGATTTAAATCAATGTATTTTTTTAAGAAAAAACAGAAAACATAAAGCCCATGTCTCAAAGTGTCACAAATTCCGAATAGTGTCACCTGTAACCCTGTGACCTAGGTCAAATAATTCCAATAGTGTCACCCGTAGCCCGGTGACCCAGCCCAAATGATTCCAATAGTGTCACCCGTAGCCCGTTGACCCGGCCCAAATAATTCCAGTAGTGTCACCCGTAGCCCGGTGACCCGGCCCAAATAATTCGAATACTACAGTCAATGAGTCAAAATAGAAACAATCATTTTCTTCGCATATTAAAACATAAATTTGAGAATCAGAATATGAACTAATAAATTTATCATATCTTTTAAACATTTAGAAACAATACATCAAAACGTTTCAAATACTTTTAATACCACACGAAGTTATAAATCAAATTTATGACAAAATGAACACTTGGAAAACTATAACACTAATTAGTCAATTCAAAACATAAGTCAATATTTCGAAAACTCATTAAATATGTAATATATAAATGTTTAACAAATCATGGATGAGTTACTTACTTCGAACCCTTACAAATCCGCTTTATTTCTAGAAGCTCAAGAATTACTCAAACCTCATTGTCGAAGCTTACAAACCGATCTTCCTTTGTATCTAGGGCAAACGGTCATCTCTCCACTTAATCTTTATTTTATTTTTTTGTAAATATAACATACAAATATAATATATATATATATATATATATATATATATAATCCAATCAGTTTTTAACCCTAAAAACATTAAACAGGAAACTAATAAAAGCGTTCATTACAAGTCAACTCCTTATAATTATTTCTAATTGCCTTTAATATTTCCATAGACTTTTATTCTTATAATTATTTCTAATTGCCTTTAATATTTCCATAGACTTTTATTCTTACAATTATTTCTAATTGCCTTTAATATTTCCATACACTTTTATTCTTAATTATTTCTAATTGCCTTTAATATTACATAGACTTTTATTTCTAATTTTTTTCCAAAGGCAATTTCGTGTATTACACTCAATGCAGAAATTTATAAATCTTGAAGGATTCAAAATGCTAGAAGCATGTAAATCGAGATCTCGTAATCTGTATTTGATGAACATACGAAAATCCTTATATGGATTAAAAACAATATGTACGGATGTGGTATAACCGTCTCAGTTAATATCCGATAAAGATAAGAATATAATAATCATATTATATACTCATGTGTCTTCGTAAAGAAATGAGAAAGAAAATATTGTCTCGACCTGAAGATCGAACATATATCAAAATGGAATGCTTGTTCATCAATTAGAATATATTGAAAAGATTCCATATGGATGTTACTCCATAAAGCAAGTCTTTGCTCATACTCCCCCCAATCATTTATGATGTTATTGCATTTCATAAAATAAACATCAATGTGCTTCAGTTCAGCTATCTAGAAGATTGCTTCAAAAGAACTTTTATTAGGGGGGGCGTCCCATCAGGGAGAGTATATCAAATGAAGTATATTAATTATTTGGGATATATGTGCATTGCACTCTTTTTCCTTCAATCAAGATTTTGTTCCATTGGGTTTTCCTGATAAGGTTTTAATAAGGCAATTATATAAGCACACCCAAAAATTATTTGATCTCTAAAGATTATCATAAATATTACATTTATCCAGTTGATCATCGTATATATGTTGACTTGATCAAAAAGATCATTGTAAATATTACTTTGATCTTGCTAATCATCGTATATATGTTACTTTGATCCAGAAGATCATCATAAATATTGTTTTGATCCGACAGATCAATGAATATATTTGATCAGGTTTTTATCCCACTGAGTTTTTCCTAGTAAAGTATAAATATGAGAAATGTTTTTAAGAAAACAAATAAATCTGGACATATGTACAGTATACTCTTTTTCCATTCGATCAGGTTTTATCCCACTAGATTTTCCAGATAAGGTTTTTAAGAAGATAGTTTTGAGAACGTCCAGCACTACTAGATCCAGAGGATCCTTATATATATTGCTGCCAAGGTTTTTGTCCCAATAGGTTTTTTCTAACAAATTAAAATACAAGTGATGGAAATCTAAAAAAAAATGATGTGAAAGTGGCTTTCCCACTTATACAATGTCTATACATCACCGCCTCCCCACTTGCTTCATCGTGTTTGTAACTTGCTTTACCCACTTGTTTTTGCCATCATCATCACAGATCAACTCTGCTTAGTCTCTCTCTCTCTCTCTCTCTCTCTCTATATATAATGGCTTTCATTGTAAAGTGGGTTGATGAGCTAATACTCTGAATATTAATAGAAAAGCTGTCTCTATCTCTAGTCTATATTTCTCTCTGGTCTCTCTCAATCTCACATTCTGTTCTCCATTTGTTTTCATTTATTCTTCATTATTTATAACAGTAACAATTTTTCATAAGAGTACGAGCCACGAGGGGATTAAAGTCTAAAGCTAGGCAGCTATTGCTTTCTACAGTTGTACTTTTTCTGATTTTTGTCTGCAGCTACTATGACATTATATGACTTCATAACACCAAGTTGGTATTTAGTAGGATATAATGGTTTTCTATTTTTGTCTTGTTCGAAGGAAGAAAACAAGATTATCAATTAAAAAAAAAAATTTATTCCTACAATATGCAGCAGTCTCTAGAAATTAACTTTTGATCAGAAACACAATTCCACCAAATATGACTTTAATTTTCTGAACATTAATAATTCTTTTTTTTTTTTTTAACTAGATCCCGAACTTCGTCCGGATATAAATCTGTTCATCCTCCTTCAACTGCGTGACATACGTAGGGCATATATACCCTATCGATCTGTATACTGGATACAGAGTAGGACAGATAAGAAACCTCGGTCCGCACCACTGACCCCACAACGATACAAACGGGTAAATCAGGACTCACCCTCACTTGGATAGGATTCGAACCACTGACGTTAGCCTCATGTCTATCCTTCCACCAACAAGATTAAACGCTCTGAAGGCTGGCCTCAAAGTAATTGCCAAGAGTAGAACCAAAGACTTGGGTTTCATCCCAAACCTTGGACCACCAAGGCAACCACCTTTTGGTCGATAATTCTTTCCTATTTCGCAAATCACAACCACAACTTGCAACTAAACAACACCAATATTTTGAAATTTTTCAAAAGGTTTACTTTGATGGCATGGGTCAGCTTTTGAGTCAACCTTTTATCAAAAAATAATCTAAAAACAACACCAATAATGTTCTTGCGTACTCAACTTTTATGCTTACTCGATTCTTATTTTTTTTTTATGAATTGGATTATGAAATTATAATAAAATTTCTTTGGTTGTTGTTGAATTTGTTACTTGCATAGAATTAATGCTCTCGCCGTCCAAAGGATTTGTGTGATCTTTAATTTCTTCGAATTTTATATTCTCCATACACCATACTTGTCTATGTTTGGTTTACTAATTAGTTTGATGTGGAAAGTATGATATCAGTTGTGAATGTAATAAGTTCAATGATGAATTGATGATACCCTCGCAAGATCAGTACCGATTATCTAGTTTGTGATTTGCATTTGGCGTCACAAATCCAACTCATTATACAAATTTATTACAACTTCACGGTAAAATACAGCAACTTCCATATTAATTATTTTTTCCATTTCCAACCCATTACACCAAATGTCACTCTAAAAAGAATATTTCCTAAATATTTTTTTTATTATTTCTCAACAATTAACATTTCACCATTAATTAATATAATATTATAATAAGTTACAAAATTAACAAATTAGTAAATTAAGAAATTACCTTGGCCAATATTTTAATGATCTTGGAGGATCCGCAAATTATCTCCCGGACTAGTAAATTGTTGTTGTAATTTCTCATGTATTTTTGCTTAATGTTTTTAATGATTTTTATTAATGTTGTGTATTGCTTTAATTGTTTTGTTTTCAATTTAGTGTTTTTTTTATTAACATTCAGTAATTTTTGTTATATACTTAATTTTAGTTTATTATAAATATCAATATAAATAATAATTAAATTAAAATAAATATATATTAAATAAAAGCATTAAATAATTAAAATGATACAATTGGAATAAATTTAATTGATTAAGGGTAAAACTGTGATTAGCAAAACTTTTAAATAAGGGACAAATCAGAATATATTTTAATTAACAATGCTCAAACCATGAATAATATAAATATAAGAATAAAAAAAAACGCAAATGCACTATATCTTCAACCTGCACTTGATCAAGCGCAGGTGCTACACCTGCAACAAAATGGTGATGGAAATTGCCGCCTGGTAGGAGAGGAAAACTTGCAACAAAATAGAGATTGGTACTTGGGTTGGAGATGCTCTTAGCATGCATTTACAAAATTTTATATTTTAACTAAAAATTTATATCTCAAATAATGTAGTTAAAACTAATTTAATACAGATCGACTAGTAGATTTAATTGAAATGTTCAAGTGCAGGCAGTTTATATGATTTTACAATCTGAACAATTGATTGCACAACCTTGAATAGAACAAGTGATCATTTGACCTAGACAAACATGTTACGTTATACGTATCATGACCTAATTCCATACATAAATAAAATACTGACGTTTTCACTTGAGTAGTTTTCGATTGTGGATCAGTGGTTGGCAATATCTTTTTAAGTACTAGTTCATTCAGATGTGATCAGCATATATATGACATATAGTTAATGCCGTTGATAGTTCAATTCTTGTCCAACTCCAAGCATATACCAATATAATATAAATAGGCCGGAGCTGTCTTCCTTTAGAGAGTTTCTGATTAACTTTTGATTTATAATTAGCATCATGAAAATAATTATAGAATTAATTTGTGTACAATAATCCCAACAACTACTCACATTTATACGCATTTTGGTGTTTTTTTTACTTATAAGGCATTAATTTTCAAAGTAGAGGTTATTAAGTTGAAATTTCTGACTTATTTTGTTTTTCTTAAATATTTAAGTGGATCGTAATCTTCAAAATGGTTTATTAATTAACCTTAGATTGACAATTAAGCAACTTAATATGCTAATTTTATTTATTCAAATCGTCATGAACAAGTGTTTTTTTTTTTAATTAATGAAGCATTTTTCAACCAAAGGGCAAATGTGGTAATGCAAATGAATAATTTTTATTTTATTTTATCAAATTATAACATTATTAATTTCATGTGATTTAAATGATCTTTTGACTTGTATACCTCCCACACTGACCTGATCATGACTCTAAGAGAAAAGATGGAACAACTAATTAATTAACCAACAACAATATTTTTGTAATTGCATGGTCATGATGATCACAATTCACAAGGACATGTTGTGATAAAAATACTAGTAATTAAATAGAAAGCATTTCCATGGAAGAAGCTTCTCAACACCTTTTGACTTCATATATATATATATATATATATATATATGACATATACACTACTTCTTACCTTACAAACTAAAGTTTGATAAAATTGTGTGAAAATATTGATTGTTGACAAAGACGTATCCAACCTAAGTACCTAACACAACCAAGGACATACATGTACACCTAATGTGAAAATATTGAATGTTGACAAAGACGTATCCAACCCAAGTACCTAACACAACCAAGGACATACATGTACACCTAAAGTCATCTCTTCATGAACTTTCTTGGACAAAACTTACCCTGCTGGGTGCCCCTCACCATTGCTTTTTAATGAAACGCTAAAATTCTCTTTCCATATTTGCATGGTAAAATCCAGACAGATTCATATAATTAAATGGATACAACTGCCGCTCTTTAAAGAGCGAGGGGTCGTTTATTTTTTTCACTTAAAACTTAATGGATCTGAATTGAATTCATTAAGTTTTTTTTTTAAAGTAGTCAAACAACTTAAAAATATCCAAAAAAAAACAACTTAAAATAAAAAGTAAGAAATCCTGACTTTTAAACTAATTTCAAATCACTGGATTACAATTAAAATATTCTCTTTCAAGTCTATCCTCCAAAAAAAGATATATTTCCAAATTTATTTTAATTTGATATGGTGTTAAAAAAATTCTTTTAACATATTTCTTATTTAAACAAGTTTTAGAAAAGAAAAAAAAACCCTAATTACTTTTCATAATGAAATTTTTCAGAAATTGAACAATTGAATTTCTCTCTTGCCAAATCCCGGTAAGAACTCTTTATTTTTTTTTTTTTTATCTAACTATTCGTTTTGTGCTCAATAAATTTGTCTATCATATTGAGTAGGTTTCGTGGCTTGAAAATGTTATAGAATTATTGTATATGAAAAATTCAAGAACCTTTTTTTTATTTGGTTTCCGGTGCATATGATCCAGAAAACCAAAAAAACAAAAATGGTTTCATGAATTATATTCACCGGAAATGTGGACAACATGAAAAATTAAGCTTGAACTTGAACTTGAACTTGAACTTTTTTTTGACAATAAATTTAACTTAAACTTTTTTTGCAGAACATGTAAAATTATATTCTTTGATTAATTTTTTATTTTGTTAAATTGAACTTTGTTTGCAAAAAAAAAACATATAAAAAGGTATAAAGAATGGTGCATGTTAAATTACTTCTTTTAATTAGTATAGGTATAAATGTAAAATTACGTATTTTCAGACAATTTTATTTTTAAAAAACAAACATGTTGACAGTATATTCAGATGTGAGAAAAAAAAAACAAACATGTCATTTAGGTTCAGATTTCAGTCATTACTCAGTTTTCAGAAAAATTCATGACTGTTCAGTCTTCAGATAAAAAAAACAAAAGACCCCTGAGTTTTAAGTCTATCACCAATTTAATAACACATAAATTGTGGATATGATAAAAAAAAAACCCTTAAAACACGTTCACAAAAATAAGTCTTGTGTTTTTTTTCTGAGACTTATTTTGGTATTTTCGAGACTTGTTTTCCAATTTTCGAGACTTATTAGGTATATTTACAATTTTCAAGATTTATTGGTTTTAAAATGTAATTTTTCAAAAAAAAATTTGTTTATCTTCTTCATCGAGACCACCATTGGAGGTCGATTTCAACCTCTAATGGAGGCCGATTTCGACATCCAATTGAGCTATGTTCTATCTCGATTGATGGAGGATATCCATTAGTCTTCTATCAATGGAGGTTTTTGAAGAAAAAAAAAACTAAATAAAAGAAACATATGAGATTATTTTAATCAATTGGTATCACATAAACTTAACTTATTAAACTAGTGATATTCTTAAAAATCTAAATTAATTATGTGTGCATGTCCCTTAATATAATTAATTCATTAGAATAACTCTTCTAAAATTTGTCAAAAACCTTGTTAATGATGTGTACTTGTAAGTTGTAACTTGTAAGTTTCAATTAAGTTGTATTGAAGGTCAGTTCTCAGCTACCATATTTTGTCTCTTCTATTGCATTATCTAATTGGAAGTGATTCTAATTCATTGCCATATCCATGAAGCCATATTAATCTAATTATATAGGGAAATTATAATTTTCCCTCCTGAGGTTTGCCATATTAGATAAACTGGTCCCTCTAGTTTCAATAATGGTCAGTCACCCCCTGAAACCCAAACTATTAGTCATTTTACCCCTTCTGTCAAGTTTTCCATCCAAAAAGCTTTTGACTGTTAATTGAAAAATTAAAATGCCTCCATTAGGGATCGAACCCTTGACCTTGTGGTTAAAAACCATACACTCTAACCACCTAAGCTATTCCAACTTATTGTTGGAGATAAGTTGATTTAAATGTATATATATATATATATATAGTTATATAATTTGTTTAAAATAATTTAAATCTGTTTGTATAATTTAAAATAAACTCATATATATAATTAAAATAAACTTATATTTAATAATAATATACAAAAACAAATTTATGAAAAAAATAATAATAATAAGAAAACAAAAGGAAACCCAAAAAATCCAGAAAATCAAAGTTCGTAATGTTTTTTAAGTCCCTTTTAAATATATGAGTTTATTTTAAATTATAAATAAACTCATATTTTTAAAAGGAATTTATTATTTTTTTTATTTTTATTTTTTGAATTTTTTCCCTTTTCAATTTATGGGCTTTGATTTTTAGGGTTTTTTTTTTTACCAAATTGAAATAATATATTTTTTGAAAAGGACAAAATTCAAAGAAAAAGAAAGAAAAATATTAACGGGTTTTGATTTTCTGGATTTTTTGGGTTTCCTTTTGTTTTCTTATTATTATTATTATTATTTCATAAATCTATTTATATATATTATTATTAAATATAAGTTTATTTTAAATTATATATATAATTTTATTTTAAGTTATATATATAATTTTTATTTTAAGTTATACACATATTTAAATTATTTTAAACAAATTATATAACTATATATATAAATTTAAATCAACTTACCTCAAACAATAAGTTGGAATAGCTCATGTGGTTAGAGTATGTGGTTTATTAACCATAAGGTCAAGGGTTCAATCCCTAATTGAGGCATTTTAATTTTTCAATTAATGGTCAAAGGCTTTTTGGATGGAAAACTTGACAGAAGGGGCAAAATAACTAATAGTTTGGGTTTCAGGAGGTTGACTGGTCATTATTGAAACTAGAGGGATCAGTTCATCTAATATGGCAAACCTCAGGGGGGAAATGATAATTTTCCAATTATATATATATATATATATATATATATATATTTTAATTTCGATAAGGACTACCATGAAATCACATCGATTTGAATGAATTTTGATTTGAATTTTTTTGTGGATGACAAGTTTATTTAAATCTACCTATGAATAAAATCTAAAAAAATTTCAAGTACTTAAACAACTTTTACCGATTTTTTTGAATATGAATGCATTAGAAAAAATAAGCGAAATATAGGAAATTCGAGAAAAATAGTTTAAGTACTTAAAAAATTCTCAAATTTTATTCATAGGTATATTTCAATGAACTTATCACCTATAAAAAAATTCAAATCAAAATTCATAAAAATCGATGTGATTTCCTCAAGGTACTTATCAAAATTAAAATAAGAGATCCCTCATAAATATATATATATATATATATATATATATATATATATGTATAACAAGATGAGGTTTGTCTGATATTATATATATATATATATATATATATATTGAGTCTCTCATCAGGGATCCCTTATTTTAATTTCGATAAGGACTACCATGAAATCACATCGATTTGAATGAATTTTGATTTGAATTTTTTTGTGGATGACAAGTTTATTTAAATCTACCTATGAATAAAATCTAAAAAAATTTCAAGTACTTAAACAACTTTTACCGATTTTTTTTGAATATGAATGCATTAGAAAAAATAAGCGAAATATAGGAAATTCGAGAAAAATAGTTTAAGTACTTAAAAAATTCTCAAATTTTATTCATAGGTATATTTCAATGAACTTATCACCTATAAAAAAATTCAAATCAAAATTCATAAAAATCGATGTGATTTCCTCAAGGTACTTATCAAAATTAAAATAAGGGATCCCTCATAAATATATATATATATATATATATATATATATATATATGTATAACAAGATGAGGTTTGTCTGATATTATCCCCCCCCCCATATACCACAAGGTTGTGGGTTCGAGTCCTTCCCATCCAAAAAAACTCTTAATTTATATAATACTTCAATAAAATAAGAAAATCATTCATGCGGACCTGCCAACCAAACAAATATTAATAGTACGAGACATTTGCTGCGTTTAATTAAAAATTAATGTGGAAACATATATGTCAATTCCAAAATGTCTTCAGATTACTATACTAGCAGATCGACTCCGATTTTTTTTTTTCTTTTTTGAAAGGAAAATAAACTCTATTAAAGAGAACGAAAAAGACAACCGGAATCTACATCCATCCAGCCAACGCTGCTCCCTCAAATTCGTCAAAGAGGAACGGAGGATATGGCCAAAGAAGCAATATCAATTCATGTGCGAATATATAGTTACATTTTATCTAATATTTATCCCAAATTTCTTTTATAATTACCTTTTTTTTTAAATTATTAATCATTAAAAGAAAAAAAAATATTTGCTGTGAATTTTTTGCCGGTCATTTGTCTTTTGTTGCGGATGAATTTTTGTACACGGTTATATATAATTGGAGACGTAAATAGAGATATATGGAATTGTACGTGTAATATGAATATTGTGTACTTGTGTTAACACATGCTAGATTAAATTAAAGTATAGTGGGGGTGTTTCTAGAAAAAATTAATGTTAATATATAGCACGTAGTATGTGAAAACTGAGCAACCCCAATTACATTTCAAATAAATTTTTTCAAGATCAACACAACATATACAATAACGATAAATAGGGGATGTTTTGATAAACTCAAAACTCAAAAGATATGTACAGACAAGTCATATATGATTAAGTTGCAAAATGAAATGGTCTGTCTCAGTTTAAATTAAGAGTCGTGCTATTGGCACACCCCCTACTGATCTATTCATGCCCCACTTTTTAATATTTTGATTTAATTAAATAAAATTAAATTTTTTTATTAAATTTTTTTGTTTATTTCCAAAACTACCCATTTTACTTATTTTTCAAACTTAATGCATACCATATATGATATATCTATCTATTATCTCTGTATCTGTATACATCTCTTTCACTTTTATTGATTGATTTATTTTTTTCTTCTTATTTCATGATGGAAACGAAAAAATAAAAAATAACAGGGTACTTCAACACAATAACAGTTTGATATCATTCTAAAGAAAAAATAAATTTCAAACTTATTTGCAGAGAATGAATTGTTTCCAGATGCTTACTATCATTATCAGACAATTATTGCTTTATGTCATTCTCAGACAATTCTTCAAGATGTTTGATATCGTTTTTAAACAATTCTTCCATATTCTTGATATCGTTCTCAAACTCTTTCATAATATTTTAGATATATGTAAGAAGCAGATTTTAGGGTTTAAGAATTTTTTTTTTTTTTTTTTGAAAAAGAAACAGATTACGGGTTTAAAAATTAATTTTTTTTTTAAGAAACAGATTATTGGTTTTTTTTTTTTGAAAAGGAATATGAAATTTTAATAAATTTACTTTTTAGAAGATTTCTTTCTTAAATTGTATGTCTCTTTAAGTAATTTTGATAAAGGAAAAAAAAGAATATTTTATAATTTAAAAAATGGGGCATGAATAGATCACTAGGGGGTGTGCCAATAGCACCACTCTTAAATTAATTTAGTTTTAATTAATTGTCAATATTGTCATCATCAAGAGGATTTTGTTCTTTATATATTTCATCTTCATTAGACACAGTACATTAAATTGGTTCACTAGCTAAATTTCTATCACTTTTATTTTTTAAAATACTTTGCTTACTACTGCTAGTGATAAATTTACCAAGTGCAACTTTTTGAGATTGAACTAAATCTTCCACTCTTTTCTTTTTCTTTCGTTTGTCATAACCAGATTCGAATTTTCTAGTAGACCTTTTTACCATAATAAAATGATGAAAGACAATAAAAACATAATTTTAATTAAATAAAATGAGAAAATAGCACCTGTTTTTTAGAAGAAGCAAGTTCCGACAATATTGAAGATTTGAAGTAACACTCAATTTTCCACAATAGCTACAAGAAAACAAACTCAATCAATTACTTGATATAGTTAAAACCATATAGTTAAAACCCTAAAAAATCAAACTAATAAAATATAAATAAACATTAAATTAAAAATAATTAAAACTTATCTTCTGTTTTCTTCCTTAATGAAACACAAGAGATTGATTGCAATTGAAGAAGAATATTGATTGAGATTGATGAAAGAGAAATCTTGATGTAGTGGGAGGTTTTGCAATGTAAAAAAATGATGTTGTAATTAAAAAATGAAAATGGAGTTCATATATAATATATATATATATATATATATATATATATATATATAAATTAACTCCAAACTACCTAATTAATGACAAATAATGAAACAATTCTGTTAAGTGAAGCTTTCAAAAGAAATTAATGTTTTTGAAAATTAAATTTTTTTCATTTCAAAAACTTTTTTTTGAGGCCCCCTAAAAAGATGAGGACTCAAATTAATGCTTTGAAAATAATTTTTTTTTCAATATTTTTTTGAGACCCCCCACCCCCCCAAGAGAGGAGGCAATAGGCAAAAGCCTTGATGGCCTTGCCTAAAGGTCGGCACTGCCCCACATTATCAAATACCAGCATCCAAATAAGTGTGTGGTTGGTTGTGGTTTAACGTCCTTAACTTATAATCTCAGGACATTCTTACTAGATAACCACTATATATATTGAGTCTCTCATAAGGGATCTCTTATTTTAGTTTCGGCAAGGATCTTAATAAAATCACATCGATTTTTATGAATTTTTATCTGAATTTTTTTTATGAATGATAAGTTCAATCAAATGTACCTATGAATAAAATTTAAAAATTTTTCAAACACTATTAACTATTTTTACCAATTTTGTTAAATATGAAGGCATCGGAAAATGGGCAAAATATAGAAAAATTCAAGAAAAATATTTTTAGTACTTGAAAAATTCTCAAATTTTATTCATACGTAGATTTCAATGAACTTATCATCCATAAAAAAAAATTCAAATCAAAATTCATGAAAATCGATGTGATTTCCTCAAGGTACTTATCAAAATTAAAATAAGGGATCCCTCATGAGAGACTCACTCATAAATATTAGGGGTGGGCGCGGTTCGGTTCGGTTCTTTTTTGTCCAAAACCGTATTGAACCATTATATTTTCGGTTTTTGAAAACTTGAATCGGTTTGAACCGTATTGGATCACAAAACCGAATTGAACCGAACACCTTTATCTCGGTTCGGTTCGGTTCGGTTCAATTCGGTTTTGGGCCTATTGGGCTTTGAGGTTTTTTATATATTTTTTTCAATTTTTATATCATTTAACAGTCCTATTTTTGTATTTAGACCTTTGGCCTTTGGGCAATTGATTTTGAGCTATTTTTTTTAACAATCCCTTACATTCAAAACACATCTAAATAAACCACATTACTGTTTAACTAATCAAATTTAGTCCAATTCAATCATAAGTACCTGCTCAATAGTTACCATTCTACCAAATTCAGTCCATACATTACATAGATTGATAGAAGTCCAAAATAAAATAAGATCATACATAAATAATCCAACATATAATCCATAATAAAATTTGTATTTTTTTTAATTTATAGTTCGGTTCGTCGGTTCAGGTTCGGTTTTGGAAGGTCCAAAACCGAAACCGAACTATATTCTATGCGGTTCATTCGGTTCGAACCGAATTGAACCGAACTGAACCTTAAAACCGAATCAAACACGATATTTCGGTTCGGTTTGGGTCAGTTCGGTTCGGTTCAATGAACCGTGCCCACCCCTAATAAATATATATATATATATATATATATATATATATATATATATATAACAAGATGAGGTTTGTCTGATATTATACCCCCTCACACATATACCACGAGGTTGTGGGTTCGAGTCCTTCCCATCCAAAAAAAACTCCAAATTTATATAATACTTCAATAAAATAAAAATATCATTCATGCGGACAATTTACATATTTCCAACTGCCAACCAAACAATTATTAATAGTACGAGACATTTGCTGCGTTTAATTAAAAATTAATGTGGAAACATATATGTCAATTCCAAAATGTCTTCAAATTACTATACTAGCAGATCGACTCCAATTTTTTTTTCTTTTTTGAAAGGAAAATAAACTCTATTAAAGAGAATGCGTTTAATTAGGCTGCTCGTCAACACCTGTTAAGTGCCTAATATAATCTATTGGGTGAGTGCTATTGTTTATTATATTTAAGACAAAATTTTATACCAATTTTCATAATTTAATGGAGGGTTAGCTCTAAAAACAAATGGTATCTATCTATCTATTTGTGATCTGTATTTGTTCCCCTAATATTTAAAACAAGTTCTAGATATATATCATCAATCATTGTCGGGATTTTTTAACCCAATACTGCCAAGCTGATCACTAACCCAAATTATCCTCACCTCACGTGTATATAAATAGTTAATAAACCGAACAAAATTCTGTCATGTCATATCACAGGTTCACAACCACCCACCATTTTGTACACTACGTATTAATTTTTCCCAAAATCTATAAAACAGTATTCTTTCGCTTTCGGTGACCTACAACCACTCCCCTGTAAATTTTATATAAACTAAATTTTTTTAAATTTCTTTATTTTCATTTTCTTCAACTTTGTGTTTATTACGTGATGGAATGCCTAAGCAAAATTCTAAAAAGGGTGAGACATGCATGAGTGGAACTCAGTGGTCCGTCAAGTTGTGGTTCAAAAATTTCACGTGGTCCTTTTTGAATATTGATGAATAAATAAAAATAAATCTGTTATATGTATCTTATTACATTTTTGAATTGTGACTTGTGAGAAGGATAATAAGATTTTCTTCTTTAATAATATGTATATAGCATAAGTTAGGTTAATTTGAAGTACTAATTAATAAATCCTTTTATTAGAGAAAATATGACATTCCATCTCTAGGTTCCCAAGGCATTAACTCACTTGCCTTCACCATATAATTTGATTGGGGCCTTCTCTCTTTTAGAGTGTGTTTAGTAGGGATGAAAAGGGCAAGGAAAGAAAAGGGTGGAGGGAAAAAGGAGAAACAAATTGGGAAGTATGTGTTTGGTACGGAGAGAAAAATGGAAGGAAAAATGGGTTGGTGGAACCCACTAATTTTAATCCTCCTAAAAGTGGGAGGAAAAGGTAGAGGAAAAAGAGATTGGTTTTTGGTTTAATTAAAATTACAATTTTACTCTTTTGTTAATCCTCATAATAATAAAATAAAACAATTAAATTTGTTTGATAAAATGAGAAAATTTGTTCAATTTGATATGGTGGCACATATTAAAACTCTCCCTAGTGAATATTTGATTTATGTTGTTGGTTATATATATATATATATATATATATATATATATATATATATATATATATTATAAATTTTGGATATACTAATCCAAAGTGGGAGCAACGAAAAGCATCCTATATATTTTGTTAATTTGTGACTCGCATAACTTTATCTGAAAAAGTCCCATCTAAAATTATAAAAAAAAATTGAAACATATTTTTTTTAAAAAAAGATATAGTTCTTTATTTTTTAAAATAACTTGTAAAGTATAATGTATTAATTTATATATATATATATATATATATATATATACTAGGTTAAAAAATTTAAAGTCATTTTGTAAAAAAAAAAGTTGAATTCGATATTATTTAAATTATATTTATTTATTAAATAAAAAATATAGAATATATAAACTATAATGTAAAGGTAAAATAGGAAAATTGATAAAGAAGATTTTTTATCGTTTGTCTTTTCCTCAACAATACCAAACAAAGAAAGGAAAGGCAAATCTCTTATTTCCTTCCTGTTTACCAAACAGGTCAATGGAAAATTATTTTCCTTTCTTTCCATCATGTTTTCTATCCCTCCAAATCTTTCTATCCTTCTTATTTTCTTTCCTCCCTACCAACTGTACTTGCCTATTAATCTCTTAACTTATAATAATAAATTTTTGGTCCAAATTGTTCTTTCAAAGTTCAAACCAGTTATAATAAGATGAAGTTGACACAGTAATATACACATTAAACTCATGTAATGATCTCCAAATTTTTAATTACAATAAAAAAAGGTTGGCATAGTACGTAGTCTTTCAAACCCACACAATGGTATTATGAGTTCAGGTCATGTTCATTTTCCCTAAACTCTAAATTGAAATAGTTTGAAAAACAAATTAAAATTATATTAATGTATACTCTATGGTTACATGCTAACCGAACCCATATGATTTATATTACATAACATGTGATTAATTTTTTTTTTTTAAGGAAATTCATAAAAAGAAAATGATTACAAACTAGATTGACAATCAGCCATTACAGAACGATTAACACATGGAGAATACTCCTCTAGCCAATAATAATCCTCGTATGCGGACAAAGTATTTTTAGCTAGGTAATGCGCCACTTGATTTGCATGTCGTAATGTATTACCCACTAAATCACAACCCAGAGATGTTAGAAGAACTAAGGAGGGTATATTCAATTAGGATTTCAAAATACTTTTAATGACTTTTTTAAGTGGATGACTTTTACAGATTTCATAGACTTTTATGGACTTTTATAGACTTTACAGAATTATGAAAAACTTTCATAGACTTTCATTTTAAATGACTTTCATAGACTTTCATTTCAAATGACTTTCAGAGACTTTTATTTTAAATGACTTTCAAAGACTTTCATAGACATTTATTTACATTTATTGATTTTTAAAAATGATATATACTTTATTTTAGTAAAATTATATAGATTTCTCGTATCAATAAAAATATATTTTTTAAAAAGAATAAAAAAATCATTGTTAATTAAACTTGACAAAAACATTATTGCCTATATATGTGATTTAAAATTTTTTTTATTTGTAATTTTATTATATTTTGCATCATAAAGATATTATGCACCTAATTTTTTTAATAATTAGTCAAAATTTTATTTTATTTTATAATTAGCCAAAATATTATAAATTGACTTTTAGAATAAATGTAGTAAATCGACAATAATATTAACTTTTATAAGTCTCTACGAAAGTATGTCAATGGGTATAAAAAATTTACCTAAAATTAATTCAAATTACTAACGATTAAACATAAAAACCGCACATAGTTGTTGAACAAGATTCACGCCTAAAAGTGGGTGGTTTGATATTGATCATAATTACATAGAGTTGCGCTCATACGCGACTTTGATTATAGTATATTGGCATGATTGAGTAGTGGTTTTTATCTTTTATTATTTTTAATTAACATAAATGAAGTTCGTTTGATTTGTTTCATTGTTGTTTAGTTGTTTTGAAAATAGAGGTAAAAAAAAATCTCGTCCTTAATTGCATAGCCTATGGAGAGTTGTTTTGTTTTATTATTAGTTAATTTTTTTTTGGTATAGATCGTTAATGTTTGTATTTTTTTTATAATGTTTATTCATTTTAAAAGTTATTCATTTTATTTTATTTGTAAAATTTGTTTAGAATGTGTGTTCTTTTATTTGAAAATATAACATATGTTTGATAATTAATGTTTTTTAAAGAGTTTTATGTTTTTCTTCTAAAGTGAAATTCTTTTTATTTTATTTTAAGAAAAAAGTCATTCAAAGTCTTTGGTAGGAATGAAAGACAAATTGTGAGATTTATTATAACTAAAAGTCATTAAAAGTCGTTGATATTTAAAAGTCATTAAAAGTCATTGATATTTTGAATACCTCATAACTTTCCTAAACTGTTAAAAGGTCTTAATTGAATACCACATGACTTTTAAAGACTTTTTTAAAGTCTATAAAAGTCTTTATTGAATACCTCATGACTTTTATAGTGTCTTTAAAAGTCTACATTGAATACACCCAAACTTTATAATTCCATAAAAGTCATTAAAAGTCATTTGAAATCCTAATTGAATACACTCCCTTAAGATATCAACTATAATCAACCCCACAGCCGCACTAGCCTTGCTACCATTATTAATCCAATCAATCACTTGTGATGAAAAATTAATTGTTCATTCTATTTATATATATATATATATATATATATATATATATATATATATAACTTGTAATAAATTTCAGATCTAAAATGATCTTTAAATTATAAATTAGGACGAGATAAAGATTGACTCGAGTCATCTCCTTCACTGTAATCGGTCATCTCTTTATTTCCTTCTATCTAAACTATAAATTGTAGTGGTTAATTAAAAAACAATAATTTAAAATTATAGTAACATATACTCTAATTAAGTTGCACGCTAACTGAACTCATATAGTTTATATAACATGTGATGAATATATAATTAATTGGTCAATCTATTAGTAAATAAAACTAGTTTTATGTAAAAAAAAACAGTTTATTATTTTAAACAACTTGTAAAGCATAATGTATTAATTTATATATATATATACTAGGTTAAAAAATTTAAAGTCATTTTGTAAAAAAAAAGTTGAATTCGATATTATTTAAATTATATTTATTTATTAAATAAAAAATATAGAATATATAAACTATAATGTAAAGGTAAAATAGTAAAATTGATAAAGAAGATTTTTTATCGTTTGTCTTTTCCTCAACAATACCAAATAAAGGAAAGGAAAGGCAAATCTCTTCTTTCCTTCCTGTTTACCAAACAGTTCAATGGAAAATTATTTTCTTTTCTTTCCATCATGTTTTCTATCCCTCCAAATCTTTTTATCCTTCTTATTTTCTTTCCTCCCTACCAACTGTACTTGCCTATTAATCTCTTAACTTATAATAATAAGTTTTTGGTTCAAATTGTTCTTCAAAGTTCAAACCAGTTATAACAAGATGAAGTTGATATAGTAATATATACACATGACACTTACGTAATGATCTCCAAATTTTTAATTACAATCAGAAAAGGTTGGCATAGTACGTAGTCTTTCACACCCACACAATGGTATTATGAGTTCAGGTCATGTTCATTTTCCCTAAACTCTAAATTGAAATAGTTTGAAAAACAAATTAAAATTATATTAATGTATACTCTATGGTTACATGCTAACCGAACCCATATGATTTATATTACATAACATGTGATTAATTTTTTTTTTTAAAGGAAATTCATAAAAAGAAAATGATTACAAACTAGATTGACAATCAGCCATTACAGAACGATTAACACATGGAGAATACTCCTCTAGCCAATAATAATCCTCGTCTGCGGACAAAGTATTTTTAGCTAGGTAATGCGCCACTTGATTTGCCTGTCGTAATGTATTACCCACTAAATCACAACCCAGAGATGTTAGAAGAACCTCATAACTTTCGTAGACTGTTAAAAAGTCTTGATTGAATATCGCATGACTTTTAAAGACTTTTTTAAAGTCTATAAAAGTCTTTATTGAATACCCTATGACTTTTATAGAGTCTTTATAATTCCATAATTGAATACACCCAAACTTTATAATTCCATAAAAGTCATTAAAAGTCATTTGAAATCCTAATTGAATACACCCCCTTAAGATATCAACTATAATCAACCCCACAGCCGCACTAGCCTTGCTACCATCATTAATCCAATCAATCACATGTGATGAAAAATTAATTGTTCATTCTATTATATATATAACTTGTAATAAATTTCAGATCTAAAATGATCTTTGAATTATAAATTAGGGCGAGATAAAGATTGACTCGAGTCATCTCCTTCACTGTAATCGGTCATCTCTTTATTTCCTTCTATCTAAACTCTAAATTGTAGTGGTTAATTAAAAAACAATAATTTAAAATTATATTAACATATACTCTAATTAAGTTGCACGCTAACTGAACTCATATAGTTTATATAACATGTGATGAATATATAATTAATTGGTCAATCTATTAGTAAATAAAACTAGTTTTATGTAAAAAAAAACAGTTTATTATTTTAAACAGCCGTATATGTAACAGTTATTTATTGGTGTCACTACATTTAAATTAATTTATTATATATATATATATATATACACTCAAACTAAAAATAATAGTTAATAATTTGTAAATTGAACAAAACTATGATTATTCAATATCCATGTTATAAAAACAATTACCGTCCGATCATGAGCAATGTGATCGGGTTGTAAAAGATGTTTTCATTTCAACCTAGGAATGTATAAATAAATAAATAAAAAACAATAATCTTTGGCTGTACAGATGACAAATAATATATGTATAAAGTAAGAAAGCAAAAAAAATAAAAAAAATAAAAATAGAGAATCTACTCTGTTACTCCTAATTAAGAAAGAAGAGGATTTAATCTGAACTAGGCGGTAGGTGAGTTGGTAAACTTGCTTACCTTATAAATACATCTAAACCAATAAATCCTAATTCCCTTAAACCATCTCTCATTTTCTTCCCTACCAAACATTCTAAAGAAAGTACTCTGTCTCTCTCAACCACAACCAGTATGCCGATTGACAACACCAACTCACCGGTTTCCGGGCAAACCATGTGTGTTACCGGCGCCGGTGGCTTCATAGCTTCATGGATTGTTAAGCTTCTTTTGGAGAAAGGTTACACTGTTAGAGGAACTGTTAGAAACCCAGGTCAGTTACGTATACAATATATCTAACATTAATGTCAATTTATTTTCTTCTTTAACCGATTTTGTTTATCTATTAAAGGACAAAATTTTATATAATGGTGTTTTATTTTGTGGGGTTGTTTGTTTATATATAATATTATAATATATAGATGATCCGAAGAATGTTCATTTGAGAGAGCTTGAAGGAGCAAAAGAGAGATTGACTTTATGCAAAGCCGATCTTCTTGATTTTGAGAGTCTTAAGCTGGCCATTAATGGTTGTCATGGTGTTTTCCATACTGCTTCTCCAGTCACTGATGATCCGGTAATTAAGAGTTTTTTTTTTTTTTTTTTAATATATATCCCGTTTGGTTGCTAAGAAAATAATGATTTAACTGATAGGAAAGAAAGAAACTCATTATTTTGTTTGTTTTTTCTACGCTAGCATGATTGTGCTGGTCGGTGATTCAATTCCAAATAGTGGTGGTCAGTCAGAACCACTTCCACCATCAAAATCTTTTTCAATAATTTATATATATATATATATAATTGTTTTATTTATCTGATTCATGTAATATTACGCGTGTATATATATATATATATATATATATATATATGTACAGATATTAAAATTCTAATAAGAAGACAAATAATATCTATTTTGTACAAAAAAATTCGTTTGGATGGAGTGTTAGGTAGGTAGACCCTTCCAAAATAGTAGAACCTACCACATAAATATTTGAAAATTAGGTGGAGTATTTTTGTTTTTTAAGATTTTGTTTTTATAAAGTGGATTGAGCGGATGAGTTTAATTTGTAATTTTATATTTTAATTATAATATTTATATATATATGTAGGAACAAATGGTGGAGCCAGCCGTGGACGGAACTAAGAACGTGATAATTGCGGCAGCCGAGGCCAAGGTCCGGCGAGTTGTGTTCACCTCTTCAATCGGTGCCGTCTACATGGACCCCAACCGCAGCCCCGATGTTGTCGTCGATGAGTCTTGTTGGAGTGATCTCGACTTCTGCAAGAACACTAGGGTTCGTTACTTACAAATTTTAATTTGTCTTTTAATAATTTTATGATATTGTAGTATTATTATTATTATTTTTATATTAAAAATCATTTTTTTAAATATTATAATAATTCAAAATTTAGGAAATGGAACGTTCTGGAACCCACATATGTGAGCAAACCGTTAAACCTCCCTCTTGTCTGATCATTCAAAAACTAATCTATTGATGTACACTCTTTTGTCAATGGAGTAATGGACTCGCAAATTGCCAATTTAATTAGAAAAATTGACAGAACCTTCTTAAATAAGATTTTTTTTGTTTTTTTTGAAAGATTCTTAAATAAGACGTAATTAGTCAAATTTGGTAAAAAATCATCCACAGAGCCAGCCTTAATTACCAAAAGTTTCATCCACTTACAGAAACATAAATCTTCCCAAGCTGTATTCCTGATGATTTTAAAATAATTTACAGAATTGGTATTGCTACGGAAAAGCAGTGGCGGAGCAGGCGGCGTGGAAGGAGGCGGAGGAGAGAGGGGTGGATTTGGTGGCAGTGAACCCGGTTCTGGTCCTGGGACCGTTGTTGCAACCAACTGTGAATGCTAGCATTATTCATATTCTCAAGTACTTGACCGGATCGGCCAAGACTTATGTCAATTCTGTTCAGGCTTATGTCCATGTTAGGGACGTGGCTCTAGCCCACATTTTGGTTTACGAGGCCCCGGAGGCATCCGGTCGCTACCTGTGCGCCGAAAGCGTGCTCCACCGCGGTGAGGTGGTGGACATTCTGGCCAAGTTCTTCCCGGAATATCCCATCCCCACCAAGTAAGTGCCCTTTAAATTTCTATTATCAATTGATCATTCTTATTTATTATTAATTTGTATTGCCATTGTTACATGAAAAAAATATATATAAAAAATTAGGTCATATTTGCACGAGGCTTTAGTTCATGTCCAGTGATGTTTGGTTTCTTAATAGTTGTGATTAATATTATATGCAACATTAATTTGCAAAGGTAAGGGATGTAGGGGTTGCTATTAGGAATAATTCACATAATATGATTAATTATTCGTTGTGACAATTGTGAAGATCAATAGTCTCAAATGGAATTTGACCTAACTTTGATTTGAACACCATTAAATCAATTCAAATATCAGACGATGTTCAACTAATTTCATAAATTATCCAATAAATAAATGTATTCATATTGATTTTCGGTTGACCAAATTAAATGAAATTAAATAGAAGATAATGTAAGTTGAAAGAATTTTATGAGCTCAAACTATTTGGAATCAGAAATTACATTAAAAAGGAAAAAAAAAAAGTCATAGTGCTTAACTGCCTAAGTTTTCTTAAGAGAAATTTAGATCCTAAATCACCATAGAAATTACGATAAGCTCCCACTTTGTCAATTTGAATAAAAGTTCAAAATTTAGGTAAGATTTATCTTTCAATGACATGGCTTTTGACTTTTGACGCATCATTTGAAGGACATGTGTAGGTTCATGAGTCACCATGATTGTGGGACCTCAAATTACACATGTTGTTTTCTCTTCCCTTAAAATAATTTTGGTTAGCTTTATGCCACACGTCTCTTGTAATCATTGGACACGCCTCTTTGCTAAATAATTCCTAAATTGACTTATGTTAGAACTCTAATCAATTTTTAAGACAGCATCTACCTGCATTTTAGAAGAAAAAAATTGTCATATCTATTATGAGTCACCATCTTGTATAGTATAAAAGAAATGAGTTGAATTATGAACACTTATAAATGTGAACTCACAAACAAGCTCAAGCAATTTCTTAATTTGCAGTGTGAAACTGTACTTCTATGCTTGAAGATAATTAAGTTAGTGGTCCCTAGCTAAAAATAATTCAAGGAATTGTATGATTTTAATGATATGAGTGGTATATATCAAATGTCATAGAACATTTATTTTTCCATTTATTTTTTCTTCTCTTTCCTTCTAGAAAATTCACATATAACATTCTCTAGTTCTCAACACAAAGCCACACCCTTGAATACCATTTATTTAATAATCCTATTTAATTTTATTTATCTTGTTTAAAAATAACTAAAAATCCATTGTCATGGTTGGTGATGAAGTGACATTTTATAATAAATGGTTAATATATAAAATGAAATATATATATCTTGTTTAATTTAATAAATAAATTATTTAACAACAAAGAAGAGTAGAAGAATATATTTAGAGGGATCGTAATCAATAGGTTGCTTGTATTATTATTTTACCTACTAAAAAAATAACAAATTATATCATATGTGCAAGTAAAATAAATTGAAAGTTAAATATTTCTTATGCTTAAAAACAGAGGTAAAATATGACAGATTGCTGAGATAGTATTGATGTAAGCACAATTAAAAGGGCTAGTTTCGATTTTAACATATTGTTGTGGTGGAGGCAGCTGCCCCAACTTTGACTAGAAATGTAATCGTATCCTACCTACAAATACAAAAAAATGAGAATATAAAATAAAATAAATAAAAATAATAATTGCAAAAATATTAAAAGCTAGTGGAGGAAAAAGCTCCTCACCTAACAAAATGTCTTTATCAAATTATTGGACACAAAGAGTGTCTTCAGTAGTTCAGTCTTCACCTACCACACCACAATCTCATGCACTCACCCCTATTTTCTCAATAAAGCTCAAACGTAGTAATTAGTTAGCCACTTTCTTCTTTTAGGGTTTGGTAAAGTGTCATGGTTCCTTCTAGATGGATTTGCTTAAATAGCTTTTCAATATAATGGTTTATGATTAGTGGGTCCTATTACTTTTTAACTTCGTTTTTTTCTAATTAACTTTTTTCACGTTAATGTAATGTAGGTGTTCGGATGAAAAAAACCCGAGAGCAAAACCATACAAGTTCTCGAACCAAAAGCTCAAGGACTTAGGATTGGAATTTACATCAGTGAAGCAATGCTTATATGACACCGTTAAGAGCTTACAAGAGAAGGGTCACATTCCAATCCCAAATCATCAAGAAGAGTCGATCAAAATTCAATCTTAATAATATATAAAAATCTCGCTTGGGGTATTGCTTCTATCTACTTCTATAAAAAAGTTGAAGCGCCAAGAATTAATATTGTAGTGTTTTCCTTTCTTTTTTCTTTTCTTTCTTTCCCTTTTACCTTTTTTTTTTATGTATTGAAACTTAATTTGATCAAATATATATATATATATATATATATATTGGATTGAATAATTATCATTAATGTTCCAGTCTCTCCAACTAATATTATGGAAGTGTTGTTCACTGCTAATTTCAGTTTTGTTTATAAATTATAGTACTGATTTTGGTTTCCATAGTACTTCTGATGTGTTTATATTTATTTAATTAATTTATTGTTAGAAATAGGTAGAAATGCTTTTTCTAAGATAAAGAAAGTAATTCAAGTTTTTTTTAGTAATATATATTAAATACTTTTCTATAAACTTAAAAGAAAAAAAAAACGAAGTCTAATTTTGTGTAGCTTATAATATACTGGTCAATTATTTGCTGCCTTTACAAATAAATAAATTTATTTGTGAAGGCAGGAAATATTGGAAGATTGACACTACAAATCATTTACTAATAACAACAATTTAAGAGGCAAGTATATCCAATTTAAGAGGTAAAAAATTTGGATAAAATCACATTTTGCTATCAAATATGTACGATAAATATGTATATTACTGATATCTTTAAAAATACATATTTTACTATTATTTTAGAATTACTTAAAATTTAATACATATATATAATAGACTAAATAGTGTATTTTAAGTACTTCTATAAAAAATGTGTTTTTTTTGGGATAAAATCATTTTCTGATATAAAATATGCGTCTCGTAAATTTTTATTCAAATTCCTCTTACTAAGCTCGGTAAAAATGTATATTTTGCCACTGTTTAAATAGATCTATGAAAAATATTTGGATAAAATCGCATACTATTATAAAATATACGCTTAGTAAATTTTCTCTCAAAATTCCTTTACTAACCTCTATAAAAATACATATTTTGTGATTGTCCTAAAATTACCCCAAATTTTATATATAGGTAGAATAGAATATTTTAAGTAGTTCTCTAAAATTGTTTTTGGATAAAATTGTATTCTATAATGACATAATCGCGTCGTTATCTTTTGCCCAAATTTGTCTTACTAACCCTTTGTAATAGTGCATATTTAGCGAATGTCTAAGAATTACCCCAAATTTTATACATAGGTTGAATATAGTAGTATGAAAACTAGATCATATCTACGAACAAATTTTAGATAAAACCGTATCCTGCAATAAAATACGCGTCTCGTAAATTTTCGTTCAAATTCTCTTACCTCTATAAAAATGCATATTTTGCGACTGTCTTAGAATTACACCAAATTTTATACGTAGGTAGAATAGAGCCTTTTAAGTAGTTATATGAAAAAAAATTGGAAAAATTGCATTACGCTATAAAATATGCGTCTCATAAATTTTCATTCAAATTTCCATTACTAACTCTATAAAAATGTATATTTTGCGACGGTTGTAGAATTACCCAAAAATTGAAACATATGTAGAATATTGTATTTAAAGAAGTTCTACGAATTTTTTTTTTGTTGGTAAAATCGTATTCCACAATGAAATAAGAGACTCGTGTGTTGGAAAAATTCCACCATATGGGACCACACATGTAAATATTAAATGTGTTTGCTATCTTTTGGTTAAGCCTAAATTAAAGTGATCTAATTAAGATTTAAAGTTTAAGGCTTAAGGGTATAATTGTCATGGAGTTAATGTGTAGATACCAGAGTGCTATTTCTAATTTGATGAGGGGCCGAATTAGAAATAGCAAAACATATGATTATATTAAGGGTTATGGTCCCCAAATTACACAATCTCTTTTGGCTTTTCTGTATCCCCATCAACAGAAAAGAGAGAACACTTTTGTGTCCCAAGGATTGTGATAATTTGGAAGATCTCAACCCGTTCACCATCCTTTGGTAATGGATTCAGGTACGCTTCCGCTTTCTATTATCTCCCATTTTTCTTGAATCGATATGGGTCTAGTAACATGTATTTAGGGTTTGATTAATCATGATATAGAAACATGTTTAGGTTATTTTCGGATTAATTATATACCTATGCATGTTGATTGTGTGTTAATCGAATCACTTACATCGTGATCTTTTACCTAAATTTGCCTTACTTTCTCCCTTATATAAGTGCATATTTAACTAATGTTTTAGAATAATCTAAAATTTGAAACATAGGTAGAAAAGATTATTTTAGGAAGTTGTATGAAATTTTTTTGGATAAAATCGCATTCTGCTCTAAAATATATGCCTCATAAATTTGTATTCAGAATTCCCTTATTATCCACTATAAAATATATGCCTCATAAATTTTTATTCAGAATTCCCTTATTATTCTCTATAAAAATGCATATTTTCCGTTTGTCTTATAATTATACCTAATTTTATAAATATATAGAATGTAGTATTTTAAGTAGTTCTATAAAAAATATATTAGATAAAATCGTATTCAGCTATAAAATAAGCTCTTCATAATACTATCCCAAGATTTGAACTATCTTCAAACAAATAAAAGTCAAACCCTTATAATATATTATCAATGTCGTCTTGGCCCTATATTCCAGTAACATATTAAATAATATGCAGGGAAAGTATCAATTTCCCCCTATATTATGATCTATTAATAAATTTGCCCCTATATTTTTCTTAATAGCCATCTCCCCCTGAAACCAAAGGTATTCGCCATATTTCCCCTTCCCGTTAGATTTTTTGTTAAAAAAGTTAATTTTTATGTTAAAAGACATTTTTGCCCTTCAATAATCGTGATAAATGGGTTTGAAAAAAAAATAATCATAAAAAATATGTTTTTTAAAGCAAAATTAAAAAAACAAACCCAAAGAAAAAATTGATGATGGAGATCTGGATCTCCAACATCTTCAATGGAGATTAAAAAAAAATTAGTTTCATCACATTCAAAGTTCAAACAATCTAGAAATTCAAAAGCAATTTTTTTTCAAAAAATCAAAAGAGATCCACAATCCACAACAACATTACCATCTGTCATCCACATTCAATATCAATCCAGAATCCTCTCCATTAAATTTTAAAATTCAAATTAAAATTGAAAAAACAAAATTCTAACAATCACCAAAAACCATCCACCCAAAACACACCATCATCATTTTTCCAGAAATCTTAATCTTTCCAACCATCTACACCCTCAAATCCAACCAAACCCAAATCCAACCAAACCCAAACCCAACACAACCACCACCTCTAAAATCGACCACCAACATCCATTGTCAAACACAATCACCAACACCCACGGCCACACCTACACCAACAAGCGTCGATTTCCTCTCAACAGAGGAGATCGACAATCGATCTCGCTGGTGAATAGGAGAGAAAGAAGATATAGAGTATATGGACTGGAGATCGGTAATGGAGGAGATCGATGGAGACAGATTCACGAAGAGAGAGAGAGAGAAAGAGAGAAGACGCGGTGGCTAGGAAGAGATTGGCACTTGTAGGGGTGGAGGTCAGTGTGATTTCGGTGGGTGGCTAGAGTTTTGGTGTTTGAGCGGTGGTGGTGGCTAGGGTTTGAGTGTTTGAGCTATGGTGGATTATGTTAGGGTTTGAATGTAGATGGTGGAAGATGATGATTATGACAGATGAGTGGTGGTTTTATTTATATATATATATATATATATATATAATATTTATATAAATCTATCTCTAAACAAAATATTCTGTTTTTTATATGTATTATTAAATCTGTTTTTTATTTAAAAAAATTGTTTTATTTTTTTATAATATATAAATCTGGTTTTTTTCTTTAAAAAAATATTCTTTTTTTTTAGGAAATATTTTGTTTTTTATATATTACTAGGTTTGTAGGCACATGCAATGTGCCCATAAATGTACATTTTGTAACAATATGTTACATAAAGGCAACTCAGAATTCACTATACATTTCAACAACTTAAAAACAAAAACCACAATAAACGAATAAAAACTCAAAAGAGTTACAATTGGCTAGATTTATTTTTATTCTTAAGACTTCTATGATCATTAATAAACTTTAATATACTTTTGAAACGTATATAACCTGTAAGCTTCTAGCAGCTCATAACAGCTTTAATCAAAACATAATTAAAATTAACATAAACTTACGAGTAGTACCAAATATAAACACTTTGATAGTAAACTTAAGATAAAATATACAAAATAATTCAGATAAGAAATACTGAATTAATACTGAACCAAATATTGTGATTAATATAATTTATCGACTGATATGATAAAAAGAAGAAAAACGTACCTGGAACTTTGACAACTTCTGTCAATCAATTAGTATTAATAGGATTGAAATTGAGACGATGATTTGGGTTATACATATAAATGAACAATCTATAGCGTAATTTTAGTTGTTAAAGAAATTTAGAGGTACATTATTTAAAGTAAGCATATTATCAAAGGAAGTTTAAAAGAAAAAAAAAGATTCAGGTAATTAATTTGGAACAAAATCAGAATCCGATAATTCAATTGACGAGATCGGGACCTATTTACCAATAGCATCATCACTAAAGTAACAAATAGTAGACCAGTAACTAACAACAAAGAAAATAACAACAAAGAAAATAAGATCAAATTTCGCTCTCAAATCCTAAAACAACCCTAAAAAAGAATTATAGAAATTATTATTTAATGTTATTATGTAAATTTTCATAGAAATGCAAAATGCAATGTATTATATACAATATACATTATAAAGAGAAGATAAATTTAATGTGAATTGAACTTTCAAAATAACGTTAGAAAAAAAATGTAATAGTAAAGTCGAATTGCTAATAAAATATGGATAGTAAAAAAAAAAAGAGGCGCTTAACCTAAACCTATTTTAGGCCGTATATATATATATATATACACACAATTATAACCCTATGTCAAGCGTACAAATTCAAACACTTATCTTTCTCTTTCTAAGTTATCCTAAACCAAACTCTTCTTCTCTCCTTCTTTCTAAGTTAACCATTGACCCATTGTAGGCGCAAGGCTTGCAATTCAGTAAGGATTTGGTCGAATCTTGATTCGTGGTTGGCAAGGATTTAGTTGACTTCATTGCGGAACTCCACATTAGGGATGTCAATGGTACAGGTTCGGTACGAGTTTTCCATTACCATCCTCAATACCAATTTGTATGAGAAATATCATCCCTAATGAATATCTGCCTTAAAATAAACGATGCGGGTTCGGGGATTCCCCATTAGGGGATCAGTTTTTTGCCTCATAACATCCACATCCCATTAATGTATTTTTTTATGACTTTTTGATGAAGATCATATAAATATTATTGAGTAATATGAAAATAATAGTGTGAGGGGCATATTATATATAATGATCTTGAATGGAGTAGTGTTTCAATGGAGGGAAAAAATGAAAAAAAAATAGAGGGAAAATTATGTTAGTGGGAGGGAAAAATACGAGGGAAATGAATGTTTATGTATATGTGTATATATATACATAAATTTTCAAGGCAGTACGTATTGATATAACTTCATCGGTGCGTTGGATGTGAACCATTGGATTTACATATTTTGACCCAAAGTGTATGCACTTGTCAAAACTTCTTCATAATCAGTGGTCCACATGCAACGCACTGATATAAGTTATACGAGTGCGCACTGAGGAGAAAATTACTATATATATAGCGAATACGGGGACGGGGCGAGGCGGGGACTTAAAATCCCATAACCGTACCGAAATTAAATCGGGTATTGAAAAAAATTTCGGCCTTATACCACAACTTAAATGGTACGGTTAAAACCGCCTCCAACGGGTCGGGTCCCCACGAGTTCCCTGATCAATGGGTAATTTTGACATCCCTACTCCACATTCGATTTCCCACGCGTATCCATGAATGAACCGTGCTCTGATACCACTTTGTTATGTTTTAATTTGGAAGAATAAGTAGAACTGGTAAAATAGAGTGAGCAGAGAGGCAGAAGAAGATTTTAAGAGAAGAAGAGTTTCTGGGTTGTAAATATTCGATAACTTTTATTGAATTCAAATTGACCTTTATAGGTCTTACAGCCAACGTTAACAAATAATTCAGCTCTAAAAGATAGGATTCAGCTACAAGTGGGAGGCTGAAGTCGTAGAGAGCTTCAAGCAACCACTAATCCGCACAGCTAACTTATTTGACTAAATCAGATAACAAACTAAACAACCCAACAACTACTAAATCAGATATCAATGTTCACTAGCATGAATCACGTGCAGCCCATGCATTCTCTTGCTAACATGCAACCCCTGCACTTCATGTCTACCATGCATGACATGCTATATTCGTATCAATGGATAGTTGAAGACATGTCTCAAATACGATTGAAGATAGTTGTTGAAGTTTTTACTAACTCCACCGAAATGGGATGTGGGATTGAATTTCCATTTACATTCATTGATATAATATAATGAATTTTCATTTGAAAACTTTTTTAACATATTATCGGATGTAAACAAAGGGAATATTCTTGATAAAATAAAAAAGAATTGGATCATTTTTTAAAAAAATCATCTAATTTTGGATTGAATCACATCACGTCTCTATATATAATGTTCTTAACCTTCTATATTCTGTGGATTGTGAATGCAATAATATGTATCATTTTTTAAAATATATTATTAATATATATATATATATATATATTAATAAATCATCAAATCTCATTCACATATTATTCTTCCCTGATCTTGGTCATAGAGTGATTGTTTATAACCATAGTTATATTCAATCTCACATCCCACATCGGATAAATAAGAGGAGTGAAGAGTGGCCTACCTATATAAAAAAGGAGAATAATGCTAGAGAAATTATATCTACTTGGATAAGTGTTATGGGCCATGACTCAATACTTTACAAAGTTCATTCTCTTTTAAACATTTTATTTTTATAAATAAAGTGTTATTTTTTTGAATAAAAATTTAAAATATAGATATGGTGGAACCACCGGTTCCAATCCGGTTTGAACCGGGCGGTTCCTTAAAAATGGAACCGGAACCGAGCCTGGTCGGTACTAGTTCCCAGTCCGATTCTGGTTTTTGGCCAGCGGTTCTGGTTTAGTTTGCCAGTTCAAACCGAACCGGCGTCATGTCTACTCCCCCAAACCCATTCCCTCATTTTCCCCGATATATATTTTCAATGAGGACTTTTTAAAATGCACACAACTATATGTAATCAAATGTTTTTCGATGAGATTTTTTGTATGCATCCTAAGAAAATTAAAATACACATTTTGTAAAAAATTGGAAAATTTTTGGATTTGAGAACTATTTTTTCTTATATTTCTCTATTTTTAAATGTTTTATCTTCAAAAGGTCGAAAAAAAATTAGTTCTTGGACCCGAAATTTTTTAATTTTTTTCTATAAATGTATTTCAATTTTTTTATCATCCATACAAAAAATCAAATTAAGATTCACTATATTTCATTAAATTTCATCAAAGGTGATTAAAGTGTGCATTGTAAAAAGTCCTCATTGGAAAATTACTATATATATATATATATAATTTTTATTTTTATTTATATCTAAAGTTTTAACAGTTAAAAAAAACTAATATATTATAAAATTAACCTGAATTAGTAGTTACTAGTTATTACTTAGTACATGAGTACTTATTAAATATGTAAACTTTAAATTTGCTTTGTTATGTAATATTCTATTAGAAGTATTTGTATTTCTTTAAACTAACTATATATTTTAGAACAAATATTTTGATTACTTTTTGGATTGAATATTTAACAGTGTCAAATTAGAGATTGGAAAGACCGAATTCTAAATTATGAATTCCAATTTTCGAATTAAAATTGAAAACTTAAAATTTGAAATGAAAATAAATAGGAGAAATGGGGTTTGGGGGTGGGGAAGGGGGACCTCCCCCCAAAACGCCCCCAACCCCGTCCCCCCAAATGGGTTGAATAATTGTCAAACCTAAACAAACCCATATTATTTATAAAACCTTACATAGCATGTGATGAATAATTAATAGTTGAATCTGTTTGTAAATAAAAATAGTATATTATTTAATTATTTTAGTAATATATAAACTGTAGAAGACAAAAACTAAAATTGAGATTCAGCTTCGTTACTTAATTAAGTAAATAACAATAATATATATTAAACGATGTTGTCCATCTTTTTGTATCACAATTATTTTAAAATAAATAAAAAATACATGTTGGTAAACTTTCTTACCTTATAAATACGATTACAATTTACACTCCACTTTTCCCTAAGCATCCCTCGTTTCATAGCCGGGCCCAAGAAAAAATTGTCTAAAAAGGGTCTATTTTTTGTTTTTATTTTTTTGGTTTTTGGTTTTTGGTTTCCGTTAGTGTTGAATTGAATGATTTTTGTTTAGATAAAAGAAGTACAAATAATTTTTAAAAAAACCCAAACATTAAAAATAATAATAATAAATACATGGCCCAAATTATCTTGGATCAATATCTCCACCCAGTTAATTAAAGTTTCTTTTTTCTTTTTTCTTTTTTTAATTAATTTCGAATTTTCTTTTTAGTCATGTGCTGTGTACCGTGTATGCTCAATCACTCACAAGGGACCCATTTTTTAGGTTTTACCCAGGGACCTCTGAAAAGTCAGGACCGGCTCTGCCTCATTTTCATCTATTCCAAACACTAAAAAGAAAATTATCTCCTCTTTCACAACCTAGACCAGTAATGGAGCCGGTTGACAGCAGCAACTCCCCGGTTTCCGGCGAAACCGTGTGTGTTACAGGAGCCAATGGGTTCATAGTTTCATGGATTGTTAAGCTTCTTTTGGAGAAAGGTTACACTGTTAGAGGAACTGTTAGAAACCCGGGTCAGCTAGCTACATACATATATACATGTATCAAATATTAATAATGTAAATTTGTTTTCATGTTTAAATGATTTTGGTTTATATAGATGATCCGAAGAATGATCATTTGAGAGAGCTAGAAGGAGCAAAAGAGAGATTAACTCTATGGAAAGCTGATCTTCTTGATTTTGAGGGTCTTAAGCTGGCCATTAATGGCTCTCATGGTGTTTTCCATACTGCTTCTCCAGTCACTAATGATTACGTAACACTTTTTCTCTTTATTAATTAATTTGGATTATTGAATATAATTAATTAACTTGTTTAATATTTAAATAATAATAATATATGTATGTAGGAACAAATGGTAGAGCCAGCCGTGCAAGGAACCAAGAACGTGACAATTGCAGCGGCTGAGGCCAAGGTCCGGCGAGTGGTGTTCACCTCTTCCAGTGGTGCCATCTACTTGGACCCCAACCGGAGCCACGATGTTGTTGTTGATGAGTCTTGTCGGAGCGATCTCGACTACTTGAAGACCGCTGCGGTTGCCTACTTAAATAATTTTATGAATTCTTATTATTATAGTTCATGCACATATAAATATAATATGCTGATAATTTTAAAATAAATTATAGAATTGGTATTGCTACGGAAAAGATGTGGCGGAGCAGGTAGCATGGGCGGAGGCGAAGGAGAGAGGGGTGGACTTGGTGGCGGTGATCCCGGTTATGGTGTTAGGACCATTGCTGCAACCATATGTCAATGGTAGCAACGTTCACATTCTCAAGTACTTGAATGGGTCGGTCAAGACTTATGCCAATTCTATTCAGGCTTATGTCCATGTTAAGGACACGGCTCTAGCACACATCCTGGTTTACGAGAGACCCCGGAAGCCTCCAGCCGCTACATCTGTGCCGGAAGTGTGCTCCACCGCGGAGATGTGGTGGAGATTCTGGCCAAGGTCTTCCCAGAATATCCCATCCCCACCAAGCAAGTGGCCTTTTAATTTCTATAATAATCACTTCAATTGTTTCAATAAACTCAAAAAGCTTTTCAATATAATGATTTATGCTTTTTTGTAATTTAAAACAAGTTCCGGAGTTCGGATGAAAAAAACCCAAGAGAAAAACCGTTCAAGTTCACAAACCAAAAGCTCAAGGACTTGGGGATGGTATTTACACCAGTGAGGCAATGCTTATACGACACCGTTAAGAGCTTGCAAGAGAAGGGTCACATTCAAATCCCAACACCATCAATATTCAATCAGAATCGATCACTCTTAATAATAAATAAATAAATAAAAGCACTCTTGTGACTTGTACCCTGTGAGTGATTGCTTCTATATCTACAATTCTATACAAAGTTGACGCAGCAAGGAATAATATTCAAGTGATTGTTGTTTTTATTTGTATAAACAAGATGTCCAAGTTCTAAAATATCAAGAAAGATTTATAATAAACTTCAAAGAGAGATTTCCAATTGATTTCTCATATGCCATTGCATTCAAATAAAAGATATATAGATAGATAAATAATTACATTCCGGTCTTTAAAAGATCTGTATCTAAGATTAAAAGAGTAGGACCAGTCTCAACTAGAGCTAAATACTGTGTAGAAACTAACAAGAGATGTATGTACAGCTGTGTCAAAATGTGAAGATCAAAATAAGCTGACATTCACCTCTAAAACACAGTCTAACACTACTATCAGACTATCACTTCCCCTATACAGAGGCCAAAAGTTTTTGTTTTTTTTTTTTTCTGCTTTATAAGCCCTACTGTCACTTACCCCTATCCTCACTTCATCTGGTTTCAACTTCATCTTCATCGGAAGATCCCCTATTTCTTTGCTCCTTCACCCTCTTTTCCCAGGTCGTCCAAGCACTCTCCTCCAGATTCACCGCCAACCTTGGAGCTCTTGCCTACTGATTTGATAGCTGTCTCTTTTGCAGTCTGCTCAGAGTTGATATCAGCTTCCATCTGGTCTCCAGTAGAATTTTCATCCTCCTCCTTTGGCTTGCCATCTTTCACAGACAAATTATTCGTGGGATCATCAACAATATTAGACTTGTCAAGTTTAGCACCACCAGCAGAATTACCACCAGATTTTCTAGCCTTAGCTTTGAATCGACGGGAAGAAGAGTTTCTGAAAAATCATCATAACTCTCAATCAGCCAATTAAGAGTTGAAAATGCCACAAGCAGATTCAAAATTATTTAAGTTTACAAACCAACCTTCTCGAGGATGATTTCTGCTTCACTTCTTTAGCTGGCTCCAACTCTGTATCCTCCTCTTTCACCTTTTGCCGTCTGCTTACACAATATGAAACCAGTGAGTATAAGATTAACCAGAATGTCAAATGTTTATGGATTGGTAACACACTTTCTTTACAGGAGAAGCAACACTTACATATCAGATGAAGCATCAGGTTTCAAAACATCAGTCTCTTGCCCTTGCCCCTGTTTACAGTATAAGCATGTAGAGTGAAAATTACTGAACATGAAATCGAACAAAAAAATTATTGATAATAAATTACATATAGAAGCAAAATACACACCTCTTCAGCCGAATCAATCAGTTCCCAGCGTTGCTTTTTGAGGGTCAATGTCTCTTCATCTCCGTCAGCATACACAATCTATCAAGGCGACAGCAAAAAGTTATTTAACATTCTCCAACATGCAAGAAATGGGGAAATGAAAGAAAGCATCAGTTAAAGATAATACGAGGTTCAGGTAGAATGGTTGGGTAACATTTCACAAAGCCCAATAATTTCCATCATGGGGGAGTGATTGAAGTAAAGTTTATGCAAATTATTGGGCATATTGGGCTTTGTGAAACGTTACCCAACCATTCCAATTATAGTTACCAACGGCATTCAGATTCATCTTACCTTGTGCTTCTTTTTGATGTTGTCATAGGAATTGACAACACCTTCATAAAACCTGCAAATCAAGAAAAGGCATATAAGAAACATAAATTGGGAATTTTTGCTTGATAATAGGTAAGCCTTCTGCCTTACATATGTAACTTGGAAAAGATAAAAAAGGCTACAAGACTCAGATAAAAGAGCATCAAATTCATATACAAATCAGTAAAGAGAAAAAATTATAATTACTGAAGTACTCACATCTTGTCCAGTGGCCACCAAACCTTTACTCTGCTGCCAACCAATTGTTCACCAACCTCAGGTATTTCAGAAGCCTAATTTGGATAGATAAATCAGAAAAAAGTTATCAAATATGGCAAATCAGCTTGATGGGTGAGGAAAGCAAACAAAATACCGTAACCAACATTAAGGATGACTTGAGCAATATACATTTAGACTAAATGGCCACATAGTAAACAAAAACGATATACAGTATACTGTTTAGGCCAAAAAGGGCAAAAGGGAAGAAAATAGGAAAACATGACAAAACCCATCAACATAATACAAGTTGTACACCATAAAGAACAACAAATCTTACCACTTCTTTTCCAGCAGTATTCTTCCTTTTGACTTCTGTTTTAGGAGTTTCCTCAGAGGAATTTCCATCTCTAGTTGATGATTCAACTGCTGCCTTAGAAGTGATCTTCTTTATAATTGACAAGAGCAGAAGATAACATTAGTCATATACCGTAACAAACATTTATACTAAAACCAAAGGGCAAAGGGAGCTGACCAAAGAGATCCAATCAGTTACAAGTTATGCAGCAACCGAAGAAAAAAAAAATCATACCATATCCTTTCCAGCGCTACGCTTCCTTTTAACTTTTCTTTTAGGAGTTTCCTCTGATTTGGCTGCAGCCTTAGAAATGTTCTTCTTCTATATGGTTAACAAGGGGAAGATAATATGAGAGCTTATACAATAACAAACACATACATTAGTGAAATAGGATTTTATGAGAAGAGTCTTTTTTTCATTTCATACCTTATCACCAGATGCTTCAGCAATAACTTTATCAGAAGCAGCAGGACCCAGACTCACTTTCTTAAAAATTAACTTGTTTGATGACCTGTCATCATTGACACCCCTTCCCCTTGCCTTTATATCTGACTGTTGTTTCGATTTCAGCTTGGGATCACCTAGCATCTCATCTTCCTTCTCTGAGACTTTGCCTCCAGGAGGAGTTGCCTCCTCTTTAGTCTCCACAGCAACTCTATCCTTTGAGTGTTTACGTTTTTTTGTTGCTGAGTTGCATCTTTCTTCAGGCTCCTTTTTCAAGTTGAGATCAGTATATTGTGTAGCTGAGCGTTTACGTCGTTTAATTTCTGGTGGCACACCGTCTTCAGCCTCCTTTTTCACTCCAACATTTGCAGATCGCGGAGCTTTGGCTTCAACCAGAACATTCAATCTCTTTTCATTTGATGCTGACAGGGAATTAGGATCAGCATCTTCATTCATCATGCTCCCTTTTTTCTTTGCCCTGCCCCTTTTGGAATTACTTGCATCAAGAAGGCTACGTTTTGGGGAGGCAGAAGAAAGCTCTACAGCTGATGTCATGGAATCTGTGTTTCCAGAGGGTGTTTGATCAACTCCCTTATTGAGAGACTTTCTGCGACCAGGTACTACTGCAGTTTTTCTTGTTTTTCTTCCAGTGGAAATCCAAGAATGGTCGTAGCCTTCCTCTGGATTCATCAAGGAATTAGGTTTCCTACCCCTTTTCCTTGGGACTCTCTCTTGCTCAATTCCTGACTTGACTGTACTCATATTATCAGGTTCAGCACATCCTCTTGCATCAGGACTTTTGGAATGCTCTTGTTCATCCCTTTTTTTGGGAGGTTCTCTATCATCAGTACCTTTGGGATGCTCAGAGAGAGAGCACTGCTCTAATACTTTTGAGGACTTATCATTGTCCTCATTCCTTGTTGGTGATGCATCTACATCAGTTCCTCCATTCATCATTGACTTGGAAACACCATCCACATCATGGCAAAAGTCCCCAGGAGAAGTAGAATCTGGTTCCTTAGTCACCTGATCAAAAGAAAATTAAATTATAATTACGGGTCAACGGGAAAAATTTAGAATATCAGTCACACGTAATACTGGCACACTGAAAGTGATAAGAAACATACCATATGCTCCCCAATGCCATTGCAATGGCTGTGCTGAAGAGTTCCATCTCCATTTTTGCATATATTAGAAACTACATCAGCATACTCCTTCAAGACAATGCCTTTAGACTGCACTGCTTCCAAAAGATAAGGTTTAAGCTTGGCATCACAGTTAGTGATAACCTCCTCTCCCAGCTTCAAAGAAGTACAAGAAACATCCTGAAACAACAAACAAACAGATACTTAATATATATCTTTTTTGAAAGAAGATACTTAATATTTAGTAACAGAGAAATGACTATCATGGTAAAAGGAAATGCCTCTCAAAAGGCAATTACCTGATTCTCCTTTCTGACACTAGATAAAAGTGTACTGAGAAGATCCCAGGAAACATCTTCACTTTCATCTATGACTAGGGTCATAGTTTTTTCCATGGCCGTATATATATCAGTTGGATGATCCGACCTTAGAATCAGCAAAAAAATACTATCATTTGTGAATCATGTACAGAAAACTGTTATAGATAATGGGAACTGAAGTAGCAAATCAAGTTGTTGGCCATTTTCAGTTGTTTGTATTCATAATAACTGAAAATGACCAACAACTTGATTTGCTACTTCAGTTCCCAGTATCTAAAACTAACAAAGTTGACAAGGAATTTACCTGATGACTTGTAGGAAGATTCGAAACATCTCAACAATCAAGGCATCGCACTCAAGGTCTAACATGACCAAGCAGGTCCTGACCTTTGCAACAATATCAAGACAGTTAACTGCCTTTGTATAAAAGCTGCCAGACATGTCAGACAACTTCTCAAACGCAGATACAATCAGCTGAAAAATTTCCTGTGCACCAAAACATTTGAAAACAAACAAAGTAAGAATCCAGGAAAGTATCATCTAACTGCATAAAATGTACAAAATTCAGTGCACTGTGAATTGTATCATTTAAAAACATTGGTTTAGATAAGGGGCGAATTTAAATTGCTATGAATACCCTCATTTCATCATCATTGTAGGGAGCATCCGGTGCTGTTATTCTGGTTATTTCACTCATGCAGGAGGCAACTGACATTCTCACAGTTGTATCTGGGTGCCTCAAGACCTCATTGGCAATTAGTGCCTTCAATGGTGGTAGAAGTGCACCCCGCACTGGTTCTGATGGTGCTTGCTCCACATTAGAAAGCAAGCTCTCAAGTTTCTGACAGACAAAAGGAAACAATAGAATGAATCCATGGAGTTATGTCAAAACTGAAGTAGTTAACAAGTGGGTAATAAAACAGCTACTGATTTAAAAATGGAAAACAAATCTCAAGAAACCTACAAGAAGACATAGAGAAGCCTTGCAAAAGGTCAAAATTTACCAAGAAGCTAAGACAGAACAGATCAAACAGACTACCAATTGGAAGCTCACACTATAACTAGACTCGAGAATGTTTCATGTATATACCATTGGACAAAATGGAAACTATGAAAATAGATATATCATTTGTCGCAAAAACAGGTACCCAATGTAATTGTTCTGCAAGGAGGCATCCACCCAACTCAAACACACCAACTAATACCCATATAACCATAAAAACCTATATCAGGTCCCAAATATCTGTAATAGAACCTTAAAATACCTGAAACATCAATTTGTGTTAACATCTTATAAGCCAATCAACAAACATCAACAACGAAGTACCACATATTATCAAAGCAGTCTGACAAACACAAAAACCAACATATCTAAACAAACAACCCTCAACCCATTTCATGTCATTGCTCCTAATTCAACATTACAATTAACAAACAAAACAAAACAATGAGAACCCACAAACCAACATATCTAAACAAACAAATAATCAACCCATATGAGCAAACGCAACAAATACCCAATTGAAAGTTGAAACAACACAAACATGCATATATCTAAACAACAAAAAGGGTACAGGGTTCCTTACATCAAGGAGAGCAATGAGCTCATTAGTTTCAGATGGTGGGCTGAGAAGCAAATTCCCAGCCTCCTTAAGTTGCTCCTCAAAGTCTATTTCTCTCACAGAAGAAGCCATTATTCTCCGTACCTTCAACCAAACAAATACCCCCACAATATAAAAAACCCTAAAGATACAAACTTTATATAGGCAAACCCCAAAACAACACAACTCAGAATCTAGTCACAGTCTCTATCTATCTCTCTGAAAACTTTGCATATATGGGTGTGAACCCAGCAAAAAAATTAACCATTTTTAGGCCTAAGCACTCAAAGCACCTGCCATATATGCTCTCCTAACAACTCACTCACTATAACTCGGTGTTTATACATGCAAAGCACAGACGAGACTACCAAATATAGCCGGTTTCGGATTCTGCCCACTTTATTTATTTTGAGTCTCCTTTCAAATCCGGTTTTCTTTCTTTTATATTTTTTGGTTTTTTTTTCTTTCCTTTTTTTTTTTCCTTTTTTTTTTTCTTTTTCTGGGTTTTTATTTGGTGTCTCTCTCTCCCTCTCATTGGCGGTTCATTTAGAGAGGATTTGAATAATAATTATAATAATAACAATAATAGAATTATTTTAATTGCTATCCAATCATAGTATGACACCTGTGTTACACATTTTGCCTTTGGCGCCCTCTCTTGTTATGCTAACACCACCTCTACAATTTTTTTTTTTTTGAATTTGTGTATCATTGTATTTGTACATGTCTCTAGAAATTAATAGTAATAATAATACATGTAATCTAAATTGAAAACAATTAATAAAAAATACCTTTAAAATAAAATTAAATAAATTTAGTATTTGTTATTTTAAGACATTATAAATTATAAATTTACAACCATTGAATTGAGATCAAAAGAAATGAATGATAAATTAAAATTTCCATAATAGTATAATTACTTCTTTTTTTCTTTGTGTTCTATATTCAATACAAATAGACATGGGTATGTTTTAAAATTTTAGTATTAAAAAAAACTTATTTTACTTACAATCTTAAATGTAGATATGACACCGGTTCTGGTTCTGGTTCCACCGATTCCGGTTCAGTGGTTCCGGTTCCTTTATTTTTTAATTTAATTTAATCTTATTTCATAAAAACATTAGTCATGTAAAATTGTAATTTGTAAATGTATTTTATTGGATCACCCGTAAAATAAAATAAATGTATTTTATTGATTCAATTAATTTTTAAAAATTAAAATAAAATAATGTGGGAACCGCCCGGTTCAAACCGGAACCGAACCGTCTGTTCCGGTTCAGTTCGAACCGGGAGGTTCCTCCAAAAAGAGAACCGGAACCGTTCCAGTACCGGTTCCGATTCCGGTTTTCCTCTGACGGTTCCGGTTCGAACCGAACCGACAACATGTCTACTTAAATGTCTTATAAATAATAAATTAGAGTTTTCTATCTTTTTGTTTAATTTTTTTCAATCCAAAATATAAGTTAACACAATCATTGATTGTATAAAGTTTAGAGAAGTTGGTAATATTTACTTAAAAATATAATTTAATAGAAAGGAGTGTGGATAAAAAGGTGATTTGTTATTATAGTACCACTAATTAAGTTTTGTTTTTTAAATTTAAAACCTCTAACAAAAAATCAATGTTTCAATAGAAACACTAATAAATTTGAAATTAATGTTGGTAGGTGCATCTTAAATTTGAAATAGATTGTATTATACAAGATTTTGTTTTATTTCAAGATTTTTTATTTATTGGTTTTGTTAGGAATACGCGGAAACTTTATTTTCCATAAGATTTTCTTTAATTAATTAATTTGTTGTTTGAAGAGGGTGAAATGATAAATTAATTGTATTTTGATAAACATAATATATAGAGGCAATATTCCCACTTAAATGTTTTTGTCTAGTGATAAGGCTATAATGTTAATCATATAAATTTTGATGTAAGTGTAGAGGAGGCCTCTAATGGTTCTTAAAATTTAACTAGGATCCTATACTATAATGACATATTATCTTAGCTTATAATAAATTTGTGATTAGATATTAACATAAAATAAATAAAAATAATGAGACTCCAATTAATTATAATCATTTAATATTGAAAATATTGATTTGTGTTAATAGATTTCTAAAATTTCAACATGAACTCGAATTAGAGATTGATTATTGTTATTAACTAGGATCATGGGATGGTCAATAAAATTATCTTATATCCTAAATGACCAAATTTATAGATTAAATGATTAAATACATATTAGATGTTAGTCTATAGTAATTAGCCTACAATTCCACTACAAAAAGGCAAACAAAAAAGAAAAAAAATCACAAATTCTTACAACCCAAAAAATAATGAAGCAAATAGTTAAACTTGTCAAGATACAAAAGTAATAAATTATTATATATTGATCTCATTTTCCAATTGATTATGAACCTAAACATAGCTTCTTCTTTTAGTTTTACTTTTTTTTTTATCCTTTTTGTAGAAGTTGACTTCCACCTAGGTCTGTCACAATTGTATTGGTTTCATAATGGAACCTAAATATGCAATCCAAACTCTATATCATATAAAATCCATATTGGATTTTTTGGATATTAATTACAATTATAACCAATAATAATATTTGCCTAACAAAAAAAAAGAACAAAAATAATAATACTCTTCTCTATATTCTATTCATATATAAAAAAGTTCTTAAAATTAGCAAAACAACTAATAGGGTGAGGCAAACAATGAAAACTTGGTTACAACAAAAAAATAAAAATAAAAATTAATGGACTACAGTCTACACTAATTTTTGAATATGCTCTTAATAAATTCATATAAGACATAGATATTATCAAATTAATGAGAAACCACTTTCATTCTATACTTATAGAGTTTTTTTTTAATAATCTGAAACATAATAAATTTTTTTCTTATTTTTTGCATTTCGATTTTTTCCTAATATTAGTTTATCAATAATAAGTTGTGGTGAACTAAATCTTAGTTAAATCATTTTATTCAATACACAATAAATTAAAGATGCTAGGTATAAAATAAATATGAATTAGATGCTTACGTCGCGTAGAAGTGAAATACCCTTTGGACGTGATGAATTTGGTCCAGTCGTATTTCCCTTACATTCACATTATTAATGTTATGGGTTCGAATCATATCTACCTTTTCTGATCCCTAAAGTGCAATAGTTCAAATAAAAATAAAATAAAATAACCCTTTAAAGTATTTCATATAATTTATTACACTTGTTCTATTTGAAAGCATTTCACGTAAATAAAATTCTTCAGATGGTATTTTAAAACTCATGAAAAACAAATTAGGGGAATTCATACTCATTATTTAAAAGGTAGCCACTCACTTGATTTGAATATTATATTATTTCTCATAAACAAATAACAAAACTGGTTATTCCCAAAAGTATATAAACTCATGAATAATTATGACAAATAGGTTGAGAAATCATATAAAAAATTCACTCAATTTAAATTGACTTGAAAAATAATCTTTTGAAAGATGAAGATGGATAAGTATTTACCGTAAAACAATTCAAAGAAGAGCAATATTTATGGATGGGTTTCTTCATGAAATTTGTTGTAGGCATAAGGGTAGAAAAAGAGGCTAATAGTATGGACTAAACGGTATGATTTATGTTCTCGCAAATACATTGAAAGAGATGTAGAAATCGATATCGAAAGTCCAAATCTACTATTGGGCTACAGTTTTAAAGGTTCTTAATAAGAATAAACGATATATAAAGAAGAAGAAAACGCGTAGAAAATTTTAGATTATACCAACACGTGTTGTCGAGTAAAAAATTTTAGATTACACCAACACATGTTTTCAAGTAGAAAATTTTAGATTACACCAACATTGTTTTTGAGTCGTCACTATATGATTGTGGGGACCACACGGAAACAAAGACCACGTATATTTTTTCCTTTTAAACTATGAGCGTCGAAATTTATATACGTATTTCCTTTTAAACTATGAGCGTCATAATGTACATGCATATTTCCTTTTTAAACTACAAACGTTGGGATTAATTAAAATTTCAAGAGTTGCTAGTTAAATGAGTGATCAGTGAATGGACAAAGAATTCCACAACATAAAAAAATGATGTTGATGCTTAATTACAAAAACATTTGACAATATGTATTGATTTGATTTAACTTCTTAAAAGTATAGATTTATTTGTAAAATGAAAATTAATGTATACCATCCCCCACCAACCCAAAAAAAAATAAAAATAAAAATAAAAAAACACCAACTTGTAGCCTTGTTATGTGCAATCCCTTTTCTTAGCATCTAGCTATCAAATTAAGTCTTTCCACATTAAGTTTTCTTTTCCTATTCTTCTTCTTTTTTTTTTTTTTGGAAAAATCATGTTTAAAGTATCGTCTCCACTACAGTTACAATATTACATTCCACTTTTTTTTTTCTCTTATAAATCTTCACACTTGCCAACATTATATATAGAATCACTTGTAATCGTAACTTATCAATTTTTTAAATATTTTGTTTTTTTGAAAAGTACTTAAGCCCCGTCATGCAGCTGTTTTTCAGTCCGTTTTCGTTTTTGTTTTCCAAAAACAATTTTGAATTCGCGTTCGTTAACCGTTTTTCATTTTATTTTCAAAAAACAAAAAACTAAAAAACAAAACCAGTATTAACGGTGAAATATTTGAAAAACACAAAATACTTGTTTTTGTTTTTCATTTTGTTTTTCACTTTTTTATAAAAAAAAAATCACTTTTTTTTTACTCTTCTCCTTCTTCTTGGACGATGTCCTGGTCATTGTTCTTCTTCTACTTCTATTCTTATGCTTTTTCTTCTTCCAAACTTCTTCTTGGAGCACCCGAAGTTGGAGGAGGTGATTGACACCGATCTGGCTCCAACGTCGGAGGACCACCGATCTGTTCTTCACCGCCAATCTGCTCTTCAAAGCTGGAAGACTTTTTCTTCTTCTTCTCCGATCTGGTTGTCTCTTCTTTTTTCTTATTTTTTTTATTTTTTGTTATATTTTTTTACTATTATTTATATTTATTAAAATAAATACTTATTTAAGAAATATAATAGAAACTGAGCAGGAGATGTGTGTGTATTTTTTATTTCACTCTCTGGGTTTCACTTTACCATGGCTCATCCAAAGTCACCTTCATTTTCTTCTCAAGCTCACGCGGTTTTTAAATTTTGTACAAGATCTGTTCCAGATTGGTTGTGATGAAGACTAAGTTTAGAAGAAATTGATGGATTGGTGATTATGTTGAAGGTGAAGATGGTGAAGATGAAGATAAGGATGTAGTTGATGATGTTGAAGATGAAGAGGAAGATGGAGTTTTTTTTTTCTTTTTTTGAAGCTATAAATTCCTTTTTTTTTTTTGAAGTTATAAATTGATGTTGAAGATGAAGACTAAGATACATTTTTTTTTAAATTGTTTTTGAATAATTATATAACTTTTTTTTGAAAAAAAATACTTATTTATGATTTAAGAGTTTAGTTTTGATTAATTGATTTTTTTATATGTTTTTTATTGAAGTAATTTGTGAAGTGTTACTTTGGTTTAATTTATAAATTACAATACAAAAATCATATTGGTTAATTATTTAATCAATTAATTTATAATTGTTATAATATTAAACAAAATGTAACAACGAATGGTCCGGCCTGTAAGCGTTTTTCGTTGACTGTTTTTCGAAAAGAAAAATTAAATGAAAACAGTGTTTTTTGTTTCAGTTTCGAAATCCGAAAAACGCGTCTGGTAGATCAATCGAAAAATATCAAGAGTTGATATTAAATTCATCCCAAAAGTATCAACTAAATCAAAAAAAAAATATTAATAATTATTTTTGTGTGTGGCCGATTTAGCTTACAAAACCACCAATCAACAATAAAATTAATAGAAAAATGAACATATGAACTAAAGATCCAATCTGAATCTTCTCAAACCAATCAACAACAGAGCTAAAACCATCATACCCAGATTCACTTTCATCAAATTTTCGAAAACCAATCTGAAGAAGGAGGCCAGATTGGCGAGCTGAAGAAGAAGACCAGTTCGCCGTTGAAGAAGAGGACCAGATCGGCGAGCTGAAGAAGAAGACCAGTTCGCCGTTGAAGAAGAGGACCAGATCGGCGAGCTGAAGAAGAAGACCAGACACCCATAGAGAAGACCAGTCTGCCGTTGAAGAAGACGACCAGATCGGCAAGGCGAAGAAGACGACTAGACCGCCGCTGAAGAAGAAGATGAAGATAAGCTGAAGAAGACCAGATCGGCGGTGAGCTGAAGAAGAAGAAGACCAAATCGGCGGCGGCGAGAGGGAGCTGATTAGCGGCGACGTCGGCGAGCTGAAGAAGACCACTAGATCGGGAAGAAAGAAGATGGCACGGTAAACTGGTGAAGAGAAAAAAGAAAAAAAGAAAAAAAAAATTATTGTTAACTTTTTTTTGAAAAACAAAAAAAAAACGAAAAAACAACTTTCAGATGTTTTTCCAAATTTTCACTTTTAACACTAATTGTGTTTTTTAAATTTTTTTTGTTTTTCAAAAATAAAATGAAAAACGGTTAATATTTCAATTTTTCAGTATATACTACTGACGTATTTTCGAATTTCGAAATTAAAAACATAAACACTGTTTTCATTTTCATTTTCATTTTCAAAAAATGGCAATCGATTACAAGACGAACCCTTATTATCATCTTAAAATACTTATCTTATCATTTTATGGCTAATGAATATTTATGATAATTCCTCTTATCATTTCATGGGACATTGAATTCCCTAATACCGGAGGGTAAAGTACATGTTCCAATTTTTTTTATTATTTTAAAAATAGAAAACTATTCATATCACAAAACAGTAGCATGATAAAATCCAATTTCTTTCAATAATCCACGGTAACTGAATGTTCATAATTTTCTCTCCAAACATAAAATACTTTGATTTGAAACATTTCATCAGAGAAAATATATATTAAAGAGAAAAAGATGTTCAACTGCAATCAAAGGATAACAGAGTACTAAAAGTGATAGCAACTTTAACATTCAAAAACTCCTAAGAGTAGGACAACCAACAATTTTGAGCAAAAAAACCACAGGTCTCTATAACTAAACTTCATTGAAAATCCGATCAAATCCCACACATTGCAACTCAGTGAGCTTTCAAATGCTGCTGGACGACGTTAAGACCATCGCTTTCATCACCCCAGTCCTGAAAACAGGGTAGGTAGATAGAGCAATTATAAGACAAAACATTAAATAAAAGTACGGCATATGACAGCATTCTTAGATATAAGATATGACGGCATTCTTTGAATAAGTTCATACCTTCACAACAACGCAGGAACAGCCGACAACCTTCCTGGCTTTACCCTCTGAATCGATCTTACACAACTGCATACCGAGAATGACAATCATTTATATTAAGGCAGTTACATGTTTTGCTAATCATGAATAAAACAGAAGTTAAATACAAAGAAGTATTTGCACAATCAAAAGACAAGGTAGTTTCCAACCCAAGCAAATTTCAACATCAACATATACAAACAGCACAAATTCATACCAAAACCACATTAGAAAGAACTAGAACCAATATGTCAATTAAAGAGGAAGAACTAGAAAGGCTCAAAAACTCGAAAAGCTTCAGTTGTCATGAACAGAAGCGTGCCAGAGCATATTACAAACAGTAACTAGGAAACTATCGTTATTAACAATAAATAGTATATGAATATCCTATCCAACAGATGCAAGGAGACTAAACCGTAAGTATGTTTGCTTGAATAACACCTGCAAGAAGCTAGAAGGTTTTCATCTAAAAGTAATCACATTCTTCTATGTCACCCTAGCCCACCCACATGTTTTCAACAAAATATAAAAATACAGGTTTGGCAAACACCAGCACACAAATTTGAGGACACCAAGTTTCTAAAATATGTGCAACATATAGAATAAGCATGACAAAGAAATATATTGCAAAGCAAAGGCAAAATAAGACAATGTTTTGGAAATACAGGCGGAGCAAAATCATTGAAAAAAAAATGGCAGTACGTAATACTTACACCAGCCCACTCGCCGAGGGTCTTAGCACTTGGAACAGTCAACAAGCTAACATTATGGTCAGCACAAAGTGCTTTGACTAATTTGACATAGTCAGGCTGGTTGCAGTCATCTGCCAACACACAGAGCAAGGCAACATTCTTCTCAATCACTTTTGCACCTTCATGAAGGCCACGAGCTAGCCCACCATTAGCAAGAGATTTTCTCAGCACAATCTGCAAACCTGTCATGAGATCCATGGCCTCTCCAAGAGGAGGGGCAGCGGCCTCAACTACAGGAGCAGGAGCAGGAGCAGCAGCCTCTTCACTGCAACACAATACATAGTGAGATGTAATGTCAATCTTGTTCATCATACATAAAAAAAAAGGGTACAACGACATATTATCAGTGTTAGTGCAGCAGATCCACAACAAATCACAACTTCTTTTCTTTCCATTAAGCACCAGAGATTTGACCCAAAACTCACAATCAAAACAACTAACAATTCAACAACTTAGCAAGTCAACTAGCTTATATAGCAAAGCAACTTGTTGAGATTTAAACCTGGAACAATCTAACAATCATGACAGAATGCAAAAGAAAGACATCAACCCCATCTCATATGAGGGCCTAACACCCCAATAAATACTAACAATCCAACTAAAACATGATGCAACCATTGACATGAAAAATTAAAGCATCAGCTACACTATCAAAGTCCAACAATTCAGAAAACAAGTAAATCGTATAATAAAGAAAAAAATCAATAAACACAACTCCAAAAATAAAAATTCAAACTTGACATGACAAATCGAGTTAATTTGAAAAAAAGCCTATGAATCAAGTCAAGGAGGTGACTTACCCTGACATTTTTTTTCTGGGTTGATATTCAGATACTTGTTTCTCCTTCCTGAAAAAAAAAACACAAAAATCAAATCACACCCAAAACGAAACAAACAAATGTCAAAATCCCAGATCGAATTTTGAGAGATGAGAGATGGAGAGGAACCTTGCGGCCAAGTGAGAGAGCAAAAGGTGGGCGTGTTCGAAGAGAATGGGGTTGAAGTGAGAGCAAATAGCGAATATATATCGCAATTCACGAAACCTAAAACCCTAGTTTGGTATGGAATTTACTGTTTTGTCCTTTTATTTTCTTGGGCCGGAAACATTTGACTGGTTGAATACAGGCCCAATTTCATAATTGCACATGATATTAAATACACCCCACCTTATATCTAAATTAACCAACAATTTTTAGCTAAATAGTAAATATCAATGAATTATTCTTTTTTTTTTCTCTTCAAATTAGTGATTTCATTTGAAAGATATGATATATTTGATGTGGATTACTTAATTATATTTTATATTTTAGGGTCTAACATCTATTTAAGGACAAGATTCTGTTGGAACCTGATTAAGAACCAATTTGGTACTGCTGTAGCTTTTATAATAACCAATGTTAGCTGTGCTGAAGGAATAATTAGCTGTGAGGTTAATCAGCAAATGTGTAGTTAATTATATTTTTAAAACTACTGTATAACTCAAAAGCAGTATACATATATTTGGTAATTTTATTACAAAAGTGCTGAAATTAATTACAATGACTAAAATATATATGAGTTTAAAACCCTATTTCATTTTTTGTTGTTAATTATATATATTAAATCTATATTTAAGTAGAATATTTAAATTGGAAAAAAAATTCCATAAGAGCAATAAAAAATATTTTTAAAAGATTTTATAAATCAAATCAATATATATATATATATAATATTTAATTTTGAGATGAAATAAGGTATATAAATGATTTAACTTGATTTCATAAGGATAATAATGATATTTTAAAAGATGCATTAAATGCTGAAATAAATTATTTCGGACATAATCACTTTTAAAAAAGTAACCCCTACCTACTTCTCAAAATCACTGTCAAAACTTGTCTGATTATCAATTAATAACTTTTAAAAGTTTTACCAAACATCATTTTATGTCAAAATTATAAAATAATTTGATTTTAGCTTTTCAAAAGTAATACCAAACTGGCCCTAACTCAAATATATATTTGCAAGTTCTTCATTTTAAAAAAACTCTAAGCAACTAAAGTATTTCTTTAGAGAAAAAAATAAATTTGAGGGTTGAAAACGTATTAATCTAATAGTTTATAGCTTATATCATAAATTGTAAAAAAAAAAACAAAAAATGGGTGAGTGACTCTAACCAATATATGTTCTATAACTTTATACTTTATATTTAACTCAAAAATTAAAATAACAAGATTGAAAATTAACAGTTTTACATGGAAAAAAAAATGAATTACAATGTATGTAAATACCTTTGTTCACTATATAATTAATAATTATTCTAGGCTTTATTTTATCAAAGATTCTTGACTTTGGTTTCACTTTTCCTTTACAAGAAGCAATGTCAATTAGGAACAAGAGTTTCATATAACATTATTGCTTTAAAATTCATTAATTTGTTAGATGAAGAAAACATCTGAAGCACTGCTTGCTCAGGTATGATAATCTCTGTATTATATTTATGGCATCCACTTATATATATACATATATACAGTCATTTTCCTGTCAGTGCATACTGATATAATTATATAAGGCCATTGAATGTGAGTCACTCATTTATAAAAGAGTTCTGACAAGTGCATACATGTCAAGTCAAAGTATGTAAAACGAGTGGCTCACATTCAATGTCCTTATATAATTCCATCAGTGCGCATTTATATGAAATTTTTTGAATATATATATCAAAATCTTGACATAGTTTCTTGCTTATTATAATAAAGTATTATTTTTAATTCATTGATAGTTGTCATACATATGTTTTTTCCAATGTTATTTACTGTATACGTTAATTATTTATGTTAGATTTATTATTATGTAGGGAATTGCTGATGGAATTTTTCCAACCAATCTTTGAAATTATAAATTGCATAGCACCTCCATTGTACAAATATGTTGAATATTATCAAAAGCTTGCTAAATACATGCAAAAGCTTAAAAAATCATTGGATAAATTAAATATTCAGAAGGAGGAAATAGAACAAAGATTGAGTGTAGAGTGTAGTCTTGAGAAAGTACCGAAGAATGAAGTCAAGCTTTGGTTGGAAAAGGTACAAGTGATTGCTCATGATGTAGAAAATATTGATCAGATGTATAAGAAAAGAAAAGGTTTCTCACGTGCACGTCTAGGAAAGATTGTTTATAAGAAAATTCAAGAAGTGAAAAAATATCGTCAAAAAGGCAGTTCATTTGATAGTTTAGTGATTGATGCACCTCCGGCCATTGGAATAATATTTCCAACAGCTATATTAGTAGGCGAAGCGACGTCAAAAACTATGGATGAGATTTGGGGATACTTGATGGGCAAAACAACTATCGTCACCCATATTAACAACAGACTCTTGAAGGAAACCGATAAGTTTGATAATGTTATTTGGGTCAGTGTATCTCAAACGGTCAATCTTATCAAACTACAAAATGAAATTGCAGCCACATTGAAAATAAAATTTACAGAAACAGAAGATAAAATAAGGCGATCGGGGATGTTATTAGAAATGTTGAAAGGAAGAAGATTTGTGTTAATATTGGACGGTGTGTGGGAAGGAATTTCACTTGAAGAACTAGGAATCTCCGAAGCTATAAAGGAAAATCGGTGCAAATTGGTGATAACAACCCGTTCATTGGATATTTGTCGCTCCATGGATTGTAAACCAGTCGAAGTGAAGCCACTTTCAGACAAAGAGGCATATGACCTATTTCTAGATAAGGTGGAACTTGACATTTTAGAAGTTCCAAATTTGGAAGAAATTGTGAAACTTGTAGTCAAACAATGTGCTGGTTTACCTTACACAATCGCGACAGTAGCTAGTTGCATGAAGGGAGTACATGACTTACAAGAATGGAGGAACACATTGAATGAAGTGTCCAAAAATGTAAAACATTCATGTCAAAAACATTGAAAATATTGAATCACCGCCTTATGTTGTTTGGTGGTGAAGGGCGTTCATTCGAGTTACCGCCACCGTGGGTACTCTCTCTCTCTCTCTCTCTCTCTCTCTCTCTCTCTCTCTCTCTCTCTATATATATATATATATATATATATATATATATAAGCATTGAAAATATTGTGTGTATTGTGGTTGTAAATGGTGTTTAAATGTAGAACTTGGTTAATTATGATACATATTGATGAAGCGTTACCATCGAAAGATTGATGTATATGAGATATGTCCTACACTTGAAATTTGTATAAATATTTTGACACCATCAATTTATGTCATCATATACTATAAAAATTGTCATTATACATTTTTAAAATAGACTTTGATATTTTTATATTTATATATATATATAAATAAACTTTAATAAACTAAACATATTTTGAATATAAGTAAGGTATAATAATAAAACATTGGTCTGGGCCTTGTTATTTAAAGAATACCATTTATGGGCCGCTTGGTATGAGATAATCAAAGTTATCTGATTTCTGAGAAAGTTAAACACGGTAATGTGTTTTTTGTGAAACTTGTTTACCTGTTTTTGGTTGTACTGTATATCGGAATATTGTGTGAAATTTTTAGGAATGTCAGATAACTGTGTTTGATTGTACATGAGAATCTTATTTTTTTTCTTTTGAATAAATTTTTAATTGCGGACGGAAATTGGGTTATTTTTGTCTTTAAACTAGGAAATATAAAAAAAATTACCATGTGTCAACAAAAAAATAGAAAAAATAATTATATTTAAATATAGAACAAAATGCCAAAATGCCCCTAAAATTATTAATTAAAAAAATTAAAACAAAACATGTATAAGACGATATTGCCCCTCTTATTACAAAATAAAAAAAAAGTTTTGTAAAAAAATTAATCTTTTTTTTAAAAAACTTTTTTATGGGGTAATTTCACTAAAGACCCTACTTTTTAGTGAAATATTACATATTTGAACGTCTTTGTTATATTAGTAACTTAAGTCCCTTGTTTTTTTTTTTTGTAATACATCACTTTAGACCATTTGATCAAAATATTAATGGTTAACTCTAACTATATATATAAGTATAATTTTACCCATGTCAAAATGATTTATTGAGTTTCAAAAATAAATAAATAATATTAACGGAAAAATTCACTCGGGATGAAAATCTCGGTTAACACCCCCACCCACTACCGGTAGCAGCAGCGGGGTAGGTACCTTCGGTACCGGGGTCCCTCTTTTTTATATGATCAGGGATCGATAGATCAAAGAATGGACAAAGAACACAAAGGGACCAGGGAGATGTAAAATGAACACTGTTTTATTCAGTCAATCACTACGGTAGAATTACAATATGTATACATGCATATTTCTCTATATTTTCACTCTTTCACACATGATGGAGATGGAGAAAACGTTCGTGTCGATAAATGGATATTTTTCCTCCAGTGATTGTCAATGGACTCTCACTAGCTTCCGGGAATCTCCCGGGATCTCTCACTGGTTCTGGCCATCAAGAATACTCGAAGTTGTCCCCTTCCTTTACCCTTCAATACCGTCTATATAGTACTCTTCAGAATCTCCCCAAAATCTAGTTCTCTTAATGAAGATTATAGAGAGTCATATCTTAAGCGTTGAAAGGAATTTGCGTGGAGCTGAAGGCGCGGGATTAGATCCCGTTAGTCAATGGTGAATTCAAATTCTGATTCGGTCAACCATTGGGTCATTAATGGCGCTTTATTTTGACGATGGAGTCAACTTTCCTTCTTCGTGGAGCTTGATGGCGATGGAGTCAACTTTCCTTCTTCGTGGAGCTTGATGGCGATGGAATCGACTTTCCTTCTTCTTGGAGCTTGGAGGGAAATTCTGACTTTGAGTTCTGACGGAGAGTAGTGCTGGTACCTCATTCTGATGAGCTTGTTCTACCTCCTGCTGGAATGGTGCTTGTGTCTTCGTGTACCCTATCGTATTGTCTGGCGGGTAAGATACTTGCCTTGAAGGAGCTCTGGATAAGCATACTAAGTACCAAGCGGGAGTCGGGGTGGTATCAAGGCAGACATCGAGGTGGTACCGAGGTAGGTATCGAGGTACCTGGTACCTTGGTACCTTGATCAACGTCGAGATGCTTGCAGGGTTCTGGGCGTGCAAGCTATCATCGTACTAGTCTTGAAATGGTATCAGGAGTTTCAGTAGGGCGAGATACATGCTTTCAGAGCTGATATCCTATCTAGATAGATGGATAGTCGAGGTTCCAACCTCGTCGGATATCGACTCCATCTAGGTGAAGGCACCGATCTCGCAGATCTCTTGGAGTATCTGGATGAATCTTCCTGGACAGATCTCTGTTTGGAAAATTCTCATTTGGTCCCTTGCCAGAAAAACCTGTTAACAAATAATATTAAAATTATTTATAAAAATAAATAAACAACAAAAAAATATTTTCTAAAAAAATAAAAAATAAAAACAATAATGGATCATGGAAAATATAAAGTTAAAATAAATAATAAATTGAAAGTATTTTCATAAATGAAAATAGAAAGTATTTCAAAAAATTAAAATAAAGTTTTTTTTTTAAAAAAAAGTTAATGGATTTCCACCTTGGATCGATTCAAATCCAACGATGGAGATCCATTTACTTAAAAAAAAACTTTCCTTTTCTTTGATATAGTTTAATTTTTTTGAAAATACTTTCAAGTTATTATTTATTTTAACTTTATATTTTCTATAATCCATTAGTTTTTTTAATCTTTTTTTTAATTATTATTTTTTTAGAAAATAATTTTTGTTGTTTATTTATTTTTATAAACCATTTTAATATTATGTATTTTTGAAACTCAATAAATCATTTTGACAAGGGTAAAATTGTAGTTTATATATATATTTAGAGTTGACCATTGATATTTTGGTCAAATGAACTAAAGTAATGTATTTTTGAAAAACAAGGGACTTAAGTTGCTGATATAACAAGGATATTTAAATGTGTGATATTTCAACAAAAAAGTAGGGACTTTAGTGAAATTACCTTATTTTTCTAAATAGATCTCCAACATCCTATCACAAAGATGGACGGCCGGAGATTAAGAATTTAATTAAAATTAAAAAAAAGGATAAATAGGTAACTTAATAAAAATTACCTAAATAATTTATAATAAAAAATCAGCAAAAAGCACCCAATAACCATAGACCATCATCTCCAAATTTTATTTTATTTTTCAAAAAAACTCAATCTGGTTTTGTGGAAAAATCAGATTTGATTTGATTTGATCTCCGGATTTATCACAAAAAAAAATCTCTGGGTTGCAAGGAACTTAAAATCAATATATCCACCGATATATCCATATTTTGGAGGGACCGATATCGAAACAGGGGAAATATCTAATGTCCAACAAATATCCGATCGATTTCGAAATATCTCCCGATATTCCTGAAATATTATGAATTTCATCTCGAAATCCATGGATATTTTGTAAAAATAATTTTTAAAATTAATCCTTAAAACTTAAATTATTGTTCAAATAATCTATATTGAAAATTATTTTAGAAGAAACATTAACAAATTTATAAGATTTTCCAACATAATAGTCAGTAGTAGAATTGGGCAAAGATTATGAAAACAATTTGATTTGTTTGTGTAAAACGTGTAAAATGTTGCAAGTGTCATTCATGATGCTAGGGTTGTGACAAACTTTATATATAATCATGAATGATTACTATCGCTAATGAGGGAGGTTTGTAAAGGGGAGAGAGTGCGACTTTGTGCAACTCGATTTGCAACTAATCATATTGCCCTTGATAGTCTTTTGTAAAAAAAAGACAAGTTTGAAACATCTATTTACCAATGATGCATAGGCTGCAAATTGATTGAGTCGAACCGCATATGGAAAAAGAATAGAACGACTTATTTTAGATTCAGAGTTTTGGGAATAATGTAGTTTTTGTAGTTAAAATATATGAGCCACTATACCACGTTATGAGATTGGTTGATACATAAGTTATACCCATTATGCCTATCTTATATGAGTTAATGCATGTGATGAAAGATGCAGTAAAATAGCTAAGAGTGAATACTAAATGGATTCTAAACATTATACAAAACTGGTTGGATAAAATGCTGTAATCACCCACTACATACTGCAGGTAAATTTTATTTCGAATTGTTTGTCATTCATAATTAAAATTTAGTATAGTATTTATACTAAAATTATTATTTTTATTCTTCTAGTTTACTATTTGAACCCAAAGTACCAATATAGAGACAATATTAGGGATAATTCATATCTTTTGAAAGCCGTACATATTGTTTATACGCAATTAGATCCTGTAACTGCAGAGATTGCTAATTTTGGAAATGAGGTAAAAAGTTACAACTTGCAATCAATTTTATAATTCTAATATTATAACTTCTTTTCATGGGAGTATTGTGTCATACTACTATATTTATATATATTATTTACATACTGATCTCATGAGTCATGGATGTAGCTTATATACTTTAAGGATGGAAAGAAAAGTTTTGTTGAGCGAGCAGTCATGGCAGTTAGAAGCAAAATGTAACAGGGTATATAAGTTTTATTACAATTTACAAAAATATATATAATAATAATAAATAATAATATCATTGAAATGGTATTCATAATTATAATACTTAATAATTTTTATTGCAGTTGATTGGTGGGTAATGTATGGAAATTGTGCTCCATCATTGTGTGCAATAGCAGTTCGCATACTGTCACAAACAGTATCATCTTCTACCTGCGAAAGAAATTGGTCCACATTTGTTTAATCCACACAAAACAAAGAAACCGTCTTGCATATTCTAAGCTTGAACAACTTGTTTATTGTTATTATAAAATTAAGTTGAAACTTAGGGATATGACAGCTGAAAAAGATAAAGTAGATGAAACTGATTTTATAGGATCTACTTCAAGTAGCTACTGAAGCAAGAGACGATAATGAGAATCCTATTTTTGATTGGGTTAGACTTGCCTATTTAGATAATGATGAGGGAAATCATGATCCACACATTGCTTCTCATGCTCGAGACATGAGAATAAATGTTGAACAAGTGATTAGAGAAGAGGTTGTGGTAGATTATGGAGTTACTGTTAGCAGCTCTTCTGATGACCAACATACCTTTGAAGGAAATAGTGGAGGAAAAAATGATAGAGATGATGGCGATGATGGAGATGAGGGAGGAGGTTGGGATTATGGTGCAAGAGATTGAGATTCTGGTGCAAGAGGTTGGGATGCTGGTGCAATAAGTAGAGATGTTCGTGCCGAAGGTTTGGATGCTGGTTCAGCAGGTTGGAATGCTAGTGTGGCAGGTTGGGATGCTGGTGTAGGTAATTTTGATCAAAATCGTGATAGACAACAAGAAGGAATGGGTCAAATTAATGAAGATCCATTAACTACGACTCTTTCCTCAATGAGTATAGACGTAGAAAATAGTTCTTTGGATGATTCACAAACAATGTCAGGTTCCCAGGTACCGTATTATGGTAGTTATGGTGACTACAATATATTTGATTATCCTTCACCATAAATGTCATATACAATACCTTTGCATGCAGATCAGCATTATCCACCAAGTCGGATAAATCCAAACTACCCAACATACATCTGGAAACATTATTGTTCGAATCATTATGGAAATGTACCTTATGTCTTTGAACCACAAAGGAATTTATGTTGGTATTAAATCTCAAACATGTAATGTACTATGTATGAATTATGAACTTATGATAGAATCATGATCATTGAACTATATATTTTTTATGATAATTTTGTTTATTAAATATTTAATTTCTTTATATTGTATATCTATATAATATTTAATTTTGGATTTAAATATATTCATTTCTTTCTTTTTTAAAATATAAATATATTCGTTTATATATATATATATATATTAATAATGCAAAATGAAAGGAGTTTTGGATTTAAATGCATTCATTTCTTTTTTTAAAATATAAATATATTCATTTATATATATATATATATACATTAATAAGGCAGAATGAATAGATAATTTGATTACAATTAATGTATTCATTATATAAATAAATAAATAAATATATATATATATATATATATATATATAAATAAGGCAATATGAATAGTCGAATAGACAATTTGATTATAATTATGTAAAACAATTATTTAAACTCCTCCTATATCATTTTTTTTTAACATTTACAACATCCTTTCAAAATAAAAAACTCAAAAACCCCATCATATTCTTCTTTTGAATAGACTTTAAGTTTATTCAATTAAACCATATAATCATAATAACAAACCATATAATCATAATAACCAAGATCCCTTTCATCTTCCTCGATTTTCTCTGTAAAAAGCACCAAAAATCTCACATTTTTTTTCAACTCATTCCATTGACTCTCAACACCCAAACGGTGGAGTATTTGATGATGTTGGGAGGTGAAAGTAATTTCTACCGATTTTTTTAATATTTGGTTGAATATTTTAATATATTAGTTTTTTTTTTGGTTATGATGATTGCCAAATGTCTCTTGCAAAAAGTTACATCATTCCCAGGTATCATTTTCTTATCTTTTTGTTTATTTATTTTTTAGGATACACTTTAGTAGTTAAAAATGTAATGTTTGATTGATTATTGTTGTAACGTATTTCGGTACCTTTATCATATTTGTTCTGGTAAACAAAACTTGAAACAATGAATTTTAACTTTGGCAGACTTGGATTTTCAATTAGTTGTTGTTTGATATGCAACCCTCTGGTAAAGTTAGCATCATGTTCATCACCACCAATGCTGAAAAATCAATAGACCGGTTGAGATTTATGAGGTGCTCTGTACATACAGATGATAGATTCGATATACAAACTACTATTATAGATAAATATTAGGGTTGTAGTCTTTGGTTTTAAATCTAACAATGTATTGTCTCTTTAAAAAAAATTGTATCTACCCAGATTCTTTATAAGGAAATTTACACATATTTTTTATAGATTTTTTTCCTTCTTTTTTAACCTGTTTGTTTTGTTTTATTTTTGGTTTCTTATAATGTATTAAATATGCATTAAATGCACTATGATTATTTCCAAAAAAAATTGAATTTTAAATGATAATTAATACATATTTTTCAAAACAAATAAAATATCAATTGTAAATACCAAATTAATGGTAATCCGTTTGATACGGAATTAATGTTAAATTTTAAAAAAGATATCAACTAGTAATATATTAATATAACATAACAAAAATTTAAAATAATAATTTTTAATCAAATATTAATTGTAAGATATTAAAAACATTAACTATTGCATTCAATTCAATTGATTCTTTTCTTAAATATATGAAATTCACTCATATTATTTTTTATAAATGGTAATAAATAAATTGTTTTGTACAATAATAAATAAAAATAACTTCACTACTATTTACATCTCAATAAAAGTTTTCACTTTTTTTAATTTTGTATTGAATCATATAAGAGAGGAAGCGTGAAAAATAAATAAAAATGAGTTTATTAAAAAAAATGGAATGTCTTAAAAAAATAAGTGTGAAAAAATAAATTAATTTATCACTAGGCTTTACAATAACCTCCATGGAGTTTTAAAAAAATTGAATGCTTCTACAACTATTTCTAGAATTAACGTTTATATATATATATATATATATATATATATATATAAACAAAATTATAAACCTCCAAACACACCCTAATTTACTCGATTTTTTGTTATAAATGGTAATAACTAAATATTTTTCAAAACAAATTAATATATATATATATATATATATGTAGAATAATCTAAATCTGGTCCTCAAAGATCTCAACAAAACAGATGAATTGACAATTTGATTGCAATTATGAATATTAATTGTTATTCATTGTATAAAAATCAATTATGGGATGGTTAATAGAATTTATTCATTATCAAATTAATTATGAGATTTTCTCTTGATTACCTATTGATTTTGTGATTTATTGATTGCCTATTGATTGCTTTTTTATCTGTATATTATATAGATATAGAAATGGAGGGTTGTTTAATTTACTATATAGGTAAATTGAAAATTATTTATTACATTAATTGAAATTTGACTGCTCTCTATCACTATTGTAATATATATATATATATATATATATATATATATTATATCTGTATATTATATAGATATAGAAATGGAGGTTGTTTAATTTATTATATAGATGAATTGAAAATTATTTATTACATTAATTGAAATTTAACTGCTATCTATCACTATTGTAATATATATATATATATATATATATATATTATAAAAATTATTTCAATTCTTTAAGACAAAAACAGTAAATTTGTATACTTTTTAAATTAATTATTTTTTTAAGTATGCAAGTTATGACAAAATAAAGAATTAATATGCATCATCACCAATACAAAGCATTTGATGTAAGGTAATTGATATTTTAAAATTGTTAAGCTTTTTGAAAGTTTTCTTTTTCACGAAAAAAATGGAATTAATAGGCATTTGAATTTTGAAGTCATAAATAAATAGATTGATTCGTACAAGGTGACTTTGTTTTAAGCTTATTTAGTCTACAAAGTACTATATTCAAATAGTATTCTATCTTTTTTATAATAAAAATCGAATTGCAATAAGTACTTTGACAAGTGAAATTTAAAGATAAAATGAACTTTTTTTAAATTTCAATTTATTAGTCAACTTTTTCAAATGGTTAGAGCTAACTAATGATCTGATCGGTTAAATACTACAAATTAAAATATTCCAATTGTCAATAAATTACCTATTGTATCTATTATTTTCTTAATATCAATATCAATTTCAATTGTAATATCAAAATAATGGTAATTCGTTTTGTATGAAATTAATGGTAAATTTTAAAAACATGTCAATGGTAATGTATTAATGATAATTTTTTTTTTTGTATGAATTGAAATAAGAGTGGTGTTATTGGCACACCCCATACTGATCTATTTATGCCCCACTTTTTAAAATTTTGATTTAAATAAAATTAAATTTTTTTATTAAATTTTTTGGTTTATTTCCAAAACTACCCATTTTACTTAATTTTCAAACTTAATACATACCATATATGATCCCTCTATCTTTAATCTCTGTATTTGTATACATCTCTCTCACCTCTATTAATTGATTTATTTTTTTTCTTCTTATTGCTTTTTTTAGATTTTTTTTCCTTCTTATTTCATGGTGGAAAAGAAAAAAGAAAAAAATAACATGGTACTTCAACACAACGACATCTTGATATCATTCTAGAGAAAAATTAAACTTCAAACTTATTTCTAGAGAATGAATTGTTTCCTGATGCTTACTATCATTGTCAGACAATTATTGTTTTTATGTCATTCTCAAACAAGTCTTCCAGATGTTTGATATCGTTCTTAGACAATTTTTTCATATTCTTGATATCGTTCTCAAACCTTTCCATAATATTCTATATGTGTGTAAGAAACAGCTTTTAGGGTTGCGTTACAATTTTTTTTTGAATAAACATATTACTGGGTTTTTTATTTTGGAAAAGGAATGTGTGATTTTAATAGATTTACTTTATAGAAGATTTCTTTCCTTAAATTGTATGTCTTTTAAGTAATTTTGATAAAGGAAAAAAAGAATATTATATAATTAAAAAAGTGGGGTATAAATAGATCGGTAGAGTGTATGCCAATAGCACCACTCTATAATAATAAGTTTTAATCAAATATTAAAAGTAACAAATTAAAAACATTAATTATTACATTCAATTCAATAGAATATTTTTCTAAATATATGAAATTCACTCTTGTTTTTGGTAATAAATATTTGTTGTGTAAGATAATAAAATAACTATTGGTAATTAAAAGACGATCACGTAATTAAAGAGATAGTAAATAAATTCTCTTAACCAATCTCATAATTGATTTTTAATTATTATGTTTTTTTTAATTATTACATTATTTTGGTAAGTTTAAAAGACAAGCCATAATTTTTTTTTTCCAACAAGCTATGAATTCTTATTATTAAGTTTTTTTTAAGTATTGTTAATTGGTTGTAATATTTCAAAAAAAAATGTATTGTTAATTAGTTATCTATATAATTTACATTATATTATTTGGTAAGTTATTAATTGTAAATTTTTTTAATAATATAATTTTTTTTCCTAAATCAAAAATCAATTGATAATCAAGAGGCAATCACACAATTAATGAGATAATGAATAAATTCTTTTAACCAATCTCATAATTGATTTTTAATTATTAAGTATTTTTTTTAAAGTATTACATTATTTGATAATTTTAAGAGATAAGCCACAATTTATTTTATTCTGTGCCAAGAAGACATAAATCCGTATTAATTAGTTTATTTTTAAGTATTGTTAATTAGTTGTAATATTTTTTTAAAAAAGTATTGTTAATTAGTTATCTATAATTTATATTATAATATTTTCTAAGTTATTACAATCCCGAACCAAATCAGCACAATAGGCAAACAAAAGAAAGTTAATAGGATGGAAAATGAAGAGTTTATTAGTTGTTTACAAAGAATTTTTTTTATTGAATATTAATGGGTGGCAATTGAAGCAACAAAATGGAAAATGTGGAGTTTATTAGTTGTTTACAAAGAGTTTTTTTTTTAAAGAATATTAACGGAAGACAATTGAAGTAACAAATGTTTTTTTTAATATTAATGTGAGATTATTTATGATATAAAATGAAACGATGAATCATGAGAAGAAGATAGAAACACTGTAATAGCTTGGACATTAATGTACTTAGCTTCAATGGATGACACATACATTATTTATATTTTACAATTTATTTGTATTCTTTTTTTTTCTTTCAATGTAACATTTACAACTTTTTAATAATTCAAAAATTAACAATTTCGTAAAAAGTTAGATTTATTATTGAACTTAATATCATTTGAATCCATTTAAAAATCAATGTAAATAAATAAATTACTATTATTATTATACTTTTGTCATGTATTAGAAATATAAAAATATAATTTTGGTCAATTCAATTAAATGATAGTATTTTTATTGGTATGAGAAAATTTAACGTCACATGTTGACGGGAGGTAGCTTTGAATTTAAATTTTTATTAATATTATCACCATCAATAATAAATACATTATTACTCTATTCACACTTACATATATTTAAGAATATTAATAACTATTTAAATTTCTTTTGGCATTCTTTTTAAAAATTTATCATATAATAATAATAATAATAATAAATTTGATAACAATTACGTTATATTGGTTTACGGTTCCCGCATATCGTGGGATGCAAACTAGTAATATTGTAAAAGTGAAATTAGATATTATTATATTAAACACAGTACTTAATTTCAAAAATTATATACAAACTCTATCTCTGTTGTAATTTATAATAATTTCATAACTATGCTAATTTATTAATAAAATATGATTATTTTGATGTATAATTATTTGTTTAAGATTGTTCTAAAGTTTTATAAAAAAATTCTAACTTTAGATGCAAATATCCATCTTTTTTTCAATTTTTGATAGAATATCCACCAATATCGCTATTATCCCGAAATATCCATAAATTTGGAAGCACGAAATCGATACCGATAACGATATTTTCTTCCTTGCTGGGTTGGATATCATAAGATACATCGATAGATCCAAACCAAATAATAAAAAAAAAGTTGAAGATCTGGAAAGTTGAAGATCCTCAACACTGTCCATCTAGAGAGTTGAAGATATGCTCCATCTTCGACGACATCTGAGTCTGTCATCTCGGTTCCCGCTAGAATTTTCTGGCATATCGAGTTAGGGTTTGGTTGAATCGACAAAGTGAGTTTTTATTTTTTATTTTTTAAGTGTGTTTTGTTTGAGAGAGAGAGAGAGAGAGAGAGAGAGAGAGAGAGAGAGCAGTTTTAATTTTTTTTCTGGATTTTATCAAAATTTGGAGTTTTGAGTTCATTGGTTTCCGGGTTTTGAAATTACAGATCTAAGTTTCTGGGTTTTGAAGTTACCATAACGGATTTTGAAGAAATTGATTTGGATGATGACAATGATTGTGATAATTAGAGTGGGTTTTGAAGTTATCTGTTTATGAAGAATTTAGAGGAAAATGAGGAATTCGGAAAAAAATGATTTTGATGATGATAATTTAGGCAGCAGATAATGAGAAAAAAAAAATCAAGAAGAAGAGTCATTGAGTTATTATAGGGATATTAAGATTTTAGTCCCTCTAGTTTACGTTTATCTGGGTTTGGTCCACTAGTTTTTGGAATTACTAACTTTAGTCATTTTGTTAAAAATTCCGTCAAAACAAACGGATTGACATTGTCAGAAAATCAATGACTGAAATACCCTTAATGAAGGTTTCTGATGAAGGGCAATATGGTAATTTTACATTTAATTAAATAAAAAACAAAAAACAAAAATAAATTAAATATAAAATTAAAATATATAAAAAAAACTAATTCAAAAATAATAATAGTTATTATTATTATTAAATAAATTAAATTTAAAAAATGGATTTGGTGGAGATCCAGACCATCCATCTCATGAGATGAACGGTGGATATCCACCAAATCCTTTTTTAAACAAAAATTGAAAATATCTCTTTTTTTTAATTTTAAAAAAATTGAAAATCAAAAATCAAAAACCCATTCAAATTCAGAAAATCATTTTCGGTTAACAAATCAAACAAAACTCATTCAAAACCAGCAAATCCATGAAGTGTTCTGGGTGTTACACAATCTTAGAAATTAAAAGTAACAAAAAGAATTATATAAAAAAATATGGTGGCCACCCAAACCCAGATTATCATCTCCAAAAAAATTGTGGATTTGGTGGAAGTCTAGATTGGATCTCCACCGTCCAGATCATCATGAGATGGACGGTGGAGATCCAATCTGGACTTCCACCAAATCCATCTATTTATAAAAAAAAAGGAAAATTTTTTAAAAAAATTTATGGATCTGGAAACCCAGTCCATCAGCCATCATCACGATCGAACCCAAAGTCCAAACCACAGTCATCCAAATATCAACATCACCATATTCAACATTTTTTTTCTATACCCAAATCTTATCTTCATCATCATCTTCTCTAATACACCCAAACCCTAGCCACCACTCAAACAACAAAATCTACCCACCACCACCACCACCACCACCACTCTAAACCCACGAAATCTCCCCAATCACCACCCTTACTTCTCGCCGCCGCTACCGATTTCTTCCCCCGATCCCCTTCTCTTTCTCTTTTCCCTCTTCTTTCATCTGACAGAGGGTGGTCGCCGCCGCGAGGTGAGGAGATAGAAGCTTCGAGGCGGCCACTATGGGTTGTGTTTTGGATTTGGTTGAGAGACATAAAGGTTGGGTTTTGTTTTGGGGTGGTGGTGGTTGAATGTGAGGCAACAGTGGGTGTGGTTGTTTATGGAGTTTGATAGAGAAATCTGGTGAGGAAGAACAGAAAATTTTATTTTCGAAAAGAAAAAGCAAAAAATTGTCTTTTGATTTGTGTAACCCACATCGTCTTTTGGTGATGATGATGGTCCGAAATTGGGTTTGGATGAATGATGGTGGTGGTGGTGATACGATGATAGTGGTGGTGGGTTTGGTGATGTTGGTGATGTTGCTGGAGATATGTGAGAGAGAGAGACAGAAATCTGAATATGGGAGAGAGAGAAAGATATCTTAATATTAATTAAATTTATTAATATATATTTTTTAAAAATTTTAATTTATGTTTTTAAACTACAATTAATTTTTTTAACATTATGAAATTCCAAACTTACCCTTCATCTAGATCGGTTTCTAGAAGCATTAGTCAAATTTCCCATAATGCTCTTATTGACCTAACGGAAGTCAACGAAAAAGTAACGGAATTAGACAGAAGGGACTGAAATAGGTATTGTCAGAGAATTTATGGACTAAAGTTAGTAATTCAAAAAACTAGTGGACCAAACCCAGATTAACGCTAACTAGAGGTACTAAAACCATAATAACCCGTTATTATATTATGTTGAATTCGGTTGAATTATTTTTGAAATTTATCACTTGACTTCCTTTTTTTTTAATTCTATTGGTTGAGTTTTGTTTCTGAAAAGTTTAACCAATTGAAAAGTCTTTTCATTTTGACTCTGTTCCTCGACGAAGGATTGTGTGGGCACTCAATATATATATTTTAATTTTTTAATCAATAATTAATTTGGTTAATTGTGGTGGAGTTGAAACATTTTTTTTTGAAAGATTATTAAACCCATTTTTGATCCATTTTTATTTTCGAGAAACACGATTTCTTAATCAATTATTAAGTAGGTTATAATTTATGTTTTTTTAATTAGATATGGGTCCCACAATAGGAATCATATAAAGAGTAATATAAAACCCACTTGTTGGGAGTGGGTTTCATGTTACACTCATTGAGAGTAGAGTGATTACCGTAATCATTACTATGGTAATCACTTTCCGGGTTAAAAAAAACTCAACTCTGGTAACAAACAAAAGGATGTTGTCAGACTCATATTCTCATGCAAAGATTACCCCATATCAAACGTCCTCTTAAGGCAAAGTTTTGATTGACATACCTTGGCAAACATAGTTCGACGGTAACCGCATCTCTCAATACTAATTGAGGTTTCAAGTTCGAATCTCACCTCTCCAAATAATATATATGTTAACATGTCCCTTAATACGGGAGCAAACTCACGAAGAATATGTTTATGTTGTTGAGATCTAATAACTCTAAGAGGAAATGAGTCTAAATAGTACTTTTTCAACTTTGAAATTATCACTACTTTAATAACTCTTGTTTTATTAGCACCAAAATATGTGGTGAAACTAAAATGCCCCTATTTATTCTTTAACTTTTACTTTTCATTTTTATTTTTCTCTCTCTTCTTCCTCCCCTTTCACGATTCACAGAAACTCTTCTCTCTCTGAAATTTTTTTCTCGTTTAATTCATTCTCACTTAATGATTTCTAAAGATAACTAAGCCATATCTTTTCAAAATTGATGTCCATCTAGGTTTGAAGAGTAGATCCATTTCCCGCACTTTGTTTTTTCCTTTGTATTTTTTTCCAGCTAATCGAGACTTATTTTACAAATTCGAGACTTATTAGGACAAATTCGAGACTTATTGAATCAAATTCGAGACTTATTTTGTAAATTCGAGACTTAGTATGACAAATCTGAGACTTATTGGGTCAAATTTGAGATTTATTTTGGAAAATTCGAGACTTATGAGGTATTTTTGCAAATTCAAGACTTACTAGGGGCAAAATAAGAATTTTTTAATTTTTGGTCATCTTCTTCATCCTGATGGAAGTCTATTCGACCTCCATCAATGGTGAAAGTGACGAGCCAACGACGGCGTCGGTTGATTCTGGCTATAGTGAGATCTAGAAGATCGGACGACACCGAGTTTGTTGGAGCCACTGGTTTCGCGACGGATTGTCACAGATCTGACGATGAAGGTTAGACAACGGTTCAGTTGTGGCTTCAGTTTCTCTCTCCATATAGCTCGAAACTGAAAACAAACACTTCGGTTACAACAGCTAACACTCGACGAACGTTTTCCCAATGGTTTGTCAGTCAACTCACCGATCAGCGATGACAACTCCATTGATGGAGTTGAGCTCCATCAATGGAGGTTTTTGAAGAAAAAAAAGGACCGGTAAAAGAAAATGATGGAAGAGTGAGGGCATTTTTGTCCAAATTCCATCTTTTGTGTTATTTAAACTAGAGTTATTAAAGTGGTGTTAATTGCGCAAATCACTCTCCAAAAAGTGCTATATAATTTTTCAGCCCATAACTCTAATACCATATCTATTAACTATCTATCCATAACAAGTATAATTGATCAAATTTCGCAATGTGAAACATTTCTTTTCACAAATTATAATAAACGTGGACAAACATATGATATATTGGATCTCTTCATTCTCTTGTATAACTTATGTGAATCCGATCCCTTATATAACTAATGTGTAATAAGTATACATGTATAAAGATGTTTAAAGGAAATCTCAACCTTATTCTACTCAAAGAAAATACTCTATAAACTATTTTTATTTAATTGACCTATGAATATTGCAATTAAAAAAAAAATTAAAAGGGATCTCTTGTCATCTTCCTATTAATTTGAAAAACTTCAATATTTTGGTTTCTCTCTCTTCATCTTCCTTGGTTAAAACCCCACATGATATATGAGAAAATAGAATCAATAATGAAATTTCCACAACATTAATTCTCTATTGAATAACCAATTAACCACCACCTAGTGTAGCTCAGCAGTAAGGATAAAAGTACTGCTCACTCAGTACGATAATGATACAAGTTTGAGTCGGTATATATATAAAGTTATCTATTTGAATAGCCTAATAATATTTTATCAAAACAACGTGTAAATGTTATCATTATCATGACAGTTCAATATTCATCATTGACTTGGAAATACCATCCACGTCATGGCAAAAGTCCCCAGGAGAAGTAGAATCTGGTTCCTTAGTCAACTGATCAAAAGAAAATTAAATTATAATTATGGGTCAATCAGTCAACGGCAAAAATTTAGAATATCAGTCACACGTAATACTGATACACTGAAAGTGATAAGAAACATACCATATGCTCCCCAGTGCCATTGCAATGGCTGTGCTGAAGAGTTCCATCTCCCATTTTGCATATATTAGAAACTACATCAGCATACTCCTTCAAAACAATGCCTTTAGACTGCACTGCTTCCAAAAGATAGGGTTTAAGCTTGGCATCACAGTTAGTGATAACCTCCTCTCCCAGCTTCAAAGAAGTAGAAGAAACATCCTGAAACAACAAACAAACAGATACTTAATATATTGTTTTTTCTGAAAGAAGATACTTAATATTTAATAACAGAGAAATGAGTATCATGGTAAAAGGAAATGCCTCTCAAGTCTCAAAAGGCAATTACCTGATTCTCCTTTCTGACACTAGATAAAAGTGTACTGAGAAGATCCCAGGAAACATCTTCACTTTCATCTATGACTAGGGTCATAGTTTTTTCCATGGCCGTATATATATCAGTTGGATGGTCCAACCTTAGAATCAGCAAAAAAAACACTATCATTTGTGAATCATGTACAGAAAACTGTTATAGATAATCGGAACTGAAGTAGCAAATCAAGTTGTTGGCCATTTTCAGTTGTTTGCATTCATAATTACTGAAAATGACCAACAACTTGATTTGCTACTTCAGTTCCCGGTATCTAAAACTAACAAAGTTGACAAGGAATTTACCTGATGACTTGTAGGAAGATTCGAAACATCATCATTGTAGGGAGCATCCGGTGCTGTTATTCTGGTTATTTCACTCATGCAGGAGGCAACTGACATTCTCACTGTTGTATCTGGGTGCCTCAAGAGCAATTAGTGCCTTCAATGGTGGTAGAAGTGCACACCGCACTGGTTCTGATGGTGCTTGCTCCACATTAGAAAGCAAGCTCTCAAGTTTCTGACAGACAGAAGGAAACAATAGAATGAATCCATGGAGTTATGTCAAAACTGAAGTAGTTAACAAGTGGGTAATAAAACAGCTACTGATTTAAAAATGGAAAACAAATCTCAAGAAACCTACAAGAAGACATAGAGAAGCCTTGCAAAAGGTCAAAATTTACCAAGAAGCTAAGACAGAACAGATCAAACAGACTACCAATTGGAAGCTCACACTATAACTAGACTCGAGAATGTTTCATGTATATACCATTGGACAAAATGGAAACTATGAAAATAGATATATCATTTGTCGCAAAAACAGGTACCCAATGTAATTGTTCTGCAAGGAGGCATCCACCCAATTCAAACACACCAACTAATACCCATATAACCATAAAAACCTATATCAGGTCCCAAATATCTGTAATAGAACCTTAAAATACCTGAAACATCAATTTGTGTTAACATCTTATAAGCCAATCAACAAACATCAACAACGAAGTACCACATATTATCAAAGCAGTCTGACAAACACATAAACCAACATATCTAAACAAACAACCCTCAACCCATTTCATGTCATTGCTCCTAATTCAACATTACAATTAACAAACAAAACAAAACAATGAGAACCCACAAACCAACATATCTAAACAAACAAATAATCAACCCATATGAGCAAACGCAACAAATACCCAATTGAAAGTTGAAACAACACAAACATGCATATATCTAAACAACAAAAAGGGTACAGGGTTCCTTACATCAAGGAGAGCAATGAGCTCATTAGTTTCAGATGGTGGGCTGAGAAGCAAATTCCTAGCCTCCTTAAGTTGCTCCTCAAAGTCTATTTCTCTCACAGAAGAAGCCATTATTCTCCGTACCTTCAACCAAACAAACACCCCCACAATATAAAAAACCCTAAAGATACAAACTTTATATAGGCAAACCCCAAAACAACACAACTCAGAATCTAGTCACAGTCTCTATCTATCTCTCTGAAAACTTTGCATATATGGGTGTGAACCCAGCAAAAAAATTAACCATTTTTAGGCCTCAGCACTCAAAGCACCTGCCATATATGCTCTCCTAACAACTCACTCACTATAACTCGGTGTTTATACATGCAAAGCACAGACGAGACTACCTAATATAGCCGGTTTCGGATTCTGCCCACTTTATTTATTTTGAGTCTCCTTTCAAATCCGGTTTTCTTTCTTTTATATTTTTTGGTTTTTTTTTCTTTCCTTTTTTTTTTCCTTTTTTTTTTCCTTTTTTTTTTCTTTTTCTGGGTTTTTATTTGGTGTCTCTCTCTCCCTCTCATTGGCGGTTCATTTAGAGAGGATTTGAATAATAATTATAATAATAACAATAATAGAATTATTTTAATTGCTATCCAATCATAGTATGACACCTGTGTTTCACATTTTGCCTTTGGCGCCTGTGGTAGCCAAAAATGGCCTCTGGGCTTTAACTCTTGAAGCCCAATAAAAATCGTGTAGGGCCTGGATCAGGACTAAGTATTTCGGGTCGACCCAGATTGTTTTTCTAAATAACTGTTGACTGGTTCTTTTCAGTTAAACAACCACTGTTATCAATTTAAATTGATAAGATCACGATGTGATCGTGATCTTAGAGAGAAAATATGGTGATCACGATCTTGAAGAGGGATTCACGTAAGCCACGATCAAAAGCTGTTGAGAGCCCCTCCCATATCTATAAATACGACGAGACTCTCAATATAACAGCTCTCTGGAAAAAAAAACCACTGAAACTCTATCAAGCTAGCCGAAACTCTGCCGGAATCACCTCTTTTTTCACTGAAATTTGTCACCCAATCTCGTTTCTAGAGATTCATTATTAACGCTCAGCCCAAGCGAATCTAAGGCCAAAATATAAACTCCCATCACCATTTATCTTGTTTCTGTTCTATTTTCATCTTTTTTGCAGGTATTTCCTTGGAGAAGACGATTCAACGAGTCGACCGAATCTACAGGCTAGTGTGGGCCTATCAAAAGCTGATTCAACCCACTAATTGTAGAACGACCATCTACAGTTTGGCGCCCACCGTAGGGCCCACTACAGCTTGAAAACCAAATCAGTCGAATCGCTTGAGACGTTCTCAACATGTCTGGAGAGGAAAACGTTCCTACCATCGAAGAACAGATCGCAACTCTGACTGCCCAGATGACTGCGAACGCCGAACGACTGCGAGTGTTGGAGGCAGAGAATGTTGCAGTCCGGACTCCCAACGCTGAATTGCGAGCCATCATTGATGGAGTACCCAACAACGTAACCCCAGCTCCTCCAATCCCAGTACTCAACGTGGAGCAGAACGCAGACGAAGATAACCCCTCAGCTTTGGGGAACAACAATCAAGGCTCAAGCCATAACGAGACACAAACAACACGCGCTGAGGCAAACCAACCTGATTCACAAACCCAACAAGGAATGCCACCAGCACCAGTCCCATTCATCGAGCAGCGTCAGGAGAACGTGTTAAAAACCCCTGTATCGCTGCAGTCGATACCGAACCTGGTAACCGGAGACTCTGGATTACATTTGTTTGCTGACCCTGATCTCATCTCGCAGGTTTACAGAAATGAAGGCTCTTATTCATAGGATCCCGGGAGTACCAATCCCTATAAAGAAGAGTACCGCGAATAGCTTCGCAGATTCACCGTTTGTCGACGCAATAGTGTTAGTGGAAATGCCCAGGAAGTTCAACTTTCCCAACATGAAACAGTTCGAGGGAACTACAGATCCAGATGACCACATAGCGCAATACAAGCAGCGCATGTTCACTGCAGCAATCCCACGTGACCTTAGAGAAGCATGCATGTGCAAGGCGTTCGGATCCAGTCTTGGTGGTCCAGCCTTGCAATGGTATACAAACTTACCTAATAACTCGATTTCCTCTTTTACGCAGTTAACAGATACATTTGTGGAGCAATTTGCAAGCAGTGGAAAACTGGAAAAATAGTCGGACGACCTATACACGATTGCCCAAAGAAGCGGGGAAAACCTAAGAGCCTACGTCAGACGATTCAACAGAGAAAAGGTGCAGATCCCAAATTGCAACCAATCGACAGCCATTCGGCCTTCAGAAAAGGATTACGGTTCGATTCAGACCTATACAAGGAACTTACCAAGTACCCATACAAGACGATGGAAGACGTGTTAGCGAAGGCATGTGCACAGATTAAATGGGAGGAAGATGAGGCGAACTACGTTGCTAAATCAAACAACCACATTAGGCCCAATGATAGAGTCAACCGAAGATCAAACGATAGAAGAGTCGAACCCTATCCAACAGGGAATCGACGCAACAATTCCCGCTTTAACGGGAACGACAACGGCATATCATATGACCAGAACCCCCCTAAAACAGGTCGATCACGAGCCCCGATCCCAGAATACAACCTCTGTATAGAACCAATCGACCTAGTAGCAGTAATGAAAGAGATGGGAAGAACGGTCAAATGGCCAAGAAAGATGAATGCACCACCAGAACATTGAGACCCCCATTTTCGATACTAATTCCATGGAGACCACGGACACCGAACAGAAGATTGTGTTGCCCTGAAGCTTGAAGTAGCAGAATTGTTGAAAAGAGGGCACTTACTGAAGTATCTAACCGACAAAGGGAAACAAACTGTCGTTCGACGTGAGGAAAAACAACAGACAAACCTGGAAGATGGACCACCAGCACCACCTCAACAAGAACGAATTATTAATTACATAGCAGGCGGCTCAGAGGTTAGCGGAGTAAGTTATTCATCTGCCAAAAGACACACTCAAAAAGTATCAAACGCAGAGATTCAGCCAGGCAGGAACAGTCCAAACGATATCGACGAAACTGTCACGTTCAAGTCGACCGATAAATCAGATTTATTTTCTCCTCACCATGATGCTTTAGTTATTTCATTGCACATTGCTAATTGTCTAACTAAAAGAATTTTGATTGACAACGGTAGCTTCTGTAATATTTTATTTAACTCGGTGCTCAGAGAAATACAGGTCAAAGAATCCAAAATCAGTAGCCGAACGACAGTCCTAACAGGATTCAGCGGCGAACAAAAGTCAACACTCGGAGAAATCGTACTACCGGTCTATGCAGAAGGAGTGAATTTGTACATCAACTTTTTAGTAATCGACTGCCAGTCTCCATACAATACGATCTTGGGAAGACCTTGGATCCACAAAATGAAAGCAGTCCCATCGACCTACCATCAGATGATTAAATTCCCAACTAAATGGAGAGCACGTGAGATTAAAGGTGAAAAGCGGGCAGCCAGGGAATGCTATCAAAACGCAATGAAAAAAAGGAAGGAGCAATTATAGCAACTACATGAAACGAAGGTCGAGTCGACAAATAGCGAGCCAAATGTTGAAGATCTTGACGAAGTGTCGATCGACCCAGACGAACCAGAACATAAAGTACAAATTGAATCGAGATTGCCAGAAGAATTACGAGAATAGCTGATCAATTTCCTCAAAGAACATCGAAAAAGCTTCGCTTGGTCCCATTCGGATATGATTGGAATCGACCCTGACGTTATTGTTTATCAGCTACATGTCGATCCCAACCACCAGCCAGTAAAGCAAAAGAGAAGGAAATTCGCGCCAGAACGAAACAAAATCATAAATGAAGAAATCCAAAAACTGATCGATGTCGGATCAGTCAAAGAGGTGAAATATCCTGATTGGCTGGTAAACGTCGTGGTCGTAAAAAAGAAGAACGGAAAATGGCGAGTATACATCAATTTCACAAACCTCAACAAGGCATGTCCCAAAGATCCTTTCCCATTGCCCCACATTGATATGTTGGTCGACGCGACAGCGGGACATGAACTACTTAGTTTCATGGACGCTTATTCAGGTTATAACCAGATTTTGATGCATCCGAGCGACCAAGAAAAAACTGCATTCATCACCGAAATAGGTATTTTTTGTTATAAAGTTATGCCATTCGGCTTAAAAAATGCAGGTGCGACATATCAGAGATTGGTCAACAAGATGTTTGCAGAAATGCTTGGATAAACCATGGAAGTATATATCGACGACATGCTGGTCAAATCACTTGTCGCTCGACAACATATCAAACACTTGAAACAATCGTTCGACATACTCGACAAATACGGTATGAAACTCAACCCTTCAAAATGTTCTTTTGGCGTTTCTTCTGGTAAATTTCTAGGTTATCTGGTGACTCAAAGAGGAATCGAAGCCAATCCAGACCAGATTCGGTCCATTAAAGCAATCGAATCACCAAAATGTGTTAAGGACGTACAAAAACTCATAGGTCGAGTAGCAGCTCTCAACATATTTATTTCTAAATCATCCGAACGATGCCAACCATTTTTCAACATCCTTAAGAAAAACAGAGCGTTCGAATGGAACAAAGATTGCGAGGAGGCGCTACAAGATCTTAAACGATATTTGACCTCACCTCCTCTACTGTCAAAAACGGAAGAAAATGAAACCTTATACATGTACCTAGCAGTGTCTGACACAGCTGTTAGTGCAGTATTGGTAAGAGAGGAAAATGGTTCACAACACCAGGTGTATTACGTAAACAAGTCCCTACTCGACGCAGAAACCAGATACAGCAAATTGGAGAAACTAGCCTTGGCACTTGTTACAGCCGCACGAAAGCTATGGCTATACTTTCAGTGTCATCCAATCTTGGTACGTACTTCTTACCCACTTAAAAATATATTACATAAACCAGAACTTTTAGGTCGATTGACGAAACGGGCGGTCGAACTCAGCGAACACGCCATCTCTTTCTAGCCGCGAATAGCGATGAAATCTCAGGTATTCACCGATTTCATAGCAGATTTTACTCCTAACGAAAAAATGCAGGCTGAACAGGAGCTTATGAACCTCGAAGAAAGCACAACCCAAGGAAATTGGACGTTGTCGGTCGACGGGTCCAGTAACATCAAGGGAAGCAGACTTGGTATTGTGCTCCAGTCTCCCCAGGGGGAAAAACTTGAACAATCAATCCACTGCAATTTTTGTGCGACCAACAACTAGGCAGAATACGAGGCACTGTTGGCTGGACTAAGCCTAGCTAGAAGCCTCAGTATCAAAAATATCAAAGTTCTCAGTGACTCACAACTTGTCGTTCGACAAATGAACGGCATGTACGACGCTAAGGACAAAAGAATGTCAGCATATTTGGCTAAGGAAAAACAATTGGAGTCCACATTCGACCAATTTTCCATACTGCAGGTACCAAGAACGGAAAATGTTCGAGCAGACGCCCTCGCCAACTTAGGGTCGACTACGACAAACGGCGGTCCCAAAACAATACCCATCGTACATATACTTGCACCAGCGATACACGAGGAAGAAAATGTATCGCCAATCGACGATGGTTCAAATTGGATGGACCCGATAGTGGATTATTTACAGGCAAACTTGCTACCAGACGACAGATCCAAAGCAAGAAGAATCAGAGCTAAATCAGCCAAATTCTGCATGCTATATGGTAAGCTCTATAAAAAGTCTTTTACAGGTCCATATCTGCGATGTGTGTCACCTTCAGAAGCGTACGACATACTAAAGAGCATTCACTATGAAGAATGTGGAAACCATTCCGGTGGCTATTATTGGCTGACAATGCGATCCGATTCCCAGAAATATGTAAAACACTGTGACAAATGTCAACGATTCGCCCAAGTGTCTCACCTTCCACCAGGTACGCTTAACTCAATTTCTGCCCCTTGTCCATTTATGTAATGGGGAATGGATATTATAGGAAAAATCCCAGCAGCACCAGGAGGAGTCGTTTACATGCTCGTCCTGACAGACTACTACTTAAAATGGGTCAAAGCAGGAGCCTTTCAACACATAAGGGATATAGAGGTACGCAATTTCGTATGGAAACAAATAATTTGCAGGTTTGGAATCCCGAGAGAAATCATGACTGACAATGAGTCCCAATTTATTTCCTTCGACTTCAAGAACTTTTGCGACAAGTATGAAATCAAATTGAGCTTCTCAACCCCACACTACCCCCAAGCAAATGGCCAAGCAGAGTCGACAAACAAAACTATAATAAATACATTGAAAAAATGACTCGAGACAGAAAAAAGCCAATGGGCCGACAAACTTCCAGAGATCCTATGGTCATACAGAACAACTCCACGTCGTTCGACAGGAGAAACACCGTTTTTGCTCGTATACGGCTCAGAAGCAGTCATCCCAATCGAAACCCAGTTCCTCACAGCTCGAAGCGAAAGCCCCTGCAAAGGACAGAATAGTCTAGAACTCAGATACGAATTGGATCACCTCGACGAACGTCGTGAACGGGCGGCTTTAAAAATCCAGGCCTATCAACAACAAGTCGCTCGACATTATAATAAAAGCGACAAAATCAGAATGTTCAAAATCCGCGACTGGGTACTGCGAAGGGTTTTCCAAAATACAAGAGAACTGGAAGCAGGGAAGCTGGGTCCAACATGGGAGGGGCCATATGAAATAACAGACATAAAAGGTCGAGGCGCCTACAAAATCAGAGGCCTAGATGGTCGGGAAGTACACAACAGCTGGAACGCTCTACATCTAAAACAGTACCACTTCTAATACTCTACTACTATTTTTTCAATAGTATTTATTTATTTAAATTTATCGATTCATCAACTAACATCGATCTACAAGGGCAATGATGACGCACTAGTTGCAACTAAGTGCAAACCTGAGCTCACTAATAACAATTTTTGCAAAGGAATTTGTTACATAATACTTGAAGCTGTCGATTGGCAAGCTATTGCATACCTATTACAATTTTGTTAATGAGATCCTGCATTCAAGGAGAAATGATTCGACATCTATACTTCGACACAGTTACAAACTCCAGACTTGCTACAACTTCCCGTATTCCTACTACGAGAAGTTGGGGGAATAATGATGGCTACATCAAATAATTGTAAATTGTCGTTCTACAATCACGAACGCTTGTATGCGATATTGTTGTAATAGTCGTGTCGACTAAAATTCTATAAACGCTTGTACGCGATATTGTTATAACAGTCATGTCGACTAAAATTCTATAAACGCTTGTATGCGATATTGTTGTAATAGTCGCGTCGACTAAAATTCTATAAACGCTTGCATGCGATATTATTATAACAGTCATGTCGACTAAAATTCTATAAACGCTTGTATGCGATATTGTTGTAATAGTCGTGTCGACTAAAATTCTATAAAAGCTTGTACGCGATATTGTTATAACAGTCATGTCGATTAAAATTCTATAAACGCATGTTCGCGGTATTGTTGTAAAAGTCGTATCAACTGAAATTTTTAAATGCATGATTTGACTTTATAAACACGTATAAGCAATATTAACAGTCGAATCAATCCTAAACACGCAAACAGTTGAGCGATTTTTGACTCAGTCGAACCATACAACTCAAAAATTAAAAGAGTTTGATTAATGAGTAACGCAAACGCGAAAATAACAAAATAAAATTCTTTAGATCATGAAATAGAGGCCCCATCGGACAATTCGTTCAACAAAATAAAATAATAATAATAACTGCGAAGAAAACATTTCAAAGTTTGGCTTGGTCTTGAGCAGGATCTTGAGTCGGCTGAACATGATCGACAACATCCAGCAGAGGAAGAGAGTCGATAACAGTAGCATCTTTGGAGCCGGTATCAGGTCTATCATGCCCATCGCCAGGTGACTTTTCAGCCTCAAAACGTTCGGCTTCTTCTCAGTCTGCAATTTCAGCATGGGGATCCCATTTTGTATGCTCCCCAGCCAGATATTGCCTGAAGAGGTCGACTCTGGCAGCACACATAGCTTTAACCGAAATATTCGTAAGCAATTCATTAAGTTCTACTTTTTGTCGATCTCCCTCAGTGATAACTGTATCAGCATTCGCTAGCCTTTGATCTCTATCGACAATCTCGCTCTTAGACTTGGCTAACTCTGCATCTAGCGCTTTGGCTTTTTCTTCTATCAATTCTTTCTCTCTGATGGTCGACTCAAGATCCGGCTTAAGACTGTCTTTCACCTTCTGTAGATCAGAGCATTTTTTCCGGTTTGCTAAATGTCTGTTTTTCAAAGCCAGCTGCATCTGGAAAGCCTACATAAGAGATATATATTTTAGTCGGGACCGCACGACAAAAGATAAGACATTAAAAAATTAATACCTGAAAAGTAGAAATAAGGCTTGCATCCATCATCCCCTCTGTCGTCTTCCCCTTCAAAAGATCTCCATCTATTGAGAACAGCAGGTCGTTCGACTTCTTCAAAAAACTGTCAGGCTCTTTGAAAACAGAGACTTCCTTCGGAAATGTAACTGAAGTCAGGTCTGCCTTATTTTTAACTACTTCAGTCGAAGCACCTTTCGACCCACATTCGATTGACTTCCCCTTGCCTTTATCCTCAGCGGTCTTTCTTCTCTTGGGTGGTCTTAAAGGATCCGTCTCCGGGGAGGACTCCAAAGGTTGCTCGACGACATGGATAATTGATTTTTCTTTAGATGCTTCCTCGACATTCTTCTTCGCAAGAGCATCAGCTCTTCTCTTTGCCATAGCTTCCCTTTGTTTCCTCAAGGCCTCTTCCGGATTAGGCATGGTGAATTTCATGCTTGGTAATGAATTGGCTGCGAAACGACGTTCAACATCAGTTATGGGAGTCAGAAATTACGTACCACAAAGAATCTCAATTCCTTTCCTAATCATTACGAACGACACTAAGTCTTTCATTAAAGGATAAGGAGTTCGGGCCACATTTCGTGTTGAATGAATCCAAATAGTACTAGGCCTAAGGTTACCTTCGGCCATCAACACTTTCCAACTTCTCTTCTCAGCAGGAATCGCTAACACTCTTTGCGTACGACTAACGGCATCGTCACACCTAGGTTTACTCTCTGCATTTATCAACTCCACAAGGATAAAAAATTGTCAAAACTTAGTAATCACTAAGAGATCTAAACGATAACACTAGGAACGACACTCACCATAACGATTCCATACCCTTCGGTAGGCGTACATCTCATTCCCAAAGGGACCATCGATCAATAAACCCTTAGCAAAAAAGAATGTGTCTTTCCATTTACGGTCGTTTGTTGTGAGATCTGTTATAATTTGCTTCGCATTCGACCTCAATATCAGTGAATAACGACCTTTTTCGTGGACATGTTCCTTCAGATAATAGTTATGCAAAAGAGAACCTATCCCAAAAGGTAAATTATATTTCTCACGCAAAACGGAAAGACTTATGAGTATTCTCCAACTGTTGGGCATCAACTGGCAAGGAGTTATGTCATAGTACACCTAATAGACGTCGAGCCAATGAAGGAACAGGAAACCTGAATCCCTGACTGAAGATTGTACTCGTAAAAGCAGGTCCAACCAGGGATATCCCAGTCTGCACGCTCATGTTCTTTTCAGAGAGTGGGGGACAAACTGTGATAGCCAAAAATGGCCTCTGGGCTTTAACGCTTGAAGCCCTAGTAAAAATCGTGTAGGGCCTGGATCAGGACTAAGTATTCCGAGTCGACCCAGATTGTTTTTCTAAATAACTGTTGACTGGTTCTTTTCAGTTAAATAACCACTGTTATCAATTTAAATTGATAAGATCACGATGTGATCGTGATATTAGAGAGAAAATCTGGTGATCACGATCTTGAAGAGGGATTCCATGGATTCACGTAAGCCACGATCAAAAACTGTTGAGAGCCCCTCCCATCTCTATAAATAAGACGAGACTCTCAACATAACAGCTCTCTGGAAAAAAACCACTGAAACGCTATCAAGCTAGTCGAAACTCTGCTGGAATCACCTTTTTGATCACTGAAATTTGTCACCCAATCTCGTTTCTATAGATTCATTATTAATGCTTAGCCCAAGCGAATCTAAGGCCAAAATATAAACTCCCATCACCATTTCTCTTGTTTCTGTTCTATTTTCATCTTTTTTGCAGGTATTTCCTTGGAGAAGACGATTCAACTAGTCGACCGAATCGACAGGCTGTGTGGGCCTATAAAAAGCTGATCCAACCCACTAATTGTAGAACGACCATCTACAGCGCCCTCTCTTGTTATGCTAACACCACCTCTACATTTTTATTTTCTTTTTTTGAATTTGTGTATCATTGTATTTGTACATGTCTCTAGAAATTAATAATAATAATACATGTAATCTAAATTGAAAAAAATTAAATTAAAATACCTTTAAAATAAAATTAAATAAATTTAGTATTTGTTATTTTAAGACATTATAAATTATAAATTTACAACCATTGAATTGAGATCAAAAGAAATGAATGATAAATTAAAATTTCCACAATAGTATAATTACTTCTTTTTTTTTTCTTTGTGTTCTATATTCAATAGAAATATACACGGGTATGTTTTAAAATTTTAGTATTAAAAAAAAACTTAATTTACTTATAATCTTAAATGTAGATATGACGCCAATTCCGGTTCCAGTTCCACCGATTCCGGTTCCGGTTCTTTTTTTTTATATTTTATTTTATTTTATTTCATAAAAACATTAGTCATGTAAAATTGTAATTTGTAAATGTATTTTATTGGGTCACCCGTAAAATAAAATAAATGCATTTTATTGGTTCAATTAATTTTTAAAAATTAAAATAAAATAATGTGGGAACCGCCCTGTTCGAACCGGAACCGAACCGCCGGTTCCGGTCCGGTTCGAACCGGGAGGTTCCTCCAAAAAGAGAACCGGAACCGGAACCATCCCGGTATCGGTTCTGGTTCCAGTTTTCCTTCGACGGTTCCGGTTTGATTCGCCGGTTCGAACCGAACCGGCGTCATATCTATTTAAATGTCTTAAAAATAATAAATTAGAGTTTTCTATCTTTTTGTTTAATTTTGTTCAATCCAAAATATAAGTTAACACAATCATTGATTGTATAAAGTTTAGAGAAGTTGGTAATATTTACTTAAAACTATAATTTAATAGAAAGGAGTTTGGATAAAAAGGTGATTTGTTATTATAGTACCACTAATTAAGTTTTGTTTTTTAAATTTAAAACCTCTGACAAAAAATCAATGTTTCAATAGAAACACTAATAAATTTGAAATTAATGTTGGTAGGTGCATCTTAAATTTGAAATAGATTGTATTATACAAGATTTTGTTTTGTTTCAAGATTTTTTATTTATTGGTTTTGTTAGGAATACGCGGAAACTTTATTTTCCATAAGATTTTCTTTAATTAATTAATTTGTTGTTTGAAGAGGGTGAAATGATAAATTAATTGTATTTTGATAAACATAATATATAGAGGCAATATTCCCACTTAAATGTTTTTGTCTAGTGATAAGGCTATAATGTTAATCATATAAATTTTGATGTAAGTGTAGAGGAGGCCTCTAATGGTTCTTAAAATTTAAGTGTAGAGGAGGCCTATACTATAATGACATATTATCTTAGCTTATAATAAATTTGTGATTAGATATTAACATAAAATAAATAAAAATAATGAGACTCCAATTAATTATAATCATTTAATATTGAAAATATTGATTTGTGTTAATAGATTTCTAAATTTTCAACATGAACTCGAATTTGAGATTGATTATTGTTATTTACTAGGATCATGGGACGGTCAATAAAATTATCTTATATCCTAAATGACCAAATTTATAGAGTAAATGATTAAAATACATATTAGATGTTAATCTATAATAATTAGCCTACAATTCCTCTACAAAAAGGCAAACAAAAAAGAAAAAAAAAATCACAAATTCTTACAACCCAAAAAATAATGAAGCAAATAGTTAAACTTGTCAAGATACAAAAGTAATAAATTATTATATATTGATCTCATTTTTCAATAGATTATGAACCTAAAACATAGCTTCTTCTTTTAGTTTTAGTTTTTATTTTTTTTTATCCTTTTTGTAGAAATTGACTTCCACCTTGGTCTGTCCCAATTGTATTGGTTTCATAATGGATCCTAAATATGCAATCCATTATGATGAGTAAATTTGTGATGACTTTTCAAAACAATATATGTTTAAAGGGTTATTATGATTTTAGTCCCTCTAGTTAGCGTTAATCTGAGTTTGATCTAGTAGTTTTTAGAATTACTAACTTTAGTCCACTAGTTATCTGACAATACCTATTTCAGTCCCTACCATCCACTTTTGTTAGATTTTCATTGACTTCCGTTAGGTCAACAGAGGCAATATGAGAAATGTGATGAAAGATTCTAGAAGCTTTTCATAAACAAGGGCAAAATGGTATTTAATAATGTAAACATTTTAAAAATTAAAAAAAATATTAAAATAATTAATATTACAAATAATTAAAAAACAAAAAAAAATTTAAATTAAACTTTAAAAAAAGAAATTAAAAATTATAAAAAATATATTATATATATCTATATTAAATGTATTTAAATTAATAAATTAAATTAAATTAAATAATAAAAACAACTAAAAAACAAAATTAATAAAAACAAACCCTAACTTTAATCTCTTTCTCTCTCCCTCACTCTCGCCGCCTCTCTCTCTCTCTCTCTCTCTCTCTCTCTCTTCATCTTCTTTCATTCACAACTAAATCCAACACAACACAAAATCACAATCATCACCCAACCTCGTCTTCATCAGATCCACCAAAATAAGAAAAAAATTAATTTTTTTTTGTGATTCATCAAGAATCGACTATGTGAGATGGAGTTTAGAAGCGGTTTGTTCAAGGTTTTCGGCGAACAAATCAAAGACATTAATGGCTGGGGTTCGGTGTTCGGCAACTGGTGAAACTTTCTAGCACTACGGTGATGGATGACTCGTGGCGGCAGACTTGGCACTCGGGTCAACGAACGGTCTGGGCTGTTCTTCATCTCCATCATAAATTTTTGTTATTTTTATTTTTTAATTGATGATGGAATTTGATGGTTGTGTGATTTTTTTATGGTATTTAATGAAAAATAAAAATAAAAACAAAGAAAAATAATAATTCGGGGTAGAAATCTACAAATACCCTAATTTCCTTTTAAAAAATTTCTTTTGTTGTTGAGTTTTTTATGGGTTGAAAGAGAAATAAGTGATGATGATGATAATGGATGGTGATGGCAGTGGTTGTGTATAATTTTCTTAAACAATTTATTTATTATCTCCACTATTGTCAAATTAAGAAAAAAAAATCTCATTCTTTGGTGGGTTTGATTGATAATGGTAATGATGAATTGGGGATGGATTTTTGTGTTTGATAATGATTTCTAGAAAAAAAAAATTTGGGTTGATGATAATGATTTGTGGGCGGTTGTTGATGATAATGATTTCTGGAAAAAAAATTTATTCATTAATTATTTTCAGTTTTAACCTTAATCAGGTAATTAAAGATTTAGATTAGAGAAATTTGTAGAAACATTATTATAATTATTTTTTAATTAGTTTTTTATAAATTTTAATTTTAAATATAATTTGTTTTTGTTTTCTTATTTTTTATTTAATTAAATATAAAATTACCATATTGCCCTTCATCAGAAACCTTAATTAAAGGTATTTCGGTCATTGTATCCTCTGACAACGACATTCTGTTTGTTTTCATGGAATTTCTAATAGTATGATTAAAATTAATAATTTCAAAAACTAGTGGATCAAACCCAAATCATCCCTAATTAGAGGGATTAAAATCATAATATCACATGTTTAAATGATATCATTATCATGACAGTTCAATAAACATCTTTTAACATGACTAATATAATGAGTAAATTTGTTATGACTTTTCAGTATTGTGATTTTTCTTGTGTTGGGTGCTTATAAAAGGCTATTGATTGACTGTGATATTGAATGAAAAATGAGAGAGTATGTTATATAAGTAATGTGAACAAGGAATTTGAGATATTGGAGTAAACTATGAAAAATAATGTTGTACCAACAATTTAATTGTTGATATAATTATATAAACAACATGTACATTAGAATTTCAGCCACAACCCTACCGCCGACCATTAGCTTTGGTACCGAAATGCAAGGACTTGATAGATTTAGCACCATCTTGACCTTGCGTACAATAAAGCTTTATGGTGCAATGTGATCTTGTATTTTTTTTTTGTGTTTCAAGCTTCCTTGTTTCCATAGATGTAACAAATTCCTTATGAATAAAATAAGCATTATTACGAATTAGTAAAGTCACAAATATATTAACAACACGGAATAAGAACTAGCAAGTATCTCAAGCAACACAAAATGACACATAAGACCATCTCCAACCCAAATAGTATTTTTGGTGCAAGTTTTCCATTAAAATAGTGCAACTTTCACACTATTTCACTATTTCATCTCCAATCCATTGGACCAAATTTTACACTAAAAAGAATATTCCCTTAGATATTCCCTTTTTTTTTTTTTTTATTATTTGTCAATTAATACTAATCTCCAACCAATCAAAACTCAATTTACAACAAAATAAAAAATATAAAAACAGGAAAGTTTTGCACTAAATGAACAGTGTCGCGCCAGATATTGCGCGACACTGTTCACTTGCACAAAATTGCTGCAAGATTTGTTGCAGGGTTGGAGGCGTTTTTTGCAGCAAAAATGGAGATGGCGGAGGGTTTGGTGCAGGGTTGGAGATGCTCTAAACAACACTTCAAGTTTCCATTTGAGAGGAACATGTCAATATAAAAGTCCAAAACCTCGTAAATATAAGGCCCTATCCTCCAGCTGTTTTTCAGTCTGTTTTCATTTTTGTTTTCCAAAACAATTTCAAATTCGCGTTTGTTAACCGTTTTTCATTTTATTTTCAAACAAAAACCAAAATGCAAAATGAAAAACAAAATCAGTGTTAACAGCGAAATATTTGAAAAACACAAAATACTTGTTTTGTTTTTCAAAAAAATTAAACAATAATTTTTTTTCCTTTTTTCTCATCCACTAGACATCATCTTCTTTCTTCATTGGTCGATCGCAGTCGCCGCAGATCTGCTCGCCGCCGCCGGCCAATCATCATCATCTTCTTTCTTTCTTTCTTCTTCTTCTTCCTTCCTTCGCCGATCGTAGCCGATCCCACCATCATCGTCGAGCCGACTTCACCGACCTCCACCATCATCGACGATCCCACCGACCCAGCGACCCACCATCGCTGACCTCTGTCGACAACTTAATCGTCGCCGACTCCATCACCACACATCACCATCTATTTTTTTCTTTTCGAGTTCAACAACAAAAACTGAACACAACCACAAATCCAAGTATAAACAACTTCAATCCAACTAAAACCCACCCCAAATCCAACCAAAGAAAGAGAAAAAAAATGAGAAGGGATAGATAGAATGGACAGATGTAGAGATAAGGCGTGATAGACTCATAGAAAAGATATATATTTTTTAATAATGTTTTTAATCTTTTTTTTCTTTTTTGAAAGATTTTAATTAATTTTTTGATATTTTGATATTTTGATATTTTTAGATTAATCTACCGGACACGTTTTTAGTGTTTTCATTTTCAGAATATGGTTTTTTGTAAATGCTACCAGATGTGTTTTCAGATTTCGAAACTGAAACCAAAAACATTGTTTTCAGTTTCATTTTTATTTTTCTTTTCAAAAAACATCAACTGAAAAACGCTTACATGACGGACCCTAACAAACTTAGAAATACATAATATGAAATACGACTCTAACAAACCTCCAACAACATTGATTTTCTAATCAATTCTACCTCTCCAGAATATTGTGTGTATTGTTATTGTAAATGGTGTTTAAATGTTGAACTTTGTTATGATACATATTAATGGAGTTTTATCATCCAAAGATTGATGTATATGAGATATGTTTTAGGGATTGTTTGTTTTTATATCTAAAATCTTTTTAGGATTTAATTTAAGTGAAATTCAATAAAGACTTAATAAACACGTTATGATGGTCATGGTTTTTTTTTATAATGTCTGAAAATAAATGTTTGGTATTTTTTTTCTACTTTATAACATCTTAAATTAATAGTTTGACAATGTTATCCCTGTAATAAAATCTAATTAATAAAAGCAATTTGCAATTTTTTTCTCATCTCATTTTCACTCTCTACGGAAAACCAAAAGGTGGAAGTAGGTAGGCCCTAGGGTTATGTTCCGCTTTTTGGTAGTTGGCTCTCTTCTCCTTTTTCTTTTCTTCTATTCTTCATTTTCTTCTATGTTGTTCTGGTTTTGTGGTTTTGATCTTGCGTGGGTCTTTGTTTGTATTTTGGGGTTCCAATTTTACGTGGGTCTTAATTGTGTTATGGAGTTTTGTTTTGTTTGGGTTTTGTTTGTGATGGCAATGGAGGACATGATCTCCTTTTCCTCCACCACCCGCCGCCCACCTCAATACACAGAGAGAGCCGCAACCTCCTCTCCAAACTCTGCATCTCCTCCCATCGATGACAAAGGGCCAGCCTCCTCTGGTCCTAAGGGGCGGCGCCGACGTCGATGCCCTCTCTGAGTTGAGTTGGTTAGGTTGTTCTAGGGTTTCTTTAAAATTGATAATTTTTTTCATGAAAATTGATTTTTAGGGTTTTATTATTTTTGGATAAAATTGTAAAATTATGAATTGTTACAAGGTATTTATGGAAATATACTAGACGACTTTACAAGAGCACTTTTTCAATAAGATAAAAGTAAAAAAAATTACTTTTTCTATTAGATATATATATATATATATATCTTAATTTAAGATAAAAAAGTTGAAAAAACAACCAAACTATTTTATTTAATTTAAGTTATAAGTGGTAATAAGGTTTTTTCTAAGAAAACAAACAGCCCCTTAGACTTGAAATTTGTATAAATATTTTGACCCCATCATTATATGTCATAGATTCATAAATCATAATAGACTACAAAAATTGTCATTGTGCTATGAATATAGTGGCTTTTACTACTTGTGTACAATACACAAAATATCTACACAAAATATTTCCCATTTAATCTCACCGCCTCTCTCTCTAATAGTCCACTTACACCCCACTTGCTTCTTCATAAATATCTCTCCACTTGCAATTGGTAACTTCATCATTAAGCAAAGGACTGCCTATATATATGTTTTCTTTTCTTTGTACAGAGCTAATGCTCTCAATAATAAAAATCAGAATCTATTTCTCAGCTCTCTTATATCTCTGGTCTCTTTCATCTCTATTTCTTATATTTATTTCATCTGTTTTTCAACCTTTATTCAATTAATTTATAACACGTTATCAGCACGAACATAGACTAAGACTTCCAGAGAAAGTTCTTGAGTGTTTTTAGTTTTGATTTTGAATTTTTGATTGAACCCAGAAATTTCAAAGTGCTCGAATCATTTTCGGAGGATACCGTTGTGTTCCTCCCGGAAATACGATTCCGACGCCACTGACCGCGTCTCAAACGGAGCTCTAAGGAACTCCCTAGCACATGTCAAAGGTTGGCCAAACCTGGAATTTTTTTTAGAAATTTCTGTAGGTTTCCAAGGTTGAAGATGACACTGTAGCGCTATGTCAGCTGAGTTTCACAACCACGTCAGCTGACACATCAGCACCGCATCATCCCCAAGCCCGCCACATCAGTGCCAGGCGCGCCATGTCAGCACTGGGCGCACCACATCAGCACCAGGCGCGCCACATCAGGTAGAAATGTTTTTTGACAGTCTCAGTGCAATTTTCATCCGTTTTTGACGAAGTCAGACTTGTTTCCCGCTATATCGACCGTTCTGGATGCAACCGTACCATCGGTTTCAGATAATTCCTCTTGTAAGTACTGTTTTGACTTATTCAAGCTTTATTAACTCTGTTTTCAGGCGCGATGGAAGATCCTGATCTCCAGCACGATTGCGTATAAGTAAAAAGGATCCCCCGATGAGTGCATTAACTTATATCTCAATACAGTTCCGTATAACAAGATGACTTATGCCGTCAACGGAACCTATATAAAATATATATAGTTATGGATTTAGAGTTATGCAATATATGAGACTGACTTATGCTGTGTCTCTGGACTGACTTTTGTTGTGTCTAAGGTGATCTCATGACCCTGAAACTGTTATTTTTATGCAATATATGAGACTGGTTTACGCTGTGTCTATGGACTGGCTTATGCTGTGTTTAAGGTGATCTTATGACCCTGAAATTGTTATTTTTATGCAATATATGAGACTGACTTATACCGTGTTTTGGGATTGGCTTATGTAGTGTCTCGGGACTGGCTTATGTTGTGTCTCCAAATAAATTGTTTAAATATTCAACATTTATTTTTATGCAATATATGAGACTGACTTATGCCGTGTCTCGGGACTGGCTTATGATGTGTCTCCAAATAAATTGTTAAAATATTCGCATTATTCATACACAATATATGAGATCAGCTAGACCGACTAACCAGAACTTAAAGTTCTTGGAATTATGATATTTAAGTTGGTACAGGTTTGAATATCGATGAGAACATGGAGTTCTGGATCCAGTGTTATTACATGAATGTCATACTTCATTATTTGGAACCTGGGATTTCAAACACGTTCATAATATGAAGTTATCTCATATATATATATATATGTATAAAGTGATACGTTTACATGTCACTTATTTAAAGGAACAATCTACACATCCAATATGATGCTGTGAGTATCATAAGAGGGATTTAAGATCTAACGTATCATTCATTTGAGAAAAAAAAAGGATCTACACATCCAGTAGGATGTTGTGAGTATTATAAAAGAGATTGAAGGTCCTAACGAATAAAGAAATTGGAATTAATATTTTATCCATTTCATACACATCCAGTAGGATGTTGTGAGTATCATACAAAAAAGATTTAAGATCCTAACGAATAATGAAATTGGAAATAATATTTTATTCATTTCATACACATTCAGCAGGATGTTATGATTATCATAAAAGGATTTAAGATTCTAATATCATGTATAATGAGATTGTAAAGGATATTTTATCCATTTTATACTTGCTCTTGAAGGAGCAGTATCAAAAGAGTAAAATTGGATATATCTATATTCATGAGATATCAAAACATACCCCATGAGTGGATGTTTGTAAATGACAAGAGAAAATGTTTATAAAATAAATTTATTGAAAAAATTATTTTCATTTCAGATGAAATATAAAATAGTATTACACATAATGTCCATAAAATTCCCAGAAGGGAAATATATGTCTTGCCTAAAATGCAACGACTCATACAAATCTGCGGAGTCAGATATATTTTTATGAATTGGAATTTGATCTGAGCAAATATTAATATTGTATCAGGTTCAATGGATCTGATAGAAAGCTCTGGAAGAGCCATGATATTGTTATCAAACAATACTAAATCAATGTATCAGTGATACTTGATATTATTCAAGCAGAACATAAAAGAATATGCTCAGTTCAAAAGCATATAAAGCTAATGCAAGATCAGATCCAGCGAATCTAATCAAAGGCTCTAGAAGAGCCACAATCTTATTACCAGATGGTATTAAATTATGTATCGATGATACTTTATATCATTCAGACAGAATATAAATAAACTTGCTTAGTTTCAAAGATATACGGAGGAATGAATATCATATTGAAACTATGAGTAATGAGAATGTTTAATATATATACATTACTTCTCATGATTTAGGTCAGAAACCCATTATAGAAAAGCTGCGTGCTTTATCATCTGGATTATATTACATTATTATAAAGAGTGTAGATATTTATGCAGTTATTAATCAAAAGTTCCCATATCCAAAAATATTTGTATTTTGGCATGACCGTATCAATCACCCAGGATCTATATTGATGCGTATAATAATTGAAAATACTCATGGATATCTATTAAAGAACTAGAAGATTCTTTATCCAATGAGAACATATGTACTGCATGTTCACAGGGGAAACTAGCAGTAAAACCATATTATTCAAAAAATTGGTTTTGAATTCTCGTCATTCTTATAAAGAATTCAAGGGGATATATGTGGATATATTTATCCACCAAATGATCCATTTCATTATTATATGGTTCTGATTGATGCATCTATGAGATGATCATATGTTTGTTTATTATCAAACATCTCCATATTACTTACACTTGTTATCAGTTTTTCCAGATATACTTATAATTAAAATGGATTAGTGGAATCACTTATCAAACATTTCTAGATTATTATATTGATTAATTTCCGAATGAAAAGTTTCTCAAGAAGAGAAAAGTAAATGAAAAATTACTTATATACAAAATAGAGATACCAGTTCAGTTCTCTATATATATGTGTGTCTCATTTCAATATTCGTATCTCTCAAATACGAAAGATAATTGTTCATCAGATAATTATTAATCTGTTACCTGATATATTAAAAGTAACAAGATTTTATAAGTTGTCATTTCATAAACCCCGACTGAGTGATTGTTCTTGAAGAATGATCAGAGAAAAAAAGCAACAAATAAATAATCTAATGCATATCATAAACTTATGAACCTTTTGAAAGGTATTGTTATTGGGATCCCAAGAGTAAACAAAACTTGAGTTATAAATAAATTCACTTTCTCTAAATCAATTCTATAAGAGTCTGATATATCTAAAGAGACACAAGTCTATAAAATAACTAAATCCATTGAAATGGAAGAAATCTCAACAGAGATACAAGAATATAGAAATTGAGAGAAATTCTATAAATCATACAGAGTCTATGAAATAACTAAATCCATTGAAATGGAAGAAATCTCAACAGAGATACAAGAATATAGAAATTGAGAGAAATTGAGAGAAATTCTATAAATCATACGAAGTCTATGAAATGACTAAATTCATTGAAATGGAAGTAATCTCAATAGAGATACAAAAGTTTAGAAATTGAGAAAATTTCTATAAGTCATATGAGAGAAATGTAGAATCATAAGGAAACAATCATTAATAATGTATATTTATACACAGTAGCGCTACTGAAATTATAAATGATAATTATGATATTCATAATATCAATGATTGTAGATAAAATGCATGATTGGCCTAGATGAAAGAAGCAATTCAAGAAGAATTGACTTCATAAACCAAAAATAAAGTATTTAGATCAATAGTACTCTAGACACCTGGAGATGTCAAACTAGTTGGATGCTGATGGATCTTTATACGGAAACGTAATGAGAAAAACGAGATCATGAGATATGAGGCACGACTGGTAGTGCGAGGTTTCTTACAGAAACTTGGTATTCACTGCTGATGAATACGATTACGTTGTTGATAAATTTGACAGCCTTTAAAGGCTTGAAATAAGTCTTTTAGACGTAGTAATCATTTATCTCTATGATTCACTCAATGCAGATATTTATAAATCCTGAAGGATTCAAAATGCTAAAAGCATGTAAATCGAGATCTCGTAATCTGTATTTGATGAATATATAAAAATCCTTATATGGATTAAAACAATATGAACCGATACGGTATAACCGTCTCAATTAATATCTGATAAAGATAAAGATATAATAATCATATTATATACTCATGTGTCCCCATAGAGAAATGAGAAAGAAAACATTGTCTCGACCTGAAAATCGAGCATAGATCAAATGGAATGCTTGTCCATCAATCAAAATATGTTGAAAAGATTCCGAAAAGATTCCATATGGATATTACTCCATAAAGCAAGTCTTTGCTTATACTCCCTCCAATAATTCTGTATGTGTCAGTTCTAGCAATCCAGAAGATTGCTTCAAAAGAACTTTTATCAGGGGGAGCGTCCTATCAGGGGGAGCATATCTAATGAAGTATGTTAATTATTTGGGGTATATGTGCATTATGCTATTTTTCCTTTCAATCAGGTTTTTATCTCATTGGGTTTTCCTGATAAGGTTTTAATGAGGCAATTCTATAAGCACACCCAAAATTATTTGATCCATAAAGATCATCATAAATATTACATTTATCCAATTATCATCGTATGTATGTTGACTTGATCAAAAAGATCATTGTAAATATTACTTTGATCTTGCTAATCATCGTATATATGTTACTTTGATCCAGAAAATCATCATAAATATTATTTTGATCTGACAGATCAATGAATATCTTTGCTCAGGTTTTTATCCCATTGGGTTTTTCCCTAGCAAAGTATAAATGTGAGAAATGTTTTGAAGAAAACAATAAATTTTTGACATATGTACACTATACTCTTTTTCCATTCGATCAGGTTTCCCACTTGGTTTTCCTGACAAGGTTTTTAATGAGATAGTTTTTAATGTCCAACCCCATTAGATCCAGAGAGATAATTGTATACATTTTTCTCGGATTTTATCCCATTAGGTTTTTTCTAGAATATTAATACAAGTGGTATAAATCCAATGTGGAGTGTTGTGAATATAGTGGTTTTTACCACTTGTGTACAATACATAAAATATCTACACAAAATATCTCCCATTTAATCTCACCGCCTCTCTCTAATAGTCCACTTACACCCCACTTGCTTCTTCATAAATATCTCTCCACTTGCAATTGGTATCTTCATCATTAAGCAAAGGATTGCCTATATATATGTTTTCTTTTCTTTGCAAAGAGCTGATGCTCTCAATAATAAAAATCAGAATCTATTTCTCAGCTCTCTTATATCTCTCGTATCTCTAATCTCTATTTCTTATATTTATCTCATCTGTTTTTCAACCTTTATTCAATTAATTTATAACACATTGTACATTTTTAAAATAGACTTTGATATTTTTATGTATATAAAAATAAACTTTGATAAACTAAACATATTTTGTATATAAGTAGTTAAGTACAATAGCAAAACATTGGTATGGTCCTTGTTATTTAAATAATACTATTTAAGACAAAGTTATGATGGAATTTAATACTTTAACATACCGTGGCAAATATAGTTCAGTGGTAACTGCATCTCTCAATATTGAAGTTCGAATCTCACCTCCACAAATAATATATAATGTTATTACAGTATCTCCAACAAGGCTCTCTCTATATTTTCCTTATATTTAGGGAGTCTGCTGTACTTTATATAAATAAGGAGTCATATAAAGAGTTAACACTCCGACAAACCTTCCTAAAAATGACTTATTATTATTATTTTATTTATTTTTAATTAAAAAAGAAATATTATTATTTTTAAATAAATTTAGAATGTTATCATTTTTAAATAATATATTATTATGATAAAATATTATTGTTATCAAATTTGAAATATTACTTACCTTAAAAAGAAATATTATTATTTTTAAATAAATGTTATTATTCATTTACAATTTAAAATTCTTTTTTAAAATGTAATTAAAAAAGAATTTGGGTTAAAAAAAAAGAAATAGATGTTGAATACTTGAATTTGAACCATTGAATATGAAGTATGTTGACTCATCTTGACCATTCATTTTAATTGAAGAGTGAAAAAAAATAGGGAGGAAGCCTTCTCTCCTTAGATTTGGGGAGGCTTTGGCCGGAAAATTATTTGAAGAGTGAGATAGAAAGGCTATTGGAGCAAATTCCGATATAGCCTCCCTATTAATAGTCAAAATTATATTGTTTTCGGGCCTATTGGAGATGTTCTTATACCCATAAATACTAGAGCAAACTCACATTAAGTATGCATATGTTGTTAAGATCTAATAATTATAAGGGTGGTGTTAACATGTGTCTAAGAGCACAAGTTAACAACTGCAAATTTACTAAAAGTAGAAAACATTTATTACAAATATATATATATATATATATATATATATTGTATTGATTGATACAATAAATGTAATTAATAATTTTCTTTTTAGGAATTTTTTTAATTGTTAAAGAACATAAGTTAACACTACCTAATTATAATACCACGTCAATAACTATCTAATCATGACAAGTATAATGGATCGAATTTCGTATTCTATGAAACACTTATTTCCATAAATTATAATAAAAATGTACACACATATAATATATAAGGATTTGGATCTTTTACTGATCTAATCTTTTTCAATGTGATTGGTTGTTGATAGCATGATTTTGGAAACCAATCACATTTTAACCACACATTCAAATCATGAGATTATGTGAAAAATATCGGAATTCAATATATTGTATCCCTTATATATCTTACCTTTTGTGTAGTAAGTATATGTATGGTATTTATACATGTATAAAGATGTTTAAAGGAAATTCTAACCTTATTCTACTAAAGAAAATACACTATAAATTATTTTTATATTTTTATTTAATTGACATATGTATATTACAATTTAAAAAATAAAAATCAATTTCAAAGTAAATCTCTTGTCATCTTCCTATTAATTTGAAAACTTCAATATTTTGATTTCTCTCTCTTCATCTTCTCGAGGAGGTGAGCACAAAACAAAAAAACAAAAACAAAAATATAGCCCCGGCTTTTTCATCGAAAAAAAATCCATCCTTTCCAGCCACCCATTATAACAAAAGGACAAAACCCTAGATCCCCATTAGTTTTGCCTATCTAGATCAGAGATTCGATCTCTCAATTTTGCCTTCGTTAAAGGTCAGATTTTTCCATCTTCTGTGTTTTTTTTATTGCTTTTAATTTCATGTAATTTTTTTTAATTGCGTTTGATGTGAAATTATATTAGTCTGATTCATATTTGGGTGATTTGTAGCCAAAAAACGAGATCTGGGTTACTTTGAATTGAATGAATTATTGTTTTGTGGTTTTCTAGGGTTTGGTTTTTGTTTTGTTTGTAGTATCGGTACATGGGCTTTTGTAAAGAAATGATTTTTTATCAGCTAAATTGTGTTTTTATATATTGATTTTATGCAGATTTGGTGAAACTGGGATTAGGGTTTTTGTCTTTTTTGAAATTGATTGTTAATTGGTTGGAGAGGAGTTGTTTGTGTGGTATTGGTTGGTACTGTGGTTTTCCAGAGGAATGTCGCTGCTGCCAAAAGGTGATTCTATCCAAATTCGTGAGGTGTGGGATGGCAATCTGGAAGAAGAATTTGATTTGATTCGAAAAATCGTTGATGATTTCCCGTACATTGCAATGGACACTGAGTTCCCTGGCATTGTTCTACGCCCTGTGGGCAATTTCAAGAACAGCAATGACTATCACTACCAAACTCTGAAAGACAATGTGGATATGTTGAAGCTAATCCAGTTGGGTCTCACATTGTCGGATGAGCAGGGGAACCTGCCCACTTGCGGAATGGATAAATATTGCATTTGGCAATTCAATTTTCGCGAGTTCAATCTCAATAATGATGTGTTTGCCAATGACTCTATCGATCTTTTGAAACAAAGTGGTATTGATTTCAAGAAAAACAACGAGGAGGGCATCGATGCATGGAGGTTTGGAGAGTTGTTGATGTCATCGGGGATTGTTTTGAACGATAATGTGCATTGGGTGACATTTCATAGCGGGTATGATTTTGGGTACTTGCTAAAGCTCTTGACATGCCAGAATCTGCCCGATAACCAAGTGGAGTTCTTTCACTTGATCAACATGTATTTCCCTACTGTTTATGACATCAAGTATTTGATGAAGTTTTGTAATAGTCTTCATGGAGGATTGAACAAGCTCGCGGAGTTGTTGGAAGTCGAAAGAGTCGGGATTTGTCATCAAGCAGGTTCAGATAGTTTGCTCACATCTTGTACATTCAGGAAACTGAAAGAGAATTTCTTTAGCAGCTCTTTGGAAAAGTATGCAGGTGTTTTGTATGGTTTAGGGGTTGAGAACGGGCAAAGTACTCACTGAAAGGAAGAAAAAATGTTTGAAAAAAAAAAAAGGTTTAGAAAGCTGTTTTATTTTTCAATTATGAGTGTGATTTGCACTCAGATTTGCTTGTACACATTTTGCAACAACTTGCTTAATTTTATGAAAATTTTCCTATTTTTATTTTTCAAATCAAATCCCAGAATTTTACTTGTCCAGTACAGAATTCTCTACTGATTCCAAGTTTCAAGTTTTGATTAGTTTCACAACACAGGATCATTAAAACAATTGAACTCATATTTTTCAAGAAAAACATTTGAATGAGATAAGCATACATATTTGTCCTTACGATCACTAGATTCCATTTTCAATACATCTCAACTACACCAATGATCGTCAGATTTTTACCACTTAAAAGATGAAATGGTACATTCATCTCATTGAAAACTTCATATTCAAAACATCCAATAAGAAATGGTTCGAAGAACAGCGCAATAAATCCTACATAAAACTTCACTTTGAAAATGAAAAAAATAAAAATGAAACCAACAGTTATACTGCTGCAATGACCAAGGGTATATCTAAACCCTGATCATGTACAGATTAATCAGCCTAGAATAATCGTCCTGACTTCATTTCTTACATAATATTTTCCAGCATCTTTCCCCCTTGAAACTTCATCACGGATCTCATCCCTTTGTAACCTGCCAATCTAAAACCCGAATTAAACATGAGCTTATCAAATTTCAATTTCAATTTCAATTTTGCATCTTTGTGTTTGTTTCTTTATACTATATCTTTTGGGAATATGAAACATGACATGAAAAGAAATGTACAAGTAGAAAACATGAATACAAACCTCAATCTCATGTTCTCTTGCGCTTGAGCTTGGTAATGTTACTCACAGCATAAGCAATGGCCTCTTTAAGTGTGGCTTTCCTTCCTTCTTTAAAATTCCACAGCTCGGAAATGACATATCTCCCACTCGGGTTGTACTCGTTTAATTCTTTCAATGCAGTTATAACTGCTGAGTATATCTCATCTCCCATCTCCTTAAGCTCTTTTACCTTCTCGTCTTCTTCAATGATAATTTCCTACATTATGCATAATCATTAAATATAGTAGCAGTTTAAAATGATTCAGATCTACATTGATAGAAAGATAGGTTTCGATAGCCCTGGAGAATATTAAAAAACAACATACCTGGATAGTCTCTCCAACATTTATTATCTTGAACGGGTGCCAATTTGGGTTCTTTAGATGCTCCTGCCACGAGGAGCATTGAGTCATGGCCTGGACCTCTGCTTCATCAGGTGAGTATTTTTGCTTGCAAGCATTCTGGAATGACTTTACATCAATTTCCCCCATTCTCTTTATTCCAATATTCGTACGAGCGCCCAACAGATCTTGAAATCCCTATTAATAAAACAAATGTCTTTATTTGGGACAACTTGCAACAAACTATAATGCATGCTACTTTAATAAACATATAGATCAGAGGAATAATTTTATATGTATGAGACGTTTTATAGATGATTTGTGGATCTTTTGTTGGCCAAGAAACCACATATTCAACTAAATGACATTTGATATTCAACTAAACCCTTTGATCACAAACTATCTTTCTAGTAATTCCATTACGGATACCTGTATTAATTCTTTCCGTGCTTCTTGTAGTTCATCATTGCTTTGGCGCTCTTTGGTTATAAGAGTTGTATTTAAATCCTCTAAGTCCTCCAAATCTTCCAATTTATCTTTCAACTCATCATTCATTTCTTCCATCTTTTTTTTAACTGCTGCATCATCTGCATCTCCAAGATGCTTCATCACCTGTAATTTGCCTTTCAGGTCTGCAATTTCCATTTCCAACTTCTGCTTAGCATCCAGCTCCCCTTTTAATTTAAGAATCTTTTTTAAAGCCTCTTCTTTCTCCCTCTGAAAAGTTCAAAGTTCATAAATTTCCATTTATTAATGGCTACAAATTTTAAAATGTTAATAATCGCATTTTTTCTTAAAAGTGGTCAAATTGTCAAAGCAAGTAAGTGGCACACCTTTTGCTCTTCAACCAGCCTTAGAACATTCTCATCAGCTTTTTTCTGCTCCATAGAAGCCAACTGAAGCGAATGGTTCCTCTGCTCATTCTGAAGAAAACATAAAATAAAAAAAATGATCATGTCATTACCAAGCATATTATATCACTATAGATAAAAAATGCATCTGTATATTTTCTTTAGTAATTCAAAGGACCTTAAAGTGTTACCTTTCTTCTATCTTCGTCAAGTTTTTGTCTCTCACGCTCAGTTAATGCTTCACGCTTGTTCAACTCTTTGCTCCAGATATCTATTTTCCTCTTCTTAGTCTCCAATTCATGGCTTAGGTTCTCTTGCTCTTCCAAGATCCTCCGAATATTTTCACGAGAATGCCGCTGCATCTTTCTTGTTTCTAACAAACAATTATAACATCAAATTATCATATAAATTATTATGTATGATGATTTTGAACTATATGATAATATGCCATAAATAAACATCAGAAACTGAAATGGCTAAGCAATAAGTACAAAATGACAAACAACAACCTTTTATTCAGAATATGGCAAGAGGCCACAGATCCTAAAGAGAAGAGTCAAATGGCTAGCGAATAAGTACAGAATTATAATTTGTGTATTCCTAAAGGAGAAGAGGCCAAACATTCATGAGGCCATCTGGGCCTAACCTTTCTGTATTCATGGATGTACATTGTGAACTGAAGCTTAGTGGGAATATATGGAACATTGCACATTCAAGCTACAAGTAGTGGGAATGTATGCAACTTATAGATGTTGAGCATATGAACAGGAAGACACAGAGACTGAAACTAACCTTCAACAAAAGCATAGTGTAGTCTGTCTTTCTCTTCTAGCATCCTGCTTAAAGACAAGTTCTTCTCATTGAACTTATACTCTAGTTCATCCAGATTTTCATTTGTCAAATCAATCTTACTAGCAAGGTTTGTAACAATAATGTTTTTATTCTGATTTTCTTCCTTGACAAGGTCAGAGATTGTTTTCAACTTCCCTTCCTTGCGAAGATATTCCCCTACTGGTCCTTCAGTATCATTATCATCCGCACGTGCACACCAGCCATATATTTTTGAGCCAGGGTGTCTTCTTTGTGCATTCCAATCTTTCTTACTTCGATGCTCAGTTTCAAATGATTTTTCAAATTCCGTCGCATTCATGAAACCATTCCAGTCACAGTTAAACTTCACTATCGCCTGCGCAGTTGAATTATGTTCATCGCAGAAAATATGAACCTCCAAAGGCTTATATATAGCAAACCTCTTCAACCAGTATCCACTATCAAGCATAGATTCTTTATCTTTGGGCTCCATCACAATATTAACTACTATTCCCATCCAAGGCCACACATAGAGTTCTTCTTGCTCTGGAGTTTTCTTCACTGGTTGTGGTGGTTGTGGTAAAAGCAGAACTTGGGTTGGATCCACTTCACTAGCTAGATCATTCTCCAAATATTTTGCAAGGGCAAAGTGATTGGCCTTTTGTTTAGCGGTTCTGTTGGAGGATCCTTTACCCACTCCTGAAGCATGTTGAAGTAAATCCTTGAACTTGTAATCTTGCTTCTTCTTGCCAGAACAGAATGGGCACCTTAAGGTGCCATTGACCTTCACCTTGTACTTTCCAGCTTTCAAATCTTCATATGGCTTTTCAGCGTATTCTGTGATCTCAGAATCACTAAAATCCGACTCTTCATCAGAACTGTACTCCATCTGCCTTATATACCAACAATGAAAATAGATAAATGTCACATAAGCATCAGTAATCATTAATTTCTAAATAGCAGTTTTGCCTTGAAGAGGAGACCAAAAAACACTATTATCAAGACATATATACCATCAGTAAATAGAAAAGTACTTAAAAGTGCTTTGCAAAAGCAACTGTTCAGAACTTCTAAGAAGAAAGAGCTTATAAGTGCTTCTGGCTCTCAATCTCAACTTAAACTACACAAGTTATACATTAAACATCAGGTCTCTTCAATTTTCCAAAAAAATAAAAAAACACACTAAATCCAATTCCAAGCAAACACATTTTTCTTAAAATTTGACAAAAAAAGAGGATCAATTTCACTAATAATTGATAAAACATTCAAATAGACACAAATAATGCAACCCATCACAAAACTCATTTACGTTGAAGCTTATAACTCATATGTGCTGACAATTTATATTACATATATATACAAACAATACCCATAGAAAATCACTCTTGTCAAGACAAATATGACATCAGTACGTAGAACAATGCTCAAAGCGCTTTATAAAAGCAATTGTTCAGAATCACTTCTAAGAAGAAAGAGCTTGTAAGTGCTTCTATACAAAGTACTTCTGTACAAAGTCATCATTATCAGCTTATAAAAGTGTCAACCTTATCATCTAGTCCCAACAAACCAGTATAAGACAACAATTCGAGATCGTCGCCCTTTCACAGCCCTCTAAAGACTAAAGCAGTATAAGAACCATATCAATGAATAAGTGTGGTTACTTGCGTACAGCTTTTTTCACGAAGCGGAAATGAGACACCAAAAAACCAGTGCTAAACGCACGTACTCTCAGAACCGTTTCTACGCAAGAGCAATCTCGATCACAACTTATATCAACACTAGCTAAAAAAATAAATTGACTAGGTATGTGAAATTCAAGTAAAATTTCTTATACAAGATCATTGAATTTACAGAATTTTAGAGTTCAAGTTATACATTAATATATAAAATTAGAGCAAACTTATAAAATTGATCCTACAAGTAAATGAAGTTGAATTACCATCCAATAAACTGGAAGAGCTCCAAAATTTTTTCAATAAAACAAATACTAGTAGTCTGTTTACTCACAAGTTGACAACAAATTTCAAACTAAAAAAACTACCAACAACATCTTGAAAATCCATTAACCAAAAAAATGACTATGTATTTCACAACTGAATCATGGAATCAAAGATCATCTAAACAAAATATGAGTAAAAAGCATGGAATCAAATATCAAACTCGCAGACACCGATTTCGGTGGTAAAACCCTCAAATAAAACACAAACAACATAATCGAAATCACAAAACTCAGCTACATTGAAACTACTAACTCAAATAGTCAAATACACAGTAAAATTGAAAAAGAATCAGTAAATAATAATTGTTTTAGAGAGGGACTTACGAGAAATCGTAGAGAGAGAAGATACTTCACTTCTTCGTCATCCTCTTTCTCTCTCTGTAAAAATTGAAAACAGAAACCAGGAGTCACAAGGCACAACTTTCATGTGACTATGTGAGCCCACCCGTTTTTTGTTTGTTTTCGGGGCAGGATTCTCTGTTTACAAGTCCACAGTAAACTAACAGGTGTTTCTCTGTTATTTGGTGGATATCATCATAAAATGAAATTCATTTTGATCGGTAGATAATGAAACACGTGTCATTGTTTCTCACAGCGGTTGTTAGTCATGTGACGTGCATCTCTCGTGTAATTGGCTATTCGTATCACATGTCATATTTTTGAACTTATACGTCAAGCTCTCAAAAGTATCTGTGTTTAAGTGTAGGAAAATCACTGATTAAGAGATAGAAATAGAACAGTGGACACTTACGATAAAACTGTTAGTTATTGGAAATGACAACGAAGAAGACGAACATTGATGAATGGCAAATGAGAGAGAACGTAATTGTGGACTGCTTAGGTTTGAGTCGTCGGACCATAAATAATATATATAACTTCTAGTGTTATTATTGGAAAAGCAAAAGAAGAAGAGTATGTTTTCATAAACAAAGTTAATGTTTGATTCTTAATTCTATATCATTGTTAAAAAATAAAAATAAGTGAAGAAGAACCCAAATGAGATAAAAGAGATCGAATTAAGCTAATTAATTCGAAATAGTAGTCAAAATTAGAAAGACAAGAAAGATAAAAGGAACAAACTAAAGAGATTATTATGACAAATTGACAATGGTACGGTGGTGGTTCAATTCCTAGCTTGCAATACAAGGATGATATATATGATGCAGATAACAATGGTGATTGGTGGAGCATATGATTACTTTCTCTTCTCTCTAGTTTTCTGTGTTTAGAGTTGTCTTCATTCATGTGCTATTTGAAAATGGAAATGACATTAGATTTTGTAATTATCATTTTAGCTGCTGTGTTTTTGCTCATATGCAATGTATGGGATGGGCCCTTGTGTTGTTGTGTTGCTTTGGCAAAACACTAATTTCTACTATTTAGGACAATTGACAACTACCCATATCACCTCTCAAATCTCAATTACCATCGTAATCAATAATCGTTTTTCATTAAAATTCAATTACTTTAAAATCAATAATCGGATTGAAGATGAAATGGTACATCCGTCACATTAAAGACTTCATATCCAAATCATCCGATAAGAAATGTTTCGAAAATTAACAGCATAATAAATCCAATTTAGTCGCCAAGAATATTCAGAGCATCAGATAAAACTTCACTTCGAAAATGGAAAAAAAAAAAAAAAATCCAGCATCTTTCTCCCTTGAAACGTCATCGCGGATCTCATCTCTTTGTAACCTGGCAATTTAAATGCAAATTTAACATCAGCTTATCGAATCTCAATTTCAATTTCGGGAATATGCATGAACCCTGACATGAAATGAAATATACAAATAGAAAACATGAAGAATACAAACCTGAATCTCATGTTCTATTGCGCTTGAGCTTAGTAATGTTACTCACACAGCATAAGCAATGGCCTCTTTAAGTGTAGCTTTCCTTCCTTATTTAAAATTCCACAATTCGGAAATGACATATTAATTCTTTCAAATAACTGCCGAGTATATCTCATCTCCCATCTCCTTGAGCTCTTTCACCTTCTTGTCTTCTTCAATGATAATTTCCTGCATCATTCAAGCAGAATCGTTAAATATAGTAGCGATAAGCATGGTAATTAACACAAGAACAAACAACATACCTGGAGAGTGTCTCCAACATTAATTATCTAGAATGGATGCCAATTCGGGTCCTTTAGATGCTCCTGCCACAAGGAGCATTGAGTCATGACCCGGAGGCTGGACCTCTGCTTCACCAGCTGAGTATTTTAGCTTGCAAGCATTCTGAAATGGCTTCACATCAATTTCTCCCATTCTCTTTATTCCAATATTCGTATGAGCGCCCAACACATCTTGAAATCCCTATTAATAAAACAAATATATTTGATACGTGTTGTATGAGAAATTCCTTGTGACTTGTCATGCAGGGATTGAAGGTCGCTTATATGTGATACGTCACCTAAGATAATAGTTTTACTCGCCAAAGACCTCTACCCGGCCTAAACAAGAAAAACGATCACACTACCTTGTCAAGCGAAGTTTGGTTCGAAAACAAATTCCAAGTTGATGTACAAGAAATAAATCCTGATCGGTTCATTCTACTAGTAATTAAGCAGGATTCTAAATAATGAAACCAAGACTGGTACGACTGAAACTAGGGTAGCATAAGATATAAATACTACCCGATGATTATTGTAAAAGACACAAACAAAAGAAGCATTGTAACCCCTTTTATTCCAATAGCGAATTATTCTTCTCGTCACTAAGGGCAGCCGTGGACGTTTCTCCGTTATCGGAGTTTTACCACGTAAAATCTCTTGTTCTTCTTACTTTAAGATTAGTTGCACTAGTACGTTTACCGGTTGACTTACCAAAAATAACCGTCAACAATACGTTAGCTCAGACTTAAACCCTTTGATATATCATAAGCTATCTATCTAGTAATTCCCTTTACAGGGATATATACCTGTATTAATTCTTTCCGCGCTTCATCACCTGTAACTTGCCTTTCAAGTCTACAATTTCCATATATTTCCAACTTCTGCTTAGCATCCAGCTCCTCTTTTAATTTAAGAATCTTTTTCAAAGCCTCTTCTTTCTCCCTCTGAAAAATTCATAAATCTCCATTAATTAATAATAGCTACTACAAGTTTTAAAATGTTAATTAATAATCACATTTGCAATTAAGTGACACACCTTTTGCACTTCAACCAGCCATAGAACATTCTCATCAGCATTCTCATCATCTGTGCGTGCACACCAGCCATATATATTTGAACCAGGACTATGTGATCTTCTTTGTACATTCCAATCTTTCTTACCCCGATGCTTAGCTTCAAACGAGTTTTCAAATTCTGTTACATTCATGAAACCATCCCAGTCATTTTTAAACTTCATTACTATCGTTGCATGGGCAGTTGAAGAATTATGTTCATCACAGAAAATATGAACCTCTAAAGGTTTATATAGAGCATCACTATCAAGCATATATTTGGACTGCGCATGCATCACAATGTTAACTAGTATTCCCATCCAAGGCCACACATAGACTTGTTCTTGCTCTAGAGTTTGCTTCACTGGTTGACGTGGTTGCGCTAAAGGCAGCAGTTGGTTTGGTTCGACTTCACTAGCTAGATCGTTCTCCAAATATTTTGCGAGAGCAAAGTGATTGGCCTTTTGTTTAGAACTTCTGTTGGATGATCCTTGACGAATTCCTGAAGCATGTAGAAGTAAATCCTTGAATTTGTAATATTGTTTCTTCTTTCCAACACAGAATGGACACCTTAAGGTGCCATTGAACTTCACCTTATACTTGCCAGCTTTCATATCTTCGTATGGCTTCTCTGCGTATTCAATAATCTCAGAATCACTAAAATTCAACTCTTCTTCAGGACTGTAATCCATCATTTGCCTTATATACCAACACTAAAAATAGATAAACGTCACATAAAGCATTAGTAATCATTAATTTGCATATATTATCAAGACATAATATATATATGACTTTTCTACCTGTAAAAAGAGCTTTATTTTTATTTTCATTTTTTTTATATGTTAAAAAACTCTTATGATGTGTTTTATTTTAAGTAAAACTTAAGAAGAGTTTTTTTAATATTTAAAAAACTATTTTATATCTATTTGGAGAAGTCCAAAATTTGAATTTTGTCTCAAATACCATCCATGAACTTTAAATACCCCTTTTATTACAAATACTTTGTTAGTGTCTTTTTTTTAAACAACAAAAGCTCATTAAAAAATATATTGCCAAACCAATATCTATCAACTTAAAAACGTTTTTTTTAATGAATACCAAACAACATATGACTTTTCGTTAAAAGTTCTACTCAATAGAAACTCTACTTGTAAAAGATCTACTTTAGATACTCTATTTAAAAAGCCATTTCAAACACACCTTAAGAAGAAAGAGCTTATAAGTTCTTCTAGCTCACAATCTCAACTTAACTACACTAGTTATAAATTAAGGATTAAACATCTGAGGAAATAGGGGTTTATGACACTTTTTTGAGTTGGTGTTGTATGATGGACACAACTTTAATAACTTATGTTTAAAAGATACCAAAGTAAGTGATTTTCAAAAATGCCATTACTTTACACATTATTTTATTAATTTTTTTTTACTTTAACTTTTCTCTTACTACTTTCTCTGTATAGTTATTCTCAATTCAAACAAAACCAGCTTTCATAACATTATCGATGCATCTTTAGTGGATTAATTTAGTGGCGCTACGCTGACGCAATCGGGGGTCGAGCTCGCGGGGGACCAGGGGGCAATGCCCCCAGAGCTTTTTGTTCAATTTAAAACCCAAATTGGGTTTTGGTTTTGGTTTTGGTTTTGAATCTTCCATTGTTAAAGTTGTTGAGGGTTAGGATTTTTGAGTGGGGAAGATGATGAACAGTAACTTAGTTTCCAAGACTTTGTGTTTGTGTGTCCGAGACTTTTGTATGTATGTTGTCTGAGACTTTTGTATGTTGTCCGAAACTTTTTGTATGATGTACAAGTAATGCTGTCCACGGTTCCAGTTCGGGCCGGTTTCGGTTTGAAACCGGCGGTTTCGGTTCCGTGGACAGCTCGAACCGAAACCGAACCGAAAAATTTCGGTTTTGGTTCGGTTTTTAACCGCCTGTTTGGCGGTTTGAGTTCGGTTTTGGTTACAAAACCGGTCGGTTCCGGTTCGGTTTCGGTTTCGGTTTCGTCTAGTTTTTTTTTTTTTTTGGTTTTTGGATTTTTTTTTTAAATATCAAAGTTTATACTTTCTTTTTAAATTTCAAAATACATATAAAAAATTGGAAAAAGTTTTAACTTTTTTTTTTCAATTTCAAATACATATCAAATTAATCAAACTTAACATATAACAACTATACTACTATAGTCTAATTAATACTAATTAAAATTTGACAAAGCTTAAATATAAAAATTTGCACAAACATTTTTATTTATAATCAAACTTCATTTATAAGATAAGGTCTATCACTCTATTAGTCTATTGTATTCGATATTCATATTAAATATTCAATAAAATATTACAATTATCTCAATATACAATTGAACTGTTGAAGTATTTTACAATCAATGTGTAAACTAAAAGAAATTGACATTGATTAATAAATAAAAATTTACAATTGAATGAATATATATATATATATATATATATATTGGCCTTGTACTTAATTTTGACCACAATTAAGTTGCCTACGTATCCTCCACCAATGTAGAGGAATCAAAGGCTACGTAGTTCTTTTACCTTTAATGAGATGCTTGGTGTTAGGAGGTTGGAACTTGGAATGGATTCTATTCGCTGCCTTCTGTTCCTGTGGTTTGGTCATCTTCGAAGAAATCATTCACTATCTCCGGCTCGAGTTCTTGTTGTCTGAATTTTGCCTTTGTCCAATCATCAACACACGCTTGGGCTTCAAGTGATTGTGGACACAGAACCGACCGTCTTGGTTCCAAAATATTTCCACCTGCACTAAATTCTTGTTCCACAGCAACAGTTCCAGCGTTCCAAGAATTTGTTTGGCAATAATAGCTAAAATTGGAAATACTTTTTCATGATCCTTCCACCAAACCTGGATACTAAATTCACTATCTTCTAAAAATTCATGATTAGTTTGTAAATACCGGTCAAGCTCAGAAATCGAGCTAGATGAGGATGAAGAAGATGTTCGTAATTTTTTGGCTCTATCGGAAAATAATCGATCCCCTAAACCCTTTAATTTAAATCTTGAGGAAGAAGTAGTACCATCAGATGTGGGTTGTGGTTGTGAAACCGAAATCTTCAAAGACGGACCATATATTTGAAGATATTCATCATATAATTCATATAGCAAAGTCTTAACAGAATTACAATAATTAAGAATATCAACTTCTATTCCTAAACTATTGTAGTAATGAGTTAAATAATCCTGCAAACATTCTAATTTAAAGCGTGGATCAAAACATGATGCAAGCAAGTAAATAATTGGAATCTCCTCATAATAATTTAGCAATTTTGTTTTCATTGCAGCAACACATTGACTCAATTGAATATCTAATTCACACTCACTGATTGCACCGGCAATATTAACACTTTGAATAAGAAATAAATGAGTAGTGGGATAGTAAACACCAGATAAAGCATTGGTAGCATCATTAAAAACACGTAACAATTCAAGAATTTTTATACATATATCCCAATGCTTCAATTGAAGAGAAATTGAAGGAACATTATAAGTAATAAAAGAAACTAATAATTCCTTATATTCAACACTTTCACTAAGCAACTTATAAGTAGAATTCCAACGAGTACTAATATCCCGAGAAAATTTAATGTGACGCCTACTATTTTGAGAGCAAAATCTCAACCATTGTTTCTAGATTTTGTTATGCTTCCAGATATAGTTAATACTATCTCTAATTGGTCTAATATAAATAAAAAGAATTTGTAATCCAGCTTGAACACACAATTTAAAACATGGCATGCACATCTTTGATGAAATAATGTACCCACAAAATAAGGATTGCACAATTCCTTTAACATAGGAATAGATGCGGTATTGCTTGCAGCATTATCAAAACCAATTGCAAAAATTTTGTTTTGGATATGAAACTCTTCAAAAATAATTTTAAGGTGTCGAAAAATATTTACAGCTGTATGTGATTCATCGAAAATACGAAATGCAATAATTCTTTTTTGCATAACCCAATCATTATCAATATAATGACATGTCACACCTAAGTAATGGTGGCTACCAAAATTGTCGGTCCATATGTCGGTATATACGGAAACACGACCTTCAAATTGATAAAAAAATGATTTCAATTTGTGTTTTTCTTTTTTGTAAATGAAAAACAGTGCAGGTGTGAGAGTGACTCTAGGAACACGTTGAATTGCAGGATTTAATGCATTTTGACAATAATTAACAAAACCAACTTTCTCACCAAAATTAAAAGGTAAGTGTTCAACTGCAACCATTACTAATTCTTCTTTATTTTTTTCAGACGTATAATGAAATAATTGATTGTTAGAAGTTCTGTAGCTGGAGATTTGGGCTTTGTTACTAGCCTTCACCATTTCGGACGGATGATTTTTCCTAATATGAGCCTAGTAAGTGCCATATCCGAAGTTTTTACTGGTCTTGTATGTTTTGGGGCAGTAGTTGCACTTGATTTTGATAGTTCCGTCATCTAACTCAGTTTTCTTCATATGGGTTTTGAACAGATCGGACTTCAACGGCTTTTCTTCTTCACCTGCATAAAAATCATCTGAAGAGGGTGGCATGGTAGAAGGGGTAGATATATTTTCATTACTAGTGGGAGTACTGAGATTTGACTCAGAAATTATTAGAGGGGGATTAGAATTAGGAGAGAGATCGGATCCAAATTCTCTTTGAAGGAACTCGTGGTAAATTCGGTCATTGTAATTGACGTCATCACCTTCGTGTTCCAACAAATCTTGCAATGGACCCTTTCCTCTGTCTAAATTTCTCAGACTTGAATCATCTCCCCCACTTGCCATTAAAAAATAAATTATAAATAATTAAATACTAATAGTAAAAAAATTGATAATTGTAAGTACATATAACAGATGCTTGTAAAAAATAAAAGAAATATATATTTATTAATTTATATGAGAAATGAAAATAAAATAAAAATGTTGAATGTAGAGAGAATTGAAAATTTTAGATTGAGATTTGAGAGAGAATGAGAGAAGAATGAAGTATTGAAGTGTGAAAAAGAATGAAGTATGGGGTGGTATTTATAGAATTTAGGTGGAGGGGTATATTTGTAATTAAAATAAAATTATATATAAAACAAATATTGTGTTTGTCCGTTGGAGGAAGTCAGAAGAGGGGAAAATGGTCAGAACGGTCACATTGTCACAATTTCAATTTTTTTCATAATTTTAGTGACATGTGTCAACCTGTCATTGGGTGATATATATATATATATAACATTTTAATCGTTGGTCTCCAACGGTCCAACCCAACGGTCAACTTTTGTTTTGTTTTTTCAAATTGAGTGACACTTGTCAGCTTCTGATTGGTTTTTTTTTAATATATGTAAACCGGCGGTTAAGGGCGGTTTTGGGCGGTTTTTCCAAGGGCTAAACCGAAACCGAACCGGCTTCAACCGGTTTCCAACTAGTTTTGTAACCGTCGGTTTCGGTTTCGGTTTTTCAATTTCGGTTTCGGTTTTTAACTGTTGGTTTAACCAAATCGTGGACACCTTTATGTACAAGACTTTGTGTTTCTGTGTCCGAGACTTTGTGTTTGCTGTCCGAGACTTTTGTATGCTATCCGAGACTTTGTGTATGATGTTCGAGACTTTGTGTATGATGTTCGAGACTTTGTGTTTGTGTGTTCGAGACTTTGTGTTTGCTGTCCAAGGCTTCAGGGTTGTCTCTCTGTGCTCCTCTATTTCTGTTATACCGGTTCATCTTCTCCAGCACCGAATCCCCAATTCGAAACCCTTCATTTTCAGAAAAAGTTACATACTTCATTTTTTTAGAGAAATTAAAAGTCTCTATTATGTTTGGTCGTGGTTGGTGTACGTGTGTCCATCATCGTCGTTGGTGTACGTGTGTTCATCAATTCGTCAGTTCCACCTCCATTGATAGAGGATTTTGAAACGAAAAAAAAAACCAAAATGGTGAAGAAGGTTACTGTGGATGAATTTTTGTCCGTTCACCATAATATGTGTCTTTTAAAAATAAGTTATTAAAACAGTGATAGTGTTGAAAAATGCACCCTAAAAAGTGTCATTTAATTTTTGGGCTCCTAAACATCCGGTCTCTACAATTTTCCTAAAAAAACAAACTAAATCCAATTCCAAGCAAACTCATTTTTCTTAAAATTTGAAAAAAAAAGAATCAATTTCACAATAAACACAAATAATGCACACAAAACTCATTTACGTTGAAGCTTATAACTTAAATATGCTGAAAATTTAACCTATAATATATCACATGTATAAACAAACAATACCTACAGAACAATGCTCAAAGCTCTTTGTAATAGCAGTTGTTCAGAATCACTTCTAAGAAGAAAGATCGAGCTTGTAAGTGCTTCTATACAAAGTACTTATGTACAAAGTTATCATTATCAGCTTATAAAAATGTCAACCTTATCTTCTAGTCCCAGTAACCTAGTATAAGACAACGTTGATAATTTATTATTATTTTTCAAATGTGATACAAATACCATTAACATAGATAATTATGGAACTATATATTTTGTTTAGGTGGTATTTGATTGCTGTTATTGGTACAATTTGAAAAGATGGCACGTCAGCATAGACGACGTGTAACAAAGGAACAACAAGTGACGTGTCGACAAATGTCGACTAAATTGAGCCAACTTAAGATGATTAGAAAATAACCCCACAGTGTTGATCAAAGTCATCAAGATGGTCAGGTTGGAAAAACCTAACCAAGGTAATTAGATTGATCAGGCTAACAAGATTTGATTGGGAAACCCCAAGATGGTCGGATAGACTCAAATGGTCGGGTCTAGTTATCCGACCGGGTTTAGATCCTTGGTCGGGGGTGAAAAGACCTAGTCGGGTTTGGAAGGTGATCGGCTAAGCGACATGTGGATAATTTCCAGATACGCTCAGATGCTTGACATGCTGATAACGTCGAATCACGACTCAAACACGTAAAGAAGAATCTTTCTCAAACAAGGTCTTATGAAGTATATTCTGATAAGGAAACAAATTTCCTCAAAGTTATCAGAGTCCAGAATAAAATACCTGATGTGATTAAAACACAAACGATGAAAGGCGGGAAAGAAGAGCAGTACGACTTCTATAAGTCAGAGTTGCTTGTATTTTATTAAAGGACTGCCACTTTCTTTTACTTGTATTCCAAGAAGCATCGTTCTATGAATGTATAAATAGACCTTAAAAACACCCTACAAGGGTTGATGAATCATTAGACATTATTAGAGAGCAAGCGAGGAAGAGATTGTAATATTATTCTTATAGTGGATTATTCTCTCGCCATCATAGGCAATCGTGGTTTTTTCCCTTTAGGGTTTTCCACATAAAATCTCGTTTGTTTATTTCTTGTTTAGCTCTTTTCAATTTCATACATAATCGTGAATTGCAATTGACTTGTGTGACGCGTGATCAATCTTATTAATCCAAAAATCACCGTCAACAATTGGAGCTAGAAGGAGGGGGCGAACCTCCATGAGTGTGTGTTTGCTGCTTAATACGGTTTGATAAAAGAACCTGTGCAACAGCCATATGAAGAATAATAGAGACGGAAGTCAGCCCCCGTATGAGACATGTACCCCACGTGGTGTCAACGACACTGGTGTAACCAACACCAATGGTGCATGAGCAGACTTGCCTTCTAGGACTCTGCATTCCATTAGGCCAGATATCACAACCTCTACCGATGCTGCCCCTGGTATCTCCCCAGACGCTTTCAGGCAGGTTCAAGACTCCCTGTAGAAAGTCATTGAAGAAGCCGCTAGACAAGGAATCAATATAACTGCCACTGCTAATTTGACCTCACCATTCCAACTGTTTACACTTGTGGTGGCTCGGGATCCCAGGATACAATCTGAAGTAGTAGTTCCAACCCCCGATGCTCCACATAAAAATGGTAGAGATAGGGTGAATCATAATGAAAAGAGGGAGTGATCCCAAAAGAGAGACGATCGTCAAGGTTACCAGGATCACAAAAAGAATGGGGACCAGGCCAGCAGGGAAGAAGAGAGCGTATCCCGTATGATGATGCTGCCAGAGATCATGGCAGGGAAACAAGTTATGACCGAGGCGACATGTATGACGGACACATGATGAGGTCTCGATCACCCTCAACTGATAGAGAGGAGCCCCCTAGGAGGCGCAGGGAGACAACCCCGTGCCCAAATTCAATATTCGTGACACCCAGATCATAGGGCGAACTTCAAAAGACCTCTATGGTCTCATCATCCGTCAGAAGTTCGATGAACGTGGCGAACCAGATGGAGAGTGAGAGGTTTTACTAAGAAGAATAGAAGCACTGGAACAGAGACAAGGACGCGAGAACCTGCTGATCGGTAATTCCAGTAGTTCATTCATTGCCTCCATAAGGCAGACCTGTTTCTCGAAAAAATTCAAAATGCCACACGTGGAGCAATTTAAGGCCAATACCGACCCCTAGGAACACATTAGAAGATACCGGAGTGCAATGGCGCAGTATGATTATGATGATGCACTCCTATGCAGGATGTTCCCTCAAACTCTAGGGGATCAGGGTCGAGATGGTTTGGTGGCCTTGCAAACGGATAAATCGGGGAACTTCGAGGAACTAATACAAGCCTTCACCAGACAGTTCATGGGAAATATCCACGTAGGAAGTCAATATCGATCCTTTCGACAATGAAACAAAGGAATAACGAGAAGTTGAAGGATTATCTTTCTCGGTTCTCGCAGGAAGTCTTAGAGGTGCAGAAACTTAATGATGATGCGGTTGTAGCTGCATTTGTCAACAGTTTGCAGCATATCCAGTTATCACTTAGTCTAATACAGAGGGGGCCAACCACATATGCCAATTTGGTGGATGATGTAGGAGGGAATGCGATGGCTGAAGAAGAACAGATAGCCCATGAAGGGGAGTTGATACATGGTGGCCGACTAGGAGAAAGCCAAAAGCTTAAAGACAATGGCTCGAAGGGAAATCCCAAAGGAGACCAAAAGAATAACTCTGGGAAAGGCAAAGAAGGCCGCAAAGAGGATGATCAGAAAGGCAACATGACCTATAAGAGGCAATACACAAACTACACTCATTTGACTCAGACGCAAGATGAAATTCTGAACGTAATCGAGGACAAGAACTTGTACAAGAAGCCTTCAAAGCATTCCAATTTTATAGGAAGAGACACCTCTAAGTATTACAGGTTTCATCGGGAGAATGTTCATGAAACTTCCAAATGCTACTAGCTAAGAGATTACATTGAGAAACTAATCAGACAGGGGCACCTGAAGGACATGGTTCTCAAAAGAGGTGGTGATCGGCAGAATGACCATGCAAAAACTGACCAAGACAGGAAGGGCAGTCCAAGGGGAAGTTCATACGCCGGAGCTATCAATATCATTTTCGGTGGGCCATGCATAGGAAGAAGTAGCAGTGAGAGAATGTCTGAAGTCCGTGAAGAAGTGGATGGCCAAAGAAACTTAGAGGTAAACTCGGTGTGCCCCGACCAGAAGAAGTTTAAGCAAGGTTGGGATCCGATCATTTTCTCCGAAGCTGATGCCTACTAATTAGATGTTAAACTGAATGATGCAATTGTTGTGTCAGTCCGTATCGGTCATTGGGAAGTAAGAAGAGTATTGATAGACAATGGGAGTTTGGCGGACATCCTACGTATCAGGGTATTCGATTAGTTAGGGTTTCAAAGGAAGGACCTACAGCCACTTGCAATCCCACTCAGAGAATCCGGGGGAGCAGAAGTAAGATCTCTGGGAACAGTCAAACTGCCAGTTGAGATATGGATGTTCCAATGTCAGAAGACGATATTGCTCGATTTCGTGGTTGTTGAAATCGACAATTGGACATACAATGCCTTGTTAGGCAGACCATTCTTGAACAAAACGAAGGCAGTTACAGCAACCTACGCCCTGACCATTAAGTTCCCCACTGAAGCTGGAGTCTGAGTTTTGAATGGATCCCAAGAATGGGCCGAGGAAAGCTAATCTAGCGATCTATAAAGAGAAAGCCAAGCCAGATGTAATGTAGGTAGATTTCGCTGATCGGGAAAATGCTTGAAAGATGATGATGATGAAGATGAAGATGAAGAAAAGGCGGAAACGCCAACTCAGTTCGACCTGGACCCAAGGGAGTCATCTCCAGAAGATGAGAAAGACCAGGAAAAGGAACCAACTATTGAAGTCGTGATAACGACAAGAATCCTGAACAAACGGTAAAGTTGGGGACATGGCTGACCGGACAGGTACAAGATCAGCTAATCAATCTGTTGAAAGAATACAAGGATGTGTTCGCTTGGAGACATGAAGATATGCCTGGAATCAACGCAAAAATAATCTCTCACGCTTTGACCGTTGACCCCGAGCACAAACCAGAAGAGGCGTCGATTCAACCCCGAAAGGTGCCAAGCGATTAAAGAGGAAGTCCATAAGTTATTGGCAGCAAGATCGATCAGGGAATTCTAGTATCCTGAGTGGTTTGCCAATGTGGTACTCGTAAAGAAGAAAAATAGACAGTGAAGAATGTGTGTGGACTTCACAGATTTGAATAAAGCATGCCCTGAAAGATAGTTTCCCTCTGCCCCGAATAGATCAGTTGGTTGATGCGACTGCGGGACATGAGTTGCTGAGCTTCGTGGATGCATACTCAGGTTATAACCAGATCAGGATGTTCGGTCTGGATGAAGAAAAACCTGCTTTTATAACAGATCAAGGGTTTTATTGTTACAAAGTAATACCTTTTGGTCTCAAAAACGCCGGGGCAACTCACCAAAGACTGGTAAACAAGATGTTCACCCGACAGATCGGCTAGAAACATGGAAGTCTATATAGATGACATGTTAACAAAAAGCATCACAGTAGCTAGGCATACAACCAACCTGGAGGAAACATTTGGAGTCCTAAGAAGGTATGGGATGAAGCTCAACCGGAACAAATGTATTTTTGGGGTACCGTCGGAAAAGTTCCTCGGATTCCAAATGCACCAGAGGGGGATCGAAGCGAATCCAGAGAAAATAAGAGCCCTGGAAAAGATGAGGTCTCCGGTCACCCTGAAAGACATCCAAAGGTTGACGGGTTGCCTAGCCTCACTAAACCGATTCATCAACAAGTCAACCGATAGATGCTTACCTTTCTTCAAAGCAATAAGGAAAGGTAAGGGAGTAGAATGGAATGAGGAATGTGAACAAGCATTCTAGAAGATCAAAGAGTACATGGGCAAGGTTCCTATCCTATCGAAGCCTTTGGAGGGAGAAACACTGTATTTATACCTGTCAGTCACAGCTGTGGTCCACATGGTCGATACTAGTCAGGCTGGACGAAAGAGTACAGAAACTAGTGCATTACATCAGTAAGGCTTTGCTGTCAGTAGGAAACAAGATACTCGGCAGCCGAACAGATTGCATTAGCACTAGTGACAGCCGCAAGAAAGCTAAGACCCTACTTCCAGGCTCATAATGAGGTTTATACAGATTATCCTTTAAAGCATATTCTATCCAAGCCAAAAGTGTCAGGAAGATTGACAAAGTGGACGATTGAGCTGAGTGAGTTCGATATTACTTACCAGCCAAGGGCCGCAACAAAAGGGTCAGGTAGTAGCAGATCTGATTGTCGAGTTCATTGAGCCAAATAGGGAGGTGATCAGGATACTAGAAGAAAGGGAAAGGAAAATCTTTAGTAGGAAGCTGCACGTTGATGGGTCGTCAAATGCACATGGCAGCGGGGCAGACATAGTAATATCAACCCAAGAAGGTGATCAGGTGGAATGTGCCTTACGATTTGACTTTAAGGCTACCAACAACATGGCAGAGTATGATGCGTTGTTGGCCGGACTCAGTGTATGCACAATGCTGAGAGCAAACGAAGTTGAGATATTCAATGACTCGCAGGTTGTGGTTAACCAGGTCCTAGATGAGTACTATGCAAAAGATCTTAATATGATGGCTTACCTAGCGATAACTAAGGTACTTCTCGAGAGATTCGGGAATTATAGAATCACTCAGATCCCAAGAGAGAAGAATGAGAAAGCTGACGCATTGTCGAGATTGGCATTAGCAACCACTTGTATCGGGTCCAAAATGATTCCAGTAGTTCATCTCAAAAAGCCCAGTATTAGAGAAGAATAAAAGTTAACAGTGGAAACAGTGGAAGAAGGGCATGTCACTTGGATTACCCTGATCAGACAATACCTAGAAGACGGCGCGCTCCCTGGAGATGCAGCAGAACCAAAATGAATCAGATACATGGTAGCCCAGTATTCTATAATAGGTGGTGAGCTTATAGAAGGGGGTTTTCGAAGGCCTTACAGAGATGCGTCAGTCAAGATGAGGGAGATAAGATTCTGGCTAGTATATATAGAGGTGTATGTGGAAACCATACTGGGGGAAAAAGTTTGGCTCACAAAACCCTCAGGCAAGGCTTCTACCTGCCAACCCTATTTCAGGATGCCAAATCAGTGGCTGAGAAATGTGATACTTGTCAAAGAATCGCAAATGACATTAAGCAGCCACCCGAGAACTTGTAGAATCTGACCTCACCCTAGCCATTTGCAATGTGGGGACTAGATCTGATCGGCCTAATGCCAACAACAACTAAAGGAGGTGCAAAACATGCTATCGTGACGGTTGACTATTTCATAAAATAGGCAGAAGCTGGAAGCATTGGTACATATAATTAAAGCTAACACCACCATCTTCGTAAAGAAGAACATCATTTCTCGGTTCTGGATCCCAGATACAATTGTCACCGACAATGGGACTCAATTTGATAGTGATAACTTCAAGGAAATATATCAAAGGTGCCACATCAAAAATTATTATGCTACGCTAGCTCATCTTCAGACCAATGGTCAAACCGAAGCTTGTCAACAAGATCATCAAGCACACCTTGAAGGCCAAGCTCGATGGCAAGAAAGGAAATTGGGCGGACAAGTTGCATGAGGTACTTTGGGCATATCGAACAACTCAAAGAACATCGACATGAGTCTAGACTCTTTATTCCCTGGCATTCAGGATTGAAGCCGTCACCCTAGTGGCGATAGCCCACACATCTCTCAGAGTCCAGTTATATCAGCCTGATATCAATATAAGGACCATAGAACAGAACCTAGATGAGTTAGAAGAAAAGATAAACATTGCGAGGGTAAGAAATGCAGCCTAACAAAAAAGGGTTGCGAGTTACTACAACTCACACGTCCGGGAAAGAATGTTCCAACTCATAGATTTGGTTCTCAGAAAGGTATCCCCAAACACAAGGGATAGGGCGGCTGGATCCTTAGCAGATAAGTTGGAAGGGCCTTATCAGGTGGTTGGATTAGCTAGGCATGGAGCATATCGCCTTGTCCGACCAGAAGGGGGAGAGTTACCCATGCCATGTAATGCTCAATACTTGAAGATATTTCACCCTTAAGGTGTTCTCTTTTTCTGTTTACTTTTAGAATTTTTAGATATTCTATTAAGTTTAGAATAGTTACAGATTTTACTTATACTTAATCATTTGTTTCTTCTTATAGTTTTGAAAATATTAATAAAAGCCCTTCAAGGGAAGCATAGTTCAAGAAAAAGTGTTATAGTATTGCTTTCGTATACAAAAGCAAGTCTCGTTGAACCTCGAATGGGTTCCCGGGGGGCCCAGTGATAGGGCTGAAAACATATGTAGCAAAGACAATGTACTTTCACCGAAACTAACGGGGTGCATTAGAAGAACTGTTAGAAGGCCTTCAGGTGATTAGATACCTGATGGGATGTGCAGAAAGTTGGATGAAGGTAATAAAATGCTCATACTTAAACACCAGTTAACCAGATACTCGGCTAAGTAAAGATAATGAGATAGAAAACTTTCATTGTAACAAATCTTGAGTAATAGACTACTGGGAGACGTCCTAGTGACTTAGTTGCCAAATAAAAGACAAGAGTCTATAACCTAGATACCACGCATATGGTCCGTCAAATGAACACTACTTGAATGAACATACAACGCAACTACAAGCCAAACCAGACACGGTCAATTGATTGGATAACCGACTAGGATAACCAAAGGCTAGTCAGTAATTAAACTGACCAGACCAAGTTCAGCCAATCTAAAAGTCGATTGAATGGGTCGATAACGAGCAATTAAAAGGATAATTGAACGAATCAAAGATGACTGATAATTAGTCTAGCCAAGTTCGGTCAGATGGCTGGTCGAGTTAATAATCATTCAATTTTGATTAGTTGAAAATATAATCAATCGGATCAGCCACAATCAGTTAACAAGATAACAAGTAAAATCAGAAGTAACAATTAGCGAAGATGGTTGATCAAAAGAAAGAAGACCACACAAGTAAATTAAAGATCTGTATCATTAAAGAATGAGTTAATCATTGTTTCAAGAAAAATTTACAAGATGTGTGGTATAACAAAAATGTATGATTGACGAAGGAGAGATCAGACTGCAGGAGTGCGGGAAGGGCCATCAGGTCTGAAGGTGCTAGGGAGTTTATTTTTCTCTTCATAGCCCTTGGTCAGATCTCTAAAATCTAGCCATCAAATGTCATCTTCAGGATCTTCAGCCATGAAAGAAGAGTAGTTGGTCTCAAGCAAAGGTCCAACATCAGTGCCCTTGGATATTGAACCACCTTCTTCGACCACATGAAATGTCAATAGGGAAGACTTGGAGGGGAGCTCTAGATGTATTTTATGGGGCTCCTTTCCAATAGACTTGCAGTAAGCCATCCACCTCATCATATGGTTCTTTATTGCATTGAGAGACTCGGCCTTATGCTTTTCGATAGTTCGGTCCCATTTACGGCGAGCCTCTGTAGAAGATTTTTCCTTACCCCCGAAGAACATTCGAGCAGTGGCAAGCCCCCATTCCAATTCTCTCAGGATAACTGTCTCGAATGCATGAGACCTCTTGTAGCGATCAACACTCTGAATTTCAAATGATAGCCTGGCCTTTTGAGAGAGCACCTTTATGCTGACCTTTTGTTGTCTTAGATCTTCACCCGGCCTCTCATAACGAAGCTTGGCCTTCCTCATATCCCTGCTGGGCCTCAAGCATAGATTGTTGACAAGCAGCCAGAGTTTCTTTGGCAGCTCGAGCTTCTGCCTCCTGACTAGCAGCAGCATGTTCAGCCAAGGATAGCTTCTGTTCTAGCTCTGCGCACCGCTGTTCAGCTTTGGCCAGATTTGCTTCAAGTTGGGTGCTCCTCACATCAAGTTCCGTCAGGCTGGTTGTGGTATTGTTAGCTCAGGTCTCAGTTGAAGACACGAACTTCCTCAGGACTGCCTCGGTCGCGTCACGCTGCCTCAGCTTCTCTTCAAAAGATGCTTTCAGTTTTAATTCACTAGTTGAAGTATAACTGCTCGGTTCATTATCCTTTCAAGCTCCTTTTTCAGCTGAGAGTTTTCGGTAGCCTGTTTCTTTTGAGCCATCATAGCCTTAGTCATCTTCTCCACAACCTTACAAAATAAATGAAACAAGTTATGACTAATAAAACCTGTAACGAAGGGAATTGACAAGAGAGTGAGAAACACATACATATACATTGTTATTATAAATAACGCGGACTCGCTCTGCATCACTTGCGTTCCGAAAGTCATTCCAGTAGCCTTCGCCAATATAACCCCTTTCAGCGGATATGGACTTCAGCATGTCAAGGGGGTCGACTGTCGCCTCCTCCGAGCCATGGGTGCTGACCGCATCAGGATGTATTGTCACTTTTGGGCCGTGAGGCTGTTGATCAATCTGGACTGAACTTAGCACATGAGTGGTCTCGGGAGTAGCCATCAGGGGTGTGGCAATAGTTTGCTTTTGACAATCAGCTCATGATGGGCCCGCCTTAGCATTGCTTACCAAGGGGGACGATGACCACGTTTAGCAAAGGCCTAGAAGGACGACTCAGCCGAAAAGAAACTTTATCTAGATGATCCACCCCATGATCAGATAGGTTATCTGTAAGAGCGGGTGGATAGGCTGATACCTCATTAAGTCCAACTTGACCCTCATCAGAATCTGAGTCAGTAAAGACTATCTGACGCTTGACAGAAAATTACATCGGGGCCTTGCCAGCGCGATGAATGGGAGAGCCAGCAGGAACTTGGCCAGCTGGTTGGCCAGTTTGAAAAGAAGCTGGCTTAGCCAGATTCAGATGATGAACTTGTTAAAGGGTGGCTTGTCTGACAACCCCAGCAGCAGCCTGATCATCTGTTCTGGTTTGGTCAAATGGCAGAGCAGCAGAAGGAGCCGAAGCACAATCATTTCCCTTCTTCGATCAGTGCTCCCTGTAGATCAAATCAGTCAATGTATCCCGATCCTCATCAACTTCTTCAGGAACGACCTTTTTGATTCCAGTCTGATGAGCTCCTAGGTTCTTTGTCTTCTTCTTTCCACAAGCATCATCAGGAGCAGTAGAGCCCGCAACGGTCTTGGTCACTTTACTGACCGAAAATCTCCCGGAGGATTTGGTCACGTGACGACCAGCTGTTTCTTTGGCATATCTTCTCTTTGAGCCTCTAGGAGATTTTTTCTGCTCGTTGTCTCGATCAGAGGGCATGCTCTCTGTTTCCCGATCAGGAGAGCTGGTAGACATGTTGGGATCAGGCTTATAAACATGCTCAACCATAACTTGTTTAGGGGGGGGGGGGGTACGATCCCCTAGGCTATTTGAGTTGCAGCCTCGGCTCTTCTAACCTTGTCAAAATTTTTGATCCTCTCGGCTTATTTGCCTGCCACGATATCCATCTTGTATACTGAACAAATAAAGGAATATTAGAACGGATAAAACTTGATTCAGAGAAATCAAGATTTAGAGAAAGTAACACTTACGACGTTTGCGTCGGTTTGAGATAGGGGGAACAACACTAGATCCTGAAGGGCCTTCTCGGCGAATAGCGCACGCCGGTCCCTGGCCTCCCATGTTGTTTGAGCAGCCTTCACAACATTCTTGGCTTGATCCTCTGTAAACATTGTAGGAGTTTTGTTCCACAGTTCATGACTGTAGAAGTGCCTAGGGATGGTGTTTCTAGCTAGCTCCTGACGAGGATAGGTGACCACGGTCTCACCCCATTCACCCTGAACGAAGAACCAGCTATTCTTCCAATATTTGTTGGAGGTAGGGAAGCCCCAGATGAAGCCTTTGTGATCCCTGCTGGATGGGGGTGTAGGTCGTTGGTCGTACCTCTCAGGAATCCAATGGTTGATCGAACTGGACTAAAGATGGAAAGTACCCCCATTATCTAACCGACCCAGAGTATAGAAGTTAAAAATTTCCAATTGGGTCTGGGGTGTACTTGGCACCAATTTGCTTCCACAAGTATCATAGGCTTATAAGGACATGGTAAGAATTTAGTGAGAGCTGAGTAGGAGCGATCCCAGCTTCAGCAAGGAAACATGCTATGAATGGTTGAAGGGGCAACATGACCCCAGATGTGAGCATCGCCTCGTAAACGGCCACACCACCCCGAGGAGGGTTCCAAATAGCGTGATTCCCTCTCATAAGGATTTGGGCCGATCAGGGGAGGTCGAATCTTTCACTATACTTTATGATCTCCTGTTCATCGACCATATTCACTTCGATATCAAAGGCGCTCAGTTGTTCCGCTGAAAATCTCAACAAGTGGGCTAGACGCCTCTTAGGGACTTCTTCCATCTTCAACAGTTGGGATGGAATTTTAAGGTTGATTGTAGAAGAATCTTTAGAGTTTGATCTGTTTCCCCGACCAGATCCTGCTACTGTCGACATATCTAGGTATGTATTGGGAGAAGAAACAGAAGGGTTAGCAATATTTGAATCAAAAGTTGAAGGTTGAAACTCAGGGAGAGCCACTGAGTAATCAACGCTAAGGGCTAGGGGATGAACGTGACGAGAAAAATCTTGAAAATATCCTCCTAAAATGGATTCGACCCCTAGCAATATTTTCCTTATCGCCTATTTCAATATAATGTATCAACAACTCAACGTAACAATGGCGGGAAGCAAAATCCATACCTGATGATTGAAATATGCGAGATGAGAATTCCGATGATGATGAAGATCTGGTAAAGACGAAGAACTTCAACAGAGCGGTGGAGCAAAAAAGAATTTCAGAAGTTGAAGAGTTGTGTAGCTTGAAAGAAAAGATTACGTGAGAGGGAAAATGAAGGGATTTGAAAATATATATAGGCGAAGATGACGTCATGCGAGAGTGGTGGTTGATGTGCGCATCCCGAAGATCACGCGCCGTTTGGAATTTGAACCGCAGCCATCAGTTGCGTCATTCGCGTCAAATCAACAAGGCAAATCAAACGTTTCTGGTTGAGATTAAAGGCCAACTATTCAGCATTAATAAGCATTTATGAGCTACACGACAAAAGGCTCCTGAGTTAAACATATCTCACCAAGCGAGCTATCTTCACTAAGTGAGATGCTCGGTTTGAATGTTTAAGGGGGTATTGTTATTGGTACAGTTTGAAAAAATGACACGTCAGCATAGACGACGTGTAACACGGGAACAACAAATGACGTGTAGACAAATGTACACTAAATTGAGCCAACTTAAGATGATTAGAAAATATCCCCACAGTGCTGATCAAAGTTACTAAGATGGTCGGGTTGGAAAAACCTGACCAAGGTAATTAGATTGATCAGGCTAACAAGATTTGATCGGGAAACCCCAAGATGGTTAGATAGACTCAAATGGTCGGGTCTAGTTATCCGATCGGGTTCAGATCCTTGGTCGGGGGTGAAAAGACCTGGTTGGGTTTGGAAGGTGATTAGCTAAGCGACACGTGGATAATTTCCAGATACACTCAAATGCTTGACATGCTGATGACGTCAAATCACGACTCAAACACGTAAAGAAGAATCTTCCTCAAACAAGGTCTTATGAAGCATATTCTGATAAGGAAACATATTTCCTCAAAGTTATCAGAGTCTAGAATAAAAGACTTGATATGATTAAAACACAAACGATGCAAGACTGGATAAAAGAGCAGTACGACACTACGACTCCTATAAGTCAGAGTTGCTTGTATTTCATTAAAGAACTGCCACCTTTCTTTTGCTTGTATTCCAAGAATTAGTGTTCTATGAATGTATAAATAGACCTTAAAAACACCCAACAAGGGTTGATGAATCATCAGACATTATTAGAGAGTAAGTTAGCAAGAGATTGTAATATTATTCTTATAGTGGATTATTATCTCGTCGTCATCGGCAACTGTGTTTTTTTCCCTTTAGGGTTTTCCACATAAAATCTCGTTTGTTTATTTCTTGTTTAGCTTCTTTCAATTTCATACATAATCGTGAATTACAATTAACTTGTGTGACGCGTGATCAATCTTATTAATCCAAAAATCACCGTCAACAATTGCAAAACGAGTGAGCAAAAAGCAGGGAATCAAAGATGAAACTCACAGAGTTGGAGATTCTAGCTTCTTCAAATTAGAACTATCTGCTGAGAGTGTCATAAAAACAAATAAAGCTTATGCAACCACTTAATATTTTAGTGCAAAATAAAGGCACCAAGAAAGCTGTCAAAATTGAACATCTCATCGGTTGACAGTTGACACACAAGAATCCATAATGGATGACGGTTTCTTCAACTTTTAAGCCTTAAATGGCAGAAAAGCACTATTTTCTACTTGAGGCTTGAGCCTTAAATGGCAGAAAATTTGATTTCTTGTTTGGAATCAAAGATGAGACATTTTAGGTGGTGTTTGGAACCATTTTTGATTTTTTTTTGTTTTTAAAAACAAAAAAACAATCGTAAAGTTGTTTGTTTACCTATTTTCGAAAAATGAAAAACAGTAAAGATTTTAAATATATAATGAAAAAGTTGAAAACAATAATTTTCTGTTTTATAACTATTTTACTAATTTTAAAATTAATAACAAACATATTTACATTGTTTTTCATTTTTGAAAACTACTTTAAATTTTAATAAACACTACCAAACATATTATATTTCTAAAAACATAGTTTTTAAAACATGATTTTCATTTTTAAAAATCATTTTCAAAAACACTATTTTAAAAACGATATCAAACGTGCCCTTAATTTTTGAAAAACGAAAAAGGGTACCTGAATTTGTAGCGAGCTACAACGAGTCAACGACGACCTAGGAATAAGCAAGTCGTAACCGGTGGTTAAGATTTCTAGCTAACTTTGAAAAGAAACACAATTTTCACTAAATTGAACAAAATAAAGACCGATTTCACTGATAAATGTCTAAAATAGATTCGAACAATGTAATCACATCACAATAGTTAGCCACATTAAAACTACTAACTCAAATACACCGTAAAATTGAAACTATATATATTCATGTATAAACAAAAATATCACAATAATCAGTAAATATTAATAATTTTAGAGAGAGAAAGCAAGAGAGATACTTACGTGAAATTGTAGAGAGAGAGAGAAAGATATGAGAGAGCCCTAATGTAGTAGCGTCACCCTTTTTATTTATTTCCAGGACAATATTATCTATATAGAAGTTCACGCTAAAGAAACACGTGTTTTGTATGTTGTGATTGATTATTCATGTCACGTGACATGTTTTAATAGGATTTGAACGTATACGTCAGACGCACTGAAATATTTATCCGTTAGCATATGAAAATCATTGATTAAGGGATAGAAATCGGACACATGAACACTAACGATGAGACAATTAGTTATTGGAAATGACAGCTAAGAAGACGCTGACGAATGAGAGAGAATGTAATTACGGATGTTTCAGGTTCGAGTCACCAGACTGTAGAATATATATATATATATTCTAAAACAGAAGAACAAGAATATGTTTTCATAAATCAAAAACAAAGTTAATGTTTGATTCTTAATTCTGTATCATTGTTATTAACAAATAAAAACAAGTGAACATGAACCCAAATGAGATCAAAGAGACCGAATTAATAAGCAAGCTAATCAATTCGTAGAGCGTCTAATCCGAAAGCATATTCATTAATTCTTTAATTGCATGAAATGAAATCTTATATCATAAATATTGTTGTTTGATTCTTTATCTAATAAGTAATAACAACGTAAACTATATATATATATATAAAAAAAAACAAAAAAACAAAAAAAACAAAAACCCCTTAAACTTTTGGGCTAGTAGTTGTCCATAGACGCATGCATGCGTAATCTTCAAGGATTTAGAGGTTGAAAAGTGAAAACATGACGCAACAAATTGCAATTAAAAGAAAACTTGCAAAGTTGACACATATATGGTGATTGGCAGGGAATATATATAAGCTAGTAACTATTTCATCACATAATTACTAAAGCTGGGCATTTTGATTTGGTGCCACAACTTTAAATGAAATAGTAGTCAAAATTAGAAAGAAAAGAAAGACAAAAGGAACAAACTAAAGAGATTATTATGACAATGGTGGTGGTGGTTAATTCCTAGCTTGGAAGGATATGATGCAGATAACAATGGTGGTGGAGTGGTGGAGCATATGATTACTTGGGCATGGGCAAGCCTCAGCCAGTACTTTCTCTCTTCTCTCTCTTTTCTGTGTTAAAGAGTTGTCTTCATTCATGAGCTATTTGAAAATGGAAATGACGTTAGATCCTGTTATCATTTTAGCTGCTGCTGTGTGTGTTTTTGCTCACATACAATGAATGGGATGGGACCTTGTTGATGAGTTGCTTTGACAAAAAGTAATTTCACAATTTATGACAACCACCCATCACCTCCTTTTTGTTTTTATATTATATATTGGTTCGTTTTTATGGACATTAAACACTACATGTATTATTCAATATATCTGATAATATTCTTTTTCTAAAAAATATAAATTTATAAGGGGTTTATTACTAGTTTAACTATTGTTCACGACTATAATCTTATTGATTTAGATGTAAGAGGTTTAACCAATTTGGATACCCATCTCAATTTGCATTGAAGTTTGATCATGGTTGGAATGGACATATTCTTATAACTTGCGTGAAGAAAACATTAATCTCCATTTTCATGAAATTGATTAGTCCGATCAGTGCAAAACTAAGTGAAAGACAAAATGATGTATAATAATTAATAATTCCACTTTATTTGACCCCACGAAATTCTTAAAATAAATTTCATTGTTATAGTTTCTTTGGATAGTAAAAGTACCTTCATCAAGAAAAAGAAAAAGAAGTAAAATGTGCATGTATTTATTTATTTATAAAGAAATCGTTCAATTTTAGGCAAATATTTAAAATAGTTGAATTCAAAAGCACTTTCAATGACAATAAAAATTTTCAAATGTCCTTAATTGGTTGAATTATTTTATTCTTCTTGGACCTCCAAGCATCTAACCCAATCAACAGAATTAAAAGCATAATTCATTCTAAGATGTCAATGTTGCAAAAAAGACACCCAAAAAAGAAAAAAAAACAAAAAAAAGAAAGAAAAAGAAATGAAGAATACATAAAGAAAAAAAATCATAACCACCCAATTGAAAAAAATAAATAAATTTAAAGAGTAAAAAAAAGAATGAAAACCATATTTAATTGTTGAATTACAAAAAGAGAATTTGTTCCACCTACTAATATTCTTCCTTAAACACTTTTTTAGGGTTTCTTTCTACAAGGGTTCTCGCTATGATTTTGATGTTCCACTTTATCACAAATTGTTCAAACACCTTATCATTATTCTTTTTAGTATTTCAACCATATAAGAAAGCATCATCAAGATCAATCGTTGGATATATATATATATATATATATGTTTTATTTATTCGATCTTGAAATTCTAACTTTTATAAATTTGTAATTAGTATCTTATAAAAAGTAAGGTAAAGAGACAAAACAAATAAAATGATAAATATATTAGTCACAAGATTCTTTAAAAACTCTCAATATGGTTTTTAAAAAATTTATAGAAAATTCATGTCCTATATACCGTCACAACGTTATTACCATGACACCCTACCATCCTATCGTATTAAAATAATCAACATTAGATATATCTTGAATATATGTATGTATGTGTACATCACTCGAAAGAAAAGGAATATTTGAATTTATTTTTTGAAATCAAAATTATAATTAGGTTTATATTTATAAAACAATTGAGTTTTATAATTGCAGAAATAGTGATAATTAAAATGCATTAATCAGTACAATCCAATGGACAAGAAAAATAAAAAAATGTTCAATATTCTTCATTAAATTGTTTTTTTCACCACTCTTTACTGCATTTCAATTTATTCCCTTTATTTTTTTGAAAAGTAGAAGTTAACATAGCTATTAATTAGATTATTAAATCCTATATATGTATATAATATATGATGTCATAATACTACTATTAATAATAATATATAAATGACAAGCTGGAATTGGCTTAATGGTTTACCCTTTATACCTACATCACGAGGTTATGTGTTCGAGTCATATCTCCCTCACTAAATCCCAAATTAATGTAATAATTTTCAAATATATATATATATATATATATACAGTAGAATCCATTTAAATTAATATTTTTGGGACCCACAAATTGTTAGCGCACAAACGTCACTACGCGGAAGCGTTGCCGGATAGAACACAAACAAACAATAGCAAAAGAATTAAGATGGAAGAAGAAAAATAATCCAATCACATAACACAAGAGTTTTTACGTGGAAACCCAAATCGGGAAAAACCACGGCCGTCAGGACGACAAGAAATCAATCCACTATGAAGAAAATTGTTACAACTTCACTCTCAGGATTTTTCTCTCTCTAACCCCAATCCCAATTACACCCAATGCTCTCTTTGAGATCTCTTTAATTAATTGCTAATTTGCTCCACACACAATAGCCTAGCTATTATCGTCTATTTATATGAATTACAGGGAGTTTAAATCAACAAGGAAATCCTTCTCCTAAACATACAAGATTTCCTTATTTCACATAAATAATATTTCCTATTTATGACAAGTTATCCTGTAAAGGAGAAATCATTTTCCTATAAGAACTTCTAGAAACAAAACTATTTCCCTTTCCAGTTAATATTTCCTGATTCAACGCATGTTTAAGATTGACTATGATTCAAAGTTGCAGTTGGCCACCCGCTTCCTAAATCGTCTTGAATTACATCGCTCAGAAAACCGCGATCCACGCGCCACCAGGTCACGACCGCTGTCACTACCGTTGTGCCATCCACATCGCAACTCACAACGTAGGCTTCTTAGAACACGACCTCTGTCCTTACCGCTGTTGATTCCCACAGCGCAAGGCACATCGGTTGCCTACTGGAATGGGACCGTTGTCCCTGCCGCTGTGAAAATTCACAGCGCAAGGCACATCGGTTTGAACTGTTTTTAGTTTCTCTAATTCTTCAGATCTTCAAGCCTCCCTCAAACTTGATCTCATACTCCCAAACATGTCCTACGTCTCTAGGAAGTCTCCGCATTGGTGAATTCCATTTGGTAACCAATGGAACTTCGAGCCATATCCAACAATCCTCCCTTATGGTGAGAATTCCCAAAAAACTTGTCCACGGCTACGACTCTCAACACCGAGAATCAACATGCCCACCACGAGGTATAACCACTTAGGAACACTCATCCTAAGATTTCACCGGCACATGTCGAAATTTACCTTGCTGAAAAATTATGGTGCAACTCCTCACGTTAGGTTCCCAGGGAGTTCGTTCAGCCATCGATATCCTTGTCCACCACACACCTTGCATCACCTCCTAACTAATGCCCGTGTGCAATTGTGGACCCGCTATCAGCAATGCATCCTCTTTTCATGGCAACTAGCGGTCATGCCATGAGGATGTTTATGCCCCTTTAGAGGGCATCGATGTAGTAGTCATACTCAAGAGAGGTGATTGCCGGATCCCCCTCTTTGGAGCCTTTAGCAGCACTTGTCTTCTTATTTTTACAATCCTTCCTTATGTGTCCAGACTGTCCACATCCCCAACAAGTGACTTTTCTTTTGGAGTCTCCCTTCTTCCTGTCAACCAGAAGAGCAGAGTTATCAGAAGTTTTACCTTCACTCTTTAGCCTTCGTTCCTCAGAGATTAGTTTGTTCGCTACATCTCCAAAACATATGGTTGAACTCCCATGCATCAAGATTGGCTTCATGTGTGCATAGAACGGTGGAAGGGACCAGATGAGTCTTAATCCTTTGTCTTCTTCATCAATCTTAACTACAATAAACTCTAATTCGGAAACTATCCCATTGAGCACTCCTAGATGATCGGAAACTTTCGTACCTTCAGACATCTGCAGCATGTGAAACTGCTCCTTCAGGTAGAATCGGTTGCAGACGGTCTTTGATTGATATAATTCTTCAAGCCTCTCTCAAAGTTCTTTCGCTGAATATGTTCCACGAATATTTGCAAGAACATTCTTGGCTAAGTTCTATAGCATCGCACTGGCAGCCCTCTCGTCCAAATCTTCCCAATCATCATCGCTCATCGCAGGTTTTTCAGAACTAGTACCAGCCGTTTCTTTACTAAGATCTCCAGAGCCTTCAGGGTTCGCAGGGCTTGGCTTGCCCTTCAACGCCTTGTGTAAACCGTATTGGATTAACAAATCTTTGACTTGAACTTGCCACAAGCCAAGGTTAATTTTTCCATCGAACTTCTCAACCTCGAATCTCATCAATTTTGCCATATCTAGTTTGTTAAGAAACACTATCAAGCAACCAGAGCTCTGATACCAATTGTTAGTGCACAAACGTCACTACGCGGATGCGTTGCCGGATAGAACACAAACAAACAATAGCAAAATAATTAAGATGGAAGAAGAAAAATAACCCAATCACACAACACAAGAGTTTTTATGTGGAAACCCAAATCGGGAAAAAACCACGGCCTTCTGGACGACAAGAAATCAATCCACTATGAAGAAAATTATTACAACTTCACTCTCAGGATTTTTCTCTCTCTAACCCCAAACCCAATTACACCCAATGCTCTCTTTGAAATCTCTTTAATTAATTGCTAATTTGCTCCACACACAATAGCCTAGCTATTATCGTCTATTTATATGAATTACAGGGAGTTTAAATCAACAAGGAAATCCTTCTCCTAAACATACAAGATTTCCTTGTTTCACATAAATAATATTTCCTATTTATGACAAGTTATCTTGTAAAGGAGAAATCATTTTCCTATAAGAACTTCTAGAAACAAAACTATTTCCCTTTCCAGTTAATATTTCCTGATTCAACGCATGTTTAAGATTGACTACGATTCAAAGTTGCAGTTGGCCACCCGCTTCCTAAATCGTCTTAAATTACATCGCTCAGAAAACCGCGATCCACGCGCCACCAGGTCACGACCGCTGTCACTACCGCTGTGCCATCCACAGCGCAACTCACAGCGTAGGCTTCTTAGAACACGACTGATGTCCTTACCACTGTCGATTCCCACAGCGCAAGGCACAGCGGTTGCCTACTGGAATGGGACCGATGTCCCTGCCGCTGTGGAAATTCACAGCTCAAGGCACAACGGTTTGAACTGTTTTCAGTTTCTCCGATTCTTCAGATCTTCAAGCCTCCCTCAAACTTGATCTCATACTCCCAAACGTGTCCTACGTCTCCAGGAAGTCTCTGCATTGGTGAATTCCGTTTGGTAACCAATGGAACTTCGAGCCATATCCAACACAAATGAGTATTAATTTAGAGCAATTATTAATTTAAAATGTTTTATCTTAAAAAACGTGTAGAAGTTGGTTTTCTTGTTTATAGAATGTTCATTTTCGGAATTCAATTGTTTAGTCGGTTTTCTTCTTTAGGGAAAGTTCTTTTTTTTTTCAAGATTTCTTGCTTAGGAAATTTCTTTTTACGGAAATTTCTTGTTCAAATGCTAAATTTAGTTGAAAGATTTTTGCTACAACAAGTAGGTGATCATAATAACTTCTTGAGGACAATTCAAAAAATGAAGGATAAAGTCAAAAATATCAAACATGGTGGTCGTGTGTAAACTAGCATTTTAAAGTACTTATTTAGTTCTTGAATATTATATAATATATTTTGTACTTTCATGAAATTATTAATTTATACGACATTCAGAACCGGAATTTTACACTTGGTTTCAAAAAGAAATTATTAATTATTACGATATATTGATTTATTAATTTTTTACACTGGCCCGACTCCCGAGTCGGGACTGATATTTTTTATTAATATAAAGAGGTTATTAATTTATAAGAGATTAATTTACGGGGGTTCTTATATATATATATTAGATTTTTTTTATCTATTCTTTTTCACCTTAAGTTAGCTAATATTTAAAAAAAATTACTTTCAGTCTTTTTGATTCAGCATTTGTTTGGCCAGCATTTAGACTATGCAACTTTTGAAGTATTCTCAAAACTTCAAAGGGAAAGAAAACCAAAAAAAGAAAAGAAGAACCTTTCTTTTTTTTGACAGAAGAAAAGAAGAAGCTTTGATAATTAATAATGATATATTATTTAATTAAGTACTTTAATTAATCAACCATCATATCATATGTACGAAGAATCATATTATATATTTATATGTATTATGGCAGATGGACATGTACTTAATTAAAAAATTATTAGTGGGTATTAATTATGTATTTTATAAAGTATACAAAATTATTTGTTAATTATCAGATTCCTATGACTCACTTCTTGATACCTTTTACTGATTATATAATTATCATAATATTTTACAAGTGAGATAATTTTTAATTTAACATCTAATCATATAGATGAACACAGAACCAACTCAATTAATGAAATATTATTTCAAGTAAATTTGTAAAAGTTCACCAACCATTTGAAAGCATCAAATTCGTAAAATTCGTAAAAGTACAAGATCGAAATTTGGTGCCACACTATGTTGCATATTTGTATGTTTGCTTTCTTAATTTGGTTTTCTCTTGTTATATGCTAGACATAGCACCGGTTTGAACCGGAACCGTCGAAGGAAAACATGAATCGGACCATAACCGATATCGGGACGGTTCCGGTTCCGGTTCCGGTTCTCTTTGTGGAGGAACCGTCCGGTACCGGTCCGGTTCGAACATTATTTTTTTAAATTTTTAAAAATCGATTGAACCAATAAAATGTATTTATTTTATTTTATTTTACGAGTGACCTAATAAAATACATTTACAAATTACAATTTTACATGGCTAATAAAAAAAAGGAACCGGAACCACCGAACCTGAACCGAAACCGTCGAACTGGAACCGAAACCGGCATCATATCTATTATATGCACAAAATTCTTGAACATGGTCCGATTCACCTACCATGATTTATATGCACAATAATCAAACAAAAATTTATTATTACGCCCTTGATTCACCCGCCATGATTTATTCATCTCTCTATGTTACGTAATATACAATCTCAAAATAATATTAAAACATACGAAATGAAGAAAACAATAAATAGATATCCGATTTTATTATCGTGACCCTACATTTACAGAGTGCACAGGCACTCAACTTCTAGAACTCTAGAAATATAATATTATCTATAATAAAACTCTAGAGTCAACACCTAACACGTCATTATAGTACAATAATATTGATTTAGACTTCACAAAACTTTATACACATAAGAAATTGAATTAAAGATGAAAGAATGTGCTATCTATATAGTGAATTCTCTCTTCTCCATAATGAAGAAGAGTCAATGCAATGAGTGTACAAAAGAAACTGAGTGGAGAAAAACAGCAAACGCATGATTCATGTCTCTTGTAAAAAAAGCCTCTCTTTTTTTTTCACAAAAGTTTCAAACACAAAGTGATCTTCATTCTTCATCCAATATTGTCCCTACTAGGCTACTACACCCCCACCCACCACCACCTCCAAATCCATCCCCATCTCACAGTTCCAACCACTTCTCTCATCCCTCTCTTTGGGATTCTGAAAGTCAACTTCTTGTCTACTTCTCTACTATAAATACTAGTAAAATAACTTCACTTCTCTTCCAAGCTCAAACATAGAGACAAAAGAGTTCCAAAACTCAAGTCTTCTCTTTTAACCGCATTAGTGTTTTTGGAGTGATTATCGATGGAGAATAGTAATAATAATAATAATAATGAGGATGTTTTATCAGCTCCTTCAACACCAGCAACACCAGGCACTCCTGGTGCACCTCTCTTTGGTGGGTTTAAAGGAGATCATCAACATAGAAGTGCTTTTGGAAGGAAATCACTTCTCAAAAGCTGCAAGTGCTTTAGTGTTGGAGAATGGGCCATGGAGGAAGGAAGACTTCCTCCTGTCTCTTGCTCATTGCCTCCTCCTCCTGTCTCTCTTGTTAGAAAGGTATATTTGGATAGTTCTATACTTCTATAGTCATAGTACTAAGATTTAAGAGAATTTTAGTAGAAATTAAGTTTTAATAAATTTTTTACGATTCAAAAGTGGTGGATCCACCTCTAATGAATTTTAATGCATTTTCATTGTTTTGATGTGCCAAAAGTTCAGGTGGGAGCAGAATTTATAGGCACTTTGATACTGATCTTTGCTGGGACAGCAACAGCCATTGTAAACCAGAAAACACAAGGATCAGAAACCCTCATTGGCCTTGCTGCCTCCACGGGACTGGCGGTCATGATCGTTATATTGTCGACCGGACACATCTCCGGAGCCCATCTTAACCCATCTATCACCATTGCCTTTGCTTCCTTGAAACACTTTCCATGGAAACATGTAAGCAAAAATTTGCACACTTGTTTGTTTATCGAAGATTCATGTCATGTCATGTATGTATTTATTAATTATTTATTATGTGCAGGTACCGGTGTACATAGGGGCACAAATAATGGCATCAATATGTGCAGCATTTGCATTAAAGGTAGTGTTTCATCCAATCATGGGAGCAGGTGTGACAGTGCCCTCAGAAGGTTATGGATATGGTCAAGCTTTTGCTTTGGAATTCATTATCAGTTTCAATCTCATGTTTGTTGTCACTGCTGTTGCCACCGACACCAGAGCTGTAAGTCCATCTTTGTCTTTTCACATTATACTATTTCAATTTTATTATGTATAATCACTCTTAATGGTCCAAATGTTCTATACCAGATTCGAGTCATTAGAACTTTGTATGAAGTCTCTTTCCTATGAATTGTTTATATGCAAATTAAAAATTGAACCCTAAGAGGTAAGGGTCAACATACAAGGTTGGCCAATGGCCACCTTGCAAGTTCCTTTTCCAATGAATAAATTATAGAATTTCTTTAAACCAACTTGTCAAAAACTCTTGAATCAAGGTCTCATCCAAAACTTGGAACCTATCCAGTATCCACAGCAATAAATTGTGATAACAAACTTTCTTAAATTTCTCAAAAGATTCACCAAACTTTCAGACCATATTCATTGCTCTCTATGTCTTCCTAGCACAGTAAATTGTTACCAAACAGTTGGTATATATTGAATAGTATTGATGAGAACATTATTGATCATTACATGTATATATATATATATATATACACACACACACAAATAAAACATAGAAATGAAATGAAGATGAGGGGGGATGTACAGAATCTTGTGAAGTGAAGAGAGGGATGTGTGTTTTGAACTGGTTTTCTTGTGTTTGTGTCTGATAACATGGTTGCAGGTGGGAGAGTTGGCGGGAATCGCGGTGGGAGCAACTGTCATGCTCAACATACTCATAGCCGGGTATGTCCAAATTCACTCTTTACTAATTTAGATTTGTATATATTACTTGAGGAGATATATAATATTAACCATCAAACATGACAGAATCCATCAAACATAGCACGATAAGGTGTATTTAAAATTGCTTTTGATAAACAAGTACTTAGACTACTGTCTAAGTGTCTATATATAAAAACTTGAACAACGTTTTCTGAAAACCTCAAGCTTCTTATCTAAAACACTTTCTGAGATGTGTCCAATAAGTTATTGTCTAAAACCATTCCAAGTATTTTCCAAAAAATGCTTCTTTTTTTCAACCGAATATATATAACATGGACACAAAAGCTCTTTTTCACAATATAAAAAGCGCTTTTCATCACACATTATCATGACAGATTCTCAGCATAATTGGTGAAGAGGGTAGATGGTCCTCATTTCAATCTTAAATGAATAAAAATGACTAGGAAATCAATGATAAAAACCATCTTACAAAGTGAGTGTTAGACAGAACTAATGAATGATTGCAAGGATAAACAATTACATTTAACTGATATCACAAATGTAACTGGACATTACAATTTTGATGTAAATTAAACAAGACTCGGTGGTTCAAAAAATAGAGGGTACTGCATGAATATATAGCTGAATTTCGTTACGATGATCTCTTGATACCTCTTTTTCTTGCCATGCTACAGACCATCAACCGGTGCTTCAATGAATCCAGTCAGAACCCTGGGACCAGCCATTGCAGCTAACAATTTCAAGGCAATTTGGGTTTACTTAACTGCCCCAATTCTTGGAGCGCTATGCGGTGCTGGAACTTATTCTGCTGTCAAGCTGCCAGAGGAAGACAGTGCTACTACTCATGAGAAGCACTCTACAGCAGGCAGCTTCAGAAGGTGACTAATCGACACCTTCCCAAGTCCTACACAAATAATCCAAGAACTCTATTAGAAGAATATGCAAATGATCGAAAAGTCAATAATGCAAGAGCTCAAAGATTTCTTGAGGTACATACACATATTAGAGATGAAAAAAAAAAAAAAGAACAAGTGGGATGCCTGTATTGTTTGTAATATTACAATTAAGACTTCAGGAATAGGTTGTGAGGATTGATGGTTGGCTTTTATCACAAAGTATATATTGGAGTTGGGTGACAAATTAAGGTTATCTTCTAAAAAAAAATTTAGGTGTTTTAAGCATTCTTCTTTAGGCTTTGTTTGCTTATTTTTGCTTTTCTCATTGGTCAAGTGCATGAAGGGATTGAGATCTAGTTTCCTATGTCATTTTCCTCCGTATCTAACTTTGATATCAAATGTACAAGTAAAAATAGTGTGAAGATATTTCTTGCTACAAATGCCTTCTTAAATCTACATCACAAAGACTGTCCTTTTCCATTTCATCCCTTCATAACACCCAAATAAGGTGATTTTAGGCAGAAACAAGGTAATTTTTGCTGAGATAAATAGAGATCATAAATGGAAGTTTTGAAAGCAAAAAACATAAGGGAAACCTAATAAAATATAACATACCATTGTAAGCTTAAAATGAAACGCAGCTTAGATTTTTGGCTTCATGATAGCTGATTTTGGCCTCTTTGCTCACTGTTTCATTCGGATGAGATAGAGTTCCGGAAAACAATGCACCTCATGAAAATCTGTCACTTCACCTAGCAAATTTACATCCATAAACAAGTCAAATAAAAACACTCAAGTCAGTAAAACCATGCAACTTGGATGGTTCTATGATCCACCATAATCAATTTAAGATTCTTAAGCTGCAAAATGGGTGAGACTTGATCAAACATAGCTTAACGATCAAAGCACATCACCCTAAAACATCAATTTTCAGATAAACCTTTATATTAATTCTTATATGTTAGCAGGACCGCCGTAATCAAAAATCAATGAAAACGTTGAAGCATCTTCGGAAGCACTAAAACAATGCTTATCAAAGTAAAACAACAATCAATGAAAACATGAGTTCATTAATATCAGCTGAATTTGATGATTTGAACTGCTAAAATTTTAGCTGAAAATGGCAGATTGGCATAAACCCGACCAAACATGACTTCCCGATCAACCCAGTGAGCTTCAAACATCTAATTTTTACATAAACCTTTGTATTGTATGTTGGTGAAGTGAATTCACTACGAAACAGTAATCAAGACAAATTCTAAGAATTATCATCCAATTAAGGTAAAAAAAAAAACTAAAATTTGATGTTTAAGCACTTTCAAATAAGCATCAAGTTGATTGTCATTCATAAATCATAAGCTCTCTGGTCCATCTCAGCCACAAACCATATGTCTCATCAATTTCAGCAGAATTTGACAATTGAAGCTGCTAAATTTTGTCCAACCCCATGACCATATAAACATCATCATTTCAGATAAACCTTCAAATCCCAGGTGGGGTGTTCACTAAACTATAATAAAAATTCAAACTTTACAAATCTTTAAAACAAAAACCAATACAAAAAAAAAAAAAGAAATTCAACTTTACAGACATTTCAAATAAAAACAAAAACAAAAGATAGGAGACTACCTGGTCCGTGAACTCTAACTTAGTCCACTGAAATCTCCAAGGAGTCGCCGGCGGAGGGGAAGTACCGAGGTGGTCTGCGGCCTCCTCGGCGGCGCCGGCGAGGAGGGACATGAAGGATCCGACACTGATGGAGTGGGATCTGAGAGAAGGGTAGGGAGAAAGAGATGCTAAAGTGGAGAAGAGAAGAGTGAACAGAGCTAAACACAGAAGCTTTTTTATTTTTTTAGGTCATTAAATGACGTGTGTGGACATGTCATAACCTTTTCAGGTACGTGTGTTGATGTGTCCACATAGGGTGCGTTTGGCACCTGGATAAGACAGAACGGGACTGGACGGAACTGGACAGCTGTTCCATATTGTGTTTGGAATACCTGAAACATAACTGTTAATTTTACTGTTAGTGTTTGGTATGACTGGAACATGACGAGACAAGAGGTTCAGATGACCAAACTGCCCCTCTTGTCCTTTCAAATGTTTATAACAATTTTATTGAGTTTGAAAAAAAAATCTCCTAGATTGGAATCAAATTCTGGATTTTTTTTCATTGAATTTTAAAAATATCAAATATTATTGAATTAATCGTCAACAAATTCTGGAAATTTTTTCATTGAATTCGAAACATATCAAATATTGTTGAATTAATCGTCAACAAAATCTGGAAAATTGAACATGACCAAATCAAAACATCATCATCGTCAACAAATCAGAAGAAAAAAAATCTGGAAACTTGTTAAAAACTAAAGTTTCTTCAACCAAAATACCAAATCAAAATCATCATCATCAACTAACAACAACAAATCATCATCATCGTCAACCCCACCATCTTCAAAAAATACCCCACCATCGTCAACAACAAACCACCGTTCCCAACCAAACCCAGTATCATCCACCACCATAACCACCATCAGATTAAACAAACCCAACCATCAGCACCGAACCCAGCTTTTATCAAACCCATAACCATCCATCACCACATCCACCACCAGATTCAATCATTGATTTCGTGGATGGGTTTTGGGTATTGTCTCGATGGTAAGGGTTCTTCGGAGGGAAGATGGCGGCCATGGTTCGGCGGTGTACACGTGCACCAGCAAACCAAGTCGGTGATGAGTTGTGGCGGTTGGGAGAGAAGAACAGTGATCAGGATTGGAGAGAACAAGAAAAGAGAGAAGAGGGAAGAGAGAGGAGAGAGGAAAGAAAAAAGAGTTTTAATTTATATAGTTGTAATTTTTGGAAGATTTAAGGGTAAAAATGTTTTTTCCAGACTTGTCCCACCTTGTCCCGTCCCGTCCCGTCCCAAGCTTATGGCACGCCAAACGTGGGACAACAAAAAGTTGTCCCGTCCCGCGTACCAAACACACCCTGTCCATATCAACACTTAATTGATGACTTGTTATCATGTTTTTAGGAGAGAGTAAGGACATGTCCGGTAGTAGTGTAAAAACGGATAGGCCCAGCACGTTTTGGAACGGTCTGCCAGACCCATTTTCCAAAACGTGCCAGGCCCGACAAGTTTTGGAAAATGTGGCCCGGCATGGCCCGTAGGCAAGGCACAGGCCTGCCAAACGGGCCGGACAGGTGTAAATTTTTTTTTTTAATTTAAAAAAATTTAATTATGTTAATGTAATTGTGTCAAGTTATATAATATTGTTTTAACAATGTAATGATCTAATTTTGATTGCAATTTGTTTATCTTAATTATTATTTTAGTGTAATAAAAAATTGTTGGTAATAGATAGATTTATTATGTTTGTTAATAAAATAATTCAAAGAATGAATATAGATAAAAATATTAAAGAAAATAAAAAATAGATGAAGACATAATGTTATGAAAATATGAAATGAAGAATTATTTAATTATTTTTGACTTTTAGAATTAAGTATTACATATTTACATGCTTGCCTCATTAAAAACCTTACTAAGAAAAACCAAGTGGGATAAAAACTTGGTAAGGGAAAAAGAGTGCAATCGTATTACAAGTAAATGTACATGTATAACCTAGTTCTGGACCTAGTTACTACCGAAACTCTCATCAACAAATAAATTGGAGAAATTTTGAATAAATTATTCGTCTGCCGTTTCCTTTTGCAACCTCTTTCGAGATTGCTCTCAATCCTGAACGCATGTTAATACCTCCACTATCTCTAGATTCAAACAACTTCTTCTTGGTTCAATAATTTGTCCGCTCGTGCTGAATGCTTGTTTTGAAGACACAATGGACACGGAGATAACCAGTACGTCACGTGCTAGGTGTGGCATGATCGGATACCTGTAGCTATAAGTCTTCCACCATAACAACAAATCAAATTTCTCTGTGTCTTCGTATGCATCGAAGTGTGTTTCAAGGTACCTATTCAATTCGGCTCCAGAAGATGTAGCAAATCGTTGCGTTGAAGAAGAACTTGATGATTTGTCTTTTTTTAGCCATTTCAGAATGCTCCAACTTTTATGCATCGGTTGCGTGTCTGGTTCTGCTGATGGTTGCATGTCAACGCCGCCAAATATGGGCTCATAAATACTAAAAACTTTGAATAACTTGTTTCGAATGTCAATAATCTGTTCTAAATAATCTATTGTCAAATTAGTTCCAATAAACTCAAACAAAAAGTCTAAACCAGATAATTTAACCCTAGAATCTACTATAAGACCTAAGACATAAAGAAAAAGAATCGTAGACCAATATTTTTTCAACTTTGTCTCCATGCCGAAAATTGCAGTTCCTAAGATGGTATCTGTCTTATAAGTGTTTAACACTTCAGACATTTCCATTATCTGATGGATTACCTGGGAAGATGTGGGGCAATAGACCCCGAAAAGAGTTACAGTGACATTATAAAAAATCTTTAAAAATTCAACAAAAACCCTTGCCACATACCAATCGTTTGAGGTGAGTGCTTGTGTTTGTGCTTATGTTTGTGCTTGTGCTTGTGCTTGTGCTTGTGCTTGTGCTTGTGAAGAACCAATTTCAGCCAATTTCATGTTAAAACACTTGTAATAGTTGTATCATAGTCCAAACAATTTTGTAGCATTAAGTAAGTAGAGTCCTACCTTACCGGTGTTGAGGTTTATGCCCTAAAGATGTAATTTGTAAATGGATTTATGAAATAAATAAAAAAGAAAAGTTCAATTCATTCTTGTTGTGTTGTTTATTTTATAACTTATGCATATATTAACATCCTAGATTGCCGGATGTAATCTCGAACTGTGTATATGAGTGTCATATACATATGGATACAGTAAGAGACGTGCAATCTAAAGAGTCCATAGATAGCAAATAAAGCTGGGTACTTTATTTGTGGTTAATCTATAACTGCGGTCCATTCCGTAATGTACGGTGATTCTATCATGAATCATGAATATGAGATATGGGAATGGAGGCACCTTGTATGATGTGATCATATAGGACTGGGCCATGATCTATATGAATTTCTCACCAAGATCCGTTTACTGATGAGATTCATATATATCAACTAATGATGGCTATATGTGGGTGATCTTAATCCTGAGTGTCTTATCGACTCCTTCAGGTTAGATCGTGGTCTTTGATATACCATGGGTGAGGATCAGATGCAATTCCTGATCAATATACTCCGTATGTTGGGATTGCGGTTTGGCTTATGGCTGGGAAGGTATGTACACAATAGTGGAATCCACTCCTTCTTGTGAGAAGTAGATGGTAGTTCCCTTAAGGGTTGATTCGGGGCTTGGACAATGTGAGCGCTCTCCTAATTCCGTGAGGAAATAGGATTTATTGTTCATTAGAGAATCAACGGTACTTAAAGGATATATGTAATAAGATGGGTATAACGGACATTATGACCCAGCTCTAATTATGAACTACTGTGGAGGATCACACCATGTGTAATAGCTATATCAATGGACACCGAGTTGTATCGGTCTGTGTAAAAGCGTCTACAGTTGAAAGAGTGCAGCTTCGGGTTTTTAGTGGAATAACACCGGAGTTAATAATCAAGGAATATTAATTAAAGAGTTTAATTAATGAGTCCGAGGATTGTTTGAGCTCAAAATACTGTGGGTTCATTAGGTCCCCTTGCTAGCCCGATCGATTCAGGTAACAAGGGTCACGGTTAATTAATTGGATTGTCCAATTAATTGTGTTACGAAAGTGACACGTATTTATTCGGGAAATAATTGAATAATGAGATTATTTAATTAATGAATAATGGTGATTAAATAAATTAAATAATAAGATTATTTAATTTTGTTATTAATCACTAAATGGAGGATGTTAGTTGATATTTGATTTTAAATAGAATAAGATAATATGATTATTTTATTTTATTGAATTAAATATTTGAAATTGAATTTAAAATGTTTAAATTCAAAACAAATATTTAATTATCTTTAAAATAAAAGATATGAGATATCAATTTTAAAAGATATTATTTTAAAATCTAAAGATATATCAATTAAAGAGTTTTAGTTATAATAATATATATGATATATATTGATAACAAAAACACAGCATATAAAGGATAAACACAAGTGTTTGTATATAATACAAACTCATAGTGTGTAACAAAAAGAGAAACAAGAGAGAATTGACATACGTGAGAAACAAATAAATTAAAAGGAGAAAGAGAAACAAGTGCTGTGCGTGTGATATTTTCAAAAAGAAAAAGAAGTGCAATTGTTGCACTATTGAAACAAAACAATTATTAAAAAAAAGGTGACGTGCGTGAGTTTTTGAAAAGAGAGAAAAAGGTGCAAGTGTGTGCACAGGTAAAACAAAAAGAAAAAAAAAATTAATATAGTATATATTTATTTTCTTTTAAACAACTAGAATTGTTCTAGTTTGTATATTTTTTTGGAAGAAAAAGTTTCTTCTTCGTTTCTCTACATCCTCCTAAGTTCCTGAGTACGTGACGCGCCCATACGCAGTTACCAGTTCCGGGAATAGCTAGGAAGATCAGTGGTACAGATCAGGAGCATATCGTGAAGTGAAGGAGCTTCCAAACATTGGTAAGGTTCTATTTTTTTTTTATATATTGATTATAATTTCCTGTATTTACATATTATATGTATTAGTTCCGGAAAAAGAATTACGATCCTAAGTTCACTAGTTCCAGATCGTTTATGATCTGTATAAAATTTTTAAAACCTATTTCCGCTGTGTTACCAGTGAACGGGGTTCCAACAATTGGTATCAAAGCCAGTTTTTTTTTTGGAACATGAAATTGTTTTCGATGCTCCTATATGTATGATTGTGTAGGCACTGTTTAAATTGACTGTATGTTGTTTTTGTATGTATATTAAATTTGTTAATTTACAAAAACATGATTGATCGTTAATTATATGGTACTGTGGATTTAGGGTTCATGGGTTGTATTATATTTTTTTTATTATTATTTTTTTCTGTTATTGTAATGTAAAAAAAAAATTGTAACCTATACTGAAGGCCTGGAAAAACCGCGAAGTCGGAAGAGCGAAATCGGAAATACGCGTGATGGGTACTATTCATACTGGGGGTACTGTTCATGTCAGGCACTATTCATGTCGTCTTGCATGGTTCCGTTGGCAAGTGTTGTCTAGTGGGTTCCGTGTAGATTTCCTATTTCGGATTCATGAGATGAATCAGAGTGACCTGAAGAGACTAGAATACTCGAAAATTACAAGAAGACTAAAGAATGCCTTGGGCGTATTTTTGTAATTTTAGATTCCAATTTTTTTTAGGTTAAATAATCTACAGTACTCGGTCAATTTATGTATGCTTTATATTATGTGATGATAAAAGCATTGTCATGCATACGTATGTCATTTAGATTAGATGTGCCTACACAAATATATTCGATATGTCATACATGCGTCATAGCCTAATTTTTATGTTTTTTTTTAATATGATGAAATTCAGTAAATACATTATTGGCTATGAAAATGAGATTAGTTTTTTAATTGTTAGAAAATTTGTTAATTCTCATTAATATTAATCTGGTCATTAAATTGTTTAATAAGTTAGATTAATAGTGTCATTTATTGTAATTAGGATTAATATGATTAATAACCTAATAATAAATGGACCGCATAAAGTGTTAGAGTTTAAATAGTTAAAACTTGGTAAACGCTTACATAATAATCTGACCTTAGTAAAAAGTTTACAAAGACTTAGATTATTCACTAATAGATTATATTTTTAATTGTTAAAAATCATTAATAATTTATTAGTTAATTAGAATTTGTTTCTAATAAGGAATTTGTTAATGCGCTAGATAACTTGATTAAAATTAGCCGTTTGATCCTGTAGAGTCTAGGTGCATTAACGGATAATTGAAAACCCTAATTTTTAAATAGTGAGTGTGAGAGGGATATATGACATATATGTCCCGCAGTCTCCATCATTAGTTCAACACCGTGAGATCCGAGTAGGGCCTCGTGACGGCTTTGCTTTCGTCCTCCCTAAGGAGGGTTTCCACAAAGATTAATATCAAGGTGGACTTCCTAACGAATAGGATTTCTGAGGGTATTTCGGGATTAACTGACCCTAAGGCGGCAATTCTCGAGTTAAGCTCGTGAGATCTGAAATGGTGGGTTACACTCACAAAGGTTTTGATTAAGTTTTGTTAATTAAAAACCTGACTGAATAAACGATGGTTGAATGATATGGAATAAGAGTTTTTCTAGAATATCATTTGATTGAGAATATCTAGGTCCAACATGTAAAGACTTGACTGACCCTAAGGTGACACTTCTTTGTGGTATGTTGGATTGTCTTGGTATAGTAACTGTTTTTTGGGTATTTCTAGTTCGTAAAACATGTTCATGCATCATGTTTAAATTTATGCCAAAGCACTCGCACTTGTTTTAATAAATGACTGAATGAATGTTTTATTTATTTCAGCAATTATGTCTTCTGTATTACTTCAAATTCTCGCTAACGACAAATTAACTGGCGATAACTACACTAAGTGGAAACTTAATATTAATGCAATATTGGTCACCAAAGACCTCAAGTTTGTGCTTACGGAGGAATGTCCTTCGGTGCCTACTGCCAATGCCACACGAACTGTTCGTGAGGCATACCAGCGATAGGTCTCATCTGATGAGAAGGCCCGAACATATCTGTTGGCTTTTAAGATAGACGTGCTTGTCACAAAGCACGAAGCAATGACTACAGCATTCGAAATTATGGAATCATTGCAAGCTATGTTCGGACAGCCCTCCGAGTAAAAGAGACACGAAGCTGTTCGTTCCGCTATGCTCGCTCGCATGAAGGAAGGTACATCAGTTCGGGAACATGTCCTGAGCATGATGTCCTACTTCAACATGGCAGAAGTCAATGGCGGGGTCATTGACGAACCCAGTCAAGTGAGCATCATACTGACGACTCTTCTAAAGAGTTTCGATCAGTTTAAGAGCAACTACGGGATGAACAAGTTAAAGTTCAGTCTCACACAGTTGATCAATGTGTAAGTTCCTCATATTTTGATTGGCTTATTTCGTTGACAAACCACATTGGGGATTATTCTTTGTAAGGGTAATTTAGGCCTCTTGAGTGTGATCAAGCTTCAAGGACATCATCTCTCTCAAAGAGCCTTCAAAGGTATCTCACTAGTTTAACTTTCTTTGAAGAGATCTAGTTGCACACACTCACTTGCATGCATTATGTTCCTATCTTCATGTAATTGAATGATGTATTGTATGCCTCTTTTCACACTCCACACTTGCACATTTTGCACATCTCTTAGTGTGTTGAGTTTGCCCAGAAAAGAGAATTTCTTCTCTTAGCGCGGCCTAGACCGCTTGGCAAGACATGCTTGCACCGCGGCATACAGAGCGGTATACCTCAGCAGAGTCATGCTTCATGTACCGCTTCCTGTACTCTTGCATGCAAAGCGACCCAAGTCACGGTGTTGTCCAGTAAGCCTCTGTTGCCCATACCGCGGCCTGTGCACCTGCATGCACAGCGCCCTGCACCGCGTTGTTGTCCAGACGGTGCACTGCTGTGTGTACCGCGGTCTGGACACTTGCCTGAGACGCGGTCCATCTAGCGGTATTGACGGGATTTTGTGCCCTAAGTTCAAAACGACGCTGTTTCAACTATGGCTCCCTTATATATGCTCTATCTTCTTCCTTGCTCGTTTTTAATGAGTTCAAGAAGCCATTTTTGATAGGCCAAGCTTCCCTTAGAGAGAGAAACTCCCAAGAACTCATCTTTACTCAACCAAACACAAATCCATGTGCATTTAACCTCTTCAAGCATCATCTCATCATGGATTCTTCTTGCTTTCATTGACTAGGTAACTTGAACATGCCCTAAATCTCATTGTATTTATTTATGTTCTTGTTTGCCTAGGGTTAGCTCTTTTATGTGATTTTATTGCATATCTTTATGTTTATTGGCATTTATAACATGATTGAGTTGTTGTTTGTTGGTTGAGAGACTTGTTCATTAATAGCTAGCATTTAGGACGATTTTACCCTTCTAGCTAAATCTGCATGCATTTGCATTTAGATATTGATATCTAGGATTTGCGTTTATTGACATCTTTAAATCCTTAGATAAGCATTTATTGTTGCCTATCATTAGTTGCATGTTTGAATATCTTCTACATATTCACATAAGTTGTTTAACCTCTTCATTGATTGTTAAGCTTTGTGACTAAATGAGTTAGTCCACAAGCTTGTGGTCAAGAATCACTATTAAAGGCCCGTTGGGTAGAGTGAAAGGGTTAGTGACCAAGTAGGTGTGACTTGAGGTCAACCTAGGTTGTAAACTTTCGTTCAAATAGTGGATTTGAGGACCGTATGTGGCTAGAAGGATAGCCCGTGAGTTTTTCCCAGTTGGAGGGTTTCTCACGTAAATCAATCCTTGTGTTTTTATTGTTTTCCGCATATTTATGTTGGATTGATTGATTGCTAATATGGAGTAGGATTATTAAAATTGATTGAGTCGAAAAGTTGGTAATAAATCAACTAAAACCTATTCACCCCCCCCCCCCCCCCCCTCCTCCTCTCTAGGTTGTATTAGACACACTTTGTGTGTTTTCACAATGAGCTCTCTACTTTTGAGTCCTTGAATAAGGACAACAAAAGTAAGACCGGTGAGGCAAATGTTGCCGAACCATCTTCCTCCAATAATAAGAAGAGGAAGAGGTCTGTTGGGAAGGCGAAGGGTAAGCCCAAACCCAAGAAAGCCCATAGCAAAAAGAAGGGCGCCTCCACCGACCAAGACAAAGGAAAATGTTTCCATTGCGAACAAGGTCGGGCATTGGAAGAGGAACTGTCCTTAGTACCTGGAGGAGCTAGCCAAGAAGATGAAGAAAGGTAAATATGATTTACTTGTTCTTGAATCTTGTTTAGTGGAAGATAATTCTTCACCCTGGATAGTTGATTCAGGGGCCACTAACCATGTTTGTTCTTCTTTGCAATGAACTGATTCTTGAACACAGCTAGAGGGGGGAGCCTTCTTAATGCGTGTGGGGTCGAGGGATGTCGTGTCAGTAAAAGCAGTAGGAGCAATAAGATTGCAGTTTTATAATAATAATAGTTTGTTATTATTGAACAATGTTTTTTATATTCCTGGATTTACACAGAATTTGATTTCTGTTTCTAAGTTGTTAGAACAATCATAAAATATATATTTTTTTAATAATAAGTTTGTTATTATTGGAAAGAATGGTCTGAATATTTGTTCAGGAATTAATGAAAACAATTTGTATGTGTTAAGACCGTTAATACATACTACACTGCTTAACACTGAAATGTTTAAGGTTGAAAAACCAAAAACTAAACGACATAAGATTTCTCCAGATAATGACACTTATCTCTGGCATCTAAGGCTTGGTCATATCAACCTTGACCGGATAGACAGACTAGTAAAAAGTGGACCTTCAAGTGAGTTAAAGGTTGGCACCTTACCTGTCTGCGAATCCTGTTTAGAAGGTAAGATGACTAAGAGACCTTTCACTGGAAAAAGGCTTAGAGCTATAGAGCCACTAGAACTCATACATACAGACATCTGTGGACCGATGAATGTTAGAGCTAGGGGCGGCTATGAGTATTATGTCACCTGTCTAGATGACAACTTAAGATACGGATATGTCTACCTGATGCAACGAAAGCAGGAAACATTTGAAAAGTTCAAGGAATTCCGAGCTGAAGTTGAGAATCAATTAGGTAGAACTATCAAGTCACTACGATCAGATCGTGGAGGTGAGTACCTTTGACCAAGAGTTTGAAGACTTCATGGTCAAGCATGGGATAGTTTCCCAACTCACAGCTCCTGGTATACCTCAGCAAAATGGTGTAGCGGAGAGGAGAAATAGAACCCTGATGGAAATGGTGAGATCTATGATTAGTTTCTCATCATTACCAAATTCCTTCTAGGGATATGCGTTACAAACAGCGGCATACATTTTGAATGTAGTGCCATCCAAATCTGTTCCTAAGACTCCCCTAGAGTTGTGAAATGGTCGTAAAGCTAGTTTGCGACATTTCCGCGTATGGAGGTGTCCAGCACACGTGCTGAAAAACAGAAGTGGAAAGTTAGACCCAAATCTGTGGTCTGCCTGTTTGTAGGATACTCTAAGGAGACCAGATAGTGGACACTTCTATAGTCCCGAAGATAACAAAGTATTTGTATCGACAAATGCAACGTTTCTTGAGGACAATTATATTAGTGACCATAAAATTCGTTCCAAGATTGTATTGAATGAGTTGGAGCCTGGTGAGACTAGTGCTTCAGCAACAAGAGTTGTTGATCCACAAACATCTGAGAGTTAGATGGTTCCTGATCAGGATACACTATCACCTAGACGTAGTGGGAGGGTTGTAAGACAACCCGAATGCTATTTGGGTATAGGTGAGGGACAAAGTGTTGTCTCTGCTGATAGTGTGGATGATCCATTGACATTTACGAATGCAATGGAAGATCCTGATAAAGAAAAAAAATGGTAGTTTTCTTAGTCCTATACGTGGATGACATCCTACTCACTGGGAATGATGTAGGAATGTTATCTGATGTAAAGGGCTGGCTGGCTAGCCAATTCTAAATAAAAGATTTGGGAGAGACGAGTTATGTTCTAGGGATTAAAACTTATAAGGGATCGTAAGAACAAACTCATAGCACTATCTTAGGCATCATATATCGACAAGATTCTTGTGCGATTTTCGATTGCAGAACTCCAAGAAAGGTAATTTACCTTATAGGCATGGGGTTCACTTGTCTAAGGAACAATGTCCTAAGACACCTCAAGAAGTTGAGGATATGAGACGTGTACCCTATGCATCAGCAGTAAATAGTCTCATGTATGCTATGTTATGCACGAGACCGGACATCTGATATGCAGAGGGAGTAGTCAGCAGTTACCAGTCCAACCTAGGATTGGATCATTGAGTTGCTGTCAAGACCATTCTCAAGTATCTTCGGAGAACGAGAAACTATATGCTAGTGTATTCCGGATAGGATTTGATCCCGTTGGGATACATAGATTCTGATTTTCAGTCAGACAGAGATTCTAGAAAATCCACTTCTGGATCAGTATTCACCCTAGGTGGTGGAGCCATTGTGTGGAGAAGTATAAAATAATCTTGCATTGCTGACTCCACCATGGAAGCCGAATATGTAGCCGCTTGTGAAGCTGCTAAAGAGGTTGTTTGGCTCCGCAAGTTCTTGAGTGATCTGGAAGTTGTTCCAGATCTGGATAAGCCCATCACACTTTATTGTGATAACAGTGGTGCTGTGGCTAATTCCAAAGAACCAAGAAACATATAAAGAGAAAGTATCATCTCATTAGAGAGATAGTGCAGAGAGGAGATGTGATCGTCACAAAGATAGCCTCACAAGACAATCATGCTGATCCATTTACAAAGACATTATCAGCTAAAGTGTTTTCGGGTCACCTAGATGGTCTAGGGTTACGAAACATGTCTCATGTGCTTTAGTGCAAGTGGGAGATTGTTGGGGTTTATGCCCTAAAGATGTAATTTGTAAATGGATTTATGAAATAAATAAAAAGAAAAGTTCAATTCATTCTTGTTGTGTTGTTTATTTTATAACTTGTGCATATATTAACATCCTAGATTGCCGGATGTAATCTTGAACTGTGTATATGAGTGTCATATACAGATGGATACAGTAAGAGACGTGCAGTCTAAAGAGTCTATAGATAGCAAATAAAGCTGGGTACTTTATTTGTGGTTAATCTATAGCTGTGGTCCATTCCGTAATGTACGATGATTCTATCATAAATCATTCATATGAGATATGGGAATGGAGGCACCTTGTATGATGTGATCTGTTGATGGTGATTTTTCGTCGTCACTATCAACGAACTTGTATCAAGTGAAAATAAGAACAGATAAGTATAATACCGTAAGAAAATAATAAATCAAGAGACACAAATACATGGTAAAAACTCCTTTTAACTGGAGAAAAATCCACGGGTTGTTGCTTGAGCAACAAAGTCAAATCCACTATGAAAAACTTAATTATAAAGTATCTCTCTCTGATTTCTCCTGCTAATTCTCCCGTCCCCCCATTATGTTTCTTACAGGGGTATTTATACATGTTATTGCTAGGGTTTATGGTACTGCTAGGGTTTGGTGTTGTGATACTCGTATTTTGTGTGATTTCCTAGTTCTAATTGAAGTCTGTCTCTTTCTGGAGTTTATCCTGTTTCCTGTTTTGACTGAGTCCGAATCTGCGTCGAATTCCTTGCCCTTTATTTGCGGGAAATCTGTTTGCCTTTCAGTTGAACTCTGATAGTCGTATCGTTGCTTATTATGGAGTTGCTTGCTGCTGATTCTGTCCATATGTTTGTGAAGTACTCGTCTTCATTATCTGATCCCGAGCATGATCGAGTATGCCCGAGCCGATTTCTTCGTCTGTGGTCGGGTTGCTTTGCTCTTTGCCGAGTAAATTCCCTTGGGGAATTTCTGCCTTTTAACGCTTGACTTTTCTTGACTTTGCTTACGCGGCCCCTTACTGTAATGACGCGTCCTTAATGATGATTTTTACCTATAACAATACCCCCTTAAATATTTGAACCGAATGTATCCTGCTTACTCGGGATAAATATTTAACTCTTTCATGACTTGTTCTCGTTTATCGTCTTCTTCATCAATGTCGGATTTCAAATTCCTCGTTCGTTTCGAAACATTAATGGCGTGTCTTAATTACGCCCGCACGCGTTTGATTCTTTTCTTATTCGAAGATCTTTTGATGGTGACTGACTGTCTCTTCGATGGCTCGGTGCCTCTCTTTACTGCCACCTGTCTTCTTTTGTTTGGCCGTGGTACGTGGCATTTATGAGACGCGACCCTTCTGTTCGTGCACGTACAAGCTTATGTCATGATTCTTATCCCAATCTTTCCCGCTTCTCCTCACCTACCCTCTCTAGGGTTTCGTGTCTTGGGACCAGTTGCATACTTATATATAGAAGTATTGCTTCAAAGGGAAAACCCCTATTCTCTTTCAAGTTTTTACCAGTTACTTCCCAGATTTCTACCATCGCTTCCCTGCCTGTAATCTCGTCCTGTGAAGATTTATTTCTTTCGGTTTCCAAACCTTTTCTCGACCTTCTCGAAGATCCTGCCGTACCTCACGTCTCTTCAATCCTTTAAGGTTAGTTCTCATGGATCCCTCTGCTAGACATCGTCTTTTTACTGTTGCTATGATTGCCATTGAGCAAGGTGATACTTGTACTGCTACGGCTGTCCACAGGTTGCTTGGTGATCCAATTCCTGATCAGCCCCGATTTACAGACGCTGACTGTCTCCGGACTCAACTTGTCTGGACTGCGTCGTGAAGTTCCACCAGCTTCTTCCAGTTCGTCACAGCCTGAGATCGATTCCAGTTCTGCTTCTGCTGCTTGTGATAATTCTCGGGTGTGGAAAAGAATGGGGAAGAAACAAAGCAATCGTGACATCAACAAAGGTTCCTTTGTTCGGGAAAGCCGAGTCGGGCCCTAGAGGGTAGTCGAAAAAGACATTGAGGTCGAGCATAGGGAGGCTCGTATCGTTTTCTCTCCCGAGAGAGTTTGCGCTTACGACGTTGAGCCAAATGTGGTCGGCCCCGAAGAAGTCACTAAATACACGAACCGTTTTGATCTGGACAGCAACACTATCTCATTAAACCCTGCTAACGGTCGGGCTGCGTGGAACCCCCCGCCCGGTCAAGTGGCGATTTACGGGGCGATGCTTTCTTACGGGGTGACGCTTCCGCTTCAGTCCTTCATTACGTGGTTTTTGGCTGAAGCTCAGCTCGCCTCTGCTCAACTAACTCCGAACAGCTATCGGATCTTGATGTGCATGTGGCACATGTGGCATAGGATGGGACGACCACCCCCGACTCCTCGGGAAATTAGGCACTTCTATTCTTTGAGGCCTCTGGGAAAGACCGGGATTTACTTCCTGCTTTCAACTCAGCCTGAGAGTTGGGTCCACAAGGACGTGAACGTGAAGAACAGGGTGATGCCGACCGCTGATGAGAAGATGAAAGGGTTTGTTTGGGGCTTCCCCACATCAAACAAGTTCTGGAAGAATAGTTGGTTCTTCGTGGGTGGAGACTAGGGGACGGTCAATTTCTTTTGACATTAAGGGCGCTCAGATGACTCGCCGGATGCCTCGGTACTTCTGCGCACCCCAGTGGAACCACATGACTTCGTCTTTTACGGATGAAGAACTCAAAACCATGGCTCGGGCGGCCTTCCATCCCGTGGAAAAGAGGGGCAGACCTTACCTCTTCGATGAGAAGAAGATGATAACAGCTCGCCTCTTCCCTCAACTTTCCGCACACCGGCGTCGCTGTAAGTTCTCTATTTCTGCCTTACTATTTACCTGCTTTATCTATCTGGCTTTCAGCTTCCTAAAATTTTTTTTTTTTTAAGTGTACGATATAGATGTAGTGTGCGATGCCCAAGCCCGCCGGATGAAAGGCATTGTGGAGGAGAGCCGGAGGGAAGTTAAACATCAACGGGATGCGGAGATAGCCCTTCCTCAAGGTGACTCCGATGGGAGTTCTTCCGAGGACATTCCCGAGGGGGGTGCTGGCAACGTGCCGGATTATATGCCTAAGGAAACTCAGAATCAAGAGTTGGCCGCCCATGCAGCTGATGAAGGCAATCAAGCAGGTCCTTCGACAAAGAGGAAGGAGAAGGTTGGGGAGTCTTCCGAACCAGCTACCTTCTCCTACGGAACTAGATCTCCTCGGCCTGCTGTAGTCGAGTCGAGTACCACTTCCCCGGATGAGAAAATTGCCAGGGAGCATCCGGACGTGACAGTTCCAGAGATTCTGATTTCTGCCGAACTGAACACTACGCCGTCTGGAAGTGGTGCTGAAATAGGGCGTTCCGATCCGGATTTTGAGGACCCCACAGCAGACCTGAATACCAGTGGGAGGCAACCCAGAAAAAGAAAAGCCTCGTTCTCACCTGGCCAGTCCAGCCCCCAAGATTCCTCGAGTAGTTGCTTTCGTCGAGTCATCCTCAGATGAGGAGGGGGTAGCGGAGGCTGCTGAGAATGAGAGAACAATAGAGAACTCTCCTCCATGGGATCAGATGAGGGACGAACCTGGCATCCCCCTTAGTTCCCCTCAGGCAATACCTACTGCTGGGTTCCCCGAAGCTAATCTTGGCGATCCTGACCCTTCAACCCAGTCTAGCGTACCTACCCCCGAGACCATGTTGAAGGCTATGGCTTCGGGCCAAGCATATATAGGGGAGGATCGTTGGAGCGATCTCAGGGTCGGTTCGTTATCTGATCGGCTCTGCCATTTCTTTAACAGTGCTTCTTATGTGAGTAACTCTTAGACTTTTATATTTATCTCTTTTATTGCTACTTCATTTTTGTCACTTGTTATTGGCTCGTTGCAGATGGTAGCCTGAGATGACTGAAGTCTGCCAGACTAGTGATGGTCAGACGGAGAAAATAAGGAGGCTTGAAGCCCAGTTGAAGGAGAGTGAAGATCGCAGTGCTCGAGCCGAACTGGCTTGTCAGGAAGGGACCGGGTCGGGTCAGGTGCTTCTGGACCAGTGCTTAGCGCGTCAACTAGAGGCTGAACAGAAAGCGTCTTTCGCTTCTGAAGAGGCCCAAACCTTAAAAGACCATTTGTTATCTATTCAGGAGGCTCTACTCCAGGCCGAGCAGACAGCTGAAGATGCAAAATCCTCCTACGAGCGCCGGATTCAGGACTTGGAACGTCAAGCCTTAACGGTCAAGTCCCTGTCGAAGGAATCTAGGCTGGAGTTGGAGATTCAGGGGGTCGATCGCTTCAAAAGATCTCCAGCCTATGATGCTTTACTTCTCCGGGAATTTCAGAGGGGAATGGTCTCGGCCAGAGAATTTTTCAAGAAGAAGAACAGAGCAACTGATCGGGCCAGGGCCAACTGGAACCTCTCGGTCAAAAAGCATGTCGATGCTTCTCTGGAATCTCTTCGGCTCCAGATGAAGACGTGGCGAGCATATTGCAGAAGTAAGGGAAAAGAGCCACATCCCATGCACCTGGAAGTTCCCACTGCTGATTCCTTCTCAACTTTCCATGCTTGTGAGAAAGTGGGGATCGACGGTGAGGCTTCTGACGTTGGACCCGTTCCCGGGGTAGATTATAGCGCTTGGATAGATGACGACGCCCTGGAAGATGTGATTGTCTGGCCTTCTGATGACAGCCTCCTGAGTGAGTACGTGATGGAACCGGACCCGAGCATTGGTGGAAGTAGTTCTCAACCGCCGGCATCTTCTTGATTAATTTTCTTTCTTTTTCTTTTTTGTAACAATTGTTTTTTGTAACAACTGTTGTATATTCTTTCGCTCATATATAAAAAATCTATTCACTATTCTGCCTGTCCAGTTCCCTGCATGATAAACGTATAAACAGAAAAAACAAATGAAGCATAATTTGTTCGGTCACCTATACTCGGCTCATAGATCTTAAGAATTTTTGGAACTCTTAATTTCAACCAAGTACTTGGCGACTACCAAAGTTAACCGAGTATCTTATTCAACTGGCAACTCATTTATTAAGCCGAGTATCTCATTAAACTGGCCGTTGATTTATTGGACCAAGTATCTTATTTAACTGGCAATTTTTCTTTTAAAGCCGAGTATCTTATTTAACTGGCAACTTTTTTAAGCCGAGTATCTTGTTTAACTGGCAATTAATTTCTCCGATCTTGTGAAAATTGTTTTACCCTAACGTTTCGTCGAGGCTCACCACAACCATACGTCAAGGTCCTTACACAAGTCACCTAGGACGTCTCCCGGTTTTGTCTGTGCAAGGTTTCGTCGAATCGTTGGTGGTTATGTTGACCAGCCAACACGATTGCGCATCTCACCAGTCTTCCTGGCGGCGCTCCGAGCAGTTTTCCAGTTATTCTGGTGCCTCGGTTTTACCTTTTGGTTAAGAAGTGCGTTTGCACTGCTTAAACCAGGCGGGCGTGCTATTCCAGCTTCTCAGCCCTTCAAGAACTACTTGTCCGCTCTCCCGCGGCCTCGTAGCGCATGATTATTTTTGAACGAGATTTACTCGGATCGGTTTGTTTTAGGTGACTAAATTTAGTCTGCTCGTTTTCGGACGAGGTGGCCACTGTTGTTTTTGCCTTATTTGAACATTCTTTATCGTGGACTTCATCGTCTTCAATGAATAACCTCTTTATTAGCAAACGAACTTTATTAGATAACAATAAGAATTAGAAACCTCTTAACATGACTATAATTTAGTTAAAGCAAGGCTAAAATAACATTAAACATGAACGAGCTTGTCAGGGGTAGAAAATCTTGAGATACTGAGCGTTGCATGGTCGGGGTACTAAGCTGCCTTCTGGGTGAGCTATCAGGTAGGCTCCTGTGCCCTGCAACTCCCTTGATGATATACGGGCCTTCCCATTTATCAGCGAGAGATCCTGCCGACTTGTCCTTAGTGTTCGGGGACACCCTTCTTAGCACTAAATCTCCGAGCTGGAATCTATGCACACGAACATGGGAATTAGAGTACCTTGCAGCCCTCTGCTGATACGCTGCATTTCTCACTTGAGCTGCGTCCCTGATTTCTTCAAGCTCATCTAAGTTCCGCTGCAACATGTTGACGTTGTGCTCGGGGCTGTATAGTTGTACCTTGGGTGACGTAAAGGTTGTTTCCGCCGGGATTACAGCCTCTGTTCCGAATGCTAGTGCAAAAGGGGTCTCCCCTAGTGGATGACCTGATAGTCGTTCGGTATGCCCATAGCACCTCTGGTAGTTTGTCTGCCCAACTGCCTTTCTTTGCTTCCAACTTTGCTTTCAGTGTGTGCTTGATCACTTTGTTCACAGCTTCAGTTTGGCCATTGGTTTGAGGATGTGCAGGCGACGCATAGTAGTTTGTAATCTTGTACTCCTCGCACATTTCCCTGAACTTGCTGTTGTCGAACTGAGTTCCGTTATCCGTTATAATGATGCTCGGGATTCCGAACCTATATATGATGTTCTTCCTGACAAAGCTAGTGGTGTTCGCCTCCGTGATGTGCACCAATGCCTCTGCTTCTGCCCACTTGGTAAAGTAGTCTACTGCCACAATTGCGTACTTTGCTCCTCCCCTTGTTCCTGTGAGCATTGGACCAATCAAGTCTGGGCCCCACATGGCAAAAGGCCAAGGGGAAGTTAAGCTTCTGAGTAACTCTGGGGGTTACCGAATGTCGTTTGTTATTCTTTGACATGCCTTGCAACTTTCCGTGAATCGCTGTGCTTCAGCAAATAAAGTCGGCCAATAAAAACCTTGCCGAAGTACCTTGTGTGCTAGACTCTTACCCCCAGTGTGGTTTCCACACACCCCACTGTGAACATCTTTCAGAATCTTGTAGGTTTCTTCTCCGGCAACACATCTTTGTAACACCTTTGAGAACCCTCTTCTGTATAGTTCTCCCTTTAGAATTGTGTACCGAGTTGACCTGTACCTGATGCGTTTTGCCTCCACAGCATCCTCCGGTAATATGTTTCTCTCCAAATACTCTCTAAGCTGGGTCGTCCAATCACTTGGACCTGACCGGATTTCTGACACCATGACCTCTTCAGATTCTGCCGTACTTGGTTTGGTCAGGTGCGCCACTGGTATTGCTTTCGACCTAATACTCGTGGTGGCTGAGGCTAATTTAGACAAAGCATCTGCTTTTTCGTTCTTCTCTAGAGGGATTTGAAGGATCTTGTACGCCTTAAACTTTTTAAGCAAGCTCTTTGCAATGTCTAAGTAAGCTATCATATGCTCCTCCCTCGCCTGGTATTCATCCAGCACCTGGTTAACCACAACCTGGGAATCGCTGTATACCGCCAACTCATCTGCCCCCAATGCTATGCAAACTCTCAAACCAGCCAACAAAGCTTCATACTCTGCTTGGTTATTAGTTGCTTTGAAGTCGAACCTCATGGCGCATTCCACAGCATCCCCTTCTGGTGTTGTTATGACTATTCTGGCCCCACTGCCATGGGTGTTCGACGATCCATCCACATGCAACTTCCATTGGAACTTACTCACTTGTTCGCCTTCTATCATCCTTTGTACTTCCATATCTGGCTCGGTGAACTCTGCTATGAAATCGGACACCGCTTGTCCCTTAACTGCAGCTTTTAAGGTATATTTGATGTCAAATTCACTTAACTCAACCACCCACTTAGTCAATCTTCCCGACAGTTCTGGCTATTGCAGGATGAGTTTCAGCGGGCAGTCGGTGTACACCTCTATTGCATGCGCTTGGAAGTACGGCCTTAGTTTTCTGGCTGCCGCGACCAAGGCGAGTGCAACCTTTTCGGCCGGTGAGTATCTAGTTTCTGCTGGCAGCAACGCCTTGCTGGAATAATATACCGGTTTTTGCACTCCTTCCTCCATCCGAATCAACACCGAACTTGTCGCTACCTCTGTGACTGAGAGGTACAAGTACAACGTCTCCCCTACCACCGGCTTTGAGAGGATGGGTGCTCGCCCTAAATACTCTTTCAATTTCTGAAGGGCAGCTTCGCATTCTTCACTCCATTCAAGGCCTTTTCCTTTCTTTATTGCTCTGAAGAATGAGGCGCATTTGTCTGTCGACTTTGCTATGAATCGGTTAAGTGACGCAAGACATCCCGTTAGCCTCTGTACATCCCTCAGCGTCCTCGGCGAAGCCATATCTTCCAACGCTTTGATCTTCTCGGGGTTCACCTCAATCCCTATTTGATGTACCTGAAAACCAAGAAATCTCCCTGATGGCACTCCGAACACACATTTGCTCGGGTTAAGCTTCATTTTATATCTCCTCAGCACATCGAAGGTCTCCCTTAAGTCTTCTGAATGCCTCTCCGCTGTGACACTCTTGGTCAACATATCATCCACATAAACTTCCATGTTCCTCCCGATTTGCCGGGCAAAAATCTTGTTCACCAGTCTCTGGTAAGTTGCCCCAGCGTTCTTCAGCCCGAAAGGCATCACCTTATAGCAGTACAAACCCTGATCTGTGGTGAAGGCCGTCTTTTCTTCATCTGCTTTATTCATTCTGATCTGATTGTATCCTGAATAAGCATCCATGAAGCTCAACAATTCGTGCCCAGCTGTTGCATCCACCAGTTGGTCTATTCTCGGAAATGGGAAGCTATCTTTCGAGCATGCCTTATTCAAATCGGTGAAGTCTACACACATTCTCCACTGATTATTCTTCTTCTTGACCAGCACCACATTGGCCACCCATTCTGGGTATTTGACCTCCCTTATCGATCCTGCAGAAAGCAACTTGCCTACTTCATTCTTAATGGCCATACTCCTCTCTGGATTGAACAGCCGTCTCTTTTGCACTACCGGGCGAAACTCTGGATTGATGGAGAGGTAATGTGATATCACTTTTGGATCTATCCCGGGCATATCTTCGTGGCTCCAAGCAAAAACATCCTTGTAATCCCTTAGTAGTGAGACAAGTAGGGCTTTTATACATTCACTCAAATTTGCCCCGACTTTCACCGTCCTGCCTGGATCTTCTGGGTCCAATGCTACCTCCTCGGTCGGCTCATCTTTCTTAGCTTCGGGCTCCTCTCTGGGATCCAACTCAAAATCCTTCGGTACTTCTGACTCTACAGTCTTATCAGTTATCAGCTTGGTTGTCACATTGTATACCTGGTTTACTTCCCTGTCCTTGTATACTGACAAATTTGCCCTTCGAGCCATTTCTTGTGATCCTTTGACCACTCCAACCCCAAACTCCGTTGGGAACTTCATCATTAAGGCATAAGTCGCTATCACCGCCTTAGCTTTATTCAAGAACGGTCGGCCCAATAGGGCGTTGTATGGCCAATTTTCTGTGTCGACGACTATAAAGTCGAGTAACACTGTCTTTTGGCAAGGAGCCTTCCCAACCTTCACCGGTAATTTCACTGTACCGAGCGACCTTACCTCCACCCCGCCAAATCCTCTAAGAGGTGTAGGAAAAGGCTGCAGGTCTTTCCTGTCCAGCCTCAGCTGGTCATAAACTTCTGTACTCAAAATATCCGCTGAGCATCCATTGTCGATCAAAATACGATGGACCTCCCTATGGCCAATACGTGCGCTGATTACCAGTGCATCGTTCGGTCTTACATCTACTCCATGTGAGTCAGCCTCTGCGAATATGATGGGATCCCAGCCTCTCTTGATCCTTTTTGGGTCGGGTTCAATAGAGTTGACATCTAGATCTCTCCTAGCCTCCATGGCTTCTCGAATTTCCTGGGTCCTCTCCCTATTACTTTTGCCCGTTGATGGTCCACCAAAAATCGTGTTGATCGCTCCTTCATCCTCAGCTTTCTTAGGGCTAGGTTTTCTTGCCCGACCATCCTGTCGGTTATCTCTCTGTCCATCTACCTTGTCGGTTTTACTCAGGACGATATCTTTCAAGTGTCCTTCCCTGATGAGGGTCTCGATGTGATCCCTAAGTTGAAAACACTTGAAAGTTTCGTGGCCATTCTCCTTATGGAACCTGCAATACTTGGTGGTGTCCCTCCGGGCATAGGATGACTGCCTAGGAGGTTCTTTAGATATGTTCTTCTCCTCCAGAATTGCCAGAATTTCCTCTTGATCCTTCCTCAGTGGGGTATAGTTTGTATATCTGCCTTGGAACTTCTGCCACGGCTGATCTGTCTTCGGATCATATGCCCGACGACCATCCCGACTATCCCGTGTCTTATTCTTTTGTTTATCACCTTTCGCATCGGGCGTCTTCGCTTGGTCCTTGGCTTTAGACCCTTCCGGGCGTCCGCCATGCACGAAGTATCCTCCCGTGGCAATTTCTTCCTCCTCCGCCAAGGCATAGCCCCCAGCCATATCCATCATGTCAGCATAACTGGTTAGACGGGCTCTTCTTAGGTCAAATGACAGCTGACCATTCTAGAGGTTATTGATGAATGCTGCAATTATGGCCTCGTCGTTTGCACTTCCAATCTCAGACACTTCTTGACCGAATCTTCCCAAATACTTCTTAAGTGACTCATCCTTTCCTTGCTTAAGTTGAGACAAGTGGGCTACAGACTTATTTCTGTGCACATTCCCGAGGAACTGCCTTGAGAAAGCCTTACTCAGCTCGCTGAAGTTACTTATGCTGGCCGTTGGTAACCTGCCGAACCACCTAGAGCCCAGATCCCCAAGAGTTTGAGGGAAATTTAAGCATAGTAGGGCATCATTGTAAACATACTGGGCCATGGCACTCTTGTATCTTCTGACATGTTCCTTAGGGTCCGTGTCCTTTTTGAATTGCTCTACATGTGGCATTCTAAACCTCTCCGGGAATGGCGTCCTCAGGATCCTATTGGTGAAAGGGCTCCCGGACTCATCATCTGACAACTCGTTACGCCCATATCGCCTGACTAACGCATCCATTTGTAGGCGGTTATTCTCCACTTCCCGGGTCAAACTCTGTATGAGTATATATCTGTCTCCCTCCGGCTCCCCCACAGCATTGAAATTCTGACTTATAGTCAGTTATTAGCTTCTTTCTTCCGGATTCGATTCTCTTTGATCCCGATTTAAACTGCGCAGCCGAACCGTGCCCCTTTGGCGCTTGTGATGATAATTCTGCTCACTCTCTCCCGAGGACGACGATCGATCTCTCCGATGAGTACGCCTCCTTGGACGGTCTCTATCCCTAACCGTCTGGTCATGACCATACCTTCTGTCCGAGTCATTCTCCTCCCTACGTTCTCCGCTTCCCTTGGTTGGCCTTTCAGAAAAAATCACCGGCTTGTCAATCGGATCACGGCTTACCTTTATGGGTGCATCAGGCGTTGGTATCACCACTGTGGAGCGCAACCTCGTTGCTTGCTGATTTGGAGCAGAAAGATTGTGAGGTGACATCAAACCTTCCGTGGTGGAGAGATCAACCCCTTGCCTTGCAGCGTCTGATATAAGTTGCTGCAAGGAAGCGCGGAATCGTTGCGCAATCTCTTTGTTAATTGGAGGAAAACGTTGAATGCCAGCCAGGGCAGTTGACTGATCTGCCGTTGCCAAGGTTACCTCTGCAGTGTTAAGGGTGGCATCATCCTCCAATTCATTGATTGGAAATCTTTGACTATACCTGGAATCGCTACCATCTCCTTCGCCAGCCATTGTCACAAGTTTTGCTTGATACACCCCCTCCTTCTAGCGCCAATTGTTGATGGTGATTTTTCGTCGTCACTATCAACAAACTTGTATCAAGTGAAAATAAGAACAGATAAGTATAATACCGCAAGAAAATAATAAATCAAGAGACACAAATACGTGGTAAAAACTCCTTTTAACTGGAGAAAAATCCACGGGTTGTTGCTTGAGCAACAAAGTCAAATCCACTATGAAAAACTCAATTATAAAGTATCTCTCTCTGATTTCTCCTGCTAATTCTCCCGTCCCCCCATTATGTTTCTTACAGGGGTATTTATACATGTTATTGCTAGGGTTTATGGTACTGCTAGGGTTTGGTGTTGTGATACCCATATTTTGTGTGATTTCCTAGTTCTAATTGAAGTCTGTCTCTTTCTGGAGTTTATCCTGTTTCCTGTTTTGACTGAGTCCGAATCTGCGTCGGATTCCTTGCCCTTTATTTACGGGAAATCTGTTTGTCCTTTCAGTTGAACTCTGATAGTCGTATCGTTGCTTATTATGGAGTTGTTTGCTGCTGATTCTGTCCATATGTTTGTGAAGTACTCGTCTTCATTATCTGATCCCGAGCATGACCGAGTATGCCCGAGCCGATTTCTTCGTCTGTGGTCGGGTTGCTTTGCTCTTTGCCGAGTAAATTCCCTTGAGGAATTTCTGCCTTTTAACGCTTGACTTTTCTTGACTTTGCTTACGTGGCCCCTTACTGTAATGACGCGTCCTTAATGATGATTTTTACCTATAACATGATCATATAGGACTGGGCCATGATCTATATGAATTTCTCACCAAGATCCGTTTACTGATGAGATTCATATATATCAACTAATGATGGGTATATGTGGGTGATCTTAATCCTGAGTGTCTTATCGACTCCTTCAGGTTAGATCGTGGTCTTTGATATACCATGGGTGAGGTCAGATGCAATTCCTGATCAATATACTCCGTATGTTAGGATTGCGGTTTGGCTTGTGGCTGGGAAGGTATGTACACAATAGTGGAATCTACTCCTTCTTGTGAGAAGTAGATGGTAGTTCCCTTAAGGGTTGATTCGGGGCTTGGACAATGTGAGCGCTCTCCTAATTCCGTAAGGAAATAAGATTTATTGTTCATTAGAGAATCAACGGTACTTAAAGGATATATGTAATAAGAAGGGTATAACGGACATTATGACCCAGCTCTAATTATGAACTACTGTGGAGGATCACACCATGTGTAATAGCTATATCGATGGACACCGAGTTGTATCGGTCTGTGTAAAAGCGTCTACAGTTGAGAGAGTGCAGCTTCGGGTTTTTAGTGGAATAACACCGGAGTTAATAATCAAGGAATATTAATTAAAGAGTTTAATTAATGATTCCGATGATTGTTTGAGCTCAAAATACTATGGGTCCATTAGGTCCCCTTGCTAGCCCGATCGATTTAGGTAAAAAAGGTCACGGTTAATTAATTGGATTGTCCAATTAATTGTGTTACGAAAGTGACACGTATTTATTCGGGAAACAATTGAATAATGAGATTATTTAATTAATGAATAATGGTGATTAAATAAATTAAATAATTAGATTATTTAATTTTGTTATTAATCACTAAATGGAGGATATTAGTTGATATTTGATTTTAAATAGAATAAGATAATATGATTATTTTATTTTAATGAATTAAATATTTGAAATTGAATTTAAAATGTTTAAATTCAAAATAAATATTTAATTATCTTTTAAAATAAAAGATATGAGATGTCAATTTTAAAAGATATTGTTTTAAAATCTAAAGATATATCAATTAAAGAGTTTTAGTTATAATAATATATATATATATATATATGATATATATTGATAACAAAAACACAGTAAACAAAGGATATACACAAGTGTTTATATATGATACAAATTCATAATGTGTGTAACAAAAAGAGAAACAAGAGAGAATTGGCTTACGTGAGAAACAAATAAATTAAAGGGAGAAAGAGAAACAAGTGTTGTGCGTGTGATATTTTCAAAAAGAGAAACAAGTGCAATTGTTGCACTATTGAAACAAAACAATTATATAAAAAAAAGGTGTTGTGCGTGAGTTTTTGAAAAGAGAGAAAAAGGTGCAAGTTTGTGCGAGGTAAAACAAAAAGAAAAAAAAATTAATATAATATATATATTTTTTCTTTTAAACAACTAGAATTGTTCTAGTTTGTGTATTTTCTTGGAAGAAAAAGTTTCTTCTTCGTTTCTCTACATCCTCCTAAGTTCCTGAGTACGTGACGCGCCCACACGCAGTTACCAGTTCTGGGAATAGCTAGGAAGATCAGTGGTACAGATCAGAAGCATATCGTGAAGTGAAGGAGCATCCAAACGTTGGTAAGGTTCTATTTTTTTTTAATATATTGATTACAATTTCCTATATTTACATATTATATGTATTAGTTCCGGAAAAAGAATTGCGATCCTAAGTTCACTGGTTCCAGATCGTTTATGATCTGTATACAATTTTTAAAACCTATTTCCGCTGCGTTTTCAGTGAACGGGGTTCCAACAACCGGCATATCAGTTTGGAATCGTCGGGGGCGTAGACCGTTTAATGTACAGTGTCTGTCGAATTCTCGAAATCTTGGATTAGAGCTCCTAATCCAAGAAATGGCAGATCTGTTGCAATATATACGAGCACTTACTTCGTTCAAACCAGACTGTACAATTAAATTTATGATATGACATGCACACCGTTGATGGACGAAATAACCCCCAACCTGCGGGATATTTCCTTATGTAAATAATGCAACAGAACTAGTATTTGCAGATGCATTATCTAATGTGATAGAAATGATGTGATTAGTTATTCCATAAGTTTCTAAAACATCAATAATGATATTAAAAATATTTTCTGCGGTATGTGCAAAATCCATAGGACGAAAACCAAGATTTTTTTTATTAACCTCCAATCAGAATCTAAATAGTGTCCCGTGACACATAATAGCCCTGTTTGGAAAATGCGTTCCAAATATCAGAAGTTAATGCAATAGAGACACTTAGATGCTGTAATTCAGCCATCAGTTCATCTCGTTGGGTTTGAAACAATCTTATGAAATTGTTCCTAGTGGTGGTTATAGAAACAGTTTGAAATTGGAGGTTAAATGCATCATTGATGAATTCCTGAAAAAAAACATTGTCACCAAAATTAATCGGTTGATTAGTTTATGCAATGTATCGTGTCAAGGAATTTCTAGCATGCTCGGAGTCGTAAATCCACGTCGTAGTGGACCCGTTTGGATGCCATTGTAGTTGTGTCTGGTTTGTAGTGTCTACCTGTCCACATGCATGCATGCATTTCTCCATATGCCTTCTTAAATGACTGGTTCCCTGTCTACTACTAGTATAGTCTTTAGGACAAAACTTACATTTAGCTTTGGGGTCGGTCGTACCGTATGTGAGTGTCATTTGTACTATGTCAAAACACTGCCAGACATTTGATGTAAACCTTTTGGGACGTGATGTCAGTGTAACCGCGGAACAAGAAGGTCCCGCTTCGATTTCCATCTGTCGGGAAAGATCTAAATCATCGTTCAGCATGTTCAAACCGTCTAGAAAAGAAAGGTGGTTAGGATCAATTACCTAAAATACAAATATTAACTCATTAGTCATTAATAAATAATAACTACATATAAAATGCTTAATTTACTAACAAAATATATTTAAATTAACTACTACATATAAAAATTATTAATTTACTAATAAAACATATTTAAATTAACTACTACATATATAAATGATTAATTTACTAACAAAATATATTTAAATTAACTACTACATATATAAATGATAAATTTACTAACAAAATATATTTAAATTCACTACTACATGTAAAATTATTAATTTACTAACAAAATATATTTAAATTAACTACTACATATATATATATGATTAATTTACTAACAAAATATATTTAAATTCACTACTACATATAAAAATTATTAATTTACTAATAAAATATATTTAACTTAACTACGACATATAAAATGATTAATTTACTAACAAAATATATTCAAATTAACTAATACATATTAAAATGATTAATATACTAACTCAAAAATATTTAAATTAACTACTACACATAAAATGCTTAATTTACTAAAAAAAAATATTTCAATTAACTATCCAAAAATATTTAAATGAATTTACTAACTAAACAATAATATTAAAATTAATAACTAAGTATAAACATAAAATGAACAATTTACTAACTAAACAAAAACATTAAAATTAATAAATAAAGTCTAAACATAAAATTAAATAATAACATTTAAAGAAAAATGTACTTTTGAACTTTGATGTGTTGGTGGAAAATTTAGGAAATTAATAACTAAGTATTAGAAATTGTGTAGAGGAAGAGAGTAAGATGAAATTGTGTAGAGAATTGGAGAATGGAGAATTGGAGAGATTGAGAGAATGAGAGAAAGTGAGAAAGTGAATAAAAATTGGAATTTGTGGAAGTATTTATACGAAAATTTGAATTGTGGGTCAAAATAAAAAAAATTTAGGGGTTAAATGGTAATTTTTTATAAACCAACGGTTGAATTTTCAAAATTCAACCGTTGGGCGTTGGTTGGAAAATAAAATTTTGGTCGAGCCCAATAGTCGGCACGCCATGCCGACCGTTGGCTTGGCACACTGACTAGGCAAGCCATGTCCGCCAGGCACGACGGACCGTCCTACTAAGGCCCAGCACACGGCCCGCATACGTGCCGGGCCAGGCACGACACACCTACCTTTTGGGCCTTGCCTGGAACTGCCTGCCTTCCTTGGCAGGCCGTGCGTGCCAGCCTCTTTAGGCTCAGCCCAGATTTACACCATTACTGTCCGATATCATTTTTTTAAGGGTGTTTTTGTTTTTGTTTTTCGAAAACAATTTTTGAATACTCGTTCGTTAATCTTTTTTCATTTTGTTTTCAAAAAATAAAAACAAAATGGAAAACAAAACCAGTGTTAAAAGTGAAAATTTTGAAAAACAAGTTTTAGATGTTTTTCATTTTGTTTTTCACTTTAAATAAAAAACTCATTTTTTTTCTTTTTTTCTTCTTCTTCGTGACTCTCCATCACTATTCTTCTTTTTGCTCTACGTCTCTCTTTTTCTTCTTCTTCTTTTCGATCTGCTCCCCAAGGCCGGAGGAGGTGAGATCCTCCTCTGGGGACATCGATCTGGGCTAGATCGGTGTCGCCAAAGGTGATCTCACCTTATCCGGCCTTGGTGCTGCCGATCTACTTCTCCGGCTGATATTGAAGGTCTTGCTGTTCCTCATAGCCAACCAATTGGAATTGATATAAGCCATCACAAAGAACAACTCTTCATTCCAAAGACCCACAACCCACTTGAAGCCAACTACCACCTACGGTGCTGAATACACAACAGATAAAGTGGTTCATTAGTTGATTTTGATTTGGCCCATCTTTTGGAAACTAGCTATCATGCTAGCTGGTTATTTTATCTCTTCTTTTAATTCTCAAATTCATGTGTGGTTGGTTATTGGTTACCATGATTGTACAACTAATAGAGGTTTTCGGCTAATTGTAAATTGCACAAATTAGAACAATGAAATGCTTTTAAAATCATGGTGAACTTGTTGAAGTAAGATCAGTCCTAGATGATTGTGGTTGTATGAGTTTGATTGTGGTTGTATGCCATATATATATATATATATATATATATATATATCTATATATATATTAAATGTACATATTTGGGTTATTGTTTAATTTTCTGGATTTGTGTTGATTGTATGGGTTTGATTTTGTGGATTGCTAATGATTATGGTTAATATTTTGATTTTCTAGGTTGTTGAAAATTCTCAGATATCTTCAAATCTGAGAATTTTTCCAAATTTGAAAAGGTTTTTAAACTTCTTAATTGTTTTTATGTTATTTATTAATTTTTTATTTTATTTTATTCAATCTATTTTCAACTCATTAGAAAAAATATTGGGATAATTATAATTTTTTGATATATCTCGGTTAACCTACCAGTCGCGTTTTTTACGTTTTTCATTTTCGGGATATAGTTTTCAGTATATGCTACCAGACGGGTTTTTGAATTTCAAAACTGAAACCAAAAACAATATTTTCATTTTCATTTTTATTTTCGAAAAACAGTAAATGAAAAACGTTACCGGACGCACCCTAATACTCACCTCATCAAAGGGATCAAGGGGATGAGCAAAAATGAGTTCATTTTAGCTTTTTATGAAACGGAGATGAAAATGTTTTGATCTTGTTTTTTTTCTCAATATTACTTTTTTAATTTTAATAATTATTAAAAAAATTAATTTTAGTTTTTTTAAAAAAATTATCTTTCTACCCTTATTTATTTATTGAAATTTTTACTTATCATGATATTTGTTAATCCTAGATTAACTTATGGACATATGACATTCAATGGTGAGGGGGATAATGCTCGGACCAGGATCATCTGCTGATCTATTTGGTGCTGTCATATGCTGAACTTTTAATAATCTATTGACATGTAGTTTAAAAATAAATGTGTGGTCCATATTTGTTTTTTTTTTTCACTTAATAAACTAACCTAAACGACATCGGACAACACACCTCCCCCCCCCCCCCCCCAAAAAAAATTGAAATGAAATCCCTAAATCACACTTCTCTGAAACTCAAACGTAAATCCTCTCCACACCATCTCAATCTTGAAGACAAGGATCCTCTGAGCTCAGCTGATACTCGTCCTCCCCCGCCTCACGTCTACTTGTCCTCCACTGCCTCACATCGTGATGTTTTCATTTTGCAGTTTGAACAAGACTGGGAAGGGGAAGAGGCCTGGAAAGAAAGGGAATTGATTCTGGAAGAGCATTGGATTGGGGTTCAAAACACCCAGATATGCAATTGAAGGTTTGAGCTTGCATTATCTATTTTAAGTTTTTATGTGTCGCACATGATTTGTTATCACTTTACGTTAGTAGAACTTTAGTTATAGATTTAGCTGAATGCACTATTGTGGTGGTGACATTCTTCTAGAATGACAATTGCTATTGGGTTTGTTGTCTTTGTCATTCAGATTGTTAAACTTAGAAGTTACTTGATATTACTTTATGCTGGAACTGTCAACTTTCTAGGAATTAATTATGTTATTTTTTGAATTGTATGTTTCAAAAATACATTGCTCAAGATGGATGGTCTATAACCACTTTGATTAAGGGTTTGTATCAAACTACTTACTGTGATGGAGTTTGTGATCTGGATTTGTACTCATTTAAATGGTTGTGTATGAAAGTGTATTATATAGGTTTGATTTGTTTTGTTTAGATTAGAGGAAGTGGAAGTATTACAATGATTTTGATTATTATATTATTTGTTATTTGTTAAAGTGATCGAGAAATTCAGGTAGAGATTTCAATCTCATTTGCATATATGGTCATTTTTTACAAATATTCATCTTTTACAAGTCCTCATGCTGATCTTATTTGGATGGAGACGGATGATCAATTCAAGGAAGCGTGGATGAGGCCAGGAAGCGGTGAACATCAATAAAGGAAGCGTGGTGGTTACCAAGTTAAGAATGTGAGAGAGCAAGCTGGTTTTGAGTAAGAGTATGGTCAAGGGTCTTGAATGATGGATAAAGCATCACTAGTCCAGATCTTGTATTGTGGAGCTGGAAAGGAATAGCGTGTTTTAGAAAATAATAATAAGGGGCATTTTTTGGCCACGTTGTGCTGCTTTGTTGCTTTGTAATTGTGTCATTAGCTCTCTAAGGTCTTTGTTTTGAGAAGATACTTATTTATATTTTTAATTACTTTGTAATTTTGGTTTATTGCATATGTTTGAAATTGAGTCACAAATTGTTTGTCTCCTTTGCTATTTTAAGTTTTAATATAAATTTTTTTTTACATTTTGACAACTAAACGGTGCGATTTGTCTAGCACGATAATAAATGCTGTGTTTTACTAATTGCTAAAAGATTTTTAAAGAAAATATCTTCTAATAGAAGACATGAAATCACATTATCATCTAACAGAAGACATGAATCAATTATTCTAACAGATGTTTCTGTCTAAATACAGCATAACAATTACAACCACCCAAAAAAAATTCATGATTAATACTTCACATTCATTATTACAAAATCTCAAAATCTAGTTGTTAGATGCTTGAGAATCTTGAAATACAAAGGAAAATCCTCCACAATGTTGTTGAAGCAATTCTTGAAAACTTGTTTGTTGAGATTGTTCCGAAGTAGTCCATGGCATTGAAGTAGATGCAATATTAAACTCGTGCGGCTGTAGTTCAGAATGTAATAAGAAATATAAGAGATACACATTAAGTTAAAATATATAAAAACTTGTGAAAAATATTAAATAAATGAGATACTTACCCTATAGGGATTATAATCCATTTTCGGATAATGAATATCATTCACTATAGGATATGACTCGATAGATGCTTGTACAAAATGTAATAGTTGAAATAAAATAAAATACTTGCTAATATGAACTAACTAAAATTTTATTAAATTATATGAATACCTTTGTTTGCGTCTTTCTCTTTGCTAAGGCCTTCTCCAAACCACTCTTAATTCTACATCGCCCACGAGACGTTTCTTTCTTTTTTAACCCTTTCACTTTTACAACATTGGAATCTTGAGTGCAATTCACTTCAATAGCAATATTTTGAGAACCATCATCTTTCTCATGCTTGTCTCCAACTGTTTCTAGATGCAGAATATCTTCAACGAGTTTTGTCAAATTTATTGCATTTTCATTTGCTAGAATATAGGTTTTTTCACTCTCCGAAGCCGTACTTGATATTCTAGTGAAGATAGAACACAATGACCTATACCGACATGTCTGCTGCAACTTAGGGTCTTCTTGGATCTCACTCCCATGCATGTCTTGCACACATTTTACTCTAGCTTGTTTTGTCCACTTTATCAATATATATTGTGTAGGAATTTCTTTGATGTTCAATGCATTTCTAAGGATTTTGATGATATGACTACATAAAACCCCTTTCATCTCAAACATCCTACAACTATAATATAGTGTGTTGTCACTCTACACCTTCACATGTCTCTCCTTAAATGCACAATCCATGTTCACATAATAAAAGATGTTTCCATCATTCGTTACACAGTTCATGTTTAATTCAACTGCTTGCTGAAACTAATGTTGAAACTCCAAAAAAATAGCCTTCATGTAAACTTCTCTGCTTGAATCAACATCTTAGCATTAATTTTTACATTAACCAACCTATACAATAAATCGTATTCAGCTTCTAACTCCTTATATCGTTTATCATTACCGCCCTTTCAAAATGCATGAAAAACTATGCCACATTAAGATCCGATTTCAAATAATCTTTTAAAGTAGCATTGAAACTTTCACTAAGTTGGGTGGTCTTCATGCCAGCAGACCATGCATGCCTAACATATGTATAAGCCCATTTTTCTTTTATATCAAATATACTCTTCAACCAAGTATTGCCATGCACATTATATTCTTCAAGCATATGGTTCCAAGCCATCAAAAAGTCGTTCTCTTCTTCGATCTCATCAAAAAATTGTGATAAAGCACGCTTTACCTCACCCCTAAATACACCATTTACATTCTTTAAAGCATTTTGCATTATATGCCATGTACAAAGTCTATGGTATGTACAAGGCATAACATGTAAAATAGCTTTGGCCATTGCTGTATCTTGATCTGTAAAAATAGTTTTTAGAGCTTTTCCAGACATCGCTTGTAAAAATGTCTCAAACAACCATATAAAAGAATCAGTTGTCTCATCATACATTAAAATTCCTGCAAAGATAACCGTCTCTCGGTGATGATTAAGCCCAACAAACACAACAAATGATCGATTTTCTTTATTAATCTTATAGGTGGTATCAAAACTCATAACATCACCAAATTGACCATAGTCAATTATCATTCTAGCATCTACCCAAAACATATTTGTAATTTGCTCCTCACTATCTAACTGCACTGCATAAAAAAATGAAGGATTTTTCAATGCTTGGTGAGGAAAATAATTCAACACACAACCGGCTTCTCCATACGCTAATTTGTTTTGCCTCTTGGATCTAAGATAATTATTTTGATCTTGTTTTGTATAACTAAGAGACTCTCTCCCGCCAACCCGCCTACCTAACAACTCATATGAAGACTTAACTGAAATCTCAGATCCTTCTGCCAAGTCTACTTTAATAGACTGTGAAACATATATTTTCCTTTGAGAAGGTAACATGTGAGTCCATTCTTGCCTGACAAAAAGATGATTATGTATTTCTACAAAATGATAAACATAAAACTTATTTTCTTTTCTATCCAATTTGATACTCATTTGTGCTCCACAACTAGTTCTTGTCTATGCTCTATGTTTTCTATTTAAAACATCCCGCTTATCTTCTGGTCTAGAGCCCTCCTTACTACAAACAAATATCCTTGAATTGATTTCACCGGTACGTCTATTCTTTTCAAATGTATCCTTTCTAATACTAAATCCCATTCTCCGCCCATACATGTTATAAAATTCATAAGCCAATTGCTCAGTTTCAAATTCCATACCACATCTTGGTTGCCAATCCAATTCATTCAAACACTCGAACTCAGAATCAACTATAACCATTTTATGCAAGTAAAAGACAAACAAAATATATATCTGTAAGGACCACAACCAAAACAAGCATAACAGTAAATTTTATGAAATATTTGAGCTACAATTTCATACACAAATGCTAATTAAGACCCATTTGCCTATGGATTATGTCAACTGGGTTAAGAAACATGACTCCATTAAATTAATCATACAATTTTCTATCTGCTGTCTGGAATCAGCCGAATTCAACAATATGTGAATGTACTGAACTATATCATATTCAAACTCAAAACACATAATAGAAGCATCTGTATACAATCTTTGTCTTAGAACAAAAAAAAAAGCTACATGTATCAACTTTGGATACATAACAATTTTCTTTACCCAACCCCATTAAAGCTGTTACCAAGTCTAGTTAATTGTTATGGCCGATTACATTGAAGACATTTAAAAAATTTTTATTTAAAAAAATTAATTGATTACAATCAGATGTCCCATGAAAAATTAAATGGCTTAATTGCTGTTTTTCTAATACTCGTAGTAGGAATCTATCTTCAAAAGGTTAATTAATATAAAATAAATAAAAATTGACAATTTAGTATCTTTGTCACACATAATTTTGTCTTTTAGTTCTGACGACAAACTACACTTTTAATAGTTGATTTTCATAAAAATTAGTATCTTACGAGCATTACATTTCAATAAAAACCAATCTCATATTTGTATAAGATTTAATTTGATACTCACCTGTGATTCGATGGATGAGGAAAAGAAGTTGAGTTTCATGGAGAGACGACGTGAGGCGGTGGAGGACGAGTAGACTGGGGGGGGAGTGATATAGTCATTTAGGGATTTCAAATTTTTTTTTAAGGAAAGTTGTGCTGTCCGACATTGTTTAGGTTAGTTTATTAAGTGAAAAAAAAAAACAAATCTGAACCACACATTTGTTTTAAACCCATATATCAATAGATTATTAAAATCTCAACATAGGACATCACCAAATAGGTCAGCAGAGAATCCTGATTCGTAATGCTCGCTCCTTTGAAACGGTTTCAAGGAAGTAAGCAAAAATGAACTCAGCAATAATGGGCTAAAGTTAATTAGGGTGCGTTCGTTAAAGTTTTCAAATCTCGTTTTTGTGTTTTTGAGTTGTTAAAAATAAAAAAAACGCGTTCGTCAAACTGTTTTTATTTTAATATTTTTAAAATCATAAAAATCAATTTTAACTTTCAAAGCATGGGAAGAAAAAACAACATATTGTTGTTCTCAATGTTTTTGAGAACAATTTTTTTTTGTCTGACTTCCTTATCTCGACAACTCCTTCACTTTTTCTATTGTCTTCTTCTCACTTTCTTCTTTTTACTTTCGTTTTATTTCTCCTTCTCTCATCATTTCTTCTGATGTTCTTCTGTCTTCATCCTCAATAATATTCTTCTTCAACTTAGCTCTGTTTTGTTTTCTCTAACACAACAAGATTATCTCCCTCACCTCTCTCGATCCAGAATCATCAACCCCAAACCTTACCAAACCCATATCATCTCCCTCAATCTCACTAGTCCATCTACCAACTGACAAATCTGGAAATCTGGAAACCAAAACCAGATTTGGAAAACCAAATCTTGGAAATATCAAAAATCTGGAATAAAAATCAAGAAAAAAAAATTAAATCTTTAATATTGTATATATATATATATATATATATATATATATGCAACCCGACTGAACTGAGTTGTAAGCAATCTCAGAGCTGATATGAGTTTGGAAGAAGTAAATGAACCAGAGGGCCCCACCCCTGATTTTTGTCCAAAATGACAACCCAAACCCAAACCCAACACACTTCTTCTGGTTTCTCATCGCCTATTTTTCTTCTTCTTCAATTTTTTTTAAAAAAATAAAATTTAAAAGTTTGACAATCAATCCCCACCATTTCTCTTCCCAGATCCCAACTGGGTACTTCCCGAACGCCGGTGCCGTTGTTTCGAGACCGACGAGGAGGACGAGGTCGCCGCCGAAGTCGACGGTGGTGGAGAGTATTATTATTATCGGTAATAATCCGATTCGATTTGTGGTTATTTTTATTGCTTCGATTTGTTTTTCTGTGGAATTTAATTTGTTGGTGATGGAGATGGTGGATCGAGAGAGATGAGATTGAAGGAGATGATCTGGTCTGGATTGAGAGAGGTGAGTGAGATGATCATTTTTTTAATCCAATCAATTAAAAAGAGAGAGAGGAGGGAGCACATTAGGTGTATACATCTGATGTTGATGATAGGTATGAGTGCATCTCTACCATCCAAGTAACAACATCCAATGGTCCACAAATTGTTACTTGTGTAATCTTTGGGGGCTGCAGATTTTGCCCCTATATATGTATATAGTCATTTTCCTGTCGGTACGTACCGATAAAATTGTATAAGGACATTGAATGTGAGCCACTCATTTATAAAAGAGTTTTGATAAGTGCATACATACCAAGTCAAAATATGTTAAATGAATGACTCACATTCAATGTCCTTATATAATTCTATCGGTGCGCACTTATGTGAAAATTATTGTATATGTATATATATAGAAAGAAAAATTGAATTAAACCTTATTGAATGTTTGATTATAGTTAGTTGAAAATGATTTTGGAAATTAATTCTACCAGACATGTTTTCACTGTTTTCTCATTTTAAAGTATTATACCAGACGCGTTTTTTATGTTTTTATTCTCGGAATATCGTTTTTAGTAATTACTGCCAGACGCGTTTTCAAACTCGAAAAACAGAAAACAAAAACAAAAAACAAAAACAAAAAATAAAAAACAAAAAACAGAAAACGAAAACGTTACCGAACGCACCCTTATGGACTTGGACATATCACCATTTACCTGTGAAGCTTTTCGACATGTCATCAAATAAGTGTTGATATGGCGGACACGTCGACATACGGTACCTGAAAATGCCGTGACGTGCCCACACAAGTCATTAAATGACGTAATCACCTGGTCTAAGAATAAAAGCCTGCTGCCTGTCCAGCTCTATTGAGCAGAGAAGCCTTGAAGCATGGACGAAGACGATGAGGATCCGTGGTTAGCACCAGACAAGCTCTACCATTTCGTCTTCTGCTTCTCTCTCACTCTTCTCTTCTACACTATAGCATCTTTTTCTCCCTACCCGTCTCTCAGATCCCACTCCATTAGTGTCGGTTCCATCATGTCCCTCCTCGCCGGCGCCGCAAAGGAGGCCGCCGACCACCTCGGTATCTTCCCCTCTGCTGGAGCCTCCTTCAGGGACGGCGTTGCGGATGCTCTTGGCGTCTTGGTCGCTTCGCGGGTTCTCTCTGTGTGGAGGAAGTTCTCGGGTCGGAGCACAGTCGATCCTGATCATACCCGACGGGTTCTACCGGTTTGAGTGCTGTTTTGGGTCGTATGAGTTTCTGGGGTTTTGCGATTTGGGAGTGGGAATGGAGGGGTCGTGTTGGCTGGTTGATTTGAAAGATTGTATTTTTTTTTGGCTTCGTTTGCTTGCTGAGAAAATGTTGAAGCTTTTGATGTTCGAGCATTGTTTGGGTCAGTTTTCTTTTATCATTCATTATTTATCTTATATTATCTTTTGGCCAAAGCTCATTTAATTGGAAAATATTTGTTTTTGGATATTGACTTCATTACTTGACATTTCATATATTGATTTTTGGCTGTCTCTAAGAATGTGATGTGAACTTACTGAATTTGTTAAGAGAAAGCATTGAAAAGTTATTTTTTTTTTCAATGGTTAATAGTTTGTAGTGTTGTGTGACTTCGGTTTGATGAATTTGATGGCACTTTTAGTAGGGTGAGGCTTTTGTTTGTTAATTCTGTTTCACATCTTGATATGTGAGTGTGTTATAAATGATAACTATGACTGAGTTTCTCTTGGGAGTGACATGTTTGCTGCAATCTTCAAAGATGTGAATTAATCTCGTCTAATTCGATAAGATTTATCATGGAAGTCAATTTAATTCTTTTAGTGAAAGTGGTAAGAACTACCAAATATTTAGGAAATGAAATGACCATTGAATTGTAATTTTTTCAACTCTTTGATGGGGTACAAGGCATGTAGAAATCAAATGAAGAATTTGTTTCTGCCTAAAATCACCTTATTTTTAGGATGTTGCAAATAATCTTTGCAAAAATTGCCTCTATAGACACTAATTACCTCAAAAGATTAGGCTTACTGAAGACTAAAAATCAGGTTGACGTGTCAATACTTATTGACGACAAAAACCATGTTTATGTGGATTAAGAAGTTATCTGACTGCAAAATGGATGCCAAAGCCCCCAAATAAGTGAAATGAAGAAGTTAGCTTTAGTTTTTCCTTGTGTAATTCGAAACTGTCCTTTTTAGATTTAGTTGTTTAATGCATTTATCATATCAATTTCTCTGGTACATTTGATATCAAAGTTTACAAGATAATGAGTAAAATGACATTGGAAACTTGATTTCAATCCCTTCATGCACTTGATCAATAAGAAAAGCAAAATTAAGGAAACAAAACCTAAAGAAGAATGCTTAAAACACCTAAAATTCCTGAAATTTTTCTCTCTTTTCTTTTTTTATAAGACAACCATAACTTGTCACCCAACTCCAATATATACTTTGTGATGAAGTCCAACCGTCAATCCTAACAACCTATTCTTGAAGTCTTAATTGTAATATTACAAACAATACAAGAATCCGACCTTTTTTTTTCATGTCTAATATGTGTATGTACCTCAAGAAATCTTTGAGCTCTTGGCGATCATCAAGATCTGGAGAGGGAACAATTACAGATTCATAATTAATTTGCGTGATAATTTTCTTGACTGTTTAGTTGAACATTGTAATTGGTAAAACTGAATTCATGGTAGGGTTTCTTTAGCAATGTTAACAGATCTAAGATAAGCATATTGAAGCCAACCTAAATTTGGAATTAACAAAGCTAATGCCTTGTCATTGGGAAGCTGGGTAAATACTTCAAGCATTTGACATTGTGTTGCAACTGTTCTTTTTTCTTGTATTGTGTAGGCCATGTATTATTATTAAATCTTTTGGCATTCTTTTAGTTACCAATTATTTATCTGTACCACTGTTGTCCTTCTCTATATTTTTGTATATAGTGCCTGATCTTATTACTTTTGCCGGCAATTTCTCACCATGTCCTTTTGTTGGTGTCACCCTCTAGTTTTTTGTGTTGGTATTTGGGTTTTTTGTTTTTTCGTACAAGATGAAGCATATTACATTTTTCAAAAGGTACTTCTTTGCCTCATTCAGTCGAATAATAGAAAAAATAGCTTCCTTAATTACTCCTTGCATAATCAATCTGAGAAGTGCATTTATTATGGTTATTTACCTAAGATATGACTCCTCTTTCTCTCAAAGTTCACAATACTCTTTGGTCCACTTGTCTTAAAATATATAATGCTAAGAGATTTGCCCAGTGTGCTAGCTTAGTCTTTTCTTTTTTCTTTTTTCTTTTTTCCTCTAGTTCCGCTAGGTCAGAATAGCCAACAACAAATGACATGTAAATTCTAGTTTAGTATGCTTGCACTCTAGTTTTATTATTCAAAATGAATTTGCGGCAAATAGTTTGAACTATCAGGTCAATTAGTTCATCTACGACACAAAACCATTAACTAAATGTTGCAGGACTTGAGAGTTTAATTTTTCTTTGTACAAACATTTTCTTCACAAAATTAAAACAAGTCACATGTCTTCTAAGTCAGATTGCAGAAGCATTATGCTAATCAATTGCTAGCTTTCCAAAAAATATTTATATAGAAAAGATGTTGTATGCGCAAGTAAAATTCACTAAAAGGTAATAGTTATATCTGCACAGGGTATTATTGTTTGTATGGTATATTAACTTGATAATGAATATAGATAGAGGTGTTAATTTAATAACAGTGTTCATTTAGTATGAACGTATCACATTAAACAATTTTAGGTTTGACGTTAAATGGATCATCATTTGACCAAACCTTGCAACAGCAGGGAATGATCTGAAAGATTTAAGCTTGCTCAGTTCTCGATTTTTTGTTTTTTGTGTTGTGATTTATTTAGGTAAATATGCGTCATGGTGGGTATTGAAGACAAGTGAACAATTGAAGTTGTAGATTGAGTCTTATCATTATAGTTCTAGTCATTACTTTGGTTCTGTCCTGTGTGAGTTATATATAACCTTTTTTTGTTGTTGTTGTGCTATTCCTGTTTTGTGAATTTCTCATTGATTTAACATGGTAATGTAGTATATAAACCAAGTTGAAAACCGATATGAAGACAGAACTGTTCTCTAAGGCTAAAGGCTAGGTTGAAAAATAAGATCCTGGCTGGGGAAAAAATTATGATCGGTCAAGTTATGATGTCGAAGATCAAGCTGCAAATAAGCATTGAAGGGATTCAACAGGGAAGGAGAGACATGTGGACAGAACTGGGGGGAAGTCTGAAAGAGAAAGCAAGAGAAAATATCAAAATGAGGATGGTGAGAGAAATAGAGACAAGAGTGATGCATAGAAACATGATTTTGGTAGAGGGCGTGAGTTTCAAATTTCAGAGAGAAAGGAAAGGAAAGAATCTCCAAAATCCCGTCACACGGAATCAAAGCTGAAAAGGAGGTGATCAAGGAGTCGAGAGCGTGAGGAGAGAAACAGAAGGTCTATCTCTCTCTCACCTAGGGTGCACAAACGTACATCACATTATGGGCGAGAGCATGAAGATCTGTCCTTACAGTCTTTTAAAGGCAAGTATAGAAGGCAGCATCCTAACATTGACAGGAGAAGAGTAACCAGTAACGGTTCAAGTGGTCACTATGGACGACATGGTGGATCCATTAGTGGACTTGGTGGCTATTCGCCGAGGAAGAGAAAAACTGAGGCTGCTGCTAAGACTCCTCCAATTAACCGTTCACCAGAGAAGAAAAGTGCCAAGTGGGATGTTGCACCTGTGGAAAAAGACGGCAGTTTTGCTAGTTCTGTTCCCTCTAATGTCCAGACATCAAATCAAACCACATCATCAAATGTACTTGAAGTGGTCAGCTCCACTCCTGTTACTTCAATTGCAGTGAATTCTCTCACTGGGGTTTCATACAGTGCTTCTTGGACAAAGCAAAATGTCTCCGTTGACTCTGTTCAGCTGACACAAGCTACCTGGCCTATGAGGAGGCTTTATGTAGAAAATGTTCCAGCTTCAGCCTCTGAGAAGGCTGTGATGGAATTTCTTAATACCATCTTGCTCTCTTCGGGTGCTAATTATGTCCATGGATCCCTAACATGTATTAGCTGTAATGTAAAGCCTCAAATTTGTTATTCAGTGAGATACATTTTGTTTTTGTCATACCTATTAGAACAATCTGCTATTTGATTCGTCTTACTATACCTTTTCTGCAAATCCAGGAAGAGAAAGGCCAAGCTCTTGTGGAATTTCTTACACCAGAGGATGCTTCAGCCGCTCTTTCTTGTGTGGCTGTTCCTTCTCTGGCTGCATTCTCAGAATCAGGCATCCAAAAGACTTTATTGATGTGGCAGTAAGAATGACAATCTTATCGATTTTTATTACTGTTCATTTTCATTTTTATTTTTGTTTTCTTTTTTAAATTTATTCAGTTTATTATGTATGGTTTGTTATTTGATGGTGTTTATCACATAGAAAGATATTCAGAGTGGCCTAGATGTTTGGAAATGGATTTAAGCTTGTCAAAATTTGCTTGACTTCCAAGTTATCTGTTAATTACTCATAATTTCTTAATCTCGCTTATAAAGGTTGTCTTTGATATTTTTTCTCATCTAAAAGTTGACCGAGATAAAGTTGGTTTCCTAAGCATGCATAATATGCCTTTTGGGTGATCATGGCAGTTGAATAGAACTGTTACAGACATGATGAGGTATGCTCCTTTACTAAAAGCTAATTTCAAATGGGTAAAAGCCAAGTGCTACCCTGACTGGGTTCTGTGATTGCCCAAACCCTGTCCAACCTAAGCCACATGATTGCTGGTATGGTCCTACAAAAAAAATAAAAATAAATAATAGATTGCTGGTATGGGTAGTAGCATTGCTTTAAATTCTCTGGTTAAATTTATTTAGAGCCTGAGCTAGATAGACTTGCCTGTAATGGAAAGACAATGCCTCCTGAGTTCAATCTCTTTAGAATGATATTTGAGACCTCATCTGTACATCTGGTGCATGAGTGTTGCAGGAGCATATAATACATTTTTTTTTTTTTTTGTGCTTAGTGAAGTGTCATATGTTATATATCCTATGTACAATGATTTTGTATATATAGCTTCTAGACAATCTTAAAGGATGCTTTTTTGTTTTTGTCCTTTTTTTTTGGGTTAGATCTAATATTAAAAGGTAGAATTGTTAACTCAATCTGACTGCAAATGACATTGGTCTAATAATGTTGAACTGTTAGTATTTAATAAACTTGTTTGTGATTAGGGTGGTTGTAAGGATAAATGTGATGCCACAGTTATTGATATCTTTTTCCTCATCTTTTTCCTCAAGCTCTAAAATAAATTTCCAAATTGGGAGTTTAAATAAGATGTGAATCTTCTCAGCATCGAATTTAAATTATTATTATTAAAATGCAAGTCCATTGAGTTTTGGGAAGTTACTTTCATTTTTTGACTACTAATTGGGTCTTGAAAGCTACTTTCTACTCAATCCTAAAAATCAACCCCAGACTCCATACCCTCTTGTGTTTGGAAAGTTGAATAGTTGCTTGGAAAATCCGCCAATATTACATCTTAAAATTTTAGAATGGAAATAGTGTGATTGTAATTCTGATTGATATTCTATGTTGTCGCACCTTATTTTTTATTTTTTTTATGTTTTGGGGTACTGTGAAAGCTAATTCAGCTTAAATATCAAATTAAAAGTTTTAGGTTCTTTTATTTTCTCTGTAGCTTAAAAGCTTTCTGCTGCTCATAAAATGATCTTTTTGTCCTGGTACATAAGATATCTTCTCATTGGCATGTTGGAATCTCTTAAATAGAGTGTTTATGTTGGGTTTGTCATAATTCACGTTCAGGATGGTAATGTGGCTGTCTCCTAAATAAGAAGATCCCAGGTGTAGTGGCATGTTTGATGCACTTTAAGCTTATTTTTGTAGAACTGATTTTGGGTAATTTATCTAGGCTATTCAACCACAATTGTTACTGACAATTTGTGTTATGGTATCTCCTTCATTTGATGTTTAGCTTTTGAATTGCTCGGAGATGTTTTGGGATTTTGTGTGCCACGCCGTAGTCGGAATTTTACTAGGTGTCGGGTGGCTGACTTTATAGTCCAATACTTGCTTAACTGATAAATCAATGACTAACTTGTTCTGATAAGTCTCTTCTGATGTCACTAGCATGTAGACATGACGCCGGTTCCGGATCCGGTTCTGGGGGAACTAGAACCGGAATCGGAATCGGAACCGGAGCCGGAACCGGAACCTCCCTAAGGGAAGTTCCGGTTCCAGTTCCGGTTTCGGTTCGGTTCTACCGGTTCTGGCGGTCGGAACCGATTTTTATTTTATAATTTAAAAAAAAAAACAAAATCAACACAATCATGATTCATGAATCGCTTCCCTACACCTGACCCAAACCCAAATTTACAATCCCTAATTACCTTCATCAATTTTCATCACAATATCACACACACACCGGTACACCACAAATCAAACCAATCAAAACTCAAACACACACTCGCACACCACCACAAACCCAATCAAAACTCAAAACACACACACAATACACTTATACACCCCCAATCCCATCTCTGATCTCTCTCGTTCCGTCGTTCGATCCAAGCAAAAAGTAGAAGAATGAAGAAAGAAGAAGAAACTGGGGCAAACGAAGAAGAAAGAAGAAAGAAGAAGAAACCGGGGAAAACGAAGAAGAAAGAAGAGGAAAGAAGAAGATGACCGACGCCGTCGCCGAATCGCGGCGGTGGCCTGGTGGCCGATGGAGTGGTGCGTGAGTGGATTTGGGGTTGATTTGTGTGAGAGAGAGAGAGAGAGAAAGAGAGAGAGAGGGACGAAGGAAGTGAATCAGTGATGAACTGATGATCTGATTTCTCAGATCTAGTTTTAAAAAAAAAATTAAAAAAATTATATATAAATTTTGTGGAACCGTCTAGTTCGAACCTAAACCGAACCGCCGGTTCCGGTCCGGTTCGAATCGGACTGTTCCATAAAATTTAGAACCGGAACCGCCTCGATACTGGTTCCGGTTCGGTTTCAGAACCGAAACCGGAAAACCCGGTTCGGGTTTCGGTTTTTTCTAGACGGTTCCGGTTCGGTTCTCCGATTCGAACCGAACCGGCGTCATGTCTACTAGCATGTGCTTCCGCCTACTTTTGTAGACATTAATCTGCCTCCCTAGCGCTCTTTATTTTTTCATTTTCTGAGGATCACTTTCCTGTGTGAATAGATTTCTAGTCATGAGTCACAACCAGCATTATTAAAGCCATTCCTGTGTTCTAGGGTCTGCTTTTATACCACATTTCACGCCTTACAGAACAAAGATTTAAAAGGAAAAACAATGGTACTTGAAGGGATTAAGTCTCATGCATTCTTGACTTTTTGATCATTACATGTTTTCATGTTCTTGGATTATTTGTGTAGGACTTGGGAATAGGGATGGCCAATGGGGGAATGGGGGCGGATGTAGGTCCCCCCATTCCCAACCCCATTTTCCAAACTCTCCCCCATTTCCCCATTTGGGAAAAATGGGGATGGGGTAGTTTTAGGGGGAGGTCCCCCCATCCCCAACCCCATTTCCCCCATTTGTCTAATTTTTTCCCGTTTTTTCCCTTTACCCTATTTCCCCAAGATCCCCCATTCCCCCATTTTCCCTGTATCAGTAAAAATTATATATTAAAAAAATGCACATATACATAATTCATTAAATTTAAATAGAAAATAAAGATGTATATATAGAAAATATAAAAATAAATATATATTAATATATTATATATAAAATTATAATATTTGGGGGAAATGGGGAAATGGGGAAATGGGGATGGGGGCACCTACCCCCATCCCCATCCCCATCCCCATTTCTAAATTTTTTTAGGGAAATGGGGATGGGGCCCGACCCCATCCCCATCTCCATTTTAATTTGGGGTTAAAAATCATCCCCATCCCCTCCCCCCATTTTCCCTCAAAAAGTTTCCATCAAATGGGGATGGGGGAGCGGGGATTTTGGGGCCCTAGGGGAAAATGGCCATCCCTACTTGGGAAGGTGTCGATTAGTCACCTTCTGAAGCTGGCTGCTGTAGAGTGCTTCTCATGAGTAGCACTGTCTTCCTCCGGCAGCTTGACAGCATAATAAGAATAAGTTCCAGCACCGCATAGTGCCCCGAGAATTGGAGCAGTTGAGAATGGACCGCTCATCATAAGGCTAAAAGTAGGTATTTTTTTTGGGTTGGTTACAATTGAACCTATACTTTTAAGAAGTTAAATCAAATCAATATTTTCGAAATCATATTGTCAAATGTTTTTGTAATTAAACATCAACATTAGTTTTTTATGTTGTGGAATTCTTTGTCTATTCACTAATCACTCATTTAACTACCTAACTGTTGAAATTTTAATTAATCCAAACACTAGTAGTTTAAAAGGAAATATACATATAAATTACGACGCTCATAGTTTAAAAGGAAGTATACATATGGATTTCGACCTTCATAGTTTGAAAGGAAAAAAGAGTAGGTGCTATTGACACACCCCAGTACTGATCTATTCATGTCTCATTTTTTAAAATTTTGATTTAATTAAATAAAATTAAATGTTTTTATTAATTTTTTTGGTTTATTTTCAAAACTACTCATTTTACTTATTTTTTAAACTTAATACATACCATATATGATCTCTCTATTTCTGATCTCTGTATCTGTATACATCTCCCTCATCTCCATTGATTGATTTATTTATTTTTTCTTATTTAGTTTTTTTAGTTTTTTTCTTCTTCTTATTTTATGATGGAAACGAAAAAAGAAAAAAGAAAAAATAATAGGGTACTTCAACACAACGACAACTTGATATCATTCTAAAGAAAAAATAAACTTCAAACTTATTTCCAAAGAATGAATTGTTTCCAGATGTTTACTATCATTGTCAGACAATTCTTACTTTATGTTATTCTTAGACAATTCTTCAAGATGTTTTATATCGTTTTTAAACAATTCTTTCATATTCTTGATATCGTTATCAAACTTTTCCATAATATTTTATATATACAGTAAAACCTCGATAAATGAATGTTCGATAAATTAATAACCCCGCTTAAATAATAAAATCTTCCAGTCCCGACCCGGGCCTGTGTACTAAATTAATAACCTTGCTAAATGCATAAGATAATAATATTTTTTGAAATCTTTTAGCTCCCAACGAATATATAAAGTAATAATTGATTAAATACATAAAAAAAATATATAACATAAAAATTCATAATAAATATCAATAAACTTTTAACTTAATAACTTCCTTTCAAAAAAAAAAACTTACTTCTATTTTGTCAGTTCAAATCTTTCTTAAAATATGCATCTAAAGTCGTTTATCTTTTCTTTGTACTGAAACCGAACTTAATAGGATCCTTAATTTTTTTACAAATCATACACCATATTGGTATTTTTTTTTTCATTTTGTAGTAAGAAGTTATTTAATGTTACTATTGTTTGAAATACCTCTTCTGGAGAAACGCTTGGTAAAAACACTGCTGTCATCTGGATCATGATCATTGGTAGACGTATTCATTACCCCTGAATAATTTCTTCATTAATAGACGATTCCATCACTATATCATTTTTCACTAGGATAATTCAAAAGGTGATCAATATCCATCACATTTCTACAGTGTAGACAAAAAATGACTTCACAAACAATTGAAAACAATTTGTAATGGTTGTTGTTTTTATATCAATGTTCGAAGCCGCATTCATAAATTCCATAGCATTCAATATGTTAATTTTTCGGAATTTATTGCTCCTACCTCGTAGCCCTCCAAAATGCTAGAGTAGAAACGACGTCGATAATGGTTTTTTAGTGCTCGAATAATCTCAGCATCGCTTGGTTGAATTTTTGATGTTGTATTAGGAGACAATAAAAATAGTTCAACATTTTTCAAACCTCCGATAACCATTATTATGTAAGTACTTATTAACTTCTTTGTACTTATATATCTTGGTCGAAAATATGTATAATACATGTACAAGTAAAAACATAAAACTAAAAAAAAATAGTAAAAACATAAAACTCCCTTTTAAATTAATAAATATTCATTTATCGATAAATTAATAACCCCTCTAAAATAATAATTTTTTCCGGTCCCAACAATATTATTTTAGAGGGGTTTTACTGTATGTAAGAAGCAGATTTTAGGATTTAATAGTTAAATTTTTTTTTTAAAGAAACAGATTATTCGGTTTTTTTTTTTGGAAAAGGAATGTGAGATTTTAATAGATTTACTTTGTAGAAGATTTCTTTCCTAAATTGTATGTCTCTTTAAGTAATTTTAATAAAAGAAAAAAGAGAGTATTATATAATTAAAGAAGTGGGGTATAAATAGACCGGTAAAGGGTGTGCCAATAACACCACTCAAATAAAAAATATAAACTATTTATTTTCGTGTGGTACCCACAATCATATAGTAACAACTCGAACACACTTGTTAGTGTGATCTATAATTTTCTACTTGAACACTAATCTAGAATTTTCTATGCACTTTTCTGTGCATTTTCTTCTTCTTTATATACCCTTTATTCTCATTAAGGACCTTCAAAACCCTAGCCTAGCAACAGATTTGGAGTTCTGTATCGATTTCTACATCTCTTTCGTGTATTTGTGAAAACGTAAATCATAACGTATTTCACCCAGGGCTTACGACAAGGCTCTTTAAGCTGGCCCCTTTCCAAAAAAGAACCATATTCATACCGAGAACTCATGGAGAGAGGCGAGAAATACGCTACCGCCGAAGACATCAACCATTCCAAGACCCAAATCAAATTTCATAACGTATAGTCCAAACCAATAACCTCTTTTCCTACCCCTTATGCCCTAAAACAAATTTCATGAAGAAAACCATCCATAAATATTGCTCTTCTTTGAATTGTTCTGATCAGAGATTCTAGATGTCGAATGCCATAGTTTGATCAAGCAAAAGTAACGCATTATGGTCAAATAGATGGAACAATAAACGAAACATGAGAAAAAGATTGCAAGCTTGTTTTTATTCTTGTAATTGTAATGACACCATCATAACGAAAGAGAGTTCAACAAAAATATGCGTAGGTTGTTAGGACCAATCAAATTTTTTCGACATTAACGAAAGAAGACCTCGATTAGCTCTTTGAGTCGACAAAGTTATAGCAAACCTATATATCTCTACTCCAGCTTCCAATTACTGAATGGGTTAGCAATAAGAACTTGAAAATGAACATGGTACATTATCTAATACCCATGCCGAATAACATTACTGTCTCATCCCCGCAGGACCTGTTTGAAGCATTTTAGCCATCGATCTACAAGAAACTAAAGCAGAATCCACATTCTGCTCACGCACAGAATTAGAGAAATCAAACCATCTCCGTTGCTTTATCTTCATGGCCAATGGTGGAGGAGAGAGGGGCCATGGGGCCCTAACCAATGAAATCTTTTAATATTTAGTGTGACTTCTTTTATTATTTAATATAGGGCAGAATCCATGGCCCCATTTTTTTTACATAGGATTTGACACACTTTTGTGTCCATTAGATTATAGATGTTTGACTGATCTAGATTTATTTAAGGAAAATTATCATTTTCCCTTCTGAGGTTTGCCATATTAGATAAACTGGTCCCTCTAGTTTCAATAATGACCAGTCATCCCATTGAAACCCAACCAAAAAGCATTTGACCGTTAATTGAAAAAATAAAATGTTCCCATCAAGTATTGAACACTTGACCCTGTAGTTAAAAACCACATAATTTAACCAGCTGAGCTATTACAATTCATTGATGAAGTTATGTTGATTTAAATGTATATATATATATATATATATATATATTTATCTAATTTGTTTAAAATAATTTAAATATGTTTGTATAATTTAAAATAAACTCATATATATAATTTAAAATAAACTTATATTTAATAATAATATATAAAACGGATTTATGACAAAAAACACAAAAACAAAAACAAAAGGAAACCCAAATATTCAGAAAATAAAAGCCCGTAAATTTTTTCTTTCTTTTTTCAAAATTCCTTTTAAATACATGAGCTTATTTTAAATTATACATAAACTCGTATATTTAAAAATAATTTATTATTATTATTTTTCCTTCTCTCTTTTTCTTTTTTGAATTTTTTCCCTTTTCAATTCACAAAAAAAAAAAAAAACTGTTGTAAAAGAAAAATACAAATACTTGAGATGTAAAGAAAAAAAAAAGATAAGAGAGGAAAGAGGAAATTTAAATGAGGAGAGAATGCAATGAAATATTAAAATTTAGCTGAAAGAAAAATACAAATATTAATTTTTTTTTTGAAGAAAAATGGGAAACTTCATTAAAAAAGGTCTGAAAGCAAAGTATTACAAAGAAAAGAAGGGGGGGACACTGCCCCAAACATGGACATCAGACACAGAACAAGAAGCACGAGCCAGAGAGTGTGCTGCGTTATTCGCTGACATCCGGACATAACAAACATTACAATCAGTAATATCTTTGAGAAACACCTTACATTCATCAATAATAAGACCAAAATAATTAGGATCAGACGCTTGAGACTTGAGAGCTTGAACAACCTTCAGAGCATCTGTCTCCATAATAGCTTTGGAAAATGAGTGAGCCTTTAACCAACTGAGGGCTTCACGAAAACTGAGAGCCTCAGCCAACCCAGCATCAAGGGGACCTGCTAATAGGCCGTTGCTTGCTGCAAGCATCTGCCCATCTACATCTCTGATGACCCAACCAAAACCCAATCTATTTAGATGCGAGAAAACAGCCCCATCCACATTACATTTTACCCATCCAAACCTTGGTCTCTTCCAACGCACAAGACCATTGTCTGCAGATGGTAAGTCATCACTAATGGAAATTACTTGAGCAGACTGCCACTGAAAAAGGTATGAGCTAGCCAAATTGAGCAGACTGGAAATTCTCTATCTTTTATCATTCCATAATATCTCATTTCTATTCATCCAAAGGCACCAAAGAATCATACAGCATAAAGAAATAGAGTCAGTTGGTCCTTTTACAAAAACATGGCAGAGCCAAGACACCATATTGGAGGGATTGCCACTGGAAACTTGTAGAGGAGATAAGGACCAACAATCCTGAGCAAAATGGCATTGAGTAAAAGTATGAAAAGCAGATTCAGGTTCTGAACTGCAGACCAGGCACAAGGTATCTACATCAACATGCCTCTGTATCAGCACATCTTTGGTGGGTAAGCAATTGTTACAAAGACGCCATACAAAATTCTTGACTTTGGGGAGGATTTTTAAAGCCCATAACTGCTTCCAAAGACTGAGAGAGTTGAAAGGGTTGAGAGTGGCAAGGTCAGTAGTAAGGTATCTGTATGCAGACTTCACTGAGTAAACACCCTGCTGTCGTGGTTCCAAAATAGCTTATCTGTAGAATTTCTTCTGCTTAGTGGGATTTGATACACCAAACCTCTGTCTCGAGCATTGAAAATGTCATGGAGAATGTCATCATCCCAAGAGAGAATATAAGACTATTAACAGTTGCATGTTATGTACCTTGGACAATAGGGGATTGAACCCGTGGGTGTGAATCATTTGGAAGCCAAGGTTCAGTCCAGATATTGATTTGATGGCCATCACCAACTCTCTATCTTAAACCATTTTTAAGCAAAGGTTGAGCTGCCATAATACTGCGCCATAGGAAGCTTGGATTATTCTTTAAAGAGGCATCAAAAAAAGTGGAGTTAGGGTAGTAGCGAGCCTTGTAAACTCTTGCCACCAATGATGCAGGCTGAGTCAGAAGCCTCCAACCATTTTTCCCAAGCAAAGCAAGATTAAATTCATGAATCTTCCTGAATCCCAATCCACCATTTTGTAAATATTAATTGAAAATAGACAAGTGAATTAATGACCATTAAATCTGGACCATTCAAACACCTATGATCTAATGGACACAAAAGTGTGTCAAATCATTTGTAAAAAAATGGGGCTATGGATCCTGCCCTTTTAATATATATATATATATATATATATATATATATGTGTATATATATATATATATGTATATATATATATATTTTATCCATTCCTTAAAAATAGGTTTTAATTAATTTTATTTATTACCATACCCCAACCAATTTTATTTATTTTTTCCATCCCTAATAAAATTATAGATATTTTTATTTCAATTAATTTTTTTAAAATTTGTTGGTTGCCATTATAAGTTAATTTAATTGATAATTGTGATGATAAATTTTATAAGAAAAACATATGAATAATTATCATTTGATTCAATATTTTTCTTGTAACACGTGTAATCAATATTTGTAATTTATTTCTTTAATTTATTTCAATTTCATTATTTTTAAATGAAAAGTCTTATTTTCAAGTGTTTTGGATTAGGAAAAACATGGTCCAATATAAACACCCAAAAGGAAGAAACATAAAATCGATTAATAAAACTTATAACTTGGTAATATATAAGGGTGAATGAAACTTAAACTCAACCATAAAATAGCCGATGAAACTTAATAATTATTTTCATTCGGCTCCTCTATAGCTAAAATCCTAGCTCTGCCCCTGTTAAATCAGGGCACACAATAATGTTATCAAACAGTTGGTATCGGATTGTAGCAAACAGTTGGTATCGAATACAGTCCAATAGTCTCTAATATCTACAGTTAGATAGTTCTGGAAATTTAACCCTTACAGTAGTTTTGAAGGGAACAATATTGATCATTATATATACACAATAAAACATAGAAATAAGTGTGATGAAATGAAGAGTGGGGATGTACATAATCTTGTGAAGTGATGAGAGGGACGTGTGAAGTGGTTTCTCGTGTATGATAACATGGTTGCGGGTGGGAGAGTTGGCGGGAATCACGGTGGGAGCTAACTGTCATGCTCAACATAAAATTAATTCCTTACTAAATTACACTTCCATTACAATTTACCAATCTTTTTATGCAAGAGGATATATAATATTATGCATTAAACATGACAGAATCCATAAAACATGTCTATATATAAAGATTAAAGACATAAAAGAACATTTCCTGAAAATAATACCTCAAGCTTCTTATCTAAAACACTTTTAGAAAAAGTGTCCAATAAGAAACTGACCAAGACCATTCCAAGTATTTTCCAAAAATGCTTTTCATCACACATTATCATGACAGATTCTTAGCATAATTGTTCAAAGGGCATATGGTCCTCATTTTAATCTTAAATGAATAAAAAATGACTAGAAAATCAAAGATAAAAGTCGTCTTACAATGTGAGTATGAGACAGAACTAATGAATGATACCAAGAGTTTTCAATCAATAATCACGTTTAACTGATATCACAAATGTAATGGACATTACAAATTTGATGAAAAACAAAATTCACAAAAATGGAGGGTACCGCGTGAATAGATAGCTGAATAACATTACGATGATCTCTTGATACCTCATCTGCATGCCATGCTGCAGATCGTTCAACCGGTGCTTCAATGAATCCAGTCAGAACCCTAGGACCAGCCATACTGCCATAGCAGCAAAACTTTTCATAGCCATTTGGGTTTACTTCACTGCCCCAATCCTCGGGGCGCTATGCGGTGATGGAACCTATTTCGCTGTCAAGCTACAGAGGAAAACAGTGCCAATCATGAGAAGCACTCTACAACAGGCAGCCTCAGAAGGTGACTAATCGACACCTTCCCGAGTCCTACCAAATAATCCAAGAACTCCATTAGAAGAACATGCAAATGACCAAAAAGCCAATAATGCAAGAGCTCAAAGATTTCTAGAGGCCGGTACATACACATATTAGACATGAAAAAAAAGAAGAACAAGTCAGATGTCGGTATTGTTTGTAATATTACGGTTAAAGACTTCAAGAATAGGTTGTGAGGATTGACAATTGGACTTCATCACAATGTACATATTGGAGTTGGGTGACAAGTTATGGTTGTCTTCTGCAAAAATAAAAAAGAGAGAAAAATTGAAAGAATTTCAGGTGTTTTAAGCATTCTTCTTTAGGTTTTGTTTCCTTAGTTTTGCTTTTCTTATTGATCAAGTGCATGAAGGGATTGAGATCTAGTTTTCTGTCATTTTCCCACGCATCTTGTAAACTTTGATATCAAATGTACAAGTAAAATAGTGTGAAGATATTTCTTGCTACAAATGCCTTCTTAAATTTACATCTTAACGACCATCACTTTCCATTTTAGCCCTTCATAATACATCTCTTCATGTTATATCTCTTTAATCTTTTGACACGGTAAATTTTTGTGCTTTCCTTCATAAATGCACAGTGAAATCGAAACGATAAATGCATTAAACAATTAAGTGCCTGTTTGGAAGAACTTCTCTACCAGTTAACAGAATTTTTTTAATTAAAAAAGCTCTTTACAAAATATTTTGTGTTGTTTGGTTGTCACTCAATACAACTTTTAGATGATTAAAAAAATTGTTTTACATCTATTTGGATAAACTCAAATTTTAGGCTTTTCCAATTATATCTTTTTGAGCTTTAAAAAAAAATGTCTAATATTACTCTATCATTTAAAATAGTTTTTGAATATTTTGGTAATCCTACAATTAAAAAAAAAACTTTTTCTAATCGACAACCAAATGACCAACATCTTCCTATTAAAAGCTCTATTTTAAAAGCTCTACTTGAAGAAGCTCTTCCAAACGGAACATAAATCTAGAAGAACATTTTTCAATTACTCAAGGAAAAACTAAAGCTAACTTCTTCAATTTAGGGATGGCAATTTGACCTGCACCCGCAGGCACCCGCCCGAACCCGACCTTGTAAGGTTGGGTTTGGATGGTGAATTTATGACCCGCGAACCAGTGAACCCATACAAATAAAAATCCAGCGGGTTTGGGTGCGGGTGCGGGTTAGGAAACGAACCCGCGGGTGAACCCACGAACCCGTATAAATAAAAATTATATAATATTTATTATTTAAAATATTATAAATTTAAACTCCAATTGAATCTTTTTAGCCATATAGAGAATAAAATATAAAAAATTAACTCATTCTAAGTTTGAGAATTACAATTCTCAACTCTCATTTATATATAGCTAATGATACGTTACACTTGCTGGTTTTACTCTTATGAAACATCGTGCTTACTTATTTGTTTTGCCTTTGAAGATCCATTTGGAGTTTTACGTGGTAGTGCTTTATTTTGTAATTCTCCATGATATATTATAAATGAAGAAGAGTTCTGTACTGTATATATATATAAAATAATAATAATAATAATTAATGTATTAAATATTTATAAATTAATATATTATGCAGGTTGGTGGGTGTGACCCGTGAACTAGTATAAAACCCGTGGGTGAAACCCGAACCCAAACCCATTTATTTTCACGGGTTCACGGGCGGGCGTGGGTGAAGAAAATTTTCGCGGGTACTGGTTTGGAATTTGTAAAACCAGCTCGAACCCGACTCGTTGCCATCCCTATTCTTCATTCAACTTATTTGGGGGCCTCTTAGGTGGTTTTTGCCTAATCTATTGAGGTTTAGTGTCTATACTCTATAGAGGAAATTTTGTCAAAGATTATTAGCAACGTCCTAAAAATAAGGTGATTTTAGGTAGAAAAAAATTTCTTCATTTCATTTCTACATTCCTTCCTTGTACACCTCATTAGAGAACTGAAAAAATTGCGATTCAATGGTCTTTTCATTACCTAATTATTTGGTAGTTCTTACCACTTTCACTAAAAGAATTAAATTGATCACTTCCAAGATAAATGATAAATCTTATCAAAAAGAATTAGGATTTAGGACAAGATTAATTCACATCTTTGAAGATTGCAGCAAACATATCACTTCCAACAGAAAATCAGTCATAGTTATCCGTTATCACACATCAATATATGAACCAGAATTAACAAACAAAAGCGTCACCCTACTAAAAGTGCCATCAAATTCATAAAAACTGAAGTCACACTACACCACAAATTATTATCCATTGAAAAAAAAAAAACCTTTCAATGCTTTCTCTTAACAAAATACGATAAGTTCACATCACATTCTCAGTGAAAGCCAAAAATCAATAAAAGAATAATAAACCCCTAAATGTTCCTACTTAACAATTTTAATGCATGCATGCAACCCTACTCGAGAAATCTCAAGTAATGAAGTCAGAATCCAAAAAACCAATATTTTGCTATCAAATGAGCTTTGGCCAAAAGATAATAATATAAGATAAATAATTAATGATAAAAGAAAACTCACCCAAACAATGCTGGAACATCAAGAGCTTCAACATTTTCTCACCAATCTTTGAAATCAACTAACCCAACTCGACCCAAATCGCAAAACCCCAGAAACTCATTTGACCCAAAACAGCACTCAAACAGGGAGAACCCGTCGGACATGATCAGGATCGCTGACGCTCCGACCCGAAACTTCCTCCACAGAGAGAGAACCCGGGAGACGACCAAGACGTCGTCCTTGAAGGACATGGTTGCGACAAAAAGATGCAAAAGTGGAGTAGAGAAGAGTGAGAGAGAAACAGAAGAGGAAATGGTAGAGCTTGCGGCTTTTTCTGCTCAACAAAGATGTTTTCTATTATTGTTGTTGTTGTCGTCGTCGTCTCGTAGTAATTTTTAGCTTAGTTTTGATATGTTTGTGTGTGTGTTTTTATAATTTCATTTTCTCTCAAATGAGACTCTGGTTGGTTTTTGAATACAAAGTTTCTATTTTGGTACTAAAGGATGATTAATTGATTGGGTGTTTTGAAGTGGTTCCATATGTCTTTGCTCTGCAAATAACATTCTGTTTTGTTTTGTGATATTTTTTTCAATGAGAGTCTGGTTGGTTGGAATTGATTGTTTTAGGTTGCAAGAAAATGAAACAAAATCCTAACACAATTTAATTGGTTTGGCTGAGGAGAGATTTTGTTACTTGAACAAATCATTAGATTTCAATTCATGTGTCATTGAGTTTCCTTTGAAATTGAATGAAGAATATTCACAATGTTGATTGATATTTTACATGAAACTTGTGGTGCACATATGAGCTTATGTTTTTGAAAGTACAACATTAAATGGAAATACATTTGCTTTCTTTCCATTTCATGTGCTTTCTTGGCAAAGTTTGAGGGCATACAGTTGTTTACTTTGGCCTCCATGCTGGTGATAGGCTCCTTATGTGCTAGGAAGGACGCAAATGACAAGATAAGGAAGAATATGAAAATGGTAGTGTCGTGGGTGAAGCTTGCCAGTGTATCTGTGATATTGGAATGCATCAAGTGGTGAAGAAAGCATTAGTCATGGCTATGGAGAAGAAGAACGATAGGATGCTTGACCCCTTGCTGGAGTGCGCTTCAACGAAGGTCTAATACTACAAATTAGATGACCAAATTAAAGGCTTCTCCAGGATCAAGGATGGGCTTGACGATCTGGTTGACTGGCTCTTGACATTCCAAATGCGAAGCAGAAATTCAGGAGCATGCCCAGAACAAAGGGTGGCTCCTGCCAATCTTTGGAGATGCTTTGCCTAAGAACAAACATAGCCATATTGGTCCCCTATGGTGTTCTCTCCATCACCTGTACATGTTGTATTCTCGTTTAATGGTCTTTCTATGCTTCAAAGATGGATAGATAATAGATAATGGGATGTTTGGTCATCTGATAGAGATTCTTATATTCCCAGCCAATGTATAAAAGTCATGATGTTAATTAGATTTTAGAAATGGATGCGATATCATGTTTGTTGGACATGATTGTGAAGAGACTCCGCCATCCATTCCGCCGAAGTAAAGCATCAGATACTCGTCCTCCCAATACATCACGCGGTGTCAACATTAGAAACTGACACAAGTCTCATTCGATGATTCAACCTCCGAGATACATATCGGTGGCACTATTGGAGAATCGACAATCCCTAACACACCAGTGACAAATGTCAAGCCAAATCACATAGAGAACGACACGACTCCCTATGTGTCAGAGCCAACACCTATATAAACCTAAATATTTCCCGTTGTAAAGGGGATTGAAATCATTATTGTAACCTTTCATAAAGTTGTAATCAATTGGAGGCCTGGAGCCATTAATAAATATTCACTTACATAGCTTAATTCTCTCGTTAGAATATTATCAGTAATCTTATATTTATTCCTTGTTTGAGGTTCATTTTCTCCCCCAACATTGGTGCTAGAAGGAGGAGGCGAAACCAGCACCTTCGCGGAAAGAATGAACCCTCAACTGGGAGAACAATATCTTAATATCCACCTTGGGTTGCGGCCATCCGGAGGTCAAGAATACGACCAAGTCTGACAAACACAACATCCGAGTCCTTCCCAGACCCCCGGACAACAAACTTCCCTCCCCAGAAGCGGCCATATCCTAACCCCACGGTCGATCAGCTACCTCAACCTCCAAGTTACAGATATTTCCAATATCAAGTGCAAAACCCTCCCGCAGGATACCCTAGATACCTTGGATACCCGCAATATCATCCGATGGAACCTCAGGGGCCTATACACCCCTACTCTCCTCTAGGACATCCACAACATTATTACCCTCTCGGACCTCCGTAAACTTACGCCCCGCAACAGACACAACAGTTCTTCCCATAACCTGATGACCCGGTAATAAGCGGGATTGCTAGCAAGCTAGATACTTTGGCACAGAATGTGACCAGGGTAGTCAACGTCGTCAACGAGGGTGGCCATCAAGGGGACTCAGATGAGGTGAACTCCCGCGTGGAGGGTGGGAACGCAGTAAATCCTCCCGTGGAGATGAGAATAAGGCACCAACAAACAACCCAGTTTGTTGAGCAAAACCCTAGGGAACACATGAACCACCAGGCACTAAAAGTGTGGCAGGAGTCACCCGCAGTAGAGAAGAACGTGACGAGAATGTCCAAGAAGAAGTACCCCGTAGGACCAGACACCTACAAAACCAAAAGGGCAGGTCCGGGTTCCTCTACCAAGAAACCGATCGAAACACCTGAGCTGACCCCGAAGTGTTTCGCGCCCTCCAAGATCAGCTTGCAGAGATACATGATCAAATCCATATCGGACATCACCGTCGAGGCAGCCACCGAGAAAGCCCTTTCATCGACGAGATAAACTCTGTATCAATTCCAACCAGCATAAAGCTACCATGTAAGGATATGTGCGGCTTCGCCAGAACCGAAGATCTAGAAGACCACCTCGACGCTTACCTCGACTGGAGGAACATGCAGGGAGCCTCCGATACAGTCAAAAGTCGAGTCTTCCCCTTAATGCTATCTAGGGGTATGCGTACCTGGTACGAGGGCTTAAAAAGGCAGAGCATATCCTCATTCCACGAGCTATTTAAGGAATTCTGTAGCAGCTTTGCCGCGAGTAGAAGATGACGGAGGCATATTGTCCATCTGAACTCTGTTAAGTAAACGGATTCCCAAACTATCAAAGACTATATGAAGAGATTCAATGAGGCGGTAAGACATGTTCAGGACTTCAACGAAATCAGATCAGTGATGGCTTTCACCCAGGGCTTACGACAAGGCTCTTTAAGCTGGTCCCTTTCCAAAAAAAGACCATATTCATACCGAGAACTCATGGAGATAGGCTAGAAATACGCTACCGCTGAAGACATCAACCATTCCAAGACCCAAATCACCCCGCTAGAATCTAGTCGACTGTCTAGGAGGTGGTCCAAGTCAAATAAGGACAAAAGAAAGGAACCCCAAACATCCGATCAAGTAAATATCGGGTCTACTGGTTGGAATTAGAGACTCTTGAGAAGCAAGTTCAATCATTATACCCCTCTGAAACACTCAATCGATAAAGTAGTCGAGATTGCCAGCAAAAGGAACTTGCTTCGGTGGCCAACACTGTTACAATCACCCACGATACAAGAAACAGCAAGCTGCAATATAAGTTCTATAGAGACCATAGGCATGAGACTAAAAACTATCGCGATCTAAAAGAACACATAGAGGAGTTGATCCGAGCAGGGAAACTTCGAGAGTGTATCAACCTAGAGGACTTGAACGTGGTCACTGTGAAAGTTAACAGCCCACCTAGCAACCGGTCTCATAGCTGTGCGCTTGACTCAGACGATGACGAGCCCATCCACTTCATCCTTACCGAGCCTATCATGGGGGATTCCGATTTGTCATCATCTGGCAAAGCCCCTGCCACTGTTTGCTTATCTTCGATGCCTAAAGACCCATCGAAAGATTGAGACCCGAACTCTTTCACCTCATCCCACTCACAGGGGATTAGATACCCTCATTTTAACGCCCTTGTCATCTCCGTGAAGGTAAGAAACTGGACAATAAAAAGAACATTGATCAACCATGGAAGCTCCTTGGACATCATCCACTGGGATCCATTACAGAAACTGGGTTACACCCTCCAACAATTGCAAGCCTCCAGGTATTACATCAGGGGAGTAGGTGGGCACCGGACCAAGCCTGTCGACCAGATCGATCTCCCGGTACGTTTCGGCACAAGACCACGGGTCCGCACTGTGTGGGTTAGCTTCTAGGTCATTGACATACCTTTACCTTTCAATATCCTAATCGAAAGACCAACCATATACGCCCTCAGAGAAGCTACCAGTGTGTACTCCCTAAAAATCAAGTTCCCCATCGATACTGGTTTGGGGGAAATGAGCCCAGACCAAGAAGAGTACAAGAGATGCATCCAAATCTGGTCCAATCCGATATTGACGATCGGTAAATGCCTAGCGGCACCCGCAAACCGAAGGCTAATCGAAAAAGCAAGACGGTCCAAAAGAAGTGTATCGGGGATGTGACCGAAACACAAGCCTTCGATAACACTCCCTTAGACGAAATTCATGTGACCAACCTTGACCCTCGAGAAATCAGATCTGAACCAACCGGAGAACCTACGAAACCCCTGGTAAAGGTCGTACTAAGAGAAGAAGATCTGGATAAAACTGTCTTCATCGGAGCCAACTTAGCCGATCAGATCAAAGACGAGTTAACACATCTTTTACGGGAACTCACGGATATATTTGCTTGGGGACATGCCGATATGCCCGGTATAGATCCCTCAGTTATCGCCCATTCCCTCAGTTATCGCCCACTCCCTTAGCATTGACCTATATTTCTAGCCGGTGTCGCCGAAACGGAGATCGTTTAACAACGAAAGATATGAGGCGATAGACACCGAAATAGATAAGTTGCTGAAGGCTGGGTTTATCTTGACTACAACGAATGGCTGTCGAACGTAGTCTTTGTAAAAAAGAAAGACGGGAGATGGAGAATGTGTGTCGACTTCACGGATTTAAATAAAGCATGTCCTAAGGATAGTTTCCCTCTACTGAGAATTGATCAACTGGTAGATGCAACCTCCGGTCATGAGCTGCTCAATTTCTTGGACACATATTCCGGTTACAACCAAATCTGAATGAACGAACAAGACGAGAGCAAAACGACATTTATCACAGACCACAGTGTATACTGCTACCGGGTTAGGCCATTCGGCTTGAAGAGCGCCAAAGCAACATCCCAGAGGCCTATCAATTGGATGTTCACCGATCAGATCGGGAAGACCATGGAGGTTTAATGACATGCTCACAAAATCCGTAACCTCTTCTGAGCATACTCACAACCTCTGACAAATTTTCCTCCAACTCAAACAATACCAAATGCGGCTCAACCCAAACCAAGTGTGCTTTTAGAGTTTCTTCCTGAAAGTTCCTCGGTTTCATGGTCCTCCAGCAAGGAATAGAGGCAAACCCTGATAAGATCCAATCAGTAATAGGTCTTCATCCTCCAAGAAAAACAAAAGATATTCAGAAACTGAATGGCATGATCGTCGCTTTCTCCCAATTTTTATCAAATTAACTGACCGGTGTCTCTCATTCTTGTAGGCCTAGAAAAAGAAGGGAGACTTCCATTTGATGCCAGACCACCTTTGATGACTTAAAAGCTTACCTTGAGAAACCCCTGATGCTGACCAAGCCCATAACCGGTGAAACGCTCTACCTCTACCTGGTTGTCTCAAAAGTCTCTATCAGTCTGGTCCTAGTCAAAGAAGAAGGATCGACACAGAAAAACATCTATTATGTTAGCAAGAGCATGACTGACCCAGAAAGACGATATCCAGAAATTGAGAAACTAGCCATTAGCCTCATAATGGCTTCACGGAAGCTCAGACCGTACTTCCATTCACACCCGATCATCGTCTTGAAAAACCAACCTCTAAGGCAAGTGTTACAGAAGCTCGAATCGGCAGGGAGACTTATCAAATGGGCTATGGAACTCATCGAGTTTGACATCCTGTTCAAATCAAGAATGTCTATCAAGGCCAAGCTGTTGTCGACTTTATCGATGAGTACTTCAATCCAGAGGTATTGAATTTATCTGTGGAGTCGATTCCCTGTTGGGAAATGTTCATCGACGGTTCCTCTAACAGGTACGGTAGTGGGGTGGGCATAGTTTTTCAGGACCCTAGATGAGAGCATCACCCAAACAACCCTCTGATTCGACTTCAAGGCGACAAATAACATTGTAGAATACGAGGCGTTCGCCACCAGGTTGAAAATCATCCTGAACATGGGAGCCGAGCATGTCATTATCTATAGTGACTCCTACCTGATCTTCAATCAAGTAAACGAGGACTACCGGGCCAAAGATTCCGAAATGATCATGTATTTAAAATGAGTAAAGTCCCTGATGACCAGATTCACCCGGTGTGATCTTCTTCGGATATCTAGGGAACACAAATCCCAGGCAGATGCTCTTGCCAAGCTCACCTCCACCACAGATATGAAACTGCCCAGACAGTTACGGTGTTTCGATTGCCAAAGTACAGTATTACCAAAGAACAAAGCACAAATGTCCTTATCCCAAACACCACATCGACATCCAAAACACGGATGACTCTGATCATGAATTACCTTTGAGATGGTGCTCTCCCATTGAAAAAAATGTCTCACTGAGAGTTCGAAGACAATCCCCTCGATATCTGATCATCAATTGTGTCATTTATTGGTGCGGCTTCTTCATCCTCTATCTATGTTGTGTTTGCCCTCCGCAAACTGAAATGATCCTTCAAGAAGTGCATGGGGGAACCTGCGATAATCACTCTGCTGGAAAGAACCTAAGCCACCGAATAACCAGGCATGGCTATTACTTGCCTACCATCTTCAAAGACTCGAAGGAATATGCAAAATCTTACGACCGATGTCAGAGGACAACACCGATTCCATATTTTCATGCCGAAACCTTGACTCCAATGGCGTCACTGTGGCTTTTTTCCAAATTTGGAATTGATCTCATAGGGCCATTGCCTCGATGAACTTCAGATAAGATTCATCGTCATGGCCGTTGATTATTTCACCAAGTGGGTAGAAGTGGAGGCTTTGAAACATATCACAGAAGCCAGTACAACCAATTTCATCAAACATTCCATCATCTTCAGATTCAAAGTACCAAACACAATCGTAGCTGACCATAGAACCCAGTTCGATAATGCAAATCTCTGAAAGCTCTGTTCAGATTATAACATCGATCTGAGGTTCACCTCACCATCCCATCCTTAAAACAATGACCAAGTCGAAGCCGTCAATAAAACGATCAAGGTCTTTCTGAGGAGGAACCTACAAGCAAGAAAGGGAGCGTGGGTTGATAAGTTACCGGAGGTCTTATAGGCGATTAGAACCACTCCATAATCTGCAACTGGAGAGACCCTGTACTCCCTCACATTCAGTGCCGAAGTTGTCATACCCATCGAAACCTGTTAGGATTATGCTCAATAGCAAGAGTGTAATGATGTATTTGACAATCTTTTTCATATTAATAAAGTGATTTCTAGTTTAACAAATCTTATAGCATTTATAGTTTAACTATTATAATTGTCAAAAGTAAATAATCATAAGGTCAAAAGACTATGAGAGATGAAGAATTGTTCGTACATCTGGATATATATGAGGTAAACACAATTCTTTAGTTAGTCTTGAACAAGGTTCAGTACTTAAGATAAAGGTTGGGCGCATTTACCTTGTTAAAGTTGTAGATTCTTTTGCTAGCATTTGAGTGGGATCAAATGTGTTATGATGAGTCTAAAATCATCAGAGTGTAGTGTCTTTAGGCAAAATAATCTAGTGCACTAGGTGCATTGAATATGATCATAGTGAAATACTTTATACAGAACCGTCAATGGATAAAAGTTTTCACATGAGGACAATCAGAGAGTCTATCTTAATCCTGAGATAAATGATGGACTTATGGTTACAAGTGTTATCATTTGAGCTATCAATGAGTACGATTATATAGCATAGTCTATCATCGATAGTTTGGTGGTATTCATTTGTTAATCGATAGAGGACTTCGTTTATAGATATGGACATTGTGGTTCTATTTATTAAATGTGAATAGAATATCATCATATGGATATTTTGAGGTATTGGATATTAAATCTTAACGTTAAGTTTTCAATTGTGTCTATTGAAACATGGCTTCTAGACAAGTCAAAATATCCAAGTTTAAAATGTGATCATATGAGTAAATATGGTAACTATGAGAGCTATATATGGTCTATGAGCTCTTGGCGATTACTGATATTCTTCACGATGATACACTATCTCCAATAAGATTTTCTAGGGTACGAATGAGAAATATTATCTTATTCTATCTTTATTTAAGAGTTCAATTTTAGCTCTTTAGTGGAATGAGCTAAAATCAATAGATTGGACCTAAGTGAATCATTTGTTGATTGTGATTAGGTTATGTCTATTGAAGCTTAAATTAGATAGCCCGCCAAGATCCTCAATCCGCACGAACTTACTTGGAACACTTGATATATTCTATAGGATCAATTTATGGGTCCATCTAGAATTGTTTTTGGATTTCGGAATCCAAAAGTTTTGGAGAGGTGTGGTCATGTGTGATCAAGACACGCGGTAACTCTTCAAAAAGGCCTGGAATGGGTGGCCAAGGATGTAGGAATCCTAGGGTGGCCCTAATGGGGTGCGTTTAGCATTCCATTAATACATTAAGAATATAATTTGCACATTTTAATTAAATGGGATGCTAGATTATATTAATGTATTAAATTTAAGGCATGTGGACTTGTTTCTTTTATAGTAAGAATAGATCTAGTTCACATATGGACTTTTTATTAAAGTCCAATGGATTTAATAAAATGGAAAATAATATATTGCACAAGTATTTACTTGGGCGGCAAGGCTAAATTTATTAGTCTAATATATTGTTTTATTTTATTTTATTAATCAATTGGAAATTAATTAATTAATTGTTTGATTAAAAGTCAAAATCTTTTTCTAACTAGGAGAAAGATTCCTAGTGTCATACTATTGTTGGTAGTATGATAAGTATCAAAGACTATATTTGATAAGTAGATAAATAAAAGTATTTTATTTATCTAGTCAAATTAGGAAGTTTTTGATATAATCACAATATTATATTCAATAATTTATTATTGGATAATACACTCATGAGTTGGAATATGATTAAAACTCAAAGTTAATAGGAGACTTGGTGAAAAAGTAATCCTACTTATCTGAGGATTTGACTACAATGTAGAAATCCTACTTGAGTGAGGATTAGGTCATCACCTATATATATTATTAAATTCGGAATTAATAATGGTAGTTCAAAGAAGAAGTTTTTTTTTTTTTTTAGAAATTTTTTATTCTCATGCTTTTGAATAATAAAAAAAAACTTATAACTCAAGAAAGGGGTGTAGAATTCGGCCAAAGAGAAGAAGAATAAGGAGCGTTTTATTTTCGATAGTGCACTAGAAGCTTTTACATAAAAAGGCTTTATGCACATTATCGAATTAGGGTTCACGCGAGTTCTTGATTAAAAAGATTAAGAATTCACAAGTGACAAAACGTTCTTTATTTTCTCTAGGAGGATTATTGTGACTAACAAAAGAAAAATGTTTGTTTTTCCATCATCAGGTATACAATTCAAAGAAAAGGAAGCTCACACTCCTAGGTGATTCACGTTCGTGATTGGATTGGAAGATCTTACGGATTCAATTCGAAGCAAGCAGATTCAAATCGACGCACAATCAATCGTCATATGTAAAAGGTACGATACTTTTACTATATGTTAATTAATCAAGGGTTAAGGTTCTTTCTTTTAAAAGAATTTTTTTTAATATACAAACCCAATTTTTCGCTTCCGCCGCGTGTTCTTCCCCACAAAACCAACGAACATACCAGAAGGGTATGCTACTATAATCCCGGAGATAACGAAGAAGAACTCCAACAATGCCTGTAAAAATTGGAGGAACAGAGGGACTTGGCCAAGATCCGAACCGCCCACCACCAACAACAAATATCTAAGTATTACAACCCTACCATCAACCCTGAAGGTTCAAATCAGGGGATCTTGTTCACAAAAAGGTGATTCCTAGCACCAGAAAGCCTTCTTCCGGTAGACTGGGGGACAATTGGGAAATGTCGTACATCTTGGATTCTGTTTCCATGACATGAGTTTACAAATTGAAAACCAAAGACAGAACACCACTGAAAAATCCTTGGAACGCAGACCACCTGAAGTTGTACTATCAGTAACAATGATGTGTATTGAAAAAGGGCGATCTTTATCGGAATCATCAAAATCATTTTGCCTTGTTTTGATTTAAATTTCAAAATGTCAGAATGCCTATTCAGAAAGACTATCAGATTCATCTTGTCTGTTTCACATCTTGTCTGTTTAGTGTTTGAATTTCAAAACTTTGTGTTTATGAGTGCCAAGATGTAGGTGCCAGGTTTTGAATTGCGCAGCAGAATGGGGTTTCAATTTTTTTGTTTATACAATCATCAAGTAAACCTAATTGTACAGTAATAATCGAAAAAATCAAAGAAGGTGAAATGATTTCATACCAGCTTTTGAAGGCTCATTCTTTCTTTTTCTATCTGTTTCCTTATTTGAACCACAAGATCTTCCCGGCTATGTCCCGCGATTGGCAACAGCGTATGGGCGCGTCACGGGTTTCAGAAGCGTGAATGGAGGTTAAAGAAACTTACGAAAACAACTCTTGTTTTCTATATGTGGAATTCAGGCCACCATGAATCAAAGACAAATATATATATATATATATATATATATATATATATATATTGTTTTACGTGGCCGCACACCTCTCGTTTTTCTTCTTTTAGTTTCACGCAACAATTGCATTCAATGCAGTTGAGAGAACTAATATATTCTCTTCTCTGCGTGACTTAGTTTTCAAAAACCATATATATCTTATATCTGTTTTTTTAACAGATAACTTTCATTAATTAATCCTTTAAAATATCTAATATCTGTAAGGATGATTAATAACTTTGAATTTAAACTTTTTAAATTCAAATTTGATATTTAATTTAATAAAAATAAAATAATCAAATTATCTTATTTTCATTCAAACACAAATATCAATCAACACCCTCCAACTAATGATTAATCGCATAATTAAATAATCTTATTATTTAATCAATTTAATCACTAATATTCTTTAATTAAATAATCTCATTATTCAATTAATTCACAAATAGATACGTGTCACTTTCGTAACACAATTAATTGGACAATCCAATTAATCAACCGTGACCCTTGTTACCTTTAATCAATCGGGCTAGTAAGGGGACCTAATGGACCCACAGTCTTTCGAGCTCCAATAATCCTTAGAAATATATATAATTAAACTCTTTAATTAATATTTCATGATTATTAACTTCAGTGTTATTCAACTAAAAACCCAAAGCTGCATTCTCTCAACTATAGATGTTTTTACACAAACCAATAACTTTCGGTGTCCATCGATATAGCTATTACATATGGTATAATCCACCACAAGTAGTTAATTATTAGAGCTGGATCATAACGTCCGTTATACCTCTCTAATTACATCTTTTCCATTAAGTACCATTGATTCCCGAATCAACCCTTAAAGGAACTACTATCTACTTCTCGCAAGAAGGAGTGGATTCAACTATTATGTACAAACCTTCCCAGCCACAAGCCAAAACTGCGATCCCAACATACATAGCATATTGATCGGGAATGCAACTTCGATCTCATCCATGGTACATCAAAAATTACGATCTAACCTGAAGGAGTCGATAAGACACTCAGGATTAAGATCACTCATTTATAGCCATTATTTGTCGATACATATGAATCTCAACGTAAACGAATCTTAGTGAGAGATTCATATAAATCGTGGCCCAGTCCTATATGATCACATCATACAAAGTGCCTCTATTCTCATATCTCCATATGAATGATCCAGGATAAGATCATCGTACATTATAGAATGGACCACAGCTGTAGATTAACCACGAATAAAGTACCCAGCTTTTTTTGATATCTACAGACTCTTTAGATTGCTCGTTTCAAACTGAATCCATCTGTATATGACATTCATATACTCAGTTTGAAATTACATCCGGCAATCTTGGATGTTAAATACATATGTTATATAAAAGTATGAAACAATTTGAATAAATAAACTACTTCTTTTATTTATGTTCAATTCACATTTACAAATTACAAGCTTTAGGGCAAAAAAAACCCCAACAATCTCCCACTTGCACTTAAGCATGTGAGACATGTCTCGTAAACCTAGACCCTCTAGGTGACTCATAAACACTTTATCTGGTAAGGTCTTTGTAAATGGATCAGGGTGATTGTCCTGTGACGCTATCTTGGTCACGGTCACATCTCCTTTCTGTACTATCTCTCTGATGAGGTGATATTTCCTCTCTATATGCTTCCATCTCTTATGGCTTCTTAGTTCTTTGGAGTTAGCCACAACACCACTGTATCACAATAAAGTGTGATGTGCTTAACCATATCTGGAACAACTTCCAGATCACTCAAGAATTTTCCCAGCCAAACAACATCTTTAGTAGCTTCACAAGCGCCTATATATTCTGCTTCCATTGTGGAGTCAACAATACGAGATTGCTTAACACTCCTCCACACAATGGCTCCGCCACTAAAGGTGAATACCGATCCAGACGTAGATTTCCTAGAATCCTTGTTTGACTGAAAATCAGAATCCGTGTATCCTAAATGGATCAAATCATGTCCAGAATACACTAGCATATAGTTTCTCGTTCTTCAAAGATATTTGAGAATAGTCTTGACATCAACCCAATGATCTAATCCTGGGTTGGACTGGTACCTACTGGCTACTCCCACTGTGAAGCAGATGTCAGGTCTTGTGCATAACATAGCATACATGAGACTGCCTACCGCAGACGCATAGGGAACACGTCTCATATCCTCAACTTCTTGAGATGTCTTAGGACACTGTTCCTTAGACAAGTGAACTCCATGCCTGGAAGGTAAATTACCTTTATTGGAGTTCTGTATTGAAAATCGCACAAGAATCTTGTCGATATACGATGCCTGAGACAATGTTAGGAGTCTATTCTTACGTTCCCTTAAGAGTTGGATCCCTAGAACATAACACACATCTCCCAAATCTTTCATTTGGAATTGACTAGCCAGCCAGCCAACCTTTTACTTCTGATAATACCCTTACATCATTCCCAATGAGTAGGATATCATCTACGTATAGGACTAAGAAAACTACTTTCTTGTCAACGATGAGCTTGTAGACACAAGGCTCATCAACATTTTACTCGAAGTCATATGTTTTGATCACATCATCAAATCTTATGTTCCAAGATCTAGATGCTTGTTTCAGTCCATAAATTGACCTTTGCAACTTCCAAACCTTTTGCTCTTGATCTGGAGACACGAATCCCTCTGGTTGCATCATGTAGATGCTCTCATCAAGATTTCCATATCATAATGTAGTCTTGATGTCTATTTGCCAAATTTCATGATCGAAATATGCAGCAATGGATAAGAGAATCCTAATATACTTAAACATGACCACTGGCGAGAATGTCTCTTCATAATCGACCCCCTCTTTCTAGGTATAACCCTTGGCCACTAGCCTTGCCTTGAAGGTCTCTACCTTCCCGTCTACTCATCTCTTTCTCTTATAGATTCATTCACATCCTATAAGTTTTACCCCATCCGGTAAGTCTACAAGTTCTCAAACTTAGTTAGAGTACATGGACTTCATCTTGAGATTCATGGCTTTAAGCCATTATTTTTTGTCAAGATCTTTTATTGCATTCTTAAATGTCAATGGATCATCCACACTACTAGTAGAGATGACATCTCATCCCTCACCTATACCCAAATAACGTTCAGGTTGTCTCACAACCCTCCCACTACGTCTAGGTGGTAGTGTTGGAACCCCGTTCACTGGTAACGTAACGGAAATATGTTTTAAAATTTTTATACATATCATAAACGATCTGGAACCAGTGAACTTAGGATCGTAATTATTTTTCCAGAACTAATACATACAATTTGTAAACACAGGAAATTGTAATCAATATATTAAAAGAAAATTTAGAACCTTACCAACGTTTGGAGGCTCCTTCACTTTACGATATGCTCCTGGTCTGTACCACTAGGTCTTCCTAGCTATTCCCGGAACTGGTAACTTGTGTGGGCGAGTCACATACTCAGGAACTTAGGAGGATGTAGAGAGAATGAAGAAGAAACAATTTCTTCCAAGAGAAAAAAATACCTAGATCAATTCTAGGATGCTCAAAGAAAAAATATATTATAATTTATTTTTCTTTTCACTAGTGCACCCACGCACTATTTCTCTTTGTTTTTTCTTTTGTTTTCTTTTCGCACAACACACGTGTTTCTCTTTTTGTTTCTCTTTTTGTTACACACATTATGAGTTTGTATCATATACAAACACTTGTGTATATTCTTTGTGTGCTGTGTTTTTGTTATCAATATATATCATATATATATATATTATTATAACTAAAACTCTTTAATTGATATCTGTTTAGATTTTAAAACAAAATTTCTTAAAATTGATATCTCATATCTTTTATTTTAAAAGATAATTAAATATTTATTTTGAATTTAAACATTGTAAATTCAATTTCAAATATTTAATTTAATAAAATAAAATAATCATATTATCTTATTCTATTTAAAATCAAATATCAACTAACATCCTCCATTAAGTGATTAATAACAAAATTAAATAATCTTATTATTTAATGTATTTAATCACCATTATTTATTAATTAAATAATCTCATTATTCAATTAATTCCCGAATAAATATGTGTCACTTTCGTAACACAATCAATTGGACAATCCAATTAATTAACCGTGACCCTTGTTATCTAAATCGATCGGGCTAGCAAGGGGATCTAATGGACCCATAGTATTTTGAGCTCCAATAATCCTCGGAATCATTAATTAAACTCTTTAATTAATATTCCTTGATTATTAACTCCGGTGTTATTTCACTAAATACCCGAAGCTGCACTCTCTCAACTGTAGACGCTTTTACACAGACCGATACATCTCGGTGTCCATCGATATAGCTATTACACATGGTGTGATTCTCCACAGTAGTTCATAATTAGAGTTGGGTCATAATGTCCGTTATATCCCTTTTATTACATATATCCTTTAAGTACCATTGATTCTCTAATAAACAATAAATCCTATTTCTCACGGAATTAGGAGAGCGCTCATATTGTCCAAGCCCCGAATCAACCCTTAAGGGAACTACCATCTACTTCTCACAAGAAGGAGTGGATTCCACTATTGTGTACATACATTCCCTGCCACAAGCCAAACCGCAATCCAAACATACGAAGTATATTGATCAGGAATTGCATCTGACCTCACCCATGGTATATCAAAGACCATGATCTAACCTGAAGGAGTCGATAAGACACTCAGGATTAAGATCACCCACATATAGCCATCATTAGTTGATATATATGAATCTCATCAGTAAACGGATCTTGGTGAGAGATTCATATAAATCATGGCCCAGTCCTATATGATCACATCATACAAGGTGCCTCAATTCCCATATCACATATGAATGATTTAGGATAGAATCACTGTACATTACGGAATGGACCGCAGCTATAGATTAACCACAAATAAAGTACCCAGCTTTATTTGCTATCTATGGACTCTTTAGATTGCACGTCACTTACTGTATCCATCTGTATATGACACTCAAATACATAGTTCAAGATTACATCCGACAATCTAGGATGTTAATATATCCACAAGTTATAAAATAAACAACACAACAAGAATGAATTGAACTTTTCTTTTTATTTATTTCATAAATCCATTTACATATTACATCTTTAGGGCATAAACCCCAACATGTAGTGTATCCTGACTAGGAATCATCCGACTATCAGATGTCATTGGATCAACAATTCTTGTTGACTGAGCACTAGTCGTACCTAGGCTCCATTTCATTCAATGCAATCTTGCTACGAGGTTTATGATCACTAATATAGTTATCCTCAAGAAACGTTGCATTTGTCGATACAAACACTTTGTTCTCTTCAGGACTATAGAAGTATCCACCTCTGGTCTCCGAGCAATATCCTACAAACAAGCAGACCGTAGACTTGGGGTCTAGTTTTCCACTTCTGTTCTTTAGCACATGTGCTGGACACCCTCATATGCGAAAATGTCGCAAACTAGCTTTACGACCATTCCACAACTCTAAGGGAGTCTTAGGAACAGATTTGGATGGGACTACATTCAACATGTAGGCCGCAGTTTGTAAAGCATATCCCAAAAAAAATTGATAATGATGACAACCTAATCATAGATCTCACAATTTCCATAAGGGTTCTATTTCTCCTCTCCGCGACACCATTATGTTTCGGTGTTCCAGGAGCTGTGAGTTGGGACACTATCCTATGCTCGACCATAAAGTCTTCAAACTCTCGGTCAAGATACTCACCTCTACGATCTGATCGTAGAGACTTGATAATCCTTCCTATCTGATTCTCAACTTCAGTTCGGAACTCTTTAAACTTTTCAAAAGTTTTTGACTTCCATTGCATTAGGTAGACATATCCGTATCTAGAGTAGTCATCTATAAATGTGACATAATACTTATAGCCACGCATTGCTTTAACATTTATCGGTTCACAGACCTCTGAATGTATAAGCTCTAGTGATTCTTTAGCTCTAAGTCATTTTCCAGTAAAAGGTCTCTTGGTCATCAGACAGTTAAGGTGCCAACATTTAACTCACTTAAATGTCCGCTTTTAACTAGTCTATCTATCCTGTCAAGGTTAATGTGGCCAAGTCTTAGATGCCACAGATACGTTTCGTTTTCTGGAGAAATCTTTTGTCGTTTTGTTTTTGGTTTTTCAACTTTAAACATTTCAGCATTGATTAGTGTTGTATGTATTAACGGCCTTAAGAAATATAAATTGTTTTCGTTTAATCCTGAACATATATTCAAACCATTCTTTGCAATAATAACAGACTTATTATTAAAAGAAACAAAATATAATTGTTCCAACAACTTTGAAACAGAAATCAAATTTCTTGTGAATCCAGGAATAAAAAATACATTGTTCAAAACAATAAAGCAATTTTCAAAATGTAGTCTAACTACACCCGCTGCTCTTGCTGACACGACATCCCCCAACCCAACACACATAAAAAAGGCTCCCTCCTCAAGTTCTGTCCAATAATCAGTCCACTGCATAGAAAAACAAACATGGTGTGTGACCCTCGAATCAACTATCCAGAATGAAGAATCATCTTCCACTAAACACGACTTAAGAACAAGTAAATCATATTTACCTTTCGTTTTCTTCTTCTTGGCAACCTCTTTTAGATACTAAGGATAGTTCCTCTTCCAATGTCCAACCTTGTCGCAATAGAAACATTTTCTTTTGCCTTGGTCGGCGGAAGCACCATTCTTCTTGCCTTTGACTTTCTTGGGATTGGGCTTGGGCTTGCCCTTTGCCTTCCCAGCAAACCTCTTCATCTTTTTATTGCCAGAGGAAGATGATTCGAAAACATTTGCCTCACCGGTCTTAATTTTGTTGTCCTTAGTCAAGGACTCAAAAGTATTGAAACTGAACCTTAACTTGTTCATCTCATAGTTACTCTTGAACAGATCGAAACTCTTCGGAAGAGTCGTCAGTATGATGCTCACCTGATTGAGTTCATCAATGGCCCCGCCATTGATCTCTGGTGTGTTGAAATATGACATCATGATCAGGACATGTTCCCGAACAGATGTGTCATCTTTCATCCGAGCAAGCATTGCGAAACGAACAGCTTCGTGCCGCTTTTGCTCACAAGGCTGCCCAAACATAGCCTGCAATGACTCCATTATTTCAAATGTAGTACTCATTGCTTCCTGCTTAGTGACAAATACGTCTGTCATACAAGCTAACAGATATGTTCAGGCTTTCTCATCTGATGAGACCCATTTTTCATATGCTTCACGAACAATTCGTGCGGCATGAGCAGTAGGCGCTGAAGGACATTTCTCCGTAAGCACAACCTTTAGGTCCTTGGTGACCAAGATTGCATTTATGTTATGTTTCCATTTAGTGTAGTTATCACCAATTAATTTGTCATTTGCAAAGATTTGTAACAGCGTAGATGATATGGCTGAAAAAACATAAATTAAGAATTCATTCAATCATACATTCAAAACATGTGTGAATGTTCAGCATAAAATTAAACATGACGCATGAAAATGTTTAATGAACAACAACAACCTAAGAAAATAATGTTTCTATGCCACGACAATCCAACATACCACAAGTAAGTGCCACTTTAGGGTTGGTCAAATTCTTGCATGTTGGATCGAGAACTTCTCAATCAAATGATATACCAGAATAACTCTTATTCTAATATCATTTAGCCATCGTTTATTAAGTTAGGTTTTTAATTAACTATTTTAATTAAAACCTTATGGGTGTAACCTATTATTTCAGATCTCATGAGTTTAACTCGAGAATTGCCGCCTTAGGGTCGGTTAATCCCGAAATATCCTCAGAAATCATATCCGTTAGAAAGTCAACCTTGGTATTGATTCTTATGGAAACCCTCCTTAGGGAGGACAAAAGCAAAGCCGTCACGAGGCTCCACTCGAATCTCACGGTATTGAACTAATGAAGGAAACTGCGGGATATAATGTCATATATCTCTCTCCCACTCATTATTTTATAACTAGGGTTTTCTATTATTATTAATGCACTAGGTGCAATAATCACAAATTATTAGAATCTTATTCCAATAACTAATAAACTAATTCGATTTTATACTCTTAAATATCTGGTTCATTGGCGATAATTCTAATTTATGTAAACTATTTACTAAGACTAGAATTATTAAATGTGTATTTACCAAGTTTTAACTATTAAAACTAAACACATTATTAGGTCCAACTATTATAAGGGGCTTAATCGAATTAATCCTAATATTTATAATGGACCTTACTAATCTAAATAATTAAAATCTTTAAAAATAGATTAGTTATTAATGAGAATTACTAAGTTTTTACTCTTAAAAACTAATCTCATTAACTTATAGCCAATTATATGAATTACCCATTTTAATCAAATTAAAAAAACACATAATATAGATGGCTATAATGCATGTATGACATATCAACATATATATATATATATATATGTGAAGGCACACATAATCTAAATGACATGTATCTGCATGACAATGCTTTAATTATAACATAATAAACACAAACATGAATTGACCGAGTACTATGGGTTTATCTAACTTAAAAAAAAATTATGATTACAAAAAAATATTCAAGAAATTCCTTGATCTTCTTATAATTCCAAAAATCTTCAAGTCCATTGTAATATATTTAGTCTTCCGGGCCCAAAATCAAGTCCAACTTGATTTATTTTAATGGATCCATCTCATGGATTAAATCCATAAAGCCCAAATGTTACACTAACATTTTTCGTAGGCCCGGGATTTCCCAACAAAAATTTTAGCCCAAACTTGCTCGCTTACATGAAGCCCTAACGCTTGCGAATAGGGAGTGCGTGACTGCTGCACAAAGAACACAACAATTTTGCACAACACTTGCGCATGTGATGTAGCAGTGCAATGCGCAAAAGCATAGCATGCATGCACTTTGCACATCTGATGTGCGCCTGCAGCACACATGCATAACAATTATGCTTCGCATCGCGCACACTGTTGCATGTTTGTCTTCCGGATCGTCGTGCATCATTGATTTACATTAATAAAAATAAAATACAGCAAATCAATAAAAAATTATATAACCCGGAATTAATATTACAACAGAATAATATTACATTTAAAAACCAAAACCCTAAAACCCATGTACCATAAAAATTTACGATCAACAATGTTTAAATTGAACGATTTAATTATAAACATTCATATAATCATAAAAACAGTGCATATACATTCATACATACAATCATGAGCAATCGAATTCGATTATACTGTACAAAAATGACTCTGATACCATTTTGTAGGTGCTAGGTTTTGGATTGCGCAGCGGAATGAGGTTTTAATTTTTTTTTTTATGCAATCATCAAGTAAACCTAATTGTATAGTAATAATCGAAAACAACAAAGAAGGTGAAATGATTTCATACCAGCGTTTGAAGGCTCCTTCTTTCTTTTTTGATATGCTTCCTTATTTGAACAACAAGATCTTCCCGACTATGTCCCGTGATTGGCAAAATTGTGTGAGCGCGTCACGGGTTTCAGGAGCTTGAATGGAGGTAGAAGAAACTTACGAAAACAACTCTTGTTTTCTATGTGTGGAATTTGGCCACCATGAATCAAAGACATATATATATATATATATATATATATATATATTGTTTTACTTGGTCGTACACCTCTCGTTTTTCTTCTTTTAGTTTCACGGAATAATTGCATTCAATGCAATTAAGAGAACTGATGTATTCTCTTCTCTGTGTGTATCAGTTTTTAGAAACCATATATATCTTATATCTATATTTTTTAACTAATAACTTTCATTAATTAATCATTTAAAATATCTAATATCTATAAGGATAATTAATAACTTTGAATTTAAACTTTTTAAATTCAAATTTGATATTTTATTTAATAAAAATAAAATAATCAAATTATCTTATCTTCATTCAAACACAAATACCAATCAACACTCTCCAACTAATGATTACTCGCATAATTAAATAATCTTATTATTTAATCAATTTAATTACTAATATTCTTTAATTAAATAATCTCATTATTCAATTAATTCCCAAATAGATATGTGTCACTTTCGTAACACAATTAATTGGACAATCCAATTAATCAACTGTGACCCTTGTTACCTTTTATCAATCGGGCTAGTAAGGGGACCTAATGGACCCACAGTATTTCGAGCTCCAATAATCCTTAGAAATAATTAATTAAAATTTTTAATTAATATTTAATATTTATTAATTTCGATATTATTCCACTAAAAACTTGAAGCCGCATTCTCTCAACTGTATATGTTTTTACACAAACCAATAACTTTCGGTGTCTATCAATATAGTTATTACATATGGTATAATCCTCCACAAGTAGTTCATAATTAGAGCTGGGTCATAATGTCTGTTATACCCCTCTAATTACATCTGTTAACAGTCATTTTTGGCAGGGGTCCAAACAAGAATTTTCCATCCGGCAGGTAACTGGTAGGACCTAGATCAGGACCGATACCTAGATACCGGGGATGCTGTACACCATGAACCGGAAAGAAGTCAGTACCACGTCTCACAGTCTACTAGGTACCAAGCAAGGCTATACCATGATACCTCCTACCTGGTTCCTAGGTACCACGATACCTCCTACCTGGTTCCTAGGTACCGCGACATCTAGCCGGTACCCAAGTACCGCGATATCAGTCTAGGATCTAACCAGAATGTGTATCCTACCCGCCAAGTAAGAAGAATGGAACCATGAATAGGTACCAGCATGCTAGAACAAGCGCTAGGCCAGCGAGCACTTCGGTACAGCAGTGTACCATGCCACCGGGATACAGAGTCAGAATTCTCCTTCAAGCAATGTAAAAGGGAAAGTTGACCTCTCTGGTAAATTAATGGAGATAATCAACACCATTAATAAGGGAATCAGTCAACTCCATTAATGACCATTCACAACGCCATTACTGAGGGAGTCAACTTCATTAATGAAGATAATCAGACTCCATTAATGAGAAGATATTCAACTCCATCAATGAGAAGATATTCAACTCCATTAATGAGAAGATATTCAACTCATTAATGTCGATAAACCAATGGAGTGTGCAACAAGGATGAACATATATAAATATAACAAGTCACTCTCCAAGAAAAAGGTGGATTCCCCAATATTTCTCCAGTCAGACATTTCTCCAACAGGGGGTTCAAACAATAGACATAGTCCAACAACCCTCCAGTATCTCTATGTCTCCAACAGCTCTCCAACATCTCCATGTCTTCGATCCCAGATTTCGCCCACTTCTCCACTAGGAATATGAGTTCGCCACCGCCTGAAGTGTAAAAGGGACCCTGCCCGAATTCCCTCTACACCACCATTGTATAGACTGCTATGTATGTCAGTTTTCGCTATGAATATACCGGTACCAAATGGTACCCCTCTAACTTTGACCTACCGGAACTCAGTTTGAACTAATGTAAGCTCTCCGGAGCACCTCTCGAGATATATAAATATAAAGAATGGTTTTTCTCCCTTCCAATGGATACTGCTTGGGGTTTTTTCAGCATGTGATCAATCGTGATGCTTTTTCCCCCTAGGTCAGTCCACCACCACTAAAAGAGTTGTCATTCTCTCATCTATCTCCTTTTTATGAATGCATGTATGCATGCTAGGCACTGACCATGCTGGTTCTAGCTCTCATGTACCTCTCCTGGCTCATTATCTAGGTCGGGGGAATATTGAAGGCACTTAGAGAGGTGACTAGGTACCAGGATCAGATACCAAGACCAGGTACCAGCCTTCTGCACCAGATGGGAGGGATGACTGTTCTCCTACCATGGCATCTATCTCGCTTTCACCTTACCAGAACCACGGTACGAATTGCCTACCCCCCGCTGCGACCTCCAGGGTAGTGGGTTGAGGGTGTTAATCGAAATTGCTCATCCTGAGCAAATTTTATGTTAACACTTTTTGGCGCCGTTACGAAAAATTCTCCAAGCACTATCTATCCTGACTCCAACCCCAACCTGATACCAGTGTTCAAGTCAGGGGGGACTTCTGTTAACAGGTTTTTCTGGCAAGGGACCAAAGGAGAATTTTCCAAACAGAGACTTATCCAGGAAGATTCATCCAGATACTCCAAGAGACCTGCGAGATCGGTACCATCACCTAGATGGAGTCGATATCCGACGAGGTTGGCACCTCGACTATCCATCTATCTAGATACGATATCAGCTCCGAAAGCATGTATCTCGCTCTACTAAAGCTCATGATACTAGTTCAAGACCAGTACGATGATAGCTTGCACGCCCAGCACCCCGCAAGCATCTCGACGTTGATCAAGGTACCAGGTACCTCGATACCTACCTCGGTACCACCTCGATATCTGCCTTGGTACCACCCAGACTCCCGCCTAGTACTTAGTATGCTTATCCCGAGCTCCTTCAAGGCAAGTATCCTACCTCCCAGGCAATACGATTGGGCACATGAAGACACAAGCACCATTCCAGCAAGAGGCAGAATAAGCTTATCAAAATGAGGTACCAACACTATCCTCCGTCAGAACTCAAAGTCAGAATTTCCCTCCAAGCTCCACGAAGAAGGAAAGTCGATTCCATCGCCATCAAGCTCCACGAAGAAGGAAAGTTGACTCCTTCGCCATCAAGCTCCACGAAGAAGGAAAGTTGACTCCATCGCCAAAATAAAACGCCATTAATGACCCAATGGTCGACCGAATCAGAATTTGAATTCTCCATTGATTAACGGGATCTAGTCCCGTGCCTTCGGCTCCACGCAAATGACTTTCAACGCTTAAAATAGGACTCTCTATAATCTTCATTAAAGACAACCAGATTTTGAGGAGATTCGGGAAGTACTATATATACGGCATTGAAGGGTAAAGCAAGGGGGGATTGTCAAGTATTCTTGATCGCCATAACCAGAGAGACCCCGGGTGAATTATCTCTAAGATTCCCCGAAGCCAGTGAGAGTCCATTGACAATCACTGGAGGAAAAATATCCACTTATCGACACGAACGTTTTCTCCATCTCCATCCTGTGTGAAAGAGTGAAAATAGAGAGAAATATGCATGTATACATATTGTCATCCTACCGTAGTGATTGACTGAATAAAACAGTTTTTATTTTATATCTCTCGGTCCCTTTGTCTTATTTCTCCATTATTTGATCTATCGGTCTCGATCATACAAAAAAGAGGGACCCCGGTACCGAAGGTACCTATTACGCTGCTGCTACCGGTAGTGGGTGGGGGTGTTAACTGAGATTTTCATCCCGAGTGAATTTTTCTGTTAACAACATCTTTTCCATTAAGTACCATTGATTCTCTAATGAACAATAAATCCTATATTCCTCATGGAAATATGAGAACGCTCATATTGTTCAAGCCCCGAATCAACCCTTGAGGGAACTACTATCTACTTCTCGTAAGAATGAGTGGATTCCACTATTGTGTACAAACCTTCCCAGCCACAAGCCAAACCACGATCCCAACATACTGAGCATATTGATCGGGAATGCAACTCCGACCTCACCCATGGTACATCAAAAATCACGATCTAACCTGAAGGAGTCGATAAGACAAACGGGATTAAGATCACCCATTTATAGCCATCATTTGTCGATATGTATGAATCTCAGCTTAAACGGATCTTAGTGAGAGATTCATATAAATCGTGGCCCAGTCCTATATGATCACATCATACAAGGTGCCTCTATTCTCATATCACCATATGAATGATCCAGGATAAGATCACCGTACATTATGGAATGGACCGCAGCTATAGATTAACCACAAATAAAGTATCCAGCTTTATTTGATATCTACGGACTCTTTAGATTGCTCGTTTCAAACTGAATCCATCTGTATATGACATTCATATACTCAATTCGAAATTATATCCAGCAATCTTGGATGTTAAATACACATGTTATATAAAAGTATAAAACAATTTGAATGAATAAACAACTTCTTTTATTTATGTTCAATTCACATTTATAAATTACAAGCTTTAGGGCTAAAAAAACCCCAACACAAGACCCCGAGACAGCACCAAGTGTGCAAAACTGAGGCTCCACGAGCGTGAGCACGATAGGTCTTCGAGGGCCAAGACCCCGAGACCGCACCAAATGTGCAAAACTGAGTCTCCACGAGCTGGAGCACTATAAGTCTCTGGGGGCCAAGACCCCGAGACCGCACCAAGTGTGCAGAACTGAGACTCCACGAGCGGGAGCATGATAGGTCTCCAAGGGCCAAGACCCCGAGACCGCAACAAGCGTGCAAAATCACTATATAATCAGAAATAAAGAAGGGCTTCGGGATAAACATTAAGAAATTCTACCGAAAGACTTGATAATAACAAGGATAAGATACCATACCTCAGGCTATCAGTAACTACGAAATGAAACGATCATAATAAATGAAAACATCATAACCGAACTCCACGACTTGTATATATTCAAACAAAAAGCATAACAGATAAGTGTGCTAAAAAATGTATATATTCATTCATTCGGAAATGTAGTTTATCGGAGTCAATTACAAAAGCAAGGGGAAATAGATCCCCAAATGAAAACTAAAATACATCAACCATGCATGATGCCTTTGCCTTTCTCAGTTGCGCCCTCCCTGACCTTCGTGAATCTTTTGTCATCGGAAGAGACCGCTATGGGTTCATCGTCGGAGAGAGTCACCTCCGTAAAAGCCGATGAGATGTCCTCTACCTGGTCAGAAAACGACTTTACCCTAGTCTTAATCGCCTTCTTGACTTCCGCATCAAATTCTCCGATCGGAGTAACATCTCTTTTAGCTTTTCTACTGCATGGTCAAAGGTCTTGGACTAGGAGTCGAAGAACTCATTGGAGACCAAAAATAGGTCCACAACATTGTCCCCGAGATCCTCCTTCATCCATCTGATAGTTTCATTCGCGGTCCTGATACACCCACGGTAGCTGCAAAGCTTTGCGTGCTTCTCTCAGCAAGCAGCCTTGGCCCTACGATATGAAGCAGACGCCTCCCCCACTTCTGTCTTCAGAGACTCAATGGTGCCTAGGGCAAGTTGAAGCTTATCGTCTACTTCTAACTTCTTCACCCTCAGTTTTTCGTATTTCTCTCTCTTCTCCTTTTATTTCTTCTCCATCTCGAGGAAATTCCCAACGGCCTGCACATCAAAAACACATGAAAAATATCATCAGCACCCAAAACAATTAACCACCGGGTTCACCGCTACATTTCAAAATTATTTCACCTGCCAGAATGTGCCCTGAGATTGTCGAATCCAGTCGACATTTGACATCTTCCCAAAAAAGGAGGACTCCCGGCTTCTCAACAAATTCTTCCCGTAAGAGCACACAAACTCGACACCGGTATCAGGAGTGATTGGGATGTCCTTCAGATCGAACTTTATAGCCGAATGGTCCCTATAATAATTTATAGAAATCTTCGGATCGTGCATAAACAGGTCTGAAAGGCTATCTTTGTCGAGGCCTATCTCAACCCGGGACTGTGTCGCCTCCGCTGGACCCCCATTAGAAACAACATGAGGGATACCCTTCGGAGGCAAATCGCTTACCTCCGGGATAGAGACAACCATGGAAGGCCCTTCCGAACAGACCTTTTTCGTCGCTTGCTCAACATCGGAGGTGGCAACCCTCTTCAATAGAGAAGGTCCGGAAGGGATCTTACGCTTCTTCTTCCGACCATCCATATCCTTCGATTTGTCCGCCATCCTTTTCCTGGAACCCTCAGTAAGCTTCCCTAAAGGAAATTAAGTTAAGTCGCTCAAAACACGAAAAATTAGATACAATAAAAAAAAAGATGTGATTGCCACCGTTGAAGCAAGCTTAGAAATCTTACTCATTTTCTCCAAGTTCTTCTCCACAACTTTCTTCCGATCCTCAGAAAGAATTGGAATAATACCAATAACGTGAAGATTCCGGTCGTCTAAAAGAATGTCAACATGCCTTCTCGCCGACGAAGTTGACCACACCTCCAAAATATGCTTCCACCCCTCTTCAGTCAGATCCTCCACTGGAACGCGTTCCCACACGGCTGACGAAACAGTATAATCAGATGCTAAGAAAAAGAGAAAAACAAAACACAAAACCAAATAGTAAACTAAAACACCGATCTAAGTAAGACGAACCCCCAAACACCTTAGAGATTGAACACCGAACGAACACTCTGTCGACCACCATCGAGCTCGACGTCTTTGCCTCAGTCACCCTCCGCAACAAACCAGGTTTTCTTCCATTCCTTATTTGAAGTCGACAGCCCGGTGATTAGAGCTTCGTTGTCTTGCTTGTTGACAAGCAAGAGCCCACCAGCTGTCACCCCCCGACTTATGGGAATAGAGGCTATAGCAGTGTCCAATCTTCGCAAAAGTTGGATCCGGAAAGTTCATAGACCGCCATAGAGCGGACATCCCCATTAATATCCACCAAGCATTCAGATTTAGTTCCGCGAGAGCAATTCCAATCTCTCTCAACATCTTCCGCACATATCCTTGGAGGAGTAACCTAGCACCAATCTCTAAGAAAGCCGGATGGAAGGCTACCGAAACTCCCTCGGGGTTACTCACCAGGCCCACCGATTCAGGGATTGAGAATTCCGTAGCAATCAGCCTAAGCCTTGATTAGGTCATCCTATTCTCCGCCACCTGATTAATAGCAAATCGGGAGTGATCCATCTTGTCCTGGTAATACTCCTCTGAGTTATACTCGGCTTCATAATCGCTAGACCTCGGTCGTAACACCTCCAGGTTTACTAGACTCAAGGCTCTCGGAGCCTCGAATATATTCGCAGAGCTACTTACCTCCGACGAATCCCTTGAGGAAGACTCGAGGAACTCGAAGAACTCCGAATCCTTGACGTACCAATTTTTCAAACCATTCTGCTTAGTGAAATACGAAAATGAGAAGATAAAAAGAAGAAAAAGAAGTCTTTTCAGAGGTTGACCTTTGCTACAAACACCAAAATGAAGACTCCGAAGTGACTCTGATCAGTTGAAGAGTCGCAAATAAGAAGTTAAGAATTCTTCACTCCTATTTATAGCCCCCAAACTGCCTCCAAGGGGACTTTTAAACGACGCTACTCCCAAGGCAACAAACAGGCAAACCTCTCGCCAGTTGCCGCCACGTGGCTTCTCCTCTATGCGGCTGAAAGGCGGGCCCAGACCCAAAATCAAAATGGGCCTAGCTAATGAGGCCCACGTGTCAAGCCCACAGTCGAACACTCCACCAGAAAACTTCACCAGCCTCGACCGATAGGCTCGAGGGGGAATTGTTGAACATGATTGTGAAGAGACTCTGCCATCCATTCCGCCGAAGTAAAGCATCGGATACTCGTCCCCCCGATACACCACGCGGGGTCAACATTCGAAAATGATGCATGTCTCATTCGATGATACAACCTCCGGGATACATATCGGTGGCACTAATGGAGAATCGACAATCCCTGACACACCAGCGAAAAATGTCAAGCCAAATCACACCGAGAACGACATGACCCCGTGTGTGTCAGGGTCAACACCTATATAAACCCAAATATTTCCCATTGTAAAGGGGACTGAAATCATTCTTCTAACCTTTCATAAAGTTGTAATCAATCGGAGGCCTGGAGCCATTAATAAATATTCACGTAAGTAGCTTAATTCTCTCGAACTATTATCAGTAATCTTATTCATTCCTTGTCGGAGGTTCATTTTCTCCCCCAACAATGTTGTTGGTGATAAATTGCAATATTATGGTTACCATTGTCTGTATTTCTTTTTTATACTGGAATCTCGCAGTGGTGTTTTCTTTTTATACTATTATTTGCCTGATGCTATGCTTCCTTAGCTTCTATCCTTTTGGTAAAATATAGTTTGGCCTTTGTTAGTCTTACAAAGACTTGAGCGTCAAGTATGTTTGGTTCACTAATAACGGATAGCAAAGTGGTATAAATGCATTTAAATTTGTTCGGTTGAGTAAATAATCTAAGGCAAAGTGATGTAAATACAGTCACCGCTTCGCTCGTAAAATCAGAAGCAGCAACAGTTGAGAGCTCATATTTGGATATTTCTAAGCCTTCTAAGGTCTTCTTCTTGGCTGACCGACCGAGGCAGTGAGGCTGAGGCAGCAGGAGGAGAAAGTAAAAGGACAAACAAACAGGAAATGCCTGTCAAGAACTAGTAAAATAGAGTCCTCCCTCTTCAAGGGACCAGCCCGTTTGGAACTGATGATGCAGATGGGGACAAGCAATCAACACAAATTCTAAGAATCATCATCCAATAAATCATGTTTAAGCACTTTCAAATGAGCACTGAACTGATTCTCATACATAAATCATAAGCTCCCCCTTAACAAACACATATACTCATTCTCAAATAACAATTAAAGATAACCAAAAAATTTATATCATTTGTTATAAAAACTCAAAATCTGGATTACATTGTGTGCATGGCACAGCAGTTCTGTCATTTCTTGAACCATTTTCTTCATGACAATTCATTTCAACAATTAAATCATTGCTTTGATCCTCACACTTGCTTCCTTGTACTCTCTTAAAGCTAGTTCATCTTATCGATCAATTCATTGATTTGGTCCTCGCGATTTCCAGCTTCTCCGCCATCCTTGAATGGTTGTTTCTTCCCCAGCAATCCCTCTGGCTTGTTTAGTTGGAAAGGCCCAAGAAAATTCATAACTTCCTTAAAATGTGGACCAACATTAGCAATTTCGTGTACTATATCTTCTATGCATATAATGCCATGTTTCCCCAATTCCTGTTGAAAGAAAATGATGAAACCGTTAGAAGAATTACAAAACTATAGACAACGAGGAAGTAGAGGCGAATTACAATACTATGTGTGAGATATAACAATTACCTGTTCAATAATGTTGTTATCTGTCAGGGGTAGTCTTTGTTTCTCTGTATTTGCATATCCCTTCTTGTATATTAGCTCCTTAACATTCCTCAGATTGGGATATCTTAAAAGAGAAGCGACGAATTGATTGTCATTATAATTACAATAATGTTGTAAAAACATAAATATATGAACATAACTCCTACATCAAGAATCCAGACCAAGATGCTAGTGAATTTGCAAAGCTTTTTCGCTTGCTAGTATTGACCAAACAATTTTTAAAACACAACAGAAAGTTTCTAAGAAATATATTAAGTGATTGGACCATTTGACATACAGGGTTTCATCAAATTCTATTACTAACCCAAAATAAGTAAACAAGACAAAGAAAATCCAAATATCAAACCCTCCTAGCTTGATTTCTGATCACCAATCTATTGTGCTAGATGTCAAATGTCTAGGTTTGATCAAGCAAAAGTAATTTAAATGAACAAACTCCATACGTATTACGGTCTAGCATGATGCATAAAATAAATACATAACAAAGGTACCAAGACAAAGAACATCCACAAGAAGGCATCAGAAAACCAATCAGGCCGAGAGAACACAGAAGTAGCTTAAATCTAGTAGATCATATCACAACATAACAGAAAGTAGAAACTGTGTAGCTTACCCATATGTAACGTATGGCTCCACCTTTTGCAGCATTTGTATTATACCTTCATTAACCTTGACAAAGACACCGCTGAACATTCTCCTCAATCTTAGGTTGTATAAGATCTTCCTAGTTTTTGGGTGCATGTCATTTTTACTGAGATAAACAGAGATCTGAAATCAAAAAATTGAAAGCAACAAAAATCAAGGGAAACCTAATAAAATATAACATACCCTTGTATGCGTACAATGAAAAGCAACTTAGATTTTGGCTTCATGATAGCTGATTTTGGCCTCTTTGCTCTTTGTTTCATTCGGATGAGATCGAGTTCCTGAAAACAAGAGAAACAATGCACCTCGTGAATATCTCTCTTCACCTAGAAAATTTACATCTATAAACAATTCAAATAAAACACTCAAGTCTGTAAAACCAATTTAAGCCACTTGCATGGTTCTATGGTGTATGATTCTATGCATCCATCATAACCAATTTAAGCACAATTTGACAATTCAAATGGTAAATTTTTAAGCTGAACAATAGACGGAACTTGATCAAACATAGCTTTAAGATCAGAGCACATCACCCTTAAACATCAATTTTCTAGACAAACCTTTATATTAATCCTTATATGTTAGCAGGATCACCATAAACAATAATCAATGAAAAAGTTTAAGCATCTTCGAAATCATTAAGACAGTGCTTATCAAAGTAAAAAAACAATCAATGAAAACATGATGTCATCAATTTCAGCAGAATTTGACGATTTAAACTGTTAAAATTTATATGAAAATGGCAGAAACTCAACCAAAAATGACTTCCTGATCACCCCATGAGCTCTAAAAATTAAATTTTCACATAAACCTTCATATGATATGTTGGTGATCTGAATTCACTAAGAAACAATAATCAATGCAAATCATAAGAACCATCATCCAATAAAGGGATAAAAAACTGAAATTTGATGTTTAAGCTCTTTCAAAAGAGCATTAAACTGATTCAAATTCATAAGCTCTCTGGTCCATCTCAGCCACAAATCATATGTATCCTCAATTTCAGCAGAATTTGACGATTCAAGCTGCTAAATTTTGACCAACCCCCATGACCATTAAACATCAACATTTCACATAGACCTTCAAATCCCAGGTGGGGTGTTCACTAAACTATAATAAAAATACAAACTTTACAAATCTATAAACCATAACCAATAAGAAAAAAAGAAACACAACTTGACACACAGAAATTTCAAATAAAAACAAAAACAAAAGATAGGAGACTACCTGGTCCCTGAACTCTTTGACAAACTGCTCAGGTCTCTTGATATCATGGACCTCCTTCTTCTTCCTCTTGTTCTTCTCAAAGTTTCCCAGCTCCAGCTGAGCTTTTCTTGCAAGAGCATGAGATTCAGTGCTCTTCCTCTTCTTCAACACCGTCTCTGATATGTATCCCAACGGCTTCGTCTCCTCCTCCGCCATCGTTTGCTGTCCCTACCGTATCTTCCAATGCTTGAAACTCAAGAGAATGGAGAAGGGTTTTGACAGAGAAACAGCAAAGAAGCGTTTTTGTCTTGGTTGGTTTGCGTGGCTCTTCAAGTAGGAAACAAGCGGTGGCTATGTAGGGTTTTAGTTGGCCTCGGAGAACCAAGAGTAGTCAAATAAGGAAATTACAATAATACCCCTAAAATATGAAATAAATTTGTAAGTGAAATTTATTGATTTTATTATTTATTCTTCAAAAAAAATTTATTTATTTATTGTTAAATTACCGTTGAACTTATCGGTAAGCTATTAACGTAGGACACTTGTTGTGCTTAATTGACGTCTGTCGGTGTACCTTGTGTGCACTGCGAAGTAGAGATGGCAGTATTCCCTATGGGGTCGGAGCCCTGTAGGGCCCCGTCCCGATTGGGACAGATATGTGGGATAATATTCGGGAACGGGAACGGGAACGGGTATGGAGATAAAGTCTTGTCCCCGAAAGTGAAGCGGGGCGGGGATGGGGACGAGGGAAGCACTCCCCGTCCCGACTTCGCCTCGATATATATTTATAATATAATATATAATATTTAGATTTTTAAAATTATTTAATATTAATTGTTTAAACATAAATAGTTTTTTTTAACTAAAAAAATTATTCATTTCCCGACTATGTTTACGTATGTTTAGATTCTAAATTTTAGAAGTTGGTTGTTTTATGGAATCTTTAACGGGGAATGAGACGGGTATGAGGAAGGCACCTCCGACGGGGAATCCCCGACCCCCGCCCCGCTTCTCTTAATGCGGGGAAGGGGACGGTTTTGAGGGGCTGGGATGGGGATGGAAAAGCATTCCCCGACCCCGACTCCGACTCGCCCCGTTGCCATCTCTACTGCGAAGCCCCTCCTGCACACCCACAACACGTATAAAAGCATTTTATGTCATTTTGTCTTATGTGCAGTTTGAAACCCCTCAAACCCACCCACTATACAATATACATATAGATGTAGTAAATCACGTAATTAAGGAAATAAAGTCCCCATTTATCACGTTCACTGTGGAGTTTCAAGCAGGTCCGGTTCTGAGATTTTAAGGATCCGAGATGAAATAAGCAAAATGAGGTTCCCGATATTTGTTTAAATTTTTTTTCTTTAATAATATTTATAAATTTTAATATAATAACTCAAACTCAAGATTGTAACATAATAAAACAACAAATAAAAAAGTTACCTAAATTAAAAATTTTAATTGTATCAAAGAATGTATTTTTTTTTTTCTAAAATTAAACCAACCTAAAGGGTAAAAACATCACAAAGGTTATATAATGTATTACTTAAACCCTAATCGTTTCGTATTTTTAGCAGTAAAAATACTAATCAGATGTACATAATCAAGTTTTTTGTTTTACAATTTTTTTCCAATAGATAACATAGCTAAACTACTTAGGATTACATATAATTGTTTGAATTTTTGAGATTTAGTTTCTGAATTTTCGTATCAAATGAGATTTGAGGAAACCAAATTTGATTTTCAAATTTTCTTAGAATGTTTGATAAGAGGGGATATGATCTAGTGCTGGTTGGTGTAAGAATGCTTATTTATAGGTGTGCTTTTAAAAAAAATCATATATAAGTGGTGGGCATTTTTTAAAGTCATATATGGAGCTATTTTTATTTAAAATTGTGTGGGCTTTTGTTTTTTATGAAATCATAATATATATTTTTGAGTGGTGCTATTGGCACACCCCTTACTGATCTATTCATGCCCAATTTTTTTAATTATATAATATTCTTTTTTTTCCTTTATCAAAATTACTTAAAGAGACATACAATTTAGAAAAAAAATCTTCTACAAATTAAATCTATTAAAATCGCATATTCCTTTTCCAAAAAAAAAACCTAGTAATCCGTTTCTTCAAAAAAAAAAATAATTCTTAAACTCTAAAATCTGCTTCTTACATACATCTAAAATATTATGAAAGAATTTGAGAACAATATCAAGAAAATTGAAGAATTGTCTAAGAACGATATCAAACATCTTGAAGAATTATCTGAGAATGACATAAAGTAAGAATTGTCTGACAATGTTAGTAAGCATCTGGAAACAATTCATCTTTGGAAATAAGTTTGAAGTTTATTTTTTCTTTAGAATGATATCAAGTTGTCGTTGTGTTGAAGTACCCTGTTATTTTTTATTTTTTCGTTTCCGATATAAGAAGAAAAAAAAACTAAAAATAAAGAAATAAGAAGAAAAAAAAATATCAATCAATGGATGTGAGAGAGATGTGTACAGATACATAGATAAGAGATAGAGAGATCATAAATGGTATGTATTAAGTTTGAAAAATAAGTAAAATGAGTAGTTTTGAAAATAAACAAAAAAATTTAATAAAAAAATTAAATTAAATTAAATTAAATTAAGATTTTAAAAAATGGGGTATGAATAGATCAGTATAAGGTGTGCCAATAGCACCACTCATATTTTTTTTCTTTAGAAAAAATAAAAAAACTAAACTTGGCCACTGAGGTCCTCCGGAATTAGGGGGTCCTAGAGGGTTGTCTCATGGGCCTCTCCCAAGTCTTATAATATATTTATATATGGGCGGATTTTCTCCGATGTTGCGAGAATAGATAGCTCTAGATTATTGTAGCATGTACTTGAGTTATGTAAATATTATTTGATTTCGGCATGTCTCAACCGACACCAACATGGTCATGAGAAGGAAAAAAAAGTCTAAGGGTAGTTTTGGTAGAAAGGTACTATATCGATAAACGTTAGGTCATTTACTCATTAGTGGTAAATGAATTAGCAATCACGCAATTCATGAATAAAAGAGTCGGATCCCTCCAAATTGGTGTTGAGAGAGTCGACAATACGTCACCGTCTGCAAACAAACCTCTGGCGATTTTAATTAAATTCAAGTAGAAATATTTTTATTCTTTTTCATCGATCCATCCATCGAATCGAATCTGTTTTCGACCCAAAACATGGACGTGCCTAGCTCATGGGACGCTCTACGCAAACAGGTTCCATTTCTATTTTCTGTTTTTCTAAAGATTTTGTATTTGAATTCTCTTTGTTTACAGATATGTCACGTCTAGTTTCGGATCAGATCTTCAAGTTGGTAGATTTATAGAAACATTTGCAAATTTTTGTTGCTGTGTGCATTCAATAGGATGAATTCAAGATTTTTGTCTCGATTAAGCTATGTTGTTGTTTGATGCTATATCAAATTTTGATTTTTATTAAAGTCGGATGTGTTTATCGCATAATGCTATGATTTTGAGAATTCTCAGATGTTAATTTTGTTAACATGAAGGTTTGTAGAAGCTTGTTAGTTTTTTTTTATTTTTTTTAAGGCATACGTGTTTGAATTGTGGAGTGAAATGAGAAAAAGATTAGCTTACGTTTGCTTGCCTTTGTCTATCAAGAGATCGAAACAGAGAGTATAAAGTTTGGACCTTTGTTTTGCATGAGCGAAACCAGTCTAGGGTTAAAACTTGGTAACATTAACTATCAAGATTTAGTGGCTGTGTACATGAAAATGGTGATGGTTTAGCGTGTGCCCCCACACCCTCAATAAAACTTAGAACTTTGGTTTGCATAATGGTAAGAAGCACACTAACCCCATTACATCGATTCAATTTGAGCAACTTTAGTTGGGGTTTGATTAATCATGCTGCAGAGTGTTTATTGGTGGCAATCAATTTGAACTGTTTCCGTTCTAGATGGGATATGATGCACTTATTTGTCATAGCTTATTCGCAAGCAGGAAGAAAAGCACCACCTTTTAGTGTTGCACTGTAACTGATAAAAGACGAATTGCATCTTTTGCATTTTGAAACTGTTCAGAAGGACCTCAAGTTATTCTTGCTGTATGATCTTCTACTCAATAAGGATATTTGCATATCTTCAACCCCGATTCGCATTTTAAATGGTTAAGTTTGACTGCTTCCTTCTTGCATTAGGGGTGGTGTGGTATTCTACAGAGAGAAGTTTTGTAGACATTAGTATGATAGATGCATATTAGCAATTGTAATTCCGTTGCTACTTTTTGCATATTTATTCGTTGCAGCCAAAGTGAATGGGAATCTCTATCCCCATCTCATGAAGCTTACGGGAGATTAGCAGTGTTGCATTTAATGTTGCTATGAATTTTTTTTCCAGATGCATATTTATGAGTTTGGGAAGTTTGGGTTGACTAATATTTGTGAATTATGCAAGTCTTGCAGTATGTTGATTGTTGACTCTATCAAATGAGGGAATGATAAGGAAATATGGTTGTTAATAGATTTTCCTGCTATCAAAGCTTTGTGTGCATTTGATATGGAGCCTCTGTAAAAGTAATTGCCTCATTAAACACACATCTTGGTAATTCTCATAGTCAAGAGCTATTGTTTCATGATAATAAATTAATAACAAAGGTAGCTCCTTTTGATTATGTGGACTTCCTATGCAATTACATGGCTTGAACACAATTTGTGTCGAGCCTTACAATTTAATCGGATTTTAAAGATGCCAGTCATGAAATGCTGAAGGCTGCTATAGGTTTCTGACTACATAGGGACAAGAAACACAGCTTTCTAAATTTCATGAATTATTCTGTTTTCTCTGTCATATAGGTCGGCAGCTCTTAGCTCTTTATGCAATGTGCTCTTTAACATCCTTGAAAGCCAATTCCCTTGTATGATGATCTTGCCAAACATTTTTTGTCGCATATTGGTGTGAAAAACTGTTAAAACATTTCAAGAACTTACCTAGCTGTTGCCCTTGGAGAATATAACTCATTTTGGCTTCTTCATGCATTTCGAATGTACTTCTTATTGGATCTTTCAAGCCCTGCATAATTACAGAACTTTCAGTACTCTTATTAAACAAAAAGAAAAGAACATTACAGTTGTTTCAATATCAAAACAATCAAATTCCAACTACATTAGTTCCTAGTTAATATCTAGAGACATTGAACTCACAAATCTTAGGAAAAGGGAACTTCAATTAAATATTAAAATTTTCTTTTGGGAAACTATTGCCTGGCGACCTCAAGCAATTTAGCATGGGTTTTCCCTTTGAAATGTTGATTGATGAAAAATAATGATGTGGCATTGGTTTACTTTTGGGAGCACCAGCAACGCAAATCTAAGAGATGGTTACTTAATTAGAACTTTAATGTGTTTTGAACTGTTATCTTGATATCTCTTCTATTGATTTATCTCCTATCTGTCATTAAAATTTGACTGCATAACCAATGCTCTTTTAATTATAATCTTATTTTATATGTTTATACTATGATAGTAGTATTTTCTAGAAAGGAATCTTGTTTCTTTATGTTAATACTTAATAATCCATAATTGCAGGCAAGGAGACTGGAGGCGCAGCTGGATGAGCAGATGCATTCATATCGTAGGCTGGTTTCTACCAAGGTTCCTACGAAGGTTGATACTGAAGAAAATGATCTCGAATCTGGGATAGACCGACTGTTAAAACAACTACAGCAAGTAAATATACAAATGCAAGATTGGGTATCATCAGGAGGATCTGAAATGGTTTCTCATACCTTGACTCGTCATCAGGAAATTCTTCAAGATCTTACTCAGGTATAATGACTTAATGAATTTTTATCAGTGTAGCTGAACTTGACGAACATTTTATTGTTATAAATTAGTGTGCATTTGACAGTTTTCTCAAGAGGTCTCTCCTTCACACTATTTCCTTAATTATTTTTTCTCTATTTTCTCAAAAGCATGAAAAGCTTTTGTGGTTTTTGTGCTTTAAGTGGAAAACATAGAGTAAGATAACAACTGTTCCAAGAGCCTTAAATTGAATATCTAGTACCTGTCATTTTATGTTTAATTTTAACCATACCATGTGGTTAGCTAATGGCACATTTTGATGTAGGGGATCATTGCATTTTGAGATTTATTTTCAATTTTCTTCCCGCCCTTCTTCTTGCTTTCTCTCCCTTGCACTCCATACACTCACACACCCACTCAAACGCATACGAACATTTGTTTTCAGAAGTTTGCAACATGTGTCCATAGTGTATAATTGCACAACCTTTTCATTCCTATTCATTATGTGGTCCACCAGAGTTGATCTTCTTGTAATGCCTTTTTTCATCTTTAAATGCGCTGAAAATTGTTGAGTATTGATGACCAATACACCTTCAAAGTCTCATTTTGAAGTCTAAATTTGTTAGTGGGAAGTTTGAGGCTTAAGTTTAGTAAATAAATATTTTTCTTATTTTTTTTTGGTTAATCAGTTTTGCCTTGATTTGGTATGAACCATTAGATTGGTACAATAGAACACCAACTTCTTGTTAGAAATGATTGAAGTGCAGGAGTTTTATCGTCTGCGTTCCAGCCTTAAAGCTAAGCAAGAGCATGCTTCACTCCTCGAGGATTTTAGGGAGTTTGACCGAGCTAGATTAGACTTGGAAGATGGTGTTGGATCTACAGATCAAGCTCTTCTTAGAGAGCATGCATCCGTTAGCCGAAGTACAGGACAGGTATGTAATAGTACAATTGTTGCTTCTTTTTTAAGAAATTAGAATGCCATTAATCTAATTCTTTCAAATGAATAGCTTTCAATTATTGTGTCATTGTGGACTTGATTATGGTAACTGATGAATTTATCTGGAAGAATTATTAAATAAAGAGGGAATGCAATCACAGATACCATTTCTTGGTCAATTCTATCTCTATTTTAAGAAGTAGTTGTAGGACTGGTGGCAGTCTTAAACCTTTTTATTTTGAAGGACATTGCAGATGGAACCTTTTTTTTTTCCTTAATGAAACTCGCAGATGAAACATCACTATTTATAGATTAACATATTACATTTTCTGATGTTTCTTTTAATTGAATCTGTTTGTCTATGTATTAATGTTAATACATGGACAAAATTTTAAGAAAATGTCTATGTAAAGGTGAGTTATTCGGAATACAACTTAAGTAAGTTAGATTAAAGATTCAGATGTGAATAACTGCTAATTGTGAACAACTGCTTTACACTAAATTTGCCTGCTCATATTTGGTGATGTAGATGGATAGTGTGATTTCACAAGCTCAAGTGACTCTCGGTGCACTGGTCTTTCAGCGTTCAACGTTTGGGGGCATCAATTCAAAGCTCAGCAATGTTGGCAGTCGCCTCCCCACGGTATGGACACTTGTTAAGGTGTTATAAATGGTTTCAGAATGTCCGAGAGCAGTAATTTACTTCATCTATGAGCCAGTTTAATTGGCCATGAAAAAGAATTGTATATTTTCAGCTTATTTTGTGTGTGGACTTTAAAAGAGTTAAAATGCTTGAGAAAATGACTGATCACAGTGAAGGAGATCTACTATGAATTATAGTGAATTGACTTCAAACAAATTAGTGAACCTTTTTTTTTAATATAAAAATAATAATAATAAATGAAACATTTACTGAAAGTACATTGTACAATATAGGCTCTCTTGAGCATCATACCCAAAGCCCTGAGATCCCTTCACCTTCGGCGTTCATTTCCACTATTATATACTCTTTGTCATTAGGTTGAACTGTTTATGCTTGTTCTTTAAATTAACATATTACTTTGATTTAATGGTGCAGGTAAATCATATTCTTTCATCAATAAAGAGGAAAAAGTCATTGGATACCATCATACTTTCCCTTGTCGCTTCCGTATGCACATTTGTGATTTTCATCTATTGGTTGACCAAGTAAGATGTTGTTGTAGCCTTATTACAATCCGTTCTGGGTTAAGGGGGTATGTGGTTCGTTTGTTGTTATTCAATGGTGAAATATTTCTACTTGGTAGCGAATTATGTTTTCTTCCGTCTTGTAAACAGTAAGGGATCACCTGGTAAATGTTAGTTCAAAAGATGTATAGCCAGACATCATTTATGACAAGTGAGGGTTGAAAATATGACATTGATGTTACTGTTTTCACACATCATTTATGCTGCAATTTGAATCTCATTTGATTCTTTGAATACGATATTTTCGTGTTTTATTTGACCTGAAACAATGAATATGAAAAAGCAGAGGTTCTTAGAACTTGGAAGCTATATACAAGTCCGTCCGTACGTACGATTCTACGAAACGTGGACTGGTATCCGATACTTTCGAAGGGCAAACATTGTTGTCTCAATCAGTCTTTTCCAACTTATCGTAAGAAAAAAACCGTGAGGTTCGTAGGAAATGTCCCATCTTTTCAGTGAGCTATATATCTGATATTGGATTGGATTTGGTTATCGTGAACATTTGTAGTGTTTGAAAAAAGTGAGTCAGCTAAGCAATGATATTTATTCATAGTGATTCCTAACACTATTTTATTAGACACCACTTGAGGATTCACTATTGGAGCAATGACTTCCATAACCACATTGTCACCTTACTGTTTATCGCACGAGTATGGTTTAGCTCTGTCATGTATGTTTTTGTATATTTTCACTTGCACATAACAGATCACAGGGGACGGAAGATGAATAAAGATCGTCGGACTTATTTACTTTTCGTTTATTAAAGAAAGTTTTGATGAACTTTTGGGTGAACATCAAATTGTTTGGAGTACAATATGAACAAGTAATTTTATAAGCTGCTCTTGACACTAATGTAAACAAAACTTTTGATTTTCAACCAAATTCAGATTAATAAAAATATGCTTGGCCAATGGTTTGGTACCAATATCAATGTACAAGATAAGATTCTTTATGGATTTGAGTTTTACCTATTAATCAATATAATAAAAAGAAAAAATAGATTCTAACTTTATAATAATGATAATGACATCATGTTTTGAGATCGTATAGAGTCTAACTGAACTCGGATCAGTAGATGACCCTGGTTCTTCGGGTTGCACGAGGGCAACCCTGGTCCTTTGTGCTTTGTATTCAAGAGGATAGTGACAGGAAAGTGTGGACTGTCTTCAAACTAACTATATAATGCAGATAGATAGATGTAGAGACAGAGAAATCTATGGAGAGATTTGGGGTCCAATTTGATTTGACAAAGCAAGCCAAACCCAACAAAGTTACAAAGGAATCATATTGGCTTTTCTTCAGCCATAGACAAAACAGATAATTTCAAAAGCAATATTGCAAGTGCAATCATAATAATCTGTTTCATTAACTTGTGTGTGAAATACTTGATGCTTATCTCAAAAGTACTTTTTTCCCTAAGGATGACTTTTTTTTTTTTTGATCATGTGTTGCACTCATAATAATTCATAAAGTTAACAACTAAAGGACAAGCACTATGGGAGGCATATGAGGCCTCTCCACATCAACTCCTCCATCTACTTGTCGGCCACATGTCGACTTCCCCACAGGCCACGGATTCCTATTTACACGTGGGACAGTCCTATTGGGCATCAAGTTGATGTTTGGTTGTGTGTAAATTAGTGTTTTTTTTGTTTGGAGATGATGTACATGCCCGTTCAGTGGCTAGCTAGCTATAGTAAGTGCTTGTGCTTCCAATCAAATAGGAACAAAGAGCTTTTTGGGAGAGGAAGAAAGTACTTTTTTAGTTTTCTTTTTACATTTTTTGCTTCAAAGGAAAGTATATCACAAGACTCGTTTCACACACTTCAATATGTGGGCTTAAAACTAGACAATTTTTTAGTGAGATTGCCACTTTAATTGTTCGGTTCTATACTTCTAGTGAAGTTAAAAACAAATTTGTCTAATAATCAATTCTCACTCATTTGGTTATTGGTTTGCTGATTGTTTTTACCAAAAGCATTTATATATGGGATGGGGATTCGAATCTCATCTTCACTCATTAAAAAAAAACAATGTAGAGAGCTATCCAGACTATATCAGTAGTGAGATAAAGTTTCGGAAGATCTCTGACCAATTTGGTGTCAGTTTTACATACATATACACAATATACACACCCGTTTGTTGTTTAAATGATTTGGACAATTAAAAAGTATTTACAAGGATGTTAAAAGCATTTTCTGACACATTATTTAAGTTGGATATATCTAGAGACAAGATAAAAAAAAGATATAGATTGACAGAAAATAACATTAACACTAAAAACTTTCTTGTAAATCAATAAAGAAGAGATTGTGCGGAAACAGAAAAAGAAAGAGAAAATATTAAACATGGTTTTGTTTGTACTATAATGGCTGATTATTAGTGAAGAATTGAGACAGGAAAACCTTATTGAAAGCTTCACATGTAGCGTCTAAACCATGGTTCTAGTAATCAGTCTAGGTAGCCGCCTAGGCCTTGGGTAGACCTAGCCACTGCAAGGAAGGTCTAATCGGCTTTCTTAGACGGCCAAACTCCTAGACGGGTTAGGCGCTCGACTAAGCAGGCGACTAGACGGACTAGGTGTCCGACTCCGCTTGATAATTTTTTTTCTTCAGCTTCATCGTTTAGGTCTAGACGCTAGATGAGCGTCTAGCACCTACTAAAACACTGGTCTAAACTTTGGAAATTTTAATGTTTTCGCATAATGACTTAGCATTATCATCACAATTATCTATATTCATTAATAAAGATTAGAATATCCACTTGTGTTTTCATGATAAAGTACATACATGTCTATTTATAATTACAAATTTGTCACTTTATTAAATAGTACACATGCTTATTGCCATTGAAAGTGAAGAATAATAAAACCCTATGCCTGTGTATAATCTTAATCATAAAGGAATATAAAATGTGACGTAAATTACAAGTTACAGTACTTTAGCAGTTGGATTGTATAAAAATGTGAATTGACATTATTGAAACAACATCACTAAACCCTATAAACGATGACAGATTTGCATATCATACATTTTCAAATGTCAATAATATTTCTTTTTTCGTTTCTGTTTTTTCTTTTTGAATTATTGTCAAAGGTATCTTTAGTCGTGAAAGGCTATATATATATATATATATAGCTAGCTCATGTGTGTCATATATGAATGTCCAAACCCCACCACCACCACCGTTGATATATATGATATTATCTCATTTGGATTAATTGAGAGTTGGAAACCTAGGACACACACACACAAGAAAGTGCAGATGCTGCACGCTGCCTTTGATCATCTTGTCTTTAAAAATGGACTTGTCATCATCAGTGACTCATGATCATCAATATCCATCAAAATTTGATCATGTCATCTTCTAATTCTTGAGGTGTAAAATGATGAGGATAACAATGCACAGCTACTATGTAAAAAGTACATTGATACTTTTGCTCAACTTGATGTCCAATGAGAATTTCAGAATTTCAGAATTTCAGTATATTAAAAAGTACAGTTATTCTTTAGTGTGAACGATCCAGAATGTTATTAAAATTTAGATGTCAAATTTCACCTTTTGTGCGCTTTTTGGCCAACAGTAAACAACCAAAATGCTTTTTATATTGAAAACAAACCGTGTATTTTCAACATTTACTTCACAAATATATATTAATTATTGAACAATTCTTGAGAGATCATTACATTTCAATCCATAAGATATCAATTTTCTTATTTTCATGAAACTTTAAGACAACCAACCCACAAAACTCTCCAAAAAAATGATTTAATTTATTAGATCTCTTACAATGAAGCAAGAGGTTTGATGATCAATCCCTCTCATATAGATGCTATATACTTTGTAATTTTTTTTTTATTTGATTTTTTAACATTTGCTTGAGTGTATGCAATAAGTTATCGAACACACAATAATATTAACTCAAACTATTCGTATTTCTTTATTTAGTTTTATTCAAGAACACTATTATAATCATTAGAGTCACATATTAACATAATTTTTTCTTGTTTTGAATAATCATTACTTCATTCTTTCACTAATCTTTCCTAATCCACTGCCGACACAATTTAACCTTTACTTGTCATTTTCAATTATAATCAAAACAGGAAAAAAGAACCTAAACTCCCATATAATAATAATCAATCTCAAAAGACATGTAGTTCTCACTTATCTATCAAATGTCAATAGATTATTTTTTAAGGAAATGTAAAAAAAAAAAAAAAAAGGTAGGAGGGGAAAATTAATTAAGAGAAATTAAGATCCTATTAAAACTATCATTTCTTCTGGGATCATAATAATAATTAATGATTATTATAACAGATTTGTATGTATATATATGGATCCAAAATTAAAGATGTGATTGGGGGAGAGTTTTCATTGGCCATTAATTTCAAATATAGCTTTTTCAAAAGTGTGGAACCCTACCTAACACTTACAATCATAAATTCAACTATATGTCACCTAAATCAACTATGAGATTGAAGGAGAGAGGACAAAATTTGTATATATTTGTAATTCTTCCAATTCTAGGTGGGTGTTTTGGGAAATTTAGTGGGGGATATATCGACAAAAAAATTGCTCTCTATAGTATAATTCTATATAGTATATACCCATCATTTGGATAAGAAAAAAAATGAAATTTCTTCAAGTTAAATTAATATAGAGATCAAGTTAATCATTTAAATAAATAAAACTAATTAATTAATTTTCAACCACCATGCATATAGAGAGAAAATAATAATGATCTCATAGATGTTTTATTGACGTAAAGTTTTGGGATTTTGGACTACATTAGAATAAAAAAAGTTTGATTTTTGAAATATTTTCTGAATTGTTTCAAAAGAAATACTTTTATTTTTTCTGATATATATAGCCTATAAAACTATAGCTCTTTGTTTGCTAGTGAAACTTTAAAAATATATATATATATAGATCAGAATACAATTATTAAAGACTAAATTTATTGATAAATTATATAAGATTATAACCATAATAGTTCATTTATAAAAATATTGCATTACTATGTATTTTGTTATTACATATGAATTTTAAATTATTCAAATGACATGACATCTCAATTGTATATAATTAAATTATTTTGGAAATTATATATTACAATTAGTACATTGAAATTTTGAATTTTACTAGTTCTGGTCTTAAATTACCAATCCACCTAAAAGATATATATATATATATATATATATATATATATATATATAGTATGGCGATTTAAACCCAACATATTATCAGACTAATCATAAGCATCATTTAACACCAATATTCGTGTAAATACAGTGGATAATAAAAGTGATTTGATTTAAATGTGTGTTATAACTTATATCATATATAAAATTGATGATCCTGCATGATATTTTTAAATTTATAGTACTCTTTTCACCCCTAGCTTTGTGATTGTTATCAAGATAATAATTCAAGTTTAAATGGTATTATAATATGGTGATGGATAAAAATACCCTATTTTTACTTTTATTCTTTTTCTATTCTCTTTTTCTTTTGATTTTTTTTTTCAAAAGCCCTCCTTTGATGGAGGTGACCTCACCTCTCACTTACAATGGAGGTTGATGAAGCAGTTTAAAAAAATCTGGAAATAAGTCTCGGTAATAAGTCTCAGGTAGGGCACCCGAGACTTATTTCCCTAAAAAATATGGTAATAAGTCTCGGGTGCCCTACTCGAGACTTATTACCGAGACTTATTACCAAGACTAATTTCCAGATTTTTTTTGTTTTTTTTTCATCATCAACCACCAATGGAGGTCGAGGTCATTTTGACCTCCATTTGAGGTCTGTTCAACCTCCATGGATAGATCAATGGAGGTCTTTGAAAACAAAACAGAGGAGAGAGGAAGAAAGAGAAATATAAATTTAAAAAGTAAAAAGAAAAATAAAAGAATAATCGAGGATATTTTAATTTCACCACATACTTTGATACTAAAAAACATAGAATTAATAACTCTGTGATATTTCTACAAAATCAAACTCATTTGGTGCTGTTCCCCCTATTCCCTCGATATTTAATTGTCACCAAGCTGAATAATTTGGACCCACTGGCCACGACTAAATAATCTCAGTCTCAACCTGACTGTTGTTACTTCAATCAACATCTAATAAATGCATGTACACATCTCAAAACTAGTAGTATTTCATCAAGCTTCATCAAGAAAAAAAAATGTACTCTAAGAACATGAATACACACTTAGGTGAAGTGTTTGGTCATGTGTTTTTGCTCCGAGAGTTAGTAAAATCGGTTTGTAAATTGTAATGTGCATACCTGCATACAAAAAGCTAGTTGGTTTAACCGATAAGATTAAAATCTTATAATTGTATATAGTAATCTAAAATCAAATTTCACCCCCAAAGCTAGTTGTCGTTTTTTTATATATATATAGTATGAGTTTTTAGTATATGGATAACCACCGTTCATTCAATTTGATAATATTTCAGTTTCAAATCATCATATGATATATAGGAATAATTTGGAGAAGTGAAATATGTTACATGTACCTAGTATATGGTTAAATGAGGATAAGGATATATACAGACACTTACAAGTGCTTCTTCTGTGAAGATTCTGCAAATATCCTCTCAGTCTCTGAGTTATTATAACTTTTACAAAAACCACATCTTTTCTAGGACAAGTCCATTTCTAAACCCAACACATTTCAGGAACCACAATACCATATTATTATTATTATGATTATTTTATGTTGGATTTTATATATTTGTAATACATATATAGATAATTTTATAAAAGAAAATAAAAAGAAAAAGAAAAAAGTTTCTACTGAAAGACAAGAAATTATGTAAAGAGACAAGTGTGGGAAGACAAAAGAAAACAGAAAAAAACAATATTCAATAGGGTATATGTGCAGGAAAAAGAGCTACACATGCTGCTCTTCATCAGTTTCAATCAAACTGAAATATTGCTAGCAGCTGCAACATCACTCTCTCTCTCTCTCTCTCTCTCTCTCTCTCTCTCTCTCTCTCTCTCGGTTAAAATTATGTTCAGATCAACAGAAATTTCGATTCAGATAGTACAAAACAACAGACGCCCAAGCTCTCTTAAGTTTCTCTCTCTCTCTCTCTCTCTCTCTCTCTCTCTCTCTCTCTCTCTAAATGTCTTAATCTCCAAGTCTTACTAAATCAAAAAGACCTTGTAACTGTAAAACAGTGGTATATATGATCACAACATTTATTAACATTTCACCTCTCGTTCTATTAAACCCCACAAAAGCATAGAAAATCATCAAAATAATTCGCTTCTGATAAAATGGAGCCTCCGAAATCATCCAACCCCTCTTTCTCTCAATCTTCAACCATCTCATCATCAGTTTCAAATCCTCCTCCTCCATGTCTGAAAACTTCAGTTGATGATCATGATCGTGTTATGTTGTTGGATCTAAGCCTCCCTAACAAGGAGGAGGACAATTCGAATCACGGGTCGAAGCCAGAACTCAATCTCATAGATTGTTTCAAGACAATAAATTCATCATCATCATCAACATCTCAAGGTTCATTAGATGATGATCATTATAACACTCCTCCTCCTCCTCCTCCTCCTCCACCACCACCACCTCCTGATCATCAAGCTGATCAAGGTAATGATCAAAGCTGTACTGATCATGATCATGATCTTGATCATCATCAGCCTAGAGTTTTTTCATGCAATTATTGTCAAAGAAAATTCTATAGTTCACAAGCACTTGGAGGTCACCAAAATGCACATAAAAGAGAGAGAACACTAGCAAAAAGAGGCCAAAGAAACATCACTACAGCTTCCTCAGTCTCTTTGTTGGGATTTTCTTGCCCTCCAAACAGATCATCATCATATCCTAGCATGGCTTCTCTTCCTTTGCATGGTTGCTCTTTGAATAGATCACTTGGAATTCAGGTTCATTCTATGATTCACAAGCCATCTAATTTTCTTCCATCTAACAACAGCATGATGATCATGAATTCTCCACATATTTATGGTCAAAATGGGTGGTCATCATCAAGATCACAAGTTGCTATTGATCAGCAACCAGCAATTGGGAGGCTTGCACAAGAGAGTTTTCTTCAAGTGGGAATGATTTCCAATAACATTCTTGGATCACCATCATCATCATCAATATCATCTTCAACTCATGTTGTTAGTGGCGGAGCTGCAAGATTTGATCAAGGAGTGAGAAAATTTTCTCAACCAAATGAGGGAATTAATAAAGGGTATTGGTGGGATAGTGTCAGTCCTTTTAAGACAAAACAAGATGACTTGCAAAAGCTGGACTTGTCCCTCAAGCTCTAAGCTTTTTTTTTTCTATTGATTTTCATTTTTTTTTTTGTCAATTTAGTATTTTTTTTTCTTTCCATTTTTTAGTTGGGCCTCTTGTAAATGCCTTTCGGCCACAGAATTGAAGGCTTTGGGAGATTTTTTTTGTTTTGTTTTGTTTTGCAATTCTTAATTCAAGTTGGAATGTTTGCCAAATAATTTCTATAGGTTTGTGCTGTAACTATATATGAACTTGATGATATTGTTGATAATAATAACTTGCTTATTGTAATGGAAATTAACCAATTATATTTTTCCTTTCTTTCTGATCATTTTAATTTTTTCAATTGATTTTAGAAGAATTCATGATATACCAGTAGAAGAAATCTTGTCTTTGCTCATCTTAAGCTTTGGTAATTTGTTTTGGGTTAAAACTTTCCATTGTAGAAATATTTTTTAATCACAATTTGACAAATTGATAGGAAGCTTTAAACAATTTTAAAATTTAATAGATGAATTTCAAAATCATTCAAAATAGATCAATATTTAATATAAAACAAGGGAGGAGATCAATGATCGATATTATTCTTAAATTATATTTTCAATTCTCTTATGAATGGTAGTTTTCAAATTTCAAATTCAATTAAATACAAACAACATGGGGTGTGAAATTGATTATGGAGTGGAGAGAGAGAGATGACATATTAAAGTGTAGCCAAACATCATTGATGAGGCATTGATAAAATTTCCATGTTTGTTTGACAAATGGTCCACATTGTAATGTATAAAAATTTGCTTGTTTTGTTGTGGTTGTCATCACATGTGGTTAATTTATATATGTATTGTATAATAGATCATATATATGATGGTCCACAAAGAATGTATACAAATTGGATGGTTGTGATTGTCTCAATGACAACATCTTTGACCCACTTGTAGTTGAAGAAATTGACCATCTCTATTTGGATTTAAAAATATTTTTTAAAAAAAAAAAGTGGTGAAAGAGGTAGTAGGTGTATTTAGTCATGTTAAAGTAAGGAGAAAACAATAATAACAATGACCCTTAATTTGCTATGCAATCACATCACTTCCCCCATATTATACTACAAATAAATCTTTGATTTCCCTTGATTTCTCACCTAGGAGATTTCCCTAATTTGTTTTTGGGGGGGGTGGGGGTCCACCCAATAGTGAGTCCAAATCAACTTGATGTAAACAAACTAGATCATACTAATCATGATGCAAATTTGATTTATTTTCCTAGAATCAAGATGTTAAAAGTAACAGAAATCCATAATTAAGACAGTTAATTATCACATTAACATGAGGGGGGATGTGATAGGGTGTGTGTGACATAAGGTGGGGGCAAAAAATGTTGAATTTGGAATAATGGGGAAGATGGGCTTTTGCCACGTGGCAAACATCAGTTGGGCTGTCTTTTTTCTTTGTGTTGGACTGCCTTTATCCTCCTTACTTTGTCATTTTAAAAATTGGCAACCTTTTGATTTTGCCTCTTAGTTAAGAAACATTAAAATAAAATACAAATGTACTACTTAGAAAGTGATGCATGTTAAATGTGGAGCTATCATTTTGATGAGATTGGGTGAAAAATTAAGGCAAGATCTTATCATAATTAAAGAAGAGATTGTTTTGTATTAAAACCTTATTAAAAATTCCTTAGTGTTGTTTAGTGAAAGGTTAATATTTCAATATGAATTGTTTTTGTTGCTTTTCAAAGGAGATATGTATATGCAAATCTTATTATCAATCACTCATGTCCAATGACACTTATCAATACACACATGAATTACGTGGACATGCACAACCTCTCACTATCAAAAATTTATTAATTCAATAATCTTTGTCGAAAATATAAGCGTTACGTTTTTTTTAATTGCATATTGAATAATTTAATGATTTATGAACATGCATTGTTGGTTTTTTTTTACACTAATACTAGACAACCTAAAAATTTGGTCAAAATTTCATCCCAAATGATGTAGCAAATGATTTTTTTTCATTAATTATATTATCTCATGTTGTGTATGATGATGACAAATCGTTTACTACATCATTTGAATTAAAATTTAAGTTAATTATTATATAACATTACTTTTATATATATATATATATATATATATGTTTGTTTGGAATTGCGAATCTATAAGAAAATACTTTTCCATTATAGATGTCTTTTGTTTCGTGATAAATGTTAAATAATATTTTATTTGTTTCGTGATACTTTTTCATGTTTTATTATATTTTATGATAACTATAGTCAGGGCCGGCATGGAGTGGTGCACCGAGTACAACCTCCCATGGCTCCAAATTTTTCTTATTAAAGTCTATATAGTATTGGGTTTTACTGTTTTAGATACATAAGTTAAAGGGCACAATTCGTTGTCAAAAAAATAGTTAAAGGGCCCGATTCATTTTTTAAAATTAGATGTATAAATTATATTTAAAAAGAAATTGTACAAGAGCCCATAAAGAATATATTTGTATCAATTCCGATGCAGGTTGACATTTGACCACTCTAACCTCTAGGCTGTTTTTTCTTCCCTGCTAGCTGTTGCTTTGGTTCAATTATTCGACGAAAAATTTATTTTTTTAATGTACAATATTTAAAAATAAAAATCAGAAGTCATCTTTCATAAGATTTTCTTCCATTACTCATGTCTGAGTCTAAGATATAAACTGGTAGACATAGGGCCAATTTTTTTATTATTTAAATTAATGTGTAGTATTGGATTTTAGATACATAAGTTTGGATTTGTTGTGAATTGTTATAGTCCATCAAAAAAAGAATTGTGATTCGGAAAAGCCCAATTAATTTTTTTTTTAATTATATATATAGAATATATTAAAAAAAGTGACTCTAAAGGGCCAAATTATTTTTAATATAAATTATATGTTGGGGTTCATTTTTTCCATTTTTTATATTTTTGCTCCGGGCCCTAAAAACGTCAAGACCAATCCTGCTATAGTAAGAGTATTTTTGTACTTTCATCTTTACGTTGGTCAAGACTAAAAATAATTAGAAGAAAAGTTTAGGATTTTTTATAAAAAATTTCTCCATATATAAGGTAATTATAAAATGTATATACTTAAAAATTTAAAGAGACTGATGTATCATATATATATATATATATATATATATATATATATATATATATATATATATATATATCTCAATTTTAATGAATTTTGATTTTGTTTTTGTTTTTGTGGAAGATAAATTCTATATATGAAATCTACTTATCAATAAATTTTAAGAATTTTTCAAACACTACAATTATTTATCCCGATTTTATTATATATGAAGGTATCGGAAAATGGACAAAATATGGAAAAATTTAAGAAACATAGTCGCAGTGCTTGAAAAATTTTCAAATTTTTTATTAAACATATCATCTATGAAAAAATTCAGATCAAAATTTATAGAAATGGATGTGATTTCATCAAATTCTTACCGAAATTAAAATAAGGGATCCATATGAGAGAACCACTTATATATATATATATATATATGTATATATATATATTCTTTCTACTGTCAGTTTGTCCTGATATAAAATATAACAAGATGAAGAATGTGAACCACAAATTATGGAGAAGTTTTGACAAGTGCATACATTTTGAGTCAAAGTATGTAAATCTAATGGTTCACATTGTTCGTCTTGATATATTTTATATCGGGACGAACTGACAATAAAAAAATTATATATATATATATATATATATATATATATATATATATATATATAAGCAAAGTGCACTAAACTTCCCTCAGGTTTGCCCTTTTGCACTCAGAATCAACTTTATCATAAATTGACATTCATGAACTTAGTTAAATTTAACAGTTGACCAATTTTGAAGGACTAAATTACCCATGATCTCTAAATAAAATAAAATAAAAATTGAAAATTGAATTGAATTAAAAAAATCTAAAATTTAAGAAAACAGAAATTTTAAAAACAAAGCAAAATTTAAAAAAAAAAAACAAAAAAAAAATTGAAAATTGAAAAAAAAAAATTATTGAAGAACCAAAAAGAACCAAAAACCCCGAAACCCAACAACAAGTGGAGATCGAGGTCGATTAACCATACTGAAGGAAACTTTACAAATCAATAATACCATCAGGTCCTCAAATTGAAGAAGATCGGGTTTACTGTCAGTGTTTTAGAAATTCAAGTCGATTGGGTTTTTCTTCGTCAAAACAAATTAAATGGGAAAAATCAATTGCATAGTCACTGCAGTTAAAAGACTAATGAGCATTAAAAGACTAATGAACATTAAAACTGATTCAAGTTTTTATATACAGTCTTAATTAAAAATTAGTGCAAGATCTGAAATTAGAGAAAAGTTATCTCTAAACTAAGCAAATTATATAAATAAAAAACAAATGTGAGGAAGTAATTGATAAAACGAAAGAAATTAAATTAGTTGTTGAGATGTTATAAGAAAAAATATCAATGAGGTCGGCAAAATTAGTTTCAGGTTGGTGAAGGGTGCCGGAAAATTGAGGGAGGTCGATGAAACAGAGAACTGTAGAGGAGATAAATGTGGTTGTGATTATAGTCTATAGAGATGGGTTTCAAGAGGAAAACGAAAGGAAAACGAGAACAATGAATATCCATGGATCCCAGTAGAGATCTTATGCCTCTGGAGATTGGATCTCCACCTCTCTCTCTCTCTCTCTTTTTTTTTTTTTTGAATAAAGAAAAATCTATTTAATTTCCTCCATCTCAAAGATAGATGGAGGAGATCCATTTTTATTTTTTTTAGAGTAAAAGAAAATTATTTTTGTTTTTTAATTAATTTGTATTTTTAATATATATTTTTTTATTTTTAATATTTAAAAAAATATATTTGAATAGTCAAAAATACCCTTATTTTTTATAGTCAAATTTGGCTAGCAGTTACATTTAATCAAGTTTGACCAACGTCATGTGGTGTGAATGTCAATTTATGAATGTATTACACTATATATATATATATATATATATATATATTTATATATATATATATATATAAGTATTAATGTATTACACTATTACATAAGTTTGGAGTTTTTTTTGGAAGAGGGAGAACTCAAACCTGCAACTGGAGGACTTGAACATGCAACCACCTAATGCAAGTGTGAGAGGTTTACCACTAGACTAGCCCCATCATCGACTGTTGTATCATATTAAGATGCTTTTAAGAGAGCAAGTGGTGTGTGTATACAACAATTATATTCTTACCTTTTCAAACAAATTTTAGAATTCAACAAAGATTTCTGATGAATTTCAAGACAACTTCAATCCGCATATATTTAGGTTATACAATTTAATTAAGCAATCTTAAGAGTTAGAAAATTTTATTAATGAAAAAAATAATATAAGATAGACGCAAAGAGATGAACAACTTTTGCATATATACATTAAAAAAAATGAAAATAACCCTTAATTCAATATAACTCTCTCTAGTAAACAAAATTTGCATATAAATTAGGCAAATTTAAAATACCAAATAAAAATTCCCATTAGAACAAAATACAAATATTGTGTCAATCTCTCTATTTCTTCTCCATGAAAGATTCAAGACTCTCCATGGATCTAATTAACTTGAATATTTCGTTGCTCATAAAGTATTTCTTCAAGAACTCACCTAGTTGTCCATTTATGCCCCTTCTGTTCAAGAATTCATTAAGTAATAAATCTTTTATTCGATCAATTTCAAGTAATTTCTTGTTCACAACACCACAATCATCATGTCAGAAATGCCTCAAAATCTATATTTTTAGAACACAATTAAGATACATTATAAAATCCACATAATATATATAATTAGAGAGAAAAGTGAAAAGGATAATATTTAGAATCTGAAAAAAAAGGTTAGAGTTTGGTAATTGGATATATTCTATCTGCAAACAAGCTTAATTTAGATCTCAATTTCTAAAAATTATTTTCGGATCTTAATTAGTTGGTAATTGCATTCATCTTTTTTAAACGTTGAATTTATCTAGTTAGTTACGACAGAGATTCATGTTTAGTCTCTCATTCTTTTTTTTTTACAATATATATATATATATATATATATATATATATTTTAGAGAAAATAGCACTAAACACCATTAATTGGTGGGTCAAGTCCCAAAAAGGTCATTCACTGTTTAAATTGTTCCAAAATCACCATTTTGACAAAATATTGTTTCAAAATCATCATTTTGACAAGACATTGTTCACTTGGCAGCCATTCTGTTAAAATCTAACAGAAAGCTACCGTTATATATGATATGACGCCCATAATGAATTTTATGGGCAATATTTTATGTATTTTGATTATTTAATTATATATAAAAATTAATGATTTGATTAATTTATTATTTTTATGGATAATACTTCCTGTTTATGGGTGACATAAAACTTATTATTATTCCCTGATTAATTTGGGGTGACATCAAACTTATTTAATGATTAATTTATTATTTAATTATATATAAAAATTAATGATTTGCTTATAAGAATTTATGGGCAATATTTTCTGTTTTATAAAGTAATCATGGTTAAAAAATAGTCAAAATACAGGTAAAAAAACTAGTTTAAAACCTTTTAAAAACCATTTCAAAAACCAGTGCAAAATATGTTTTACTATTTTGACCTGTATTCTAATAATTTATGATATAAGCAAATGGACTTCAAACAATTAATAGCCAAAGTGGCAACAATTGATACTTTTTTCTATAAAATGGCTAATTTGAGCCATTTTAAAAAATTAATGGTGATTTTGGGACTGTCTCACCAAATCAGTGGCTTTAGATATCAGTGACCCTTTTTTTATGTTTTCGAAGCTTAGATATAATTGTGTATTCTTAAATTGAAATCCAATGACTATTAACTTTAATTACGATGGATAAAGATGTTCCATATATACCTGAATTTACGACCTATATAATAAGAAGAAGTATCAGTATTATCGTTTTGCAGTACCCATAGCCCTGTAATCTTTATTGATGGTGATGGTGGTGTATTAAAAAGGCCATCGATTTCCAACTTCTCACCATCATCACACTTCTTGGAGATATTAATAGTCGGACCTATCAAATCTCCATTGTAGTTGTAGACTTCAATTTTAATATCTTCATTGCCTCCAAATTCTCTCGTCAATGTTACATCACCCACTTCATCATTCTTACACACAGTGAACGAACCAAATTTCGTAACAGGCTGCAAAATATATACATCACAGCTTAGAATCCAACCAGAGTCTGTCTCATTGAAAATTAAAACACATCACAAACAAAAACTAATATATATGTATTTATAATAGATCGTACTTGTTTAAAAGGTAAGTGTTCGTGTTGGATCTGCTCATGAGTCATGAATAAGACTTAGAATATTGTTATGATCTTCTGAGGTTGAATAACAGTTTCTGGTTGTGATTCGAGATATCGAGAGGACAGATTAATTTCGTACCGAAGTATTGAAGATGATGGATTTGGAGAGAAGCTGCTGATGGCTTCTTCTTAAACATCGTATCATGTTCGCCATATTGTTGTTGTTTTGACTTTTGGGTACGTTTTGAAGCAAAAGAGAAAGCAAGAGTTGTGAGATTTTTAGGTTTAGGGTTTAAGGGGTTTTGAATCAGAACCCATATAAAAGTTTGTAATGTTAAATGCTAATTTTTTATTTAAATTATGTGCCTTCAACATCCATCTATATATTCTTGATTTTTCCACTTAATATTTAATGGCATTGAATGTATTCCATCAGTTAGTTATTTTGTTTAATATTTTAAGTGATAAAATTACTTAAAGGACCCCTAAAATCACTTGTTTATAAAAATGAAAATTTTTGTTTTATAATTATTAAATAATTTGTTATAGTAGTTCATAATATATTAAAATATAAATATATAATGGTTATAAGAGTATAAATGTAAAAATATTTATTTTCAGATATTTGTAACTTAAAAAAACTAAGGGCCTGTTTGATTTTTCCATTTAACACTTAATGACACTTAATGTGTGTTATTAAGTTGTTTTGTTTGATTTTTTAAGTTATACAACCACTTAATGAGCTCCTAAAACCACTTAATGAGCTCCTAAAACCACTTTTTATAAAAATTGAAATTTTTTCACTTTTCACTTAATGAAAAACAACTGAAATAAATATCAATTTATTACTTCCAAATTTATTCTTACAAATCTTATTTATTTCCAATTTTCTCTCATCTCACACCCTTTAACCATATTAATATTTTTTTCTCCTCACTGTTTAAAAAACTTTAGCTGTCACTTTCAAAAAAAAATTGACAGAGATATAGATTTCATTATAAATTCGTTATTATATTATTATTCCACATATATAATATAAATATTGCATGGATTATTAGTGGCCGATCCTAATCAATTATTATTTCTTAAACTAAACTCCAATTAACTTGTTTAATTTTTATATTCTTAGGGTTATATTTTATATGGAATTTTTTTTCATTAATTTTTTATTATATTATTAAATTATTGTTTTAGTTGTTTTTAATATATTAAAATATAAATTTATAACAAATAATAGTTGAGAGGGTATAGATGTAAAAGTATTTATTTTAAGATATTTGTAACTTAAAAAAACAAACAACTTATCACTTATATTCAGTTTTCTGTGAAAAAAAACAAACATGCTTCTCAGTTTCAGTTTTCAGTCACTATTCAGTCTTCAGTATAATTCAGTATTGTTCAGTCTTCAGACGAAAAATCAAACGCAACCTAAATTATCGTTCATATTCAGTTTTCAGTGGAAAAAAAACAAACAAACATGTTTTTTCAGTTTTCGGTCACTGTTCTGTCTTCGGTAACATTCAACAATATTCAGCATTGTTCAGTCTTCAGACAGAAAATCAAACTGGTCCTTAGTTTAAGTCTAAGGGTAGTCATTGATACCGAGTGTAAAATTAGAGAATCAATACCTTATTTTATATGAGACAGAGGCAAAACCTTATAATACTTATAAACTTTCAATCCAACCTTGTTAAGCTTCCCAGAAACATAATAACAAGACACAATTACAAGTTTACAACAACTAAATTTTGACGTTTTTAGCAAATTTAATTTAGAAATCAAGAGAGATTTTTGATGAATTTTAAGGCGACAACAATCCACATATATTCAGGGCGAGTTCGAATTCTCTCCCAATTAATCCGTTTGGTTGCTGATCGATCTTCTCCTAATCTAAGAATATCTAAGCATCAAATTACATAGTCAAATTATATTTACAGAAGAAGATTCAAACTCATTTAGATTATACAAAAATTGCATATAAATTAAGTAGGAAAAAATCATAAACCAAGTAAAATCAAGAATACAAAGGCCCCGTTCTGCAGCTGTTTTTCAGTCAGTTTTCGTTTTTGTTTTCTAAAAATGATTTCGAATTCACGTTGGTTAACCGTTTTTCATTTTATTTTCAAAAAACAAAAAACAAAATGAAAAATAAAATCAGTGGTAACAGTGAAATATTTCAAAAACACAAAATACATATTTTCTTTGTTTTTCAAAAAAAATTAACAATAATTTTTTTTCTTTTTCTCTTCAACCGTGAGTTCTTCATCATCTTCTTTCTTTCTCATCTTCTCTCTTCCCATCTTCATCTTCTTTCTTCCTTCAATGACAGCTCCCGCTCGCCGCCAATCAGCTCAGCTTCGCCATTCACCGCTGCCGATCAGCTCTGCTTCGCCGCTCGCCGCCGCCGATCTGCTCTGCTTCGCCTCTCGCTACCGACGATCTGGTCTTCTTCTTCTTCAGCTAGTCATCTTCTTCTTCGCCGCCACCAATCATCTGTTCTTCTTCTTTTTCGCCGCCGCTGCCGTGGATCTGGTCTTCTTCTTCTCCCGCTCGCTGCCAATCTTCTTCTTCTTCTTCTTCTTCTTCTTCTTCTTCTTCTTCTCCTCAGCCGATCTCGACCAATTTGTGTTGTGTTGAAATATCTGGATCAATTGAATACATTTTGTTTAATGGTTAATTATTTAATCAATTTATTTATAATTGTTATAATATTAAACAAAATGTAAAATTTGATATTTGAATTTTCGATAGTTTTCGGTTAGTCTACCAAACACGTTTCTTCCGTTTTATTTTCAAAATATATATTTCAGTATATGCTACCAGACGTGTTTTCAGATTTCGAAATTGAAACCAAAAATATTGTTTTCATTTTCATTTTTTTTTCAAAAAACACCAACTGAAAAACGCTTGCAGGACGGAGCCAAATATTGATCAAAAACAGCCAATATCGATCAAAGAGAATTGTGAAATTAAACAATCTCTATTTCTCCTCCATGAAAGATTTAAGTTGTCCCCACCACAACCACCTTCTATTAATTGACTCAGTTGTATCTTCTCTGTTGAAATATTCAAACAACAACTCAGCAAGTTGTTCCTTTCGTCCAGGAATTCAATAAATGGTACTTTTCGGGCATCAGATTCAAGTCTAAATGTCGGCCTGTTAGTTACAACTAGTGGTGGCGATTCGGGCCGGCTCGGGCCTAATTAACCTGTTAGTTACAACTAGTAGTGGCAATTCGGGCCGGCCCGGCCCATGAGCCCGAGCCCGTTAGGCCCGTATGTTAAACGGGCCGGGCCAGACCAGGCTCGGACCGGTATGGAAAACGGGTCAGGTCGGGCCGGGCTGTTAGACAAAAAAAGGAGTCCTGCCTGGGTCCAAGACCCGCGTAGGGGCAGGCCGGGCCGGGCCTGTAACGGGCTGGCCCGTTAAAGGCCCGTTGGGCTTCGAATTCTTTTTTAATTCAATATTATTTTTTATACGTTGTAATAATTTTGATTAATTAATGTAATAATTTTAACATGAAATATAATATTGTTCACCCCTCAATTTAAATTTTTAAAAAAATTTAAAATTTTAAAGTTTGAAATTTTTTTTGGGCCGCTGATCTTACCGGGCCCGGCCCGGTATTTTTCAAATGTGGGCCCGACCCGTTTCGCTGCCGGACGGCCCACGGAAGCCCGGCCCAAATTGCCAGCACTAGTTACAACACCAGACACCAGAATCATCAAATTACTATATACTATCCAAATAAATCATAAATCAAAATAAATGGCTGAAAATTAATCAGACAACATAGTACATCAAATATGGCGAATTATTGTAATGGCATTTGAGTTTAATTCGTGAATCATGATCATATATAAAAAGAAAAAGCAGTTTTATGTTTTCGAAAACAAGTGATACGATACGTTTTAAAACAAAAATGCTCTTTTAGGGGTCAAATGTTACTATAAAGTGATTACTAGTCATTGAATTACCACAATTTTTCATTTTAAAGACGATCAAATGTTATACAAAGTAGAAGGTTATCGAATTCATCTTAGAATTATTCATTAATTATACAGATAATATATAGTAGCTATATAGTAGCTAAATATTGCGGTTAGACAGAAAACAATTTTCAAATACAATCTTATAGTTTAATTCAAATAATTTCCAATCATTTCAGGAGTCAGGACGGAGCCGACAAAGAAATACCGTAGTAGTTTTTCCCTTTATTTGTGAGACTACACTCAAATCATTTATGACAACTCAAATCATATACAAAACTATTTATTTCTGGATCACGAATCAATTACTCCATCCTCTTCTTCTTAATTTCTAGCTAGGCAATTAAAAATCAATAAAGATCATCATATCATATATACCTTAAAAAAAAAAAAAGACTTGGTGGAACCAAGCGTTACGTAACTTTATGGAACTAATTTCACAACGTTATGCACATAACCTAATTTGGTTGGACCCTGGTAACTAGTTTTTTCCCTTTTATTTGTGAGACTACACTCAAATCATATCATAATATACGTACAAAACTATTTTTGGATCACAAATCAAACACTCCATCTTCTTCTATCTTTTTCTTAATTTGTAGGTGTTAGAAAAATTACACTCAAGTAGTAAAACAGAGTATGATAATTAATTATTGACCAGATAAAGATACCACATAATAGTTTGAATTAGAATTATAGAGATAATTTAATTGAATTCAAACTGATCAATTAAAGTTGGATATTTGGGCTACAGATAAGAGAGATATTAAACTTAAATAATAATTTAAATTTAAGTATCTCATCCAGATAGGAGTCTGGACTCTATAAATAGCGAAGTGTGTTATTCATTTCATTCATCTCATTCTGAGTGTACTTTTATAGAGAGCTAAAAACACATAGTGTGTATTCATCAGTTTTCTCTTTTGCTGGTCTTCTCCGAGTTACAGTAAGTAGCACAGTGAGTCGAGTATATTTTTCTTGTAATTATACACCGATCGTATGTAACAATCCTAGTATCCATTCCGCTGCGATGATCTTTGATATCCAACATTGGTATCAGAGCAATATTTTGGGATTGTTCGTACGTTTAGTTTTATGTATATTGTTTTTTTTAACAACAAAATCTTTATTAAAAAGCCCTAAAAGAGGCCAGAAGCAACAATAGCTAAACAGCCGGGAAACAAACATGGGCCCTCATAAAGAAAGAAAAGCCCAAAACCCCAATTACCCAAAACAAACTAAACAAACCAAGACCGAAAAAAAAAAATCAGGTCTCGAACAAAAAACATCACCACCACTTTTAACCAACCAAACAGAAAGCCACCACAACTAGAAAACTCTACACCCTGCCAAGCAACAACAACCAAAACAAAGAACACAAAAACAGCCAAAAACCACCTCAAGCAAGACTCCATTCCAACGTATCCCCTACTAGAGAAGAACCTCTCCTAGCAAGCATATCCGTAAAAGAGTTCGAACTCCTCGGATTGAAAACCACTATAGTATCACTTATGCATTTAAGTTTGCTATTGTTGTCATAAATAACATCAACACGAATAAGACTTCGAAAACCTTCTTTGTAAACCCACGATATCGCAACTTTCAAATCACTAACAATGGTTATTTTCCTCCCAAAAAGATCCGCTCTATTATAGTATAAATCGCATGCTTTTTGGATAGCTAGGATTTCGGCCATATTCGAATTTTTGTACCTTAGATACGAAGAGAAAAGGCAAAGGATTTTCCCACCCGAATCACACAAAACACCTCGCATGCCCGTCGGACCCGGAGATCCCCTCACCGAACCGTTTACATTAAATTTTAAAGCATCAAGGGCTGAAAAAGACCAATCTACCACCTTGATCTTTTTAAGCTTCGTCTTCTCACTACAATAATCTTATAAGTTGAGTAAAATAGTAGTAAGAGGTTCATCGAAACCACCAAGCCACTCTAAATTTTACCATGTCCATACATTGGTCTACATTTTGAGTATTACCTTGGAAAACAACTAGATTTCTTGCTTCCCAAATATTCTAAACTATGGCAAAAAAACAAGGTGCCCCAAGCTCTATTATACTTCGGTTTCAGACATAACCCGTTCCACCCGCCAAACCAATCTTTCAATGAGCCATTTGAACAACTACCTACATCCCACCACTTCATACAGCCACTCCATAAATACCAAGACCAAGGGCATAATAGAAATAGATGGTCCACGATTTCAACATTCATCTTGCACAAACAACATTATAAGTCCGATGTCGGATTGAAGTCGAATTGATTTAAAACCTCTTTCACCAGGACTCTACCTCTTAAAAGTTGCCACGCGAACATCTCAATTTTTGGAGGGCAAATCCCTTTCCAAATATAGGCTTGTGTTAGATCGTGTCTCTCCTCATTCTCTAAGCATTTTCGGAAAGATCTTACCAAAATATTCCTTTCGAATCCAATTTCCAAGTAAATGAATCCTCACACACAGATCTCACATTAACATACTCCATAAAAGTTTGAAGACTTCTTCATTGATCAATTTCCCAATCCAATCGAAAAGTGGTCTCCTTAGAGCAATCTCCCACCTCCAATTTCCATATATCCATGTTCCAAACTCCTTAATCGAACATTCCTTCCTATAGGACAAAGCAAAAATCCTCGGGTAAGCTGACTTCAAAGGAATTTCATCACATTTAATCTCCTCTCAAAATTCCACTCTCTCCCCATTTCCAACAACCACCCTTAAACCATCCTTCAAGATCATGGCCGACCTAGACTCTTCTTCAAAAAGCCTACATATAGCTTTAACAAAAAAAGAAGAAGTAGCAGTACATCTCAAATTCCATCTAAAGTTATTTATTGGAATGTTATACATAGCACAAATTACTCTCTTCCAAAGAGAATTCTCTTCCTTTCGAAATCTCCATAACCATTTTGTTAAAAGACTCTCATTTTTATCTTTAATCTTTCCAATCCCTAGACCACCAAACTCCTTTCTTTTACATAAAACTTCCCACTTAATCATGTGCATCTTTTTCTTCCCACTATCATCTTATTAGCAAATCCAATCGGAACTTTAAACACTGACAAACAGTACGTTAAAATACTTGCAAGAACAGTCTTTATTAGCACTAGTATACCTTTATTAAAAAAACTTCTTGTTCCATGGCTTTAAACGATTCTCTATAGGCGATATCAAAGGTTTCCAAAAAGACTTTGCACACGGTCTAGCTTCAAGAGGTAAACCAAAGTTAGCAATTGGAAGACTCTTGTTTTTACCCAAGAAAGCCTTCGTCCATGGCTCCTCAATCATATCTTTGTTACCTATATGCACCCCACAAGACTTATGAAAACTAATCCTCAATCTGGAAGATACCTTAAAGCATGCTTGTGATTTTTCAGGTACCAAAATTCCACACTTGGAATACACAAATCGAATGAGATGTATAATGGCAAGCGGGATCGTTCATTAGGGAAAGGGAGGATATTTGGCTATAGTAAAACTATGTACACTAATTGATGACACGTCGTTGCAGTGTCGCCAAATATGAACATTTCAGTTCGACCTCGCAAGGGCGCAAGTCACAGAGACTAGTACATCGGCAAGCAAGGGATCGTTCCACAGGGAGGTGAGATTCATCGACCGTCTCTAGTTCTAGCTATACAACACACCGAGCGAACTCGTGTGTTGCAGTGTGCGGAAAAGTATATAATAATATAACTAAATAAATTACATAAATAATACATACATGGATAGGATGGAATTGAGAGATGTATGAAATGTGGATACACTAGGAAATGACTCAACCGTGACAATCCTCCTAATTAAGCGCTAGACTCACCTAGTCCCTCAAATGTGCAAGTATATCATATGCTCATGTCCCCTTAATTGATCTCTAATCTCTCTCGATATCTTAGAGATCACACCCACACAATTGCATGGATTCATTAAGTGTCGTGGCACATATAAAAGAGCCATGTACGCCAGCCTAGTTATACTCTCACTTTCTGGTCATATACATAGGTTATTTCCTTGGGCATGTAATGAGCAACCGCGTGAGCCATACTATTGCCAATAATTCATCCACGAGGCTAACCAAATACGGGATAGCAACCAAGTGAAAGCATTAAGAATACGAGATACCCATACAACACGTATGTTATATGCTCGTGTCCCCTTAATGAATCTCTACCCTCTCTCGAGTGCATAGAGAATGCATCCATGCATAAGCATGAATTCATTAAGGATGGTGGGACACACACACGAGCTCTACACATCAGCCTAGTGATCTCTCAACTTTCTGGTCAAATGTAGAGGATACCATGCTGAGCATGTTAATGCGAACCACGTGATATATAACATACAACCTAAATATCATTCACAAGGTGGTTAACCGAGTGAAAGCATTAAGCAATGAAATACCTCTATAACTACACGAGCATAAGAGGAATTCGGTTTATCTTTACTCCAGATACGGATTCGATTTTATCAATCTCCCTAGGATGGCTAAAAATGGAAAACAAGTTTACCCAACAACAATATGCAACAAAGTTGATTATTATTCATTAAGACCATTCAATCTAAGTTAGGGGTTCATTCTCTTGATTAAGGAATACACCTAAATCAATTCATCACCCAATCCGGCCAAGGATGGATAATTGTGTCTTAATACAAAGACCTATTAAGCATAAGAATATAAACCAAAGTCTAATTTAGCATGTGAATGCATCAATCAAACTTTTCCCACTCTCTAGAGCTAAAACTCAATTTCTCTAATCAATCAAACATGGTATTTTAAGTCATCCATTAATCAATCAACAATCATGGGAAGCTAAATTACACTACTCCTAAATTAAATTACTCTACTCCTAATCTCATTCATGGACACATATCAATTTAGACTCTTCACACACATGAATATCACAATAAGAGAATTAATCCATGCATAAACAAAGAGTAGAACAAAACCCAAACAAATTTAAGAAAAATCATACATATATTGCATAAGTGTTGGTTTACAAAATTCCCAAATTGGTGATTACATCAAAGAAAACAAGATATACAAGGAGAGAGTAAAAAGAGGTACAACCCTTGAAGAAAAACTCCTCCAAAGATGCTCTTTGCTTCCACGTTCGAAATTGGTCCAAAGACCACTCCTAGCTCCTTGAAATCTACTCTAAGATGGTGGAGGAAGTGTTAAAATTGGTGGTGGAGGTGTATGGTGAGCTCCCATGGAGGAAAAACCTCCATGGGAGCTGTTTCTCTCACTTGTTGGTGAAGAAATTGAAGAGAAAAGAGATGAGAGAAGGGAGAGAAGGTTTGGGCATGAGAGAGGAGAAGAGAGTCTGAAGAGAGGAGAGAAAATGGGGTATTTATAGTGTTGGGGAGTTAGGTCAAGATTTGGGGGTGAAATGACAAGAATACCCCTTAGAAAATGGCTTAAAATCGCAAATCTGGGCATTTCTGCGGTACTTTCCGCGGTACACTTTGACGAGCGAACCGCGGACCACTTTTTAGCACTTTCTGCCCATTTTCGCGGTTCACAAATTGGTCTTCCGCGGTACACTTGGACGGACGTACCGCGGATTTCTGCGCACCGTTACGGAAACAGCCATAACTTCCTCTAGAAACCTCGGAATCGCGATCTGTGAAAAGCGTTGGAAAGAAGACATTCGGGGCTTTCTGAAAAAAGGTAATGGGCAACGTAGTTCGATTGGAGGAGAGAGATATGACCTTCCGAAGTTGGGTGTTCTGCACTGGCCATTTTCCATTTCAACCCAAAAAAACTCCAAACACTTCAATTAAGCTATAACACCTTATTTTAAGGGATATAACCTACACAAGGCTCACAAAACACATTATACACAAAAATACGCTCAAAAATGAAAGCAAACGATAGGAAATGGGGATCTCAAATGGTGTATGTTACGATGTTATCACACCCACAAACCTATCTTTTGCTCCTACTCGAGCAAAACAAGAACAGAAACTAAACAAACAAACAACACATGAAACCTAAAAATCTAGGCTAGTCCACTTTTGTAGGAAACACGATGGCACTTAGCACGTGCCACAAGCCATTTCAACCACTAGGCGATCCCTAGATGGAGAAGTTTTATCTTCTGAGGGTTTACAGCTATGACACACACAAACGTATACTCTGCAAGAAAGCTGAGATGCAATCCAAACACACCAAATAAAGAATACACATGCATGCTAGTATCTCAAATATATCAATCAATAACAATGCTTCACACAATGCAAGTATGCCAATACTTAGGATGTTTTCGGTTTACAAAATAACTACTCTCGAATTGCCTAAGATAAAATTCGCCTCGACTCTAATCCTCACCGGATTTCAGTCATATATTCCCACTCAGAACCTAGGCGCACTCTCTAGCAAACATATGCAATTTGGAAGTTATGTTCATGGAATCAAATATATCGCATATGAGTATTTTCAAATGAAAGAATATTTTCTGAAAATTCATCTCATGGAAGGAATTGAAATGCCATGAACGTGGAAAGGGCATGCATTGACTCGCATTCCCAATATAGACTTCCTAAGAGATCAAATGGGCTTTCCCTCACTTGAAATGCGGCCAAGGTGATTTAGGGTGGTGTATGGGATGGAAGATATGGTAGGAGTGGGAAGGATAAAGTTATCAATCATGCTAATGTGTTAACATTACAATACTTTGGTTTACTCTAAAGCACATTACAACACAAGTGACTAGGCATTAACCTTTACATTGCACATTAGTGCTACAATTGTACCCAAATTGTGAGTAACTTTACATTGAAGAACTTGGAGGCTTAAGTGTTTATAATTCACACTTTTTTTTCTTTTTTTTTCTTTTTCTTTTATAAGCCTTTGCCCTTTGCACATTTACATATATTTGCCTAAGTACACATTTCTACAAAATTTAGAGCTACATTTACAACTTCTCTAAAGCTATACACCTTAACATGATCAATAAATAGGGAATGACTTGTGTTTGGGTTGTGTTGGTGTGTGGAGGTTTAGTGTTTGGCCTTAATTTTTACAATATAAGCACACATTGGGACAAGAGAGTGTTTAGGCTATATTTGTAGTTTAAGAACACATTCAAGTCCAAAATCATTTCTAAAAGTCCATCTAACAAGGGAATACAAATCTCAACAAGCATTCCACATGATGAAGTTCTATGGCAATCAATGCAAAATTGAAGTACAATGAAGAACAAAAATCGGAAAGTGTATAAAGAGTAGAAACAAAACCCACAAAGTTTCGATATTTTAGGCTAAGTGTAGCTCACGGGTAGTCTCCACTATTTTCCTAAGCTAAACAAACATAGAGGTCTCATCCACCTCAACATCAAAAGATTGGCATTGTACAAGCAAATTTAAGTGATGCACGGAGCTAAAAGCATACAATGCATGTCTCTACCGGCATACCAAGAAAACAACTCAACCAAAAAAGGACTAAAATTCCAAGATTTTTCAAAAATGTTCGATTTGTGCAGAGATTTGAAAATTGACTAAAACAAACACCCTAAGATCTAAGCACAACACAAATCCACTCCTAGATCTAAACAAAAATGAAAATAAAAGAAATAAGCATAACATTCCTAACTTTAAGCGCATGGGCGGTTTCCGCCCAAGTCAACAACTACTCTACAAGTGCTCAAATTTAAGCTAAAAATTTAGAGGATACCTCTTGTGGCTGCAGCCACATGGCCTTTGTGGCGCTTCCGTTTCACTTGAAGAGTTGTTGCGGTGCAATAGGCGCACACCTAGTTCTCATGAGTCGGTGCGATCCATAAAACCTGAAAATTTCCGTTCCTTGCACAAGCACAACTCAAAAACATCAAATGCATATGCTATAAATAAGAAAACAAAAACACGACCAACACCTCCCAAACCTAGCCTAAACATTGCCGATCTTACAATGAAAAGCATGAGTAAGAGAAGTGCTTAATTTCAACATAACAATCTAATCCGCAAAGCAATAAAAAGCAGTAAAATAAAGCTAAAACTATCAAATATCAATAAATACGCCATTTCCCCGGCAGTGGTGCCAATTTGATGGCACGTCGTTGCAGTGTCGCCAACTATGAACATTTCAGTTCGACCTCGCAAGGGTGCAAGTCACAGAGACTAGCACAACGGCAAGCAAGGGATCGTTCCACAGGGAGGTGGGATTCATCGACCGTCTCTAGTTCTAGCTATACAACACGCCGAGCGAACTCGTGTGTTGCGTGTGCGGAAAAGTATATAATAATATAACTAAGTAAATTACATAAACAATATATACATGGATATGATGGAATGGAGAGATGCATGAAATGTGGATACACTAGGGAAATGACTCAACCGTGACAATCCTCCTAATTAAGCGCTAGACTCACCTAGTCCCTCAAATGTGCAAGTATATCATAGGCTCGTGTCCCCTTAATTGATCTCTAATCTCTCTCGATATCTTATAGATCACTGTTAGGGTTTTTGCCCTAAAACTTGTAATTTGTAAATGTTAAATGAACATAAATAAAAGAAGTAGTTTATTCATTCAAATTGTTTCATAATTTTATATAACATGTGTATTTAACATCCAAGATTATCGGATGTAATTCAAACTGAGTATCTGATTGTCATATACGGATGGATTCATTTTGAAACAAGCAATCTAAAGAGTTTGTAGATAGCAAATAAAGCTGGGTACTTTATTTGTGGTTAATCTACAGCTGCGGTCCATTCCGTAATGTACGGTGATCTTATCCTGGATCATTCATATGGTGATATGAGAATGAAGACACCTTATGTGATGTGATCATTTAGGACTGGGCCACGATCTATATGAATCTCTCAATAAGATCCGTTACATGATGAGATTCATATATATCGACAAATGATGGCTATAAATGGGTGATCTTAATCCTGAGTGTCTTATCGACTCCTTCAGGTTAGATCGTGATTTTTGATGTACCATGGGTGAGGTCGGAGTTGCATTCCCGATCAATATGCTCTGTATATTGGGATCGCGGTTTGGCTTGTGGCTGGGAAGGTTTGTACACAATAGTGGAATCCACTCCTTCTTGCGAGAAGTAGATAGTAGTTCCCTTAAGGGTTGATTCGGGGCTTGAACAATATGAGCGCTCTCCTAATTCCGTGAGGAATGTAGGATTTATTGTACATTAGAGAATCAATGGTACTTAATGGAAAATATGTAATTAAAGGGGTATAACGGACATTATGACCTAGCTCTAATTATGAACTACTTGTGGAGGATTGTACCATATGTAATAGCTATATCGATGGACACCGAAAGTTATTGGTTTGTGTAAAAACATCTATAGTTGAGAGAATGCAGCTTCGGCTTTTTAGTGGAATAACACCGAAGTTAATAATCATGAAATATTAATTAAAGAGTTTAATTAATTATTTCTAAGGATTATTGGAGCTCGAAATACTGTGGGTCCATTAGGTCTCCTTGCTAGCCTGATTGATTAAAGGTAACAAGAATCACAGTTGATTAATTGGATTGTCCAATTAATTGGGTTACGAAAGTGGACACATGTTTATTCGGGAATTAATTGAATAATGAGATTATTTAATTAATGAATATTAATGATTATGTTAATTGAATAATTAGATTATTTAATTTTACGGTTAATCATTAGTTGGAGGGTGTTATCAAATTTGAATTTAAAAAAGTTTAAATTCAAAACCATTAATTATCAAAGGATGAATTAATGAAAGTGATCAGTTTAAAAACACAATTAAATATAAGATATATATTTGTTTTTGAAAACTGATACACGCATAGAATTGAATAGATCAATTCTCTCGATTCAATTGCATTGAATGGATTAATTGCTTGAAATTAATAGAATTGAATAGATCAATTCTCTCGATTCAATTGTATTGAGTTCTCTTAATTGTATTGAATACAATTGGTTGCGTGAAACAAAAAAAGAAGAAATCAGAGAGGTGTGCTGCTAGAGAAAGAGAAAAAAAAAATTAATTTTGTTTTCTTTGATTCATGGTGGCCGAATTACACACCTAGAAAACAAGAGTTGTTTTCGTTAGTTTCTTCTACCTCCACTTAAGTTCCTGAAACCTGTGACGCGCCCACACGCTGTTGCCAATCGCGGGACATAGCCAGGAAGATCTTGTGGTTCAAATCAGGAAGCAGATCGGAAAAAGAAAGAAAGAGCCTTCAAACGCTGGTATGAAATAGTTTCATCTCCTACTTATTGTTTTCGATTATTACTGTACAAATAGGTTTACTTGATGATTGCATAAAATTTTAAAACCCCATTCCGCTGCGCAATCCAAAACCTGGAACCTAACAAATGGTATCAGAGCCATTTTTATACAGTATAATCGAATTCGATTGCTCCTGATTGCATGTATGAATGTGTAGGCACTGTCTTTATGATTGTATGAATGTTTACAATTAAATCGTTTAATTTAAACCTGGTTGATTGTAAATTTTTATGGTACATGGGTTTTAGGATTTTTGGATTTTAAATGTAATATTTTTCTGATGTAATATTAATTCTGGGTTGTATATTTTTTTTATGTTGTAATTTTATTTTTATTGATGTAAATCAATGCTGATGATGATCCAGAAGATGAACCACGGCAATACAATTGTAATAGATATGTTGCACAATAAATGGTGTGTACAACAATTTACACACGTCATGTTGCAGCTCTGCACAATTGTTGTGCGTGTTTGTGCTGCGCACAATTGTTGTGTGCATGTGCAACATGCCGCAGCTGTGCACAATTGTTGTGTATGTGTATAGTAAATGCGCGTGGAGTGCAAGCAATCAAGCAAGTTTGGGCCAAATTGTTTTTTGGAAAATCTCGGGCCTCCGAAAAGTTTTAGAGTAACACATGGGCTTTAGGGATTTAATCCATGTGATGGATCCAATGAAATAAATCAAGTTGGACTTGATTTTAGGCCCGGAAGACACAAAAAATATTACAAATGGACTTGAAGATTTTTGGAATTACAAGAAGACCAAGGAATGCCTTGGATATTATTGTAATTAGAAAATTTTTAAGTTAGATAAACCCATCTTACTCGGTCAATTCATGTATGCTTTTATTATGTTATAATTAAAGCATTGCCATGCATATACATATCATTTAGATTAGATGTGCCTACACATATATATGTTGATATGTCATACATGCATTATAGCCTTCTATATTTTGTGTTTAATTTTAATTTGATTAAAATGGGTAATTCACATAATTGGCCATAAGTTAATGGGATTAGTTTTTAGGAGTAAAAACTTGGTAATTCTCATTTATTACTAATCTTTTATTAAAGTGTTTAATTACTTAGATTAGTAGGGTCCATTATAAATATTAAGTTTAATTCGATTAAGCCTCTAATTATAATTAGACTGATAATGTGTTTAGTTTTAATTGTTAAAACTTGGTAAATACACATTTAATAATTATGGTCTTAGTAAATAGTTTACATAGATTACAATTATCACTAATGAACTAGATTTTTAAGAGTTAAAAATCATATTAGTTTATTAGTTATTGGAATAGGATTCTAATAATCTGTGATTAATGCACTAGATGTTTAGATTGAAATTAGACGTTTAATCTTGTTTAATCTAGATGCATTAATATAGAAAACCCTAATTATAAAATAGTGAGTGGGAGAGGGATAAATGACATTATATCCCGCGATCTCCATCATTAGTTCAACACCGTGAGATTCGAGTGGGACCTCGTGACGGCTTTGCTTTCGTCCTCCCTAAGGAGGGTTTCCATAAGAATCAATACCAAGGTTGACTTCCTAACAGATAGGATTTCTGAGGGGATTTCGGGATTGACCAACCCTAAGGCGGCAATTCTCAAGTTAAGCTCATGAGATCTAAAATGATGGGTTACGCTCATAAGGTTTTAATTAAATTGGTTAATTAAAAACCTGAGTAAATAAACTATGGTTGAATGGTATTGGAATAAGAGTTATTCTGGTATATCATTTGATTGAGAAGGTCTCGATCCAACATTCAAGAATTTGACCGACCCTAAGGCGGCACTTACTTGTGGTATGTTGGATTGTCGTGGCATAGAAACATTATTTTCTTAGGGTTGTTCTTATTCATTAAACATTTTCATGCATCATGTTTAATTTTATGCTGAACATTCGCACATGTTTTGAATGTATGATTGAATGAATTCTTAATTTATGTTTTTTCAGCCATGTCATCTGCACTATTACAAATCCTAGCAAATGAAAAATTAACTGGTGATAACTACACTAAATGGAAACATAACATAAATGCAATCTTGGTCACTAAGAACCTAAAGTTTGTGCTTACGGAAGAATGTCCTCCAGCGCCTATTGCCAATGCCGCACGAACTGTTCGTGAGGCATATGAAAAATGGGTCTCATCAGATGAGAAAGCTCGAACATATCTGTTAGCCAGTATGAAAGACGCGTTTGTCACTAAGCACGAAGCAATGGGTACTACATTTGAAATAATGGAGTCATTGCAGGCTATGTTTGGGCAGCCCTCTAAGCAAAAGCGGTACGAAGCTGTTCGTTATGCAATGCTTGCTCGGATGAAAGAGGGCGCATCTGTTCGGGAACATATCATGAACATGATGTCCTATTTCAACACGGCAGAGATCAATGGCGGGGCCATTGATGAACCCATTCAGGTGAGCATCATACTGACGACTCTTCCGAAGAGTTTCGATCAGTTCAAGAGTAACTATGAGATGAAAAAGCTAAGGTTTAGTCTCACTCAGTTGCTCAATGAGCTCGCTACTTTTGAGTCCTTGACTAAAGACAGCAAAAGTAAAACCGGTGAGGCAAATGTTGCCGAACCATCTTCCTTTGGAAATAAAAAGAGGAAGAGGTCTGTTGGGAAGGCAAAGGGTAAGCCCAAGCCCAAGAGAGCCCAAGGCAAGAAGAAGGGCGCCTCCACCGACCAAGGCAAAGGAAAGTGTTTCCATTGTGAAAAGGTTGGACACTGGAAGAGGAATTGTCCTCAGTATCTAGAGGAGGTTGCCAAGAAGAAGAAAAAGAAAGGTAAATATGATTTACTTGTTCTTGAGACGTGTTTAGTAGAAGATGATTCTTCACCCTGGATAGTTGATTAGGGGGCCACTAATCATGTTTGTTCTTCTATACAGTGGACTGATTCTTGGACACAGCTTGAGGAAGGGAGCCTTCTCTATGCGTGTTGGGTCGGGGGATGTCGTGTCAGCAAGAGCAGTGGGTGAAGTTCGACTACATTTTGGAAATTGTTTTATTGTTTTGAACAATGTGTTTTTTATTCCTAGATTCACAAGAAATTTGATTTCTGTTTCAAAGTTGTTGGAACAATTATATTCTGTTTCTTTTAATAATAAGTCTGTTATTATTACAAAGATTGGTTTGAATATATATTCAGGATTAAACGAAAACAATTTGTATGTTTTAAGGCCGTTAATACATACAACACTGCTCAATGCTGAAATGTTTAAAGTTGAAAAACCAAAAATGAAACGACAAAAGATTTCTCCAGAAAATGAAACGTATCTGTGGCATCTAAGACTTGGCCACATTAACCTTGATAGGATAGATAGACTAGTTAAAAGCGGACCTTTAAGTGAGTTAAAGGTTGGCACCTTACATGTCTGTGAATCCTGCCTAGAAGGTAAAATGACCAAGAGACATTTTACTGGAAAAGGGCTTAGAGCTAAAGAATCACTAGAGCTTATACATTCAGACGTCTGTGGACCGATGAATGTTAAAGCAAAGGGTGGCTATGAGTATTATGTCACTTTTATAGATGACTACTCTAGATACAGATATGTCTACATGATGCAACAGAAGTCGAAAACTTTTGAAAAGTTCAAAGAGTTTCAGAGCTGAAGTTGAGAATCAGTTAGGAAAGACTATCAAGTCTCTACGATCAGATCGTGGAGGTGAGTACCTTGATCAAGAGTTTGAAGACTTTATGGTCAAGCATGGAATAGTGTCCCAACTCACAGCTCCTGGAACACCACAACAGAATGGTGTCGCGGAGAGGAGAAATAGAACCCTTATGGAAATTGTGAGATCTATGATTAGTTTCTCATCATTACCAAATTCCTTTTGGGGATATGCGTTACAAACTGCGGCTTACATTTTAATGCAGTCCCATCCAAATCTGTTCCTAAGACTCCCTTAGAGTTGTGGAATGGTCGTAAAACTAGTTTACGACATTTCCGTATATGGGGGTGTCCAGCACAGGTGCTGAAGAACAGAAGTGGAAAGCTAGACCCCAAGTCTGTAGTCTGCTTGTTTGTGCAATATTCCAAGGAGACCAGAGGTGGATACTTCTATAGTCCTGAAGAGAACAAAGTATTTGTATCGAAAAATGCAACATTTCTTGAGGATAACTATATTAGTGATCATAAACTTCGTAGCAAGATTGTATTGAATGAAATGGAGCCCGGTACGACTAGTGCTCAGTCAACAAGAGTTGTTGATCCATTGACATCTGATAGTCGGATGATTCCTAGTCAGAATATACTACCACCTAGACGCAGTGGGAGGGTTGTGAGACAACCTGAACGCTATTTGGGTATAGGTGAGGGACGAGATGTTGTTTCTATAGGTAGTGTGGATGATCCATTGACATTTAAGAATGCAATGGAAGATCCTAACAAAGAGGAATGGCTTAAAGCTATGAATCTCGAGATGGAGTCCATGTACTCTAACTCAGTCTGGGAACTTGTAGACTTACCAGATAGGGTAAAACCCATAGGGTGTAGGTGGATCTACAAGAGAAAGAGAGGAGTAGACGGGAAGGTAGAGACCTTCAAGGCAAGGCTGGTGGCCAAGGGTTATACCCAGAAAAAAGGGGTCGATTATGAAGAGACCTTCTCGCCAGTAGCCATGTTTAAGTCTATTAGGATTCTTTTATCCATTGCTGCCCATTTTGATTATGAAATTTGGCAAATGGACGTCAAGACTGCATTCTTGAATGGCAATCTTGATGAGAGCATCTACATGATGCAACCAGAGGGATTCGTGTCTCCAGATCAAGAGAAAAAGGTTTGCAAGTTGCGAAGGTCCATTTATGGACTGAAGCAAGCATCTAGATCTTGGAACATAAGGTTTGATGATGTGATCAAAACCTATGGCTTCGAGCAAAATGTTGATGAGCCTTGTGTCTACAAGCGCATCCTTAACAAGAAAGTAGTTTTCTTAGTTCTATATGTAGATGATATCCTACTCATTGGGAATGATATAGGGGTATTATCGGAAGTAAAGGGCTGGCTGGCTAGCCAATTCCAAATGAAAGATTTGGGAGAGGCGAGTTATGTTCTAGGGATCCAACTCTTAAGGGGTCGTAAGAACAAACTCCTAGCATTGTCTCAGGCATCGTATATCGACAAGATTCTTGTGCGATTTTCGATGCAGAACTCCAAGAAAGGTAATTTACCTTCTAGGCATGGAGTTCACTTGTCTAAGGAACAGTGTCCTAAGACACCTCAAGAAGTTGAGGATATGAGACGTGTTCCCTATGCGTCTGCGGTAGGCAGTCTCATGTATGTTATGTTATGCACGAGACCTGATATCTGCTTCGCAGTGGGAGTAGCCAGCAGATACCAGTCCAACCCAGGATTGGATCATTGGGTTGCTGTCAAGACTATTCTCAAGTATCTTCGGAGAAAGAGAAATTATATGCTAGTGTATTCTGGACAGGATTTGGTCCTGTTAGGATACAGGGATTCTGATTTTTAGTCAGACAGGGATTCTAGGAAATCCACGTCTGGATCAGTATTCACCCTTGGTGGTGGAGCCATTGTTTGGAGGAGTGTTAAGCAATCTTGTATTGCTGACTCCACCATGGAAGCCGAATATGTAGCCGCTTGTGAAGCTGCTAAAGAGGCTGTTTGGCTTCGAAAATTCTTGAGTGATCTAGAAGTTGTTCCAGATCTGGATAAGCCTATCACGCTTTACTATGATAACAGTGGTGCTGTGGCTAACTCCAAAGAACCAAGAAGCCCTAAAAGAGGGAAGCATATAGAGAGGAAATATCATCTCATCAGAGACATAGTGCAGAGAGGAGATGTGATCGTGACCAAAATAGCGTCATAGGACAATCATGCTGATCCATTTACGAAGACCTTACCGGCTAAAGTGTTTACAGGTCACCTAGAGGGTCTAGGTTTACAAGACATATCTCATATGCTTTAGTGCAAGTGGGAGATTGTTAGGGTTTTTGCCCTAAAGCTTGTAATTTGTAAATGTTAAATGAACATAAATAAAAGAAGTAGTTTATTCATTCAAATTCTTTCATACTTTTATATAACATGTGTATTTAACATCCAAGATTGTCGGATATAATTCAAACTGAGTATCTGATTGTCATATACGGATGGATTCATTTTGAATCAAGCAATCTAAAGAGTCCGTAGATAGCAAATAAAGCAGGGTACTTTATTTGTGGTTAATCTACAGCTGCGGTCCATTCCGTAATGTACAGTGATCTTATCCTGGATCATTCATATGGTGATATGAGAATGGAGGCACCTTATATGATGTGATCATGTAGGACTGGGCCACGATCTATATGAATCTCTCAATAAGATCCGTTACATGATGAGATTCCTATATATCGACAAATGATGGCTATAAATGAGTGATCTTAATCCTGAGTGTCTTATCGACTCCTTCAGGTTAGATCGTGATTTTTGATGTACCATGGGTGAGGTCAGAGTTGCATTCCCGATCAATATGCTCTGTGTGTTGGGATCGCGGTTTGGCTTGTGGCTGGGAAGGTTTGTACACAATAGTGGAATCCACTCCTTCTTGCGAGAAGTAGATAGTAGTTCCCTTAAGGGTTGATTCGGAGCTTGAACAATATGAGCGCTCTCTTAATTCCGTGAGGAATGTAGGATTTATTGTTCATTAGAGAATCAATGGTACTTAATGGAAAATATGTAATTAGAGGGGTATAATGGACATTATGACCCAGCTCTAATTATGAACTACTTGTGGAGGATTGTACCATATGTAATAGTTATATCGATGGACACCGAAAGTTATTGGTTTGTGTAAAAACATCTACAGTTGAGAGAATGCAGCTTCGGGTTTTTAGTGGAACAACACCGAAGTTAATAATCATGAAATATTAATTAAAGAGTTTAATTAATTATTTCTAAGGATTATTGAAGCTCGAAATACTGTGGGTCCATTAGGTCCCCTTGCTAGCCCGATTGATTAAAGGTAACAAGAATCACTGTAAGTTCCTCATATTTTAATTGGCTTATTTCTTTGACAAACCACATTGGGGATTAATTTTTGTAAGGGTATATTAGGCTTCATTAGGTGTGATCAAGCTTCAAGGACTTCATCTCTCTCAAGAGCACTTCAAAGGTATATCGCTTGCTTAATTCTCTTTGAAGAGGTTTTAGTTGCACACACTCACATTCTATGCTTTTGTATTGACATGCATGAATGGTTGCACACACACACTTCTTGCATTTTGGAGTTGATGGGCTGCACAGTAGGTTAGGCGACATGCAAGGCCACTTGTGCATGTCGCCTGACAAGTCGCCTTAGACCTAGGTTTTTCTCACAGTGTGTTAGGCGACATGCAAGGCCACTTGAGCATGTCACCTCCAATGTCGCCTTAGTCATGTATATTTTCTCCAGTGTATAAGGCGACTTCATAGGCGACTTGGGGATGTCGCCTTACATGTCGCCTCTGACATCTTGTTTTTTCCACAGTGTGTAAGGTGATTTCATAGGCGACTTGGGGATGTCGCCTCACATGTCGCCTAAGGCAACGTGTTTTCTCACAGTGTGTTAGGCGACTTCCAAGGCGACTTGCTCATGTCGCCTTGCATGTCGCCTTTTTCAGCCGAACTGGGCATTTCGGGTATTTCACACCAGCTCGTTTTTTGGTCTCTATAAATACATCTTGTTCTCCACCATTTAGACTTAGAGCTCTGAAAATATATCCCTAAGTGAGAGAAAGAAAATCCAAGAGAGAGAGAGCTCCAAGAAATCCTTTTTACTCATCCAAACTCATACCCATGTGCATCTAAGCTTCTTTCTTGCATCTATTCTTCATGGGTCTTCATGCTTTTCTTGACTAGGTAATCAAACAAGTCTTAGAACTTCCTTTTCATCTTTATGTTCTTGTTTACCTAGGGTTAGCAATTATTTGTTAATTAATTGCAATGTTTATTTGGTTTAGCTTGATTTGAGTATGTTTGTGATTATGTTTGTTGGTTGAGGTTGTATGTTCATTGATAGCTAGCACTTAGGACGTTTTTACCCTTCCAGCTAAATCTTCATGCATTTGCATTTAGATATTGATAACTAGGATTTGCACTCATTGACATCTTTAAATCCTTAGATAAGCATTTAGTGTTGCCTAGCATTAATTGCATATTAGAATATTTTTACATATTCACATAGGTTGTTTAACTTCTTCATTGATTGTTGAGCTTTGTGACTAAGTGGATTAGTGCACTTGCTTATGGTCTAGAATCACTATTAAAGGCCTGTTGGGTAGAGTGAAAGGGTTAGCGGCCAAGTAGGTGTGACTTGAGGTCAACCTAGGTTGTAAACTTTCATTCAAGTAGTGGATTTGAGGACCGAATGTGGCTAGAAGGATAACCTGTGAGTTTTGCCCAGTTAGAGGGTTTCTCACGTAAATCAATCCTTGTGTTTTTATTGTTTTCCGCATATTTATATTGGATTGACTGATTGCTAATATGGGGTAGGACTATTAAAATTGATTAAGTCGAAAAGTTGGTAATAAATCAACTAAAACCTATTCACCCCCCCCCCCCCCCCCCCCCCCTCTAGGTTGTATTAGACACACTTTGTGTATTTTCAATCACGGTTGATTAATTGGATTGTCCAATTAATTGGGTTACGAAAGTGACACGTGTTTATTCGGGAATTAATTGAATAATGAGATTATTTAATTAATGAATATTAATGATTATGTTAATTGAATAATTAGATTATTTAATTTTACGGTTAATCATTAGTTGGAGGGTGTTATCAAATTTGAATTTAAAAAAGTTTAAATTCAAAACCATTAATTATCAAATGATGAATTAATGAAAGTGATCAGTTTAAAAACACAATTAAATATAAGATATATTTTTTTTTTGAAAACTGATACACGCATAGAATTGAATAGATCAATTCTCTCAATTCAATTGCATTGAATGGATTAATTGCTTGAAATTAATAGAATTGAATAGATCAATTCTCTCGATTCAGTTGCATTGAGTTCTCTTAATTGTATTGAATACAATTGGTTGCGTGAAACAAAAAAAGAAGAAATCAAAGAGGTGTGCTGCTAGAGAAAGAGAAATTTTTTTTTTGTTTTCTTTGATTCTTGGTGGCCGAATTACACACCTAGAAAACAAGAGTTGTTTTCGTTAGTTTCTTCTACCTCCACTTAAGTTCCTGAAACCCGTGACGCGCCCACACACTGTTGCCAATCGCGGGACATAGCCGGGAAGATCTTGTGGTTCAAATCAGGAAGCAGATCAGAAAAAGAAAGAATGAGCCTTCAAAAGCTGGTATGAAATAGTTTCATCTCCTACTTATTGTTTTCGATTATTACTATACAAATAGGTTTACTTGATGATTGCATAAAATTTTAAAACCCCATTCCACTGCGCAATCCAAAACCTGGAACCAACAATCACACCCACACAATTGCATGGATTCATTAAGTGCCGTGGCACATATAAAAGAGCCATGTACTCCAGCCTAGTGATACTCTCACTTTCTGGTCATATACGTAGGTTATTTCGTTAGGCATGTAATGAGCAACCGCGTGGGCCATACCATTGCCAATAATTCATCCACGAGGCTAACCAAATATGGGATGGCAACAAAGTGAAAGCATTAAGAATACGAGATACCCATGCAACACGTATGTTATATGCTCATGTCCCCTTAATTAATCTCTATCCTCTCTCGAGTGCATAGAGATTGCATCCATACATAAGCATGAATTCATTAAGGATGGTGGGACACACACATGAGCTCTACACGCCAGCCTAGTGATCTCTCAACTTTCTGGTTAAATGTAGAGGATACCACGTTGAGCATATTAATCCGAATCACGCAATATATAACATACAACCTAAATATCATTCACAAGGTGGCTAACCGAGTGAAAGCATTAAGCAATGAAATACCCCTATAACTACACGAGCACAAGAGGAATTCGGTTTATCTTTACTCCAGATACGGGTTCGATTTTATCAATCTCCCTAGGATGGCTAAAAATGGAAAACAAGTTTACCCAACAACAATATGCAACAAAGTTGATTATTATTCATTAAGACCATTCAATCTAAGTTAGGGGTTCATTCTCTTGATTAAGGAATACACCTAAATCAATTCATCGCCCAATCCGGCCAAGGATGGATAATTGTGTCTTAATACAAAGACCTATTAAGCATAAGAATATGAACCAAAGTCTAATTTAGCATGTGAATGCATCAATCAAACTTCTCCCACTCTCTAGAGCTAAAACTCAATTTCTCTAATCAATCAAACATGGTGTTTTAAGTCATCCATTAATCAATCAACAATCATGGGAAGCTAAATTACACTACTCCTAAATTAAATTACTCTGCTCCTAATCTCATTCATGGACACATATCAATTTAGACTCTTCACACACATGAATATCACAATAAGAGAATTAATTCATGCATAAACAAAGAGTAGAACAAAACCCAAACAAATTTAAGAACAATCATACATATATTGCATAAGTGTTGGTTTACAAAATTCTCAAATTGGTGATTACATCAAAGAAAACAAGATATACAAGGAAAGAGTGAAAAGAGGTACAACCCTTGAAGAAAAACTCCTCCAAAGATGCTCCTTGCTTCCAAGTTCGAAATTGGTCCAAAGACCACTCCTAGCTCCTTGAAATCTACTCTAAGATGGTGGAGGAAGTGTTAAAAATGGTGGTTGAGGTGTATGGTGAGCTCCCGTGGAGGTAAAACCTCCATGGGAGCTGTTTCTCTCACTTGTTGGTGAAGAAATTGAAGAGAAAAGAGATGAGAGAAGGGAGAGAAGGTTTGGGCATGAGAGAGGAGAAGAGAGTCTGAAGAGAGGAGAGAAAATGGGGTATTTATAGTGTTGGGGAGTTAGGTCAAGATTTGGGGGTGAAATGACAAGAATATCCCTCAGAAAATGGCTTAAAATCGCAAATCTAGGGTATTTCCGCAGGTTTGTTCCACGGTACACTTTGACGAGCGAACCGCGGACCACTTTTTAGCACTTTCTGCCCATTTTCGCGGTTCACAAATTGGTCTTCCGCGGTACACTTAGACGGACGTACCGTGGATTTCTGCGCACCATTACGGAAACGGCCATAACTTCCTCTAGAAATCTCAGAATCGCGATCTATGAAAAGAGTTGGAAAGAAGACATCCGGGGCTTTCTGAAAACAGGTAATGGGAAATGTAGTTCGATGGAGGAGGGAGATATGACCTTCCAAATTTAGGCGTTCTGCACTGGCCATTTTCCATTTCAACCCAAAAAAACTCCAAACACTTCAATTAAGCTCTAACACCTTATTTTAAGGGATATAACCTACACAAGGCTCACAAAACACATTATACATAAAAAATACGCTCGAAAACGAAAGCAAACGATAGGAAATAGGGACCTCAAATGGTGTATGTTACGATGTTATCACTAATCTATACTACGTGCGGAAAAGTAAATTTCATTTTTGGGTTTGGAAATTGTTTTAAAAAAACTGAATTAAATTAAACTAAGCAAATTTAAAAGCAAGTAATGTAAATGAAAGGTGTGATATATGATGATGGATATTGGGGAATTGAGTTGACAACTAAAAGATTTCCTTATGTAATGATCTAGTCCAATTAAACACTTTTATCCTACTCAAGGGTTGTTCTTAAATTGATTTAACTCATTAATGTGCAAATTCAAACCTTGACTCAAGTAAACCCTACTATGAGTCTTGGCAAGACTAAAACTTCAATCTCCTACTCAAGTGAACCTCACTATAAGTATTTGACTAAACAATGTTCTTAAGAACAAATTAGAGGTCTTGTACAATATAATACATTCATGCATAAATATTCCATTTCACATATGCTAAAGATTGGAGAATGAGTTGAAATCCCTTCAAAACCCTAAACCACAACCTTCATATATGAACCATTTTTACCACAAGCTAACTTGAGCCCCAATATTAACAAGTAAAATGGCAACTTCAAGGCAATGAAATGGAAATATACCAAGAGAGGATTATATAATATATGACTAGTTCAACTACATGGGATTATCACATAAGTTGTCTCATCAATTCCCGAATAAAAGGATTTAGTTACACATAATGGAAATAGAAATGAAAAGAGCAAGTCTGTAGAGAAAACCCATGAGAGCCTTCACAAGTCTTCTTTTTCCTTGCATGTGCTTGAGATTCCCCTTGATCTTGGTGAATCTTTTTGAAAATACACTCTTAACGTGTGTTTACAACCTAGAAGGGGGGTGAATGGGTTGTTAATCAATTATTACCAATTTTCCAATTAGTCAATATTAAACATATAACCCAATTAAATCAAACATACAAAATCAAGTAAAAGTGCGGAAATATAAAAAACACTTGATTTTGACGTGGAAACCCTTCGACAAGGGAAAAACCACGGGCTATCCTTCTAGCCACAGACGATCACAGAAATCCACTATATGAATAAAAGATTACACCCTCAAGTGATACTCGGACTCTCACTCTAGATAACCTCAGGCTATGGACACTACCACTCGCCACTCTTGGTTCAATCCCTAGTGATATCCCCTGATACACTACTCTTGGCGTGAGCACCTCCTACTCTACCCACGGGCCTTTTATAGTGGCACTTGACCAATGCTTGCCAACCCACCCTTGGTTGCAAGACTTGAATGCTTGTGCAACTTCACTCTGAAGCCACACGACTTTGACTCAATGAAGAGTGTAAGGTCTAAGTGAAAGTGAGACAATATGCTCAAATGCAATAATGTGTAAGACCACACACAAAATGCTTAACTAGATGTAACTAATGAAATACAACATCCTAGTTATCAAATAAGCCTACATGCACACACATGAGGTCTCAATTAGTTGTAGAGAAATTCTAGCAACTTAATTGTCAAATAAATTCACATAAACATTCATAAACTTGACTAGATGCACAAAGCCAACCTAATCATCAATTAAACACACATGAACATTTATGGATTAGCTATTTAGGCATATATGACCTAATGATGCACGCTATCACAAACAAAACAAATCAAATATTCATGAACATTAACTAGTTGATTAAAACACAATTTCTCAACCTAGTTATCAATAAATCACACATGAATATTTATGACCTAGCTTTTAGGCAAAAATGACCTAATCAATTTAGCTATCAAAATACAAACTCAATCGTGTTATCAAGACTCATAAATATGCAATAAAGTAGAGTCTGGGTATTTAGTCATGCCATAAATACCTAATCTAGAGTAAGAAGAACAATAAATGATATTCAAAGAAGTTATTGCTTACCTAGTCATGAAACAATGAAGACCCATGCTCAAATGATGATGAAAGATGCAATATAGAGATGGGTTTGGGGTTTGGAGAGTCAAAGATGCTTTCTTGAAGCTTTCTCTCTCTAGGAGCTCTAACCTCTCTCTAAAAATGATTTTCTAAGCTCTTTTTCGGCCAAGAAGAGAAGAGGAATAATATATATATATGAAGCCCTAGTTAAAACTACGTCGTTTTGAACTTGGGAAACAAAATCTCGTCAAAACCGCTCTGCGTACAGCGGTTCAGGCATGTGTCCAGACCGCGGTATATACAACAGTGCACCGTCTGGACAACACCGTGGTTGGGACCGCTGTGCGTGCAAGTGCACAGGTCGCGGTCCACGCTGCGCATGACGCACAAGAGAATACCGCTCCATGCGCCTCGGTGCAAGCAGAGCCTACCAAGCGGTCTAGGCCGAGCTAAAGGGAAAAAATCCCTTTGTAACACTCAAGAAAAATGCCTATCTTACATGAATGTTGTGCAAGTGTGAAGTGAGTGAGATGCACACAATGAAGCACAATTAACATGCCAAACATGTTATCAAATGAGATACAATGCAAGATATAATGTCTCGTTGGAAAGGTATGGAAGTCTACTTTCTACTCCAATTAACACAACATGATTTGGATAAACGTAGAAAGAATTATGGTCAAACAAATGACCAAAGGTCAGAACTGGTCAATAACACAAATCCCACAATCATGGTATAAAACCATGTAACCAAGTACTAATCCAAGAGAGTATAAATGAAACCTTTCTATGGTCACAAATCGCGCTAAGACTACGTGCAAGCGCGGATACAACACAAGCACACCATCATACGAGTGAGGACGTTTCCAAACACATAACGGAAAACATAAAATAGAACAATCACACGTAAAGATAAACAAAGAAGTGCTCGTGTGAGTTGAGACATAAATGCACACAATCATGGAAACACAAATGCAAAGTTATATAAGAATGCATGTAAGTGTGTGTGCAATGAATAAATGATACACATATGTAAGCAATGATGAACACAATGCAAGATGAAGCAAAGCATGCATGAAATGTATGTATGTGCACCTAAACTCTTCAAGAGAAAAAGTCAAATGAGTATACCTTTTGCTCTTGAAGACATGAGGATGTTGGAAGCTTGCCAATGGAACCTTAAGCTACCCATTACAAAATCATCCCCAATGTGGTGTGGTTTTTTCATGAAATAAGCCAATCATAAAATCGAGGTCCTTACACTTTTCTTCTCTCTTCAATTAATTTCCAAGATGAGATGGAAGAATGTGGTGAAATTGATTAATGGTGGTGAAATTGATTAATGTGGTGAGAAGGTTAGAGAGAGGTTGAGATCTTTGGAAGTGGTGGTGGGTCTCAAGAAGGAAGAAGAGGGGATATATATATGTGGTCTCATGAGATAGGGTTGAAATCCCGGTGTTGCTGACGTGGCGCGTGATCGGCGATCTCAATCGGCGGCCAGGTCGCCGAATTGAAACTGCCGATTGAAAGTGTACCTACTGGAATTGATCGACTGTTGGAACGACGGCCTAATTATGGCCGCCGAATTGCACTTGACACATCTGGGGAAAACGGCGGTTCCAATATGCGGTCAGGCCGCCGAATGTAAATTGCCGATTGCTTCTTCTTTTGTGAAATGACCGTTATGTCCCCAAAAGCTTCCCTTTTGCCGCTTTTAACCCACAATCACTGAATTTCTTCATTCTTCAACCCAAAATCCAAAAGTACCTGTACAATCAACATCGAGCCATAAATTTCATGAATTTACTCAAAAGTTAATCATAAGTATCAGAAATAAGGGGTGAATTTCTATACATTCAATGGCTCGATCAAATACCCCCAAACCTAGCTTTTGCTCATCCCCGAGCAAATTCAAAAACAAAACTAGGGAAATCCGATAAACCAAAATAACATAACTAAGAACTAGTAATAAATTCGCCGATATATACAATTATGAAAACAACCAATTAGAGTGCGGATGCCAAATATGATGGGATACCATGAGAGATGTGCTAAAGCTGAAAGAACACAAAATCAATCCAATGCGTGCAATACTAGTCATGAATCCCACACTAAAGTGTCCTTGCTTTGGTGACCACCCGCACAATTGCTTCAGCCATATTTCGCCTCGACTCTAGGTCCTTACAAGATTCACTCTTATTTTTCCTCTCAGAACCTAGGTTTACACTCATATAAGCGCATGTGAATGAGTTTATGCAATGGAAGCAAATTAAGACGCATACATGTATTTCAAAAATTGAACGCTCTTTTAAGTGAATAAGCTTCATGAAAGGAACCAAAAACCATGAATGTGGTAGAGCATGACAAGAGTTTGCATTCTCAAATAGAAAACTGACAAGATCAAATTGACTTTACCTACCGATTGATGGGGCTATGGGTGCTGTGTGGTGAAGGGTGGATACGGGTAGTGAGTTTTGAAGGTGTTGACCATGCCAAGAAGATTTACATTAGCGCACTTACAAAATCAAGTATCTAAATTATATATTTGCACCAACCTCATGTTAAATGGCTGCTCACATATGGTGCAGCTCACATTGAAGAATTTGGGCTAAATTGACAACATTATATCTTTTCTTTTCCTTTTTTTTTATTTTTTAATTTATTTTTTTATTTTTTATATTTTTATATTTTTATATTTTATTTTTTATTTTTTTTATATAGCCCCAAAATTGCATAATTACAACCTGCCTAAATACATACTATTGACTCAACAAGAGCTTACAATTGACATCCTTTAGGCATACATGACTTGATCATGGACAACAACTTTGGGTAGGTCTTGTGTTTAGGTTCATTAGTGTGTGGGAAAGTGTTTGCCTTAAGTGCTTGGCCACCATTATTAGACCATTGAAGCACAAATTGGGTAGGAATTGAGTGAAAGTGTTTAGGTGTATTCTATTAAAGTCCTATCATCCTTTCAAGAAAGCCAACCATAAGAAATTGCAAACAAATGACATGATATCCACAATTGATGAATGTTCTATGGCTAGTGGTGCAAGTGATATGATGAGACTTCAATGATGCACAACAAAATGTGAGACGTGTTTAGGAGTACAAAAAGAGAAACATAACCCTCATGGATTCGCTCTTTAAGGCACGTGAACTTCAGGTAGTCTCCACTAATAGACCTACACACTCACACAAGTGGCCATCTCAACTTAGATCCAAAACGTATGGGACTAACTCATGACATGCATGCAATCTTAGATTGTCAATAAGCACATGACAAAGGTATCAAACCAAGCAAAATATGCTCAATTATGGCCTATGCAGCACAAGTTTGGTAAAAATTTGGCAAAAAATTTTGTTCCAACGAATAAAATCAATTCATTCACATTCACACCCCAAAACCTAAATCCAACATTATCCCCAATGTTGACAATGAAGACCCGGCAAGGAAGGTGCCCAAAAAATTTATTAACAAAAAGTCATGCATAAAGTCATGTGCAAAATATCCAATGAAACACAATAAAATTCCCAAAAGTAATTAAGAAACATGCATAAGCAACTGAAATAATTCTAAAAAGTTAAACTAAAATCCAACTAAAAGTAATGTAAAGTACCCAAAAGTAAGTGCGAACTAAAACTGAAATAAGTAATGGAAAAACGGATGAACAAATCTCAATGTGCATCATCATCGTGATCTGAACGTGTCTGCTCATCATGCTGCTGCTGCTGGAACACTGAGCTGAGCCTGCTCCACCATGCTGCTCTGAAGCTGTGAATGTGCTCTCCTGCAGGACTCTGATCAGCTCATCTATCTGTGCTTGTTGATCCTTCTGGCCCTGAATTAAGGTTGCAGCCCATGGAGGCGTATGCTAATTGTACTCTGTCACTCAAGCCTCAAACCATGCTGGTCTCTCCTCTGAAGGTTCCTTGGTGGCAGCTGGAACTGCTACAGGATCCTCCGCATCATCATTGCCCTTATCTCATCCTTGATGTTGCTGCAACACCCTCTGTCTCTTCCTTGACCCCAACGACAGAAGGCGCTCCACATCTTGGGGTGTTGACAAGTCCCTGAAGGTTCTGGAGTTACAGGGGTTGCTCATGGTATACTCCACATCTCCGTCTCCCACAGGAACCCCTACCTCTATGCATAAATCAGAGATCAGGCACGGAAAGGGAATAAGTGACTTTTCTGTCTTTCCAGCTCTGGCGATTGCTAACTGGATCAGCCTCCCTACGTCTACAGCAGCTGAAATTTGATGCAGTACAACAACTGAACAATCTCTAGCAAGGTCTTCGTCTGCTGCTGTGTAGGCTTCAAGGGGTGAGACAGGAAGACTGCCCAGAATGCTAAGTCTCTCTCTAATTCTGACTGGCAAAGGTCATGGTCTGCGTCCCACAACCCTATGTTATCCATTTCCCTCCTGAGGGCCTCAGCTAGTGCAGGATTGTACAACCTAAAGATATTGTTACTCGGGATCCCATCCGGAAGATCACCATGCGCAGTGGTCTTATAATACCGATTAATCTCTTGGGGACGAATGAAGACATCTACATCCCTAACTTTCACAGATTTCCCCTCTAGCTATTCACTTGGGATCATGGATGCGTAGAAATCCCCAACAATGCTCGTGTTAGCACTTACGCGGGGTTTGGTGACAAACTGGTACCACCCCATTCCATCAATCTGCAGCCTAATGTCCCATCCTCCCACGTCATTCAAATCAATGGCCCTGTCAGGATGAATGGTTCTGGACCTAAGGTTGTGAAGACGAGCGGCATATAATGCGTTGCGAAGGCTATGCTCCTCAATCCTTCGGCTATGGGAACTAGAAGCCTTGCCCTTGCCCTTTTTCAGTGCCATTCAGGAAATGAAAAATTCTGCACATCACAGCAAACATAGCAAATAATCAACCAGTTAGTCATCACCAACCAAGTTTATGCCCACATTTAATCACAACAAGTATTTTTAATCAAGGTAAGCATATTGACAAACAAAATATGGCAATATAAGGCATTTGCAAAACAGCAAGCAACAATATAAACTTTGTCAATTGATTCACACGCACACAATAGAGCAATTTCGTCCCAATTCGCAGTAAAACAAAAATTTGGCAACTACAAGCATATTCAAGCATCATTTAACACCCTAGGAGCATTTTATTCTATCAACAAACAATACCCAAGCATGCATTACAATCAATTTGGCTTCTAATCATGAAATCCCCAAATTTTTGGACTAAACCCTAACCTTAACACTAACATGCAAAATTTATGTGATTTTGAGAGGAGGGAGAGAGTTAATCCTGTAGAAATAAGTTAAGAGGGGAGAATAACATACCTTGAAGCCTTGAGAGAGAATAGAATGAGAAGAATACACCTTAGATGATTGTTGGAGAGTTTTGAGTGAGAATTTTTGTGTTTGGCTCGTGAAAGTGACAGCCTTTTAAGACCTGATATTGTGAATTCTGCGGTTTACTTCGGCGGCCAGGTCACCGATATTAACCGCAGAATCAAACAATTTGGGTAAAACGCAGTCGTTTCGTTAATTCGACGGTTTCGTGTTCTACGTCCAGGCCGCTGTTCAAACCGCCGATTCTTAAGTGATCTTCTGGAGTTGATTCGGTGGCCATAATTCGGCCGCCGTTTCAACCGCCGAATTGTTGGCAAAAACTTCTCTTGTGATCGACGGTTTAATTCGGCGTCCATGCTGTCGATATTGACCGCCGATTCCTGAATATTTGGTAATCTTGGTCCTGCATTCTTTCATATCAACTGCACACTACACAACACTCATCAAGCAAAAAAGAAACCCCCTAACTTGTCTTGGATATGGTACTCAACACATTTTACTCAACAAATTTCTCGACTCAATATCCAATACAATTTTAGGGAAAACTCCACATATACCAAAAACTTATCAATTGGATAAAACAAAATGCATTAAACTAAAACTACCTAAGTGAGTTGCCTCCCACTAAGCGCTTGATTTAACGTCTAGGCAAGACGTGATGATGGGCGATAAGGCTTGCCAAGCTTGACTTGTTCGATCATGAATGCACTCATTTCTCCTCCATAGTATGGCTTAACCCTTTGTCCATTAACTTTGAATGTGTCCCCGGTTTTCAAACTTTGCACTTCAATTGCACCATGTGGGAATACCTCCGTCACTCGGAATGGACCAGTCCATCGTGATTTTAATTTCTCCGGAAACAATTTCAACCTTGAATCAAACACAAGCACTAGCATCCCGAGATGGAGATCTTTTCTTAGGATCAATTGGTCATGGATCCTCTTTGTCTTTTCCTTGTACAACTTTGCATTTTCATAAGCCTCATATCGGAGTTCTTCCAATTCATTGAGTTGAAGCTTTCTTTCTTCTCCCGCCAAATCCAAATTGACATTCAACTTCTTGATTGCCCAATAAGCATTAATCTTCAATTCAACCGGCAAATGACAAGCCTTCCCAAATAGTAATCGGTAAGGTGTAGTGCCAAGAGGGGTCTTGTATGCCATACGATAAGCCTAAAGTGCATCATTAAGCTTCATTGACCAGTCTTTCCGATTAGGCTTGACCGTCTTTTCTAAAATTCTCTTAATCTCCCGATTGCTCACTTTAACTTGCCCATAAGTTTACGGATGGTAGGGTGTGGCAACCTTGTGTGTTACTCCATACTTTTTCATCAAGGTAGTAAAATTTTGTTGTAAATATGGGTGCCCCCATCGCTTATGATTGCACAAGGAGCACCAAATCTCGAGAACACCACTTCCTTCAAAAACTTCACTACCATATGACTATCATTAGTCTTAGTCGCCACTGCTTCAATCCACTTGGAGACATAATCAACCGCCACCAAAATGTAGTTATTTTCATTTGAAGATGGAAAAGGGCCCATAAAGTCAATACCCCAAATATCAAAAAGTTCTACCACTAATTCTCCTTTCAAAGGCATCTCATTTCTCCTACCCATCCGTTGGCACCTATCACAATTCTTGCAAAACTCGTAGGTGTCCTTGCTTAGTGTTGGCCAAAAGAATCCGGATTGAAGGAATTTGAGAAGGGTCTTCTTATGACTAAAGTGATCCCCACAATGCATTTCATAGCAAAACTTGAGTACACCTTCTTGCTCGTCTTCCGGTACACACCTTCGAATTACTTGATCGGGCCCATGCTTGAAGAGATAGGGTTCATCCCAAAAGTATTCCTAGCAACAAACTTGAATCTTTTCTTGGCTTGGTATGATAGGTCATTGGGCACTATATCTCTTACAAGGTAATTCACAATATCGACATACCATGGTTCTCTTCAACCAACTATCCATAATTGTTCATTCAGAAAGCTTTCTTTTAAGGGAAGCATGTTTTCTTCTTCATTTGACCCATGAATCAACCGGCTTAGATGGTCGGCTACCACATTTTCCTTGCCTTTCTTGTCTTTGATTTCCAAGTCGAATTCTTCTAGGAGAAGAATCCAACGGATGAGTCTTGGCTTGGCATCTTTCTTTTGCATTAGATACCGGATAGCCGCATGATCGGTGTAGACAATTACCTTTGCTCCCACCAAATATTGCCGAAACTTCTCCAATGCAAACACAACCGCCAACAATTCTTTTTCGGTTGTGGAGTAGTTCAATTGAGCATCATTTAGTGTCCTTGAAGCGTAGTAAATTGCATGTGGAAACTTGTCCATTCTTTGCCCAAGAACGGCCTTTACCGCATAATCCGATACATCACACATGATTTCAAAAGAGAGGCTCTAATTTGGTGGTACAATGATAGGTGTTGATGTGAGGGCTTCCTTGAGAGTATTGAAGGCTTGCATGCAATCTTCATCAAACACAAACTCTACTTCTTTTTGGAGAAGATTACACAAAGGTCTTGAAATCTTGGAAAAGTCTTTTATAAACTGTCGGTAGAATCCCGCATGGCCCAAGAATGACCTTATGTCTTTGGTAGTCCGTGGTGAAGGCAAACTCTTCATAACTTCAATTTTTGCTTTGTCTACCTCTATTCCCCGGCTTGACACCACATGCCCAAGAACAATACCTTGTGTCACCATAAAATGACATTTTTCCCAATTCAAGGTTAGGTTCTTTTCTTCACATCTCTTCAATACTTGAGTCAAATTGTCAAGACAAATATCAACGGATCCTCCAAACACCGAAAAATCATCCATGAACACCTCAATGATCTTCCGTACCATATCCGAGAAGATGGACATCATACACCATTGGAAAGTGCCGGGAGCATTGCATAAACCAAAGGGCATCTTCCGGTATGCATAGGTGCTAAAGGGAAAAATGAAATTTGTCTTCTCTTGATCCTCCGGTGCGATTGTAATTTGGTTATACCCCGAATAGCCATCCAAGAAGCAATAATGGCTATGTCCCGCTAATCTCTCCAACATTTGATCAATGAATGGAAGGAGGAAGTGATCTTTCCTTGTTGATGCATTTAATTTCCGGTAGTCAATGCATACTCTCCACCCGGTTTGCAACCTATGAGGTATAAGTTCATCTTTTTCATTCCTCACTACCGTAATCCCCGACTTCTTAGGTATCACATGGATAGGGGTCACCCACTTACTATCAGCAATTGGATAGATTATGCCCACTTTCAACAACTTCAACACTTCATTTTTCACAACTTCTTGCATGATGGGGTTGAGCCGCCTTTGAGCCTCTCTTGATGGCTTGGAACCCTCTTCTAGGCTGAATCTTGTGCATACAAATGGTAGGACTTATCCCTTTGATGTCTTCTATAGGACCACCCAATTGCCGCCTTGTGCACTATAAGGACTTCAAGAAGTCTTGCTTCTTCATCCTGATTTAATTCCGAGGAGATAATAACCGGCTTTATTTCTTCTTCATCTAGATAGGCATACTTGAGTGTTATTGGAAGCTTCTTCAACTCTAACCTTGGTGGTGTAGCCAATTTTTCCTCTAACTCTCCACTTCCCACTTCTTCAATCTCATTGATTCTTTCTTCATCCACTGACTCTTCCATCAACTCAAGTCTCTCCTCCTCAACTTCTTGTTCATCTAGAAACTCCATTGCACTTGCCATTAGAGCCTCCAACTTCTCCCTCAAAAACTCTTCATTTTCCTCTTCGATGATTGTATCCACTGAATTCACATTAAACCTATCATGTGCCCCAATAGGATATGCTCCCGACTTAAAAAGCTTGAACTCAATTACTTCATCTAAAACCTTCATAGTGAGCTTCCCTTCATACACATCCACATCCACAATTGCTCTAGCGGTCGCCATGAATAGTCTTCCCAAGAGCAACATTTGGTCATCTTCTTTGTGTCTCTCCATGTCTAACACAACAAAATCGGTCGAAATAATTAGCTTCTCTACTTGAATCAACACATCTTCTATTATTCCCATGGGGTGTCTTGATGATAGATCCGCCAACAACAATGACATGGAAGTTGTCTTGAGGTCATTAAGTCTCAATCTCTTGTAAATTGTGTAGGGCATCAAATTAATACTTGCCCCCAAGTCTAACATGGTTTTCTCTTGCTTGTCTCCACCAATAGAAATGTTGACTGATGAAGCTTCCAGGATCTTTCATCTTTTGAGGCAACTTCCTTTGAATCACCGAACTAACATTCTCCCTAAGCCTCTCTTGATGCCTAGGTTTGAACTTGATCTTGTCTTTGTTTAAATCTTTGAAGAACTTTGCATAAGAAGGCATCTTTTGAATTGCATCAAGAAGTGGAAGATTCACATGCACCTTGGAAAGAATATCATAAATGTCTTGAAATGATTGCTCCAACTTTGAATTCTTCAATCTTCCGGGGTAAGGAATGGGAGGAATGTACGGATTGGATGACTTATGTAGACGAGGAGTTTCCTTTGAGGGGGCTACCACTTCATCTTCTTCTTGTCTTGTGTCTTCTACAACCCCTTTATCCTCTTGTACTCTAGGCTCACTTGCATCTCATACCACTTCACCACTATCTAGGATTCGCCAACTTCTAAGAACCGTCATGGCTTTGGCTTGCTCGGGTTAGCTAGGGAATTTCCCTTTGTCTTGTTTTTGTAGTGCCTCGGCAATTTGGCCCATTTGAGTTTCCATGTTCTTCATTGATGCCCTTATATTGGTAACTAAGGCCTCGAGAGAACTCAACCTTTGCCCATCCGATAAAATGGCTTCCCTTTAGTTGTTACCTTGCCAGGTTGTTGAAATTCTCTTGCCGGCTCCATTGATTGGCTTGGCCACTCCCCAACCCTTGACCTTGGTAGAACCCTCGGTTGTTGAACCCTTGATTATTATTGAACCCTTGATTCATCTCTTGGTTAAGCAAGTCTGAGTTCAATGCATTGTTGTTTGAATAAGGAAGATTTGGATGGTTCCTCCATTTTGGATTGTAGGTTTGAGAGTACACACCACCTCTATCTCTTTGTTGATATCCCATTGCTTGGACTTCCTCTTGGAATCCAACAAATCCTTCTCTATTAAAAAACATATCCCCACTTCCATCTCTTCATTGAATAAGGCTTGCATTCCCTTGGTTGATCATGAATGATTGCATGGACAACATTGTGGCTTGCATAGATTGCATTTGTTTGGCCAACTTTGAAACTTCAATTGTCGTCTCGGTTCCTCCTCCTACTTCATGCCTACCATTTGTTCTTGTGCTAAAATTGCATTGTTGGGACATAAGAGCAAGCCTCTCACACACATCCATCACAAAATTCGTCGTCTTGTCCGAGGTTAATCCTCCACAAGCATTCGTAATCAAAAGTTGTGTGTGAGGAGAGAGTCCTTCTTGAAATGAGGAGACCTTGTATTCATCGGGGAGCATGTGGGGAGGAAGTTGTGCTAACAAGGATTGGAATCTCTCCCATGTCTCATGAAATGATTCACCAATCTCTTCTTGAAACCATATAATTTGCATCCACAACTCTCTCTTTTTGTTTGATGGAAAGAATCGGTTGAAGAATGCTTCACACACCGCATCCCATGATGTAAGAGATCCGGGCTTTTGGGTATTTAGCCATTTTTTTGCATCGTCCTTCAAACAAGTTGAGAAACACCTCATTAGTAGTTGTTCCTTTGAGAGGGTACCTATCCTTGATGTAAAGGGAAAGGTCTCCACCACCTCACTAAGATCTTTCATGAATTGTAAGCAATCTTCATGTGTTTTTCCATAGAAGGATGGTAATTGGCTAATGTACATAATCTTAAGCTCATATGACTTCGTAAGCTCATCAAGAACAATGGCCGGTGGTTGATTTCCGATGATAGGTCTTGAATATTGCCCCATGGTGATTTGTCTTAGAGGTTCCATTTGTGGGGGTTGTATATTTGGTGGGGCATTCACTGGTGGGGGTAGATCATTGGGTGGGTTTTGGTTTTCTCGTTCGCCTTCCATATTCAACCGTGCCCTTTCAGTGGCTCTTGCTAGTCTTCTAACTTGATTAATACGATCGTTGAAGGGAAACATAATACCTCCCCTAGAACGACGCCCGTGCATACACTAGCAAACCTGAAACACCAAAAACAAAACTACCAAGAAGTAAAAAGGTAAAAATAACACAATTAAACTACTAAACTATATCATAAACTAGAATAGCCAAATATAACGCTACCGATCCCCGGCAGCGGCACCAAATTTTGGTCGTGATTTTGCAAGTACCAAAATTCCACATTTGGAATACATAAATCGAATGAGATGTATAATGGCAAGCGGGATCGTTCCTCAGGGAAAGAGAGGATACTTGGCTATAGTAAAACTATGTACACTAATCTATACTATGTGCGGAAAAGTAAATTTCATTTTTGGGTTTGGAAATTGTTTTAAAAAAACTGAATTAAATTAAACTAAGCAAATTTAAAAGCAAGTAATGTAAATGAAAGGTGTGATATATGATGATGGATATTGGGGAATTGAGTTGACAACTAAAAGATTTCCTTATTTAATGAACTAGTCCAATTAAACACTTTTATCCTACTCAAGGGTTGTTCTTAAATTGATTTAACTTATTAATGTGCAAATTCAAACCTTGACTCAAGTAAACTCTACTATGAGTCTTGGCAAGACTAAAAATTCAAGCTCCTACTCAAGTGAACCTCACTATAAGTATTTGCCTAAATAATGTTCTTAAGAACAAATTAGAGGTCTTGTACCATATAACCCATTCATGCATAAATATTCCATTTCACATATGCTAAAGATTGGAGAATGAGTTGAAAGCCCTTCAAAACCCTAAACCACAACCTTCATATACGAACCATTTTTACCACAAGCTAACTTGAGCCCCAATATTAACAAGTAAAATGGCAACTTCAAGGCAATGAAATGGAAATATACCAAGAGAGGATTATATAATATATGACTAGTTCAACTACATGGGATTATCACATAAGTTGTCTCATCAATTCCCGAATAAAAGGGTTTAGTTACACATAATGGAAATAGAAATGAAAAGAGCAAGTCTGTAGAGAAAACCCATGAGAGCCTTCACAAGTCATCTTTTTCCTTGCATGTGCTTGAGATTCCCCTTGATCTTGGTAAATCTTTTCTTCTCTCTTCAATTAATTTCCAAGATGAGATGGTAGAATGTGGTGAGATTGATTAATGGTGGTGATTGTAGTTATGGAAGGTTAGAGAGAGGTTAAGGAGAGATTAGGGATCTTTGGAAGTGGTGGTGGGTCTCAAGAAGTAAGAAGAGGGGATATATATATATATATATATATATATACAGTCCCATGAGATAGGGTTGAAATCCCGGTGCTACTGACGTGGCGCATGATCGGTGATGTGTAAAATCGTGTTATAAAATACTCACTCGCAAGTGCACGAATCGTGAAGATAAGCACAGCAGCAAGTAAGGATCGTTCCCATGAGGAAAAGAGATTTATTGATTGAAAACTAATTTTATTTCTAATTAAACTAAAAGTAACCAAAGATGTTGTTTGATTGATTAAACTAAAACTAAATTCACTTAATCTAAAGAAAACAATTAAAGAGAATATGCTTGTGATCAATGGAAAGAAAACACTAGGTCATCAATGATCCCCAATTATGAACACTCAATGTGTGGAATTAATTTGTAAACAAGATTCAATCAATTCTAGGGTTCATTCTTTGTCTTTAATGTGACTATTACCGTTCGGTTGCGGGCGAAGTCACGTGCTTCCAACCGTTATTCACCCTATGGTCAATGTGTGAATAATAATCAGAAACCCATTAAGTGTAAGAATTAAAAACCAAATTCTACTACTTTGCCTTGGTCAGACTAAAGATAAAATTCATTCATTCAAAAGATCATTAATTAAGATTAAGTTTGGTCAACAATAACCCTAATTCTCAGATAGTCTTAGCCCTAAAATCATGCCAAATAATTGTTCACCCTTTGGTCAATGTGTGAATAAAAATTAAAACTAATGAGGATTAAGTAGTTAAGAACAATGAATAAATCAAGAATTGAATTGATGAAATAATAATTAATCACACATGAGCATTCACAAAAGGTTTACATTGATTCCCTAGTTATGAGATTAGTTACACATCATGGAAGAAGAAAAGAAAAGAGATTGAGTAGAGAAAACCCAAGATGATCATCAAAGAGCTCCTCTAATTCTTCTTCGTCTTCTTCTACAATGGATGGATGGGTCTTGAGGTGATGTGTGATGATGGAGTGATGGGGGACGGAACCCTTGGTGGCTTGGGACCTCCCTTGGCTTTTTTTTTCTCTCAAAATTAGGGTTCACAGGGGTTTAAATAGGCTTTAGATGATAAGTCAAGTCCTTAAACAACAAGGAAATTGGTTCCCTTTTGGAACTCTACCTTTTTGGGATTTAATTCTTTCCTAATCAACTCAAATTGATTACTTATTGAAGGATGATAAGGATTAGGTGTCAACTTGATTTCCAAGACTCATACTCATATCCAAGAAGGTAATATTTCTCGTTCCGACAACTTGCAAAATAAATCCCGTCATTATTTGCGGAACTATGACTGATCTGACCATCGGATACTAAAACGGGTATAACTTCTTCTAGGAATATCGGAATTGCAATCCGAAAAGTGCGTCGGAAACTCAACTTCCAAGGCTTTCCATCCATGGGTGGTAGGACACACAATTCAATTGGAACTGAGAGATATAGGCCCCGAAATCTGGCTGTTCTGCACTGCCAAAAATCTTCCTTTCCCGGAGTGTTGCGCGGCATAAACCGCGGTTGAGGTTGACGCATGGGAAGCGGTACGGACAACGGTGTACCTTCTGAAATTTTGCACGGTGTGGACCGCAGCTGAGGAAATTTTTATCGAGCGGTATGTACCACGATTCATAAGAAAACCATACTGGAATGTACCGCTCGACGGGTCACTGCTGATACCATGCACAGAGAGCGACCTACACAGCGGTAGTTGACAGATTTGCCCTTTTTCTTCACGTTTAAGCTATTTTCCTTGAAAGAATTGTTGAACACCTCATCTAAAGGAATGTGACCTACACATGCTCAATAAACACATAAAATATCTAATTTCACACAAAAACAAAGCACAAATAATAGGAAATGGGGACCTAAAATATGTATAGAAATAGACCGATCAAATACCCCCAAACCTATATTTTGCTAGTCCTCGAGCAAAACTAGAATAAAAACAAAAATTAAAAACAAACCTAAAGAACCTAGAAAACAAAAATAAAATTTAAATTAAGCCACTTTCGTAGGGAACACGATAGCATTGAGCATATGCTACAAGCCTTTAAACCTCTAGGTGTCCCTAGTAGGAAGGGTGTTGTCTCCTGACGGTTTATAGATATGCTACCCACAAACATAAATTTCTGTGAAAATCAAATAATTAAGATGCAAACGAAATGTACTATTCAAAGCCAATGCATGCTAGAGCCACTAAGTAAAGACTAAAATTATGCCACAAATTTGAATGCAGGCTTGGTTTTAATGAAAAGCCCACACTCAAGACATTCTAGTTTCAAAAACACATTCGTCAAACGTCATAAATATAATTTGCCTCGACTCTAATTCTCATAAGATGTCGCTCATTAATTTCACACAAAACCTAGGCAAATACACTCATCAAGCATATGCGAATGAAGTTATGCACAAGAAATTTCAAGTTATAATTGCATATGAATATATAATTGAAAGAACGCTTGATTTTTATACAAAGGATCTCATGAACAGAATCAGACATTAAGAACAAGATAGAGCACATGTTTACCTTTACTCTCGAGCTAGCATTCCCAAAAGATTAATTAGGTCTTTTCTTTGGTTGTAATGGGGTCATTGGGTGAAGGTTAAGAAAGAACGGGAAAAAAGATAGCAAACAAACCTAGGATCACATCAAGATATTCTTCAGCAATCGTCAAACTTGGCCGAATTTCTTCGAATTCTTCATTCCACTTGCATCTAGGCTTCTTGAACAATTTTCGTTCATCCTCCTTCTTGAGTTGACATTGATTTCACATCACTTTATTGTAAAGCTCTATTCCTTTTCACTTTCATTTAATTCATCATCTCATTCATTTATCTTTTTTTTTAACCCCTTTTTTTCAACTTTTTTTTTTGAGATGAGAATTTTATATCAATTACATAATTCTTCAAAAACCTTCTTTGCATTTGATCTTCTTGCTTTTTCTTTAGTACATGCACTTCACGAGTCACCCATTTCGAACTCTCTTCAATCATCTTCATCACCTCAATATGATCCCAAGCTATAAGGTATGGCTAAAATATGGCTAATTGGGGTTAAGTTAATGTGGGTGATGAAAGAAAAAGGCTTATAGTGTTTGGCTTCAAAATTGGCTATGGAGCACACACATATAGGTAGGAAATATTTAAGGTCTTTTAAGTGAGTTCAAGCACACATTGCCTATATCACTTCCAATGGTTCAACCAAAACAAGAGCAAAGTTCATATGTGATATCTTTTTATGATGAATGTTCTTTAATATCCAATATATAACCTATTGAGATCAATTTCTAATACTAAGAACCTAATGAGTGTTTAGGAGTAGAAATAAAAGAACCCTCTATAATGATATTTATTTAACGCTTTTTGGCTTAGTGAACTCACAAGGATAGTCTCCACTATTAATCATGGCAATCCAACTAAGCATCATATCCACCATCACATCAAGAGTATGTCATAAATTTTGAAAAATGCAATTTAATACTCTAAGTGGCAAGATGTTAGTCTAAACTCAGTGAATAAATCATACATTACGGCTCTTAAACCACAAAAAAGAATCATCTCAAAGTGGAGGACAAAAATTCAAAAACTAGTGACTTTTGAAATTGACGTACGTCTGTTCTTTAATGCATATCTCTCAAAATACTCAATGCAAGTTAACAAAATTTTAACACAAGAAAATAGATATGCAAAATCTCAAAATTCGAATCAGAAAAGTGAGAAAATAGACGTCGAAAAACATTCACGTGCAGAATTTCAAAAACAGGGCATCTCCCATGACCTTTGGTCGAAGAAACAATCATAACTTTTAAACCACCGCCCAGAATTTAACGTTCTTTATACCGTTGGATTCGTATCGAAAAAATGAAGAACGCAATATGGACAGAAAAAAAAATTCCTCACCAATGAATACAATTTTGATAAAAACTTTTGCCTCAAAAAGTTTCAAAACAGGTCACCTTTTCGCAGATTTCAACAAATGGCTCAAAAAATAAAATAAAATAAACACGAAAGAATAAATAAATAAATAAATAAACACGAATCATAAATAAAATAAACACGAATCACACCCTCAAACCTAAACCTAACATTGTCCTCAATGTTGAAATTGAAGTACAAGACCAATAGGGAAAGATTCGGCAATGCAACACATAACATAAACATGAAATTGGAAAATAGAAAGAGAATCATACCTTAGCTTAAACAAGAAGAATGGAAATTGGGAGAAGAATGAGAAGAGATAATGAGAAAAGAATTGTGTACATGCTATTTCTTAAATAGGGACACAAATTTGTGCTCTACCGCGGTCTGGGTCACTTACCTGGGTCGCGGTCTGGGTCACTTATCTGGGTCTCAGTCTACGCAGCGGTATTGCATAAAGCTGCGTACCTGAACCTGCAAAAAGTACTGTTTCATTTAATGGGCCGCGGTGTAAGCATGTGCTTGTACAGCGTCACACCAAGTGATGTTTTCCAGTGGGTACATGCTTTGAAGACCGCGGTGCGGACAAGTTGCCCGTGGCGCGGACTATCCAGCGGTAAACTACAGAATGGTCATGCTTCCCATACCGCGGTGTAAGCATGGTTCCTAAGGAGCGGTACATGCCGCGGTACACTCCAGTTTATACATGCTACAAAAACCGCGGAGCAAACCTAATATCTAGGAAGCGGTACATGTAGTGGTGTACTCCAGAATGTATAATCTTAAGTTTTCAGACCTGATCTACCCAACTCAGACATGCACACATTAAAAAGCATATGTTCTATTTATCTAAAATTTTCAACACCCCCAAACCTAAACTAAACATCATCTTTCAAAAAAGTTCGAAACTAAAATAAAACAATGCTCAATTCTACTAAAGGGTGTTCGAGACTTACACTAATTTATGACTCAAAATTAAAAATAAAATTTCAAACAAAAGAAAAGAAAATTATACCTAGGTGGGTTGCCTCCCACTTAGCGCTTTATTTAACGTCTAGGCGAGACGCATGAGAGCAATACGGCTCTTTGAGCTTGATTGATTCCTTCTTTAAGGTCTCCTCTACCTGTGGTGAAGTAACAACTATGTACTCATTGCCACTCTTCTTCAACCGAATAGTTCCACCAAGCTCAACTTCTCTGATCTCGTCTTTTCGGATCCATACTTGCCTTACTCGGTTACTCCCACGTTTGCATTGTTTGAGATACTCATAGCACCTTGGTCGAATGTGACCCTTCATGTTAGAAAAATGGCAAACTGGAACAAATCTATGAAAATTACCTTCTTTGTGACTTCGATTCATTGGTGGAACTCGCTTCCTTCTATTTCTTCTTCTTCTTCTCTTCGGAAGTGGATATACCTTCTGGGTGACGGAATCACTCGACTCATCTTTATTCACCTTATTGATCTTAACCTCCGCTGGTTGCTTCATCACTGCGGCGGTCAATGACTTGATCTCTTGCTCGGCCTTCGCAAGCTTGGCAATGCTTTCAAGTTTCTTATTCTTCATGATCTCTAAGGCTTTATCCCTTTGTTCGATTTTGACCATCATCAATCTCATCCGTTGATCAAACTCATCTTTGAGCTCTTCCACCTCTTGGTAGAATTCTGCAGATTCCCTCAAAGAGGACTCTTTTTCTTCCATTAGCTCATTGATCTTAGTTGTCAAGTCAGAATTGAGAGCAACAACCATATGTTTTTCTTCTTTCAGTTGCTCAATCATGTTCTCATAACATGAATGATCATGTTGGAGAGGTGAGGGAGGGGTTGATTCTGGACAAACCCCTGGATCCACTACTTGTACATTGAAGCTGTCAAGAGCCCCTACAGAATGTCGCATGGATTCAAAAACATCAACATTGATTGTCTCATCAAATACTGTCATGGACACCTTGCCATTATGCACATCTATGATAGCCTTTGCGGTTGACATGAACGGTCTTCCGAGCAAAATAGGTAAGTCATTTGCAATAGTGCCTTCTTCTTCCATATCCAATATGATAAAATCTGCAGGTATGATGAGCTTGCCGACTTGGACTAGAACATCTTCCACAATTCCGCGAGGATACCTTATGGATTGATCGGCAAGTAAAAGCTTCGTGCTGGTTGGTTTAAGGTCACTCAACCCCATCTCCTTGTAAACAGCATAGGGCATCAAATTAATGCTTGCCCCTAGATCTAGTGTGGCTCTCTTCTTTCTTGTTTATCCCACCGTGATAGTGATATTGAAACTTCTGGGATCCTTGAGTTTCTGAGACAATTTTTTTTGGAGTATTGCACTAACCTCGTCTGGAACTAGCACCGTCTCATGAGAACCAGTCTTCCTATTTCTTGAGTTGAGCTCTTTGAAATGCTTTGCATAAGCTGGCATCCTCTGGATTACTTCCATGGTTTGTAAACTGACATTGTCTTTTGACAAGATGTTGTAGATCTCCTTGAATGATTGGTAAGCTTGTTCCTTTAAACTCTGGCTGGAAAAGGAACTGGGGTATATAAGGATTTGGAGATTTGTGGATTTTAGATGTATCCTTGGCCTTTTCTACCTTGAACTCTTCATCATCTACTAGCGCACTATTTTCTTTGGAGAGCCCTGAAACATTAATAGAAGTATTAAAAGGTTCAGCAGGTTTATCATTATTTAAAACCTTACTATTCCAGAGAACTGTGATAGCCTTTGCTTGCTCAGTATGGCTTGGGAATTTTCCTTGTTCTCTCATTTGATTAGCTTCAGCTAATTGCCTGATTTGCAGTTCCATCTTCCTTATCGAAGCATTAATGTTTTGAAATCTCACACTATAGTCTTGATGAGTTTCCTTGAGCATCTATTGACTGGTTTGCATGAATTCTTTCATTGTGTCCTCCAATGACAGGTTCTTGGGTTGATATTCAGAATTATGAGCACCGGCATTATATTGTCTCTGGTTGTTATTTCCCCATTGGTTCATAGGACTCTGATTGTTGGTCCATGAGAAGTTGGGATTCCTCCATCCCTGATTGTAGTTGTTCATGGCTTGTGCTTCTTCCAAGTTACTAGGTCTATGAGCTCCCATTTGAAAATCTGTATCATACCCTGGTTACTCACATCCCATGTATCACGTTTCTCTCATTTGTCCCACCTGGTTTACAAGTAATTCAATGGACTTTTGCATTTGTGACATTTGCATTGAGTTCCCGGTATTAGCATCTATTTCATAAATTCCATTCCTTCTCCTAGAACTCTTTTGATGAGAATTATTGGCGAGTTTTTCAAAGATTGACTGCAGCTCTTCCGGAGTCTTGTCAGTCATGGATCCTCCACATGCATTATTCACCAAAACTGTTGAGACGTCATTTAATCCATCATAGAACCATTGACAAAGTTGGTGTGTATGGTACCCGTGCTGAGGACAATCAAAAAGAAGCATTTTGTAACGCTCCCATGCTTTATAGAATGTTTCTTGGTCCCCTTGGAAGAAATTAGTAATCTTTGCCCTTATCTCACTGGTTTTCTGGGGAGAATAAGATTGGTCAATAAGCTTCTCCACTACCTCATCCCATGTTGTCAGTAAAGCTGGAGGTAAGATTAAGAGCCATGTCTTTGCTTTTTCCTTCAAAGCATGCGGAATACACCTCATACGCAGCTGATTTTCTATCACTCTATTGTTTGGAAAGGCTTGAATTGCTGCATAAAATTCTTCGAGGAATTTGAGCACATCTTCATTCGGTAGTCCATGGAAAGCGGGCTCTTCAACTCATAGTTTCTTGCTGCCTCATCTAGTGCGATGCACAAAGGATGATTGTCAACAATAGGCCTACTGTAATCCTTCATGGTTTTGATAGGTACATCTGGTGGATCTGGAACCTGTTAAATGTTACGATCTCCATCGTCTGCCATTGCTCTTTGTCTAATACGATCAATGTTGTTGTTCAACGGTATTAATTCCCCTTGCAGTGATCTTCTACCTTGCATTCACCGTTGAAACTCGTGACAACAGACAGACACACAGTAAACTAGAAAATAAAATAAAATAAAATAAAAACTAAAAATCTAAAAATTAATGACACGACTACCTAAACTAGACTAAATATATTAACTAAAACTAAAACTAGAATTAACCAATAAATTCAACTAGTCCCTGGCAACGGCGCCAAAAACTTGATGTGTAAAATCGTGTTATAAAATACTCACTCGCAAGTGCACGAATCGTGAAGATAAGCACAGTGGTAAGTAAGGATCGTTCCCACGAGGAAAAGAGATTTATTGATTGAAAACTAATTTTAATTCTAATTAAACTAAAAGTAACCAAAGATGTTGTTTGATTGATTAAACTAAAACTAAATTAACTTAATCTAAAGAAAACAATTAAAGAGAATATGCTTGTGATCAATGGAAAGAAAACACTAGGTCATCAATGATCCCCAATTATGAACACTCAATGTATGATATTAATTTGTAAACAAGATTCAATCAATTCTAGGGTTCATTCTTTGTCTTTAATGTGACTATTACCGTTCGGTTGCGGGCTAAGTCACGTGCTTCCAACCGTTATTCACCATATGGTCAATGTGTGAATAATAATCAAAAACCCATTAAGTGTAAGAATTACGAACCAAATTCTACTACTTTGCATTGGTCAGACTAAAGATAAAATTCATTCATTCAAAAGATCATTAATTAAGATTAAGTTTGGTCAATAATAACCCTAATTCTCAGATAGTCTTAGCCCTAAAATCATGCCAAATAATTGTTCACCCTTTGGTCAATGTGTGAATAAAAATTAAAACTAATGAGGATTAAGCAGTTAAGAACAATGAATAAATCAAGAATTGAATTGATGAAATAATAATTAATCACACATGAGCATTCACAAAAGGTTCACATTGATTCCCTAGTTATGAGATTAGTTACACATCATGGAAAAAGAAAAGAAAAGAGATTGGGTAGAGAAAACCCGAGATTATCATCAAAGAGCTCCTCCAATTCTTCTTCGTCTTCTTCTACAATGGATGGATGGGTCTTGAGGTGATGTGTGGTGATGGAGTGATGGGGGGCGGAACCCTTGGTTGCTTGGGACCTCCCTTGGCTTTTTTTTTTTCTCGAAATTAGGGTTCACAGGGGTTTAAATAGGCTTTAAATGATAAGCCAAGTCCTTAAACAACAAGGAAATTGGTTCCCTTTTGGAACTCTACCTTTTTGGGATTTAATTCTTTCCTAATCAACTCAAATTGATTACTTATTGAAGGATGATAAGGATTAGGTGTCAACTTGCTTTCCAAGACTCACACTCATGTCCAAGAAGGTAATATTTCCCGTTTTGACAACTTACAAAATAAATCCCGTCATTATTTGCGGAATTATGACTGATCTGACTATCGGATACTAAAACAGGCATAACTTCTTCTAGGAATATCGGAATTGTAATCCGAAAAGTGCGTCGGAAACTAGACTTCTAAGGCTTTCCATTCATAGGTGGTAGGACACACAATTCAATCGGAACTGAGAGATATAGGCCCCGAAATCTGGCTGTTCTGCACTGCCAAAAATCTTCCTTTCCCGGAGTGTTGCGCGGTATAAACCGCGGTTGAGGTTGATGTCTGGGAAGCGGTACGGACAGCGGTGTACCTTCTGAACTTTTGCGCGGTGTGGACCGCAGCTGAGGAAATTCTTATCAAGCGATATGTACCGCGATTCATAAGAAAACCATACAGGAATGTACCGCTAGACGGGTCGCTGCTGATACCATGCATAGAGAGCGACCTACACAGCGGTAGTTGACAGATTTGCCCTTTTTCTTCACGTTTAAGCTATTTTCCTTGAAAGAATTGTTGAACATCTCATCTAAAGGAATATGACCTACACATGCTCAATAAACACATAAAATATCTAATTTCACACAAAAACAAAGCACAAATAATAGGAAATATGGACCTAAAATATGTATAGAAATAGACCGGTCAATCGGCGATCTCAAACGGAGGCCAGGTCGCCGAATTGAAACCGCCGATTGAAGGTGTACCTACAGGTCGCCAAATTGAAACCGCCGATTGAAGGTGTACCTACTGGAATTGATCGGCGGTTGGAACGGCGGCCTAATTATGTCCGCCGAATTGCACCTGACACATCTGGGGAAAATGGCGGTTCCAATATATGGTCAGGCCGCCGAATGTAAATCGCCGATTGCTTCTTCTTTTGTGAAATGACCGTTCTGTCCTCAAAAGCTTCCCTTTTGCCACTTTTAACCCACAATCACCGAATTTCTTCATTCTTCAACCCAGAATCCAAAAGTACCTGTACAATCAACATCGAGCCATAAATTTCATGAATTTACTCAAAAGTTAATCATAAGTATCGGAAATAAGGGGTGAATTTCTATACATTCAATGGCTCGATCAATGCACCTTAGAATCCTTCTAACATTAGCAAGCTACTCTAATTTTGGTTGAAGAAAAAGAATCGTATCATCTGTAAATTGGAGGTAAAAAATATGAAGATTAGAATCACCAAAAACAACTCCTCTCATTAAATCTTTATCCCTAGCATTCACAAAAATGCAGTGCAATCCCCCAACCACAATGGTAAAGAGAAACGAAGACAAGGGGTCTCCTTGTCTAAGCATCCTCTCCAACCCAAATTGAGTCATAGGACTTCCATTAACCAAAATCGAGAGGGAATGTGAAGATATGCAATGTTTTATCCATTGTTTCCATTTCCTACCAAAGCCCATTCCATTCAACATATCATCTAAAAAACTATGATCAACATTATAATATGTTTTTTCAAAGTCTAATTTTGCAAGAATACCTCATTCCTTCTCCCTTTTCCATTTATGAATTATCTCATCCGCTATCACAAACCTATCAATAATTTGTCTCCCTCCGACGAAAGCCATTTGGACCTCCCCTATAATCGAATTCATCATTTTTTTTCAACCGGTTAGCAAGAACCTTTCCAACAACTTGTACATCGAACCTACCAAGCTAATCGGTCTATAATCCTTTATCGATTCCGGACAAGAGCATTTTGGAATATGAGCAATAAAATGTATTATTTAACTCCTTTACTATAGATCCATCTTTATGAAATTCAAAGATGAAATTCATGAAATCCTCTCGGAGCACTTCCCAATTAGCTTTTATAAATTTAATATTTAATCCGTCCGGTCCCAGAACTTTGTTTCCATCACACTACACAACTTTGTTTCCATCACACTACACAATGCCTCCCATACCTTCTCTCTAGAAAATATCTCCTCCAAAAATAACTTATCCGCCGTAGAAAGTTTTCTCGAATCCAAGCCAACTATCTTTGATCTCTTCCATTTAACATTTGTATAAAGATCTTTGAAAAAAAATTAAAATTCCCATCCTAACCTTATTTGGACTCGTAACCTTCTTACCTCTTACCACCATGTCTCATATATGATTTTTGTTTCTTCTACCATTTGCCACACAATAGAAGAAATTTGAGTTTTTGTCCCCCTCATTCAACCACCTAACTTTGATTTTTAGAACCAATTTGTTCTTCCAACCTCAATAAATTCCATAACTGATCCAACACCTCCAATCTCTCCTTTCTTCTACAAATCGACCAGCCCTTCTTGGCTCTACCAACACCAATTTCCACCAATTTACCTTCTAGCTCTTTTACCGATGGAATCTCTTTCTTCTTCTTTTGCAACCAACTCTTCGCAACTTTACCCCTTTAAGTTTGGCAACAAGAATATAACTCTTCGACCCTTTCTCATTGCAATTCTTCCAACCTTTCATAGCCTATTTCACCAACTTTTTGTCTTCAAGACAAGCACTATAGAACCTAATGGGACAAGGACTCCAATCATCTTTGTCTTCTCCAGTCATAATGACGTTATAATCCTAAAAACCCCTTTGAATAATCTTTGGAAACCACACCAATAAGCACAGGAAAATGAGAAATCTATCCAACCTAGCCCAAGAAGCATTTTCTCTAAAATTAGTCCAAGTGTAGACAATTCCATGAAGTTGCAAATCCATCACCTTCGCTTAAGCTAAAAAAGCTTGGAAGTTTCTAATCGAACCCATATTATAAGGACCACCCTTTCGTTCTAAAGGATTTATAACCATATTGAAATCTTCACCTATGCACCACGGTATCGGAAAAGAATTTTGAGAGCTAACAATAAAATTTCATAACCCTTTTTGTTCACTTTCAATATTTGCAGCATAAACATTAATAAAAAAAACTATATCCCTATTTTCCTTTAATAAGACAATCGCTAGGATAATGCATCATTTATCTGAAATACATGTCTTCACTTTAAACCTCTCCCCATCCCAAAAAGTGAACAAATCTCACGCATTCCCTTCCGACTCTAACACATATTCCTCTCAAAAGAACGTTACCACCAAGAGACTTAATTGCCCTTTTATTAAAGATGGGTAATTTTGTTTCTTAGAGAAAAAACAACATAGGGTTGTGCATCTTGACCAGTCTTCTCACAATATTCCTTTTCTCACTTCTTCACAATCCCCATACATTCCAAGACAATGCTATCATAAAGAAAAACGAGACCCTACACCCCTCATAAACCACTTCAATTCTCCCAATGAATGAATCTTCTTTGATCTTCGTTCTCTCTTGTAAGAATAACCTCAGGTATATCGCGCTAACTGTTCTTGAAATCTAAGCCCAGTTTCGATAACTTTTGCTACTTCTCCCTCTAAGCACCACCTTTGACTTTTACTGATTAAAATATCATCTTCTGAACCCATACCTTGCTGTGATTTAAACACTCCCAATTCTACACCCTTCTGAATGACTTTGGTCATCTCTTCCTTAAAACTCCAAATCATAACCTGCCTAGTTTGATTTTGCTCGCTACCACTCAAGTCTTGATGAGATTGCGATTCAGACAAAGCCTTAGCCTTTGAGTTCCTAGTCTGCATGTTATGACTCTTAAGAACATGAATCTTTTTTCAACATCTTCTTTTCTTACAAATACTAAAAGAACTCCTAGCTTTGATTTGGATTAGTTCATCTTCATTTAATCTCTCCCCAACATCTCTATTAACATCAGCCTCATGACTAACAGAAATCTTATCTGCTACGACATTTACAGTTACTTCACCTTCCTCACAGTCTGACTATTTGGAACAAAGTTGAATACTCTTGAATAAAACTAGGGAATCTGTGAACTAGGGGTCCAAATCCATCGATGGCCCATTCGATTGAGAATCGCAATGGGTGGGCTCATTCTCTTTCCCCTTCATGTATATTATTTATTCTATGCATATGTAATCTGACTTATGCTCTGCAATTGTTATTAGGTTCATATGTGGACTAATCTTCCAAATGAATATTTGGCCATCTGATCAATTTTTTGTAATCTGGACTATTTGATAAAACACCAATTTATTTCCTTTAACAGGCGCAATGAGCTAGATAATATTTTTGTCAAAGAAAATTATTCTGAACTTTTTTCTTGCTGAGTCAAATTCATGTAAGTGTGTACTATTAAGAGATTTTTTTTTCAAATATATTGCGTGTATATTTTTTTAGAAATCGTACTTTTTTTTTGTTGCGCAATGGGCTATAAATATTGGGTTGTAAATACGCAAAACATGTTTTTAATAATAAAAAATATTGGGTTGTAAATACGCAAAACATGTTTTTTATAATAAAAAAATTGGGTACTTTGTGCATTGTCAAACGTGCACAACAATCTATGTGGTTTAAGAAATTTTTAAATGTGTAAATTTTTTTTTGAAAAGGAATGTGCTCAAGTTTTTTTATTAAAACAAACGTGTGCATTTTTAAAAAAAAAAAAACAGGAAAGAGAACTATGCAGAAATGTTTTTTTGGCAAATGTGCACCAGATAATTGTTTTATGACAATGTGCGTAGAAATGATTTGGACAGTTGTATGAAAACGTTGTTAGAAATGTGAGCGCAATTTTTAAGAAAATTATGACAGAATTAACCACCGGTGCATTAGTTTCTTTACTTCAAGGCGCGTGCAAGGCAAATGCCAGATTCTTTTTTTTTAATAAAATTTGATTGCACGCACTGTACTCAAGAAAAAGAAATGGCCGGCTTAAAAATATATATATATATATATATATATATATTTATTTATATTAGTTCTTTACAAAATCATTCTAAAACTATATTTTTTTTTTAGAGGCAAAATAATCAGATTTATTTCGTTCAAGAAGATCTAGAAAAGCTATTTTTTTAGAGAAGTTATGAGAGTTTAAAGTGAATTTTGAAATTTCTCTTTATGAAAATATTATGTTTTTTTATGAAAAGAACGGAAAAATTGTGGTCATTTCGAAATCTTACTAGCTTTCATTATTGGATCTCAATTGCGAAGATATTGATGAATGCCCTCCCTCAAGAGAGTCCAATATTCTTGAAAACATTAATAAAGGCAATATTGATATGTTTCATGATATTCTTCTTGAGATAGAAATAGCATAGAAACACCGTGTTATGATGAATATGATGCATACTGCAGCTTTGAGTATGTTTCCAAACCTTCGTAGCGCAAGACACAAGGGTCATTGTGCATGTGAAAAGAGTCATTGGTTTGGAAAAGTGGTAGCTGCAAGGGTTAAGAAGTCAGAGAAATTATGCATACTGTGTGATAAATGTTTCTACAAGAGGCATGACAGGACTAAGTTCAAAGTTCCTTATTTCAAAAATAGTTGTTAGATTTACATTATGAATTATTTAGTTTATTTATGTTTATTTGAATTTTTCCTTTGAACTTATTGAATCATGCTTGATTGTTATTGATTAATAATAATTACTGTATATTTGCTTAGTGAGAGTTTTATGAATTGTTAGAACTGCTATAATTGCGCAAAATACACTAATACTGTGTACACTAGTTTTAATATTGGAATTAGATGTTGATTAGAAGCTTCGACTGATTTTTTAATTTATTTCTACATATCATTCTATTATATTTCTTACTGTAAATGTTTGATGCAATAATAGAAGTGTGAATTTGAAATATGCTATCCTTGAAAGTACACCCTTTGTCTAAATTACAGAAAATATCTTCTGCTACCAAAAATATTGTGACCGAATTGAACAAAGGAGAGAAACTGAACGGTGACAATTATGATATTGGCACTGCAAGGTTTAGTATATCCTTACAAAGCAAGAGGCTCTTGAAACAATAACTAACATCATGGTTGAACCTGCAACAAGAACTACTGCTCAACACATAAGGGATTTTGAGGATTACCAAGTCTGGAAAAGGAAAAATAACATAGCTCGCATAACGTTGCTGAGCAGTATGGCTAATGACCTTATTTGTGGGTTTGAGGAGTATGAGATTGCTCAAGCAATATGGATTGTTCTGAAGGACAAGTTTGGTGGTACTTCAACCACTAAGCTTAAAAGGCTCACTATCAAGTTCAACACATAGGAAGTGCCAAAATCATACGATAAGGCGACACTTAAAAGAGATGTCAAACATGATGGGCGAAATAAAAAACACTAAGTATGTCTTGAATGACGAGCAACAGGTTCAAGCTGTTACCAATCTCTCCCTGATAACTGGGAACACATGAAGATCAATATGACGCACAATGATAGCATCAAAACTTTTGATGATATCTTGCGCCATCTGGAATTAGAAGCTGGGTGCCTAGAGGCTACTAAGGCTTTTGGCCAACTTTATGTGCGTAAGGCTTTGGGCCAAAGCGCAATGCAGGAAAGAAACCTTTTTCAAAAGGGAAAAAGTCATGGTGTCAACAATAAGAAAGCTGGGATCAGGAAATAGAAGAGAGGCAAATGTGCTAGAACTAAGAAGGATAAGGCTAAGGCTAAGGCAATAAGCTACAACTATGGCATACTAGGTCACTTCACTTGTGAATACATTAAGCCAAAAAAGGTAAAACTCAATTCCATAAACAAATATGCTTATGTTTCTAGCACTGTTTTACTGACTGAATCTCGTCCTTTATGGGCTGTAGACTCAGAAGCAACAGACCATGTAGTTAGAGACCGGGAAACATTTGTGGAATATCGTCGGATTCTACGAGGAACGAAGTGGATATACGTGGGAAACAACTCAAGAGTGGAATTCAAGGGTATAGGCACATGCAAACTAGTGTTTCGCAATGGCAAAACCCTATAGCTCCATGATATGTTGTATGCGCCAGAGATCTGATGAAACTTAGCATCCATTGATGTTCTCCTTACCATAGGCTATGCTTTAAACTTTCATGGAAATAATTTGAACATTTTTTGGAATTTTGTTCAAGTAGGTACTAGTTATATGGTTTCATGGTTTCATGGTTTTGGATACTGGTTTTAACATTATTAATAATGATAGTAGTTTTTCCTTAATATCTGCTTATGATAATATCAATATTGATGTTTATACTTGGCATATTAGACTAAGCCATATTAGGCCAGATAGAATGAGCAGATTGGCCAAATAAGGTCTATTGGGCTCACTCACTAAAATAGAGATGTCTATTTGTGAAAATTATCTAGCAGGAAAAACTACAAGAAAACCATTTGGTAAAGGCACTCGAGCTGAAATTCCATTACAATTGATTCATTCAGACATCTGTGGTCCAATGAATGTAAGAGTGAGGCAAGGAACTTCCTACTTCATTACATTCGTAGATGATTTAACACGTTTCAGTCATGTCTATTTGATTTCTCATAAATCTAAGGCATTAGACTGCTTCAAATATTTATGAATTTAGTTGAAAATCAATTAGACAAGAAAATAAAAGTTTTGAGAACTAATCGAGGACGTGAATATCTTTCCAATCAATTCAAGGAATTGTGTAATGAGAAAGGTATAGGCAACAAAATGGTGTATCAGAAAAAAGGAATAAAACATTAATGAAAATGGTTAGGTCTATAATGGCGTAAGCGAATCTACCAGTATCATACTGGGGAAATGCTTATTGACTGTGGCCTATATACTTAACAGTGTGCCTTCAAAATTAGTCACTTCCATCCCATATAAGTTATGGACAGGTAGAAAACCTGTTTTAACAAACCTGAAACCTAGGGGGTGTGCGGGTTATGCTCATGATATATCTAGTCAATATGAAAATTTGGGTGCGAGAGCAAAAAAATGTATCTTTATTAGATACTCTGAGCATTCCAAATGGTATGTACTGATAGGTAAGAATTTCGATGGAAGTGTGACTGAATTAGAATCACGAGATGTCAATTTCTTAGAAAATGAATTTCCAAACTGAGGTGAAGTTGATAAAGATGTCTGATTCTTAAAATTGGATGATCTTAATGATGATGTAAATCTAAACACTCCAATTAAGGTAGATACAAATTTACATGGGACTTCGGTCCCTAGTAGAAGCAACATAGTCGTTGAACCAGCTTCTATAGATTTACAAACACAAAAGAGTAACCGTAGAGCTATCCCACATCGTCGTTTTGAGATTAAGGGGAAAACATTTATGGTTGCTTCACATGACAGTGATGGACCTAAAAATGTAAATGAAGCTTTCAACTCACCTACTAAGAAATTATGGATGAAAGTCATGGAAGAAGAGATGGAGTCAATAAAAAATAACCATGTCTGGGACTTGGTTGATTTACTGCCTGAACGTCGAACCCTTAGAAACAAATGAGTTCTTCGCATTAAACGAAAGACGAATGGTACAATTGAGAGATACAAGGAGCTCCTAGTCGCAAAAGGATATACTCAACACGAGGGTATATACTATGAAGAAACCTTTTCTCATGTAGTAAGGTTTGCTTTGTAACGCCTTATTCTGAAAATTGTCGCACATATGGACCTAGGATGACATCAAATGGATGTAAAGACAACATTTCTCAATGGAGAATTGGAGGAAGAAATTTACATGGTACAGCTTGAAAATTTCGTTTCAAAACGTCCAGAGCGTAAAGTTTGCTAGCTCAAACGATTGATTTAGGGTAGAAACAATCCTCCAGACAGTGGTATCTTCAGTTCCATCAAACAATAATATTATATGGATTTGCAATGACCGAAGAAGACCATTGTCTCTATATAAAAAGGTATGAAGACAATTTTGTGATATTGTCATCATATGTGGACGACATTCTGTTAGCTGGAACTGATAAGAGTTTTGCAATGGCCATTAAAGAATGATTATCTTTAAATTTTGAGATGAAAGATATGGGCGAAGCTGTTTATACTTTTAAAAGTAAAGATTACAAGAGATCATCCAAAGAAACTTCTAGCTCTATCACAAGAGTCATACATTAGAAAGATTCTAGAACAATTCAATATGACTAATTGTAAACCTATGGATACTCTTATCCCAAAAGGACAAAATCTCACTCTCGAAATGTGTCCCAAGACTCCTGAAGAACAAGATAAAATGAGTAGAGTTCCTTACTCCAATGCCATTAAGAGTCTCAAGTACGCAATGATGTGTACAAGGCCTGACATATGTTTTGCAGTTGGGTTTGTGAACAGATTTCAATCCAACCATGGGCAGAAACATTAGCATGCGGTCAAAAGGATCTTAGCATACCTTAAGGGAACTGCAGATTATTCTCTATGCTACCAAGGAGGAGATTTACGCTTAGTCGGATATACAGATGCCGACTGGGGATGTGATCTAGACGAGCGAAAATCAACATCATGGTATACATTTTTGCTCAATCGAGGCTCTATGTCATGGTATAGCACGAAACAGACATGTATTGCATTATCTACAATGGAAGCTGAATTTGTGGCATTTTCAGCAACAGTACAAGAGGGTGTTTGGCTCAAAAGATTCATTGAGGATCTAGAGATTGTTATCGGTGCTTCAAGACCAGTAAATATTTACTGTGATAATCAAATAGCCACTGCTTGCATAAAAAATCACGGTAAATCCAAACATGTAGAGACAAAATATAATTTTATCAAAGATGTCATAGGAAAAAAAGGAAGTGATTATTCAATATGTATCTACGCATGAAATGGTAGCCGATCCATATACCAAAGAAGTGAATAGAGATGTTTACTCGTCACATGCTAAGTCTTTAAGGCTACGTAGATAGGCATGACGCCGGTTCGGTTCGAACCGACAAACTGAATCGGAACCGGTGACAAAAAACCAAAACCAAAACCAAACCGAAAAAAACGGTTCCAGTTCCGGTTCGTTAAGGGCCGGAACCGGCCAGTTCCAGCCTTTTTAATTTTTAATTTTATTTTTATTTTTTTTAAACTGTTGGAGGGCTCTGTTGGGGTTTATGCCCTAAAGATGTAATTTGTAAATGGATTTATGAAATAAATAAAAAGAAAAATTCAATTCATTCTTGTTGTGTTGTTTATTTTATAACTTGTGCATATATTAACATCCTAAATTGCCGGATGTAATCTCGAACTGTGTATATGAGTGTCATATACGGATGGATACAGTAAGAGACGTGTAATCTAAAGAGTCCATGGATAGCAAATAAAGCTGGGTACTTTATTTGTGGTTAATCTATGGCTGCGGTCCATTCCGTAATGTACGTTAATTCTATCCTGAATCATTCATATGAGATATGGGAATGGAAGCACCTTGTATGATGTGATCATATAGGACTGGACCATGATCTATATGAATCTCTCACCAAGATTCGTTTACCGATGAGATTCATATATATCAACTAATGATGGCTATATGTGGGTGATCTTAATCCTGAGTGTCTTATCAACTCCTTCAGGTTAGATTGTGGTCTTTGATATACCATGGGTAAGGTCAGATGCAGTTCCTGATCAATATACTCCGTATGTTAGGATTGCGGTTTGGCTTATGGCTGGGAAGGTATATACACAATAGTGGAATCCACTCTTTCTTGTGAGAAGTAGATGGTAGTTTTCTTAAGGGCTGATTTGGGGCTTGAACAATATGAGCGCTCTCCTAATTCCGTGAGGAAATAAGATTTATTGTCCATTAGAGAATCAACGGTACTTAAAGGATAAATGTAATTAGAGGGGTATAATGGATATTATGACCCAGCTCTAATTATGAACTACTGTGGAGGATCACACCATGTGTAATAGCTATATCGATGGACACCGAGTTGTATCGGTCTGTGTAAAAACGTCTGCAGTTGAGAGAGTGCAGCTTCGGGTTTTTAGTGGAATAACACCGGAGTTAATAATCAAGGAATATTAATTAAAGAGTTTAATTAATTATTCCAAAAATTATTGGAGCTCAAAATACTGTGGGTCCATTAGGTCCCCTTGCTAGCCCGATCGATTTAGGTAACAAGGGTCACGGATATTAATTGGAAAGTCCAATTAATTGTGTTACGAAAGTGACACGTATTTATTCGGGAATTAATTCAATAATGAGATTATTTAATTAATGAATAATGGTGATTAAATAAATTAAATAATAAGATTATTTAATCATGTTATTAATCACTAAATGGAGGATGTTTGTTGATATTTGTTTTTTGAATAAATAAGATAATATGATTATTTGATTTTATTAAATTAAATTTTGAATTTTGAATTTAAATAGTTTGAATTCAAATCATATTAAATAAAATAAATATTAATCAATATCTTTAAAGATATTTGATATCTTAAAAGATTAGATTGATTTTTTTTTTGATTAAAATTTGATTTTGAAGTAAAAAAAAAGTACAAGTGTTTTGCGTGAGAAACAAAGAGAGAAAACGGCAATTGGTGTAGTGCTGCACTATTTTGAAAAATAAAATAAAATAATATGTATTTTTTAAAGAACAAGAGTTGTTCTTAGTTATTTTTCTCTTTGGAAGAAATAGTTTCTTCATATTCTCTCTACATCCTCCTAAGTTCTTGAGTACGTGACGCGCTCACACACAGTTACTAGTTCTGGGATATAGCTAGGAAGATCAGCGGTACAGACCAGGAGCATATCGTAAATGGAAGGAGCCTCCAAACATTGGTAAGGTTCTATATATTTTTATATTGATTACAATTTTCTGAGTTTACATATTGTATGTATTATTAGTTCCGGAAAAATAATTACGGTCTCAAGTTCACTGGTTCCAGATCATTTATGATCTGTATTAAAAATTTTAAAATATATTTCCGCTGCGTTACTAGTGAACGGGGTTCTAACAGGCCCAACGGTGACTTTTTATTTCTCTTTTTCTTTTTCTTTTTCTTTTTCATTCTATCAATACCAACCCCCCCCCCCCCCCCCCCCCCCCCCCCCCCCCCCCCCCCCCCCCCCCCCCCCCTCTTCATTTTTTCCCATCCCAATTTTCAATTCTCCACACTCCTCTCCAACTCTCCAAAACCAAGAGTCCAAGTTTTCAATTTATATTATTTGCAATTACTAAGTTTGTAAGTTTCCAATTTATTTTATTTCCAATTTATCTTATTTCCAATTTATTTAATTTATAATTAGTCAATTACTAAGTTCTCAATTTCATTTATTTACAATTTATTTTATTTGCAATTACTAAGTTTCCAAATTACAATTTATTTTATTTACAAATTACAATTACTAACTACAAAGTTTCTAATTTTCTTCCAAATTTATTTCCAACCAATTAATCGTTTATTTTTTATTCAAGAAATTTTACAGAACAATTTTTAAAATGGCAAGTGGAAGTGGTGACGGTCCCATGCCTTCCATTTTTATGAAAGGTAAGGGTCGTATGACCGATAATCTTGGTCATGATGACCGTGCCTATCACGAGTATTTACAACATCAAGTTTATGCCGAAGACCTAGGTCTAAACTTTCCTCAATCTCATTATCATCCCTCTCTAAGAATTTCTGAACCCGATCTCAATGCCACCCCACATTTGACAAGTCAATCAGAAAACATGCCTCATCTTGGCCTTGATGAGCCTGATGATCCCAACCCCTCTCCAGATTTTGATTTTGATCCAAATTTGGAGGAAAAGTTACCAAAGCATGTCAAATCTGATTTCTTTATACTCCATATGAAGAAAGTTACACAAGAAGATGGAAGTACTATAGTGATTTGCAATTACTGCAAAAAGTTTTTAAATGACATAAATCTAGAGGATATGGCACCTATCAGAAGCATATAACGAATGCACGTCCATACACACAGGCCAGATCGAGTTCACAAGCTCAAATTTCCAGGTATGCTACCCCTAACCAGCAATTATTTAAATATAGTGATGCAAATAATAGAGAAGTATTAGCTAGAATGGTTGCAGTAGAACACTTATCATTTAGTTTTGGTGAAAATGTTGGTTTTAATAAATATTGTCAACGAGCATTAAATCCTGATGCATGTCGTGTTCCTAGAACCACGCTCACAGAAATACTTGAAAAGATTTATGAAAAAGAAAAGGAAATGTTGACAAATTTTTTTGAAAAATATAATGGTCGTGTTTCCGTATGTGCCGACATATGGAGTGACAATTGGCGAATGCATTCATACATAGGTGTCACTTGCCATTATATGGATAATGCATGGACTATCCAAAAAAGAATTCTTGCATTTAGAGTTTTTGATGATAAACACACTGCTGCTAATATTTTTAGACAACTTAGAATAATTTTTACATAGTATAAAATTGATAACAAAATTTTTGCAATTGGTTTTGATAATACTTATAGTAATACCACTGCTATTCCTGCTTTAATTGAATTATGCAAACCTTATCTTGGTGGTAAATTTTTTCATCAAAGATGTGTATGCCATGTTTTCAATTTATGTGTTCAAAAAGGATTAAAAACCCTTGAACAATTTATTCAACATATTAAAGATGCCCTCTATCTTTTGTGGAAACATCCTACTGTAATGAAAGCATGGGCAGCATATTGTAAACAAAATGATAGGCGTGTCATTAGATTTCCTCATGATGTTCCAACACGTTGGAATTCTACTTATAAATTGTTTGCTAGAAGTTATGAATATAGGGATTTATTAGTTACTTTTATTCAATATCATGTTAGTCACATTAATCTTTATCAAAGTCATTGGGATGTTTGTAGCAATGTTTGTGGTTTGTTAAAAGTTTTTTATACTGCTACTAACAATTTATCTGGTATTTATTATCTTACAACTAATTTATTTATTATTAAGAGTCTTAATATTGCTAGTGCATTTGCTCATTGTGAATCCGACTTACAATTACATGATTCTGTTACTGCTATGAAGGAAAAATTGTTAGAATATTATAAGGAGTTTCCAAATATTTATTTGATTGCCATGTGTTTTGATCCACGTTGTAGATTAGAAAGTTTGCCTGATTATCTATTTGCTTATTATGAACAAGGTTTTAAAATACATTATGATGTTGATATGTGTTGTGCTAGGGTTAAGAAATTATTGTATGATTTATATGATGAATATCTTAGAGTTTATGGTCCATCACTAAACATAGATGTTCCACAAACTCAAATTGTATCTCATTCCTCATCATCCTCTGGATTTATTAGTTTAGGGTATAATCTTTTATCCAAAAAAGACCAAAAAATTACGAGGTTCTTCTTCATCAAGCTCCACCACATTAATAGTGGCAATTCGGGCCGGCCGGGCCGGTTAGGCCCGGTCAGTCATGGAAAACATGCCGGTCCGGGCCGGCCCGTTAGATAAAAAAAGGGGCCCGGCCTAGCTCCAAGGTCTGTGTAGGGACAGACCAGGCCGGGCTTGGGCCAGCCCATTAAGGGTCTAAAGGGCCTGTAATGGGCCGGCCCGTTACAAGCCCGTCAGGTTTCGAATTTTTATTTTATTTTTAAATACAATTATATTTTTTATACATTGTAATAATTTTGAGTAATTAATGTAATAATTTTAATATGAAATATAATATTATTCATTTCATACAACACTTAATTAGTTTTAGATGAATAATATTTTTGTAATTTCGTATTAAATTTGTGGTGAGATACTGAAATATATAAATTACAAATCATGATTGCTTCATTAAAAACCTTACCAAGAAAAACCCAATGGGATAAAACCTTGGTAAGGGAAAAAGAGTGCAATCGGGAAAAAAAAATTAATTATTTACAATTACAATATGTAGAGTTAGAGCCTTAGAATATGTAAAGACTATATAGTCGGAGGTATGTAAATATATAATATATAATGTATGGTGTATAGTATATTAGTATAATAGTATATAGTATATAAATAATATATTAAATAAATAAAATAAATTTCAAAATAGTTGAAAGAGTGAGTGAGAGATATTGGAGATTATAGAGAATAAAGAGAATAAGAGAGTAAGGAAGTAGAGAAAATGTAGAGAATGAGGTGAGGGTGATGGGGTATTTATAGGAAAACGTTAGGTAAGGGTATAATTGGAAAAAAAAATGTAAAAGATTTAAGAAAATATAATTTTTAAAAGTTTTGAATATTTTCCCCCCCTAACGGTCACCTGGCTAATTACAAAAGTCATCCCTCAATTCAAATTTTTTTTTTTTAAATTCAAAATTTGAAAATTTGAAAAAAAAAATTCTGGCGGGCCTTGACGGCCACCCGTGGGCCCGGCCTAGAAATTTTGAAATTTTTTTCCTGATGGGCCCTAACGGGCTACCCGTCAAGGCACGCTTGGAAAAAAAAATTCAAAATTTTTTTTGGGCTGCGGGCATAACCTGGCCCGGCCCGGTAATTTTCAAAAGGGGGCCCGACACGGCCCGCAAGCGAAACGGGCTTGGGCCTGGCCCATTTCGCCTAGCCGGCGGAGCCGGCCCAGGCCAGCGAAAAACACGGACCGGGCCAGGCGGCACGTTTGGGCCCGGCCCAAATTGCCAGTACTACACCACATATTCCGAGTTTGAATCTTCTCTAAGTACCTCTTTTGAGTTCATAGAAAACACTGAAGTTGAAAAATTTGATATCCTACACTGATGGAATGAGCATGAAAGGTACTTTCCAATCTTGGCTATGATAGCCAAAAATATCCTTTCAACACTAGTTTCTACAGTGGCGGTGGAACAACAGTTCAGCGCCGGTGGGAATATTTTAGACCCAACAGGTTCCCTTAGGAGTCTGAAATCACTTCAGATGCAAGTAAGGGTGGGCGCGGTTCGGTTCCGTTCGGTTTTGGTTAAAACCGTATTGAACTGTTATATTTTCTGTTTTTTGAAAACTTGAATCGGTTTGAACCGTATTGGACCACAAAACCGAATTGAACCGAACACCTTTATCTTGGTTCGGTTCGGTTCGGTTCAATTCGGTTTTGGGTCTATTGGGCCTATTGGGCTTTGAGGTTTTTTTTATATATTTTTTCAATTTTTGTATCCTTTAACAGCCCTATTTTTGTATTTAGACATTTGGCCTTTGGGCAATTGACTTTGGGCTATGTTTTTTTAACAATCCCTTACATTCAAAACACATCTAAATAGACCACATTATTATTTAACTAATCAAATGTAGTCCAATTCAATCATAAGTACCTGCTCAATAGTTACTATTCTATCAAATTCAGTCCATACATTACATAGAATGATAGAAGTCCAAAATAAAATAAGATTATACATAAATAATCCAATATACAATCCATAATAAAATTTGTATTTTTTTTGTATTTATAGTTCGGTTCGTCGGTTCGGTTCGGTTTTGGAAGATCCAAAACCGAAACCGAACCATATTCTATACGGTTCATTCGGTTCGAACCGAACTCAACCTTAAAACCGAACCAAACACCATATTTCGGTTCGGTTCGGTTTGGGTCGGTTCGGTTCGATTCAATGAATCGTGCCCACCCCTAGATGCAAGCGTGTGTCGAAGATTGGACGAAGGCACAATATCGACAACAAGAAATTGATCAGGAGGAACCGTACGATTTCTTTAAAAATGACGAACCAGCTAAAAGCCGAACTAATTATCAAGGTAATAATTAGTCCATGCCATCTCCAACCTGTAATAAAAGATAAGAGAACTACGTGGCATTTGATTCCTCTAAACCCTTAAGAGGATACGTAAGCAACTTAATTGTGGTAAAAATTAAGTGCAAAGCCAATTATATATTTTTTGGTTTTATTTTAATTTTAATTTTTAATTTGTCATTTATTTATTTTATTTTATTTCGCGGGTAAGTGGATAACCCAATAAAATATATTTACAAATTACAATTTTACACAACTAATGTAATAATGTTGTTATGATATAAAAAAAAATTACACAAAAAAAAACGGAACCGGCAAAACTGGAACCGGCATCGAGCCTACAAACAACTTTGGTTCATATAATCATATCAAACAACGATACATCTTGATACATCTTACTATATCAATATGTTATACAGTATTGACATGACACCATTTTTGACTTGATAAATAAATAAATCAATTAACAAAGCTAGCCGAACCTAGGTTTCCGACTTTCCGTTGAATCCGGTTGCTAACCAAAACCATCGAAACCGTGTTGGTACTCCGTATTCACAACTATTGTAAGCATTTTTTTGAATTTATTGTTTTTATTACGTATAAATAGATTAACATATGTTTTAATTCATCCGTGATACTTATTTCTGGTTAGGTGACTATTGTAACCTAACAGTAGCCTCACTATGTCCAAAACCACTGAAACTAGATTCGAATCTACAAGTATTGTAACTATTTTTCATTTGATAATTTTTTTTAAAAAGAATGTTTATATGTACATTAAACTCGTGTTGTTAGTGTAATTTGTATTCATTTTTATAATTTAACCTATCGAATCCAGGTTTTAACTAAATTATGGATTCCAGCCGAATTTGGGCTTACGTTAGGTGGGTTGATAAATTGATGAACCTATCTTGAGCACTCAAACCATCCGATAGTCAAGTTTTAAGATGTGGTACGTGCATTAGATTAAGTTTTTTCTCTTCTTATGATCAAATAAAACTCAAATCTTATCTTCCAATGCGACATTCTTAGAAATAGTGAAATACACACAAGAATTATGGATAAAAAAATGAAAATAACCCTTAACTATATAACCAAATTCACATATCAAAACAACCAATATCATCAATGAGAATTGTCATAGTAAAAGGTTAAAACAGTCTCTACTTCTTCATAATGAAAGATTTAACGGTTTCCATCCATCTAATGAACTCAGTTTTGTCTTTGTTCACCATGTATTCATGCAAGAACTCTGCAAGCTTTTCATCTATACCTCTTTCTTCCAAGAACTCATAAAGCGAGTCTTGCAGCTCATCATCCAAATCCCTGTTAACAAAACAATCTCCGAATCAGAATTGATATAAAATTACAGTTAACTGTTTTTGAAAACAATGTTGTTTGGTTAAAACCTAATGCGAAAACAGATTTCCGAATCATGTCCTAATTTGGAAAACTATTTATCAATCAAGAATCAAACTTAGTCTAACAGGTTGATTTAACTCAAAAATGTTTTGCATTTAATTTCTCGGTAACCAAATAGTGTATGCAAATTAAACTCAAAATAGATGACCATACTTGAATTGAGGACTGAAATAAGGTCGAGAAGGCTTCTTATCGTTTCCTCGCACAACTAGGTTCGTAATCTCTATGCTATCTGGCCAGGCAGAGCACAAGAACTCCAACACCTCACCATCACCCTTGTGGATATTAATAACCAAACTAATGTGAAGTTTAACATTTTGACCCGGGCCACCAGCTTTCGAAACAGGAATCGACCCATCAAACATGGTGGCTTCAACCTTAATATCTTCGTTTTCTTCAAATTTTCTCTTCAATCTAATCCACTGTTCTCCAGGTTGCTCATCGACCGTGAACGAGTTGAATTTGGTAGCTAGCTGCAAAATAAATTCAAGTTAGAATCCAAAATGGTAACCTAACGAAAACATTCAAATAATCATCCAATACTCTATTTAGATACAAAATGATTTCATAAAATTTTTATTAACACGAAAAAATGTTCCGGCCTCTGGGACATTACGGTTTTTCAGCCAAAGTAAACAAATTTGCCAAGAAAACAGATCAAATGGAAAGATAGCAAATGTATTTCCATTTAATGTTGTGCTTTCAAAAACATTAGCTCATATGAGCACCACAAGCTTCCATGTAAAATATCAATCAACATTATGAAAATTCTTCATTCAATTTCATAGGAGTAAACTCAATGAAACATGAATTAAAATCTAATATTCTAATGATTTGTTTAAGTAACTAAATCTCCCAGCCAAGCCAATTGAATTGTGTTAGGAATTTATTTCATTTCTTGCAACCCAAAGCAATCAACTCAAACCTCCTTTGCATTTTCTCATAACCTAAAAACATTATCTCACCAACCAACCGGACTCTCATTGAAAAATATATATATATATATATATATATATATATATATATATCACAAAAACAGAACAAAATGTCATTTGCAGAGCACATACATATACCCACTTCAAAACACCCAATCAAATAATCATCTTTAAGTACCAAAATGAAAACTTCGGGCGTAGTACCATTGATTGAGATGACATGACTTGGAAAGATCAGCCTGCTTTAAGAGGACACTGGGCAGACAAAGTGGAGCGATTTAGTCCAAGAATTAGTGGCCATTATAATCTAGGTGGCAGGAGTCGACCTATGTTGGTAGATGTAGATTTGAAGGTCCAGCTAGCTATCAGAAGGAACTTGTTCTTATTGTTTCTCTTATAAGCAAGTTAGATGGAAAGGCAACAATAGGGTACCCTATTCAAATCGAATCCCTACAAGATGGTTTATCGGGAAGCCTTATTCCTGCAAATAATTATTTTGGTAATGAAGCAATTGATCATGATGGAAATAGAACTGTTCCACCGGCATGGAGGACTGCTAGAAGAACCAATTTGAGGGTTCCACGACCTAATATATCATCATCACTCAACAGTGACATGGGTGCTGCAAGTCATTCCTTTTTAGATGATGAACAAAAATCACGGAGGAAGCCAAATATAGGGCGTTCCGGTCACAAGGAAAGCTTGGTGAAGAAGAGCCAATCCCACATTCCCAGGCCTACGACAGATAGGAAGTTTCCAAAAAAGTTGCCGAAGAAAGTAAGCTTATCTTCTAGCCAAAAGACAAGAACACTGTCGTCAATTGCTATTGACTGTAATCTCAGTTCAAGACCCGTATATGATAGCAGTAACAGTCAAATGAATGGATTGATCAAATCAGATTCATCTGGGCATACAACAGTGGCTTGTATACCGGTGATTATTTCATTTTCTTGCAACCCAAAGCAATCAACGCCAACCTCCGAAGCCTTTTCTCAGAAACCAAAAACAGTTCTTTCTTTGTTTCAAATTCTCTCAATTTGTGACTAATTGCAGCATCCACTCAAAGAAATGTCATTTACAGAGCATAGACACAGACCCACTTCAAAATACCCAATCAAATAATCATCTTTTCGTACCAGAATGAAAACTTTGAATTCAAAAACTAAACAGAGTTTCATTTGAGAGAAATGAAAATATAAAAACACACGCACAAACATATCAAAACTAAGCTAAAAATTAAAACAGAGACAGTAACAATAATAATAATAGTAATAATAAATAGTTAAGAAATAAGAACCTGTTTAGAAGGAAAGTGTTCAAGCTCGTATTGAATCTCTCTACGAATGAGTCTCGAAATGTTGTCTTCGAAGGCAGCCTTGCGCATCTCCGAGACGCAATTTCTGGTTGTGATTCGAGAAACAGGGTGCAGTTTCGATGTAAAGAGAGATGGGTTTTGTTTTGTTGCGTTGAACAAATTGGAGTTGGAGAGGCTTTGATGGGTTTTTCTTAGACTTCTCATCAGTTTCGCCATTTTTGAATTTTTGTGGTGTCTGAAGCAGCTGAGAAGTGAGAAAAGTGAACACTTTTTGGGGTTTTAGGGTTTTTAGTAGTGACTGGGCACGTCAACACAATATAACGATAACGAAATAATTAATGATGTGTTCTGCCACGTCATCGAATAAATGGTGACGTACCAGACATATCATCACATCACTTGGTTACCGGAAAAAGTATTCAACACGTCATTAACTACATGGTGATATGGCTGGACACGTCAACACACGGTACCAGAAAAGGACGTGACGTGCCCACTCAAGATATTAAATGACGCCATCTCCCGGTAAAACTCACATTCTCGAAAAAAAAAAAAAAAAAACCTCCGTTGAGAAGAAAAGCCGCGAAGCAATTCATCATGTCCCTCCTCCTCGCCCTCGCCGCCGGCCACCTCGTTATCTTCCCCTCCGTTGGCGCCTCCTTCAGGGAAAAAAAGTCTGTTTGGGGCTCGGGAAAGTGATGGAAAAGGAAAGAAAATGTAGGAATTTTTGTTTTTTGAAGAATTTAATGGACTAAGCTAGATTTCAGGGACCAGGTAGTCTCCTATCTTTTTGTTTTTGTTTTTTTTTTTTTTTAATTTGAAATTTCTGTTAAGTTGAGTTTTTTTTTGTTATTGGTTTTTGTTTTGAAGATTCTTAAAGTTAGTATTTTTATTATAGTTTAGTGAACAACACACCTGGGATTTGAAGGTTTATGTGAGATGTTGACGTTTAACGGTCATGTGGTTGTCCAAAATTTAGCAGCTTGAATTGTCAAATTCTGCTGAAATTGATGATACATATTATGTGTGGCTGATATGGACCAGAGAGCTTATGATTTATGAATGAGAATCAATTTAATGCTCATTTGAAAGTGCTTAAACATCAAATTTGAGTTGTTTTTTTTTTTTTTTTTTTTTTACCTTAATTGGATGATAATTCTTAGAATTTGTCTTGATTACTGTTTCATAGTGAATTCACTTCACCAACATATAATATGAAGGTTTATCTGAAACTTTGATGTTTGAAGCTCATGGGGTTGATTGGGAAGTCATGTTTGGTCGAGTTTCTGCCATTTCCAGCTAAAACTTTAGCATTTTAAATCATCAAATTGAGCTGAAATTAATGAACTCATATTTTCATTCATTGTTGTTTTACTTGTGATAAGCATTATTTTAGTGGTTTTGAAGATGCTTCAACTTTTTCATCGATTATTGTTTACAGTGATCCAGCTAACATATAAGATTAATAGAAAGGTTTATCTGGACATTTGATGTTTTTGTGTGATGTGCTCTGATTGCAGAGCTATGCTTGATCAAGTCTCATCCATGTTTAAGGGTGATGTGCTATGATTGCAGAGCTATGTTTAAAATTTACCACTTGAATTGTAAAATTGTGCTTGAATTGGCTATGGTGGAGGCATAGGGTCATAGAACCATGCAAATGGCATGATCATCAAGATTGAAGAACCTGATGGTTTTGCAGACTTGGGTGTTTTAATTGACTTGTTTATAGATGTAAATTAGCTAGGTGAAGAGAGATTTTCATGAGGTGCCGTTTTCCTTGTTTTCAGGAACTCAGTCTCTTCCGAATTAAACAGAGGGTAAAGTGGCCAAAATCATCTGTATCATGAAGCCAAAATCTGAGCTTAGTGACTCATGTATTATCAAATGAAGCAGTTAACAACATAACAATGGACATGCTGTCATTTGATTTCGAATGCAAAAGTTCAAATTCTGTAAACAGCAGCACAATGGACATGCTGTAATGTTTTAAGCATTTCTTCTTTAGGTTTTTACTTTTCTTATTGATCAAGTGCATGAAGGGATTGAGATCTAGTTTCCTGTCATTTTCCTCCACATCTTGTAAACTTTGATATCAAATGTACAAGTAAAATAGTGTGAAGATATTTCTTGCTACAAAATGCCTTCTTAAATCTCCATTGCAGCATTTCATAACACTTCTCTTCATGTAATCATGTCATGTCTGCTTTCCTTGATAAATGCATAAAAATTAAATTTGAGAATTTTGTGATGCTTGAAAAGGGTACATTTTGGAAATTACGAGTATTTATAGAGTAGAGTACACTTGGCAACTAGCACTATCACTAATTTTTGTAAGGTAATTACTCTATTTTTGTTCACTTTTTTTTATCATCATGTTTTAGGTGTGGGATTCTAAAAACTGTGCCTCCATACTAATCTCTTTTATGGATTATTTCTTGTCGGGGAAAATTCATATCTTGTTGCGTAGTTGAAAATCTACTATAATTTCATAAGGGCGAATACATTCAAGTCTAATCTCAATCATTTAAAATACATCAACTAAGAATTGGTCCAGTACATTACCATATATATATATATATATATATATATATATATATGAATCAAAAAGAAAAATTCATGATTCGCCTTGTTCATCTAGCCCTCTGTTAATTTGGTATTACAGGAAGGCAAGGAACCGCGCATGTGGTTTTGACATGGAGATGACGTTGATAGAAACCTTCCAAGTTGTTGGAATGAATTAAGAGAATTTAAGGATGCTAAGGGAGAATGGAAGATCATACATTAATATAATTAATTAGGTCAAGTAATTTAGTTGTAATTTGACTAGTTTGTGCTATGCTAGTTAAGTAATGCAATTATTATAGAATCTTTTCACCTTGGTTGTTTGCTTGTTTAAACAAAAACAAAAAAATTATTGGCAGCTCGATCTTGGATATTAGTCTGACTTTCATTTATCATCAAACTATATTAGACGGTTTGTTTATAACAATTTATTAATTATGTGCAGTTTGTTTATAATAATTTGATCTGGTAGAATGTTTGTGTTGTTGTAGTTTAATAATTGTATATAATGGTGAAAATTGAAGTTTTTTTTTTCCTCACTGAAGAGATGATCACAAGTTGTATTGTAATTTTATCTACACGAACACAACTGCATTTCCATTTAATGTATGTTGTGCTTTCAAAAACATAAGCCCATATGAGCACCACAAGTTTTCATGTAAAATATCAACATACAATTTCAAAGGAAACTCTCAATGACATATGATTTATATTTACATGAATTTAGTAAATAAATCTCTGCTCAGCCAAACCAATTAAATCGTGCTACGATTTTATTTCATTTTATCAACTCCAACCTCCTAATTTGCGTTTTCTCAGAACCTAAACACATTTTTTTTTAATCTGGTGATAGGGTTGATATATAAGATCCAACAGTGGTGATCAGCTTGAGCTTCTTCTTTGTTCTTTGAAATTCAGATGGCTCATGTGGTTAGATATATTAAAGCATAGAATCTTCAGAATTTAATTGCGTCATACACATGTACGCCTCCTTTTATGCTGTATAGAGATGGGTTTATTATAAATGCTTCGAGAATACCGGATAATGCAGCATGTCCGGCCATTGTCATGTTGTTACTGCTTCATTTGATAATACATGAGTCACTACTGGTTTTGTCCGGTTTGTTTGTGTTTTTATTAATTTTTGTTATTTTAGTAATTGAGAGAGAATTGGAAATCTGGAGAATTGAGACTTGAGATTTTAGTAATTGAGAGAGAATTAGAGAGAATTTGGAGAAAAATGGAGTGGGGAAAATTGAATTTGGTGGAGGGAGGGGAAAAAAAGATGCCGTTGAGCCAAACGACCTACTGACATCAGCCGACCGTTGGGTCTTAGGGGCTCCAATGAATTATTTAAATAATAATATATAAAAAAATCTGGTAAGGAAACCGTCGGTTCCAAAACCGAAATTGAACCGACGGTTCCGATCCAGTTATGAGATTTGTGGAATCGGAACTGAAACTTCTCTAGTTCCGGTTCACGGTCCGGTTTCAATTTCAAAATCAGAAAACCGGTTCCAATACGATTCCAAAACCCAAGGTTCCGGTTCAGTTCCACGGTTGGAACCGAACCGCGGTCATATAATAACCGGTCTAAGTAGATATTTGTATATATCCTTTTTTGTTTTGGGCCCAAGTTAGGTCACCAAACAGCCAACAGCCTTTGAAATTACTGGGAAACGAAGAAAAAAATTAAAAATATCTAGTCTTGTAATTGTGTTTGCAATCACATCCTCACTTAACATGTATGAACAAAAGTTGAACATATTTTTTCACATTGCATATGAAAATGATGCCTATTCTAAATTCAAACCATGATTTTCTCCGTGAGGATATATAGATGTAGAATATAACGAATGGTGAATAGTATTACTCAAAGAATTTCAAATAGGTTTTCTATAAATTTTAAAAGAAGTGGAGTGAGCCTTCATGGTCATAGCTTAGCTTATAAATAGATGAGTTTGGAGTTTGGACAAATGACTCTCAAATCAACGGTTTGAATCCTACAATGCCAAAAGCTTCAAAAAATATCTGGTCTAGATAGGTGGGTTATTGGGCGAAGTTTGTACAAGACAAATATATTAATATTTAAAAACTAAATTGTTTTAAAAAAACAAATATAATGTTGTTTAGACTCATAAATTAATAAATAAAATAAATATAAGTTTTATGAATCAAAATGACGCTCTTTAAAATCTAAAAAATCATTTATAATCGAATTTATACTCATATTTAATTATTGTAATTGAGAATCAATTGCGACATAAAATATATACATATCAAATAATACTGTTTAATTGTAAAATTATTTTGCTTATGGTGAGTTCGACCTCGAATTGCAATGTAACGAGCATTAATATATGGAACATTTATGTTACAGGTTTCACAAAATAAACTTACTGCTTTAATAAATAATCTATCTCATCCGGTATTTCTTAGTAATCATGGTTAATAATCTCCATGATATCTATTCATTAAATACATTATTAAATAGGAACATATGAATAATTTCTTCTTAAAACGGTTATGGTCACATGTTCATAGCTACTAATACTGTTTCACAACAAACTTTCTTAGAAATATTGATCGGAACGGACTTTAAAAGGTAATAATTATGTTTATAATTAAAATAATAATGTGATAGGTCAGAGATATCTGTACCCATATAACACATTATGACAATTTTATATATGAAAAATTTGTTAAAAATATTTTGATTGGAGGGCTGTGGCTCCTATCGTCCCCCGCCTATATCCTTCCTAACCTAGATAGATAAATACTGTAAAAAAGAAAAAAAAAAAATCAAACTATCTTTGCTTTTAAAAAAAAAAATGAGAGAGACCTCCACCTCCTCCTTATTATGACAAAACCTGAACCTAACATTGGAGGTACCGTAATTTTTTGAAAATTGTTCTTGGATCACGGGTTAATATCTTAAACCCAAGATATTAATGTTGTAAAGGAAGTTTGAGCTTAGTTAATTAATTAACAAACTAATTATCACGCGATCCAAGCACCAACCAATCTTATTTATTTTTACATAGGAGTTCTTCTTTTTAGAACAATATTTGGGTACTGACCGGTTGATACTTAAAATATTGATCACATCAATAAAAGTATAACATTTGATCTAATTTGTGAGATTAATATAAAAAGTAAAAAAAAAGTTACGTTTTATACTCTTATTGGTAGGATCAGTATTTTAGATACTGACCGGTTAATACCTAAGTATTGTTTTTCTTTTGAGAGGAATAAAACACTTTTTTGATTAAAGGTGTGTTTTGTTTTTAATATCATAATAATTAATAAATAACTGATTATCATCAAGCAAATTCAGTGAATCTTTTACTATTATTCTTTGTATGATAGAATAAACAAGCAATTCCACTTATTTTACATAAACTATATGATAATTATAGATAATGTTAATATGAGTATATTTTGAACGGTTAAGATTATGTCGAAATATATATTGTAAACTACTTTGCAATGACTTTAATCAACTAAACACCTCAGACCTCAGTTCATTAAGAGCGGATAGGAATTACTAATTAAACAAATTATTATCAACATTCAAACGAGTATTTATTAGTTCTAAAAAATATAAATGTTTATAGATATTTTAAATGACGGTTTTTGAAATTTCAATATTTTAATATATATTTTTTATATACTTTTTATTTTCGATTTTAATTTTATTATAGGAAAAAAAATAAAGCTTAAATAAATATATACCATCATAAAAGGCAGCATTTAGTTTCTGACAAACATTTTTTTAAAGGCCTAGGAACCTGCAAAGGCAAGGGAGAAAGGAAACTTTTTTCAGGTCCCAAAAATTCAGTCTTTTTACATGGTATCTGTTGTCTTTGGAGAGACAAAAGTGATCTCACACCCTCAAAAAACCCACTTAGAGATTGGCATTTCATATCTGTTTTTCATTATTATTATTTTTCAGGAAGACAAAGAAACCTATTTTCAAGTAAAATGAATCCCTTTAAAAGTGACAGTGTGTTCTTATTCTCCATGAAATCTTGTGACTTGGATGACCATGGAAAGGTTTTTCTTTTTTATTATTATTATTATTTTATTTTTGGACTTGCACTGTATCGTATGTCAAGGTTTGTTGGTACTCTGATCAAACATTACAAATGTTATCAAGATAGTTACTTTTATAATCAAATAACGATCTCTATGCAATTGAATTTTTATAAGTAAAGTGTGTTTGAAACCTCATCACTAACACTTTGTTTGATAAGATGGAGGGAGGAAGAGGGTTGGAGGAAGAGGGATGAGAAGAGCGCTCCAATCCCTTGTTTGGTTGGAGAGAAAAGAGATGGCAGAAAAGAAGAAGGGGGGCTCTTCTCCTTTTGGGCTCACCAAAAACAATCCACCCATCAATGGGAGGATGAGAGAAGGGAAGAAAAATTAAAGGGAAATGACAATAATGTCCTCCAATTTTTTATTATCATCTAATTTATATAAAGACAATATAGTAAATTTATAAATTATATACCAATCCATCCATTCAACAATCTTTTCAATACCAAACAATATGAAGGATTTATGTTATCTTCTCCATCTCTCATATTCCCTCTCCCCTTTAATTCATCTATCTCTCATACTCTCTCTCCCTCCTACCAAACAGATCCAAGGGAAGATCAGGAGGGGGAGCCACATAACCAAGGATCGCCATAAAAGTTAAAAACCTTGGTTTTAATTGAATGATTTTATAAATTTTACTTCATTTTCAAACACAAACAATCTGTAATATATATTGTTTAAATAGATTACATGAATTGCTCCTTTTGTATTAAAATTGATGCATACTAACTCGATATGGATGTATATACTCTTAAATATCGTGACATAATTGTAATAAAATATGACTTGGGACACTATAGAAAGAGTTCATAGTGTTACAAAGATTCTCAACATGACTATCCATCCCAAGTTACCAATAAGAATTCATATGACATTTCACAATAAGTTAAACATGAAGACAATTATAGAGATATCAATTATCAAGTGAAAACTTATCACCTTTTTTATTTTATTTTATTTATTATTTGCCTTTTCTTTCTTCATTTGACAAGTAAGTTAGGATTTGAACCAATTTGAATGTCTTTTGAATTTTGACTATCTTACTTAGATAGTGAGTTGATATTTAATAATTAGAGTAGATCTTGAGGGTTGTTTGGTCCATTTCAATTTAGCATCATTATCACCTATAAATATGGAAAGTTGCCTTTCAAAGTGTAAACCAACTTCACTATAACTACCTGATTATAAGGTCAAATATCATTCTTTATTTATTCTTTGTTTATTCTCCCAATAAACTCTCCTTAGTTCCAATCTATTTCTTTAATATATTTAAGACATGATTAGCACAATTTCTCTTTCCTCCCCTATTGTATTTTGAATTAAAATATTGAGTCTATTAAGATGATTCCATTTCACCAAACACATATTTCAAAATTCTTAAATTTGTCAAAATCTCATAAGTTCCTTTAAAATTCATAAATTCTATCGGAAAAAGGATTTAAATTGAATTTCAGAATAGATTTAATCCATTTACATTTCTCAATATAAAAGGAAAAACATGAATCATCTTCAATTCATCACAATTGAAAGGGCCCCACCTACCATCTAAGCAACCTAGAAATGATAATCATGATGATATATACATTCCTTTAACTTTAAAAAAAAAATCCCAAAAACACTAATCAAAACCACAAATGATAATTTAGTTATCATATTCATACCCCACTATGTACTATAATTACTCAGACCCCAAACACAGCTCACATAAATGGCAATATCATGTAATTATCTCCCAACTCCAGACCCCCAAATATCAACAACTCCCTAGTTATAAATTCCACAAAAATCTATTTTTTTTCTTCTTCTGAAAATTAAAAAAGTAACCGGTTGTGGCACAATCTGCCGCCGGTGGAACCCATCCACAGAAGAAGATTCTCATTCCCTTTTTCAGTTTTCAATTCTATAAATAAAAACAAACTCATTCCTTGTATTTATAAATTAAATTTAATTGGCATGTATTTTTCTCTCTTTTTTTAGCAAACTTTTCACTTTTTTCTGTTCTGGGTTTGACATCATTTAAACTGGTTTGATGTGGAGTTGAAAATGACTCAGCTATCATTGTTTGTCACCAAAGATTGAATTTTTATCAAATTTTTTTCTTCAAAGGTTGAATTTTTATCATTTTTATCCCATCAAAAGATTGGATTTTTATCATTTTGTTTATAGAGGGAACTCTGGTTCTGATTTGAAATTCGTTGAAGAAAAGAAAAAAACTTGAAATGTTGTGTAGAAAAAATTCAAGTTTTGATGAGAAGGGATCGGTGCCAGTTCATCTAAATGTGTATGATTTGACACCAATGAATGGTTATGCATATTGGCTTGGACTTGGAGTTTATCATTCTGGAGTTCAAGGTTGGTGCTTGTTTTCAGTTTCTAATTTGAAATGCTTTTGATTTTATCTTTTTCTGGGTTTGGTTTAGATCTGCTATTGAGCTTGTTAGATCAGTTGTTTTGTAGTAAATCTCTTGTTTTATGTTAAATCTTTGTAAGCTGGATCTGGGGTTGCTTCAAAGTAAGTTAAACAGAATTCAGTGTCTTTGTTTGAGTTTTGAGTTCTGTTTGGTTCATGAGAAAATGCAGGAGAAAATATCCTAAGAATGTGGGAAGAATAAGTGTTCAAGTTTTGAACTTTAGATGGTTTTTTCTGAGTTTACTATCTGTGGAGTTAAAAACTTCAATTCAATTCAACTCAGCTTAGATTTATTTATTTAATTTTCTGATTTGGGTTTTTGATTGGGTGGCAGTTCATGGGATTGAGTATGCATTTGGAGCTCATGAGTATCCAACAACAGGGATTTTTGAAGGAGAGCCAAAACAATGTGAAGGATTCACATTTAGGAAGACAATTTTGATTGGAAAAACTGATATGGGTCCTGCAGAGGTGAGGACAGTGATGGAGGAATTGTCAGAGAATTACAAAGGCAGTGCATACAATTTGATCACCAAAAACTGTAACCATTTTTGCAATGATGCTTGTATTAGACTCACTGCTAATCCAATCCCAAGTTGGGTTAATCGTCTCGCAAGAATCGGTAAGGCCTAAAAAATTGTTGTGGTGGTGGTTTACTTGATGATTGTGAATTTTGCAGTTTTGATTTTGATAATCATGGTTTGATTGCTTTTCCTTTTCACATTATTGCAATTGTTGTTGGCATGTATGTTATTGTTTGGTTGGTTTGATTGTATCCAAGAACAGTTTTCGAACACAATCTCAAAAGATTTCTTCAAAAATGTAACAACACAAGGAATTCTGTTTTTTGTTGTTTAAAGGGTTGTATCAAATCATTTTCCAAAATCTTAAAATTGTATTATAGTGTTTGGAAACTATATCTGGATCATGAATCATACGTCCTCGAAAAGATCTATGTCAGGCTCAGGATTGAAAAGAACTGCACCAAGGAATATTGTGTATGCTGCTTGTTCTTATGATAACAAATTATGAGAAATGAAATCTTAATGCATATTTACAAGTTCTTCAAATTTAATGACTGTCCATTGTAAAGAGTTTATGATTTGAATCGGGTTTGTTTTTCGATAATTGTATATTCCAATATTGTTCTTATATATTTCTGGTTCTTGTGTTTGGTTATGATTCTCATACCGATAATATGCTTCCTGTTTGTGATGTACTATTCTACAGGTTTTCTCTGCAACTGTGTTCTTCCAGTGACTCTAAATTCAACGAAAATTCAACATCATAGAATAGAAGATAAACCTTGTGAAGGAGAGAAGAAGAAATTGACAAGCGAATCAAACAGATTCACATCTTCAAACTCCTCATCGTCCTCATCGTCTTCACCTTATTCTACTGTAAAGCGAGGCAGAAGTAGAAACAGGCGGCGTGGTTCTTCATCATCTTGATCATCAAAAAATGAAAAAAAAAAAATGTTTATGAGTTCTTCCCATTTTTTGAAAGTTGCTCAATGAAAAGTGGCAAAAAAACAATTTAATTCAATTTTTTTTTCTGTTATTATCATTCTCAATTCTTTATTGTGTTCTCATGAAGCTAACATTTTGTTGGAAAACCTTTGCAGAAATGCTGCACATGTTTTGTACATGTATGCTTCTATTTTATGGCAGTGTTGTTGTGTCTCTGCAAATTTAACTAAATTGATCTCATTTTTTTAATTATCCGATAAGGGATCGTAACATTCGTAACGTTCTCCCCAGTCCAATCACATGAAGCTCCCGATTCATCTAAGCTTTACATTACCAAGTTTGGTTCCACTTTTTAGTGATATGGAAAATTCTTCAGTATATTACATGTACGAATTTTTTTATTGAAAATTTTCTTCCTCTCTAGACTAGACTATGATGTAAGTGGGATTTGATTCCCAAATCTGTTGCATAACCACAAGGATCTCATCAGTTAATCACTCAATAATGCAAAATTAAACAGTGAGTGAACTCAATAATAATCAGAGTAGGTGAAAAGATTGAAGACAATCTATAAAGTGCTTTAAAGTGTGTTGGCATCTCTTGTAGAGAAATTGCCAAGAAAGTCCAAAGTCTCTGTCTAGAGAGTAGAGATGCTTTGGACAAAAATATGTCCTTGACAAGATTTTCTCGTGTGAGCTAAAGTTAAATCTTGCAAGAAAGTTTAGGGATTTGCTTGATACCCTAACCCAAATGTATCACAAATTCAGAATTACTTCATATATAAATATATAATTCTACAGTAGTATCATAGATTCAAAGCGCGATGAACTTCATATATTCATTACCGCACAACATGAACGCATTGAACTTCACATATTTATTAATGCACAACACTCTAAGATGAAATTTTATAGATTTTACGAATCGATATCATAAATTTAGCAACAGACCATAGCGAAAACCCGAAACAGCATAAACCTGGAGCTGTCATGTATTCTTTAACAATTGTTTGGTGAGAAAGTAAAAGAAAAAGTTAAAAGAATGCCCTGTTAACAATGTGTCTTTATTCTTCAATCAGGTTTCTTTTGTTCACTTTCAATCAAGGGCTGTCACTTTTTTTTGATACCAAGTGTTGAATTTTCGTTTCTCCTTTCGGTCACATTTGCTCGATATTCTATGAGTAATGACTGCAAATAGCTAGGTTCTTTCATGTCTTTTTTTTTAATATAAAAAATAAGCGAAAACAATACAAATTGAAATGGTAACCAAACACTAATAATTTGACTAAAGATGTATCAATCATTTTTTGCAACTGATCAACAACAGTTTATTATTTAACATAAAAATAGCACACCTCAACCCTTGTTACGGTTCTTTCAAATAAGTTATGATCCAAAAGAGATCAACAGTATTCATGATCAAATCTATAAGAACAATAACAAACTTGTTGAGACCAATTCGATCACATCCATGTAATTCTACAACAGATCATTTCATGTTCCGGAAATTTAACAAGCATCGAATGCAAATATTAAGGGGTAAAAAGAAAACGAAAAGAAAAGGCAGCCGGGTGAGTTTGGTTTGTGTACTTTCAACGGTCCTGCAAATAGATCAATCACCATAAAAGAGATTAAAAATTGAAGTACTCGACTTGTGTGTGTGTGTATATACAAAATAAAGATTTCAACACTACCTAAAATTTGGTAGTTTACAGCTGAGATTCAGGTCGCTACAGAAGAATAATTTATGTCTGCTTTTCTTTCATCCACTCTACAAAATTGTCCAGGAGCAATGGCCAAGCAAGATCTGGATCGTAATTATTGAAATCTGGGAAGCTTATCTGTCGAAACATTGAAAAGGTTGTAATGGACTCAAATTACCGTTAACATAATTTGTTGAAAATCCACAACCAATGTTACTTTGCAGTCAAGTGCAGAGTAGCAAGTAGCAGGAAACACAAGTTGGAGAAACACCTCTTTCTCTCTCACTGAGTATGTGCAAGTGAGTTCATTCTTTATAATGTTCACTTTCATGGGCATTTGATATATGTACTTTACACAGACTGTTATCTATCCATAAATACTAGAACAGAAGAAAATACAATGCCTTATAAGTTGGATTACAGACTGCTAATCTCCAAGTCATGTCAAGCATGTCAACCTATTAATTTATAAGAAAACAGTTAAATGTAATGAATAATCATAAACTCAAAAAAGTAAACAGTGAAAGTACCTCATTGCAAAACCGGTAAAATCCAGTCCATTGATCCAGATTTATGACCTTATAATCAGTCTGAATCTGCATTCAGAATACAAGCTTGATTTAAAAAAATATATATCAAGTTTTCAGTTGTAGAGATGAGAATTGTGGGGAACATAAAACTTAGACATTTATAGATAACGAATTTCTTTGCCCTATGCCTATCAAGTTTTACAGGTCACAACTGCGTCAAAATTGCAATAAGATATTGGGACGTCTGACATCTTTTTTTCTGGAAAAACGGAAAAGGCATTTTAAATCACCCAAGTAGCCTCACTTTCCACAGAAAAGATGATAGAGTTCACCAAAGTATAACAATACAATGCAGGTAAGCAAAAAACAAAATGACCAGATAGCAATTGACTGCAAAAAAATTGAGTAATTTTGTAGCTGAAATTGAAGCGAGACCTTCAATAATAAAAATATGCGATAGATGTGTATAAACGGTATTCAATCAAGTAAAAACGTCGCTCACCTTTAGGTACTCCATAAAATAGTCAACCTGGGCTCGGTATACGGATCCTAAAACAAGCTCCAGTAATTCACAGATGCTCTCTATGTCTATACTCTTTTGTTTTTCCTCTGAGAGCAAATAATACAGAAAGTTATAGACGGCACAAATAAGGAAGAAAATCAACTCCAAATCAAACTACATGCAGCCATAATTCATAATACCTGTCAAGCAATACCGGAATGCATAGGAGTAGAAATCTGTAAAGTTTGATGGCCGTCTGACCTTTTAAAGATGAAAAGAAAAATATCAGCACTTTACAACATATTACGAAACACTAAGTGTCATATACATCTAAAAAGCCTACCAAATTAGCAATATTCAGAAGGAAAGGAACAAGAATATTTTACCTCTTTCTCTAGCTCTGGGAGGGCCTTTTTCAATTTATTTACAGTGTCGGCCCTCAGCGCTTTGAGCCCCATTCGCCACTCCTCCTAATAAAGAATAAGATTGCAATGCCAAATTTTAGCAGAAAAGGCAATACCAACCACATATGCACATGCCCGCATGCACAGAAAGTGAAACAGAAATCTTCCAATAATCAATCCTATTATCAGCTGTGTGCATATAGTGACAAAAAGTTATGACATTGTAAATTATGAAGAATGAGAAGGAGGCCAGGAGGTGAGGACAGATTATTGAGTCTGTGACCTTAAAAGTTACTAGGAGTTTAACTATAAACTAATGAAATTTTCATGCCAAGTAAAGAACGGTTACAGGTAGGCATCAAAAGCCTGGGGAAAAATAAATAAATACAAAATGGCTCACTTTAGAAATTTCAAAAGTTGCATTAGAGCTCAAATCCATAAATATACTTGTTCTGTCTTATATTTATTTATTTTAATTCAAAACTTATGAAAATATGAATGTTGTTCAAGCCTATACTAATTAATAATAAAAAAATTGACAATTAGCAACCCTCGCATCTTCAAAAAAACAAAAGTGCAAACAATTCCAATGTTATGCAAACAAATCTAAAGATAACCCTTTACAGAATGATGAATCCAAACAAATATTGGAGCGTCTTAAAATGTCAAGCCTAGAATAAACACTGATACAACAGCTGGAAAGTCTGAAAAAGAATCACTGTATGACTGGAGGTTACATCGTTGAGAACATTATGCTAATTTAAGATAACATATATATACAAGAATCCATAAACATGATTATAGAGGTCAAAGAATGTATTAGACCCATGTTTCTTACCAGGGTGAAGTACCCCTGCTTTTCAGCTTTCATCTTCCTGATATGTGTAGTCCATCAGTTATATTATATAAGATCGAAACTAATATTTATGACAAGGTTTAAATATCAATATAAGTAACTTTACCAAGCAAGCATCAAGATCTTAACATCAGTATGTTCGACTTCGATATCTGAACAAAGATTTTCAATTCCTTCTGGGCTGTTCAAATAATATTAAATAAACATCAGAAACTAATCACAGATTCTTCAAAAGTTTACTTAAAAATGATACGCCTCATTTCAGATGATATTGATCACATTGACTATGATGCATGCATCAAAATGATAGTCAACCAATATAGGCAATTTAAAATGCAAACAACAGTTAATTTTTATAAAGCACTGATCAAGCAACTTACATTAACTTATATAATACTACTAAACTGCAAACTGCTATAATGCAGATACCACAATGTATAGCTTGAATTGTATATATATCAAAGTGTACTTACTCAATCATACCAGAAGACTTATCCGCATATGAATGAAACAAATTATCAATCCGTTCCATCTCTCTTGAAGATGCTTTACTTGCTGCTAAACAAATAAAATAGAGTTAAGGTAATTGTACAAATCAAGTATTACAGAGGCAATCCTTCTACAAATTATTAAATAAAACACATACAAAGAACTTATTCTACTGTAAGTTGGAAACAAGCCTCAATCTGGATTGAATAAATTGAGAATGAGATCTCATCACATAAGCAAGTTAGTTGTTTGCATGGCTAGAAATCTTGACTGAAATATATACCAACTATGTTCACCTAGCTACGACCAAGCAGGGAGCAAAGATGAGTCCATTCATCCACCACAGCTAACCTATGTAGACTACACCACCTCTTCCGAAAACACCACTTCCGTCAAGAATAAGCTGGTTGCTGACAGTACTTGGACCCTAGTACCTCTTACGCAAAACTCACCAAGGATTTCTAACATTTCCAACAAAATTCTAGTGAATTGTACCGAAAACTTGCAAATGACCAAACTACTCCTACCTCATCCGCTTCAAAGGACTATCTCAGTAGAGTGCACTAACACACACTCACAAACCAACCAAAGAAAAAAAAATACCATCTAGTTCTGGACCCCAAAAAGAAGAAAAAAAAAATTTTAATCCAAAAATTTGAGATTAGTCATTTCTAATCAGTTGAGTTCATCTAAAGAATCAATTATAATCAGCTCAATCTTTTGATCAAAATACAACAATTCAATCACATAATGAAACTAAAAACAAAATCAAAAAAAAAAAAAAAACGCACCCATTATAGTTAGTTTCACAAATAAAACGATGCTCCAACCAACCAAGTCAGTAGCTCAATCGCGAAAAGGAGCAAACTTTGAACCCAAAAAGAAAAAAAAAATACAACAAATCATTAAAATCAAAAGCAAAATTGAATTAGAAAAAAAGAAAAAAGAAAAAAGAAGATGGAGTCATACCGGAGCGAAAGAGATCCGTGGTGGCGTCTGTAGTAGAATTCGTTTTTCTGGAAGCAGAACGACGCATCTTCATCAACATCACAGATAAATTTTCAAATTAATAAAAATAATCAAAATTGAAATTAGTAATAAAAAAAATAAAAAAAAATAAAAATGAGAAAACCTCGAGTGAGAGAAGAGAATTTTTTGACGATGGAGCGCCAAATCAGAGAGAGAGAGAGAGAGAGAGAAAGAGAGTAGGAGTGCTGTTTATACTTTATATATCAATTATTTTATTATTTTATTTTATTGTTTAATTTTTGATTGGTTGGTTTGGTCATTGTTGTTTATTAGATACTGTTTGTACTAGGAAAATCTATCGAAGCTTCGTCAAGTATATTTTTCAATTACCGTTTTTACCCACTATTATTATTATTTTTAAATATTACATTATTACGTAAATTCCGGATTTTTTAATGAGCGTAAGAGACCACCAGACCAACCTCTTAAAAATGTTTAATGGAAGTAAATTACTTTATTTTTATTTTTTAATTAAATTTAACACTTTATACTTAGGGGCCATTTGGTATATAGTAATCCTTTCATGAGAATGAGAATCTGATAGCATTCCCATGTTTGATAGCATGTTTGAGTTTTTTATTTCCAGAAAAAGTGAATCTCATAGGAATCAGATTACCCTCCAAGGGGGTAATGTGAAACTCATCCCAATAGGTAGGTTTCACATTACCTCTATCAGATTCCCATAGTGGGACCCACCCTTATTAAAAAAATTTATTATTTTTATTTCTTCAATTATTTTCTTCTTCTTTGTTATTCTTCACCAGCATCTCTATCTCTTTCCTTCTTCTTTTTTCTGGTTCCTATTTTTTCGTTCTTCTTCTCGTTCTTCGTTTTCCCTCCCTTCTTCTTCCCTTCTTCATTCTTCTTCACCAACCCTCCATCTGATTCCTTTTTTTTTTCTGGTTTGTGACCTCCATCGAAGAGTGGTGGAGATGGTGATGATGGGGACGCTTCTATTTTTTCTGGTTTCTATTTCTGGTTTGTGACCTCCATCTCCGACGCAGCCTCCTCATTTACCGTCGTAGTGGTGGTGGTCGTCGTCGTCGTCTTCTCCGATTGTTGATGTTTCCGTTCTGTTCTTCTGGTCTCTGGGTTTTGTGGATTTTGTGGGTTTGGGTATTTGGTTTTTAGGTTTGTGATGGTGCTGATTGATTTTATGAAAGAATTTGGTGACAGATTTTCTAGTAATAGTTTATCAATATTTTTGGAAATTCAGTTTGTCTTTTGATCGATTCTAGGATGGATTTTTTTTTTTACAAACTGGGTTTGATTTGTTTGGTTGTCTGATCATCATCATTTCCAATTTCAATCTCCGCCATCCATCTTAAAGATGGACGGTGAAGACTGCATCTGGAAATGTTTTTTTTAGTGCAATATTTTTTTTATTAGAATAAAGTAATTTGTAATTTTTTTTAATTTCAAAATTATTTATTACATGATAAGTCTCATTTTTTTTAAATAAATATTATTATTTTTAGGTAATTATGAAAAAAAAACTTTCTCATTTTCATCCAAACAATAGTACTTGATATTCCCAGGAATCCAATATAATATTCCCATACACAACCAACACATGCATACAGGTTTCTCAGGAATCACATTGCTATGTTTAAATTTCCCAGGAATCATATTATTTTGATTACCTCATACCAAACGACCCCTTAGAGGTTGTTTGTTTTTTTCATTTAAAATTTAATGGGTCTAAATTGAACTCATTAAATTATTTTGTTTTTTTAAGTGGTCAAAGACTTAAAAATATCAACAACAACAAAAAAAATAAATTAAGAAATCTTGACTCTTAACTTAATTTCAAATCACTGGATTACAATTAAAATATTATCTTCCAAGTATATCCTCCAAAAGAAGATATATTTCCAAATTTATCCTAATTTGATATAATGCAGAGATCTATTTTTAACATACTTTTTATTTGAAACCGCTTTTAGAAAATAAAAAAAAGTTTTGGTTTCCGATGCATATGATCCAGGAAACAAAAAAAACCACAAAAATGGTTTTGAAAATACAACTCAAGCGTGTGTGTCTAAACAACCTCTCAGGGGGGGGGGGGGGTGTTAATCGATTATTTATTACCAACTTTTTCGATTAGTCAATATTAACAAGCAAAACCCAATTCAAACAATAATAAAAATCAAGTAAAGTGCGGAAATTAAAAAAACATTTGATTTTTACGTGGAAACCCTCCAAACGGGAAAAACCACGGGACTAGCCACGCTAGACACTTAAGCCACAGAAATTCACTATATGAATAAAAGGTTACACCCTCAAGTGATACTTGGACCCTCACTTTCGACAACCTCAGGCTATAGACACTACCGCTCACCACTTTTGGTTCAGTCCCTAGTGATATCCCATGATCCACTACTCTTGGTGTGAGCACCTCCTACTCTACCTGCAGGCATTTTACAGCTGCTCTTGGCAACCAATGCTTGCCAACCAACCTTTGGTTGCAAGACTTTACTTGTTTGTGCAACTTCACCTAGAAGCCACAACATTTTGACTCATGAAAAGTATAAGGTCTAAGTGAATGTGAGACAATATGCTCAAATACAATAATGTGTAAGACCACACACAAAATGCTTAACTAGATGTTAAAATGTAATTTAACAACCTAGTTATCAAACTATGCCTACATGCCCATACATAAGGACTCAATTAGATGTGTAGATAAAATCTAACAACACAAGTTGTCACAAACATATAACAGAGGCAATAAATATGCAATCAAGAAATATAATTAATGAGGCATAAACAACAATGTTTAAATGAAAAGCATAAAGACTTAGTTAGAGGGCAATAATGTCCTAAATGCTAGCTATCACAAACAAACCCAATCAAATAATCATGAAAATTAACAAGTTGATTAAAACACAAGTTCTCAACCTAGTTATCTTTTATTGGTATAATTTGATGAAATAACACGTCAGCATAAAACAACTATTGACGTGTCAACAAAAACCGAATCAACATAAAGTGATCAGAAAATAACCCTATAACTATGATCAGAGTTACTTAGATGGTCGGGTTTTGGATACCTGACCAAGGTAATTAGATTGATCGGATTATCATGATAATGACCGGGGGAAAATTAACTGATCAGGTTTAGTTGCTTGATCAGGGGAAGATCCCTGGTCGGGGGTAAAAAAGATTTGGTCGTGTTTGGAGGACGATCGGATAAGCGACACGTAGACAATGTCTAGATACGTTCAGATGCTTAGCATGTTGATAACATTATTACGACTCAAACATGTAAAGAAGAATCCTCCTAAAATAAGGTTGCGAGAAGCGTACTCTGATAAGGAAACGGATTTCCATAAGAGTTATCAGAACACTAAATAGGCAAAGTCCTAATGCGATTAAAACGACTCCAACAAGTCAGAGTTTTATTAACTCACTACTGTCTTACTCTTACTTGTACTCTAAGAACTAGGGTTTTATATATGTATAAATAAACCTAAAAAATACCCAACAGGGGTTAGCTAATCATTAAGGATTCAAGAGAGCAAGTAAGATTGTGTGTGTAATCATAATCATATAGTGATTTTTCCTCTCGCTGTCACCGACAACCGTGATTTTTTCCCTTCCTGGGTTTTCCACGTAAAATCTTGTTAGCGTGAGATCTTTTATTTCTTTTTTATTCAATTAGATAATTGCAAACCTTACATGTTTTGTGTGACGTGTGATTAAATTCATACAATCCAAATATCGCCGTCAACATTATCAATAAATCACACATGAATATTTATGACCTAGCTTTTAGGCAAAAATGATCTAATCAATTTAGCCATCACAAAACAAACTCAATCATGATATCAATCAACACAATAATGCATTCAAAAATGATTTCTACAAATCTTATGCATTAAAAATTAAATCTTGGATTTAAAGAACAATAAATGAAGATGAGATGTTTGTTCTTACTTACCAAGTCAAGAATGATGAAGACCCATGAATGATTGAAGCAATGGATGCATGAGTTTTGGGTTTGGAGAGTTAAAGAAGCAATCTTGGTGCTTTCTCTCACTAGGGGAGATCTTTCTCTCACTAAGATCTGAATTTGTGAGCTCTAGGTCAAAATGGGGAAGAAGATGAAGTATATACAAGATCCAAGTGAAACTACATCGTTTTGAGAAAGTTTAAAACACATTTTCTAGGTAAAAACGACACAGTGTGCAGGTATACTTCGCTAGTAGGACCAGCAAAGTTACTAGCGCACTGGGACCATGAAAACCACCTGACAAGACTGAGCGGGTGACTGCATGGGTAGGGACCCGGCACATGCAAATCAACACAACAGACTGATTTTCAAATGGCTCAAAACATGACCAAACGATATCGAAATTTATCAAATAATATACCGTTGGAAATGTATGGATGTCTACTTTCTACTCCTTTTTACAGAATGATGTTTCAATGTCTGTAGAAAAAGATATGGTCATTTGAGTGACCAAATGTCAGAGACGGACAACAACAGAGTTACCCTGTTTTGGTGGTCACTTTGAAGATTTCAAAACCAATTCAAACGATCATGAAATATTGGGAATAATATACCATTGGAAAGGTATGTGTGTCTAGTTTGTACAAAAAATTTCAAAACTCATTTTGAAGCTTTGTATAAAACGTTATGGTCACAAGACCATACAAAGGTCAGTTTTGAAAAATATTTAAACCATTGAAATCCACTCTTTTGAAACTAGACACTTTACTCCAAACAACCAAACCAAAACTAACACTTAACCAAGAGAAGAATAGGACCTTCTCAAATGGTCAACCATCGCGCTAAGACAAGCACACTATCGTGCAAGCGCGGACGTTTCCTATCACACAAACTAAAATGAATTACACCACACAAAACTACACGTAGATCTAACAATGAGGTGCAAGTGTGAAGTGTGTAATTGTTGCACACATATAAACAATAAAAAACACAAATGCAAGATGAACAAAGCATGCATAAAGTGTGTATGTGCACCTAAACTCTTCAAGAGACAAAGTCAAGTGAATATACCTTTTGCTCTTGAAGTTATAGAGATGTTTGGAAGCTTGCCAACGATTGCCTAAGCTACCCATTGCAAAATCATCCCCAATGTGGTGTGGTTTGTCATGAAATAAGTCAATCATAAAATTGAGGTTCTTACAGGTTTCCTCAATTATATACACTGAAAACATGGAAAACATGCAAAATAACTTGAATTTTTTTTGACAATATATTGAATTTGAATTTTGTTTGCAGAACATGTAAAATTATATTCTTTGATGAATTTTTTGTTTTGTTAAATTGAACTTTGTTTGTAGAAGAACATGCGTATTAAATTACTTCTTTTAATTAGCATAGTTATAAATGTAAAATTACTTATTTTCATACAATTTTATTTTTTAAAAACATGTTGGCAGTACATTCAGATGTGAGAAAAAAACAAACAAACATGTCATTTAGGTTCAATTTTCAGTTCCTATTCAATCTTTAGAAAAATTCAGGATTGTTCGGTATTCAGGAAAAAAAAGACTCTTATTACTTCTAGAAAGAAATTTTTGGATTATAGCCGCTCATCTCATAGATGAGAATAAATTATTACTCGGGTACAACTAGTCAACACATATGATTGAAGGAAGCTTCAATACTAGGTGTGGCATAATAAATCAATTACATTTGAGTTTATTTCATTAACTCATGTTATTAAAAGTGGGTCGAGTTTAGAGAGTCCAAAACATTTCTAGCACATTTTTTATGGTTCATTTTAAGACTATCATCATTTTAATAACTTGTGTTTAAATGACACATATTACGATAAATGGACAAAAATGCCCCCACAATAACCTTCTTCACCATTTTGTTTTTTTTTTCCTTTCAAAATCCTCCATCAATGGAAGTGGAAATGACAAATCGAAGAACACACGTACACCGACGACGATGGTGGACCATGAACACGCGTACGTCGCTATCGACGACCACGACCAAACACAATGGCGACTTTTGATTTCTCTGAAAAAAACGAAGTATGTAACTTTCTCTGAAAATGAAGTGTTTCGAATAAGGGATTTGTTGTAAGAGAAGGTGAACATAACAGAAACAGAGGAGCACAAAGCAACAACCCAGAAGTCTTGAAAAGCAATCACAAAGTCTCGGAACAAAGTTTCGGAACACAAACACAAAGTCTCAGACCAATCACAAAGTCTCGGGACACAAACACAAAGTCTCGGAACACAAACACAAAATCCTCGGAACACAAACACAAAGTCTCAAAATAAAATCACAAATTCATCGGAACATAATCACAACGTCTCGGAACACAAACACAAAGTTCTAGGAACACAAACACAAAGTCTCGAAACATAATCACTAAGTCTCAAAAACATTGGGTTGTTGTTCTGTGCTCCTCTGTTTCTGTTATGTTGTTGTTTCTCGTATTTAAAAATGGAATATTCATAACCAAAACAACATAGGAAAATGAGAGAAAAATCTCCGGGGGCGCTGCCCCCCGACCTCCGCGAGCTCGACCCCCCAATGCATCAGTGTAGTGCCACTAAATTAATCCACTAAACTAAGTTTCAGTTAAAGATCTTTTAAAGTTAGGTGGAGAAAAGCAAGTTTCAGACAACATAAAAGTAGGAGAAGAAAGTTAAAGTTAGAGATATAATTTCAAAATATGTAAAATAAGAGTATTTTTGGAAGTCACTAACTTTGGTGCCTTTAAAATATAAGTTATTAAAGTAGTGATAGTCTTGAAATATCAATTCAAAAAAGTGACAAAACCATCTATTTCCTCCGATTTATAGAGGTGTGCATGATCCAATCCAATCTGATAGGATCTATTGGATCGGATCGGATCGGATTTGATGACATAAATGGATTGAATTGAATCTTAAATTATAAAATCCATTGGTTCGGATCAGATCTTCGATTTTCATATAAAAATTCGTCGGATCTACCAAAATATAACACTTAATTTATATTGAGCCAATTTATTTTGGTTTGTATGGATGAACTTTGATCAAAATTTGAGTGCTACTGTATTTTGTTATAATAAATGATTATATTTTTATTTCAAACTCTTAAATGATTTTATTTATGTGTGTTTGGAATTTATGTTCAACTTTTTGAACTTTAAAGTGTACAATTATGTATTGTTTTTATGTTAATTATATTTGAAGCAATATAGGAATTCATAATTGGGATAATTACCCCGGTACCCATCAATTTGATGACACACTACTAAAATAGCCACTAGATTGAGAACTTGTTTCAAAATGACAATTTTTGGAGAAAAGTATGACACTAATGGTCATTCCATCTAATTCCATATAATTCCATCCAATTCCATCCAATGAGTGGTATTTTGGTAAATAAGGGGATGAAATTAATTTATGGGTAAAAATGTTTTTAGTCCCCCTAGTTTGCCCTATTATACGTTCTGGTCCCCCTAGTTTCAGGATTGTTCATGTAGGTCCCCATTGTCTAGATTTATGGTTGGTTAGATCCCTACCATCCAATTCCGTTAGGGATTTTAAAAATTTCGTCAATGGGACGATGGCAAAATGGTAAACTTGTTGTCATTCAGATTTCTAGAAGATTTATCAAGAATGGCAAAATGGTAAGTTAACAAATTAACAATTAAATAATTAAAAACAAAAAATAAAATGAATGGCTGAGATGTGTATTACATGCCTAAGATTATGACACCTCATAAACCACTCAATAAAACCTAAATCAATAGTGGTCCCAAGATTACAATGCATTTTTCTTCTTTTTAACTCGTTCTTACAGAATACATACACCACCATTTCTCCTTCACTCGTTGGCGCCAAAAACCTTCACTCGTTCACTTCATCTTCTTCTTTTTAACTCGTTCTTGTCTCTTGTTTTGCATTTTATTCAACCGTTAGACTCGTAGAGGTTTGAGTTTGGTTCCAGTTGCGGATGAAAGAATCTTGTGAGTGAGTGTTTGAAGATTGTTCATTGAAATGTGAGTTTCTTAAACAATCATGTTCTCTAGGTGTGTTTTGAGTGATTTATTTTTGCATGCAGGTTTTTTACGCCATGATTATTCACAAAATCTATCTTTGTAGGGATTCTGTGTTGGAGAAATTGGGGGTTTTTCGATTTAAGGTCGATTAAGAGTAATTGAGTGTTGTAGAAGTTGTTTTATGGGTGATGGTATTAAAATTAGAGGAATTTTTTTAAAAAGAAAGGTTTTTTCTTTCTTAAACAATCAGGTTCTAGAATGTTAGGGTTTTTTTATGTGTTTATGTGTTGAAGATAGGAATCGGTTGATATGTGTTTTGTTTATATGTGTTTGATGGGAAATTAAATGGAAACAAACTTGATACATGACATGTCCAGTATTGGACTGTTATTGAATGTTAATAGTTCTTTAATTTCTAGTATTGAACTTATATTGATTTTTCAATTTTAATATGTAGAGTTCTTGTTTTAGTGTTGTCGGCTAATTGAATTTGTTTATTTTATCTATGCAAGGGTGCAATGAACTGTTATTGAATGGTAATAGTTCTTTAATTTCCAGTATTGAACTCATTGATTTTTCAATTTTAATATGTAGAGTTCTTGTTTTAGTGTAGTCTGCTGATTGAATTTGTTTGTTTTATCTGTGCACTGGTGCAATGAACTATTATTGAATGTTAATAGTTCTTTAATATCCAATATTGAACTCATATTAATTTTTCAATTTTAATATGTAGAGTTCTTGTTTTAGTGTTGTCTGTTGATTGAATTTATTTGTTTTAACTGTTATAAATTGTTTCTTCTAAATAAAAGAAATATATTGGACTGATTTCCAAGGTATCCACTATCTTGGTATATGCTTGCCTTGTTTGTTCTTAATGTTATCTTCAACAGCTACCACTTATTACATTTCTATTGTTATTTTATTTTATTGATTTTCAAACATAGCTGTTTATATCAACTGATCAACCAGGAGACTTGTATCCTTAATTGGGGAATAATGGTAAAAATTCTTGTTAAATTATTTTGGCTTAAAGGTTTTATTATTGTTCATATATATATATATATATATATAAATATGTATATCCAAATCATGTTCTATTTACAATAAATAGTACTTGCATTAATCATGACTAGTTGCATAAAAAAGGAATCATGAAAGTGGTAGTGTTTCAAACGGTGCGATCTTAATCTTTAGCATTTCTACATTTAGAGATTATATATTCTAACCCCTTTAATGCTCAAACCCATTAGTTGTTTTGTTGTTTCACAACACATCAAATAATGATTCCCAGAAGTTTATAATAATATAAGATTGCATGATTTTTTAGTATAAAGGTTTAATTGTTATCTTATATTATTATAAATTTTTATTGTTTGCACATGTGCAATGAACTGTTATTGAATGTTAATAGTTTTTTAATTTCCAATATTGAAATCATATTGATTTTTCAATTTTAATATATAGAGTTCTTGTTTTAGTGTAGTCTGCTGATTGAATTTGATTGGTTGATATGTGTATAGGTGCAATGGATATTTTCAGTATAAATGTGTTGTTTGGAAATGAGGTGTTAGACGTAGGTGATTGTGATTCTGCTCACATTAGCCTTATCACCTTGATTCGGGCAACGATTGATGAGCTTAGTGGACAGAATGAAGCACCCAATGAGGATTGCATTGTTTGGGTACAATTACCTTGGAGTGATGAGAGAGTTCAGGTCAACAGTGATATTGAGTTAGTTGATTATTTTAGGATGTTTGAGGACCATGGGTTAGATACAATAGTCTTTGAGCTAGAGAATGCTTATGTTCCAAATCCTCCAGGAGATGACCAAGATGAGGAACCTGAAGTGTTGGCCCAGGATGGTGGTTATCAACCACTTGGTTGGCGCGATTTAGAGGCTGAAATGTTGAATTATGATGGTGATAATGAGAAAGATGATGTTAAGGATGATGATGAAGGTGAGGCTGGTAAGGGAGAGGGTAGACAGGATAATTATGGACAGGTTCCAATAGTTGATAAAGATGCTGATGATGGGAATGATGACATAATTAAGAAGTGTATGGATTTATTTGAGGGCCATCAATCAAAGTCTGATGATGAATACTTTTTAGACTCATAGCTTGAACCATATAAGGTCAATATAACTAAGTTGATGAAAGGTAATCCTTTCAAGAAAATGGTGGGTGGTGAAATTAAGTTTCATGTAGGTCAGACATTTGACAGTGCAATCTAAATGAGAGATATTTAGGGAGTATGCAATTCAACAGGGAGAGGTTTAAAAAAGAGTGAAAAATGACAATGTGAGACAAACCTACAAGTGCTTAGGAGATGGCTACCCTTGGAGGGCACATGCGAATGATTGATAAAATGAAATTCATGATTAAAACATTGGTGGACGAACATGAATGTCATAGGGTTTACAACAAGAAAGATGCCAAAGTGAAGTGGATTGCCTTTAAGTTTGAGAACCTTGTGAAGACAAATCTAAGTATCAGTGTTAAGGTGATAGGTGATCTTTTAAGGGAGAACTATAGGGTCTCGGTGGACATTCAGAGGCTTTATAAAGCAAAGAAAAGAGCCTTAGCGGGGTTAGCAAAAGACCATGCTAAATGTTTTGTTTACTAAGAAGATATGCTTATATGGTGAACCAAAGGATCATCAGTACATATCTGCACCCAGCAACCACAACCAACCTTTCAAAGGATGTTTCTAAGTTTCGAAGCTCAGAAACTTGGGTTCTTGGAGGGCTGTAGGCCCTTTATTCGAATGGATGAATGCCATTTGAAAGGCCGTTTTGGAGGAGTGTTACTGTCTGCAGTCACCTTGGATGCAAACAGTGGGTTATTCCCACTAGCTGTTTGCATCTATGAAAAGGAGAATCAAACAAGTTGGGAATGGTTTTTAAACAACTTGAAGATCCATTTGAAGTACCTAGAAAGCAGGAACTTGACATTCATGTCAGACAGACAAAAATGGGTCATTGTAGCTTTGGAATTGCATTTTCCCTTTGCCAAACGAATGTCATTTCTGAACTTTTTTTATTTTTTAATCTTATGCTTTCTCATTTTCAATATGCTTTCTTATTTTAAAAGTTTTTATTATCATGTCATAGGTATTGTGCGAGACACATCTTTGCCAATTTTAGACTTACCTACAAGGGTGAGCACTACAAAAAGTTGTTTTGGAGGGCCATAAGAAGCTGCAATGTGTTTGACTTCAATGAGGCAATGAATGAGATCAGAGCCATTGACCCAGCTACCAAGTCTTGGTTACAAAATATTGACACAGAACATTGGTCTAGGTTTGCTTATGACCAGATCATTAGATGTGACCATGTCACTAACAACACGACCGAAGCATTTAACAACATGCTAGGTTCTCATAGGGCTGCATCTTATTTAGAGTTGCTAGAGTTTATTAGTAGGATGGTTATGAGAAAATTCCAAGAAAGAAATGAGGGGTGTGAAGCATGGAATTCTGTTTTGCCACCAAGGGTGAATGCAAAAATCTTGAAGAATGGTAAAGAAAGTAGGCTATTTTCAATTATAGCAGTTGGGAATGGGAAATACGAGCTTTTGGGTCCAACTGGGGGATATGGTGTGAAACTTAAGGAGTATAGTTATTAGTGTGGTTACTGGCAGTTGAGTGGGATTCCCTGTACTCATGCAATGGTTGCCATAAGCCATTACTATGGTAAATATGTTATGAAGGATAAAATTAGTGATTTTGTCTACCAAAGTCTGAGCAAGAGTGCTTACTTGGAGACTTATAGGGGTATGATCCATCACATACCTAATCAGAGGTGGCTAGAAGTGCCTGCTTGTTTACTTATTAAAGGTCAAACGGAGCATTTGATTCCGCCACCTCATACTGTCCAACCAGGCAGGCCTAAGACATAGAGAAAGAGGGAACCAGATGAGCCACCTAAAGGAGGAAGGTCTGGAACCGTTGTATGCAAGCTTTGTTCAGAATCTGGCCACAACAAAAGGACCTGCAAGAAAAAAAAGGTATTACATTCTTAACTTGTTTTAATTTTTGATATATTCTTTCTCCATCCAATTCTGTCTCCCTCTAAGTACTACCAAAAACATATGCATATGCTTCCCCAAACCTTATAAACCATCAGCAACATAGCCTACTCAAAGACAACCATTTCTTTCACAGCCTGATTTTAATCTTTTGAGAAACTGACATGAAAACTACCATTTTAGCTGATTACCTGATTTCACGAAACTACCATATCTTTCTAAAATTATTCTATGACTGTTCTGATTTTGTTTTCATTTTCTGTTAACAGACTACTCAAACACAGTCATCTTCACAGCTTTCAACATCACAACCTCCAATAACCTAGAGTCAACCTCACTCTCAAGTTCTTAATTAAGACAATGACACTTGGAATGGTAGAAGACATCATCAACTGGTTTTATTTGGAAACTTTTATTAAACTACTTTTTTGTCACAGCTGTTTTTTATGTATTTGTATGGATACTGTTGCTAGATATTTATAGATATGGTTATCAAACCATTAGATGTGCTTAATATTCTTTTTGAAAGTGCCAGCACACAGACCAAGCATGAATATTGGTGGTTTTTGGCTGTGATTCTAGTTTATGTAATGTATTTAAATGCTTAACTATAACTACTTTTTATTTATGCTTAAACATTACTTATTACATTTAGTCTTTGTTTGTCATACTAAGTACAATAATTGCCATGATTACACAAAATAAAGACATGTTAACTACACACATCAGCCTTGAGCTTCCTTCTTTAGACTCTACGTGATGCATTCTCCCATGAATATTTGTTTCCAGATTATGCATCCTTACATGTAAGCTTTCTAGGTGCTGCACCTTTTCCCATACCATTTCCAGCTTCCTCAATCTTGCATCTAGAACTATCATTTCTTGTTCAAGCTGCTGAAAATTATCTCCACTTTCAAACCTTTGTAAAATGCTTTCTATGTATTCAACTTGGTTGAATTCTTCATTATCAGGTTCCCAAAATATATAGAATTTGCATTTTCCTCTCTCACAGTAGAAAAACAATTTATTTAGGTTGTTTTCAGATTCAGAAATCTTCACAACAGATTTAATCCCATATGTGCATTTTCGGTTTTTGAATTTTATTATCCCCTCGTTGATGCTGATTGCTGAGCTTGATGTAGCCTCCATAATTGTTGAACTTGATATTGATGTGGTTTATTGTGGATTTTATAGATGTGTAATGTTTGAGAAGAAATGGACAAATGATTTTGGATATGTTTTGTTGGAAACTGCTGGACATGTGTTTGTTGGATGTGTTTCTGTGAATATGATATTATGTTTATGAGAATGTGTTTGTGTATCAGAATATAATGTGTATGTGAAATGAGAATGTGCAGAGCTTTATGTAAGCCACAATGTAGCTGATGTAATGTGCAACGGTTACTTTAAGGGGCAAAATGTCCTCTCCATGTCCTTCAACAACTTTAAGGGTCACAAATGTCTTTTTACGTTCTTCAAACACTTTTAGGGGCATTAAGGACTTTTTGCCTTTTGTACATGTCAGACTGACTGTTTTAAACGAAATCTGTTACAGTAGGATCAAACAGGTCAATTCTGAAACTAGGGGGACCAGAACATATAATAGGGCAAACTAGGGGGACTAAAACATTTTTACCCTTAATTTATTTTAGATGTTTTTTGAAAATCAATTTTTTCTTTTGTTTTTTGAAACCAATAATTATATTTAGTGTATATATATGTATATCATATTTCAAATATATATATATATATCAAACATATATATTTATATATATATATATATATATATTTCTTTTTTGAGAAGATTAAGGCTACAGATATATATATATATATATATATATGTATATATATATACAGTCTTTCTACTGTCAGTTCGTCTTGATATAAAATATATCATGGACGAAGAATGTGGACCACAGATTATGGAGAAGTTTTGACAAGTGCATATACTTTGAATCAAAGTATGTAAATCTAATGGTTCACATTCTTCGTCCTGATATAAAATATATCAGGACGAACTGACAATAGAAAAATTATATATATATATATATATATTTATATATATATATATATATATATTTATTTATTTTTTGAGAAGATTAAGGCCAAGGGCGTAGGCAGCTACAGGCTAGACCGGGTTGTAGCCCGGTCTAAGTTTTTTTTTTAAATATTATATATATTATATGTATTACCTTATATGAATTTTTTTTTTCATTATTAATTACTTTTTTTTTAATATTTTATCTTTGTCTTTCCGGTTTCCATCGTTTATCTTATTATCTCTATGCCACCTTATCTTTTCCTATACCACAATAAATGCTATCTCTTTCTACAACTCTCCCTTCATCTTTTCAATTCATTTATTCTCAGCAACACATTTCAAATTTTCAACTCCAACTCCATCTCGCTCTCCAACTCTCCAACTCTCTTTTCATCTTCTTCATTTATTTTGTTTCTTTACACTTGATTTTTGTTCTCCGGTGTTTCCTAAAGCTTTTGGTTTGGGTGGTGACAACCCACTCGCCGGCAGCGGCGACAGTGGCGAATGACAGTGACGATTTACCGGTCAAACGACTTCTGTCGACGATGAGTCTTTGCAATGACTCTGCTTAGCTTGATTTTCCTGACCAAATCAGCCATTTTTTTGGGCCAAATCAACCAATTTTTCCGGCCAAATCGGTTGAATTTCTTCCTACCGCTGAATATAGCCGATTTGACTGAAACGGGACGGCCGGCGTCCGCCTAGCTAACACTGGTTTTTAGTCTAACCCCCTCAAGTCAAAAATCCTAACTACGCCACTGATTAAGGCTACAAAATCTAAAAAATCTAAAAAACAAAAAAAGAGACACATATATTGATCTAAACCGTTTCTTTTGTTTTTAGAAACTTTTGTTTTTAGAAACGAATAATTATATTTAGTGTGTGTATATACGTACAACATATCTCAAACATATATATATATATATATATATATATATATATATTTACACATACTAAATATAATTATTCGTTTCAAAAAATAAAAGAAAAAATTGATTTCCAAAAAACAGCTAAAATAAATTAATATCATCCCCTTATTTACCAAAATGCCAATCATTGAAAAAATTGATTTCCAAAAAACATCTAAAATAAATTAATATCATCTCCTTATGTACTAAAATGCCACTCATTGGATGGAATTAGATGGAATTAGATGGAATGACGATTAGTGTCACTTTTCACCAAAAATGGTCCTTTTGAAACCAATTCTCAATCTAGTGGCCATTTTGATAGTGTCATCAAATTGATGGCCACATGGGTAATTATCCCTTAATAATTTGATTGTGTTAATTCTAAGAATGTTATAAATTTATATAAAAAGAATTGCTTAATTTTGAATCCGATCTATTGGATTGGATTGAATTTAAATATTTTACAATTGGATCGGATTGAATCTAATTGCAATTGATCAGATCATATTGGATTTCGTTTTAAGATTGGATTGGATTGGATTGTAATTTCTTCGATTCAATCGGATCGGATCTTAGATCTTGGATCTTAACAAATGGACCCGATCCGCTACATACCCCTGGTGAGTTATTGTAATTACTTGTCACTTAACGTGAATTTAGTTAGCCGTAATCTGTAAATTTAGCCGACAAGATTTCTTGTCGTTAATTGCAAAATCCAGTACTACAAACATTTGCAAATGATGCATCTTCCAACACAACTTACATTTCATATACAAACTTGAATCTAAGTTTAACTTAACAGAAACTTTAGGTTTAGGAGAGAAAATGAAGCAACACGAACAAGTTCTACAAGATAAACCACAACTAATTTATAAAACATTTATTCTTTTATACCAAGTAACTACTATACTCGAAAACTTTCTCATATGTAAGCACCCAAGAATCGTATATAAACTCTAACAACAACAAAAACGATGGAACAGGATCCGAAATCTGAATCCAACAAGTGTCAAGGCAAAAAACTAGGAAGCAATCTCAGAAAGATAACATGTAAAAAGTGAGACCGCGTCCTGCAAATGATTTGAGCGAAGATCTTCAGGAATTGGAGCGCTGAAGACGGGGTCGAAGCAATTTAGCTGAGCTTCTCTACTTGGACCCTCACTTATATCAGACAAAAGTAAATCACAGATCTCCTCTGCCATCTTTGAATATGCTACTCTGCAATTTTAAGATGGGTACATCGAGTTAAATTGTCAGCTAAAGGTGCAAACATATGTGCAACAATAACACAATGGAAGCATTGATGATACTATTATTTTAGATTAATGCATCGGGTAAGCCATGGCTATATCGACAGCTGAAATTTATTAGTTAGAATATAAAAAGCGTGATGATGCAAGTATATTGTGTAAGCCAAGGGATTAGAAGAAATACCTTGCCTCAACAGGTAATCTACCACCCCAAACTGACACAGAGTCGTTCAAACGACCCAAGAAATCCTTACAAGCATCATTTTTGTTCTCAAGAGAATCCTGCAAGAGACAATAATACTTTCTTAAGACTTATGGTGACATAAAAAGGATATGTAATGACTACAATCAACATTCAGCGTATTCACAATTAGGACAGATTGCCTAAAGAGTTCTGCTATCTTTCATATTGAACAATCATCATAAACCCCATGGAAAATGGCATCCTTACTGTCCAAGCCTAATCTACATATTTAAAGGTAGCTCAAAATTTCATTACACCAGCATTGGGCCAAGCCACATATTCTGCTAGTTAATAAGCTTTAATATATTATACCAACATTTGTGTTCATCGAGTTACATCCCAGTCACCTAAAACATCCTAGCCTGACAAGGAAAAGAAGAAGAAAAGTGCATGGCCAACTGCTACAATTTAGATATCACAATGTCAAACATCCACTAAAAGGTAAGGAGACTCCCAATCCCAAATTCAGAAAGTGAGGCCAAGTCATGAAAATTGAAAACTGTTTCGGCTTTTATTGAGCTCTGCTTGGCGTGATCACTGATCAGCTTATGCGGTAGTTCAAAATTTACAACTGATAAGTGATAGCAACCACAAAACAAGCTGTGAAATCCAATTCATTCAGCACTGTCTAGTATAAATATCGACATGATGCAGAGGACAATACATACCATATATTCAGATTTACAGCCTCAACATATACAAGAAGTTGTCTTACCAGTTCACTCATGGTATTATTATCTTCCTCCAACGAACTTCTTATTAAATAGAATGAAATATAAATTCCAGCTCCCAAGTCCCAATTCTCAATTTCTGACTTGTGGTTCTCCATAGAAGTAGCAAGCTTCCATACCTCCGAGTGATTGGCTTCATTAGTTCCAAAAAGAAAACCATGTGAATCAACAAACTTATCAGAGTAACTGAAGCAGATTGAATACAGAATCATAGTGCATTTACTCATTCATTTTACAAATGATGACAATTTAACCAGATCAACAATTTCAGCAGGCAAATCAGTCAGAAGAACAATATCTGAAGAGAGGCCTCCATCCTAAATTACGTATTGACCAAACGTAAAACAATACAATAAAACTCAAAATTCGGATATCTTTCTTTTACAGATAATTGGATAAACAAGAAGCAATCTGTATGTGAAGGATGAAGGTTATTTGGGACTGAATTTTTAGAAGTATACACAAGATTCTAGTAGAAGTACACCAAGTTGCATATGGTTTGAGAATAGTTCGGGAAATCTCATTATTTAAATATGTCACAACATCATAGTCAGTTTTATCTATCATTAGAATTTAATGTTACAATCAAATTAAATAACTCTCAGCCAACAGCATAAATATGAGATAATAAAACTCAATATTGCACAATCATATTATTTAATCTGCAATTGACATGATAAATTACCTGACAAGAACAGCGTATGAGCAACTGAAGTTACAAAAATAGTGTGAGCTTTTTGCCAATTTGCACATTCCAGGAAATGTTCAAGAGCCTTTGAGAGATCCCCATAGTAATTATAATAAACTGCCTGCACTCAATGGGAATACATTTCAACAAACTGAAAGAGAAAGCCAAAGAACTTTAATTAATAGTCTAAGAACTTCTCATGTTGATACAATCAAAACCTATCCATGAAGATGCATAATAAGATTTTCTGAATAACTCAACCAGCAGAAAATTTTAACTCTATAGCAATAATAGTCCCCTATGAGCCAATAACAGAATCTTAAATTAGAGATTGGTGAAACTAACAATTAATTGCCGGCTAGCAGCAAATTACATAACATGGTACCATAAAATATATTTACACTAGGCCAAGATTATGAGGTGCAATGAAAAAGTTTGAGATATATAAGGTCAGAACAAAACCAATGTATATGTGAAAGAATCAAGAACATACCATAGCTTCATTCAACCACTCCAACGGAACACCCAATTCCTTTATAAATTGGCGCTGTGATTCTTGTGAGCTCCAAGATTCACAGTACTGGAACAAGATTTCCCGAATGAGCCTAGCCTGCAAATACGGATAGTCATCATGGTGGGGCATGTGAAGGACGACGTAGATGGCCCAGTGACATTTCCCCTGACACAGCAGCTGGGAAACAAGTCCCATATCAAGAACTTGAAGATCATTAGAACTGAAAGCGCCAACTGATTCTAAGACTTCACGTTGATGCCAGATCATATGATAATCAAGAGGATCATATGTGGAAGAGAAGGCACTAAACATGGTTTTCAAAAAGCCAAATTTACTCGCTCCACTGGCATAAAGAAGCATAAGATAATATGAGAGGTCAAAATGTTCTTTTGTACTTGAACTCATGACCTCGTCTATAGGTCCTTCGTCAATATAAATTGGGACAGGAAGTGGAGCCTTTCCGTTATCAAGAAGGTCCTGATAAGTTTGAAAAACAGCAGGCAATGAAGTGTCTGGTGGAAGTTGGTACCACATCAATAACCCTAAGAACCTCTTCCAGTCAACTGTAACATCATGTGACGAGCTATGAATATTGCCTGCAAGCAACTCAAAAAGCCTAATTCTATCCTTCTCAATGAAATTGAAGTCCAGCCCGTTAATCCTCCAAAGATGAAGCTGACGGGCAACATCAGAGCGACTCATCATGGATCCACCAGCCTGACTTAACAAACAAGCCAGTCTCACATCTCCTTTAAAAGCGGCAAGTTCCACAGAATGATCCAGCTGTCGCCCTGTCAAGAGTAAAAATATGTGTTTTAGATAATTAAACTCATCCAAGGAGCTTACTTCCTCTTGTACCCGGTGGTAAACACTTTCTTGCAGCCAACAGCTGAACTCTGCTCTGCGAATAAGAGGGAGTGCTTCTAGATCAACTTCTGGAGGACCTTCCTTCGTCTCCTGCATCATGTCTTCCTCACTGTCAGCACCCAGGGATTTCGATTGTCCACTATTTTCCCTTTCAGAAAAAAGAACCTTTATCAATTCCCAGACCATTACTTGGTGCATCAAAACCAAACGAGCAGAAGCAGATATCCCAGGAACATCCAGCTGCCTCTCTATAATGTCTATATAGCTCCGACAAATCTCTGGAAGCATTATGCGATTAGAAACAACTTTTTGAAGCTTTAGTTTGAAAGAACCGACTCCAACTTCTTCTGTTTCATGATTCAACTCCTTGTGGAGATTCAATGGAGCATCAAAGGAAAAATTAACAAGTTCCTTTGTCACTTTGTTATTGTCATCTCTGACCACTTTGTCAATTGCAACCTTCTCTACATTGATTACAGAAGATATTACACTTCGAGAACTACTACTTCCAACTGCTGTACCACTGTGAACAAGTATGCCATTTGGTCCCCACCCTACACGAAATGACCTACCCATGAACAAACCTGCATCAACTATGTTGCAAGAATGGCTTCCAGTTACTGGTGTCTCGTGCTTGAGGTCCAGCTGAAAACCATCTGCTTTTAATTTCTTTAAAGGCATGCCCTTGTTCTGCTGGGCCATCAGAATTCCATGATTGTCTGAATCAAAACTACGAGGGTGGTACTCAAGCAAAGCTAGAGGAGTTTTTCGCGCAATGGGTGGACTAGATCTATGGCTCATTTTCTGAGCACTATTCTGTAAAGGAGATTTTATGTATTCTTTACCAGATGATGGTTTGTGCCGCAAAGGTATCCCATTGAAATCATCAATCTCCTCCTCTTCCTGAAACATCAACATTCTCATTTCTTGCATCTTTACAGGGTCAAGCCCAAGATGTGCAGGAAGAGAATGAGAAAGCTCAGGTCCAACAGGATCCATATAAGTTTCTTCATCAACATCAGATATCTCACCACCATTCATATCAACAGGATCTTGAACTGGTGTTGCTTCGTCCATTAGAATATCGTCTTCCTCTTCTTCATTAAACCCAAATCTGCTGAAATGGTCAACCAAGAACTTCCATTCACCATTTGAAGGGTCAAATGAAATAAACCGAGCTCCTTGCCTCTCTGTACTCTCTTTCAATTTCTTCACAATATCATCTAACCTGCCCTCTTTTAAACTTAAAAATCTTACTCGTACTATCAAAGTCACTTCAGCTGCCTTGTTCAGGCCCTGACCAACCTCAGGCTTCGAACTTTCATCTTCATACACAACTAACTCATGTCTATTGAACTTCACAATCCGATCTAAATCTAACCATCTGACATCAGTGTTACCTAGAAACCTCACATATCCATAACCAACCCTTCCAACCGTGAAATCAGGAACACGACTGGAATAACCCAGATCCGCGGCTTCCCGAGCAGCCAAATCCTTCAAGCAAGGTTCCATATAATAATCAAGCGAAGACAAAACTGGTAAGGAACTTCTAATCTCACACGATGAGAAATCACCCTCCATCGAGATCTTTCTTTTCTTGTATAGAGATGCATTATTTGAACTAAAACTTCTTACTTTGATGTCCATTATATGTCTATCATCTAATGAACTATTTCTTCCACCACTATCAAATTCACCAAAATCCCCTAAAAACATAAACAACAACAGCAAGAACAATTACAAATGATAATCTTAAACCACTTTATCAACAGAGAACAAGATATTCCACACGTAACACTACAATTTCCATAACCTTGGCTCCCTTTTCGGGTTGCTGACCAAACACGTTAGTAAATACGAAGATGAAAAAAAAAATTCAAATTTTCAAACCCGAGAACCAAACAGGAACGATTTCTGAGCCGCTTCTCTATAGAGAAGCAACAAAAATCACCATCACATAAATTACAAACAAAATTGAGATTTCTTTTTACATACAAAATAATATGCAAAACGATAAACCCTAGAAATCTAAGAAGAACCAAAACCCAATACAAAAATGAAACCCTTGCATTACACATTAAGCTCTACAGTTACATAACTTCATTCTAGCTTCTGAAAAAAAAGTATAGTTAGAGAAATTACCGTTGACCGGAAGCAGAGAAGCAGACGCCATTATCCGAGAAGAAGAAGAAGAAGAAGAAGAAGAAGAAGGGGTTTTGGAGCGGGTTCACCAGTCACCACCGGAGTGAGATCAAGTGGACTGCGGGGGAGGGAAAGTTAGTGATTTAGATATTGGGCCAGGCTCGGATCGGATGGTCCAAAATAGAATTTTTATTGCGTTTTGGGCCTCAAAAGATTTTATTGGGCCTACCCGCCCGACCCGTATCAAAATATAACGTAGTAAATACTAAGGGGTCGTTTGTTTTTTCCACTTAAAACTTAATAGGTCTGAATCATAATTATTAAGTTGTTTTGTTTGTTTTTATAAGTGGTCAAACAACTTAAAAATACCAAAAAACAACTTAAAATAAAAAGTAAAAAATCCTGACTTTTCACTTAATTGGAAATCACTGAATTGCATTAAATGCAATCCAAAATCTTTTCTTCCGATACTATCCCCATATATAACATATTTCCAATTTCATTATAATTATATGTGGTACAAAAATTTTTATTTTTATATATTACTTATTTTAAATAGTTTTAAAAATAAAATAAAAAAAATCTAATCACTTCCCATATTGGTGTTTAATATCAATACTTTATTATGATATTAGGGCGATGCATTTATATATTATTTTTTTAGAGTGTTTTGTGTGAGTTTTCCTGATGCCACTTTTATTTTTTGAAAAAAAAATCATTTTTCTTTTTTCAGTAAAAATGAAGTTTATTTGTAATCGAAGAAAAAAATCATGATCATATGTGCCCATATATAATTATTATTTTCGGATTGTTTTTATTCCATATTATATGTTTAATTGTTTAACATGGGTATAAATGTAAAAGTGCTTAGTTTCAGACAATTTTACTTTTAAAAAACAAACGTGTTGACAATACATTCAGATGTGAGGGGAAAAAAAACATGTTATTCAAGTTCAGATTTCAGTCCCTATTCAGTATTCAGAAAAATTTAGAACTATTCAGTCTTCATACAAAAAAAAAAAACAAACGACCTAAGTAATAATAGCGGCAAGCCACGCCGCTTTGATGACCCGCCAAAACCAGCGTCGTTATAACGCTAGAAACAAACGAGCGTCAACAAAACGCTACGCGTAGGGTGCGCACTCGCTTATCCTACACCCATCTCCACTTTTTCTTCTTCCGATAAATACCTCCTCTAATTTCTCCTTTATTTTCCCTCTACTTTCAAAACAAACAAAAAAAGTACAGTCTCTCTGCATCTCTCAGTGAATCCTTCACTTGTCAAACACACACACTCTCTCTCTCTATCAAGCAATCGAATGGCTGCTTTTGGTAATGCTCCCGCCGCCAATACCAACCCTAACAAATCGTTCGAGGTACTTTATTTTTATTTTGTTTTTTGTTTTTTTTTTTATTTTGTTCTAGGTCTTACTTCGAATTGAATTACTACGAGAAGCTTACTTTTGATCTGCTCGAGCTTTTCAATTTTTTGTGACTTGAAAGATGTTTCTTTTAATTTCTGGAACTAAGCTTTCTTGATTCGTAGAAATAGAAAAGTTTTAATATTTCATGAGTGTAGCATCGTCAATGTTGTAGAAGGAAAGAAAAAAATTGAATATCTAATTCTATACAGTCGTGTGTTTGTTTGCTTCTAAAACGAGAATAATTATGAAGTTCTTGTATAGCATATTAGCATCGGCAATGTTGTATGTTTTAGTCTATGCGTTCGTTTTTTATGTTTATTGCGAGGTTTTGTTGTGTTTTTCGTGATTGAAGCTCATCTTTTTTGCGATTTTAGTAGATTTATTTGTAGTGAGCTTGCTTGGAATCTTGATATTTATGCTTTTCTTTGAAGAGAAAAAATAAGGGTTTATGTGAAATCTTTTGAATTGCTGCAGGTGTCTCAACCTCCTACTGATTCAGTTTCGAGCCTTTGTTTCAGTCCCAAGGCTAATTTGTTGATCGCGACTTCTTGGGATAATCAGGTTTGTTTGTTTCTATAGTTCTGTTTATCCATTTTGGTTATTCCTTCTTTTGTTGGTTAACACCTGCAGTATTCACATTCGTTTTGTTTGAATGGTTTCACAGGTACGGTGTTGGGAAATTTCTCGCAATGGAACTGGTGTTGCCAGCATGCCCAAAGCATCGATCTCGCATGACCAGCCGGTAATTTTTACCAAAGTTTTTAGTGGTTGGAAAACTACATGCTGAATTTATAGTTGCTATAATGTAACCATTTTCTTTTTTCTTTTTATGTTAAAGGTGCTGTGCTCAGCATGGAAGGACGATGGAACTACTGTCTTTTCTGGCGGATGCGACAAGCAGGTCAAGATGTGGCCTCTACTGTCTGGTGGTCAGCCGGTGACTGTGGCCATGCATGATGCGCCTATTAAAGAGCTTGCTTGGATTCCAGAGATGAATCTACTTGTAACAGGAAGCTGGGACAAGACCATGAAGTACGGTTTTCTCTTTCTTCTTTTGCATCAGTATGATTTATTTGTTTATTTGGCTTTCTGTTTGATATTAAATTAGATTTTAGGTTGTCTTTTTAGATTTTGAGTGCACTATGTTACTATTTTGTGACTTGATACAGTTTTGCCTGTAGTTGATCAGTTGTTTGAACTCCCTTGGTATTGTTATATGTTTATTTCCTTGATTTTTATAATTATTGATGAGTATCTCTCTTGATCTCCAATTTATGATTAGGTACTGGGATACGAGGCAGGCAAATCCAGTGCATACTCAACAGCTTCCTGATCGCTGCTATGCACTCAGTGTGAGACATCCACTGATGGTTGTTGGCACTGCGGATAGAAATCTGATTGTCTTTAACTTGCAGAATCCTCAGGTAATATTTCTTATTCTATGAGATTGTTACTTTAATAAAAAGTTGAGGCTGCTGAAGTTTGTGACAACTGCTTTTAGAGTGGCAGTTGGTTGAGTTTAGTGTGGAATTGAATATATAATTACGAGTTGATATTCATGGAACCGAAAGCTATACTTCTGTCTGGAATACTCCTTTCCTTTTGATTGCTGCTTATCGTTGAAGTTCTACTTGATAGTGTTAACCACACATTTCTTGTTCTCACATTATAATAACATGAATAACCTATCCTTAGCTCCCTATAACACAGATTTAAACTCTGGCTTTGTAGTAACTCAACTAAAGGTGGGATGTAATAATACTATATTATAAAAATTAAGATTATGCTTTTCACATTACATGTTACAATCTGGGGTATATATGGTTCATGTTTATCACAATAAAAAAATTGATTGATTGAAGAGATTTCAAATTTCTACTATTTCTTACCTTAACATTTGCTGAACATATCTATTTATAATTGCTGTTTAATGTTGACAGGCTGAATTCAAGAGAATCCCTTCACCCCTGAAGTATCAGACAAGATGTGTTGCGGCCTTTCCTGACCAGCAAGGTTTCCTGGTATGGATTCACTTATTTTCAATTACTCTTTTCCCTTTTTCCTTTTTTAACCTTCATTCTATCTAAATGTAGTTAGAGTCATCCATAATCAGGTCAGATATTCATGATTTTTTCAATTGTTTTCAGTGGCAATTTTTGGGGCAAAAGTTTAGCTTCTATATTATGGTCTAATATGCAAGTATTTTTTCTTGTTTTTCCGGCATTATCGTGACACTAACTACTTTGAGTTGAGACCACTGCATTTGCTTCTACTATGCTGTACATCTAGATTACTGTGGATTGAATATTTGAATTGATGAATATGGTGTTTGATTTCTCTAGGTTGGTTCAATTGAGGGAAGGGTTGGTGTACATCATCTGGACGATTCCCAACAAAATAAGAATTTCACTTTTAAATGCCACAGAGATGGCAATGAGATATACTCTGTCAACTCGTTGAACTTCCATCCTGTAAGTTTTCTTTCTGTGCCTTCTGATTTCATATTAATGTTTTTAATATTTGTTTAAAGGCATGTTATTGTTATTGAACTTCTGAAATTTGTTTGTCATATCTAATATAATAGTTCTGTTTTTTACATAAGGAAAAAGAGATTTAAATTATATGTAGTTTATTAATGAGAACAGTTATTAATTTATCTCTCTTATAAGAAGAGTCTTTTATGATGTATTTTGTGAGACAAATTTACTTGCATAAACATTTTTTCCTGAGGTCATTTGTTACCCATTAGTGACATCAACCAGAGATATAAGACAACACTTTAAAATTATTAGTCCCGTAAGATCTTTCGACACAAATCGGTAGCTGTCATACTTCGACCTCTTAGCTCTTGACTTGTAATCAGTCCTAAATAAATGTATGAAAACAATTGTTAATTGAGAAAGTTAGTCATTATGGGGATTCATTCCTGAGTAGTATCTGGCTATTGAGATGTTTGTTTTGCTTGTAGTAACTAAAAAGTCTTACTACTACTTCATAATGATTGAAAGCAATTTGGACTTCTACTTTCAGCTCTATTGGTAATGTATTTAATTGTTTCGTTCATCCATAGCTTCCTTGGAATTTTTGTAGGGCTTTTGAGTTTTAATTCTTGAATCCCTTTGGATTCACATATTTTAGGAATTGATATTGATCAATGGAAATGTCTTTTCTGTTTCGAAGATTTCAGTGATCATTGCTTATGGTTCTTAACATCATATGTTTTTGTTCGGTTTTATAAACACTGAACTCTTTGGTGAGGACCCTGTCATCTGTTTCTAAGAATTTCATGTAACTGTTTTTTGTTGCAGATACATCACACTTTTGCAACTGCCGGGTCCGATGGTGCATTTAATTTCTGGGACAAGGATAGTAAACAGAGGCTCAAGGTGCTTTTGAATTTCCTTTTCTTTTTTAATCACTTGAACAATATCTTTGCAAGCTTGACAAATTTTTGTCCATGTCAAGCTAACATACAGTGTTGTTTTTTCTTCTTAGCCAAGTTATTATTATTAATAATTAATATTATATGTTTTCACTCATTTCCAGGCCATGTCAAGATGCAGTCAACCTATACCTTGCAGTGCGTTCAGCAATGATGGTTCGATATATGCATACTCGGTATGTTCTGTTTTACATGTTTCTAGCATCAATATGGATTAGTCTATCACTCTATCTGCAGATTATGTTCTTCTCTCCTCTTTTCTTAGTGTCACGTACACAAATTTGAAACATATTTAGAGAGAGATATAATACGTGATAACTAAGGTTCAAATCAATAGCAAATTTTGTGAAGTCTATATTTCTTTATTTCTTTATCTCATTACTTGCTTTGGTATAATCTTAAATGTGTGTCAATCAAAAGGTCCTTAATTAATTATGTACTGTATGGAAAATATTATCTAGCCTTTTTCATGCAATTGAACAACTGAAAATATCCGGGTTTCCTGTTAAATCCCGATACTGGCATGTTAGACTAGCATTCCAGAGATCCATACTTATAATTGTTATTTCAAAAGGTGTGTTACGACTGGAGTAAGGGTGCAGAAAATCACAACCCAGCAACCGCAAAGAGCTACATTTATATGCACTTGCCACAGGTACGTTCATTTTTTACATTTCATTAACTTTAACAATATCACTTTGAAATCACTGGAGCATGAAGACTATTATCAAGCAGTGCATCTTAACCTTAGCTTGTTTTCTACAACGCAGGAGTCTGAGGTTAAAGGCAAGCCACGAGTAGGAACAAGCGGGAGAAAGTGAAGCAAGCTGTTTGTTAGATGCGAGTGGGTGCGTTTACCAGAGGAACACATTTTCGCCTTTGTTTCTTAGGGGTCGTATCATGGATACAATTTTATCTTTCCTTCCAAGAAAATCGATAGTTAGATGAATGAGACTCGAGGTCTTGTTTGTCAGTACAGAAGTCTAGATTAGGAACAAGGCTGTTAAGTAGGGTGGTCGAGTTTTTTGAATCCCTATCCATGAGATGAATTGATTTTGGTTATAAAATTTTAGCTTTTTGCAATTTCATTGCTTGGATTGCTTATTGTGCAAATGTTGATAATATGTTTAACAAACACTAGATTCAAAATCAGATGTATGATTCCATGTTTTGATTATGTTTGAGAATATTGATGCAAGTTAAAATGTAATTGCACATTCAATTGATTGTGTTTACCAGGTCAAATAAGCCTATACTTGTCTCTTGCAAAAAAAGCAGTGTTATAAGTAGTAGTTACTATAGTATTTAAGGAAGATAATTAGGATAATATGCTAATTTTTTTTTTTTGACGGAAAAATATTTAATTCAAAAAGTGACAATCAACTTGGCATAACATCCCAGACAAGGAGGGAAACTCTCAAGCCAGAATCTGTCCTCAATAATAGACAAAGCCTGTTTTGCAAGAGACAACATTTGCATCACTTGGAACATACTCAGCCCCTGTAATGTCACCACTCACCAGACAAGATACAGTCACCAATGTCTTTATAGACCAAACCAATGTCCGCACAGCAATGGCCTCTGACTTGATCAAATTGACCACATTAAATCTTCATTGGTGACTGTAACAGACGGTAGGGTCCCTGTATCAGTCACAAAATCAATACTACACCTCACAGCCGCAGCTTCCGCCACCTGAGGCATTGACGAACCCAGAGCGATGACCGAACCACAATACCCACACCCACCACATTTCTATCCTCATCCAGAGCTGCATCCGTATTCACTTTGAAAAAGCCCTCCAAAGGAGGCTGCCAGCAAACCTTTCCCACAGTTGGAGACAAATTTTGCTCAACAGAAAAGTCATTGGCAGACTGGTACTTGTGTAGGTAATTTTTCGACCATTGGACAACTGCAGTCAAGTCATACCCATGAACCTTATTCACCCATTGGTTGCACATAAACCAAATACGCCAGAGCACAACACTAATCAGGAGATGGCTATGGTACAAATGGAGCTGTGGAGCATATGCTTTGTACCGTAAAACAACCAAAAAAGCAACATAACAAATAATTAAAAAAAAACTGAGTGTTTAACGGCCACAAAAAGCAACCGGTTGATGTAGGTTTTAAATTTTTTTAATATTCTATATATATATATATATATATATATATATATTAATAATGTAATTATATTATATTACATAATAATTAATAAAAAATAAATTTATGTAAAAAAAGTATTGAAAAAATTCATTTAAAAGATAAGAAAATTCTAAATTTTATTATATTAAATAAATAAAATAAAATAAAAAACTTTAAATATTTGAATTTCAAGAACGAGTTCAAGGTAAGCCGAACGAGTTTAACGTTGAGATGAACGTTAAACTCGTCCATGAACAAGTTAACGTAAACTTTCATGAACAAGTTCAATGTAGGTTAAACAAGTTTATCGTTCGTCTTAACGTTAAACTTGTTCATTGAACAAGTTAACGTAAATCTTCATAAACAAGTTCAACGTAGGTTGAACAAGTCTAACGTTAAACCTGTTCAATGAACAAGTCAACATAATTCATCATGAACAAGTTCAACGTAGGCTGAACGAGTTTAACGTTTATCTGATAATGTTAAACTTGTTCAATGAATAAGTTAACGTAAGTCTTCTTGAACAAGTTCAACGTAGGTTGAACAAGTTTAACGTTCGTCCTAACGTTAAACTTGTTCAATGAACAAGTTAACGTAAACCTTCTTGAACAAGTTCAACGTAGGTTGAACAAGTTTATCGTTCGTATTAACGTTAAACTTGTTCATTGAACAAGTCAACGTAAATCTTCATGAACAAGTTCAACGTAGGTTAAACAAGTCTAACTTTAATCTAAACGTTAAACATGTCCAATGAACAAGTCAACGTAATTCATCATGAACAAGTTCTATGTAGGCTAAACGAGTTTAACGTTTATCTGATAATGTTAAACTTGTTCAATGAACAAGTTAACGTAAGCCTTCTTGAACAAGTTCAACGTAGGTTGAACAAGTTTATCGTTCGTATTAAAGTTAAACTTGTTCATTGAACAAGTTCAACGTAGGTTGAACAAGTTCAACGTAGGTTGAACAAGTTCAACGTAGGTTGAACAAGTCTAACGTTAATCCAAACGTTAAACCTGTTCAATGAACAAGTCAACGTAATTCATCATGAACAAGTTCAACGTAGGCTAAACGAGTTTAACATTTATCTGATAATGTTAAACTTGTTCAATGAACAAGTTAACGTAAGCCTTCTTGAACAAGTTCAACGTAGGTTGAACAAGTTTAACGTTCGTCTTAACGTTAAACTTGTTCAATGAACAAGTTAACATAAACCTTCTTGAACAAGTTCAACGTAGGTTGAACAAGTTTAACGTTCGTCTTAACGTTAAACTTGTTCAATGAACAAGTCAACGTTAATCTTCATGAACAAGTTCAACGTATATTGAACAATTTTAACGTTCATCTTAACGTTAAACTTGTTCAATGAACAAGTCAACATAAATCCTCATGAACACGTCAACGTAAATATTCATGAACAAGTTCAACGTAGGTAGAACAAGTCTAACGTTATTCTAAACGTTAAACCTGTTCAATGAATAAGTCAACGTAATTCATCATAAACAAGTTCAACGTAGGCTGAACGAGTTTAACGTTTATCTGATAATCTTAAACGTGTTCAATGAACAAGTTAACGTAAACCTTCGTGAACAAGTTCAACGTAGGTTGAACACGTTTAACGTTCGTGTTAATGTTAAACTTGTTCAACGAACAAGTCAACGTTAATCTTCATAAACAAGTTCAATGTATATTAAACAAGTTTAACGTTCGTCTTAACGTTAAACTTGTTCAATGAACAAGTCAACGTAAATCTTCATGTATACATAATTAACGTATGTTGAACAAGTTTAACATTCATGTTAACGTTAAGTGAACAAGTTCAATGTACGTTAAACTTGTTTAGTGAACTAGTCAACGTACACCATCATGAACAACTTTAACGTTTCTCAAAACAACCTATTCATCATGTATGTAATTGTTGGCATAAATTATTAAATGAAAGTATCATTATTTATTCATTTTATTCTAAACTAATTTTTTTAATAATATTATTCCGAGCATGATTTGTTTTCTATTATTTTGTTTTGAACTATTAACATTTTCCGGGCTTATGAAACAAGGACATGACTTCACGATATAAGTGTAACGTTTCTGTCATTAGTAAGATTGTTCAGTAAAGAAATCATAACAAATCTTTATGAACTGGTGCTTATTGTAGATTAAATTACTAGAGAAGATCTTTGGTGTATCTAGTGCATGATGCATCCCTAGTGTGATTACTGTATAATTATATTATAATCAAAAATTATATTTTAAAGTAATGAAATTATTATTATTCAACCAAAAATTCAGTGTTGAAAATCAAAATTATTTATACACGTCTATAATTAGAAATCATATTTTATAGTAAATTATTTATATAATTCATATAATTAGCTTGTACAATTTGAAATATATGAATGAAGTAATGTTCGAAGCTTAATGGTGTTGGTTGGAGTTGAAGTGGACCAAAATCAGCAGGAGGAGCAAGAACCGATTCAAAAGCGATCTGAGGGCAGTCTCATTCAAGTCGCCTCAAGATCACTATCTCATCGGCTCAAAACCCCCTCCACCAGACAACAAAGCGAACTGAGGGCGACCTCATACAAAGTCGCCCCAAGGTCGCTATTGCCTCGGGTCAAGACTCCTCATTTCAGACCGAGAGCAATGCGACTCTAAACCTTTCCGGATCTCTCTCATTTTACCACACAGTACAACGCGGCACACTTAAATCTAGATAAGAGTTAAGATAGAGAAATGTAAAATAGAGCATTATAATCCAACATTCTTGAAGTATCCATGAAGAACAAAAATATCCTTCAAAGCAATTAATGAATTCTAGCAGTAATCAGGAAAAAGAAACATCAAAATCCAGCAAACTAAATAATTCTGAAATAAAGTTCTAAATCATCAGGGAAGATGACTAAAGTAAAAGTGGATGGTCGATCGCTAAGTAAAAGTGGTTGTTAGCGTTAACTAGTTTCTATTTTTTTTCTTCAGATGAAACCATTATGGGTCACAACAAACACAACCCAGAATGCAACTACCTTCCTTGCCAACCCAGATGACACCATTAGCGTTAACTAGGAGATGTATCTCCCTGCCAATTTAATGATTATATTTGTGACATTCATTTTGAGGTTTTCAACCACTAAGGTACGACAATAGACCCTTGGATAACATAAATCACTTTTAGAATATCATTATTCATTTATTTCGATTTAAAATAAATTAACTAACAATAATACTACAATGTAAATTTTATGTGAATTTAAAGATCCAGTCATAGCAGCAACGAAGGGGTCGATGAGGCAGAACAAAAAATCTAGAGTGAAAACGTGTAAATGTGAGAAGTGTGGACAACCTGGGCACACAGCGAAGACATGTTGTGCCCATGTTCAAAATAATGAGCATTTGCTTTTCAAAATAATGAAGTTTCAATTGCACAGTTTACTAATCGGTTGAATGACGATGCATTTTTCATGACCAACTCAACACCTGCTATATACATACAACAATACTAATGTTGGAGGCCGCATAACTTCATGTGATAGATTCGTGTGACAATTTGAGTTTTGTTATCAAAGATATATGAGCTACGTTGTGTGATTGGTGTGAACTAAATATCTTGTGCTTCTAGAAGATATGCCATTTTTACATGAGCTACGTTGTGTGATTGGTGTGAATTAAATATCCTGTGCTTCCAGAAGATATGTCATTTTTACATGAGCTATGTTGTGTGATTGGTGTGAACCAAATATCTTGTGCTTCCAGAAGATATGCCATTTTGGCAATAAGGTGGGAGGCATGAAATTTATTTTTAGAGGCTATACTGCAACTTGATTTGACTTGTAGAATTTGGAATATGTAAAAGAGACTTCTCAGTGCGTGCATTTGATTAGTTTGAACGCGTAAGCTGCAAAAGAACTACATTCAGTTGATAATGAAAGGCGATTTGGAAATTCTACATTGAGCACACACAACAAACCAGTTTCAAATAACACCTGATACCGTATCGTGGATTCAGTCTAATACAGAAATGTGGTCAACTTATTATCATTGAATTTTATTGATGGAACAAAGTAGGTTTTTCTTGCATTGAATCATTCGGTTAACAAAATAATCCACAAAGAAACTTTATTTTGACTTGGCATTTGGGTTTATTGACAACTATTGAGCAACTCACCAATCTAATATAGATATTGTAATTGCCCAAAATTCAATTGGATTCTAATTCAATTATTTAAGGGGCGACTTCTGTTTGAACTTTGAAACACGGTTATAGAACATCACTTGATTATCAAAAGACTAATGAGCATAACTTACACAAGCAATACACATAATAAATAGATAATGAATAAAATCACAATAATAATTAAATAATGAAATGTTTTGACACTTTGGGAGAGACATTAATCTATGATTCTGTAAAATCAAATCACCTCATACGTGCAACAATAGAAGCAATTGAAGCATGCAGAAAAACTATGTAAATATCTACGATATCCAATAATGAATGTATGGATCAGAATAAAAAAAATAAAAAATATAAAAAGTAAAATTATTGAACCGCAGAAAATGCAGATAGAGTTAGGCTTCAAGCATAATCAAGTTTTATTTAAGCATTGAAGGTCTTCAAAATACAAAAGTATAACACCGAAAAAAATTTCGAGACCACTGAGTATATTGTCTCCTTACTTCCATAGTTCCATCCATCTAGAAAGACAGAATCCGCTTCTGGGGAAGTTATGACGATCAAGTCAAACGCAGTATCTGCTGCCATCACAAAAATGCAATGAAAAAAAAAATTAGAACAGAATTCATGTGCTTGTTGTTAAACAATGATACCAAATTTATACGCGACATGAGAACTCCCACCATTTAGACAGAAAAATTAATTCTACCATGCATAAAATTCACCTAAGTATCACTAACAAGTGAGGAGCATATGATACAAAATAATTTTCAACAAACTATTTTTATAATTAATAGGTCCTAGAAAAAAAACATTAATTAACAATTTCATTTTTGTTTGATCTACTAGCCATCAAGAGCATAAAATAATTTTCAGGAAACTAAATTTTTTTTTGTAGAATAAACAAAAAAGAACAATGGACCGAAGGAAGAAGCCTTCTATGATGGTTGTTTCATCCACTAGTTTGGAGAGTTGGAGAGGATAAACATCAAGTACATATGAGGATAATTGAAACTGGAACGGGTAACCTTTATAATGATTTCAAGATAATATCTGCATAATGGATTTTCAAATGAGTAACAACTATTAGACTATACAGAAATGTTTTTCCAATTATACCACACCTTACATGTTAAATTCAATAAAACTGCAAAAGAGTCAGGCTGAACTATATAACCTTGGCCTCTAGATTTGTTCAAGGCTTCAAGCATAACTAAAGGGAAAAAAATGGATGCAAAGTCGGGCTCAAGAAAAGTGATCATGTTTAACTCACCTGTTACTATGTAAATCCTATATAAATTACTAGAACAAGCACATCACAAAGCCATGCTCTACCTCAGTCTTGAACTTGACTTATGGAATTAACTCAATGTGAGAATGGTACAAAACAAATATATGACCACAAAAAGTAGTCAATTTCTCATTATCTAAATGAGAGAATTTAGGCAAGATATCACTGTACCTCTCAGTGTTAATCCTATTTATGTCTCAATTTCATGAGCCAAAATGTCAGGCGACATTTGAATGATAGAGAATGTCAAGATCTTATACATATATATATATATATATATATATATATTTATATGTTGGCTGCCCATGAGAACGTCTCCTTCGATCAACTCAGAGAAGATAGAAGGATTTGGAGATAAGATTCTTTGGGATCATATACTTGTAAATCTCAAATCCTACTTCAAGTGAGTAGTCAATGGTCCGACTCAAAGTAATTTTAAGTGTTTCAACTTCATTTGGAAAGCTAAAGTGCCTCTTAAGATTCAATATTGCTTGGGTTGAGGCTATGGGGAGGGTTAATACAGGGGATATAATTCAAAGGAGGTTCCCACACATTAGCCTCTCTCATTCTTGCGTTATGTGCAAACACAGTGAAAAAGCATAGATAATCTTTTCCTTCCCTGTGATGTTGCCTTTAATCTTTGTAGTAAATTATTAAAAGAAGTGGAATTCTGTTGGGCAGCTTCTGCTTTGTGTAATCAAATTTTTGTGGATCATTTTGGTGCTTTTGCTAGGAGAAAGAAAGCAAAAACCCTATGGAAGTGTGCTGTCCTGGTCTTACTGTGGGTTATTTGGGCAAAAAGAAATAAAAGAATTTCTGAAAGGAAGATTGAGGAGAATATTAACGGCTTGTGGGATCGAGTTCACTACTTTGCTTTCTCTTTTTTCTTAATTCACTTTAATTGGGAAGGTATACTTTATTCTGTTTTGAGTTCCCTTTTGTTTTGTAACCCTTGTTTTTGTCTTGTAGGCAGTCTTTGTTACATTAGGTGGTTCTTGTCAGCCTAGTTTCCCTTGTTCACTCTTGTTTAGAGATATGATGTTATAATCTACAATTTTCGTATAGGGCTCTTTTGTTTTATTATTTCTTTGGCAATAAAATTTTGTTTTCTATATAAAAAAACGTTCTAGTTCAGTTTACTTAATTCTAATTGCCAAAGATATTTTTGTAAATTAAAATGCTAATGTACATGATTCACATCCTCATGTTATTGGCCCTCTTAATTAATCCAAAAGCACTTTCTAAACACTCTTATCACTCCTAGCAAAAAACTTCCAGCAATTTTGTAGTATCGTGAGGTCATGACTGCCTTCTTTCCTAGGAATGATTTTTTTTTATCTCTTCTTCTCTCCTTTTCTTTATGTACTTATATTATTAACCTATAAACTTTAAACACAAATGGCACCAAGATTTCTCAAGTGCAAAACTGGGAAAAGGCCTTAAAATTAAAATAATGCCATGAATTTGGAGAAAACAAAAAACACTCAATATTTAGACCATTCATATACCAGCCTTCAAAAACAAATTAAATTTGTATGGTTTCTAGATTTATTTGGTGACCCTTGCATTTACTAGAGTGTATGTTGTAATATTTTACAGAAATAAGGTTGACTATTCAAATCTCTTCCTCTTACATTTTGAATTGAGTCTTTGACTCTCCATTTGTTTACAAATTCTTTCTCATGCACTCTTAATGCTTGCATCATTTCTTCTTTAATTTGGTTGCAATCTATAAACTGATCAACCAAATCAAATCACAGCAAGACCTTGATTAATCCCATCAAATTTAACAACTCCATCCACTTTTTAAAACAACAAGAATTAATGTTTTCAATTTTCATCTAAATGAGATCTCACAAATACAAGAATAAATATACTGCATCGTTTATTGACATAACTTGCCTCAACACGTCTGTCATTTGGAGGTACAAAAACTAATGTAATGGAAAAATAAAACACCTGAGCCCAAAATCTCTTATAAATTCGATCTCAACGTACAAGGGAGGGGAGGACAGGACAACCGTAGGTCCCTAGCTTACAAAAGCTACCAGAATCAGCAACAAAAGAATACACAAAAACCAAAGGACATGCCTATACAAAGAGTCCTCACACAAATTAAAAGAAGAAACACCTCATTAGATTAGGCGGCCTCCCAATCAAGGAATTAAAATAAATTAAACTACTACTTTCAGGCAAACATATAACAACAATATGTACCAGTTTAATAAATTATGCAAAAAGAGTACTAACCGTATCAGCGTCTTCAGTTACCGTCCAGGTAAACTTCGTCATTGGATGCTTTTCATACAAATGCCTCATAATCTTTTCAAGAGCTGCAAAGTATTTAGTATTCAGAATATCTTAATTCTGAAATTTATTTAAGAAATCAAGCAGGGGCCTAAACATCTTTAGAAATAAAATTGAATACATCAAAATCATATTTCTTTTTATACCAAGAACACTCTCGTGAATGCCCCCAGACTGAAGAATTTTCTTTTGCAAGTCCTTATTCTGTAAAAACAAAATAATTGTAAATGCATGTTACTCAAGTAACTCAACACAATTTAGGCACCGAGAATGAGAGAATCTACTATTATATTCATTAAGCATCAAATTTACCAAGCATCCTACTTGTAGATGAAACGATTGTGAATTATAAATGATCACCAAACCTAACAAATTATAAAATAGGTACAAAAAGGCAACAACAATATTTAGAAGTACCTCTTTCAGAAAATTTATTTCTGACACGGATAAACCTCTCCTGAAAAATATTTTAAAATAAGAGATTGACAAAAAGGATCAATGCAATGTAAAACAACTTGGAAGACAATGCAGGAACATCCAAAAAGTAAAACACCATAAACAAAAAATGGGCCAAAACGATTTAAAAACCATGCTAATATACAAAACCCACATCTTCAAAAAGAAAAAAAAAGTATATGAACAAGAACACCATTCAAACAAAAAATAATTACCAAAAAATTACATTCTCATTTTTAGAATTCGATGACCTAGGCTCGTTTGAATCTGACCCAAACCTTGGTTAGATGAAACATCTATAAACACTGTCTCAAAACCAAAAAATAACTCAACAACACAAACAATAGAGGATGTGGGCAAAAATTTGAAGCAAACTAAGGAAGGGAAAGCTTACCATGTTCAGAAAGTGGGTCCATCGCCGAATCCCGCCTCCTCTTCCACGCGCCGCCGCTGCTATTGAAGTCATCAAGGATTGGCTCCATACCTACCATTTGAAGAAAGAAGAAGAAGGACCGATGACACCAAGCTCAGATCTTCTTCGTTCGATACAAGAGAATCGGTTTCGGGTCTTCTCAGTGGCCGACCTTGCTCTGAATCCGGTCCAAAACCGAGTAATCGCCAGAAACCAAGCGAGATTGAGAGACGATCTAGAGAGAGAGAGTTGGGAGAGAAACCTAGATGGAGAATGAGAGGAGAGAGACATAGTTTGTTTTGTTAGGGTAAGAAACCGGTGTAACCGGTTGCTGGTGAAAAATTATTTTTTGATTTTCTCTTTTAACAGGTGAATTTTTTTTAAAAGTGGTGTTGTACGGTACAACACTAGCCTCTTATTTGTACCGTAGCATGACCCCACTAAGCAACATCATCTCATCCTGCTTAAGTCTCTGATTACATAGCAAAAGAAGTCAAGAAAAGACATACCATCATTCCATCTCAATCCCGAAGAAAAACCACAACCAGATCTCACTTCTTTCAAGATTTTACAGCCCCACAAAGCATGAATAATGGTCTCAGGTAGGGATGAAAATGGGTCGGGTTCGGGTCGGGCCTACTAGACCCAGACCCAGACCCATAAAAAAAATTAGACCCAGACCTAGACCCATGAAAATTTTCGGGTTCGAGTCTGGACCTACGGGTCTTAAGCAGACCCAGACCCGCCCCGAAGACCCGTGAAATTTCATGGGTTCGGGTCTAGACCCGCGGACCCACAGACCCACAGACCCGGGGACCCGCAAAACCTTTAATATACTATAAAACTCATTTTTTTTCGTTTTTCCTTTCTATTTTTTTACCTATTCAAATTTTAACTAGTAAAACATGTTCATTACATGAATAATTAACTTGAATTGTAATAGGTTAAGTCATCTAAATATATAAAACGACGGTGTTTAAGTGTTTTGTATTAATCGGGTCCACAGGTCCGGATCCGGGTTTTTGGCTCAGACCCAGACCCGACCCGAACCCGAATCGGGTCTGCTATTTTGGACCAAGACCCGAACCGCGACCTGAATGTGAGGACCTAGACTCGACCCATGCGGTTCGGGTTCGGTTCGGTACTCGCGGGTTCGGGTACAATTGCCATCCCTAGTCTTAGGGTCTTTCAAACACACAGGGCAAATGGTATCAACCCGAATTTTCCATCCAGCCAAGCTTTCCATCACTGGGAGCCTGTGATGACATGCTCTCCAAATAAAAATTCTAATTTCCAGAGGGATCTTCATGCTCTATCGAGAATTCCACCAAGCTTTCATAACACCCAAATTCGATGAACAAGGAACCTCTGAAATATGCAAACCCAGACCTACCTTATAACCGCTTTTGACAGTATAATCCCCATTCCCCACCAGGATTGTAATGCCAACATAACGTATCCTCCGGTTGAGTGGAAGTGGGAGGGATAGAAAGAACCAGTAAAATGGCATGCGCTTTGCCACATGAGTATTATTCAATTTTAATAAATTTTATTTATCTAAATTATGATATAGAAAAAATTAAAATGATTGAATATCAATATGTGAAAATAACAATCTATTTAATTTTACTGTTCAATGACATTTTTGTGGATAAATAGAAATCCATTCAATTTCACTGTTCATATGAACAGTTCAATAACTAAACAGAAATCTATTCAATTTACTGTTTAATGGCATTTTTATAGATAAATAGAAATATATTTAATTTTATTGTTCAATGGCATTTTTGTAGATAATTAGAAATCCATTCACTTTCACTGTTCATGTGAACAGTTCAATTTATAATAAACATGACGCCGGTTCGGTTCGAACTTGAACCGCCGGAGGAAAACCGGAACCGGAATTGATTTTTCATGTTCCAGTTCTGGAACTGGATCGGAACCGGTGTCGGGGCAGTTACGATTCTGGTTCTCTTTTTTGGAGGAACCGTCCGGTTCGAACCGGACCGGAACCGGCGGTTCGGTTCCGGTTCGAACCGGGCGGTTCCAACTTTAATTTTTTTTTTTTAAAAAAAATTGATTGAACCAATAAAATACATTTATTTACTTTATTTTATTTTGTGGGTGACCTAATAAGATGCATTTACAAATTAAAATTTTACATATCTAATTTTTTGATGAAATAAGATTAAATAAAAATTAAAAAGAAAAAGAGAAACAAGAACTGCCGGAACCGGAACCGGCGTCATGCTTAATTTATATTATTCAATGGCATTTTTGTAAATATTAATATTAATTATTTAATTATTTAGTATTAAATTAATTAATAATAATATTAATATTATTATTATTATATATTCAATTGCATTATTTTAAATAAACCGAAATCTAATATTATATTATATATGCAGTGGTATTTTTGTAAATAAATCAATGATATTTTTATAAATAAATCAAAATCAATTCAATTTCACTGTTTGAAATTGAAGTTGTTTTAGTACATATATTAATATTAATATTAATATAATTCAATGGCATTTTTATAAATAAACTGAATGACATTTTTGTAAATAAATCGAAATCAAATGAATAGTGAAATTAAAATTAATATTAAGTGGCATTTTTATAAATAAATCGAATGGTATTTTTATAAATAAAATGAAATCAAATGAATAGTGAAATTAAAAGTTGTGTTTTAGTATATATAATAATAGTTGTGGAATCAGTTGGGACGAATTGTTACGTACCCACGTGCACGTTGATGTACTAAATTATGTTATTTTGGCTAATAAGTATTATAGAGAACCACCTTTAATGATAATGAAGTTATTAATATTAATGTAGTACATTATTGATTACAATAAAAAGATTATAACACTTATGTTAGCATTTTAAAGCACCAAAGGTTCCTTGTGTATTAGAGGCCGAATTTGAGCAAAAGACCATCCATATATCCTAGAGGTGGCCACGGTTCGGTTTCGGGGCTGTTTCGGTTTCGAAACCGTCGGTTTCGGTTCCGTGGCCACCCAAACCGTAACCGTAACCGAAAAAACCGGTTTGGTTTTCGCTTTCGGTTCCGTCGGTTTCGGTTTCGGTTTATTTCGGTTTCGGTTTCGGTTTTATTTATTTTTTCCAAACAAAACCTAATTACAATAATTACTAAACGTAATTAAAATAATGGGAAAAATAATGTTCCAGAATTTTTTTTTGACAAATGAATAAAATTTAAAATATAATATGAAATTGAAACATTTGTAATAAAATGAAATTGAAACATTGTAATAAAATGAAACATTTGTAATAAAATGAAATTAATATAAAATATTCAATACAATTATATAAATATATAATATACAATTGAAGCATTTAGGTATTTAATAATGTTGAAAATAAAAGAAATTGACATTGATAAATTGATACAAAATTACAATTGCAGATGTATTAAAAAAATAATTAAATGGATATTGAATTCAAATATACAATGTAACAAAGTTGAATTAAAAATAAAAAATAAAAAAATCGGCCTTGCACTTAATTTGACCTCAATTAAGTTGCCTACGTATCCTCCATAAATGTAGAGCAGTAGAGGAATCAAAGACCACGTAGTTCTTTTACCTTTAATTAGAGGTTCAGTGTTGAAGGTTGGAAGTTGGAATGGAATCTAATCGCTGCCTTCCGTTCCCGTGGTTTGGTCATCTTCGAAAAAATCATTCACTATCTCCGCCTCGATTTCATGTTGTCTGTATTTTGCCTTTGTCCAATCATCAAGACACGCCTGAGCTTCAAGTGTCTGTGGACACATAACCGACCGTCTTGGTTCCAAAATATTTCCACCTGCACTAAATTCTTGTTCCACAGCTACGGTAGAAACCGGTGTTCCCAAAATTTGTTTGGCAATAATAGCCAAAATTGGGAAAATTTGTTCATGATCCTTCCACCAAACCTGGATACTAAATTCACTATCTTCTAAAAATTCATGAGATGTTTCTAAATACCGGTCAAACTCAGAAATCGAGCCGGATGAGGATGAAGAAGATGTTCTTAATTTTTTGGCTCTTTGGGAAAACAATAGATCCCCTAAACCCTTTAATTTAAAAGTTGAGGAAGTACCAGTACTATCAGATGTCGGTTGATGTTGTGAAACCGGCATGTTCAAAGACGGACCATATATTTTAAGATATTCATCATATAATTCATAAAGCAAAGCCTTAATGGAATTACAATAACTAAGAACATCAACTTCTAAATCTAAACTTTTGTAATAATGAGTTAAATAATCTTGCAAACATTCTAATTTAAAACGTGGATCAAAACATGATGCAAGCAAATAAATATTTGGAATCTCCTTATAATACTGTAACCATTTTTTTTTCATGGCAGCAACACATTCACTCAATTGAACATCGAGTTCACACTCACTGAATGCACCAGCAATATTAACACTTTGAATAAGAAATAAATGAGTAGTGGGATAGTAAATACCAGATAAAGCATTAGTAGCATCATTAAAAACACGTAACAATTCAAGAATTTTTATACATATATCCCAATGCTTCAATTGAAGAGAAATTGAAGGAACGTTATAAGTAATAAAAGAAACTAATAATTCCTTATATACAACACTTTCATTAAGCAACTTATAAGTAGAATTCCAACGAGTACTAATGTCCCGAGAAAATTTAATGGGACGCATACCATTTTGAGAGCAATATTTTAACCATAGTTTTTGGATTTTGTTTTGCCTCCAGATATAGTTAATACTATCTCTAATTGGTTTAATATAAACAGAAAGAATTTGTAATCCAGCTTGAACACACAAATTTAAAATATGGCATGCACATCTTTGATGAAATAATTTACCCCCAAAATAGGGATTGCACAAATCCTGCAACATAGGAATAGATGCGGTATTGCTTGCAGCATTATCAAAACCGATCGCAAAAATTTTGTTTTGGATATGAAACTCTTCAAAAATAATTTTAAGGAGTCGAAAAATATTTTGAGCCGTGTGTGATTCATCGAAAACACGAAATGCAATAATTCTTTTTTGCATGACCCAGTCATTATCCATATAATGACATGTCACACCCATATAATGGTGACTACCAAAATTATCGGTCCATATGTCCGCACATCCGGAAACACGACCTTCAAATTGATAAAAAAATGATTTCAATTTGTTTTTTTTGTTTTTTGTAAATGGAAAACATTGTACATGTGAGAGTGGATCTAGGAACACGTTGCATTGCAGGATTTAATGCATTTTGACAATAATTAACAAAACCTACTTTCTCACCAAAACTAAAAGGTAAATGTTCAACTGCAACCATTACTGCTAATTCTTCCTTGTTTTTTTCAGACGTATAATGAAATAGTTGATTAGTAGGGGTTCCGTACCTAGAGATTTGGGATTGGTTACTAGTCTTTACCAATTCAGAAGGGTGATTTTTCCTAATATGGTTCCAGTACGTGCCATATCCGAATGATTTGTTGGTCCTGTATATTTTGGAGCAGTAGTTGCACTTGATTTGGATCATCCCGTCATCTAACTGAATTTTCTTCATATGCAATTTGAAGAGATCGGACTTCATCGGCTTTTCTTCTTCACCTGCAACAAATTCATTTGAAGGGGGTTGGGGGGTAGATAGATTTTCATTACTATCAGGGTCATAGAGATTGGGGTCGGGTTCGTCGGAAATTATTAGAGGGGGATTAGGACTACGAGGGAGATCGGATCCAAATTGAGATTGAAGGAACTCGTGGTAAAGTCGGTCGTTATAACTGACATCATCACCTTGGTGTTCCAACAAATCTTGCAATGGACCCTTTCCCTTGTTCAAATTTCTTGAACCTTCTCCCCCACTTGCCATTGAATAATTAATTATAAATACTAATAGTAAAAAATATATATAGATATGTGAGGCACTCAAAATATTGTTGGAATAATAGTGGTAACACTAAGAAAAATAGATAATTGTAAATAAATAATAGATGATTGTAAAAAAAATAGAATTTGTAAATAGATATTAATTTCTATAATAAATGAGAATTAAAGAAAATTGTAAATAGATGATTGTAAAAAATTGAAGAAAAAAATAGATATTAATTTTTATGAAAAATGAAAAATAAAGAAAATTGTAGAATGTAGAGACTAGAGAGAATTGAGAATTTGAGATTGAGAGAGATTGAGAGAAGTTGAGAGTGGTGTGAAGAATATTGAAATGGGGGGGTATTTATTGGATTATAGTGGAGGGGCGAATTTACAATTTTAAGAAATTAAGGGAAAAAAATAATATATATATATATATATATATATATATATATATATGGCCGTTGGGACTTGGGAGATGGGTAGATGACCGTTGGTCATCTCACCCAACGCCCAACGGTCATCAATTCGTTTGTTTTTTTTTTTCAATTATGTGGTACGCGTGGCAAGCCGTGATTCGTCGAATTTTTTTTTTTTTTTACTAACAACGGTCGAAACCGTCGGTTAAACCGCCGGTTAAACCGACGGTTTAATCGACGATTTAACCGACGGTTTTGACCGTTGGTTAAACCGACGGTTTGGTCGGTTTTTACCCAAAATCGACTGTTAAACCGTCGGTTTTGGTCGGTTTTCAACCTACCGTAACCGTAACCGAACCGGTTCGGAACCGGTTCCGTAACCGGCGGTTACGGTTACGGTTCCGGTTTCGGTTTTTCGAAACCGGTTTCGGTTTGGTTCCCACGGTTTAACCGAACCGTGGGCACCTCTAATATATCCCACAAGACTTCCCAAAAGACATATTATGATGCATATAATTTTGGCTAAGAGGGTAGAGCATGAAATTTTACGATGTAAGATATTATCTCATCAAAAAAAAGATCATTTACAATTCTTTTATTGTTTAGACTTTAGTAAGAAAAAGGTTTTCGTTGTGACATACATTATCACATGTTATGTTTAAGTGATAAACCTACATAACAAAATACTTTCACAGATTATGTTTAAGGTTTTCATTGTAACAACCGACAAACATGTAAATTGCGTAATATGTATAAAAAAAAGCCCTTGATCAGTGCTTGATCAATGTCATGTGAGCCACGTACCCTTGTCTCTCAAACTTCAAATATGTATGTGCTTGTTACTATATCTAGTATCTAGCTCTTACATTTTTATATCTATACACTCTATATAAAAAGAGTGAGTTGAGCCATATTTTTAATCCTTCTATTTTGTTGTGATTTTTTTTAAAATTGTGAAAAGACTTATATATCCTTATTCTTTTCAATATTTCCTAACTAATGATATATACTTTATTTGGTAGAAGGGTGGAGAAGTAATTTACAAATTTAAAATTATTCTGTTAATTTTATAACAGTAAACAGACAAAAAAAAGCCTTTATATATTCAAAAATTATATGGATCTTATACAATATAACTAATTATAAAGGATAACACTGTCATTTTATGTTTATAATTGGGGCTGTTTTAGAAATTGAATCGATGACCTATAATAAATTGTACATGAGCTCCACGTTATTAAACAAATTAAAAGAAATTAAAACAAGATACAAATGCAAGGAAGCTTTGAATTATACGCTTCTTATCTGAGTTTTAGGAGAGAGAGATAGAGGATTGAGATGAGAAAATGTTCTTATCTTGAACGTGATTGCTGAGTATTTGCATAGCCTTGCCCGGATATCTAGCTTTATTGTCACACACATACTCTACCTATTGTATAGGTGCATTAGTGGCTGAATTTGAGAGCCCAAGCGCTTCTCAGTTAGACCAGACAAGATTTTCGACATATTGGGTGCTTCTCTTTCCTTGGTTTTTCGCTTGAGGACTGGTGTATTTGTTTCCGGATATGATTTTATTTTTGTTTTTATAGTAGTTTGTTGTACTAATTTCTAAACTATCACTAGCTGTTCTTTTGATGGTGGAGTAATTTCTTTGTTGGGTTGTTGTGCATGTATACAATTTTTGTTTCAAGATAATTTTTTTTGAAATTTGGAGTAGAGGTGTAAGAGGATTCAAACATTAATTGATATGTTAACTTAATATACTAACTAATTTCTGATATCACTAGCTGTTCTTTTGATGGTTGAGTAATTTATGAATGGAAGGTTTTGGGTGTTGAATCTAATTATTATTCAATACTTGTTGAGTTCTTTTGGGTGATTGATGTTGGATATGTTTGTGAATTTTTTGGGTTTTAATTTTAAAAACTGTTTTGGATCTTTAGAGTTGGACTTCAATCAAATTACAAGCTTATTAATCATTATTAGTAGTTTGTGAGACTCTAGATTCTTGGAAAGGATTTACATTTTACGGTTTTTAATAATATATACCTCATGCCATCCATTATGTTTGCAAACAACGAATAATGTTGATAATAATCGAAAGATAAATGTATCAATTTCTGTTTTTAGTTACCATTATAGAAATAGAATTATAACAATTTTCGTGCCCTAGATATTTGTTGCCTCGATCTTCGGTTTTGTGAGTGTAAAATTTGTGATTTTTTAGGTGAAAAATTGAAAACAACGAACCCAAAGAAGTACTGTGTCAGGCCCAACACTGGAGTTGTGTTTCCAAGGTCTACATGAGATGTTTTAGGTAAATTTGTGCTTTTTTTCTCATATTAATTATTTATTTTTGTTTTTGATTATTTTTTGAGTTAATTATTACATTTCTTTTACCAACTCTGTAATTATGTAATCATTAATTTTAGATTGTTAATTATGTAATCATTGATTTTCGATTGTTTAGTTACTATGCTAGCACAAAAGGAGGCGCCGTTGGACATTCAATGCAAAGACAATTTTTTACTTCAGAGTGTAGTTGCAAGTTCTGCTGTCTCAACTAAAGATATTACTCCATAAATGGTAAAACATAATGACTTTTGTAATCTTGATTTTTATGTGAATCTGTTTTGTGGCTTACTCAAATTTGTTATTGTTTGTTTAGCTAAATAATGAGGCATGACATAATGTTGAAGAGTGCAAACTGAGGGTTCTTTACATGGCTCCACCTTGACCGCTATCTCCTGTTCGTGAAGGGTCAGAAAAAGGTTCTTCACTAAGGGCATCAGTCTCAGAAAATGGGAATATAAGTGCTTCTGAATTTTCAGCTGTGAGTGTTTGAAATTTTGGGTAATTCAATTTATGGAAGTATCGCATGGCAAAATTTACAATTCTCTCAGTTTAATTGATTGTTTGTGATCATGCATATGTGCTTGTAGGCTTCAAGAGGATTTGTTGAGCGATATGAGCCACAAGATAACTCGAGTGAGGTATTTTCCCTTCTACCTTAACTTTAAACAATGTGATATTATTAGCCTTCGAAGTCGATATGCCTGTAAGTGATATTTGATGGCCAGTATTCACATATGATTCATGCTTTCAATTGTTTATTTGGCATGGTTTAGTTAAAGGGTTATTTTCTTGTTCAAAGTCAAATCTATTTACGGCAGCTTATATATGCTAGGCCATGGAAACAAATGCTTCTAAACTAACCTTAAGCTGACCTTCATAGAGCAATTGTTATGAGTTGAGATAAGTTTCATTGGCTGTATATTCTGGGTGATACTTGTGCTTTCAGACAAGAGCTCTCATTTCAAAGTTAACTGAGGAAAACAATTCTGCATTGAAGCAAAATAGCAAGCTTCAACAAGAATTGGTAAGTCTCATTTTATGTTATTCCATTCTTTTACGATTCTTCTATCTTTTCCAAGATTTTACTGATGATCAATTGAATTAACCTTAAAATGTTATGACCTGATAAAGTTTATAACTAGGAGATGATGTTAACATATTTATGGAATTTCTGATGATATCTTATCTCTATACTGCAATCGGTTATAACTTATAAGTAAAGACATCAATGTTTACAATTAGTTCTCATTGTTGCCTGTAATTCTTGATTGCTTGGGCTTGAAATGAAAGAGTTTGACTTGCCTTTTTTTGTTAGTAAGAGATTGGTGCCTGTATCTGCAATATAATAAGATGAATGCCAGCTCCCTTTTGGAAATTATTGTTGCTCATTATAGTATTGAATTTGGCTCAGCTGTTGGAGACACCATTATACCGGTATTAACTGATATATGCAATGTATTTTATGTTATTCAACATCTGTATGTTGCAATTTCCCTGGAGGATGCTGGCAGGAATATCCTCACCCACTGTCAATGCAATCAAGCACATTAATTATTACCGAATTGTGGTTTTTTAAGCCTTGATAGTTAACGAGATCCTTACCTCCTAGCACACAGGATAAGGCTGCCTGTACCTAGGAAAATTGTCTCCTGTGAGGTGTGTGAACTTTCCTGCATCATGAATATTGATTTCTTATTTTGAAGGTAGAACACAAAAATCAATGAAAGTCAACAGTTGAATATTAATAAGTAAATAAGGAAGGTGAGATGAGAAGATCATTTTGTTGAATTGGAAGCAACAACTCAACACAGGTGGGGTTCATCTTACTCTTTGTAGCTTAGATCTTTATTTTTTTTTTCGCAATCCTATGAATCCTTGAAATTTTAGTGTTTCAATTTCTTTGAGTGGGAGATTGATTTTGGTGTTTGGATACATAAGCAAAAAAAAAAAAGGTGGAGGAATATTATCATGAAGAGGAGACCAATGTGTTGGTATTGGATGGGGGATTTATGTTGCCAAAAACTGTAGCAGATGATGCATTCTTGGAAGAGTTTATTAAAATTTTTGTCCTTGTCTAAATATTGCAAGCCGGAGTGTTGTAAATTATATTAGAAAATGATGGATTGGATTAGCAAATGGTTTTGATTCAGGATAATGCCTTGTGAAATCTTTCCTATTGTTTGAAAGTTTAAAAAACTTTCAATAGATGGGTTTTACAATTTTGTATCTGTAGATAAGTTAAAACTTATAACTCTTTTTGAAAGTATAAAAAGCTTTCAATCAATGAGCTTTACAATTTTTACCTGTGATGATGTAAAACGCTACTTTGACATGAACTGAAATTGTACTCCTATGTTATATTAACATATTTTGATTTTAATTGCTTCTTTGTTTTTGCAAGGATATATATATATATATATATATATATGTATATTTCTAAATAAATAAAGCTGAAATATTGATAACAAAATTCAAAATTTATCAGTTTTCATATTTGTGTTTATACACACAACTCAATTTGAGAAAAGTATATTGAGAAGCAAACGTATAACGGGAAGCACATGCCTTGCATGTGCCGCAAAACCTACTATTGCATTGTAATCCGTGCAATCAAATTATCGATTGTTCCAATCGGTTCATCACTATCTAGTTTCAATTGGTTTCGAAATTCATCATAAAAACTTTATAATATTCTACTATATATTAAAAATCTATGATAATATTTTCTCTAAATCATTTTTGTAAGAAAGATGACGAAAAAGTAAACTAGATAGATTTGTTTGTATCATATAAGGAGATTGTAAGAAATTATCAAAAATTTTATTACTTTATTGTTTTTAGCCACAAATTTAATTTTTATTATAGTTATCATCTTTAGGTTTGAACTGACAAGTATACTCTCACTTTTGTCTTTATTTCACCCAAAATTTTCCATCCAAAATTTAGTCCTGAAACCCTCCAATTTTTTTGTGAACATTTCTAAATCACTATTCTCTCTCTCTCCCTCTCTCTCTCTAAACCAATTTTAGGTCCTCCAATATACAGATCGTGTCTTTGCATTTCGTCTCCCTCCAACATACAGATTGTGTCTCTCCACTTCTCTCTCTCTCTCTCTCTCTCTCTCTCTCTCTCTCTTTTCAACCGAAACCCATCAACATTTCTGCTATCTCTTTTTTTCAACCCAGACCTCATTCATTATTTATATGTGTCTCTCTGTCTCTCATGTACTATATCTGAAACTCAGCAACAATTTGTCTCGGAATACATCTCTCTCTCTCTCTCTCTTGAAGTAGATTCGGAGCCAAACGATGTTCTTGAAGGTATGTATCATTTTCCCACTTGTTTTTTTTACAAGAATTATTATGTTTGATATGAAGAATAAGAGATTGGTTTCGATTTAGAGTGAAACTCATGTACCCTAATTTTTTGTTCCCAGGTTATATGCCAGTTTATTTGAAAGTTACATGCCAATTCAATTTGACGATACATGTTAGTTTATTTCTAAGTTACATGTCACTCGATAATTTCGATTTAGAGTGAAACTTAGCTACTGTAATTTTTTTTACCCAAGTTACATGCCAATATTTTTTTAAGTTACATGCATATTATTGTAGACTTTACATGCTAGTTTATTTCTAAATTACATGTCATCTGGTAATTTCGATTTAGAGTGAAACTCAAATATTATAATTTTTTGTACCCAGCTTACATGCCATCTTCTTTTAAAGTTACATGCATGCTATTGTAGACTTTATATGCTAGTTTATTTCTAAGTCATATATCATTTGGTTATTTTTGAAGTTACATGCCATCAGTTATTTGAGTTATGATGTCTTGGTGAAGTTGGTCAAGATGTTGTTACGAGGGTGGTATGACAAAGTGGGTCCATGTTCCTAGAGGTTTGAGTCATGATGCATTGGTGAAGTTGGTACAAGATGTTGCCAAAGTTGAGGCTGCTAGGTACAACCTAGAATTATGCTCATTGGCCTATACGAATAGTGGTACTGCTAGTCCGAGAATTGAGAATGATAATGATGTGTCATGTATGATGGATGAAGATAAGCTATTACTTGTAATTTTTGTCACCGTTTCTGCAAAGGTAGCAATAGATTGTGTGTAGAATGGTACTATATTGGAGGAAGATGACAACCTAGTACAGTTGACGTTTGTTCAACAATGTAACCTACCTACTCCACAACTCGTGTATGGTGGGTTTCTCCGGCAACTGGCAGCATGTGGGTATATTCCAATATTATACCCAATTGTATGTAATGATGAAACCATAGATGATAAAGAGAACAGTCAGTCGTTGAACACTGATAACACAGATGAAAGCTCGATACCTGACGTTGACATAGGTAGTCACAAAGATGAAGATTGCAATCATGGTGTGGGTTATGGTTATGGCACTATTAGAGGACATGGATGTGCTGATCCATCGGGTTTTGCTACACTTAGCAGTGTTTTCTTTTGAGAGGATGGATTGGGTGACAGTGTTGATCAAAGTTGTGAACATGTTTCCCTACGAACTTGGATTATTCCTGGATCCGAAAGGTATTCGTTAGAACCCATTAACACGGAGGAATCAATTTCAGATGATGGTCGATTATACAAGGGTAGAATATTTCAATACAAGAAAGATCTTAAGCGAACGTTGCATATGTATGCTTTGAAGGAGCAATTTGAAGTCCAGCTTAGAAGATCTAGCAAGATACGTTATGAGTCCGGATGTAATGATGGCTAGTATGAATTCCAATTACGTGCATTTAAGATGTAAAAGGGAGAATATTGGGTGGTTCGATTGTTCGTGAAGGATCATACTTGCAATATCGATGGTTTCCACTCACACCTTCGATAAGCAAATTCTTGGACTGTCGGCGAACTATTAGCACCAAAGTTGTAAGTACATGGCCACTCTCTAAAACCCAAAGGCATCATGGTCGAAATGCAAGTGGAACATGGACTACATTTGTTGTATACAAAGGCTTGGATGACAAAGGATCATGCAGAGGCATTTGTTTTTGGTCCTCTCGAAGAATCATTCAAACTTTTGTCTGCTTACGGTCATTAATTGAAAGAAATAAATCCAAGGACTGTTACTGCAATTAAGACAAATATTGCAAATCAGTTTGAAAATATGTTCATCGCTCATGCCGCATCACTTAATGGAATTCGTACTGTGATTCGGCCGGTTATTGCCATTGACAGTACTCATTTGAAGGGTAAATTTTCTGGTATTATGTTTGTAGCTATATGTCTGGATGCAAACAACCAGGTTTTTCCTTTGGCATATGGGTTTGGTGATGTTGAAGATGAAATGTCATAGGCTTGGTTTGTAAATGAGCTTAAAAATGCTATTGGTAGTCTTGAGGATTGCATGATCATATCCGACCGCCACCTCGGGATCAAGGCTGCAATGGAGAAAGTGTACCCTAACGTATCACATGGATATTGTGTGTTTCACATGGCTTAAAATATCAAAAATGATTACAAAAGGAAATATGTGAGTCTTCTTTTCAAACAAGCATTGAAGGCTTACCGGAAATCTGAATTCAAGGAAGTAATGTTGGAGATGATGAAGGTTAATAAGGTAGCATTTGAAGATTTAATGAATGTTGAGCCTGAAAGGTGGTCTCGTGCTTACTCTTCTGTTAAGCATTATCGGTTGATGACCTCAAGCATTACCGAGTCGATGAACTCATGTTAACACATGCTCGCCAAATGCCAATAACAACCATGGTTGAGTTTATTAGAGAGATGCTCCAGAAATGGTTTTATAAGCGCTGTATCAAGGCTGAAAAAACTAGGACACAATTGACTCCATGGCCACTGAATTAATAAAAGAAAGAAATAATGATTCAGAAAAGTACACGATTCGTCCAATTGATTCAGTTAACTTCAATGTGAAGGATGTAAATAAAGATGGTTTAGTGAACCTTTGTGAAAAGACTTGTAGCTGCACGAAATTTGAAGTTGATAAATTGTCATGTCGCCATGCATTAGCCGTAATAAGGTTATTATCCTCTTGTTCCAGTAGCTTACCTTCTTAACAAATCCCTCCTCATATTTGTGTATAAAGAAATATGTCCAAATATTAAAATATTAAAAACCTATCTTTTTTCCGCTACGAGACTTACAAGTGGGCCCCAGGTTGCTAGCGATAGGTCCGTGATGTTAGCTCTCGAGACAGACAATGCTCCGGATCTTCATGTAAGACGTGTGATACCAGGCACGGTGGGGAGGAGTGATATCGATAAAGGTTCCAATCTAGCATTGACGGATGGATGATCGCTTGAGGGGGGCCCAGACCGTGAAGATAATGATGGTCCTTTGTTCGAGAGGATTATTGTTGGGTGTGCAACTAAAGTCCCACATTGGCTAGACATGAGGATGATCTTGAGTATATATCTATGGGCACAACCTCCATTAGTATGATGCCTTTTGGGAAGTGTCCCAAGAGCAAATCCGTGCGGGCTTATGCTCAAAGCTGACAATATCATACCAATGTGGAGGTTGTGGGTTCCATACTTATCACACTTGAGGCTAGGGCAGTGGATTTGGAGATATCTCAAGGTCAATTTTGACCAAGAAAAAAATTGAGAGGGTATGTTTGCAAATTTTTTTATGTCTTACAATTTACAACTATTTATAAAACAATACATATGCGAGTCGGATACTACTCCCACAAACCGGAAGAAATCTCCCCACACATTTATAATATAAGACAATATATGTACAGTCCGGATAACTATTCCTATAATCCGGGAGAAAACTCCCCACGTATGCTTATAATATACGTATGGTGAGACTTGAACCCCTCACCACCATTGTGGAAGGGAAGTGTACTATCATCTCTGCTATGAGGTGAAGTGAGTTATGTTTGCTATTCAGAGGAAGTATTAGTCATTTTGTATTGTTCATGTATCATCTATAATATTGGTTCAAAGTCCCATTACACCTTCTGTGAACCCATTTTCAGCCCTATGCAATTATAAAACTCTTCTTTTCCAAAATGCATTTGTGAAGTTACCAAACCAAACCACATTTCATCTTCTCTTTGCTCATTCGGATGAAAAATTTCCCTCTTAAGGAGAAGACGCATCCCGTGAAAATTTGTCCAACACTCCACACCTCTTTAGGACCTCCTCAATCACATCAATAGTCGAAGACTTTCAATATGTGTTTATCCATGGGGAAATCCACTTATAGTAGTTCGGCCGCCACAATTTATTGTTTGGATTTAGTGGCATCTATTTAGAAGAAGAAAAAAATTATCGTCAGATCGGACCAGTTCATTATTTTCATCCGTCAATTTAATACTTTATATCATTCTAAATTTCCAGAAATTATTGAGCAATATCAATTCAGTACTTTACATTAGGATTGTGTTCCAAACTTCCAATGTTACAACTTACAAGTAATATTTTATAGTTTATAATTGCCTCTGAGCAATTATATTTAAACTATCTTTGGAATCCAAAATATTTAATTTATCCAATGATTTTTTAGGCTTTTGCATATATTTATCAAGCCTTCGATAATATTCAACATATTTGTACAATGGAGGTGTTAAGTAATTTATAATTTCAAAGATTGGTTAGAAAAATTCCATCAGCAATTCCCTACATATATAATAAATCTAATATAAATAATTAATGTACACAGTAATAATACTTTAATATAACAAATGAATTAAAAAGTACTACTTTAATATATCAATGAATTAAAAATACTACTTTAATATAATAAGCAAGAAATTACGTCAAGATTTTCATACCTGGGCAAGCAGCAGTGCTTCAGATGTTTTCTTCATATAACAAATTAATGAATTTTAAAACAATAATATTATAAGAAACTCTTGTTCCTAATTGACATTGCTTCTTGTGAAGGAAAAGTCAAACCAAAGTTAAAAATCATTTATGATTAAATAAAGCCTAGCTAGAATGATTATATAGTGAACAAAGACATCTATTTACATACTGTAATTCATTTATTTATTTTTCATGTAAATGCTGTTATTTTTCAATCTTATTTATTTTTAAATTTTGAGTTAAATATAAAGTATAAAGTTGCAGAACATATATATGTTAGATCCCTTTGTGCTTTTTTTTTTATACAATTTATGACATAAGTTATAAACTATTATATTATTACATTTACAACTGTCAAATTTAATTTTTCTCTGAAGAAATACTTTAGTTGCTTAGATCTTGTTAAAATGAAGAATTTGCACTTGTGTATTCGAGTTAGGCCGGTTCCGACAAAATCCTGATCTTAAGCCGATGTTACACCCTAAAAAATAAAATTAAATCAAGTAATCCACATCAAATATATCATATATCTTCCAAATGTAATTATTATATTTAGCTTGGAAAAACAAATATAAAAACACGGGCTAATTTAGACATACATTGGGATGGATTTAATAGCATGTGCAATTATGTAATTGGGCCTGTATTTCAAATGTTTCCGCCCAGGAAAATAAAAGGACAACACAGTAAATTCCATACCAACAAGTCAAATGCTTATTGTTTATATTTTTTGTCTTTATATTACGAAAGAAGTCATGCTTTAAATAATTTTGTTACATCAATAGCTTACTTTTGATCTACTCAAGCTTCAATTTTTTGTCGCTTGAAAGATGTCACATTTAATTTCTGGAACAAAGCTTTCTTGATTCTAAGATATATAAAATTTGTGATTTGTAGAAATAGAAAATTTAATATTTCATGAGTGTATGTGTAGCATTCGCTCAATGTCGTAAGAAGAAAAAAATTAAAAATTAAAATCTAATTCTATAAGGTCGTGTGTTTGAAGAATAATGATAAAGGTTCTTGTATAGTTTCGGCAATGTTGTATGTTTCAGTCTATATATGTGTTCGTTTAACACGGAATTTCTCGTAATGGAACTGGTGTTTCTGGCATGCCCAAGGCATCGATCTCCCATGACAAACCGGTAATTTAAACCGAAGTTTTTAGTGGTTAGAAAACCACATCACATGCTGAATCAGTATGGTTTATTTGGCTTTTCGTTTGATATTAAATTAGATTTTAGGTTCTGTCGTTTGATCTAATGCATGTTTTGATTCTGTGTTTGAGAATACTTTTGTTTTTCCATTTTGATGTCAGTTTTTGTTTCAAGTTAAAATGTAATTGCAATACATGCAATTGATTGTGTTTGCTTACCAGGTCAAATACGCCTTTACTAACTTGTCTATAAAGTAGTGTTGAATGAGAAGCTCTTTCTGTAAAAGTACTTAACTGGCCAACAGTTGTACTTGCAACTTCAAAATATCCCACTCAATCCCTATTTCTCCAAATTTTAAGGCAAAGTACCCCAATCTCCGCTGTAAAAAAATATTAAAAAATTATCAGTTGCTAGCTTACTACACCTTTACAAATTAAGAATTCTTGATTTTTGATTATAATATTTATTTATTCAATAATGTTATTTTGTCTAAATTTGATGTAAAAATAATTTGCAGCCTTGATTTTTCTATATTAGAATTTGATGATTGAAATCATTGGGTTTTAGTGACGCCACATTATTTGAGCATCAAATTTGGACGCAATAGAATTATTATGGGAATTAAATTATGTGAGTTTCACACATAAATCTGGAATTAAGTTTATATTGGGAAGGGAACATAATTCTCTCATTGCACTTGATTCTCTTTTCCATAGAACTTAATCCCCTCTCACTTTCTTCTATAACTTAATTCCATTTCATTTCATTCATAATTAGTAAATGCGTTATATAGATATAACATCATTAGAGTTTTTAATGGAAAAAAAAAAGAGATTTGTTTAACTTTTTTTCTTTCTTCACAGAGAATAGATGAATTTTTTTTTTAATGATAACTAATTAACGATCGACAGATAAGAGGGCTTTTGACAAATTCAAAATCAATCGAAATTAGACAAAAAAAAAAGACAAAAAATGATGTCGATAAATTTGTCCAAACCTTTTCAATCTATGCAATGCATGGAGGAATATTGATAAATGACAAGTGCAACACAAAAGTCTTCCATTCTTTGAGTAAATGTCAAGAAAAGAACATACAAATGAGATAGGAAAAAACAAAAGTATTTTCATAGAAAAAATATGCTCTTTTTTTTGTCTAAATTTGGACTTATATATGATTTGTGTTAGCATGCGTTATCTTTAAAAATCTCACCTTTTTCCTCCCAAATCACAAATTAAAAGCCTTTTTGGGTTTGTACCCTTGTTGAAACTTTAGTCTTTTTGTAGGAAATGTTCCCTTAAATTAAATAATATTTCAAAGTTGCAAAATTCAAGATTTTGTATCTTCTTTGTCTATAAGATGTTTTAAGATGTTATATTGTTATTGTTGGATTTGCTTTATTTTGCTCCTCAAACATTCAACACAAGCATCCCACATGTATTCTGATTTTGGTTCTTAATTTGACTGGTGGATTTTTTGTGCTTTGGTTATATTACAAGGATCTTTTGATTTCGTCCGGGAGAAAGTCTTTATATATATATATATGGGTAAAAATGATTTTAGTCCCTTTAGTTTGCCATATTATGTGTTATGGTCCCCCAAGTTTCAATATTGGCCATGCAAGTCCCCATAGTTTAAGTTTATGGTTGATTAGGTCCCTACCGTGTCCAATTCCATTAGGTTTCCGTCAGAAATGTGAGGGCATAATGGTAAAAATATAAATTAAAAATATTTTAATAAAAGATTAATATTAAAAATAATTAAAAAGTATTATTAAAATAATTAAAAATTAAAACTAAATTAAAACTAAAAAATTAAAAATAATTAATAAATAATTTTTTAAGAATTAAACAATAAATAAATATTAAAAATAATAATATTATTCTCTATCTCTCACCATCAGATCCAAACACATCAATCTTATTCTCTAATCTCTATCTCTCACCACCACCACCACCACCACCACCACCACCACCATCATCTACCACCCACTGTTAACCACCCTGAGAAAGAAGAAAAAGAAGAGATCAGCACTCGATTGGGCCTCTGGTCATTGTCGCGCTTCCGGTCGTCGTTGTCGCTTCTGGTCGCCATAGTTGTCAAATTTTTCAACAACTGCAATTTCTTGAATATGGGTTGTGGTGGTTATCTCATCCCTTGGCTACGATGATGACGACGGACCGACAGTCAAATTCAATATGGGGTTGGAGAATACCATTTGGGAATGTGTTTGTTGTGTTTGCGATTATTGAGATTGAGAATGGTCTTCTTCCACGGCAGAGGCATGTTCATGTGTCTCGATTCTCTGATTGTCAAAAATATAAAACAAAAAGTGAATGAATTGGGTGTGGTTGTTTGTGAGAGAATTGTTTACAATATGTAATTGGTTTACTATTAAGCTTTACATGAATTGGGTGTAGTTCGAGTTTGAACTGATTTTGTTCTGGGTTTGTATGAATGTATGATGGTGTTTGAGTGTTATTGTTTTTTTTTTTTATAATTATTTTGAGTCCTTGTTTGATTTTCTGGGTTGGTGTTGATTATATGGGTTTGATACGGAGATATGGGCCGAGATTTTCAAAAAAAAATCTTTATTTTGTTTCTTTGATTTTTTTTTGTCTTATGTTGATGATGATGATTGTAGGAGTTTGAGAGAGAGATTTCTGGAGATCTGAGGACGGCAGCAACAATGGTGGTTTGGTGCTCATTCTAGGTTATGGGTTTATTTATTTATTTTTATTTGTTTTGGTAAAGATCCATTTAAAAAAAAATTAAAATTTTAAAAAGGCAAAATAGCACTGGAGGGTAAAATTGTCATTTTGCCCTCTGCACATGTCTGACTGGCTGTTTTTAACGGATTCTGTAACAGAAGGATCAAACGGGCCAATACTGAAACTAGGGGGACCAGAATGCATAATAGGTTAAACTAGAGGGACTTTTATCATTTTTTCCATATATATATATATATAAATATATATATATATATATATATATATATATATATATATATACACACTAATTTGGCACACCCACTATACTAATCATGATGGTAGTTGAGATGAATTGAAAAGAGATTTAAAATAAATTCATAAATGATAAATTCTTATCAAATGTACATGGATATGGACGGACAAAAGATAGAATAAGTTCATAATACTGAAAATTTTTAGTTAGTAATTAGAGTCTGAAGAGATATGCATCTTTATAAACACGGATACACTTTCTATTGTAATTCATTACCTTTGATTATGTGATGTATTTAGAAAATACAAATAATTTTTTTATTAAATTTAATTGTTTAGACTCTTTGTTACATGATGCATTGAATTAATGATTTTTCACTATAAAATATAGATCAAAATTTAGAGGGAAAAATAATAACATTCAAAATAAACTTGGTCATCGAAGAAACCCTTTTAAAGGGCCTATTAATACAATAGAAAATAATAGATGTTTTGTTATCTCAATACTAGTGTGACCATACACTTCAAGCTTTTTGACCATAGAAGCTAATTAAGACCATATCCATCACTCTCATTGTCTTTGATATATATATATATATATATAAAAATATATAAATATATACCAATAGACAGCATTCGTGGAAGGGATAGATCATCAATGGAAGTTTTAAGGCTAATAGATGGGTAGGGGGAGATGCAAAAATGGAGTCAGTTAGATATCCTAGTTCAAATGAAAGATGTTCGTTTGTGGATGTTGTGACAGAAAACTGGGGAAAGGAAGTGGAGGTCCGATCAATGAGGAAAGTAGTTTCTATCTCAATGTCCTGGTTAGGATCTAAAGAGAACTACGAATGGTTGTCTAGAAATGCAGTGGGGTTACTGAAAGAATTCTCAAATGTAGAACATGTCAATCGTAAGTTAGGAAACAGAGGCTTCATCTTCTCGTCGTCGTTTCTAGGTGGGAAATGTGTAGTGTGGACTTTTGAAACTGTGTGCGATAGAGATGTGTTTGTCAATAACAAATTCTTCTAGAGAGACAACTTTGTGTCAATGGCTAAGTAGAGAGAGAGGGTATGCAAGGTTTTAATAGCCTTAAGTTGGTTGATGTTTATGATGGTCCTCTGAATTGCTGATGCAAAGCTTTTTTCAAGAAGGTGGGAGGAAAGGTGAGAGAGACGGTTCTGATCGAGAAAGATACAGAACTCAGAGGTAGATTAGACAAGGAAGAATTCTGGTTCTTACACGCCATGACAAGCAGGTCTCATGCAAAGTGAAAGTTCAGAGAGGCCAATTCTCGTCCATGGTAAGTTTCGTGGAAAGTTCGGTACCGGTGTCAAACTCGTGGGTGGTCAATTTTTTGGAATTAAGGCCAGAGTTTGCAAAACTGAAAGCAACTTAGACACCAGAAGCTGAAGATTGCCATCAGTTGAAAGAAATGAAGGTGTGCTGTCAGGTTGATGTGGACCAATCCGAGGGTGTCAGCTCATCTGATATGGAAACAAGGTATGGAAAATCGAGAAAAAAAGGGCAGTTCTTTTAAGTTCAAATCGAAAAAAGTAGGTGGGGAAAGATGTGTTATGATCTGAGGAAAAAGTCCGTGGACTTAATCCCACATGGCAGCATCAACGCAAGGTCAATTTGAAAATAACAGAAGTCAAGAACTCTAACCAGATGGTTAGTTCTGAAGGGGATTCTAGTTCTTTAGAATATGGGCAAGATTATAGAGCCTCTTTAAACCCAAGTTGGCTAAATGGTGAATGTTATAATATAAGATTAAAGGGCCCAAAGACCACTTGGGTGGTGGGCTGGCTTGCGAACCCAATTATGAGAAAGAAATGAGTTCTCAAGATGGATGATTGATTTTAATGAAAAGAAATAAGACAGATAAGATGATTGAAAGTCTGGGCTAGGGAGGTGTTTGCATCAATTCAGATATAAGGGTGGAAAATCTAACTGTCATCAAACCTAGAGAAGAAGCAATGCGCCCAAATTGCATCAAGTTGAAAAACGTTGATGAAGGTGTAATGGTTAAACGAGTTAATGCTAAACAAAGGATTAATTTATGCATTGATTTAAGAGAACAAGAGAGTGGTTTTTTACGGCAATCTTCAGGGGAGGAAGGACAAGTTTCAGAAATAGGAAGGAACAATATCTCAGAACATGTTTATAATACAGTAGGAGACCAGAATACGGAAGTAGAAGTGTCTGAGAAGGATAAATGTGGAGCTGAGAGGTGTTTGGAGGGCAACAAGAGGAACTCAGTCAAAGAACCAGAGGTCTATCAGAGAGAGAGGTACCAATTCCAACATTAATGTATATCCCATGAAAACTAGAAAAGCTAAAGATAATTTCGGTGATACTCACAAAGGTAGCAAGCATACAGAAATGAAGACGCAAACAAGAAAGTTTTGTGGAACTTAGAAGATGAAATTGCAAAGGTTGTAGAGAAAAGAGTCTTGTTGGGATTTGACAGGAAATCTAAGAAAACGAACAAAATGAATGGTATTTCTGTCCAAGCAGGTAACGAAGAAGAAGTGTGGGACCTGGATGTTAAGGTGGCTAAGGTCATTAAAACTGGGGTCGCATTGGGTTTTGACTTTAATGGGAAGGAGGATGAAATTACTAAGATTGTGCCCTTAAAGGAAAGGGACGGTGAGGCTAGAATGCAGGTGAAATTGTTCTAGTGTTATTTGTTTGTCAGGGTGTTAAAATGGTTTAATGTTTGCCATGTCTTGGAATGTGAGTGGGTTGGGTAAGGAGACAAAGAGGAGGAAAGTTAAGAGTATGGTGCTCACTCATAAACCTCTTGTGCTATTTCTACAGGAATCAAAACTTGAGACTCTTGACAATAAAATCTTTAGTGAAATTGAGGGAGTTCAACTTACGCGTGGTGTTGGTGTGGCAGCTGTGGGATCTGCTGAGGGATTGTTAATGTTGTTGAATGATGATTGCTAACAATAACTGATTGTATATCCAATAAATGGTGTATTGTACTGGTAGGGATGTTGAATAAGCTTAACGAACAAGTGGTGCTTTGTAATGTATATGCTTCGAATCAAGAAAGTGAAAGAAAAGAATTATGGAGTTTTTTACTCAACATTCAACTTTCATTTCCTATGCCATAGTGTATAGGAGGGGATTTCAATACCGTCCTTCATGATACGGAAAGAAACGGTGGTGTTTTCAACAAATGGTCGGCTAGATCCTTTCATAATTTTATTCTTGGCGCTAAGGTGGTAGACATTCCCTTGTGGGAGATTTCTTTTACATGATCGAATAATATGGAGGTAGAGTCTTGGGCGAGACTAGATCGCTTCTTGTTATCTCCCGTCATTCTTTCATGGTTCCCTAATTTAGTTCAAAAAGGGTTACCTAGATCGATTTTGGACCATTACGCTATTACTCTAGGTGTCTCAAAGGATAACTGAGGTCTGAGACTTTTTCGGTTCTCTAATAAATGGCTTGATGCTAAAGAGATGTTGGCGGAGGTGAAAAAGGGTTGGACCGGAAGCAAATTGAAGGGGCAGACTAGTAAGGTTCTGCACTCTAAGTTGAAAATTGTGAAATCATTCATTAAAAGGTGGTCGTTGGAGAAAGAGAAGGATAGGGTGTCCACAAAGGTTTTGGAGGACCAGTTGGCCAAGCTAGATGCTAGTGTTTCAATAAATGGCTGGTCGGAAGCGATACGACAAGAGAGGATCAATGTGATGACCGAATTTTGGAAGACTCTAAGAATGGAGGAGCAAGAATGAAGGCAAAAGTCAAGGATCAAATGGCTGCTAGAATGTGATAGGAATTCTCGATTTTTCCATAGTGTGACAAGTGGGAGACGACGTAATAACTTTATAGAAGATTTATCCTTCGAAGCGGTTGAAAAAATCAAATCCGGATGAAGTTAGAAAAAGGGTGGCTGTTTTCTTTGAGAGGCACTATAAGAATGCGATATGGAGGCGTCCTACAATCAGTGACTTACCTCTTAGTAAACTCTCAGCTGATGAAAGAGATTCCCTTTAAGATAATTTTTCTAAATAGGAGGTATGAGAGGCTTTGGTGGGTTGTGACGGTAACAAAGTCACGGGTCCGGGTTGTTTCAATTTAGATTTTATCAAAGTCAATTGAGATGTGATTGAGAGAGATTTCATGAAGTTCATGGAAGAGTTCAATATGGACGCTTTGGTTGTGAAGAGTTTAACAAGACCTTTACAGCTTTAATTCATAAGTGTATGAAGCCGACAACTATGAAAGATTTTAGACCGATAAGTTTGGTGGGTTTATTATACAAAATCCTAGCAAAAGTTTTGGCCAATAGGATGAAGAGAGTTATTAATTCAGTGATTGAGGATACCCAAATTGCCTTTGTAAAGAATTGACAGATTTTAATTGGCTTCGTTATAGCAGAAGAAATAATTCATCAATGGAGAAAAACCAAAGAAAGGGGGCTTATGATCAAATTGGATTTTGAAAAAGCATACGATTGCTTGGATCATACTTTTTTGGATCATATGCTAAATGAGATAGGTTTTAGTCGGAAGTGGCGGCAATAGGTAGGAAATTGTATTCCTTCACCGGTTGTCTCGGTGCTTGTGAATGGCAGTCCAATGAGACAATTCGGAATTGAGAAGGGTCTCCGGTAAGGCAATCCGCTCTCTCCATTCCTTTTCAATGTGGCGGTGAAAGGTTTGAGTGCTTTGCTTAGGGAAGCTGCTTCTATTGACATGCTGGAAGGGATCTTTTTTGGCGAGGAAACAATACATCTCACGCATCTTCAATTTGCAGACGATACTATCTTGTTTCTCCAACCGAAAGTGGATTATCTCATTAACACTAGGAAGACATTAAGGTGTTTTGAGTTAGCATCTGGGCTGAGTTTGAATTTCCACAAATCATGTGTGGTAAGGATTGGGAAGAGTGGGGAGGGGAGACGAATTGGGCAAACAAATTTAGGTGTGTTAAAGCTTCACTGCTTATTACTTATCTAGGCCTTCCGTTGGGTGGTCGGCCAAGTTCAAAAAGTTTTTGGAATGATTTGATTCGTCGTATTAAATGTCAGTTGGCTCCATGGAAAAAAATACTTTCTTAATATGGGGATAAATTAGTTCTAATAAAATATGTAGTGTTAAGTTTGCCAATTTATTATATGTTGGTGTTTAAAATTCTTATGGGTGTTGCGAACAAGATCGAAAAACTACAGAGAGATTTTTTTGGGGCTATAAGGGGAGGGTGTCAAGTTTGCCAATTTATTATATGTCAGTGTTCAAAATTTCTGTGAGTGTTGCGAACAAAATCAAAAAATTGTAGAGATTTCTTTAGGGCTATGGGGGGGGGGGGGGGGGGGGGGGGATACATTATTTGAAGTGGAACTTGTAATGCAAAAGTAAATATGATGGTGGTTTGGGTTTAGGATCGATTCATAAGAACAAGGGTCTGATGGCGAAATGGGTGTGGAGATTCGGAGTGGAAGTGGCGTCTTTGTGGAAGAAAGTGATCTGCACAAAATATGGTGTGTCTACAAAAATTTTAAGATGGGATTGGAAGTGTGGGACAAGCAGCTCAACCTTTACAAAAGCTGTGGGGAATTTGTTCAAGCAAGGATCTCGATCAACTAGGATCTTGGACAAAGGAATAAGAGCTGTTGTGGACAGAGGGTATAGAGCAATGTTGTGGTCCGATGTTTTGGTGGAGGGAATTTCTTTGAAGGTTGCTTTTCCAAGAATTTACACCCTCGCTGTTAACAAGACAGACAGTATTAGAGATTATTGGAAAAGTGATGGCTTGGTTGGCAAGTGGGAGATAATTTTAAGAAAGCCTTTGTTTGATTGGGAAATTGAGCAATGAGACTGCTGTAGAGTATGTTTGGAGAATGTCATCATTCCGGAAACTTTGCATGACACGATTGGGTAGGCTTATGATACTAAAGGGATATTTTCTGTTAAGTCTTTTACTAATTGCTTAAGAAAAGGAAATACAGGGGATGGGGCGGAGTTAATCAGAGTGTGGAAAGGCCTAAGCCCTCTGAAGATTGAGATTTTTGTTTAGCAGCTCCTCCATGGAAGAGTGATGGTCAAAGAAGTGATCACGAAATTCGGGCTGCTCTCAGGTAATAGTTCGGGTTGCCCTCTCAGTGAGGGCTTCAAGGAATCCATCGACCATCTTTTCCTATCCTATAAATGGGCGTGGAGTCTGTAGCAGTTGTGTATGAAATGGTGGGGGTGGTTTCTTGCTCGTTACGGTCGCTGCTTGAATGGTGGAAGGGATGAAATGGATTTTGTTTCAAGAAAAATACTGAGAGAGAGCGTGGAGATCTTTTTTTTTTTTGCGGTAGTCTGAACTATTAGGGAGACAAGAAACAACAAGGTTTTCAAGGATGTGGAAGCTATCATCAGTCAAGCCGAGGATATGGTGAGGTTTAGAGTGGCGTGGTGGTTCAAATATTTGGGTGGGGGATCGTCGGATCCAATTACGCACATGTTATTGAACATTAAAGAGTGTTGCTTGGATTCTAGGAAAATGAAGGCCCCTAAGAAGGATGAGTGGTTTACGTCGCCTATTGATGCTTTGAAGTTTAATGATGATTGTTCGGCGAGAGGTGATTCGGGCCCAGCTGGCATTGGTGAGATTTTTTGTAATCATGGTGGTAAGGTTCTCTATACTTTTTCGACTAGTGTTGGTATTCATGATGCACTTATAGCTGAAATTCTGACCATTGCGAGAGCTTGTGAGATATGTGGTTCTAAGCCAGAGTTGTTTGGTAAGATGATCGTTGTAGTGAGTGACTCGAAGGTGGCTGTTACGTTAATTAATAACGAAGGTGTAGGAAGTCTCAAGCATGCGCAGGCAATATACGACATTAGTAACTATATCAGCTCTTCATGTCTCCGTGATGTTCTGCCCCAGGGTTTACAATTCTGTTGCAGATTTTCTGGCAAAAAAAAGGTTCAAGGAATGAAGGGGTTAGCTTATTTGGTGTGACTAAGGGTCCGTCCTCTAAGCGTTTTTCGTTGACTGTTTTTTGAAAAGAAAAATGAAAATGAAAACAATATTTTTGATTTCAATTTCGAAATCCAAAAACGCGTCTGGTAGCATAGTAAAAGCTAGATTCTGAAAATGAAAACAGAAAAAACGGGTCTGGTAGGTGAACCGAAAAATATCAAAAATTATAATTTTCCTATTATTTTTTTTAATTTGAATCAAAAGTGATTCAATAATTTATCAAATATTTTATAATTGAGAAATAAATTTTTATTTTTTACTAAAAAAAATTAAGTCAAGCCATTTTCACCAGTCAATCCATTTATTAATTGAGATACAAACTTGAAACATGAATCAAGTTGCAGAAGGGATTTCACCAGTCAAACTCAATTGTGTAAGAGAAGCAATCTCTTTAGGGATCAAACCAGTGAGGTTTGTTCCAATTAGAACAAGCCTCTTTAAAGACAACAATGAAATGAAATTAGAAAGAACATTTCCAAGCAAATCGACATACCTTGTTGGAATTGCATACAACACCATACCAATCTCCAACCAAACAAATCCAAGAATTTCAATAATTTTCTATAATCCAAAACCCAAATCATAATTTAGAAAGCTCACAAATCAAAACCCATCACAAATCCCTCCAAAAACTGTTACAACTCCCATCTGTTTGTTTTGCTTTTGACCTGTTCGTGGTTTATCATACGAACCACATCAACATAACCCAAAACACCCACATGTTGTTTGCTTTCTTCATAATCATTTCTTCTGCAGAATTTCAGTTTAAGCAAGATAAAAAAATTGAAAAATAAAAAATAAAAGAAGAAAGAAGAACAAGAAGAAGACGAAGATGATTTGAAGAAGATGAAGAACACGAAATAGAAGAAGATCTGCGGAAGCAGAACATGTGCGACGAAGAAGAAGAAGATTCGACGAAGAAGAAGAAGAAAAAGAAGAAGATATGCAGAAGAAGAAGACGATCTGAAGAAAAAGAAGCAGATCAGACGAAGAAGAAGATGGAGAGCTGAGAGCTGTGATGATCGGCTGAGAGAGAGAGAGAAAGGTCGCACTGCGGCACCAAGGCAATAGATCGTCGCCGGCGGCACCAAGGCCGCAGATCATCACGGGAAGAAGAAAAAGACGAAGAGTGACGAAGGAGAAGAAGAAGAAGAAGTGAGGAAGAAGAAGTGTGATGGAGTCTGATGGGGAAAATCGAAGAAGAAGAAAAAATAAAAATAATAAGTGATTTTTTATTAAAGTGAAAAACAAAAACAAAACAAAAACAAAAACAAAAAACAACTTTCAAATGTTTTTCAAATTTTTCACTTTTAACACTAATTGTGTTTTTCAATTTTTTTTTGTTTTTCGAAAATAAAATGAAAAACGATTAATGAACGCGAATTCAAAATCGTTTTTGGAAACAGCTGCAGACGGGGCGTAAGCTGCTGTGGTTTCTTTGCGTTTTTTCATTTGTGTTTGCTTTTGTTTTTTTGTTTTTTTTTTGGTGGGTTCTGTGGTGTTGGTCTTCTTTTAGTTTGTTTTAGTTTGTCTGGCTGTTGCCATATTTTGTGGTGTGGTGTGGTGCCTTTTGTTTTGGTGCCCTTTAGCTTATGGTGCTTCCTAGTGATTGTGTCCTATGTGTCTTGGGGCTGGCGTGCGGGTTGGCTGCCTTTGTTTCTACTATTTCGGTTCTTTTAGCCTTTGGTGTTTGAATAAAATTGCTTTTCATATATATATATATATATATATATATATATATATATATATATATAAAAAACAAATTGATTAGCATTCCATCATTTATAAAAGAAAATTATATAATTGTAAGTAGTAGTTACTACAGTAATTATGGAAGTTAATTAGGATAATGAGCTAATTATAGACCGTTTGTAAATTAATAAATAAAGATGAATTGTTACCTACATGCACCTTTATATAATTATGTTATTTTGGTTAATAAGTTTTACTGAGAACCTTTAATGATTATATGCAGGGACGTAATCAGAATTGAAGATTATCGACATCACCTAATTATGAGAACATAGTAAGTGTCCCCGTAAAACATATATTATAAATAAATAAGTTACCAAATTTTATTTTATTTTTAAAAAATAAAAACAAATTGCAAATACGAATAGTAATTAATTTATATCATGTGATTTTTTAAGAGATAAAATTTATCAATTATGAAATCTAAATCAATGATAACAATAATCTCTCTTTCAATGTAGATAAACATGGAGTTTGTTAAAATTCTTTTTTATCTTAATACGAAATAATGTGTTGATAAGTTTCATTGCTAAAAAAGTAATAATTTAAATATACAATGTGCTTATATTATTATATTAGTTTGATTTATTCGAAATATACTAATATAATGTTTAGAGAAATGTAATGAAATTCATTTAACAATATCTCTACATTGTGAATCTAAGATTGGATTAACTAGGAATTGAATTACTCCTAAAATCTCATTAACTAAAAATTATGGCAACCCTACAATTTCAAAACAAAATAAAATATTTAAAACCATAATATTCATTAAAACATATTTAATTTGAAGACTAATTGTTGATTTTGATAAAGAGAATATGTCAAATTTGAGCAAATTTGGAGAATGGGGAGAATGAATTGTTATTATAAAAGATGAAAAAGAATTTTTTTTTAAAAAAATTTCCATATTGAAATAGTATAGGAAATTAATTCTTTAATTAATTTTTATTTACTATTTTTTTTATTTAGGGGAGAGCCCACCCTATCTCCCACAGAGTTACGTCTCTGATCATATGATATTGAAGTTATTAATGTAGTACATTATTGATTATAATTAAGAGATTTTAACACATTTGTAGGCATTTTAGGGCACCCATGGTTCTTGTGTATTAGAGGCCGAATTTGAGCAAAAGACCATCCATATATCCCGCAAAACTTCTCAAAAGACATTATGATGCATACAATTTTGATGAAGAGGGTAAAGAATATGAAATTTTCCGATGTAAAATATTATCTCATCTAAAAAGATCTTTTATAATTTATTGTTTAAACTTTCAAAAAGAAAAAGGTTTTCATTGCAACAAGCATTACCATGTTAAGTGATAAATCCACATGATAAGACACTATCACGTGTTATGTTTAAGGTTTTTACTATGACAACAGCCATATTACTTGTAAATTGTGTAATATATGTCTATTATATTGGAGGTTTTTTTTTGTTTATAACAAGCCTTGATCAATGCTTGATAGTAAAAAAAAATATGATAGATATATTCAATTTAAATTATTATTTACATAAATATACAAATGGCGTTATATATATATATATATATATATAAATATATATATATGATCGAAACACATATATGCAATTGAAATTAACGGTTAAAACTTGTTTGTGGATAAGTTTGATGCTTGCTAGGCAAGCAATAATCACAATAGCATGGCATATGATGATGACCCAACATTCCAACAATGAAAGAGTGAATGAAGGAAGGAAAACAATTAATGAAATGAGTGCAACAATGATGTCAACATCTATTTTGTATACTTAGATTTTTTTTTTGTAACTAATGCAACAAAAGAATACATGGTCAAATATAGCAGCTACAAAACCTAGAAAGAGATGATCGAGAGAGAGAGAGTGTGTGATTGCTCTCAAAGGGCATTATGGGCATGAAAATTACAAATAAAATAAAAATCCATATGTGGTGAGTGGTGGTTCTTGTCTTCACTTCACATTGTGGGCATATGGGTAGGTTTCCTATTTTTATTAAATGTGATGTGAGCCACGCACCCTTGTCACAAACTTCTACAACAACAATCACAAACCATACTTTTCAAAAAAAAAAAACAATCACAAACCATCCCCTGTATGCCCTCTCAAACCTCAAATGTGTATGTATGTAATATGTTCTTGTGACTATATCTAGCTTGTACATTTAGTATTAAGAAACCTACATTGTGCTTGTCTCTTTATACCTACAATGGTCAATAATTTTTTAATTCAAGGGGTTTTGCATTGTCATTCGTACAATCAAATTATCGGTTATTCACTGAATCATCAGTCCCTATCTAGTTTTCAAATAATTTTGGGATTCATCAAAAACACTTATTGATCGGTTATTATTATAATCGATCGCCCCTATCTAGTTTTCAACTAATTTGGCGATTCATAAGAAACACTAACAAGTATTCTGCCATCCATTAGAAATCTCTTATAAAATTTTGCATAAATCTTTTTGTAAGAAAGATGATGAAAAAGTAAACCGGATAGATTGGTTTGTATTTAACCTCGGAATATTACACCTTAATCTTGCATCATTATAATAATTAACATCCCCCACCTTTTCCAATCAAAATTGCTATTACCCATGTAAGAAGATTGAACCAAAAAATATATATATCTACTCATTATTGTAAATTTAAAGATATATATAAAAAATAAAAAATAAAACAAGACCAAGACACTAAAAGCTTCTCTAGTGGGCCATTGTTTTTATATTTGATTGAGAGAAGGCCGCAAAAGAAAGTCTTATATAAACCCCCTCAGCCCCCTCTGCCCTCTCTCTCATTCCAATCCACCCCCACCGCCATCTTCATCAATTGCATCTTCTTCTCTCTGAGACATTTTCACAAACACTTTTTTCCACTTCTAACATCACTCGAAACGTTTCTTTTATAATTTCCTCTTCGCCGGGCAGGCAACAACATGGCTCGACCGCAACAACGTTTCCGCGGCGTCCGTCAACGACATTGGGGCTCTTGGGTCTCCGAAATCCGCCACCCTCTACTGTATTAATTCTCTTCCAACGAATATCCATTCTAACCTCTTTTTTTTCTAACATTTGTCATCAAAATTCTCATCTTGCTTTAAAAAAAAAAACGTTTCTTGTGACTTCTTGTATTTAATGTCATATATACAAATTGCACAAAACCTTCAGAAACATGGAGTGAAGAATGTTCATATATTCTTGTTCACTCAAAAGGGTTTCTTTAAAAGTTAACGTTTTTCATTACCTTTTAACAATTTTTGTTCTGAAATAAACGTTTCGTGTGATCAGGAAGACAAGAATTTGGCTAGGCACATTTGAAACGGCAGAGGACGCAGCAAGAGCTTATGATGAGGCAGCTAGGCTGATGTGTGGACCGAAAGCACGTACAAATTTTCCATACAATCCAAATGAATCACAATCATCTTCTTCTAAGCTTCTCTCAGCAACTTTGGCAGCCAAGTTACATAAATGTCACTTGAACTCTCTCCAAGGGATCACCAAAAGAAATAACAATGCTACAAAATTAGATCATCATCATCGGCCACTACATGATGATGATCATCATCACCATCAAGCACAATGTTCGCCGGAGACGTCGTTCGCTGCCAGAAAATGTATCGAAACGGATTCGAGATGGCCGGAAAATATGTGGGCTGTTGATGAGGAAGATCAAATTGGAAGTAGTACTAGCAGTAGTAGTAGTAGTCATGATCATCAGCAGTTTCAGGCTCTTGAAGATGATCATATAGAGCAAATGATAGAAGAGTTGCTTGATTATGGATCTATTGAGCTTTGTTGTGGTAATTCAACATAAGTAAATTAATGTACCATTTTAATAGTTAATGCAACTTTTATATTTTCTGTGCCTAGTTAGTAAATGATTATGTCGGATGTAACGCGCATTTTATTTAAATAATCATTTTAATTATACGGTAAAAATAATCATCCACGCACAGATAAAATATAGACAAAACATGTACGTGTCTTAAATAAACAACACTGTTAAATTTTTGTATTTAATTAATAATCCTAAATAGACAAATAGTGTGAATGAATGTGAACACAAAATAAATGTGAACATTAGGTGGCATGTGATGAGATCATCTTTTGGACTTACACAAAGATATGCTTCTCTTCTTTATATCTTGAACATGAGTTTGATGAGGGAATTAAAGAAAAGAATCTAGATTATACAAGTTCAAAAGTGAGGGATCATTAGTAGTTTTTAATGGTAGCTAAACATAAACACGATAATTAATCACGTCAAGGTTCGTTTTAAAGGTACATATTAAGAAAATGGCGGTTAGAAACAACAATAGAATAAAAGTACAAACATTTAATTGATTTTTCAGAGAATCTAATTATATATGATTTTGAAAGACATCCGTTAATTAACTAAACATTTAGTACTGATGGGTCAATTTACCAATTGATGGAAAAAAAATATTTATTCTTTACAATGTAATGTTGTTGTCTTGAATAGTCTTTTTAATTAGTTCTATGTGTAGAATATGAAAAGTGTAATAATATGAACAAGATTTGGAAATTTTGGAGAATTTGATGATGATGATGATGCATTGCCTCTTTCAATAGACATTCTCATTAGCTTTTTAAAGTTTGATAGGAGAGCTTTGATATCCATCCAGCTTAGATCCACATAATCTTTTCTTTTAAAGCATTACTTTTTTGACCCTCACCTTGTCATTTCTTTTTTTTTAAAATTTAATTTTTTCCCTCAATTTGACCCAACAAGTTTATGTTAATATTCTCAATTGCTTTACCAAATTATTTATACCAAAATAAGCATGCACGATAATTATAATCATTTTATTAAGAAACAATTTTAATACAATCTCAAAAAAAAAAGTTATTAAATTCTTAATTTTTTAGATTTTAAGCTAATTTTAAGATTGTATCTTATAAAATCATTGATATAATATATATAACTAAATAATTTTATTTTAAACTTTTGTATTTCCTAGTTTCAAAAACAAAGAATTATACTTTGATCATCATGGAAAAAATGATAATTAATATTAATACCAAATGTAGTATCGATCTATTGATAAAATTATTTAATACTTTTTTGAGTTCATATTTAAGTATGAATATATACAAGATCAAAGAAGTATAATTCCTGATGAAGTAAAGTATGATCCTTTGAGACATTGATTTTTATTTTTCTTATTTTCTATGAACTTGCGTCCACATGTTGGAAAAGCACTTTTCGACTTTTGAAAGTGATTTTCACCCAATTTAAATTACTTTTGCATGGGAGTAAAAATTAATTATTCATGTTTTTATTACAATTTACAAACAAGGTCTTGCAATTTCCAACACTTTGTGGACCCTCATGTTAATTTGTTGGAGCCCAGCTTGTTGGCATCTCAAAGTTACAGACAATTAATAATCTAATTAACTATATCATTATCAAATATAGGTTAAAATTTACATGTGTGTTATATATTTTGTATTAAATTATAATATTTTGAAATATATATACGTTATTTTAACTCTGACAATTCAAATTGTATTTATTCTAATGGTTGATCTATTAATGATTTTGATAGTGTTGCTGTTTTGCTCTGCTGGTTTTCTCTTGTTGGTGGGGTTGTTTTGTTTGGTGGGTTGCCTTCTCTGTTTGTTCTTGTTCCTGTTGTGGCTTCTTGGCTACTTCTTAATAAAACTGCTGTTTTCAAAAAAAAATAAAAAATTATTTTGATTGTGATTAGGGATCGATTAGGTGTCAAAAACCTATTGGGGCATATCTTCATGATATATATAGTCTTACTATTGTCAATTCGAACTGATATAAAATATATCAGTTCCTTACATGTTAAAATATATCAGTTCAGATTTAAAGGATGTTTTGATAAATGCATGCAGTCAAGTCAAAGCATTTAAATCCAATAACCCACATGCAATTCTAATTTTATAATTTTAATTTGACAATATAAAAACTGTATCTATATATATATATATATATATATATATATATATATAGCTCTGTTTTATAATTCTAATTTTCATAAGTATAATCATAGATGGAATACTTATTTTTGATTCATTTTTTTAAGCTTTCCCTTTATAATTTATTTTGCTAATTAACAATTATCAATTAAGTCTTGGATTTAATTAAAAATACTGGTTAATTACCAATTAAGTCATGAAATTTTTTTTAAAAAAATTTCAAGTAGTTTATGACCTTTACAAAAGTGACCAAATTGGACTCTGACATTTTCACAAGTACCAAACTAGTCCCTATGTTAACTTTTTGCTAGTCAAACTTAACGGTAGCGGGGTATTTTAGTATTGTTTAACTTGTGTAAATAAAACCAAAACTAAAAACTAAAATAAAAAAATTCATATAATAAAAAATGCAAAACTCTAAAAATAATATTAATATTTATAAAAAAATTCACAATCTGAAAACCTGATCTTGAATCAAAATCATTCTTTTCATATATATATATATATATATATATATATATATATATAAATATATAGTCATTTTCTTCTAGTGCGTTGCACGTGGACCACTGATTATTGAGAAGTTTTGACAAGTGAATGAGTCAAAGTATGGAACGCACTGATGAACTTATATTAGTACGTACTGACTTGAAAATTTATATATATATATTCACAAGCTCCATTCTTTCCAAATTTTAGTTGTTGCTTTTTAACATTTAAAGAATCACCGCTTTTTCCACAGTATACTCCATTAACTAATTAACTATGAGAATTTGACTGTAAATGGATTACCGTGAGTTGTTTATAGTCTGGACTCTGGAAACTACTTCAAGAATCAATCACAATATCAAAGAAATTCTTCCCAATAATTTTTTTTTTCATGAATCAACGCTTTAAAAATAACAGTATTTTTTTCTTCAAAAAAGCAATCAAGAATCAACGCTTCAAAAAGTTCCCAGTAATATTTCAAAAAAAAAATTCCTAGTAAGATTTTCACATTGATCATTGAATTCATTTTCCACTATATTTATGTTGATTGCTTCTTTTAGGGTTATTAGCCCTAAGCTTCATCTTTGTTTTCAGTGCGTTAGCCCTATGGATGGAAAGGGGTATAGGAAGGCGAAAGGGGAAGGAAAAGAGAACATTCCATTATTGTTAGCTATGGCCGATCTTCTTTAATCCAAAGCGGTGCAACCAATCTAAAAAAAAAAAAGAAGCAACTTAATAATTTTATAAATTAATTTATCAATGTTTTTTTGTATAAATTAATTTATCAATTTTAAATAGGGGTATTAAAGTGATTTAAAACTTCAGTTAAAGTCAAACATCTAAATTAACAGGTAACAAGACCAATTTGGTATTTTAGAAACATCAAGGAACAATTTGGTAATTGGAAAAAATATGAGGACCAATTTGATCACTTTTATAAAAGTCGTGAACCACCTAGAATATTTAAAAAAATCCAGGACCAATTTAGTAATTGCCCTTCTCAAGCATAATCATCGATGGAATACTTATTTTTTATTCAATTTTTTTAAGCTTTCCCTTTATAATTTATTTTGCTAATTAACAAAACGAAACTGTAAAATTTTGGCTTTAATTCATCTAGAAATTAAAACAGCTTTAATTATACAATTGTGGTACGTGCCACGTATATATAAGTGCTTTCATGTGCCAAATAGGTACAAAAGCGCTTTTGGCATATTGAATAACATATTTTCTATGTTCGTACATATCATGAAACTCCAAACAAGGCCTCCATATATATATATATATATATATATATATATATATATATATATATATAAAAACAAACTATATTTTTTTTTTCTAGATTCAACATTTTTAAACCTCCAAAAATTTTGTCATATGGAATATCACAATAAATTTTGAATGCATGCATGTGAGATAATGGAAAACATACAAGGATGTATGGCTCAAAAGCAACATGTTTTGGTTGCTTCTCTGTTCATTTAATTTCCATACCTTAAATTTATTAATTTATCCTTTGATGAGAAAGATTGAGGTTGGGACCCAATTATATTTGTTCTTTAATTTATAATCTTATAACTTCATGCCTCATGATTAACCACTTGCATGAGAGTTGATAATTATTTTGTCCCCCACAAACATTCAAAAAATCTAATTAGCTTGTTCATTGTTATCATTGAGGAAAGATTTTCATCACAGCATTAGCATTAAGAGTTCCAAATTAAATTATAATAGAAAATTAGTTAGTTGATAATAATCTAATACTTCTATATTATATATATATAGGGATGTTTTGGTTTTTCCTTAAAAGCCAAGAAATAAAAAGGCAATCAAAATTAATGATACAAAAAGGAATCTAGTGTCTCTCCAAACAACTAATTGATAGATCAACACAATCATGAGGCATGATCAGGATGATATTATAAATACATATAAACCCTCAATAATCATAATTTAACTTTGGTTATGTTCATATATCATTATTGGGTTTAGATTCTTGGATTTTAGTGAAGTAGTGAGAGTCTCTCTTGGAAAATATATATCCACCCAAAAAGCCTTTTTGTTTTTCCATTTTTTTTTAGATTTATTTTTTTGGGTTCATGCATGCATGCAGGTTGTTGGCCTATCTCCCAAAAAAAGCCAAAACACTCTTCTTTTCCATATTTCATTTTCAAATATTTTGGATCAAACACTAGCAAATTAAATGTACTCAT